>OY723410.1:27575964-28948464 GCA_963210345.1 Inga oerstediana | reverse complement strand
AAATTGGAGGAATCTCAGAAGTACCTCACACAGTTCTCAAGAAGAAAAGTCTACAAAACTCACAGTGTGGATCTCAAGGTACTTCAGGAGGTATTGAAGTATGACCTAAGTCCCTTCCTTGAACCTTTTATGCCTTGACTGTCAATTAAACTACCTTTTTGCACTAAAATAGTCACTCATTTTTACTGCAATCTAGAAATCCTAGATGAACCTAATAGGACTTCTGTAGAGGAAGAAATGACCACAACAGTTAGAGGCCAGAAAATCCTTATCTCACCCTCTAGGATCAATATTTGGTTAGAAATAGAAAACCCTCCTGATGACATCTGTTCCAAGCTTGAACCTAACCAAATTTTCACTGTCCTTAGACCTGGAGAGCTAGTGGGTCCTCTTAACTTTAATCCGAGTGACATGTGTGACCATCACAGGGTTCTTTGGTATATTTACTCTAGATCCCTTGTGAACAAAGCCAATAACTACACCCATTTCTCTTACTGGGACTATAGGTGGTTTGCTTCTCTACTCCTGAAGGAACAAAAAGACTTGGGAGAATACATCTTCTCTGAGATGAAGAGGTACAGAATAGAGGGTAAAGCAACTACTCATATGCCATATCTTCTCTGAGATGAAGAGGTACAGAATAGAGGGTAAAGCAGCTACTCATATCCCATATCCTCAGATTATTTCTCTTATCCTGAAGAAAAACAAGATATGGTATTTGGATAATAAAGACCTATTGAGAGGATCACTCCAATTGGAAGAAACCAAATTGGGAAGCTTAATATTGTGATTCCTCTCAAGGGTCCTCTGGAGTCAAGTCCCAAGAAGAAGAAGAAGACAGAGACTCAGACAAGCAAAATGGATGATACACAGTCTTCTGCTCTAGCTGCCACTACTTCTTCACCCTCATTCCTCAATGCCACACTTCAACACTTCATGGAGAATATGCTAAAAGGATTTTATATCGACATTGCAAATACCAATGCCAGTTGATCACTCACATAAATGACAAGATGGCTGAATTGGTTGAGAGAATGGACAAGAGGCACGAGGAGTTATTAGCAGAGCAGCGTGCCCAGGGAGAGACTTTGAAGTTGATTCTGGCAAGATTGGACTCTATGGGTCCTGGACCTTCTGCTGGTCCATCATCTGCTCCTGAGGCATTCTCACCTCTAGAGAACATCTCACCTCCAGAGAACATCCCTTCTGAGCATCATCATACTGAGGTTGAGCCAAATGTCCCTGAGATCTCATTTCCTAAACTTCCAGAGTTTAGCCCACTTGAACCGAGACCCTCTGCACTCAAAATCCCCATTATTCTTCCTAGAGATATCCTATGCTCAGTGGATGATCCTGAAACCAATGAGACTATCCACATCACCATTGAGGATTCACCACCCAGAGCTCAGCCTGAACCCACCCCTACACCTATTCCTTCCCCTACTCATATAGAGGAAATCTCTCCCTCATCCTCTGGTCATCATTCTGCAGATGCCACAGAAGAGGTTGAGACCACCACTGTTGTTGTCTATCAGCCCCCTCCAGTTCCTCTAAGAGATGACATTCATATCCCTCCACTCAATCTTCCTGAACCAGAATCTTCCAGCTCCTCTTCTGATTCTTCTTGTTGAGATGGCTTCTTGGTCCTTCCTGTCAAGCCTATATCTGTAGTCAAGCCTTCTAGTCCTCCACTTGATTAATAAAGACAAAAAGGGGGAGAAGAGCTTGAGTGATTTTGTGGTTGACTGAGTTTCTTTCATTTTGGGTATATGGATGTACATGGGATTTAGGAAGCTTTTCATACTTGTAATGCAATTTTAAGTTCAATGCAAGTTTCTTTAACTTTTAATTTTAATTCAAGTCCATTTAAGTTTTTAAGTTATAATACATTGTGGGACTAATGGGTTTATTATGTATGCAAGGTGAATATGTTATGTTTTTCAAAATTTTCCAAAACTCTTTGAATTGACACTTAACAAGTTATTTCAAAAAGGTTTTCAAAATTACAATTGATTTCAAGAAGTGTTTATTTGAGAACTCAATTTCAAAAACTTTGTTCAAAATCACCAAGTTTTGTCATCATCAAAAAGGGGGAAAATGTTAGATCTCACATGTTTTGATGATAACAAAGAATAGATGTGAAAAAGATTTGATAAACAAATAAGTTTGAACAAAGTAATGACAGAGCAAATCATCACTTGAAGTAAGCACTGGAGTAATGAAGAAAGGCCAAGAGAAAAAGCTGAGAAACTCCATCACTGGCAAAATTTCTAAAGGGTTACTCGAGTAAGTACTCGAGTAATGAGACATAAACTTGAAGTAACCAGAGTAAACCCTCCAGTAACCTGCCAATGTTACTCGAGTAAATACTCGAGTAACCAGGTAAATCACTTGCAGTTGCTCTCGGCCTGCCAATGTTACTTGAGTAAGTACTCGAGTAATCAGGGAAATTACTTCCAGTTACTCTCGGCCTGCCAACGTTACTCGAGTCTGTACTTAAGTCCCCTGCTTCAAGAAATATGTTGCTCTCGCTATTCCAATCCTGCCAACGTTACTCGAGGAGCAACTCGAGTAAATCACTATGGTAAACAAAACTTGATGGTAATGCTCGATTAATCTTAATTGTTATTATCACACTTCACTCGAGGCAATACTCAAGTATGCAGGTATTAATTTATTCTATGTCAAAGACTTGATCTAGATTACTCGAGTCAGTAATCGAGTAATCTGTAGAATTATATACAAAGCACTTGAAGTATCTACCCGAGTAAGCTATGCAGAAAATAGATGTTTACTCGAGGCGGTACTCAAGTAAACAAGTAAGCAAACTTGAAGTGCTCTCGGCCTCGTAATCCTGCCAACATTACTGGAGTGAAGCATCGAGTAACTTGAAGTGCTCTCGGCCTCGTACCAAAATGAAATCTACTTGTTACATTTTCGATTTTTTTGTTGCATCCCCCCTTTCTAGGCCCAATGCAACTTTCTGTGGGCCCGGGCATGGATTTGCAATAGTCAGATTTTTGGTGGCATGGGTTGCCAACCTTGTTCGGGGTCCAGGCATGTCTTGGCAGCCTTGGGCAAGGTGGTGGCAAGGTTAGGCAGCTTTGGAAAGGGTCCGGGCAAGGTTTGGCACACTTGGGTAGGGTCCGGGCAAGTCCTGGCACATCCAGGATTGGTTCTGGCACGTCCAGGGCGGATCCTGGCAGGTTCAAGAATTACCCAGGACTTGCCCGGGCTAGGTTCTGTGCAGTGCAAAAACTTCACTCCCGTACCAAAATGAAATCTACTCGTTACATTTTCGATTTTTTGTCGCATCCCCCCATTCTAGGCCTAATGCAACTTTCTAGGGGATTCGGGCATGGATTTGCAACAGTCAGATTTTTGGTGGCATGGGTTGGCAACCTTGTTCGGGGTCCGGGCAAGTTTTGGCTGCCTTGGGCAAGGTGGTGGCAAGGTTTGGCAGCCTTGGAAAGGGTCCGGGCAGGGTTTAGCAGACTTGGGCAGGGTCCGGGCAAGTCCTGGCACGTCCAGGACCGGTTCTGGCACGTCTAGGACTGGTCCTGGCAGGTGCAGGACTTACTCAAGACTTTCCCGGGCAAGGTTCGCCGCAGTTCAAAAACTTCACCCCTGTACCAAAATAAAATCTACTCGTTACATTTTTTATTTTTTTGTTGAATCCCCCTTTCTAGGCCCAATGCAACTTTCTAGTGGGTCCGGGCATTGATTTGCAAGAGTCAAATTTTTGGTGGCATGGGCTGGTAACCTTGTTAGGGGTCCGGGCACGCCTTGGTAGCCTTGGGCAAGGTGGTGGCAAGGTTTGGCAGCCTTGGAAAGGGTCCGGGCATGGTTTGGCACACTTGGGCAGGGTCCGGGCAAGTCCTGGCACGTCCAGGACTGGTTCTGCACTTCCAAGACTGGTCCTGCAGGTTCAAGACTTACTCAGGACTTGCCCGGGCAAGGTTCTGCGTAGTGCAAAAACTTCAGCCCCGTACCAAAATGAAATCTACTCGTTACATTTTTCGATTTCTTTGTTGCATCACCCCTTTCTAGGCCCAATGCAACTTTCTAGGGGGTCCGGGCATGAATTTGCAACAGTCGGATTTTTGGTGGCATGGGTTGGCAACCATGTTCGGGGTCCAAGCAAGTCTTGGCAGCCTTGGGCAAGGTGGTGGCAAGGTTAGCCAGCCTTGGAAAGGTTCCGGGCAAGTCCTGGCACGTCCAGGACTGGTTCTGGCATGTCCAGGGCAGCTCCTGGCATGTTCAGGACTTACTCAGGACTTGCCCGGGCTAGGTTCTGCGCAGTGCAAAAACTTCACTCCCATACCAAAATGAAATGTACTCTTTACATTTTTGATTTTTTTGTTGCATCCCCCCATTTTAGGCCCAATGCAACTTTCTAAGGGGGTCCGGGCATGGATTTGCAATAGTCGGATTTTTGGTGGCATGGGTTGGCAACCTTGTTCGAGGTCCAAGCAAGTGTTGGCAGCCTTGGCTAAGGTGGTGGCAATGTTTGGCAGCCTTGGAAAGGGTCTGAGCAAGGTTTGGAACACTTGGGCAGGGTCCGGGCAAGTCCTAGCACATCCAGGACCGGTCTTGGCAGGTTCAGGACTTACCCGTGCAAGGTTCTATGCAGTGCAAAAACTTCACCCCCGTACCAAAATGAAATCTACTCGTTGCATTTTCAATTTTTTTGTTGCATCCCCCCTTTCTAGGCCCAATGAAACTTTCTAGGGGGTCTGGGAATGGATTTGCAACAGTCGGATTTTTGGTGGCATGGGTTGGCAACCTTGTTCGGGATCCGGGCAAGTCTTGGCAGCCTTGGGTAAGGTGGTGGCAAGGTTTGGCAGCCTTAAAAAGGGTCCGGGCAAGGTTTGACACACTTGGACAGGGTCCGGGCAAGTCCTGGAACGTCCAGGACTGGTTCTGGCACGTCCAAGACTAGTCCTGGCAGGTTAACGACTTACTCTGGACGTGCTCGGGCAAGGTTATGCGCTGTGCAAAAACTTCACCCTGTACCAAAATGAAATCTACTCATTACATTTTCGACTTTTTTGTTGCATCCCCCCTTTCTAGGCCCAATGCAACTTTCTAAGGGGGTCCGGGCATGGATTTGCAATAGTCGGATTTTTGGTGGCATGGGTTGGCAACCTTGTTCGAGGTCCAAGCAAGTGTTGGCAGCCTTGGCTAAGGTGGTGGCAATGTTTGGCAGCCTTGGAAAGGGTCTGAGCAAGGTTTGGCACACTTGGGCAGGGTCCGGGCAAGTCCTAGCACGTCCAGGACCGGTCTTGGCAGGTTCAGGACTTACTCAGAACTTACCCGTGCAAGGTTCTACGCAGTGCAAAAACTTCACCCCCGTACCAAAATGAAATCTACTCGTTGCATTTTCGATTTTTTTGTTGCATCCCCCCTTTCTAGGCCCAATGAAACTTTCTAGGCGGTCTGGGAATGGATTTGCAACAGTCGGATTTTTGGTGGCATGGGTTGGCAACCTTGTTCGGGGTCCGGGCAAGTCTTGGCAGCCTTGGGTAAGGTGGTGGCAAGGTTTGGCAGCCTTAAAAAGGGTCCGGGCAAGGTTTGACACACTTGGACAGGGTCCGGGCAAGTCCTGGCACGTCCAGGACTGATTCTGGCACGTCCAAGACTAGTCCTGGCAGGTTAACGACTTACTCCGGACGTGCCCGGGCAAGGTTATGCGCTGTGCAAAAACTTCAACCTGTAGCAAAATGAAATCTACTCATTACACTTTCGACTTTTTTGTTGCATCCCCCCTTTCTAGGCCCAATGCAACTTTTTAGGGGGTCCGGGCATAGATTTGCAAGAGTCGGATTTTTGGTGGCATGGGTTGGCAACCTTGTTCGGGGTCCGGGCAAGTCTTAGCAACCCTGGGCAAGGTGGTGGCAAGGTTTGGCAGCATTGGAAAGGGTCAAGGCATGGTTTGGCACACTTGGGCAGGGTCCGGACAAGTCTTGGCACGTCCAGGACTGGTCCTGGCAGGTTCAGGACTTTCTCAGGGCTTGCCCGGGCAAGGTTCTGCACAGTTCAAAAACTTCACCCCTGTACCAAAATGAAATCCACTCGTTACATTTTTGATTTTTTTGTTGAATCCCCCTTTCTAGGCCCAATGCTACTTTCTAGTGGGTTCGGGCATTGATTTGCAAGAGTCAAATTTTTGGTGGCATGGGCTGGCAACCTTGTTTGGGGTCCGGGCAAGTCCTGCCACGTCCAAGACTTGTTCTGGCACGTCCAGGACTAGTCCTGGCAGGTTCAGGACTTACTTAGGACTTGCCCGGGCAAGGTTCTGCGCAGTGCAAAAACTTCACCCCCGTACCAAAATGAAATCTACTAGTTACATTTTCCAATTTTTTGTTGCATCCCCCCTTTCTAGGCCCAATGCAACTTTCTAGGGGGCCGGGCATGGATTTGCAACAGTCAGATTTTTTCTGGCATGCGTTGGCAACCTTGTTCGGGGTCCGGGCAAGTCTTGGCAGCCTTAGGCAAGGTGGTGGCAAGGTTTGGTAGCCTTGGAAAGGGTCCGGGCAAGGTTTGGCACACTTGGGCAGGGTCCGGGCAAGTCCTGGCACGTCCAGGACTGGTTCTGGCACGTCCAGTACTGGCCCTGGCAGGTTCAGTACTTACTCAGGACTTGCTCGGGCAAGGTTCTGCGTAGTGCAAAAACTTCACCCCCATACCAAAATGAAATCTACTCGTTACATTTTCGATTTTTTTGTTGCATCCCCCCTTTCTAGGCCCAATGCAACTTTCTAGGGGTTCCGAGCATGGATTTGCAACAGTCGGATTTTTGGTGGCATGGGTTAGCAACCTTGTTCGGGGTCCGGGCAAGTCTTGGCAGCCTTGGGTAAGGTGGTGGCAAGGTTTGGTAGCCTTGGAAAGGATCCGGGCAAGGTTTGGCACACTTGAGCAGTGTCCGGGCAAGTACTGGCATGTCCAGGACCGGTTCTGGCAAGTCCATGACTGGTCCTGGCAGGTTCAGGACTTGCCCGGGTAAGGTTCTGTACAGTGCAAAAACTTCACCACCGTACCAAATGTTCTACCTATCAATTTAAAGGTCTAAATGTCTACTTTAAATCTGGATGTTTTCATAATTTTTCGTTAAGGTTTGGTTTTCCAAAATTTCGTCACAACCAATCTAACTTCCAGAAACATAATCTGTCAGCAACTAAACTTCAAAAATTCATAACTAACTCTACAAAAATTGAAATGGAGTGATTCCAAGTCCTATGTGACTCTAAATAAGTCTACTTGAAGGGAAGAATATTGGTCACTTCAAATTATAAGCCAAATTTTCCCAGAATTTTTGAAAGTCATAACTGCCAGACTTGAACGTCTAGAATGACCCCTGTTTTTTACTTAACTTTGAAAAAACATAACTCTCTCCACATATAACGAAATAGTTCATTCTTGGACTCATTGGAAAGATATGAATGTCTACTATATTCCTGTAAAATTTCATAATTTTTCACTAAGTTTTGTCTAGTCAAAACGCAACATGAAACTGACTGACTACCAAAAAGGTCAGTTTTGACAGTCTGACATCAAAAACCAAGAACTCATTCATTTCTACTCCAAATTATACTTTTCTTGATTCTATCATCAACTACACATCCTAAAATATCTATACAAAAAGACCCATTCAAAAAAATCCATCTATAGCATCTGTTTAAGCTTCTGCAATTTTCAGGTATGTACTGTTGGAGATTTAAGTCACATGTGGATGTGTGAAATGGAGGAAACTGAGCAAGCTAAAAAACCGCATTTTACTACTCAAAGAGAAACTGCGTTGTTAGCTTTAATTCAAACTGATTTGGGAGATTTAAAACAAACTGAGACTAGAGGTGGGAAAAGGTATTATATTACTTTTATTGATGATTTTTCAAAATATACCAAAGTATATCTGATGAGAAATAAAGATGATGCTTTTGAAAAATTTCTTTTGTGTAAGGCAGAAGTAGAAAATCAATTAAATAAAAAGATTAAAAGGATCAGGTCAGATAAAGGAGGAGAATATTTATTATTACATAATTTTTGTGAAAAAGAAGGGATAATTCATGAAGTAACTCCTCCTTATTCACTTGAATCTAATGGTGTTGCAGAAAGAAAAAATAGAACTTTAAAATAAATGATGAATGCTTTACTTGTAAGTTCTGCAGCACCTAATAACCTGTGGGGTGAAGCCTTGTTATCTGTTTTTTTTTTACAAAACAGAATACCCAACATGAAAACCAAGAAAACACCTTATGAGTTATGGAAAGGTTTTGTGCCTAACCTTCAATATTTGAAAGTGCGGGGGTGTCTTGCTAAAGTTTTACTACCTGATGTTAAAAAGAGGAAAATTGGTTTTAAAACCTCTGATTGCATGTTTATTGGATATGCTCAACAAAGTGCTGCTTATCGTTTTCTGGTTTTGAAAAGCGATGTTTTAGATCATAACATAGTTGTTGAAACAAAAGATGCATAGTTTTTTGAAAATATATTCCCTTTGAAGGTTGAGCATATTCCTTAAAGAGTTGAAAATTCCTCTGCTTCTTCTGAACAAAATTCAAATAAAGTTTTGGTTGAAGATTTAAGGAGAAGTAAAAGACAAAGAAAACAAACGTCTTTCGGAGATGATTTTTATACTTCTTTGGTGCAAGATGAACCCAAAAATTTTTACAAAGCTATTTCTTCTCCGGATGAATCTTTTTGGAAAGAAGCAATAAAAGCTGAAATCGATTCGTTAAATCAAAATAAAACATGGGTCTTGGTAGACTTGCCTCCTGGAGCAAAGCCTATTGGTTGTAAATGGGTTTTTAGAAAGAAAATATTTTCCTGATGGAACTATTGATAAATACAAAGCTAGATTGGTAGCAAAAGGGTATACTCAAAAGGAAAATGTTGATTATTTTGACACTTTTTCACTTTTTCTCCATTAACTAGGATTTCATCTGTCAGAATCCTAATTGCCTTAGCTTCTATTTATAAGCTTTTCATTCATCAAATGGATGTTAAAACAGCTTTTTTAAATGGTGATTTAGAAGAGGAGATTTATATGGTGCAACCTGAAGGTTGTGTTGTTCCTGGACAAGAAAATAACGTTTGTAAACTTGTTAAATCCTTGTATGGTTTGAAACAAGCGCCTAAACAATGGTATGAGAAACTGGATCAAGTTTTGTTAAGTGATGGTTTCTCTACTGTTGAGGTAGAAAGATGTGTTTATACAAAACTTGTAAATAATGATTGTGTGATTATTTGTTTGTATGTGGATGACATGCTTATCTTTGGTACTAGCATTGATGTTGTGCTTAAGACAAAACATTTTCTATCTTCTAATTTTGATATGAAAGATTTGGGTGAAGCGAAAGTGATTTTGGGTGTAAAAATCATAAGGAATGATAATGGTATCATACTTTCTCAAGAACATTACATTGAGAAAATTCTGAGAAAGTTTGAACTATTTGATGAGTCTAATATGAATACTCCTTATGATCCTAATGTGCATTTAAAGAAAAATAGAGGAGAACCAATTGCTCAATCTAAATATGCACAGATTATTGGGAGTATGTTGCATTTAATGAACTATACTAGGCCAGACATAGCATATGCTGTGTGTAGATTGAGCAGATATACTCATTGTCCAAGCAATGAGCATTGGAAGGCTTTGGTAAGGGTATTGAGATACTTGAGAGGTACCATGAATTATGGTATTCATTATAGTAGGTTTCCCGCTGTATTGGAAGGATACAGTTAACTGGATCTCAGATTCAGAGGAGAGCAAATCCACTAGTGGCTATGTGTTCACTCTTGGTGGTGGTGCCATAACGTGGAAGTCAGTCAAGCAAACTATCTTAATTAGTTCCTCAAGGGATTCTGAGTTTATTGCTATGGAGTTGACTGGTACTGAGACTGAGTGGTTGAAAAACTTCTTGGCGAATATCCCATTAGGTGAAAAACCAACACCATCAGTGTCTTTACATTGTGATAGCCAATCTGAAATAGCTACGGCTAAAAATAAAACCTTTAATGGTAAAAGTAGACATATTCGATTGAGACATAATATAATAAGGCAGCTGCTAAAGATGGTGTAATCTCAATTGATTATGTAAGGTCAGCGGTGAACCTTGCGGATCCGTTTACAAAACCCCTGGGAAGGAAACAAGGTTCATTCGAAAAAATCAAGAACTCATTCATTTCTAATCCAAATTGTACTTTTCTTGATTCTATCATCAACTAAACATCCTAAAATATCTATACAAAAAGACCCATTCGAAAAAATCCATCTATAGCGTCTGTTTAAGCTTCTGCAATTTTCAGGTATGTACTGTTGGAGTTTTAAGTCACATGTGGATGTGTGAAATGGAAGAAGTCCCACATTGCTTGGGAAAGAGAGAATGCAAGTGTATATATTACATCTTGTGAATTTGGGCTAGTAAATGGGCCAAGAGGAAGAGTGGGTTCGCACGCACAACAAAAGGGCCACCAAGAGGCAAACGTAGTGGAAATCCGGTGATTCCCCCTGCACGTGAATTAAATACGGACTGTGCATTTTTTATCAAACGTTTTTTTGGAAAAATCTATAATTTATTTTTGTGAAAATGGCTTATCGGAAAAACCCAATTTTGAAGCATCTAAATTTTTGGAGCATCAGTATTTCTGTTACAGAGGTCATGGGTCAGCTTTTAAAATTGCCAAACGTATATGGTCCTTCAATGTTCAGAAAAAAAATAATAATTCATCTAATCAATTTTGATGGTGAGATGTAGCATTTTGCATCAGAGAGAGATATTACTTCCCACATAATCATTTCGTTTTGAATACAACCCCTCCTGAAGGCTTTATTTTGTCGTCTAACCGTTTAGATGGGGAGTAGATCAATCCCGATGTTGAGAGTATAATTGTCAAGGCATCCTAGTTCTCTTTTCATTTAAGTAACCACTCGAGTAATAAAGTTCAAAAAGCATGATTTTAATCTGTTGCTTATTGCTTTATTATCTATATGATTAATTTTTCATTGTATTAGTATTCTGAGTATAATTGTAGAGAAACAATAAAGAGATCAATTTAGCCCAAATCAGCAGCTGCATTGATAATACATTTATGATTACAAATTCATTATCTGTTGGAGTAAATTAATAATAAACATTATTTCCATACTTGCAATACTCGTTTCAAATGTTATCACACCTTTTACCTTATAGACTAAGCACCGGCATTTTTACCTTATGCCAGTATTTCAAGTGTACTATAAAAGTAATTGATGTTTAGTAAGCCTAATATACTAAGGTATAAACTTTAATTTATATGAAGTTTAAGAAGATATTACACAACTTTATAATATCTGATACTTTAGGGATGCTCACAATATGATTCCCAAACTAAAATATTTAACTTATAAAATGATAAATAATCTTGTCGACATCAGAGGAATATAAATTACCGGGCCTGCATGCTTAAACGTCATAAGGTAAATGAAGATACACAACAATTTATATAAATATATTCTTAATAATTAAGGCCATAGCTATTCAACCATGTCCATACTGAATATTCATTGTAAACATTAAAAAGTTTACAATAATAACCCTTGGTAATATGGATATACCAGCATTAGATGTATCTAAGCTAGATTGAAACCCACATAAATTTTCTTTATTACTGAATCAAAATATGGATATTGATTTAATTTAGAAATAGTGACATCATCATCTCACATTATAATTTATAGATGATTATTTCCTAATATTTTCTTATTTCCTTTATTTATATTTTTTCATATTAGATTGATTAAGCAATTATATTGGTTCATTCACACCCACTTTATATTAATAATCTACTTAATCATATAGAAAATTTGTGCCCCTTTCTATACTTTTTTTTCCTAATAAAGTGCTAACTTTTTTATTTTGATCGTGCTCTCAACTGAAATATGGAGTTGACTTCCAAGTGAGTCACTGGATGAACCATAAGTGATCTGGGTGGCAAACACAGACTGTTGAAAATCGCAAGTGTATAATAGCCCCTTCAGTATTCTAATTCTTGTTAGTGACTTTCTAATGAAGACATATTACTACAGCAAGGTCCCAGCAATTAGGCCACAATTTTCCATTTAAAGATATAATGTAGATAATTATTTTAAATATATATGTCTATGTAGATAAATTACTATGGCACTCTATGTTTACACTAAGATCTTTAAATATATGGAAAAACCGGGTTGTGATACTTTAACAGAAATGCCCTCCAAACTTTCATTGGTAAGATTTAAAACAATTGTGATAAAAAGGGGTTTAAACGGTTATATATTTTAAATAAGAAATTATTCAAAACAATAAATAGTAGGTCCCCCGAAACATATAGGTACCCTAAATTCAACATTCACGGTTTGTACTTATATGTTCAAACCTATGCTCATTAGCCATATTATGACATTAATATATCAAAGTGTCCATTCTTCATATATATATATATATACCTTGTTATTCTTAATTTCAAGAGTTAGTCCAATATATCTTGTCTAAGTATTGCAAGTCAGGGAACACAATTCTAACAATGCACAATATAGTGATGTTGTTCAAAAATATTCTATAGCTATACCCTTTAACCCATTCAAATGGCCCAAAGACATGCTTGGTCGTGAGAATTATAACTATTAAAATTGGGTCAAACTTCAGGTACCAAATCCAACTCTTGCTCTCATATTTTAATAGCACATTTATTAGGTTCACTCGATTTAAAGATATATAATATTTGATAAAATTTACTAATATCAAACATTTTGACCGTATTGTTATTCCATAGGCTATGTATGGGAAAAATAAGTGCATTCATACTTAGTCCATCACACCTTTCTCCTGTTGAAAGTATTCCCTATTTTCTTTATGCCTTCGCTTGCAACTTATGTATCTTTTTCAATATATATGTTCCGTTCAATCGTTTAAAATCAGTAAAAGCTGCAGAAGTATTTCATATCATTATCATGTGTAGGGGCATGATAACCCCACAATTTCCAAACGTTTGTATGATCAGAATTAGTAAATTAGTTTATTTAAAATCTTATTACAGTTGGTAAGTAGCAAATTGAAAGGACAAGGAATTAGATTTTCCATTATTATTTCAAGCTAGCGATATACTACCTTCAGTCTTAAATGTAGGAGCTATTATTTAATTTGTAGTGCAATATGGACTACAAACTAAATCCTTGATTTAAGATTGGAGGAGTACTTATATACATATATAGTTACATGACATATTTAACGATTTTTTGCTCTCCAACAACGCATAGTCATATCTTTGATGTCTTTTTCAACCAAAAAACAAAAATCTTTGATGTCTTTAATGACTCATGTTCGCAAATAATAAATTATGACCAGTGATGGTCTTGGTCTTTTTTTTTTAATCAAATATTGTCGCCGCTGAAGTTGTCACTTTCAGTTGAGACATTTTATTATCGCCGCAGAAAGTAAGCTCTTTTTAATATTTATTTCTTTTTTCAAAATTTTGATATTTTTTAATACATATGTTCATTAATGTAATATGTGATTAATAAATAAAATAATTTTACACATTGTTGTAGAAGTGAGAGAGTTAGAGAAATAATATAATGTGGTGTGTTTAAGTGAGAGAGAGAGAGGAAGGCCATTGAACTTTGTGTATGTGATTAATAAATAAAATAATTTTAAACATTGTTTTCCATTTAAATTTCCTCATGCTGGGAATTGATCTTAATGAGTGAAGGGTTCAATCATTCGGATAAAAATTAAATATATATGGACCCTTCCATATCCAATTCATAAATGAGCGGGCATTCTATTAAATTGATCTTTCATTGAATTCATGTGAACCCTTTCATCAAATTTCATACATATGAACCCTTTCAATAAATCGATGATTTGGATTAACAGTAAGGAAGGAAATTTCAAAAAAAATATCAGAAGAAAATCAAATTTTAAATGATGATGCTGAAGAAACTAAGAAAGATGAGGTAGACTAAAAGTTGAAATCTCAATGATTCCAACTATTAGGGTTAAAGAGAAATTGTTAGAACTTACCATTCAATGTTATTACAAGTTAACTAAAAGTTGATATCCCAATTATTCTAATGATTCAAATAGGCATAGATTCTTAGGGTTAAAAGTATATAAGAATTTGCAAAATTAAAATGTTCATTTTTTAATTGAATAAGGACATTATGATTTTTCAACAACATTCTAAAATCCCTCATTAGGACTCACGGCCTGATTAAGAATTTCTTAAAAGTGTAGGACTGAATTAGAATTTACTATTTTGGAATGATTTAATTAGGATTCTCCCTTTATGTTACAATAGTTAACTTAAAAGATATATAGTAATCTTTTATGATAATAAATTTTTGCATGGGGAGGTACAAGAAATAAATAATATAATTGAGTGAGCTAATATAATTAAATAATAAATTGATATTTTTATTTCAAACTTATTATCTATTGTAAGTCAAGCAAACTATCTTAATTAGGCGCCTTGATACCAAATAAACAAAAACTGCAAGTTGAATGCTTTAGGCGCCTTGGTTTTATTCATGAAAAGGTTTTATTTGGTTTTGAGTTCGAACTGTCCAGAGACATATTTTTTAGCTTTTGTTGGGGTTAATTTTTCTTAAAATAAAATGAAGCACGCACGAAAGATCAAACTTGAGACATAATGTAACATCCCAAATTTTATTCATCAAGAATATATTGTAATTATTATATATATTCAATGAAATGATGAATATTTAAGGCCAAAAGAATTAAATATTGAAAATTGAAGGTGGAATAGTGTTTTCAGTGAAATCGCCTACGAGGCAGTGAGGCTTTCATATAGTTTTGGAAGACCAAATGATGACCAAAAATTATGAAATTTTACAGGGTGAAAGTAGACATCCAAAGCTTTAATTTGATAGGTCATATGACTCAATTGAAGCTATAGACAAAAAGATATGAATTTTTGAAGTTGATCCAGAAAATCTGGAAAGTTTCTGGAGCAGCGATTAAAGATTGAAAATCTGGGAATAATATGATCATTTCCAGTAAAATTCGATATTTTTCCTTGAAACTAGACTCAATGAGGGTTCCATAGGCTTTGGAATCGCCTCGAAACGATGTCTACAAAATTAGTTATGATTTTTCAAAGTTAAGGCAGAAAATCTGCCAGAATTGCCATTATTCCGAAAATTGAAAATGAAATGTGTTAGAAATTGATTAATGAAATTAAAATGGCAAGTGTCATGAACATATAAGGAGATAAGACCCAAGTACACACATGATCACAAGGGATGGCATAAGGTTGAGTGAGTTGGTAGGTTAATGTTGAGTGTAAGAATGGGAAGAAAAGCTTGAGTGTAGGAGTGGAGTACTTGGGTGGTTGGAAGAGGACACATGATTGCATGAAGAGTGTGAACATAGGAAAAGAAGCATGGACTAATAGAGAAAAGAAAGGGAGAGGGACGGATTTTTGGAGGAAGGAAAGGAAGAAATTGAGTCAAATTGATGGCCAAGTCAAAGAAGAAATTATGAAGAAGAAAAGAGTGTGACAAGTGTCACAACTTGGACCCTTGATGTAATCTATGGTTAGGAAGGGTGAAGACTAATTTATTAAACACAAACTCCTTCCTCATTCATGTACACTTCACGCATGACACAAGAGAAAGAGAGAGAGGAAGTGCCTTGGAGTTCTTTGGAAGATTAGAAAAAAGGAGGAAGAGAAAGATCAAGGTAGGTTTGTGATTCCTTAATATTTCCTTCTAAACTAGCATAAGCTTCTTCTCTAATCTCTATTTTCTATGAAATCCATGGTTTAGCAAGTTCATCTTGAGCCCAAGAAGAGAGGGAGGAGGATGTTTAGAGAGTGAGAGGAAAGGAACTCAAGAGGTAACTTCTCCAATCCTAAAACTATGCTAGTATGTGATTGTTGTTGATGATTGTGGTTGGATTTGGTTATTTTGTCAGGTTTGTAAATTTGGAAAGTCCTAACCCTAAGGGGGGGTGCTGTCCAAATTTAGTCTAATCATGTTTAGAATGTGATTAAGTGGTTAAACAAGTGATTAAAGGTCATAAGAAAGTGTTTTATGGATTGAAATCATAAAACTCAATTTTCTCCAATTATTAAAGAATTTCGTCCAGATCTGTGTTGGACAGTGTTGGGACTGGATTTTGGTGTTTTTGATGATTCCATTGTGTTTAGAATGGAAAATTTTGTAGGGTTCATGTTGGGTGCAAAATGAGAAAAGCCCTAGAAAGTGAAATGACAAAAATAACTTAAAACCCTCACATAGGGGCTGTCGGGGTAAATATGTAATTGGAGCTGGATTTTCATAAAATAAATGGTTCCATTGGACTCAGTGGGCAAAAATAGGTGGGGTTACAGTTGGGCACTTTTTCGGTAGAGGCCGAAAAAGCATAATTACGAAAACGCCACTGAAATCCCTAAATAGAGGCTGTCAAGGGTATTTTCGTAATTTGACAGTGAATTTGGCAATTTCGAGCCCGGAAATGGATTCCTTGGGCGAAAATAAGTCAGAATAGCCTTAGTCAAAATTTTGGGAAAACATGCCATCGGGCCGGGTACGGCGGGGCCGGGCCGGGTTCCCGGGGGCATTTTTGTAAATTTTCACCATAGACTAATATAACCACAATAAACACTATGGAAGAGTCTAAAATGATACTTGGATAGGTTATGACCTATTTCTGGTACATTTAATATTTTAGGACCGATTTGGAGGCCGGATACGACACGTTCTTCGAGGCACATTTAAAAGAGGATTATAAAGCTTTGAGGTAGGGACATTATCCTTCATACACTATGCCATAAGTTATGTGATTGTGTGGATGCCATTGTTTTGTAAATGCACTTTATTAATAACATGATTTGCCTAGAGAGAGGCTGTTAGTGCCAGAGGTGCACTTACACTGGGAGTTGGCGGAAGTCCAACCGGTGTAGATTGTGGGGCTGGGCCCTACTCATGTATACATGACGATGATGTGTTTATATTGTTCATTAATTTGTGCATACCTTGGCGCATGACATATTTACTTTTCGCATTTTCTATGAACGATATTATGTCTCTACGGGGATTCTTCGGAATCTCACCCTATTTTTAAACAAATACCTCAGCGAGTACCAGTGGGCCAAAGGGCAAAGATGTTGACGCCGGACAGTAAGCGGCACGTGTCTCGAGGCGAGGATATGAACGTGGTTATGCCTTAGTCTATGCCTTAATATTTTGGATAATTTGTAAATATTAAAACTTCCGCTGTATTTTCTGTTTCCGTCGACGAGCAAGATCGGAATTGTAAACGAACGACGTTGGTTTGTAAACGAATATTTTTATCAGTATAATTGTACTTTTCTGTATGCCCATTGAATTCCGTCTTTATTACTCTTTGATTATCGAAATGGAAACGGGTGTTGACATTTTTGGTATCAGAGCTAATAAGCGGTTCTGGCATTATCAGAATTGTATACTGATAAGGTTTTGTTTGCATTGCGACCGGACTATTCATGGATGGTCCGAGTGAGCCGATGATCATGATCGTGGATAGTGACAGCGAAACGATGGTGAACCAGCGTGTTCCAGACAGAGGGCTAATGATCGACCACTTCGAATACAGCGGTATGCGTATCGATACACAGCACGGAAGAACGTGCCGAGATTTTCCGTGAACAGTCCGGAGCCATGGCTGACATCCCTAGGAGTGACAGAGGTTGGCGAGACCGAAGATGCGCCAGAGGAGTAACCAAAGTGGGATTCCGACTACAAACCAGAGGAGATTCTATCGAATGAGGCGAGTGACCGCGAGTCTCAGATAGAGCCGGTATAGGTGCCGTATAACCTACATCCGAACATGGAGTTGTCGTACTTTTTCAAGGCCAAGTGTCGTAGGGCACTGCAGGAGCACGATACCCCAGGAGACCAGTACTTAGCATTCATTGACGGTGTAGAGACGAGGATACCAATGGAGCAGGTTCGTGACTGAGCGGTATCGAGATGGTAAACTCGATATCAGGGAATGGGGTATCAGAGTACTTAGAGGTGATATCAGTACCCAGATTGCAGTGTCGGTGGTACTGGTACACCTGGAGATGATATCAGTATGGTATCAGTGGTATCAGGATGATATCAGTGGTATCAGGATGGTATCAGTGGTATCAGGATGGTATCAGTAGTATCATGAAGTAGTAGTATCAGTGCATGTAGAAACAGTAACAAAACCCAATTAATGGTATCAATGGTTCTAGTGCATATAACAATGATAGCCGCTCTTGTGATAATAGTGGTATCGGGAGAGTACCAGCGGTATCAGAATAGGGCCAGCGGTATCAGAAGATAATGGAGTTAGCACAAGCTAAGGAGGTACCAGTGCCCAGTCAATGGTATCAGGGGAACTAGGGTGCTGGATGAAACAATCGATATACGCAATGACGATATCAGAACGCTAATAGTAACAATTCTGATAATGGTATCAGAATTGATATCGTGTGATGAACAGTACTTTGTAAGTTGTGTAATGTGTTTAGTTTCCCATAACTACTGTAAATAGTTGTGATGTACAAAGTATGACATATTTGTACCCTGATTGTTATGAAATGACAAAAAAATGCCCTTGCTCTTGTATCCAAAATTTACTCTTCTTTAAATTTCGTGTAGAGTGAACTATGGAAATGATACAACCCCAGGAAGGTGGTAGGGGCCGCGGTAGAGGCCGAGGTAGGGGTCAAGGCCGAGGGCGCGGTAGACAGGGTGACAACGAGGGTGAGCCGAGGCCTGACCCTATTCAACAGCGAATACTAGAGATGCTGGAGCAACAACAACATACCATGAATGAAATAAAAACTGATATTCGGGGAGTGCAGCAGAGACAAGATCACTTGGAGAACCGTATGGATGAGTTCATGTAGGGGGGTCACGAAGAGATACATGAGGAACCTCCACTAGCGAATTTAGCACCGGAGCCTGAGGTGGATATCCAAGCTTGGCTGAGTAGATTCAGTAAGCAGCAGCCGCCCATATTCATAGGGAAGTTCGATCCTCAGATGGCGGAGGACTGGTTGGCTCGTCTGGACAAGATCTTTAACATGCTGCAGTGTCCAGATGAAGTAAAAGCTCGACTAGCTATATACAAGTTGGAGAGTGATGCCGATCGCTGGTGGAAAGGCATGGACCTTATCCTGAAGGGGAAGAATGTTCCTATCACATGGGAACTATTCCAAGAAGAATTTAACAAAAAGTACTTTCCTCCAACTGTCAAGAGAGAGAAAGAGAAAGAGTTCCTCAGCATCAAGCAAGACGACCGGGAGAGTTTTGATGACTATCTGGCCCGATACATCCGATTATCACGTTACTCGTCATATGCCAAGCTGAACGACAATGATGAGTGGAATTCAGAGATGATGATAGAAGGGCTGAGACCTGAGTTCAAGGAGAGGCTGATCTCCCAACACTTCACGGAATTCAGCAAGGCGGCAGAGGAGTGCCGATACATCGAAAAACGTCTGACAAGCTGGTCAACACAAACTGGGAATCGCAGTGGTTCCGGGAGTGGTAGCTCAACACAGAAGAGGAAAGAGCAAGGTGGACCTTCCGGGGGATCTACGAAAAGGCTGAATCAGACTGGAGGCCATGAAGGCCAAGGATCCTCAGGAAGTCGCACGTGTTGGTTTTGCCAAAAGCCACACCATCCTGGTAGAACCTGTAACGGTGCTCCATTACATAAGGACTCAGACCACCCAAATAATTGCTATATCTGCGGTAGGTGGGGGCATTATGCTAATAATTGCCCACAGAAGCAGCAACGTCCTGCTAAGCCTGAGCCAAGAGTACAGGGCAAAGTTTATATGATGACCCACGAAGAGACCAGGAAATCTCCTGAACCGACTCCAGGTACAATTTATTAAAAAGGCAGTTTAATATAATTGATGCATGATTTAGGTGCTAGTCAACCATTCATTTATGGCATGTAATTATGTGTGACGGCTAGGCCTGAGAGCACGTAAACTTTCCGATGTTTAGGCTGTGACTATACCCACGAGTGTTAGAAGAAAAAAAAAAATTGTCACGGCCAATGTTTGTTTAAGCTGTGTGACAAATGCCGAGGGGCATGAGTCAACTGCGAAATTGATTTGAAAACTATACAGAACACACTAGAAACTAAATAGATGTGGGATTGGGCTTACTAACAGGGGCAGACTTACCAAAATTGATGCATAGTGCCTACAAGTATATCGAACATAGTACCTACGAGTACACTGAATTGAATTGAGTACCTACGGGTACACTGAACTATGCATTATCGATAATAAGTGGTATGTAAATGAGCTGCGAGAGATGTAGTATAACCCAGACCAGGGGAAGATTAAAAATTCAATATTATCCAGGAAGGGTCAATGTAGTAACTCTATCCTCCAAACACTGTGAATATTTATATGCTTTGTATATGCCATCTTCTGCAATATGTATGATATGCAGTGCCTTCGGGTACACTGATGAATAATGCCTACGGGCAGTGCCTTCGGGTACACTGATGAATAATGCCTATGGGCAGTGCCTTCGGGTACACTGATGAATAATGCCTACGGGCAGTGCCTTTGGGTACATTGATATGCCTAGTCGAGGACTGAGGTACGGAATGTGTAGGGGTTGCAACAATGGTTGGCTCTGAACACATTTCCGACTGAACTGAGTTATGTGTTAGTATACTATTGCATTATATGGTGCAAGGCATATACATTATCGCATGTTCTATGAACGATGGAGTGTTACTACAAAGGTCAAGTGGGATCCAACTAAGGTAGTGGAATTTGGCTTTCAGAGCTTAAGTTTCTGGGCCATATAGTCTCTGGGATTCATTAATTGTAGGGTAGAGGCAGTATTGAACTGAAAAAGGTTAGAGACTGTTTCTGAAATGGGCAGTTTTCTGAGTCTTACTGAATATTACAAAAGATGCATACTGAATTTCTCCAGAATAGTTTTGCCTTTGACTAGGTTAACTTGAAAAACTCAACATTATCTGTAGGACCGTAACTGGGAAAAAGGGCTTCACTGAGCTAAGACGAAAATTAACGTTGGTATTGATATTGAGAATTCATGATCCACTGTGGGCATTTGTTGTCCTTATTGATGCCAGTAGGCAGGATTGGGAAGTGTTTTAATGTGGCATAGTCATGTATTGGCTTATGCATTTAGCTAATGGAAGCCTAATGGAAAGAAAAAAAAAAAAAAATTTCCCACACATGATCTTGAGTTAGCAGCAACTGTGTTGCACTGAAAATATGGAGACGTACCTTTATGGTGCGACTGTAATGTTGTACTGCGATCATTAAGATTTGTAGTATGGTGATAATCAAAACAAACTGAATACGAGAAAGCGTTACTCGGAGTTTATAGCTATGTAAGCATAGCAAATTTCGGGGATGAAATTTAATTAAGTGGGGGAGAACTGTAACATCCCAAATTTTATTCATCAAGAATATATTGTAATTATTATATATATTCAATGAAATGATGAATATTTAAGGCCAAAAGAATTAAATATTGAAAATTGAAGGTGGAATAGTGTTTTCAGTGAAATCGCCTACGAGGCAGTGAGGCTTTCATATAGTTTTGGAAGACCAAATGATGACCAAAAATTATGAAATTTTACAGGGTGAAAGTAGACATCCAAAGCTTTAATTTGATAGGTCATATGACTCAATTGAAGCTATAGACAAAAAGATATGAATTTTTGAAGTTGATCCAGAAAATCTGGAAAGTTTCTGGAGCAGCGATTAAAGATTGAAAATCTGGGAATAATATGATCATTTCCAGTAAAATTCGATATTTTTCCTTGAAACTAGACTCAATGAGGGTTCCATAGGCTTTGGAATCGCCTCGAAACGATGTCTACAAAATTAGTTATGATTTTTCAAAGTTAAGGCAGAAAATCTGCCAGAATTGCCATTATTCCGAAAATTGAAAATGAAATGTGTTAGAAATTGATTAATGAAATTAAAATGGCAAGTGTCATGAACATATAAGGAGATAAGACCCAAGTACACACATGATCACAAGGGATGGCATAAGGTTGAGTGAGTTGGTAGGTTAATGTTGAGTGTAAGAATGGGAAGAAAAGCTTGAGTGTAGGAGTGGAGTACTTGGGTGGTTGGAAGAGGACACATGATTGCATGAAGAGTGTGAACATAGGAAAAGAAGCATGGACTAATAGAGAAAAGAAAGGGAGAGGGACGGATTTTTGGAGGAAGGAAAGGAAGAAATTGAGTCAAATTGATGGCCAAGTCAAAGAAGAAATTATGAAGAAGAAAAGAGTGTGACAAGTGTCACAACTTGGACCCTTGATGTAATCTATGGTTAGGAAGGGTGAAGACTAATTTATTAAACACAAACTCCTTCCTCATTCATGTACACTTCACGCATGACACAAGAGAAAGAGAGAGAGGAAGTGCCTTGGAGTTCTTTGGAAGATTAGAAAAAAGGAGGAAGAGAAAGATCAAGGTAGGTTTGTGATTCCTTAATATTTCCTTCTAAACTAGCATAAGCTTCTTCTCTAATCTCTATTTTCTATGAAATCCATGGTTTAGCAAGTTCATCTTGAGCCCAAGAAGAGAGGGAGGAGGATGTTTAGAGAGTGAGAGGAAAGGAACTCAAGAGGTAACTTCTCCAATCCTAAAACTATGCTAGTATGTGATTGTTGTTGATGATTGTGGTTGGATTTGGTTATTTTGTCAGGTTTGTAAATTTGGAAAGTCCTAACCCTAAGGGGGGGTGCTGTCCAAATTTAGTCTAATCATGTTTAGAATGTGATTAAGTGGTTAAACAAGTGATTAAAGGTCATAAGAAAGTGTTTTATGGATTGAAATCATAAAACTCAATTTTCTCCAATTATTAAAGAATTTCGTCCAGATCTGTGTTGGACAGTGTTGGGACTGGATTTTGGTGTTTTTGATGATTCCATTGTGTTTAGAATGGAAAATTTTGTAGGGTTCATGTTGGGTGCAAAATGAGAAAAGCCCTAGAAAGTGAAATGACAAAAATAACTTAAAACCCTCACATAGGGGCTGTCGGGGTAAATATGTAATTGGAGCTGGATTTTCATAAAATAAATGGTTCCATTGGACTCAGTGGGCAAAAATAGGTGGGGTTACAGTTGGGCACTTTTTCGGTAGAGGCCGAAAAAGCATAATTACGAAAACGCCACTGAAATCCCTAAATAGGGGCTGTCAAGGGTATTTTCGTAATTTGACAGTGAATTTGGCAATTTCGAGCCCGGAAATGGATTCCTTGGGCGAAAATAAGTCAGAATAGCCTTAGTCAAAATTTTGGGAAAACATGCCATCGGGCCGGGTACGGCGGGGCCGGGCCGGGTTCCCGGGGGCATTTTTGTAAATTTTCACCATAGACTAATATAACCACAATAAACACTATGGAAGAGTCTAAAATGATACTTGGATAGGTTATGACCTATTTCTGGTACATTTAATATTTAGGACCGATTTGGAGGCCGGATACGGCACGTTCTTCGAGGCACATTTAAAAGAGGATTATAAAGCTTTGAGGTAGGGACATTATCCTTCATACACTATGCCATAAGTTATGTGATTGTGTGGATGCCATTGTTTTGTAAATGCACTTTATTAATAACATGATTTGCCTAGAGAGAGGCTGTTAGTGCCAGAGGTGCACTTACACTGGGAGTTGGCGGAAGTCCAACCGGTGTAGATTGTGGGGCTGGGCCCTACTCATGTATACATGACGATGATGTGTTTATATTGTTCATTAATTTGTGCATACCTTGGCGCATGACATATTTACTTTTCGCATTTTCTATGAACGATATTATGTCTCTACGGGGATTCTTCGGAATCTCACCCTATTTTTAAACAAATACCTCAGCGAGTACCAGTGGGCCAAAGGGCAAAGATGTTGACGCCGGACAGTAAGCGGCACGTGTCTCGAGGCGAGGATATGAACGTGGTTATGCCTTAGTCTATGCCTTAATATTTTGGATAATTTGTAAATATTAAAACTTCCGCTGTATTTTCTGTTTCCGTCGACGAGCAAGATCGGAATTGTAAACGAACGACGTTGGTTTGTAAACGAATATTTTTATCAGTATAATTGTACTTTTCTGTATGCCCATTGAATTCCGTCTTTATTACTCTTTGATTATCGAAATGGAAACGGGTGTTGACACATAAAGCACATTTTGACAACTCTTCCACCAACCAAGCTAGTTGAGTTTCACATTAGCGGTTGGCACTTTAATATTTAGACAATTCTTTCTTAAAATAGTCCTAAATCCCTAAATTTCAATGCATACCGTTCCCAAATTTCAATTCTCTCCTCCCAGCAAAAATGAAATTTGCGGAGGAAAAAATCGCTCTAAAGCTACACTCTTTTGGGTTTGACTAAATCTAATTCTATCTTATAAAGAATTGGAAATAGAGATTACCTAATACCCACCCCCACGGGGTCTGGATTCTCTCAATGGTTATTTTCTCCTCCTCTTTCATAATCTTTAAATCTTACCCGTCCAAATGATCTAAGAGGACATAAAGAGACACATCATAAGAGACTTTTAAAATCTTATCTCAGCCGTCCGTATTATCATAATCCTGACCATCCATTCTGGCTAAATCCCTAAATTCACGAATACTTTCCTGGGCAAGTTTGAACCCTATCGGCGACGAAACCGGGAGCATCATCGTTACCCACCATTGGGCGCTAACAGAATCAGCACGACTTTGCCGAAAGCAACTTATTCGGTTAGGTATCTACATCACAACTCTTCCTCCATATATGCGCCCTTCTTTTCCATCCCTTTGTGCTGAGTTGGATCGAGAGAGTAGCGTCACTTGCAGGGATGAACTTGATGAAGTTATAATCTTTCTAAGCTGTTCTTCTTCTTATTCTTCTTTTTCCCGTTCTGTTTAGTTAATTTTTTTCTGAATTTCTTGGTTAGATTGAATTTAACTGGGATGATGAGCGATTACAGGGTAGAGATGATTATTTTTGTATGTTCTGAATTTGAAGTTTCTGATGTAGTGTTTAGTATGTTGATGAAAAAAGATTGAATTTAATTAGAATGATGAGTGATTAGAAGGTTGAGATGACTATTTTTATACGTTCTGAATTTGAAGTTTCTGATGTAGCTCTTAGTGTCCTGATGAAACAGGATTAAAGGTTGGCACCTGTGTGTGTATTGTTTATAGTTTGCATAATTTCTTTATCATTTCCTTTTTGCTTACTCTGACTTTTTAATGCAAAACCATCTACACTTTTCGTTGATTGTAGTTGATATCATCCAGGAGATAATTTCTTTAAGGCTGCTACAGTGCTACCTATACAATCGGTGCTTTTTGTGTGAAATCTTGTGATGATACCTCTCAAAAATTGAAGGACATTGAAGCTCAAATTCTTTAAAAAAAAAGGAATGTTTTGCACCAATGCCTAATGTTTAAGGCAGAGTGTTCTCGACGAAGTATTTGAGGTCTGAGGGGTTCTGATTGTGTTTTCAAAAGTACTAAAATGAATGGCCATGATTTAATGAAATCAACGGTCTAGATGCGCTTCTGAGGGATGAGGAGAGAATGGCCGCTGAGGAGATCTGCTTCCGTTCGGTGCCTCGGTTATTTTCCCCAACACCACAAGTAAAAGTAAAGCAGTGTGATGTATTGTGTGTGTTTGGATTAGCTTTTTTTAATAGTTTTTACGATTTACGAGGTAAGTGTGTGAGAGGAGTTTTGTCTCGGATTGCGCAAACCATGGTTTGAAACCATGGTTTTGTTGTCAGAAAGCACGTAATTCACTTGAGAGAAGAAGCGCCACATTTTGATTTTCGGACCAGGCTTCACTCCGCTGTCAGATCCGTCCGTTGCTTCTTCTCCTATTAAAATTATCGTTTTGGTATGGTTTTTTAGGTAAGAATTGGAGGTTAACTTTTTTTTATCTAAAAAAAAGAAAAGGTATCTAGTATTTTAAATGTTTTTTTTTAATATATCTTATATCTTAAAATATTTTTTAAATAACATACAGTATCTTAAAATAATTTTTAATGTTTTTAATCTTTTAAAAATTTTTTAGTTATATTTAGTGTATTAGTAGAATGATTACAATTTAATATATTTTTTTAGCTTTAAAAATTAATTTAAAATATTTTTGATACTTTTAACCCTTTAAAATATTTTTTTAGTTGTATCTAGTGTCTTAGAAAACTAATTATTCCCTCTAGTCCTAATTATAGGACATATTTACCTTACTTTGAAGAAATTAAGGATGATAGTTAAATTAGTTAACTTTATTTATTTTTCAAAAATGCCCTTATTTAATAGGGGTGATTTAGGAATATTACATGAATTTACCATGAGACAATCCAACATTTATCTAAATCAGTATTCTCTCTCCACATCTCTGTGTTTACTTTCATGGTATTTTATTTGGTGTATGTTTAATACTTCATGGTTCCGCACGTCAGTCGAGGCAATCTAACTATTATCTAAAGCAATGAGGGTATTTTGGGAAGAAATTGATAAAAATTAAAACTTTGTCATATAATTAGGACCAAGATCAACTCTCAAATGTTGTCCTATAATTAGGACCGGAAGGAGTATAGTTTTACTGTTAATGTATTTTTCTTAGTAGTAACGAGCACCCAAAACTTAAGATACTGGTTTATTGATTTTCACCTACTCTAAAATATTTTTCTGGTAGCATCTAATATTTTAAAATAATTTTTGGAGGTGAAAATATATATTAAGTGCAAAATTACAATCAGTCTACTAACACACTGAGTACAACTAAAAAAATATTTTAAAAATTAAAAACACTAAAAATTATTTTAAGATACTATATATTACTTTAAAAATATTGTAAAGTATAGGATACATCCAAAAAATTATTTTAAAATATTAGATGTCACTTTTTTAGATAAAAAAAAAAAAACTAACCTCCTTCTCTCTTAAGAAAAGGTGCAGCAATGAGACGGACCTGATAGTAGAGGAAAGACAGGTTCTTCTCACTTCCAAATTTCAAATAAATTGTTACAACGAATATTCAATATTGAATAGGTTAATGGTAAATGTATGGGCCTGACGGAATGAGAATTGGGAGAAAAATTTTAAATATTTGTATATACTTTTATATAAAAAGACATTTAATAAATCATCATATAATAAACTGTTATTTATGAAAAAAATTGATAATAAAATTTTATTTGTATATATTTATAATACATATTGTCCATGTGTATGTATTATTTTTCAATTTAATATTATTAATATTAATATAAATGTTATATATATATATATCTAATAAATTTATATTTATATCATTATATATATATATATATATACTATTTTTTATTATGCGGAGGTTCAACCAAATGGTCTAACCAAATAGATCGTTTAGACTATGACCCGTTAGCCTTTCCGACTCAATGTCTGGTCCAACTTTTAAAACATTGACATGAGGTAATTTATTATTTTTCTCCAAACTAATTTCTTAATATTTAATCTAATGTTAGACAAATGTATTTTAGAGAGATAATGTCACAATGTTACAATTAAATAGTTTATTTAATTCCTTTAATCTTTCCGGTTAAAAAAATTTGTCTTCCATTTATGTTAGAAGAGAGTGACTTGTTTTAGGAATTGTCTCACAAGTGAGAGTATAAATCAATAGCCATTTCCTAAACTAGAACATTATGCTCAACGAGACTTTTTTATG
Source organism: Inga oerstediana (assembly GCA_963210345.1). Lineage (NCBI taxonomy): Eukaryota > Viridiplantae > Streptophyta > Magnoliopsida > Fabales > Fabaceae > Inga > Inga oerstediana. The sequence continues at coordinate 28,920,740 of OY723410.1, read as the reverse complement.
ATTACATTAGAATGATGAGTTAAAGTATAAGAATACTCATGAATTTTTAGCAAAAGTGTTTCCAGCACCATATATTTTTTAAATAAGCAAAAATACATGTAAAATTTTAAAAAGTCTTTTTTTAAATATAAAAACTTTCGACAATTGGGGCTATAATTTTATTTTTTCTTTTTTTAAGTTTAAAATCTGTCATAATTCTTAGCTTGTAGTTTTATATATATGTATAATTTTTTTTCCTGGTATTTGCTTGAAGTCACAACTTTCTCTTGTTAAACTTCCTATATATTGTAAGTTTTTTAATTTTTAAGCTTACAAATATAATTTTATTACTTGTTACTTGTTTAATTTGCTCACTTTTTTTATATTTAATTTATTATGTAAAATTATTTTTTTTAAAAATACTTTCTATTTTTTTAAAAAAATAATTTTACATAATAAATTAAATATAAAAGATGGTATGATATACACTGGGTAATATGTTCATCTTTATCTGCTTTTATTGATGCTTATTTGAGTTTTTGTCCTTCATTATTACATATCTAAGTTTTGTAAACTTGGTTATTACAGCATTTTGGTTAAATATCACCAAGAAAAAAAGTTGGTATTTAAGTTCATAAAAGTTGACTTTATTTCACTATGTCATTGTGGGTTTGAAATTTAAGGTGTCCATTGTCTTTAAGTTAGTTTATTTTCTTCTTTTTGTTTTTCATGAAGATTACATGGAATCATCTATTACCAAAACTTCCCTTTGTTTTAAAAAATATCAAGGGAAGCAATGGCCCCTATCTGCCCTTTTTTTTTTAAATAAAGGGAAGCAATGGCGCTTGCACAACTTCCCTTTGTTTTTTTTTTAAAAAAAAAAATCAAGGGAATCCATATGCCTTGTATGATGTCATAAAAGATACTTTAAAAAATTTCACAACCCACCATTATCCTCTTCTCGCATGCCCTCCAGCTCTCCATTTCTAGAACTCGATTGATCCACCATCTTGTATCCCTTCTTCCCCCATTATATTATTCCACCACCTTTCCTTATCCATCGTCATCACTCCCACTCCCTCCTCTCTTTGACGGCGGCAAGTAGAAACTTCCGTTGCAGTACAAAGCTCGGTCTCCCACGTGTTTTTTCCTTCTTATCCCAACCTCCTACAGAAGTTCCCTATCTTGTAAGTCTTATTTTTTATATATACACAAAAGCTTAAGTCTGTACGTTTTAAATTTAATTGACAAGTGTCTAAACTAATTGATTTTTAGTGATTTTAATTCATTGTATGCATGATTATTTATGTAATATTATGAAGACTGTGCCAAAACAGTGTTCATTTTCGACCTCAAACATTAGACAGTCATATCTCCCAGTTCCCAAAACGAAATGGCACAAATTATTTGTCCATTTTGAAGCTTGGGATGTGAACTTTAAGACTAGAAAGTTTCATAATTTTCTGACATCATTTTCCCAGTTAAAACGTCCACACGAACAGACTGCCCAAAACAGACTTCCAATTGACAGATTTTCAAGTTTTGCACAATTGGCTTCCAATGGTCCCATTTTCACATCAAACACCATTCCCACACAAATTTTCACAAGGAATCCATTGGAATCACCAAAAAAACCAAATTCACATCACATTAACATGTTTTACCAATAATCACAACATGTCATCACACAATCACAACACAACACACATTACCATTCCTTTCATTTCAAGTTCTCAAACCAATTCCAATGGCTCTATAACACATCAAGACACCAATTGCCACTCAAACACAAGGCAATTCATACATTTCAAAAATCACACAAAATCAGGGCAAAATTCACAATTCACAACACTTAACCATAATTCATTAAAATTAGATCAAAAGGCTTCAAATACTCACATCTTCCTCTTTCCCAAACCAATTCCTTGATTCTCCATCTTTCCACTTTTCCTCAAGATACATACACCTCCAATCAAGAATCTAAAACCATAGAGATGGAGCTCTCATCACTATGAACAACTTTATAGAAGGTGATTGAGCATTAGAGCACATATACAAGGCTAAAAGCTCACCTTTCCATTTCTCTTTCTTCCTCGACACTTGGACGTCCATGGGAGCTTGAGGAGAGAGATGAGAAATGTTGAAGATGAAGAGAGGTCATATTTTGGGAGCCCAAAACTGACCTTAATGAAGAAAGGAGAGAGGAATGAGTGTTTTGACCATTTGACCCAAGATCCAAGGGTCTACATCTTGCCATGTGTCACCTTCTTGCTCCATCAACCATGAGTTCACATAGGCACATGCATATGGGATTCCACCCTTTGATCTCAACACAAATCAATTCTAACCATTGATCTTGAAGTTACCAATGAGTTTCCTCTTTGGTAACCGATCAATTGGTCGGTAACTTTACTGTTTTGCCCCTGATTATGACAATTCACGCTGATTCACCACCCAAATTCTTTTCTCATTCATTTACACCATATTATACGCCCTCCCTCTATTTTAAGTTAATTTAGAGGTTAATCCATAATTGAACTTAAATACAAGATTTCGGCGCTGCTTACAACCCATATGAATCACATTTGAGTGCCAATTCACATCATATTCTCCAAAAGGGTTATCTATCAATAATCACCTCCACTTTTGGAGTCATTAACCCTTAATCATAATTTAGAATCTTGCTCAACCAGAGCTTAGCAATCCACTTATTTCAGGCTTATTCTCTAGCCTCGAGTTTCAAAATTCAGGGTATTATAGGGGCATTTTTGTAAATTTTCATAACAAGCTCATATAACCCCCAGAAATACTATGGAAGTGACTAAATGGTACATTTAGAATTGTAGGACCCAGTTGAGGACCTGAGTTGCTGGCACGCAAATCGAGGATAAAAGACTAGAGGTAGGAGACTTACCTTACTTACATGTATTCAATATCTTTGCTTGTGTAGTGATGTAAGTGATTGTTTTACTTGATTGTGTAGAGCATATTTGAATAAATGAAGCTTTGTTTCTGTTTTGCCGTGGCCATAGTTTTGTTACATGAAACATTAAGCATGCAGAAATGTCATTATGGGGCATACATCTAGTTAAAGCTAACATGTCATACACATAGCATCTAACACGCATGCATTATGGTATTTGTTTCCTACTGAGATTCTCTCGAATCTCACTCTCCCCTACCAACAATTTAGACAGGGCAAGTGGCTCGTGGAGGGAGCGGCTAGGACTCCTTCGAGATGAGAGTTGGTAGTTGATTATCAATATGAGTTGGGATGACTGTATATGATTCAGTTGAGTATATGGTTATGAATTCGAGATGAGATTGTGTAATCCCCTGAGTCGGATTTTATATACCCTTTTAATAAAGGTATGAACCCGGGGTTTGCCGGGAATTATGTTGTGCACTCTGATATATAATAAATGTGATTTATCTGCGAAGTAATTGTATTCGAAGTGTGAATCTGAGACCCGGGGAATTGGATTTTGAAAGGTGTTTGTGAAAACCCTATCGAGAAGATGAGATTTTAAATGAGTTTTGAATATCGTTGATCTCTAATTCATTTTAATCGCGTATTTCAGATATAATTACGGAGGGGGTTACAGTGCGGGCCTATGTGGCCCACACTTTTGCAGGCTGGCGAAATATCAACCCTAAACCGCAGTGTGCAGGGTGCAAGCCAACCCGCAGGACCACATATTTCTTTTTAAAAAAATTTCTATTTTTTAAAGATGGCCCAAAGTACAAAATACATATATATGAGTCAATAAATTTACCTTTCCAGCATCAATTATTTCTCTTATAAAAATTTAAAAACATAATCCACAATTCAAGAGATATGGTTATCAAATTTGTCAAAGTTTATAAACAAAAAACATAAAATCATCCTCAAACAACCAAGATATAATAATTTTGTTTAAAGAAGAAAGGAAGAGGTTAAGATTTTTCTCTTTGGATTAGGAGGTATCAAGATGGGAGCGGACAAATTATGAGTTCTGTGAAATTATTACATGCAAAAAAAAAAAAAATTATGGGCCAACCCATGGGTCATACGGTGCAGGCCTGTGTGGCCCTCATTTCTATGGGTTGCGAAAATCCCAACCCTAACCTGCCCCAACCCGCGAGCCCATGGGTTGGGCCCGTATTTCCGATTCTACGGGTGAGTAGGATACAATAAAATTGAGCAAATGGTTCCAATCTTACATTATCGATCGAATTATGTGTGCACACCCTCCCTGTAAGGAGAAAGGAGAGGATAAATATTTTTGGAAGCCTTCATCTGACGGTTGTTTCTCTGTTAGTTCTGCATATCATTTTCTTTTTGCAGGTTCTCAAAATTCAAATGAAACGATTTGGAGGATACTGTGGAAATGGGCAGTACCTAAGAAGAATAAATCATTCATGTGGCTTGTTGCACATGGCAGAGCACACACAACACAACTCAAAGCTTGGAGGGGATTGACAGATCATGCAGGATGTCCTTTTGACTGCAATCAGGATGAGGATGTGATGCACCTTCTGGGAGATTGCGTCAATGCTTAAGAACGATGGATTTCAATTGTTCACCCAGCCTTGTGGGATAAATTTTCTACTTTACAAGGATCGTTGTGGATACAATGGAATCTTAAGCATGAAGCACGTAGGAATTTCATAAAGAAGATCAACTGGGCAATACTGTTTGGCTATATATGTTGGGACATTTGATTAGATCGATGTAAGAAGCTATTTGGGGAAGACTTTTCAAAATGCTCACTCTAGCTTATTTCAGGCTAGGTGGGATATGGAGTTAACATCAAATTGCCAGTTTTACATACAATTGGTCAATGGATGTAAAGGTGATAGTAGAGGAAAGCCAAGTTTTAGCACTCTGGAAATCGATGGCTCTATTCTAGAATCAGGTCAAAGCATATGTGCAAGAGCTATTAAGGGAGAGGATGGAAGTTGGATTTGTGAATGTATGTGTAAGCTTACTCAAGTGCCTCCTGTGGTAGCAGAAATTTTGCCATCATCTAAGGTCTTCAATTATGTTAGAACAAGAATCTTTAGACTATTGTAGTTTTTACTGATTGTCTTGAGGCTGTGGATATTCTCAGAAGGGGTTGTGATAACAAGCATCATTTTAGAGAAGTCATTGAAGAGGCCAGGCTATGGTTGTCTAGAAGCTGATAGGTCCTTATTAGTCATATTTTTAGAGATCAAAATGCTTCAGCAAATCATTTAGCTAAGTTAGTGTATAGTAGTATAGAGAATTTTGTTCTCCTTGATCACCCACCACCTTTCATTCGGGAGGCGATAGGTGATGTGGATGATTGGATTGGTTCTTCTAGAACCGATGTTAGTATTAATCCCACGATAAATTAATGAATTTCAGTATTTACTCAAAAAAAAGTAAAAATAAAATACTCGCGCGCGCGCGCCCGAGATGAGAAAAATAGGATGGGGGTAGGTTTTGACAAGTCAAGTCAATCGGAACAATGGGGATTGACAAGATAAAGAACTAGACAAGGAGAATACCTGACTCAAGGAGGTGTAGCGCCGAAGATGTTTGCAGGGGTGAGGAGTGAGATGAAGGAGATTTAAGTAAAGTAGGAGCAAATATAGGGGTTGACTAATCTTATTAAAAAATATTTTTATAAAAAATAATATTTAGACTTATTGAAGCATTTTTTTTTATATTACTTATTTCAATGATAAGGTATATTTTGAACATGCACAAGCCCATGTGTTTAAACTAATTATTTAAAGGAGATATTTTATTTGTGCATATATAATCTTTAGAAATAGCCGTTGAGGTATACTGTAATTAAAACCATAAAACTTTAACCATAAAAACAGATTCAAAGAATAAAATAACAGGCAAAAATTCGACCAAGTGTGGTTTTCTGGTTTCTCTCTGGGTTCCTAGATTTTGCACCTTGTATTTTTCTTCTTTTCTCTTTTTTATCTTCAATATAATGAAGCCACCGGTTCTTGTCCGGGTCATTCCTCTTCACTGCCGGCTCCCGGTAGACTGGTGTTGGATATTGGAGCAGAAAGGTGGGTCTTGACCTGGGTTGTATAGGTGGGCCTTTATTGGAGGGTTTTTTTGGTGAAAAGGATATTTTTTGTTTAATTAAAAAATCCTCCTTTTTTGGTTGAATGGTATTTCTTGAAAAGCCTACAGTTACCTGTAAGTTTTTTTTAAACAACTTTCTTATTGGTGAAAATACTATGGAGAAATGCCGCAATGTTGTGCAAATTATATCTGTGCTTAGGTTTCTATTATTTTTCGAGTATCTTCTATTATAGGAGTATATCTTTTGGCTGGAATCGTTTTCTGACCTAAGAAATAATATGTTGCCATCACAAACACTATTGAAGGTCCCAGTAACTTGCGCTTAATATGAGTTCTTCATACAGAAATCTCATATTGTTAATGGTAATAGAACCTTAATACCCAATGACTGCTACTTCATAAATGAGTGTATACGAAGGTTGATTTACTTGTGTTGTTGGATACAAAGAAACCAGTCAATCTGTGAGGTGAACGCAAATCAACTAAAATTTACAAAGTAAAAATCACCCATATTGGATTATGCCATTGAGTAAATGTAACTTCATTTTTTATGCTTTTCTGTCAATAAGCATGTAAAAACCTACCAAACGCATTAAGGAACTTCACTTGTTTGTGATGCAGACTTAAGGACAAAAGTTGGATTGAATATCATAATGAAATAATCAATAAAAACACTTAATTGATATAGGCCACAAGAAAAAAATGTGGTTTGGCCACTGGAAGCCAGTTTGTTTGTATTTTGTTTGTATTGATTAGCATCAAAAGATACTTATTCCTGTACGTTTCCACAATCATATAGATACATATCTAAATTCACATCTAAATAACGAGTCAAAGAAACTGAGTTGCAACTCACGTATAAAATTATGTTATAAACTAAATTCAAGTTTTAGGTGTTAATTTTTTTTCACACATTAAATCAAATAATATTATAACTAAAATAACACAAACATTATAGGCAAATCAAGCTTATAGACGATTCAACTAGAATAAAAATTTTGTTTCAAACAAACTTTCAATATTTACATAAAACTATCACTACTTATTTAAGATAGAAAGAGGATCAATTCATGATCAGGAGTCATAAGAAACTTATCTAAAAACTCCATATCATGAAATCTAGAAAGAATATAACGTATAAGTTCATTGCTATAAGCCAAATTTTGGGATAGCTGAGTCACCCTAACTCGAGCTCGCTGGTATAGCCCAATAAACTGTTGCAGCGCATCATCAGTAGGTGGTGGGCCCCCGCTCCTTCCACCAGTAGGTGGAAGGAGGATCAATTCATGATCAGGAGTCAGAAGAAACTTATCTAAAAACTCCATATCATGAAATCTAGAAAGAATATAACATATAAGTTCATTGCTAACAGCCAAATTTTGGGATAGCTGAGTCACCCTAACTCGAGCTCGCTGGTATAGCCCAATAAACTGTTGCAGCGCATCATCAGTAGGTGGTGGGCCCCCGCTCCTTCCACCAGTAGGTGGTGGGCTCCCCCCACCTCGAGCAATGTGAGATGGACCTACTCGGTTTCGAGCTGAAGCTCGACGTGGAGTTCGATGTCGAGGAGTGCCACTACTGTTATAAGCTCTATGAATCCTTGCTTTGTTCCTTGATGACCTCATCTGAAACAGGATGAGATATCAAAGTAAAGGAATGTTACTTCTTCTGTTACTCGTGCATCTATAATTCTATTATATACAAACAATGTGAAATTCTTAAAGAGAGACTAAATGGAGCCGAGGTATCTAGGTTTTTAAAGTAAAGCGGAGATATCTTTTTTAAGCAGCGATTAACAAATTTTATAGAAATTTTTAGGAGATAGTTTGCCGTGATTTAGAATAAGATCAAAAACATAAAGATATATAATATCATACATAACTGCACATTAAAAATAACAGACAATAAAAGAAATCTTCCAAAATATTGTCTATTCTTCCTGCGCGTCCAAATAGCTTGACCTATGTTCTTTTCCTTCACTCATTTATTGCTTCTCGTACTTTTGGCTAACATATATCCCATCCATCAAAAGACCTTATCCTCTTTTATTAATATATATGTATAAATTCGGGAGCTTAATTTGTGACGCCCTTTTCAGTCCTTCCAAGTTCCAACTATCCTATTTTAATCATAATATTATTTGATTTAATATGTTAAAAACATATCAACACCTAAATCTACTCAGATTTAGGTTACAACATATTTCTTCCATCCTCTATATATATATATATATATATAGTAACAAGTAATATTATCTCAAAATAAATTAAAAAGATATTGTTAAAATTAAACTAATAACAACTAATAAAATTATATTTGTAAACTCAAGAATTAAAAATCTTACATTGTATAAAGCTGTAGAAAGCTTTAACTTCGTATCAATACCTGAAAAAAAAAATTTACACGCATCATCGCATATTTTAAACTTTAAAAAGAAAAAGAAAACTGCAATGCCTATCGACAGAAGCTAAAAAAAAAACAGAGAGAGAGAGAGAGATTTATAAGGCCGCTTCTGTAGAAGGAGACCAGTAAAAAAAATGTTGGAGAACAAATTTCGTAGTGCCTAGGTGGGGACCGAATGTTGGAGAAGTAAGAAGGAGGAGGAGACAAGGAAACAAATAATGGAGACCAAGAAAGCTTCTGCGTGGAAAGATTCAAACAAGACTGCTTATCGCATGTATACATCCAGAGTCTCACTTCAGTGTGGAATGCATATATATACAACCATTCAATATTAACTATATATATACTGACAAAAAAATACATTAACGATATATGTGTGTGAAAAAGAAAAAGGAGAAAACAAGCAAGGAGTACAACAGAGGAAAGTAAAAACTGCAGAAACCAGAAACGGAAGGGAAACAAGATGGGCAATAAAAACCAAACGAGCGAACGAGAGAGAGCTTACCCGAAGAGAGGAACTGACCCGGTAAGAGAAACACAACAAGAACCATGTCTCTTTCAGTATGACAAAGCTTTCCTCATAACCACTATCACACTTTCCTACTGAACCATATCCCTCCAGCACAATTTATTTAGCACATATTTCACAGATACAACGTTATTTTGCAAAGGTCGGGCCAGTCGAAAAAAAAGACCACAGAGGGCAGATCGGAGGAAATGGAGCAAAGTATCTCCTTTCCTCATAACAGATCTGAATATGAATGACGCTGAAGAAGGAAAGCGTATGAAACTACAGAGGAATCTGGCTTAAAGGAAAGTTTAAATCTTACCAAATGCCACAAAACGGTCGTTTGAAGAGGAAAGAGAGGCGGAACCGCAGGTTCACAGATCTGACAAGCACAGCAGATTGAAGGCGCGATCTCAGATTTCAGCGCAAGCGAACCGTGCATGAACAGATCAGCCAAACAGAAAACGCGCTGACCACAAGATGATCGGTTGAAGAACGGCGAGGAAAATGGAACCAGAAGAAGAATACTGGAGAAGAGAGAAGACGCTTCTCTCCACTCTGTTCGCTGCCTCTGTTATTTTCCCCAACACCACAAGTAAAAGTAAAGCAGTGTTTTGAAAAAAAAAAAAGTAAAGCAGTGTGATGTAACTCTTGTTGTCAGAAAGCACGTGATTCACTTAGGAGAAGAGGCGCCACATTTTGATTTTCGGACCTGGCTTCACTCCGCTGCCAGTCCGTCCGCGGCTTCTCATTTTATTAAAACTACACCGTTTTGTTGTAGCTCTGACAGTATAAAGAGGAGGTTAAATTTTTTTTTTTCTAAGAAAATAGTATCTAACATTTTTAAATATTCTTTTTTTGATATATTTTATATTTTAAAATATATTTTAAATAACATGCAACATCATAAAATAATTTTTAGTATTTTTAATTCTTTAAAATCTTTTTTAGTTATTCTCGGCATGTTAGTAGATTGAATATAATTTAATGTATTTTTTTAACTTTATAAATTACTTTAAAATATTTTTGATACTTTTAAACTCTTAAAATATTTTTTCAGTTGTATCCTGTATCTTAATAAACTAAATATAATTTTACTGTTAATGTATTTTTCTTAGTAATAATGAGCACCCAAAACTTAAGATATTTGTTTATTGATTTGCACCCACTCTAAAATATTTTTTCAGTAGTACCTAATATTTTAAAATAATTTTTAGAGTTGAAAATATACATTAAATACAAAATTGCAATCACTCTGTTAACATACTGGGTATAATTAAAAAAATATTTTAAGGGTTAAAAATATTAAAAATTATTTTAAGATACTGCATATTACTTAAAAAATATTGTAAGGTATAAGATACATCTACAAAATGTTTTAAAATACTAGATATGATTTTTTTAGATAAAAAAAAAAGTAACCTCCTTCTTCTCTTTTAAGAAAAGGTGCAGCAGTGGGACGGACCTGATAATGGAGGGAAACCAGGTGCTTTTCATCTTCAAATTTCGGCTTTTTTACCGGTACCCTATATGCAGAAAAAAAAAATACCGAAATGCTATAAGGTGGAAAATATTTACCAATATACTACACCTAAAGTTCATCACGCCAAGAACGATTTTAGATTTGTACAGAAATTCATCACGCCAAGAACGATTTTCACTATCTGATGTGATGTTATGATTATTTTTTAATTAAAAAGCAAAATCGTTCTTTGCAAGAACGATTTCATTTTTTCTGATTGAATTGACAGGAAGAGAGAGAGAGTGGGAGCTATGAGGGGAAGTATCACTCTCAAAGGAAAATGGAGGGATGGAGATAAAAGAAAGTGAGGGAGATAGAGAAAAATACATGACTTTTAAAATTTATTTTTCTCTCAATTCCACTATCACCAATTTCTCCACATCCCTCTTAGACTCTTACTCATTATTGTTAAACTCACAAGTTGACTCTTCGAATTTACTATTTTTATATTTTTAATTTATAAAATTGTGTAAGTTTGTACTTAAACTCATGCTAGCCATAAAACGTTTTGAAAAAAAAATATGGTGAAGCTTTGGCGTTTTTTAATAAAACGCCAAAGCTTCTATTAAAAAAAAGTAGGGGAACCCATTACAATAACTTAATACACGATGGAGAAGCTTTGTAAAAAAAAAAAAAATTGGGGAAGCTTTGGCGTTTTTAATAAAAACGCCAAAGCTTGTATTACAAAAAAAAAAAAAAATTGGGGAAGCTTTGGCGTTTTTAATAAAAACGCCAAAGCTTGTATTATAAAAAAAAAAAATTGGGGAAGCTTTGGCGTTTTTAATCAAAACGCCAAAGCTTGTATTACAAAAAAAAAAAAAAAAAATAGGGGAAGCCATTACTACACGAAGGAGAAGCTTTGTAAATGTTTTGTATTTTTTACCATTGTATTGTGATTTGTTTGTTTTATCAAGAAAATAAAATAATTAAAAAAATGATCATCATCGTTTTATATTGTAATTTACCTATTAGATGAAATGTATTGCCTCCTTTGGCGTTTTTTACCAAAACGCCAAAGGAGGCAATTTGCCTCCTTTGGCGTTTATGGCCAAAGGAGGCAAATTGCCTCCTTTGGCGTTTTGGTTAAAAACGCCAAAGGAGGTAATGCCTCCTTTGGCGTTTTTAACATAAACGCCAAAGGAGGCAATGCCTCCTTTGGCATTTTTAGGAGGTGTACCTCCTACCGTTTTTTTATAGTAGTGGTACGAACAGATTACTGACACCAATTTTAATTATTTTAAAGTGGTACGAACAGATTCCTGACACCAATTTTAATTATTTTAAAAATAATCACATCATATAGAAATCGTTCTTCGCAAGAACGATTTCTTCACAAATTTAAAATCGTTCTTCACAAGAACGATTTTAAGTGTAGTATTATGGTAAATAGTTTCAACTTTATAGTATTTTGGTATTATAATTTACTGTTTACAGTATTATGATAAAAAAGCCTCAAATTTCAAATAAATTGTTACAGTGAATATTCAATATTGAATATGTTAATGGTAAATGTATGGGCATGACGGAATGACGGGAATTGGGAGAAAAATTTTAAATATTTGTATATACTTTTATATAAAAAGATATTTAATAAACTATCATATAATAAATTTTTATTTATGAAAAAAATTAATAATAAAATTTTATTTGTATATATTTATAATAAATATTTTCGGTGTGTATGTATTATTATTTATTTTTCAATTAAATATTATTAATATTAATATAAATTTTAAATATATATATATATATCTAATAATTTTATATTTATATCATTATATACATATATAATAATTTTTATTATGCGGTGGTTCAACCAAATGGTCTAACCAAACAAACCGTTTAGACTATGACCCGTTAGTCTTTCCGGCTCAATGTCCGGTCTGATTTCTAAAATATTGACCTGAGGTAATATTTATTATTTTTCTCCAAAATAATTTCTTGATATTTAATCTAATGTTAGACAAATGTATTTTAGAGAGACAATGTCATAATTAAATAGTTTATTTAATTTCTTTAATCTTTTCAATTAAAAAAATTTGTTTTCCATTTATGTTAGAAGAGAGTGACTTGTTTCAGGAACTCTCTCACAAGTGAGAGTATAAATCAATAGCCATTTCCTAAACTAGAACATTATGCTCAATGAGACTTTTTTATCATTACATTAGAAAGATGAGTTAAAGTATAAGAATACTCATGAATTTTTAGCAAAAGTGTATCTAGCACCATATACTTTCTAAATAAGTAAAAATACCCGTAAACTTTTAAAAAGTCCTTTTTTAAATACAAAAGCTTTCGATGATTGGCACTATAACTTTCTTTCTTTCTTTTTTTTTTTTTAAAGTTTAAAATCTATCATAGTTCTTAGCTTATAGTTTTATGTATGCGTATAATTTTTTTTCCAGGTATTTGCTTGAAGTCAAAACTTTCTCTTGTTAAACTTTCTATACATTGTAAATTTTTAAATTTTTAAGCTTACAAATATAATTTTATTACTTGTTACTTGTTTAATTTGCTCACTTTTTTTATATTTAATTTATTATGTAAAATTATTTTTTTACAAAAATACTTTCTATTTTTTTAAAAAAATAATTTTACATAATAAATTAAATATAAAAGATGGTATGATACACACTGGGTAATATGTTCATCTTTATCTGCTTTTGTTGAGGTTTATTTGAGTTTTGGTCCTTCATTATTACGTATCCAAGTTTTGTAAACTTGGTTATTATAGCATTTTGGTTAAATATCACCAAGAAAAAAGTTGGTATTTGAGTTCATAAAAGTTAACTTTATTTCACTATGTCATTGTGAGTTTGAAATTTAAGGTGTCCATTGTCTTTAAGCTAGTTTATTTTCTTCCTTTTGTTTTTCATGAAGATTAAGACATGGAATTATCTATTACCAAAACTTTCCTTTGTTTTAAAAAATATCAAGGGAAGCAATGACCCTTATCTACCCTTTTTTTATTTTTTTTAAAAAAAATAAAGGGAAGCAATGGCGCTTGCACAACTTCCCTTTGTTTTAAAAAAAAATTAAGGGAATTCATATGTCTTGTATGGTATCATACAAGGTACTTTAAAAAATTTCACAAACCCGCCATTATCCTCTTCTCGCATGCCCTGCAGCTTTCCATTTCTAGAACTCGATTGATTCACCATCTTGTATCCCTTCTTTCCCCCACTCTATTGTTCCACCACCTTTCCTTATCTATTGTCATCACTCTCACTCCCTCCTCTCTTTGACGGCGGCAAGTAGAAACTTCCGTTGCAGTATAAAGCTCGGTCTCCCACGTGTTTTTTCCTTCTTGCCTCAACCTCCTACAGAAGTTCCCTATCTTGTAAGTCTTTTATACACACACACACACACACACACACACACACACACAAAAGCTTAAATCCGTACGTTTTAAATTTAATTGACAAGTGTCTAAACTAATTGATTTTTAGTGATTTTTAATTCATTGTGTGCGTGATTATTTATGTAATATTATGAAGATCAACGTTTTGCCTAGTTGACTGACTAACAAGTAAATGAAATCATCGAGAAATGATGTGAATATATGGTTAATCAATTAGCTAATATTTCAGTACGTAGGTTGTTTCTTGCATATTTTTGTCTTGTTTTTTCACTTGAAATTCTTTGTACATTACAATTGTTGTAATTATATTTAATAGATTTTAAACAACCACAAAATGGTGATAACACATTAGGTATCATATATTGGAATTCCATTTTGACCCCTTGATGAATTAGTACCAATCTCAACACATAATGTAGAGTATACTACTCATTAATTTCTATAAATAATATTACAAGCCAGTATAATTCTAGTCCATAAAACTGATGACAATGTGATAATTTAGATTATAGGTAAGTGAAGTTGGACTGCATAGCAACAAGGGGTCAAAATTTACTTATTTGCAACTTTGCTTGTAATATTACGTTTTAATTCATATTTATAGCTACTATTAATTTTACATGGAATTTGATGATCAAACCAATGATGGTGAAATACACATATCGAGGTGTAGTCTATAACTTTGATGAGTGATCGCGCGTGCAATAGTGGTATCAGTATTGATATTATACTTGGTAATCGAAAATGAGGATTGGCATTTGCATGATATGAGCCCATAACTTAACTAACAAAAGATTTAGGTAATAGCAGAGAAACACTCTAATAATAGTAAATGGACTTAAAGATTGATGAGTTATAATGAAGTTGCGAATCACTATACAATTGTTTTTTAAAATTTTAAGTTTTTTAGAAAAACACATTCAATTACAGGTTTGAACCCTGTGCTTGGGTTAGGTTTTTAAATTATTTTTAAAAGTGTTTTTGTCCTCAAGATTAAAGACTGACTTAGTAATTCAAATTCATTATATATGTAGCTCATTTGATAACTATGGAAATTAGGGTGTCACAAATTTCATGATAAATTTAGGGAATATAGAGTTTGAGTTTAGAGGACAAGGTCTTTAGCAAAATGATGTTCAGTGGCTCAAATCAATTCAGAAAGTTGAATGAATTGCACATGATCCCACTACTTGGTTCAACACAAATCTTTCTTTACACCAGACAAATTCAGGGAAGCATGCAATTCCAACCAAAATCATAAGTGTAAAGCTCAATTTAGTTGCAGGGTTCAATAATTCTAATTACAATGTATTTGACTAAGTAAATGAGATCTAGATATCATAAGAATTTTATGTCTCAAACAACACTTAAAGAGCATCTTGGATTAACTATTGCACGTGAATATCACCTCTATATCAGCATAGAAGAGCAATAAACTGACAAAGGGAAGTATCCTTGCCTAGTCTCCCCCCAAAAAGACATCATATATGACAATGCAAATGTCCTCCAAAAATCAGAAAAATTTTACAAATGAAACAACACCTATAGAGGAACATTGATACAAAGTTTCATGGCAAGATAACATCTGTACCGATAGAGAGGAATGCGCAAAGTTGGTTGTATAGTCAATAAAAATAAACAGAAAAATAAATACATAAATCTGATGAGCAACCATTGAATATCCAAAACAAAATTGAGCTCCTCCACCAGCTAAGTGCGTAAATTCAAGGCTCAACTAAGTTTGGTTAAATGCAAACAGAAAAGAATAACGGAAATGACATTTTTAAACACTTACAAATTGTCCCCTTATTTTGTTCCCTTAATCATTTTTGTCAAACACATAATATGCTTGTTTTATTTTTATCTTCATTTTTTTTTGGAAAAAACAAAATGATTGAGTACAAACCACAATAAGCACAAAAAGATCAACATAACTTCAATCCCCTAGAAGAGCCATATTGCAGCAACTAACCCAAGACAACTTCTTTAGTGAAAAGACCATGGTCACATGATACCCTCTTAAGCTCAAAATCAAATGTACACTCTAGCAACTAATCCTCTATTTTATGTATGTAGAGTCAAACTCATACCATCTGAAACTCGAATATGATTTTCTTTCTTTCTTTATTTTTTTCATCTTAATCATCCACGACACCAATGCAAGATAAGGAGCAAAATGTCAGGATTATAATGCTCTTGTTTTAAATATGCACTAAGGTAATTCAAACACCAACCTTTTACTTTCTTCCTTCTCAAATAGATTCTCTACCAAAAATAATCTATTACTAGTCCTTGTGCTTAACCCTTGAAATCTTCAAAATATATTTGCTATATAAGTATCCATAAGACATGTTTAGTTCAATATATAAGACTTACATGAATAAACATACTCACGTACAGAAGAAAGACACAAGAAGACCACCTATAAGGCCTTCAATGATGCCTTAATTATGATTATGCCCGGGTGTATAATGATAATCGAGACCCTAAAGAAAAGTCATTGCTTTATGTAACTATAAGAAACCTAGGCTTTGATACCAAATTGTCACACCCCAAAATTTAGGAATGACCAGCATGGAATGTGAGAGAACTCATATTACTAAAGCCTTTAAACACAATAAACAAATGTTTCACCTAATAATTACAAAAATATCAAATATGAATAGATTACTTCTAACCCAAACATAACATATTTCTTACACTCAAAACATTAAGTAATTTGTAGAGATTTCTGTCTTTCCAAAATTTCTACCATAGCATACAAATTTAGTATAGTACATGGAGCTTTGCTCCGCAACATCATATATATAAATACATACAACTTAAACAAACAAAGAAGAAGGGATTCCTACCTATAGACAACGTGAAGCGCCTAAACAAGATTTACGCACATATATAAAAGGGTTTTAAGGTTTTACATTGAATCATGAATCATTCAAATGATACTCCAGCTTCAATCTAGCCATATAGACCTTCAGTGATTAGCATGAGTGAGAGTTGTGGTCAGTTGCACACTATTTGAGGCAAAAAATATTTTCCTGTGAATAGCTTCCCATTTATAAAATTTAATAAAATAATAAAGAAAATAATTTGAACATATTTAACCTTGAATAATAACAACATGACAATAAATTTCAATTTCTATAGCATACAGTTATAAATATAAATAAAAATCTATAAAGGATTGCTAATCGTATCCAAGTATGTAATAAAACATTTTGTCTAGCAAAATCAGTTTTACAACAATAATTTTCAAGTTTTATCTTTTAGTAAGACTTCAACTGAATGGAATAACAAGTGTGGACACACAATCCACTAGAGTAACTAACCAAGTACAACTCAAGGCCACGAACACAGCATGGACACACAGTCTACGAGGGTAAGTAACAGGCGCAGGTACAAAACCTATGAATAACAAGTGTAAGAACGAATCCTATAAATATTAAGTGTGAGCACTGTGTCCACGAATGTCAAGCGAGCTCATGGTTAACCATGGTGTGCCAAGGACTAACAGTACTGCTCTTAATAACCAGCATTCTGTATTCATTCCTCTCAAAAACATTTTCAAGCATGCTTGGGGCCAATGTATCAAAGCAATAAAAAGTTCTTTTTTCAATTCCATGATAGTTCATATCAAATACAATATAATAGTATACCCTAACATGAAAGTTCACAAATAATATTTCAAAACTTTGCTTCAAATTAGTCTGCCGACGAAACCCTTCCCAAATAATAAAAACTCGCGTACACACTTTTCAAAATGCAAGAGTATCTTAACATGAATAATCATTCCTTATCATGAATTATACTATGACCCAATAGAATAATAGATAATAACAATAGATACAATCATCAATTTTTACTTATTTCAATATCAATAAGAAACTAAATAAGTCTGATAAACTTTTCTTGATAAAACCATGCTTAGAATGTGGAAATTACCATAAAAATATAACAAGGAGTAAAATATCATTTATAAAGATTATAATGGGTGCTATTCACTCACCTATTATGCTCACAAACATTTGACATACCCTTACCTTACCGCTAGGGGTGAGCAGAATCAAACCGAAATCGAAGACCGAATTAAATCGAATCTATTTCAGTCTTTTTGTTTTAGTTTTTTCGGTGTTCGGTGTATATTTGGTTTTTTTTGGTGTTTCGTTTCAAATCAGTTTTTTAAAAAAATTTGGTTTGAACCAAAAAACCAAAAATATTAAAAGACACCAATCTATACTCCATATGATTTGTTTCGGTTTCCCCCAGTTTTTCATTTTTCCTTATTTTAATCTTTGCTTTTCTCTTATGTTTACCAAATACAGTGATCAATTCGAATTGTCCGAATCTAACCTAAACGGCTATTCGGCTAAGCCCTAATTCAGTTGCTCCACCTCCTTGTCTCACAACTTGTTGCCTCCCTGGCTCCCTCATCACAGACCCTCACCTTCATCTCTCTCATTCTCATCACTTTGTTCTTGTCGTCATTCATTCACTACTTAGTCTTCAATTCACTGTAAGTTTGCTACTTTGCTATGAACTCTATTCACCCCTAACCCTAAGTCTCCTTACAACTTTGGTTTGAACTCTGTTCTTGGTCTCATACTGGAAGTTTGAAACTTTGTTGAGACTATGACGTTGAGTTGGCTCTCTCCTTATTTTGGTAGGTAGTCTTGTTATCCCTTTAAATCTTTAATAATAAGCCATGTGAGTGTGATACTGTGATACATATATAAAAGTTGAGTGGAAGAGACACAAGGTAAATTGTTTTTTATATGAGGCTAGATGACTTAGATGAGAAGCATGTGCATGTAAAAGCTTTGTAGTCTTGTAGATAAGTGGAAAGTGGTCCCCCAATGACTTCTACATGTGAAGGCTTTTGATAAAAGCTGTTATGGCTTTATGATACAAGTAAAGGCTTTTATATGGCTTTAAAGGGAAAGGTGTTCATATTTATATATTTTTCCTCTTGAATCTTTTTGTATATCCATGTATCTAAAAAATGAGAGTAATTTGGTTGAGTTCTTGGCTGAAGTTTGGGGATTATTAAGTGATTATAGGTCTCATCTAGTTTTAACTTATGATAAGATTGTTTTGCATAAAGATTATTATGGGATATACTACTAAAACATTAATTATTATTTTTATTATCATCATTAAATAATAATTAATTTTATTTTTATCCAAGTATATTTGAACCATCATTTTGCTATAGAAAATTGTAAATTGGAAAAAGAATAAGGAGCTTGAAACTTAAAACTTAACTCACTATTGTATTACTATAGAGTCTATCTTATTTCGTATTTTTATGTATGCTTCATATTTTTAGAGCATTTATTACAGAACTAGAATTAGTTTTTTATAGGGTGCTAGTTGAGAATCATTTATTCAATTCATCACAATGTGGAAGTGAATTAATTTACATACAATTTGATTATGCAACAACTATGCTTTTTCAAGGTTTGGAACTATGGCTGACCAAACAATTGGAGGAGGCAACAATATTCAAACAGATGTTAAGAATAATCAACCTTCAACAACTAGGATTGGAAAAAGAAAAGCTACAAAACCAAGATCAAAGGTTTGGGAACACTTCACAGATTTGTGAATGATGCTGGTGAAGTTAAAGGTAAGTGTAATTACTGTGGAAAAGATTATGCATGTGATCCAAAACTGAATAGAATTACATCACTTGACAACCATATGAAAAATTGTAAAGAGAAGCCCCCTTTTGAAGAACTTGCCCAAGCTCAGTTACTTTTCAATGTAGATGATAAAATGGGTCTTGTTAATTAGAAATTTGATCAGGATATTGTTAGGAAAGCCTTGGCATGCATGATAATTACCCAGGTTCTTGAACTCGGACTGGACCGACCAGTCCAGCCCAAAAACCGGCGAACCGGCTGGTAAATTGATCCAGTTCGGGTTCATATTTAAAATTTTTTTTTTAAATTTTCCTTTATAATTTCATACTTTAAGTCTAAAATTTTCAATTTCTCACCGGTTTGGTCCCGATTTAGCTCCGGTTTGGCCCCAATATGACCCACTGACCCTTAACCCAGTACCCCAACCGGTTCAATGCCCAGTCTGAGTTTTAATACCTTGATAATTACTGATGAATTACCTTTCAAGTTTGTTGAGGGGACTGGGTTTAAGAAATTTATGTTGTGTGCTTAACCCAAATTTAAAATTCCATTTAGATGGACTGTAGCTCGAGATTGTTTCGAAATTTATATGGATGAAAAGATTAAATTTAAAGACTATTTGGGTAGTAAGAAACAAAGAATTTGCCTCACTACAGATACTTGGACTTCTATTCAAAGAATAAATTATACGTGTGTCACTGCTTATTTCATAGATGATACATGGTATATGAGAAAGAGGATCTTCAATTTTATCCCTATTTCTAGTCATAAGGGAATTGATATTGGAATGGAACTTGAAAATGTTTACTTGAATGGGGAATAGAAAGAGTGTTGACAATTACTATGGACAATGCTAGTTCAATGATGTGGCATGCCAATATTTGAAAGATAAAATCATAAACTGGGGCTCTTCAATTATGAAATGCAAGTTCTTTGCATGTGAGATGTGTTGCACACATAGTCAATTTAATTATTACTGAAGGGTTGAAAGAAATAGGGTATTCAGTGAAAAGAGTTAGAGGAGCAGTTCACTTTATTAGGCAGTCGCCCCTTTAGATGAGAAAGTTTAAGGAGAGTTGTAAGGATGAAAAAATTCAAAATAAGAAAATGTTATGCTTAGATGTCTCTACTAGGTGGAACTCTACCTATTTGATGTTGGAGACTGCTCAACAATTGGAGGCAGCCTTCGAAAGGTATAAGGTTAAAGATCCTTTCTTTCAGTTTGATCTTCAAGGTGGAAGGGGGTGCCTGATAGTGAGGATTGGAAGAAAGTTAGGGGGTTAACACTATTGTTGGGTCATTTTTATGAGCTTACTTTCCATATATCTGGCTCTTTATTTGTGACATCCAATTGTTTTTTCCAAGAAATTTATCTGCTATATCATTTTTTGGATGAGTGGAGGAAAAGTGATGATTTTGAATTAGCAAACATAGCAGAAAAAATGAAAGAGAAGTATGATAAGTATTAGGGAGACCCTATGAAGATTAACAAACTTCTTTATGTTGCTGTTGTTCTTGATCCTCGATTTAAATTAGATTGGGTATAATTTGGTTTGTCTAAAATGTATACAGATGCAGTTGGTGAACAATTAGGGATGCAAATTAAAGAAGTTTTACTGTCTTTATATAATGAATACAATCAAGGTGTTTCTTCATCAACACAACTTGAAAGTAAACAAGTATGTGCTACTTAAGTAGATTTTCATGGTGATCATAACCCTACTTCAAAAGTTAGAAGATTGCTTCATATGGAGAAGCACTTATTCATGGATGCATGTTCGCCAACGCAAGTGCACGGGTCGCGTCAAGTAATAAAGTGATAAGTAAAGTATCGTTCCCACGAGGATTTGGTTCCAAACCCAGTCAAGTATCAATTTTCGCACTTTCGCCCAATTTGAGTTACACAATTATCAATGGTGGGTAGAAATAAATTTTGAAGTTAAAAAGAAAATTAAAACAAGTGATTCATGGACTTCAAGGATAAAATGGGAGTTAAGATTATTTATCCCCCTTGCATTTCAAAAGTACTCAATTGAATCCCCACAATATGTGCTTCTTAATGAAAGATTATGCTAACCAAGGACACTACATTACCCATAAGTGCTCTCTCAAGTCTCTAAATAGGTGTTTAGTTCAATTAATTCATTAATCTCTTAATTAATCAATTAAACCCAGTTTTCATTGCAAATCCTATATGGTTACGTGAGGTCAATGAGTGTATCTTTACCTCATCAACAAAACTATCCATTCAATCACGAATCTCAAGTTCTCACACGGCTCAAGCAAAAACCAAGTGAACCCAACAATCTTATTGGTGGCCAATCAATAAGAAGCATTATGCAAAGGGTAAAATCAGTATAATCTAATCATTAATCACAAATATAAAGGGGAAATGAGTACTTAATCCATACAAGGGTTAAAAATAATCCCAACATCAAATATCTAACTACACATGTTCATACAACCCATGAGAACATGGGGATAAACTAGAACAGAGCAAAACATAAGGAAAGAACAGCAGATAGAGAGGAAAAACTGAAAGGAGAAGCTTAGATCTCTTCAAATCTTCAATTTCTAGCTCAATCTCCACCTCCAAGGTCTAAACCCTAGCAAAGCCAGTCTCCAAGATCGCCTCCTCAATCCAGAATGCCACTTCCGTTCGTGGGTTCAGTATTTAAAAGCCCTAGAATTTGTTTTGATGTCAAAACGCGCAACTACATTTTTAGGTGCTAGCCGCGGCCAGTGAAATGGCTTGCTGCGGCCAGTAAGTTATTGACCATGTGGTGGCTGCGGCCAATGGATTGCTGGCCGTGGCTAGTGAGCTTCTGAATTCCCATATTGCTCCCGCCAAGGTTTGTTTTCATCCCTTCTTGCATTTCTATAGCACGGTTGATTACTCAAACTCTATTTCACCTTCTTTTCATTGAATTGAACTTTCTCTGGCTCCAACTGTGATTGAAATGTGGTCCTATCAACGCAGAGAACTCCATAAATCCAACAGTTTATAAACTTTACAAGATATTTATACAAAATCACCACATTTATTCTCTTTTTACACCAGATATGCATCAATAACATTTCCATTGCTTTTGTACTCCCAAATATCTATTATTTCACCAAAATGTAAGAAAAAATTAAGGGGAAATGTGCATATTTAACAAGAATTTTATGATGTTAACAATGCGTGTCTTGGTGGGAAAATTAGCAGAACAAAGGTTGATAGATACTTGAATGAACAAATTGAGGTTTCAAATGATGATTTTGATATTTTAGGTTGGTGAAAGGTAAATAGTCCTAAATTCTCCATTCTTTCTCTAATAGCAAGAGATGTTTTGGCTATGCCAATTTCCACAGTTGCTTTAGAGTCTACATCAGCACAGGAGGTTGAGTTCTAAATTCATTTAGGAGCTCTTTAAGTCCTAAAGTTGTGCAATCTTTAATTTGTGCTCAAGATTAGCTAAGGCAGTCAGTGTTATATGATGTAGAAGAAGGAGATAATGATATACAAAAGATAGAGCTCGGTAATATTTTACTTATTCTTTATAAATCATAACTTTACAAGAATAATATTACATTTATTGTGATATATCAAGTAAGATCTTGTTTTTTTAATTGCTAGATTTGCAAAAAATTGCATTGCAGGCAACTATTGATATCTTCTAGATGCACTATGGAACAAATTGCAAGATTTGTAAGTAATTTTTATCATCTTTGTATCATTGTAATGCTAATATTGTTTTTTTATTGATTTTTTCTTACTTGAATTGTAGGTGGTATTCTGGATGCAGGCAATGAATGATATATGATATATCATTGGATATTCATCTTTTTGAACTTTTGTTATGCTTTCTTTGGATTAAATAATGTTGAATACAATTATTCTGCATCTCTCAAAAACCTTCCTATTTTTGGTTTCATTATTGGAATATTGGGTACTCCAAACTATATTAATCATATATGTAATATGTTGTTTATACTTTGTCTTATATCATATTTCTTTGGATCTTAATTAGGCTGTTCAATTTTATAATTTGTATTAATTTTTGTTGGTTGAAAATTCATATATTTGAAGTCAATTATGAAGGCCCAAAAAATTTTGGTTTTTTCTTACAAAACCTAAACCGAATCGAATAATTTTGGTTATTTCGATTCGATATTGTCTGTTATTCGGTTTCAGAATTTTCTTTATTTCGGTAGTTTGGTTTTTACCGAAAACCGAATGCTCACCCCTATCACATAGATGTAAATTCTTTAATCCCCTAATACCCAAAATAATGTCATTGACTTTGTTATTTTCTTTTACTCAAACTCTAAAAACTTACAAAATTCATTTAAATAAAAATCTCTCTTTTTTTATACTTGACTTTTAACTATTACATAACTATCATAATTAACTCCCACACAGCACTTGGACATTTCCTCAAACACATTATATACATTTTAATAAAAGGCGGACCTCCAGCATTGAATAGTTGCTTGGGTTCATTTGCCTGATATTCCGATAGAGTATTACAATGCATAGTCTATTAGAAGGATTGGGAACATGATTGAGAAAACGATAAATATCGATCAACGAACTTCGATTTATGACAAAGGAGGTTTTGCACATGTTTGTGTCGAAATTGACCTTTAACAGCCTCTACTACTAATTTCTATGATGTTAGTGAAGATAGGCTGATTATTTACGAAGGTTTACACCTTGTATGCTTCCATTATGGAAGATATGGCCACCAAAAAGAGGCTTGTCCTAAGAAAAGCTATGAGCCAACAAGATGAAAGAGGGTGGGGGAGATAGACATATGGATAAGGTTGCTGATATGGAGGTATCTATGGCATCAGTACAACCACAAGACATGACTATAAAGCAGGGTGGTTCCCAACAAAAGGTGCCTTCCAACGAGCAAAGAATGGAATCTCCATATGGCAAATTGCATCTTCTGAGGCGTGATTTCTGAGGTCAATCTGTATTGACAAATATAAAGAATACGGTTAAGGTAGGCTCGGAGGTTATGGCGGGATTAAGGAATCGAGACATTAAGAAGAGAGATACTCGCTTGAAGGATGGAGATATGATCAATGAAGGAAATAGGCAATTGCCACAAGATATTATTTGGAAGTCCAATCAAATGAGCCAATCAAATAAGAAATCAGAGTGGGTCCTAATTGGTTCTAAAAGGAAGTTAGAAAATAAAGGAAGGATAAAAAGGAAGGAAACTAAAGCACCAGTAAGGGAGAGGTCAAATAAAGTGGGCCCATTGGGCTTTGAGAACCAACCTATTAAAGTGGCCAATCCTTTTTCAATATTGCAAATGAACCCAATTGAGGAGCACGTGCAGGCTAACCATGTGCAACTTTTAAGCATGGAACAAGACTTACATGATAACATCTAGAGTATAGCTCAGATAGAGGCCCCTCGGACAACAGAATGACGCCGGGAAATCTCGATAACACACAGAATGATGAGCTACTGGATGGAGTGAAATGTAACAATAAAGAAGAAAGTGATGTGAGGATGTTGGAAGAGGATGATTAATGATTATTATGATATGGAATTCAAGAGGTACTGGTGCTCGATGTTTTCCGGGCTTGGTGCGAGATCTTAAGAAACACTTCAAGCTAGATTTTTTGGCTATTGTAGGTGTGATATAAATAAATCTAATAAGCGAGTTGCTAGTCTTGGATTTGCTCACCCTGCTGTTGTTGATGTGGAAGGCTATAACGGTGGGATTTGGTGCCTCTGGGATGCACTAGCTTACCAGATCTCTGTGATTTAACGTCATTTTTAGTTTTTTCACTTGTAAGTTGCTAATGGAATAAGCTCAAGCTGGTTTATCACTATAGTATATGCGAGCTTGAACTGTGTGGTGCGAAGGGGTATCTGGGATGAGCTTCGTAGCATAGAAAAATCAGTATAGGGTGCATGGGTGTTGGGCTGCGATTTTAATACAACTATCCTTGACTGTGAACAAGTCTCTGATACTACTGTACACCGACAACCTGACAGTGAGTTTAGTGCATGGGTTAATGATATGCACTTGGTAGACTGTGGTTATAGTGGGCCGAACTTTACATGGCAAAGGGGTAGTACTGAAGTACAGCTGGATCAATTTTTTTGCCAATGAGTAATGGCTACACTCTTTCCCTAATGCATATGTTACTCATCTTCCTTTCTACAAGTCTGATCATCGGCCCTTACTATTGAGAATGAACTTCAACAGAGGAAGTAGAAGAATGGATCGCCCATTTAGGTTCACAGCTTCTTGGGTCCTACATGAAAATTTTGATGAGTTTGTTAAGCAGTCATGGAATACAAAGTTAGAATGGACTGAAAACACAAAAGTCTTTGCAGAAGCTTGTAATGTATGGAATAAAACTGTTTTCGGACATACTGATGCTCATAAAAGGCAACTTCTCCATAGATTGGATGGTGTTAATAGAGCTATTTCAAGAAGAGGTAATATCCCGTATCTGTAGCCTTAGAAAGTATCCTTGTAGTGAATGAATTCCCTGATGTGTTTTAGGAGGATGTCGGTGGATTACCTCCATATAGGGAAGTAGTGTTCTCAATTGATCTGAGGCCTAGAGCAAGACCAATCTCCAAAACCCCATACCGTATGGCTCCGAGTAAAATAGCAAAACTAAAGAAGCAGATTGAGGAGCTACTTGAGAAAGGGTTCATATGACCCAGCGTTTTACCTTGGGGTGCTCCAGTGCTCTTCGTCAAGATGAAAGACAGAAGCTTGCATCTCTTTATTGATTATCGAGAGCTAAACAAGGTAACCATCAAGAATAAGTATCCACTCCCTAGAATTGATTATCTACTCGATCAGTTATCTGGTTCTTGTGTATTCTCAAATATCGACTTACGATTGGGATACTACTAGTTGAAGGTAAAAGCAGACGATATATCGGATACTGCTTTCAGGATTCGATATAGCCATTACGAGTTCCTTGTAATGCCATTCGGGCTAACCAATGCACCTGTTGTGTTCATGGACTACATGAATAAAATCTTTCATCTGTATTTGGACCTGTTTATTGTAGTCTTTATCAATGATATACTGGTGTATTCACGAAGTAAGGCTGAACACAAGCAGTATCTGAGAACTGTGCTGAACATATTGCGGGATAGGAAACTCTATGCCAAGTGAGCAAGTGTGAATTTTGGCTTTTAGAGGTAAAGTTTCTTGGCCATGTCATCTTACAGTAAGGAGTCTCTGTTGATAATAGTAAGGTGGAAGCAGTACTGAGCTGGAAGATACCAGAGATTGTATTTGAAGTGCGCAGTTTTTTGGGTTTAGCTGGTTATTACAGAAGATTTTTTAAAATTTCTCTAGAATTGCTTTGCCTTTGATGAAATTGACTCGGAAAGCTCAACATTTTGTGTAGGATGAGAATTATAAAAAGAGCTTCCTCGAGTTGAAGCAGAGGTTGACTACAGCATCAATGCTGACGATCCCAAATCCACAGTTTACATATGTTGCTTATACAGATGCCAGTGGGTACAGATTAGGATGTGTGTTGATGCAGCATAGCAGAGTGGTGGCATACGCATCTCGTCAGTTGAAACCTCACGAATTGAACTATCCCACTCATAATCTTGAGTTAGCGGCAATTGTGTTTGCTTTGAAAATCTGGAGACATTATCTTTATGGTGAGACTGTAGAGTTATATTGTGACACAAAAGCTTGAAGTACTTGTATAATCAGAAAGAGCTTAATATAAGACAGCGTAGGTGAATAGAGTTACTGAAAGACTGTAATCTAGAAATCAAGTACCATCTCAAAAAGCCTAACATCATTGCTGACGCATTAAGCCGAAAATCAGTACAGGTGGCAACCATGATGATTTATAAGCACAAATTGATCAAAGATTTCAGGGATTTAACTCTGTCTAGTTAGATTCTGTTAAACAATGGTGTTAACCAGTTATACAATGATCTAAGGGTGGCGATTAAAGAAGCCCAACTACAAGATAGTCAAGCATTATCTATTAAAGGTATGATTGACCAGGGTGAAACTTAGGAATATGACTTCTCACCTAGCAGATTAGTCAGGTACAAGAAGCGGATTTATGTTCCACTGCAACCAGAACCGAGATGGCAAATCCTAGAGGAGGCATATAAGAGTAAGTACACTCTGCATCCAGGAGCTACCAAAATGTACCAGGACTTGAAGGCCCAATGCTGGTAGCTAGGGGTGAAAAGAGAGGTGACTGAGTTTGTCACTCGTTATCTAACATGTTAGAAAGTGAAAGTTGAACATCAGCAACCATCAGCGCTTTTGACAAATCCTGAGATTCCTGAGTGGAAGTGGGAGAGCGTTACTATGGATTTTATGATGAGGTTGCCCAAGGTTAGAAACCACAACACTATATGGGTGATAGTTGACAGATTCATAAAAACTGCCCACTTCCTACCTATTAGTGTTCACTATTCTCTTGACAGATTGGCAGAAATTTACATCAAGGAGATTGTGAGGTTACATGGTATTTCGAAGAACATTATTTCAAATAGAGATCCACAGTTTACTTCCAAGTTTTGGAAGGCAGTTTATGAAGCTCTGGGTACCAAGCTCCGATTCAGCATGGCATATCATCCCCAAATTGATGGGCAGATAGAACGAACGATCAAACACTTAAGGATATGCTAAGGGCGTGTACACTGGATTATAAAGGTAGTTGGGACAAATTCCTTCCGTTGGCAAAGTTTTCCTACAACAACTGTTACCATTCAAACATCCAGATGGCTTCATATAAGGCACTCTATAGGAGGAAGTGTTAATCGCCTTTGTACTGGACCGAGTTGTCTAAGAGGCAATTGTTGGGGCTAGATCTTGTTGACTAGACAACAGAACAGATAAAATTAATTAAGTAGAGGTTGCTAGCTGCTCAAAGTCGATAAAAGAGTTATGTGGACAAGAGATGAAAACCTCTAAAATTTGAAGTCGGCAACCACATGTTTATGAAAGTATCACCGTTTACGAGTATCGGCAGAGCATTGAAAGTACGAAAGTTGCATCCGAGGTACATTGGTCCATTCGATATCTTGGTGAAGATTGAGCTAGTAGCGTACCGCATTGCTTTGTCACCAAATCTGAGCAGACTGCTTGATGTTTTCCTTGTTTCCTAGTTGAAAAAGTATCGACTTGATCCAGACCATGTAATCTAGTATGAAGATGTGGAACTGTGTGATGATTTGACTTATGAAGTCATAGCTGACCGGATCATTAATCGGCAAGAAACCAACTCAAGAACAAGAACATTCCCTTCATCAAAATTGTTTAGAAAAGGGTTATTGGACAGAGAGGCTACATGGAAAATGGAGGAAAGTGTAAAGAAATGTTACCCGAAATTTTTGGCTAAATAAGTGTAGCAAATTTCAGAGACGAAATTTTTTAAGTGGGGAAGAACTATAACACTCCAAATTTTATATTCACCAAAAATATTGTAATTATTTGAGAAATTCAATAAAATTGTGAATATTCATGAATTTGGAATTTATGAATTTATAAATGTTCATTTTCATGAGGAATTGGGAAGAAATAATTAAGGAATTAATTTGGGTAATTTAAAAAGCCCAATATTAAGGTCCAAAAATGGAGAAATAATAGAGAAAATATTTGCTTCAAAAATTGATGGGAAATTGACCAAAGAAAAATAAGAAAAGAAATTAGATTAAAAAAGAAATGGCAAAATCGTAATTTTGCCAAATTATCATAAAATTAATTATTTTCCGATTAATTGAAGTTAATTTTAATTAATTAAAAAAAAATAAACGAGAAAAATATATTTGGAATATTTTTGTCAATTAAATATGAATTTATGAAAAATTTGAGCAAAAATGAAAATTTTGACCAAAATTGAGATTTTACGTGTAACCCCCTGACTTTAAACACGTAATTATAATTCGATAACACATATTTAAATCGGATTAGAGACCATTGGATGCTTTAACCTCGTTTTAAACTTTCTGTCTCACAGTAAAATTTTTACAAAACTTTCAAAACTCTTTTTCCCATCCAGGTCTCAATTTCAATATTCGAATATAATTACCTGTGCAGTTAATATACATTCAATCATATCAGAGTGTATAACCGCATCCCCGGCAACTCTCGGGTTCTATGCATAAAAACCTGAAGGTTTATAAGTATACACTAGGGGATTACGCAACCAAAATCGAATGTAGTGTTCCTGATTCAGAATATACAGTAATCCCGAGTTCAAAATACATAACCAACGTTTCCAATTCAACTATATACCCCTAAGGGTCCTAATTGCTCCGGGTTGGCCGCTTCTCCTTTGAGCCACACGCCCTGTCTGAAATATTAGTCATAGGAAAGAATGAGATTAGAGAGAATCTCAGTAGTAACAAACCACTCACACAATGCATAAACACAAAGCATGTACATAAATCACAAACAGCAACAGCAGCAGCAATTCACAGATACATGGTTTTCACCACAAACGACAGCACTCACGGCTGTATACACAATACGTCAGCTCTTGCTGTAATCAACATCACGACAGCTTACGCTGTAATCAGTAATCAACATCACGACAGCTTACGCTGTAATCACAATAACGACAGCTTACGCTGTAAACGACAGCTTGCGCTGTAAACAACAGCTTGCGCTGTAAACGACAGCTTGCGCTGTAAATGACAGCTATCACCAGCTGTAACCGCAGCAGCATCAGAAATCATCATAAAACAGTGATACAACACACATACAGTGCATTACACAAAGTATAAGAGAGAGAGAGAGTCACTACCTGATCCTTTCCTGACGTCCTTCGGCGTAGTTGGCTCCCGAGGGCGGCAAATATCGAATCCTACAATTCCAAATGCACCATTTAGACACTTCCATAGTGTTACTTGGGGTTATATGAGTCTATAGTGAAAATTTACAAAAATACCCCCGGGGACCCGGCCCGGGCCCGCCGTACCCGGTCCGGCTGTACTTTTTTTGAAATTTTGACATAGGCTATCCTGACATATTTTCGCCCAAGGAATCCATTTCCGGACTTGGAATTATCAAATTCAATGTTAAATTACGAAATTGCCCTTGGCAGCCCTACTTTTAGGGTTTTAGGGGTGTTTCCGTAATTATGCTTTCTCGGCCTTTTTTGAAAAAGTGTCCAACTGTAACCCCACCTATTTTCGCCCATGGAATCCAATGGAATCATCAAATCATTGAAAATCCAACTCTAAGACCCATTACAGCCTTGGCCGAAATATACATGTTCTCCGGGAAAAATTGGGGTTTTACGATTTCGGCTTCGTAAACGCGTTCCTTTCTACTCCTAACCACTTTATTCACTATTACATTAGGTTATAACTACCATTTGAACCAAAATTGGGCAGCATAACCCTTAGGAAACTCAATTTCCAAAATTTAAAACCAATGGCAATCCGGCGAAATTTCACCGATTAAATTGCCCACAGCAGCCAGAATAAGCAATATACGAAAGTTTGGAAGTTACCTCAAGCTCCCACAAGCTTTTCCCAAATATTGCTGAAAACCCTAAGTGCTCAACAACAGATTTTGAGCTTCCAAACCTTAAAGAACAAAGAGGAGTAGCTTAGGATCGGAGTTATACGCGTTAGGAGCTAAATCATCGGAGAAATCGGCTTACCTTGTGATTTTTCTTCTCCTTTCTCTCTCTACAAACCTCAACGTTCTCACTCCTCATTCAGCTGCTGTGTGCGACAGAAATGAGCTGAGGAAGATGATAACATATTTAATTCCATGCTGATGTCATCTTTTATTGAGATGATGTCATAATTCCCATTTTCGGATTTTCTGGCAGATTTTCTGCCCAAACTTTGAAAAATCATAACTAATTCTAGAAAACTCAAAATGAGGTGATTCCAAATCCAAATGAAATATATTTAAGTCCTCTTCATAGGAAAAATATTGGCCATTACTAAAAATCACCACACAATTCCAGTATTACATAAAACTCATCACTGCCCCAAAACAGAGTTCAGTTTCCATCCCAAACTTTGGACAGTTATATCTCCTAGTTCACAAAACGAAATGGAACAAATTATATGTCCATTTTTAATCTTGAGATGTGAACTATAAGACTGGAAAATTTCAGAATTTTTAGATACCATTTGGTCATTGAAAACGTTCACACAAACGAACTGCCCAGAATAGAATTTCACTGGACAGAATTTTAGATTTTGCATCTTTGCTTCCATTGGTTCCATTTTCATACCAAACATCATTCCCACATAAATTTTCACAAGGAATCCATTGGAATCATTAAAATATCCAAATTCCCATCACACATTCTTCAAAAGTGTTTATTCAACAATAATTACATCCACTTTTGAAGTCATTAGCCCTTAATCACTTTTTGGGATATTACATTACGTATATATGTAAATTGGACAAGTTGTGAAGCCAATTGAGACCATAGGGAGGGACCCCTAGGAGTCTCCTACAAGTGGCATGAAGAAGGAAATATTGGTTGGGCATAGTGGCATGGTTACATGAATATAGGAATTTATGTCATAAAAATTGGTTTTTGAAATTTTGGAAAATTATTAAATAAATAAAAAATGACATAAGATATGATAAAAGCAATATTTCCTCTTCTTGTTTAGCTCATTTATGATGCCATTCCAGTAGCCATGAGAGAGAGAAAGAGAGTATTGAGAGCTTTTAGAGTGAGAAAGGAGAAGAAATCTCGTAAGGTAAGCCGATTTCTCCGACTATTTAACTCCTAACACGTATAACTCTGTTCCTAAGCTACTCTTTCATGTGGTTTAAGGTTTGGAAGCTCAAAATATGTTGTTAAAGGGCTATGTTTTTCAATCATATTGAGGAAAAGCCAGTGGGAGCTTGAGGTAGCTTCCAAACCTTTGTATATTGATTATTCTAACTATTGTGGACAATTTAATCGGTAAAATTTTGCCAAATTGTCCTTAGTTTTAAATTTGGAAATGTGTATGCCTAGTTGTTATGCTGACTAAATTGGTACTAAATGGTAGTTGTAACCTAATGGAATGGTTAATAAAGTGGTTAGGAGTAGAAAGGAATGCGTTTATGGAGCCAAAATCGCAAAACCCCGATTTTCCCTGAAGAACCCATAAATTTCAGCCAAGGATGTTAGAGGGCCTTAGAATTGGATTTTAATGATTTGATAGTTCCATTGAGTTCAGGAGGGAAAATTAGGTAGGGTTACAGTTGGCCACTTTTTCAGAAAAGCCCGAAAAAACATAATTACAAAAACGCCCCTGAAACCCTTAAAGCGGGGCTGTCAAGGGTATTTTTGTAATTTAACAATGAATTTGGTAATTCTGAGTCCAGAAATAGATTCCATGAATAAAAATATTTTGGAATAATCCATGTCAAAATTTCAGAAAAAATATAGCCGGGGCTGGGCTGGGTCCGGGGGCATTTTCATAAAATTTCACCATAGGCTAATATAATCACAATAAACACTATGGAAGTGTCTAAAATGATACATGGATAGGTTATAACCTAATTCTTATATATTTGGTATTTTAGGACCAAGTTAGGAGCCTGAAGTTGGCACGTACTACGAGGCGAGCATCTCGAGGTTAAAAAGGGTTAAGGTAGGAACATTATCTTTCATACATCATGCCATAGTTCATATGAATGTTGGAGTGCCATTGTTTGTGCTTTTAATCAACATGGTTTGCCTAGACGAGGCAGTTAGTACAGGAGGTGCACTTACATCTGAGGGTTGGTTGAGAATTCAATTGGTGTACGAACAGTGGGGCAGGTGCCCTACTTATGTATACATGACAATGTGTTATATTGTTCATTAACTAGTGCATATATGGGGTATATCATATTTACTTTTCACATTTTATATAAACGATAATATGTTTCTACTGGGATTCCTTGGAATCTCATCCCTTGTTCTAAATCAACATGTCTCAGTGGGTGCCAGCAGATCAAAAGGAAAGGTCATAGATAAGGGAAATTGACATTCACGTTTCCTAAGGCGAGGACTATGGTTATATAGTTTGTAATGGGTTTACTTTCGGGATATTCTGAACATAATTGTACATATTTTTGTATTCTGCACTGTCGATGCCTGTCTGTAAACAAATACTATTATCGGTGTAATTGTACTTTTTTGTATGTTTATGAAACATGCTCTCTATTATTCCATAAATATCAAAATAGAAACAGGTGTTGACAATTTCTTTTAAACTTAGTGGAGTAAAATGCACTATCAATGTATAATGTTGTTCCTCCAGGTAACAATATATTAGCTCTTCTAGAGCCTTTAATCATATTTATACTTCTAGATATAGTCTGAACATTGACTTCTAACATTACTAAAGAAGAAAAATATTTATCGTTTTTAAGCATGGTGTGGGTTGTTGCACTATCAATGAGACACAAATCTTCACATTGACATTACTAAGAGTCATTCTAACAGAACATTTAAAAAAAAATAAAAAAACATAATTAATGAAATGAAAATACTCATTATTTCATTGGAAATATAAAAGCGTTACAAGTAGCAAAAAAAAAAGAAAAGAAAAGAAAAGAAAACACATGAAAACATAAAAGTTCAAATTGGACAGAAGTAGCTTATTTTTGGACATTTCCATCACCAATTAGGCGATCAATTCTTTTGCAATATAATTTTAATTGTAGTTTTATACTTAAAATGTAATTTATATTTTAAAAATATAATAACCACAATAAAAAGAAAATCTCAAAGTTAGTTAAAAAAACCATAAAAAAATAGCTTCAGGCCACGCTAAAGGAAATCAAAATGTATTTTGATTTTATTTAGATATCATGTTACACATGAAGAAGATATCATATTGGGAATAATTCAATTAATATAAATAAAAATATTATGTTACTCACAATAAGATGTCCCATATAAAAGCAAAAAAAAGGATAATGTATGTTATGTTAGATATGAATAGTTTTGCTGATGTCAAATATAGATGTCAAATATTAAGAATAAAAAGTTTGCATAATATACTTATCTTCTTCATTGACTAACTACTATATTTAATATTGTATATCTTGTAGATTAATCATATACCCGAAGGTGGGTTGATGTTATTTTTTTTATAATGCCTCATAAATAGAGAATGATTATTAAGAAGAAAATCAAGAGGCAAGGGATTGAAGAACGAAGAAATTGTAAGATCTAATGGGAATACCAAGATTCAAGATTAGTCAAGCAAAGAAAGAAGATTGAAGATATTCAAGAAGATATCTAGTTAGGTTATGAAGAATGATCATCAATTTAAGAAGATATCTAGTTGGGTTATGAAGAATGATCATCAAGAGGAAAAACAAGAAGAAAGAGATTGAAGAAGAAAGAACTTGTAAGATTACATGAGAATATCAAGATCCAAGCTATTAGAAGTGATACCGGAGGTTTCTTTAATCATATGGAGTTTGGAATGGGTCAATTTGAAGCTAAGATAACTTATATGGAAGTTATGGAACTTCCCCAAGGTATTTCTTTGAGTTTTGGCTCTCCGCCATATTTTGGAAGGCATCACTCGAGTTGTTACTCGAGTGATGGACATGATCACACGAGTAATACTTCCTAAAAGAACAGAACAACATACTGAAGCTTTCAAAAATCATGGGTTTAATTATGAAACTCACTCTTCTTACTTCCAATTACTCTAACACTTCATTGTATTAATGTTTAATACATTTCTTCAGGAATACAATGAAGAGATGATGTGAAGAGACAAAAGTTGACTTTACGGAAGCGGAATGTTCACAAACTACAACGGCTAGTTTTCAAAATCTAAGAACAGTCAAACGAAGCTATGCCACTCTAACGAAGAGGTTGAAATGCTTCCAACAGCTATCACATTTCATCTATAAATATGAGAACATTCAATGAAGAAAAACAACAAGTAGAACACAATGACAAAAACATGCTCATATTTTAAGTTATCCATCTCGACCCAAACACTCTCTGTTCTTATCTGTTTTCTATATTATGTGAATTTGAGACAGTCATTGATTGTATTGTGCTTCAGTATTCATCTATTCACTTCTAAGAGAGAAGATTGATTGTAATCTTTCATCATCAAAGTTGTATCCTTACGGGGTGTGTAAGGAGGAGTAACTCAGTTGTAACTTTATAGTGTGTAAAGGGGAGTAACTCTATGAAGGATTTGTAAAAGGCTTCACAAGTGCCTGACTAAACTTATGAGTTGTAAAGGTTGTTCTTGTGCCTAGATTAAACAAGAAGATAGTAGATTTGAAAATCTCAGGAGGAGCCTGGGGACTGGACGTAGGCCATCGTAGATTGGACCGAACCAGGATAAATCATAGTTTCATACTCTCTTCCTTAAACTCTTATATTTCCAGCATATATTAACTGTTGATTTATGATTCATTACTTTCATATTTATTGCTTCCACTAAAATGTGTAAAGATTTTTAAAGTTCTTAAGTTTTTATCTTACACCTAATTCACCCCTTTCTTGGGTGTCAGCCGGTTCTAATATTTGGTATCAGAGCTGGACTCTTGTTTAAAGGACTTAACCGTCTCAAGAGTTTTATAATGGCTGATTTTGGGTGTTATATGCTTTCCGAAGGTTTTAACTACACAATTCCACCTATTTTAAAAGATATTGATTTTTGATTTTGGAAATTTAGAATGACATCTTTTATAAAAAGCTTTGATTATGATATGTAGGATGTTTTTATAAATGTCTTTGATTTTAAACCGAGAAAGGATTGGACAGAAAGAGAAAAGAAAATATTTTTATTGAACATTAGAGCAATGAAAATTTTGTATAGTGCTTTAACCAAAAATGATTTTGAGAAAATTAGATTTTGCTCTACTGCTAGAGATATTTAGGATACTCTTGATTCTATGTATACTTCTAACAAGTATATTGAAGTTGAAAGTGTTGATAGTTCATGTGAAACTATAAGTTGCGCATCTACAGTATATGAACAATTGGAAGCTGATGAAGAAGAAGAAGAAATCATAGAACACTTTTTTATGGTCAACATGGATAGACAAGAAGAAGAGGATTCCCGAGACAAGCTCATTACGGACGAATTTGATGGATCATCCTCTAGAGCTCAAGATGCACATATGGTAAACAATTTCAATTCTTCTAGAGTTATTTTAAAAACAGATTTTGAAAGTTTGCATAACATTATTTTTCAACCAATTATTGACTCTATTGTGAAACGCAAAAAGGTTTTCAATCATGCTGGAAATTCATGTAGGAAGAAAGAACTTAGGCAAACTGATTATTTGATATCGTCTTTTCTTGATCAACACAATACTTGCATAAAATCTCATAATGCATATCATCATATTATTAGCAATTATTGTGGTAAATCAGGTCATATTTCTCACACATGCTATATTAAGAGATATTCTAATGTGAGAAATAAATATGTTTGGATCCCTAAAATGCAAGTGAGTTCAAATGCTAATGTTCAAGGACCCAAAGCAAAGTGGGTACCAAAATGTCTATCAGTGTTTCATGTGTGCAGATTGATTCTAGAAAGAATGGACAAAAGGGTACTGAGAAAATGAAGAAGATTCCAAGAGTTCCTAATGCATCTAAATGGAGATTCACATCAATTAGGAGAACTCTCGGATCACCCATTGCTAGAACTGCAAAGTTTAACCACAAAGAAAGGCAATGGAGAAAAAGGAGTACGTTCCATCTCAAGAATGGACTACCATAAAGTACCGTTCAACTATCTTGAGGAGAACAAGGAAAGGAGGATCTCTTAAGCATCAAGTAAAAGACTCTTGGAGTCTATATATTTTGAGAGAAGGTTGCCAGCACCCAAAGCAAGATATTCGAAGTATCAACATCATAGAAAGATGCAGTGAGTAAGGAAAAGCAATCCTCCAAGTATCTAAGGCAAAGGTACATAATGGTAAAACCTCCTATGCTATTGTCTGTAATATTTGTTGAGGTTTTATATTTTGGAACCTTAGGAATGAGCATTGCAAACGGTTTTGAAATTGTGTTTTCGCATCCCTTAAAAAGCCATTTAATATATTTATTTATAAAGGGATTGCAATGCTTAATAGGTTAATTCTTTATGCATATATAATAATTTGAAAAGAAAAGATTTCTTTTATGCATAAAGACATGTTTAATTCATTTTGCTCAATTGCCTTGAATTGATTATATTCTTAGAGGATATGAATTTTATCTTCATTCCTACAAGCTAACAAGAAATGGATCCAATCAATGTTGGATACCATAAAGAAAAGAAATTTATACAGTTCTGTGGGATAAGAAAAAGGCTTCTCAAGACTATAGCCACATGAAAACAAGTTCATACATTGATGATACTGAATTATGGAGTTTGAATTTTTGTGTTGTGTATGCAAAAGGAGGAAAATCAATATTATTCCACCAAAATCAAGCAAGCTATCGCAAGGACAAGAAGAATTACGGTGATATCTAATCTTTACTCTATACTGTGTTTATATAAATTATTTATTTGGGTAATGAAGAACTTGTTCATTATTGCATACCATTAGAAATCAATCATTTATGGTTTTTAAAATATTTTTAGATTACTAAATGGATTGAAAGTGAAATTGTGCATAATCTTTCTATGTATTTGAGCGTTGAAATGTACATTTCAAAAATGTACTTAGATTCCAATTCATCTTATTTATAAAATTGCATACACATTATTTAAAAATTATTCATATCTTGTTTGCATTTAAATCGGTTTCAAAATTGGAAGTTAATATTTATGTATACTGAAAGTCAGAAATGCTTCAAATCCATCCACTAGAGTTTTCCTCATCATTCACATATTGTCTTTTGATCTTAAACCTGTTACTGCTTGAACTCCTCAATCTTTATTTTCTAACGAGTTAGACCTTATGTCTAACAAGTTAACTATTTATATGAGTTTCAAGTGTATTCCCTAGAAAATAATTCTATATGTGAAAGCCTTGTGCCTAATGCATAAGCCTTTGGTTGGCCAAGTTATTCCAAACATTATGAATATTCATTAGTGCATTGAATCTTAATGCATTAACCATTATTGTGGAATAACTTACTTGAATGATATTCTTGTACTTTAGTCATTTGGACTAATAAGTATGTGCTTCATCACTCATAAATTCGTGTACTTATTTCGTTGCTCAAACACATTCACCATTGATAAAATCTATCTTTGAGTAAACAATGTCATGTATTTGAATTCTTGAGTTGAATATTCATATCTTTCAAGACATAACTCTAAGTGTCAAGATAGTCTATGAATCAATAGCAAAGTCATGGTACTTGTATATGTCTATCAAGCTAATCCTTTTGGTTATCCATATGACTCTTGCTCTTTGGAAAATTCTTCAACATGTTAACTTTGATGATTAGCATGTTATCTTAGTTGTTCTCGAAAAGAGAAGCTTTATGCTATATATATATTTAAACTGTTGACTTCCACCATTTTCAACATGAACATTGATTGTAAACATATTTCAAAGATGAGTTTTGTATATATCCAAAATTTGAATTTTATAATGCATTGTTGTGATTTGAAATTATTTCTAAGATTTGAAACAATTTGCATATTTCATTATCATTTTTGGAAAACTTGATTTCATTCATGATTTATCATTTCATAAAAAGTTGATGA
This sequence comes from Inga oerstediana, assembly GCA_963210345.1. Lineage (NCBI taxonomy): Eukaryota > Viridiplantae > Streptophyta > Magnoliopsida > Fabales > Fabaceae > Inga > Inga oerstediana. The sequence continues at coordinate 28,881,649 of OY723410.1, read as the reverse complement.
AAACTTTTATGGATATATCTACTAATCCTTTTTTTATCTCACTTGCATACCTTGCATGAAAATTTTATCAATGACATATTTTTGATATAAAGTGTATTAACAAATTGTCATTGATAATTGAAAATCATCATTCTTTGTATTATTTGTTTGTTACCTTTTATGATTCAATTGCTTGAATTTATTTAATTGGGTAAAAATTATATTCTGGTCTTTGTTGATTATTATACTCTTTGCTGAAATATCATATGATTCAATTGTATAAGAGCATAAAAGTTGTAATGTCTAATACTATTTAAACCCAAGAGAAAGTTGGGTTCCAAAGAGTATATACTTATACTTTTACAGGATTTGATCAAAATGCTCTACTTTTGGATACAAAGATCTGAGTCTAACAGAGGAAGCGTGACCGGCAGTGTTGTAGTATGCGCAGAAGCTAAATCTATGGTATCACTCAAGTAATCAATCAAGTGACACCCCATCATTAGTAAGTAACTAGTTAGTGGTGCAGTCAAAGAAAGAGAAAGAGGAGGAAAATTTCTTAAGTGAACCTAGATGAGATTCATCTCAAAGCAGCTCAAGGCCAAGAACAAGCCTAGCCAATATGAATCTTTGTTGCCTACCCACCTTCCTTATCGTTCCAAGGTGATCAGACATTTTTACTGTAATATGGAGCCGACAGAGATGCTTAGAGGAAGATGCTGATATGCACAGAATCATCAAACTTGGTAAGCCTATGAGGATTCTCAACTACCATCCTAGCTCTAGGTCTAATCTTCACAAAATTATATGGTACATCTAAATTAGAGCTATGATGAACAAGGCCAACAACTTCACTTACTTTATCGAAAAGAATTACCACATAATGACCTATATTATAAGCAAGGAGGAGAGGAATACTGGAAAGATCATGTCTGTCAGAAAATAAGAGGTATATATATATATACTTCTATAGGACTTACTCCAAGTAATCTAAAATTACTTCAAGTAATCTGTAATTACTTCAAGTAGACCTTTAAGTAATTCGCAATTACTCCAAGTAAGTTTGAATCTCACTCCAAGTTAACACAAGAGGCGTGGAGGATGAGAGCTGAGACTTCACGAATAAATGAGACAACACTTTGCTAGAGATAGTCTCCCTGGTCCTTCATTTTTTGGTCCATCTGTCCAAGGCTATATGAGATAGGAGCTTCAACAATCACACAGAGCTTGCTATGAACAATGCTGTGTTTATCACTTCTATGAATGGCAAGATTAGATAACTCTGTGGTTTGATCAACTAGAACTTCAAAGCCTTATTTCGAGCTTATCTTGGTATTCTTAAGTGATCACAGAGATTATGCTTCAGAATCCCTCAATATTGATCACATCATCAGACAGTAACAAGCCAACGATGCATCAATGGACTACAGAGGATTATGACTTGAGTAATTACGAGATTACTCGAGTGAGGTATTGTATTCTTTAATTCAAATTCTCTGAGTTGCATTACTCAAAGTGAACACTTGAGTAATGACTCAAGTAATACAGGGTTACTGCCTTAAAACCCTGAATAGCATCATTATTTTCAAAACTTGATTTCTCTATAATCTTCATATTTTCATACTCATTCTCTCTACAAAATTTTCAATGATTTTACAGATCCAGAAGAGTTATTAACTTATTATTCACAACGATTTTCTTTTAAGCCATACATTCATTAAGATGGAGCTTCACATTTACATGTGTTTTATATCTTAAAAGCTCATCTCATTTATTAAAAGAAAATCCTTTTAATATACTCATCTGAATTCACTATCTTTTAATTAGTTTTGATGATGAGTTACTCTTATATTTTCCTTTCATGATCTTTATTTTTAACATATCATATAGAAAGGATAACATTGATTTGTGCAATAAATTTAATACTTGATTGCACTAACCATTCTCCTTACAAGAATGCTTTTACTTATAACAGGAAAATTTGCTCTATACTATATCATTGCTCAACACACTAAAAGGATAATATATCAACTTTGAGGAAAGATGATTTAATACTGGCTGCAACACTTAAAGCAATAAAAGGCACAAATCAGGATGATTTTGGTAGCATTCTAAAGAAGGCTATTCCTGAGCTTCCTATTAATCACACTTCAAAGTCTACCACTAAGCCAGCTATAGTTCACTCCTATGAACTTGATTCATCAGAGTTGCACATCAAAAGTATGGTGAACACAACATCATGGATCTATACAACAAAAAAAGAAGGAAATGGACTTCATGGGTCAATCATCAACTTGCTAAATTCAAATGAGAATTTCTAAACCCTCTCTTTATCTTTCGAGAATACTTTTCATATCTTTGATTTTAATTTGCATTGATTATGAATGTTTTCTTGAAAACCTTTCCAAATTGTTTCAAATTTGTATTCATGAAAATTATTTTTCATTTGCATCAAATTATAAATGAAACTATCTTTAAATTGGGGGAGAGAAAAATGTTTTCTTGACATATTTATTTTGATTGAAAGAAAGACATTTCTAAATTCAATTTCATATTTGCTTCTCTGAGAGCCTTTCCTATCTATGCTTCAAACTTTTTGCTGATGTCAAATAGGGGGAGAGAGAGGCAAGAAAAATATATTGCTCTTACTTTGTTTTTATAACTCATACATATTTTTCTTGAAGGATTTGTCATCATTAAAAAGGGGGAGAATGTTAGAGATAAATAGTTTTGATGATGTCAAATATTAAGAGCAAAAAGTTTACATAATATACTTATCTTCTTCATTAACTAATTACTATATTTAATATTGTATATATTGTAAATTAATTATATACCTAATGGTGGGTTAATGTTATTTTTCTTATAATGCCTCATAAATAGAGAATGATCATTAAGAAGAAAATCAAGAGGCAAGGGATTGAAGAAGGAAGATATTGTAAGATCTAATGGGAATACCAAGACTCAAGATTAGTCAAGCAAAGAAAGAAGAAGATTGAAGATATTCAAGAAGATATCTAGCTGGGTTATGAAAAATGATCATCAATTCAAGAAGATATCTAGTTGGGTTATGAAGAATGATCATCAAGAGGAAAAACAAGAAGAAAGAGATTGAAGAAGAAAGAACTTGCAAGATCACATGAGAATATCAAAATTCAAGTTATTAGAAATGATACCGGAGGTTTCTTTGATCATATGGAGGTTGGAATGGGTCAATTCGAAGCTAAGATAATTTATATGGAAGTTATGGAACTTCCCCAAGGTGTTTCTTTGAGTTTTGGCTCTCCGCCATATTTTGGAAGGCATCACTCGAGTTGTTACTCGAGTGAAGGACATGATCACACGAGTAATACTTCCTAGGAGAACAGAACAACATACTGAAGCTTTCGAAAATCATGGGTTTAATTATGAAACTCACTCTTCTTACTTCCAATTACTCTAACACTTCATTGTATTAGTGTTTAATATATTTCTTCAGGAATACAATGAAGAGATGATATGAAGAGACAAAAGTTGACTTTACGGAAGCGGAGCGTTCACAAACTACAACGGCTAGTTTTCAAAATCGAAGAACAGTTAAACGAATCTACGCCACTCTAACGGACAAGTTGAAATGCTTCCAACGGCTATCAAAACTCATCTATAAATATGCGAACATTCAAGAAGAACAACAACGAGAACACAACGACGCAAACATACTCATATTATAAGTTATCCATCTCGACCCAAACACTCTCTGTTCTTATCTGTTTTCTATATTATGTGAATATGAGAGAGTCATTGATTGTATTGTGCTTCAGTATTCATCTATTCACTTCTAAGAGAGAAGATTGATTGTAATCTTTCATCATCAAAGTTGTATCCTTACGGGATGTGTAAGGGGAGTAGCTCAGTAGTAACCTTATGGTGTGTAAGGGGGAGTAACTCTGTGAAAGATTTGTAAAAGGCTTCATAAGTGCCTAGCTAAACTTGTGAGTTGTAAATGTTGTTCTTTTACCTGGATTAAACAAGAAGATAGTGGATTTGAAAATCTCAGGAGGAGTCTGGGGACTAGACTTGGGCCATCGCAGATTGGACCAAACCAGAATAAATCACAGTTTGCATACTCTCTTCCTTAAACTCTTATATTTTCAGCATATATTAATTGTTGATTTATGATTCATTACTTTCGTATTTATTGCTTCCATTAAGATGCGAAAAGATTTTTAAAGTTCTTAAGTTTTTATCTTGCACCCAATTCACCCCCCTCTTGGGTGTCAGTTGGTTCTAACATGTTATACATTAAAATTTGATGGGTTTAGGCCATTTAATTCTAATGTGAAAAAAAAGAAAATATATATATTATGTGGCTTCTGGCCAAAAAAAATTGAAACTATGGCTTTTAACCATTAAATAAGATAAAAGAAATAAAATTTATATGGCTTCTGGTAATATAATATCAAAATAAGAAATAAAAATAATGTGGCTTATGGCCATAAAACAATTAGAGAATGTAAGTTATATGGGTTTTGGCCATTTAATAAAATAAAGGATATATTTTATATGGCTTCTGGCTATATAATTTCAAAATAAGAATTAAAAATTATATGGCTTCTAGCCATATAATTTCAAAATCATATAATATGATAAGGTATGAAAAGAAAAGAAAATGAATCAATTAAGAATAAAATTCAAACAAAGGCTATAATTTTTTTTGGGTTCTTCAAAATCAAATGAAGTAGATGATAGGTCATTAGAGAAAAAAAGTTTATTCTCCTTCTATCTCTTAAACCAGAATTACAATAATGCAAATGAATAAAAGGAAAATATAAAGTATATAGATCTGATGGTAATCCTTCAGGGATACCGCAAAAATATAGATTGGAACTTCAAGTTTCATCAAATATGGTGACATCAGGTCATTATGAGAGAAGGAAAAAAAAATAAGATATCGATTAGAACTCTATATTCTATGGAAAACAGTGACTTCAGGTCACATGGGAGTAGAAGGGAAAAAAAAGAAATAGTCGAGAAAATCGAAAGAAGAAATATTCAAAATATCATAGCCTGACTTGAGCTTTGTGCTGATAACGTGTCATAAATAAAGAGAAAGATAGCAAAGAATATGAGAGGAGGATGATAGAGTAATTCTTATTCATATTCAAGATCTATATAATGCATAACATATGCCTCCTATTTATAGGCATAACCCTATAACCTACGATAAAAGAGATTACATAATCATAGAAAAAAATGGGGAGAAATGATAGGGGGATGAACATCCATACTAATATATTTTAATATGTTATTCATAACAAAGTGATATTTTTATGTCTTTTTTCCTTTAAACTATGTTGCATCCCATTAATAAACTATGAGATTCTTTTTGCCCCCTATGTTTGGCTACATAGATAAAATAGGGGAATAACAGCTCCCAAGGGTAGGGATAGGAATGTTTTAGCTTTAGCCCATTCAAAAATTACTACATTTAGTCGTAAATATAGGCCCTAATTTATAAATACAAGTTGCATTGTAAACTAGGTCTCTTATGTAAGATTTGAAAGAGTATATGCATTTACTAATCATGGCCCCTGAATCTCACCATTTTAGAGCCACATGGTTTTTTTTTTCCATCCAAAATTGACATGAAATTTCTATTCATTACAGTAACGGCTTGTTTGTTTATGTTTTCTATTTTTTATTTCTAAAACAATTTTATAAAATTGTTTTTTAAAACAAGTTTTGAAAACAAAAAATATAAAAAAATTGTTTGGAGGGTTGTTTTAAAAAAACCTATTTTTGAAGTGACACAACAACAGCCGTCACGAGCGGTAATGTGGCGGTGGTCATCACCAATAATATGGTGCCGATAGTAAATAGGTTGTTGCTTAAAAAAAAATAGAAGAACAAATACAAGAAAAGGATTAAAAACTGCTTTTGTTTTTTAATTTTTAAAAAAAGCTTTTTATTTTTTTTAATAAAATCACTTATTGAAAACAGTTTTCTAATTAAGTTTTTTAGTTTTTAAAAACAGAAAAAAACTGTTTTTAAAAACAAAATCCAACAAACCTGATGTGTTTTCAGGTAGCATCCCCTGCCCCTGCTCCATTTCTTCTCTCTAATGCCACGTTATTAATACGTGCAGGTTTGCAAGAATGATTCCTGGGGACACACCTTGACCAACTACGTGTAAAATAATAATCTCCTCTGATATTTTATATTACATTTTGAGATTTAGAACTGTTTCCTTTTATCATATGTATTATTCTGTATGCATCTATAAAAAAAAAAAAAATCCCATCACAAAATCTAAATATCCAAATATAAAGACTTCCCACTGACCAAATTGCATAGCTATTTCAAAGTGATATCTTTCTTCTTGCCACAACAAAATGAGAGGACGATCCCATTTCATTCACAAAATCTAAATATCAAAACCAACTATGAAAAGTCTGTTTGGTTTTACCTTGGAAAATAGTTTTGATAATTTCTAACGTGAAACCAAACACACAGCAAAGTTGTATCGCATGCTTATATGGTCTCTAGTGTAATGATTCCCAATAATCACTAATATGAGCATAACACTATACACAACATCAAAGGAAAATTCCATCAATGAAGAACCCTTGTATATATAATTAATTACTATCTCTGGTCTTAAATATAAAATATAATTGATTTTTTTGTAAAAATTAAGGAAGTTAAATAAATTGCTTTAGAATGTTTGTATTTATCATTTTTCCTTCAAACTAATTTGTGTGACTTATAAATAATATATTATTCAATGATATATATACAACACATATTATGATTAAGTCATTTATTTAATTTTATTAATTTTTTTTTTAAAAAAAAGTCAACTTTATCTTAATAAAAACTGGAGGGAAAATATTTATATGAGATGATGAACCTAAGTCAAAGGTGATCCCTCTATCTCATCCATTTTACCGCAGACCACTTTGTACCAGAAAGTGCGTCACATGCTTTATGGACACTATTTGGATCATTTTGCCCACTTAGTCCCTGTTACATGTAATATCCTGAATTTTAAGATTAAATGTTTGAGAATAAGTCTAAATTAAGCAAACTGTTAAGCCCCAATTTAGCAAATGTCTCAAATATATTCTTTAATGTTTCTTATATCTTTGGGGCATTAAAAAAAATAAAATGGTTAATTTTGAAGAAAGTGATTATTCTTACGGTGAAATCGCTTATGAGGTAGTGAGCTTGTCATGTGATTTTTAATAACCAAATGATGAGAAAAAATTATAAAATTTTATAAGATGAAAGTATACATCTTAAGCTTTAATTTGATAGGTCATATAATTCAATTAGAGCTATATACAAAAAGATATAAATTTTTGAAGTCAGTACAGAAAAACTGTCAAGTTTCTAGAATAGCAGGCAAAGATTAAAATTCTGGGAATTTTTTGATTCCGTCTAGCAAAAGTCTATATTTTTCCATGAAACTAGACTCAATAAGGGTTCTATAGGCTTTGGAATCACTTCAATTCAATTTTTTTAGAATTAGTTATGATTTTTCAAAGTTTTGGCAGAAAATCTGCCAGAATTTCTAATTAACTTGAAAATTTTGGAAATTGAATAAATAATTCCATATCATATAATATATGATATAAATTATAAAACATTTCCTCCTCCTTCCAGCAGCCGTAACTGACGCCATTTTCACAATAGACTCATATAACCACTAGGAACATTTTGGTAATGTCTAAAATAGTACATGAATGAGCTTTAACCTAATTCTTGTACATTTGACATTTTATGACTAAATTGAGAACCTGAGGGGTTGACATGCATATCGAGGCACACATTTTGAAGTGAAAAAGGTTTAAGGTAGTAACTCTATCTTTCATACATTATGTAAATGTTTATATGCTTTCTATATGCCATCTTCCGTAATATGTATGATGCACAGTGCCTACGGGTACCCGAGCATGACCAAACATAGTGCCTATGGGTACACCAAACATAGTGCCTACGGGTACATCGAATTATGCCCAGTCTATGGTCTCAAGCCCAGTAGAGGTATGAAACGAGTAGGGGTTGCAATAGTAGTTGGCTCTGAATGTTTCCAACTAAATTAAATTATGTGTTATTGTAATATTGCTGTATGTGGTATATGGAATATTCATTATTGCATTTTCTATGATCGATTGTCTGTTACTACCAATATTTGTTTGAATCTCACCCTTTTTCATAAACAATAAATATTTCAGCAGGAACTAGTGATTCCAAGAGTAAAGTGGTAGACATAGGTAATTGAGGTGCGGATCTCGATACAAGAGCTAGTTGGTTATATGTAGTCTCTACTTTGAAATATTTTGGATAAATTTGTAAATATTATCAAACTCTATAGGGATGATTGCTGTATGTAAACAAGTACTTTTATCAATATAATTATGTTATTTCTATATGATTGCAGAACTATGCCTTTAACACTCTGCGTATATCGAAATGTAAACAAGTGTTGATACATTATATGCTACTTCTTTGATAAAAAAAAAAAACTCCCTTAATATGTGCAATCACTAAGGAGAGTTTAGGTTGGCCAAAAAAAGGAGAGTTTAGGGAAAAATTATAAAGTTGGGAAATGAAGTGGATTAGGGTGTTCTATTTAATACGAAGGCCTGCCTATATTCACTAACACTAGGTCATTAGGTATAAACTTTTGCTGAGCCAGCCATGGCATAATTATAAGCAATCTAAATCCTCAATATTTAAAGAGTAAACATGGCCAAGAAAAAAAGCCACAAAAGTAAATGTGGATAGTCTATTGGGAGAGGTGGGGGAAAACAAAAAAAGAAAAAAGGGCTAGAAAATAAAATTATTAGTGCAAAATGCTAATTTAACTACAAGATTTCTCATCAGTTACTTAAAGATTAGAAGCGGTAATGGATATGGTGTATTTTTACTTCTATTTTAAGTGTATCTGATGTCATAATTTATATTATGGCATCAATTATACAAGCACTTAATGCCATAGTTAGGTTTATGATAGTTCTGCATCAGATGCACTTTAAACAGATGTCATATTAGCATTTATAGCATTGGTTTAGTAAGCACAAGACACCACAGTTAATTAAAAGGATTTAAATTAAGTTTTGAAATTTTTTTGCAATATATATAGATACTAAAAAATTAATATATATTTTAAATATAACATTTGAAAATTTTAATTAAATAATGAAAACAAAGTTTTAAAAATAAATAGTTACATTAAAATTACCTTTTTTCAAGCTGTAAATTTGTATGCTTGTACATTAATTGGTTGCATGTGAAGCAGATTCTCAAATAAGGGACTATATAAATTTAACGTGTTTAAAATAATTATATTTCCAATACGGCGTCAATTATAATTATAACCGTCACCATAATATGCATATATGACTTCAATTTAAAAAAGAATATATATCATAATGAATTAAATAATGTGAAAATCCTTGAAAAAGAACTTCAAAAGTGTGAAAAGATAGAGAAGTGTTCCAAATTTGGTTAATCCCGCAGAGGTGGTTTTAATTGAACTGGAATTTACAATTTCAAGCAGAAATGACACATTTGCCCATTTGATGTAAGAAAAAAAGAAGTGAGAGAGAAAAGAACATGGTGGAGAGCAAGAGGGGCAGGACGAGAGGGAGGGAAAGAGTTGCCGCTATCCAACCGAAGTGAGGTATGTACTTTTTGAGGTGACGATGTTCTTCCCTTGCTTAATCGAGCCTTAATCATAATTTTTTTCATCTTCATTTGGGTGGTAAACGATGAATTCGAAGTTGGGTATTTGGGTTGGAGGACGGGAACGTTGATGTTTGGTTGGGGAAAAAATTGTTGATAATGGCTGAATCTGATAGTAGGTTGCGATGGTATATTAGGTGAGTTAGAGGTATAAGGGTGAAGAGAAAAAATAGAGTGGATTTTATGGGAAATGAGTAAGATCAAGTTGAGAAACCTTAATGCAGATCTATGAAACACTAAAATGGACATTTAGTTTTGTTTTTCTGAACTGATAGTGTGCTGATTTATTTGTTGTAGGGAACTTAACAAAATGGATGAAAATATTGGGTCAAGTTGTGCAAAGGAGTTGTTTTGTTATTTTCGTGTAGGGGAAAAATTGAAAGTAATAATGAAGGTGAAGTTAAATATATTGGAGGTAGTGTGGACAATGTTAGTTATTGCTAGTTGTTGGGTACTGTCATAGCCTTAGTTTTTGTATGCCATTTGATACCCCATTGTTGTTTATATAAGGTCATACCTCATTATGAGGCGTAGATGTCAGTATGTCAAGGTTTTTTGGTACAGGTTGTCCACTCCATTTTTTTGTAACTAATGTATAGGGTGAAGAAGAAGGATATTGTCCTCTTTTGATAGAAAATGATAAGACAATTGCACTGTCATGGCGTATTGATGTTTACAAAAGAAAGTTGTGAAAATAGTGAAGCAACATGTGAAATGCTTATCTAAACATGGGAAAATGTAATCGTTTCTTGACGACTGCCTAAGCAAAATTGCAAAAAAGTGCAAGCGTCAGGGATTTTGTAGTGCAAGCTGATAAAAAGTGCGTGAAACTATGAAAATGGTTATCTAAACTTGCGAAATACTTAAAAAAATTTGATAACCAGTAATATGAAATTGGGAAAAGCATACAAGGGGTTAGGGGATATTGTTGTGCTAGTGGAGAAAATAGTGAAGAAACTTGAGAAATTGCTTATATGAACTTTCAAAAGCCCTATATACAAATGACAAACTCTTATCATTAGCTGGGAAACGCATGCAAGTGTCAGGGGATTTTGTTGTGCTTGTGGTGAAAAAAGTGAGGAAACATGCGAAAATGCTTATTGGAACTTGCGAAAGCCATATAAACAAATGTCAAACTCTTATTGTAAGTTGGGAAACATATGCAACTGTCAGGGGGATTTTGTTATGCTAGTGGAGAAAAAAGTAAAAGAACCTGTGGAAATGTTATCTGAACTTGTGGTATAAAATATTGATATACACTTATCTGAAATTGGGAAAACCTTTAGATTGTCAGGAGATTTTGTTTTGCAAGTTCAGAAACATGTCAGGGAACCTGCGGAAATGCTTATATGAACTTGTAAAATCTGTACAAAAAATTGATATGCACTTATCTGAAATTGAGAAAACTTTTAAATTTTCAAAGGATTTTGTTTTGCAGGTTCAGAAACATGTCAGGGAACCTGCGCAAATGCTTATTAGAACTTGGGAAAGCTTTATAAAAAAATTGATATACGCTTATCTGAAATGGGGAAAGCCTTCAGATTTTCAGCATATTTTGTTGTGCAAGTTCAGAAAAAAGTAAGGGAGCTTGAGGAAATGCTTATCAGAACTTGCAAAAACATTATAAAAAATTGATATACACTTATCTAAAATAGGGAAAACATTCATAGTGTCAAGGAATTTTGTTGTCCACGTTCAAGAACATGCCAAGGAACATGCGGAAATGCTTATATGAATTTGTGAAAGCCTTACAGAAATATGACAGCAGGTTATCTGAAATTGGGAAAGTCATGCCACTTTCATGGTGTTTTGTTGTGTAAGGTGAGGAAAATGTTACACACCCTGTGAAGAGACTTATTTGAACTTGTGAAAATGTTAAGTAAATATGTTAAATTGTTATCTGAATTCGGGAAACTAGTTAACTGTCATAAGTTTAGAAATGCATTTAGCAAGATAACACATGACCAGTGTTGTCAACCAAATGGATTCATACATCTAACAAGGGGAAAAAATTGTTGCCTCCAACATGACAACACACATAAACATAACAATTGTGTACATAGTAAGCAATCAGACATATTAACCAATCTTATCCCATCTGTCCATGTTGATATGATTTCCCTTAAATCTTTCAGTCTTATCCCATCTGTTAGCATTTTTACTTTCACACTACTTCCAATGTATTTAACTTTACCTTCATTATTATTTTCAAATTTCCCCTACATGAAAATCACAAAACAATTCCTTTGCACAACTTGACCCAATATTTTCATCCATTTTGTTAAGTTCCCTACAACAAATAAATCAGCACACTATCAGTTCAAAAAAACAAAATTAAATGCCCACTTCAGTGTTTCACAGATCTGCATTAGGGTTGCTCAACTTGATCTTACTCATTTTCCATAAAATCTACTCTATATTTGTTCTCTTCACCCTTATACAATCTAACTCACCTAATATACCATCACAGCCTCCTATCAGATTCAGCCATCAACAACAATTTTTTCCCCAACCAACATCAACGTTCACGTCCCTCCAACCCAAATACCCAACTTCGAATTCATCGTTTACCACCCAAATGAAGATGAAAAAAATTATGATTAAGGCTCGATTAGGTAAGGGAATAACATCATCGACTCCAAGTACATACCTCACTTTGGTTGGATAGCGGCAACTCTTTCCTTCCCTCTCGTCCTACCCCTCTTGCGCTCTACCATGTTCTTTTCTCTCTCACTTCTTTTCTTTTACATCAGATGGGCAAATGTGTCATTTTCGCTCAAAATTGTAAATTCCAGTTCAATCAAAACCACCTTTGTGGGATTAACAAAATTCGGAACACCTCTCTATCTTGTCACACTTTTGAAGTTCTTTTTCAGGGATTGTCCCTTAAATAATTACCTTCTATTATGACATCATAGTTATTTTGGTCTAATGTTGTGATACATTTATTTATTTACTGTGTCAGGTCCTTATTAATTGACGCCGTAATATAGGTCTTTTCACTATTAAAAAAAAACAAAAGAAGTTAGCGACGTAATTTTTTCTGTTGGTAATTTCTAACAGATTATATTATAAAAATTATAATATAAATACAATAAAAAAATAAATATATAAGCATTATTGTTGCTTATTTTTATTAAAATATGTGAATTTTTCAATAATATTATATATAAATAAAAAATATAAATACTAAATACAAATAAAAATTAAAATATATAATACAAATATTATTTTATAAAACAACCACATACTTCATGCTATCCTCTCTGTCTAGCCAATCCATCACTCAATGGTGTTAAGTCACCAAATCATTCCCTTATAATTGAATTATCATCTCAAATATATCTTAACTATTTTTTTAATCACATCATTGTATTCAATTCCACCGGTTCTTACAAGTTCTTTGTTTCCCCTTGTTTCAACTCTAAAAATTTTGAAAATAACTTCTCAATGACTAGGAAGAAATGATGTAATGAATTAAAAATAAAAATGTTGGGTATAAATAATAGTGGGAGGTAATTCAGATAAAATACTAAATAAGAAAATATACTTGTTAAGAAACTTGCCTGCACCATTGGGTGTTTTCTATCTTGAGAATTCAGGAACATACCAGAGCTTGTCCTTTCAATACTCTCCCTAATCTACGAAAGATGAAGGAAGGTCAGATAAGATGCAAGTTGACAGGCTGCAAACTAAGATTCTTGTTTGAAGGACGCAGACAATAGAAAAGTTGATAGGCTATAAAAAATCATCTGTGGAAGTAGTATAATCAAAGCTTCATACGATTTCCCTCATTTTCTCATGCTTTCTCATACTCTCTCAAAAATCATCACCAAGGTTTTCTTGAGATGTAAAGAAGGAAAGATCCTTTGGTGTTCTGCAGTGTTTGCAGATGTTTTAATGATTATAGTTGGAGATAAATACACGAATGACGAATATTCTGCGACAAATTTCAGTTTCTTCACCTTTATAAGAAAATATTGTTTTTTTAGGTCATGTTAGAATAGCTATGAACCCTAGCTACGACAGTGAAAATGAGGTCTGACCTAGTTATGTGCAAGCTGCACTACTGGCTGAAATGCAAATTTGTACATAGTTGAATTTATTATGAAAGTTTTAACTACATATCCACACACACTAATTTTGCAGGCTAATGTCATTAATGATGCAGATTGTCATAAGAGCTAGGAAAGGAAGGAAAACCCTTGTTCCAATGTTAGTGTGACTATTTCAAGTGGCATTTGACTTTCCAATCACGGTGTCCTATGGTTTCTTGGAGTACTGCCCAAGAAAACAAGCCCAACATGTCTCATGCTACACCTTAGTATTAAAAAAAAAAGGCTAACCTCATTTCCCACATCTAATAGATAAAACATCATAGAAAACCGCAAAAAAAAAAAAAAAAAAACAATTATAGGCATCCAAGTTCATATTTTGGATGTTAAATGAAGAAAACCAATGTACCACTCCTGTTTCTGAATCTATCATGGTTGTCTCTTTAAGGCAAGTGTTCGCTATAGCCTTAAGATACTCACATTCTTGTAAAGGAAATAAAACTTCAATTTCAATTAATATGTAAATGACCTTCATCTGTAAAATTGCAGTTATTAACAACTTTATTCAGAAGCCAAATTTGCTAAAAATGATTAGTATTAATGTTATTGATTTTAGAGGTCATGATTTTTCTTCTCTCACACCATTAGAAGACAAGAACTGCCTACGCTACTTCACGGTTCACAGCTAGCAGCAGCAAGTGAGAAAGTACCAGAAAAAGATCCACCAAAATTATGCTTTGTCAGGAGAAATTAAACCATTTGCCATAACTGATTTAAAATGAACTGAGAGTCTGCCAGCCACACCAAAAAATGCACATCTGTGTCGGTAAAGGAGGGAAAAAAATAATAATAATAGACTTGGCCACAATATTGATCCTCTAATCTATGAAACGAACCCAAATCCACCATGTTAATACAGAAAATTTGGCAATTAGAAAAAAAAAAGGACCATGCGTCCATGCTTAGGAAGTTATGCAGTAAAATGATTCGTGGAGACCAGCTAAGAACTTCAGGTTTGATCTACAACCATATTTAGGAGTACAGGAGAATATGAACTAATTAAAAACTAGAATAAACAGAAAGACGAGTTCAATTAATTTTATCATAGTAAATTATTAGACTGACAAGCAAAAAAAAATAATAAAAAGGAACTCAAATTCATTCACTCCATAAATCAACATAACAAGCATCATCATATTTAGTAATACACTAACCTTAAAGTTCACTTACATTCAAAAAGAAATAACTTATTTTACTTTCGAAACAAATGGCAATCAGGATCAAGTGGTGTTTTGGACTTTATTTGACAAAAAAAAAAAAAAACAATAGACTTTAATGTATTAAATATCATAATATACAATCTCCACATGTGAAGCTATTAACAGAGAGAACACAGGGTTGATGTAAAGAAAATTCTAGAACAATCTGAATTATCCTAATGAAAATAGATAATTACCATTTTGAAAATGACAACCTATCTTATCTATACATGTCCAAAAAAGAATTATGGAATATTAAGAAAATTCTCTTACTAGTGTCTAGACCAAAAACTACAAAATACTTCCAACAGTTACAGAGAGACGGAAAAACTTTCAAATAAGAATAATAACTTCAGGTATAAATAGAGGGAACAAAAGTGAAATCTACCTACAAATCCAATATGCAAGATTTCTGCTTCCTCGTCATTTTCCCATATCGAAATACCTGAAAAATCAGAAAATGTTAATTAAAAAAATTAAAAGAAAGAGTTCTAATCATGAAGCAGGCTGCATACAAGCCGCATATATTAAACCAAAAGAATAGTAGCATAATAGCTCCACCAAAATTTTAAAGAAAAACAACAAAAATAAGAAGGGCACAATTAGAGTTGACGTCCTAAATAGGGGGAAAAATCATTCAGTACAAATCTGAGACATGCTTATTTCCCATAAGAATAATCAAAATCATTCCAAAAAAATTAAAAAATAAAATCAAACACCAGGAAAAGGTAAGCAACACTGGCATATCAGTTCCACTTAAACAAACAGGGTAGTACAAACATTTCAATAGTTATAACCATAAAGTGCCAAACAATGAAGTGATGGTATAAAGTCTATATGTAACAAAACAGGACAATTTCAACATCTTCAAAAATTCTTAAGCCCAAATGTGACATAATATGAGTGCACATGTTTACCATGTGAGTCCTCCGGTTGTCGTATAAGTGCCAATTGAGAGAAGGAACCTGTAATTCCAAAACAGAAAACAATCCATTCACAGTTATACCAATCTTTTTGAAATTGCTAATCAATCATACATTATTTTTTACATGTATCATCATTCTATTTCTTTTTTTTTTATAGTGAAATTTTAGGAAAGGGATTAGGCTCACCCACAATCTAAGGACAGGGCTCCAAGTTAGGATGCCTCCCCCAGCACCTTGACTGGATCACAACTAAGCGAACTTTATCAGGATCGATCCTTCTCCTATTGGTGAGAGTGTCCAACCCCACGCCAGCTGAATCCAAGGATGAGGGGTATCATTCTATATCTGTTATCAGTTCTACATCAAAGTGGAAGATATCTTTCTCCTTTATTCGAAAAAACAAATGGTTGGGACTTTCATTCTGTTTCTGGGAAGCTGATAATTTTTCCATGAAGGCAAGGAAGATAAGTTTCCAAAAGAACAAACAAATTCCCCAGTTTTGGCTGCTTCATATTGTTGGATACATTCGGACTTTAGCTTTCACCTCTTTCATTGTTTTGTTCAAATTTTTAGGAGGATAACCAAAAAAAATCAGGAAAAAATTATTGAGTAACAGGGTTGTGGGGTCGATTTCTTGATTCTTCCCCCTTTTTTGTCTTTTTTTTCTTTGGTAACTTCACAGTGAACAATACGGTAGAAAAACCAGGATGTTAGAAAGCTATCATGAATTCTGAATCACCTTCACGTAACAAATAAACAAAATGTACTATTTCTCGTTTGGAAAAAAAAAACAACACGAAACTCAACTTGAAAAATACATGCTAAAGTCACACCAAACAACCTAAATTTATATGAGCACGTAATTTTTTTTTTCTTGGGACTGTTTTCCTTTCCGATGATCTAGCCGACGGTGACGAATGAGAGAAGTCCAGAGATGAACTTCATGGTGGTAGAAACCAGGAACAAGTTGCCGGTGAAGAAACCAAGAGAAATGAACAATGAAAGAGTACGGAAAGAAACAAAGACACAGATTCAATGGCAAATGTAATACGTCCCTTAGGAACACGAAGAAACAGCTTTGATCGCCCATTGCTTGCTTGATTTGTCTTGTTCCTTTCGCTTTCAAACTCTGATTTGTTTTCGGTGAAGTATGGTCATACCGCTACGCCAATATTTAATCCTGAAACGCCAACGGATTTTGTTCTTGATTTTTCCCCTTTTTAACAGTTGTCCTTCCGAATTTTTTTTAAAAAAATGTATGCTTTAATTTTACATAAAATTTTACTGTGCTCATTTGATTTCATAAAATATTATTTTAATCTTCTAATCCAATATTAATAAAAAAAATTTCAATATTGAAATTTTTAAACGTTTACAAAATATTCGTCAGCGTAAACATATAAAGTTTAATTTATTAGAATTAGAATAACAATTATTGCCAAAAAAATCATTATTTAAAATTAATGGTGGCATTAAAATTGGTGAACTGAGAGCCCGTTTGGTTCAACCCCATTGCATGCCTGCAATGGTAATCATGATTGCATTACCAAGAGAAGAGTGTTTGGTAGCTCTTTAACATGGTAATAGGGTTTACCATGGTAATGAAGATTACCAAAAAATTGGTAATCCTCATTCATACCTCCCCCCTATGAATCCTCATTATCATCCCATTGCATGGTCTAAAAAGTCCAATTTACCCTTTAGTTTCCTTTGTCTTTGCTTCACTTATCTCATTTCACTTGCCTCATCACGTCACAACTGCCACCGCCACAACCTCTTCCTCTTCCACCGTCGTCACCTCCATTCTCTGCCGCCACCACTATCTCCTCCACCGCCGTCACCTCCACTCGCCACCACCCCCGGCCCCGCCACCGGCTTACCGCCCGCCGCCCGCCGGCGACGGCCCACCACCCACCACCACCTCTTCCACCCCCCGCCACCACCACCACCTCCTTCTCTATCGCCGCCGCTACTACCACCTCCTCTTCCCACCGCCACCCTCACCCCCGCCGCCCCCACCGCCCACCGCCTACCACCACCTCCTCCACCCCCACCGCCTATTGCCACCACCACCACCTCCTCCTCCTCCGCCGCCACCCTCACCCCTGCCGCCCCCACCGACCCACCGCCTATCGCCCACCACCACCACCACCTCCTCCTCCGCCGCCACCCTCGCCTACCGCCACCACCTCCTCCTCCACCCCCCACTGCCCATTGCTGCCGCCGCCACCACCTCCTCCTCCTCCGCCGCCACCCGCACCCCGCCACCCGTACAGACCCACCGCCCATCACCCACCACTACCTCCTCCACCCCCACCGCCCACCGCCACTACCACCACCTCCTCCTCCACCCCCCGCCGCCGCCGCCGCCACTGCTGCCACCCCCGGCCCATCGCCTACCACCACCACCTCCTCCTCCACCCCCGCTGCTCACCGCCACCCCTATCATTGCCACCACCACTACCTCCTCCTCCTCCATCCCCGCCGTCGCTGTCTTGTAACTATTTTTTCTACAAAGATTATATTAAGGGGTAAAATAGACTTTGTGTAATATATTAATTTTAAATAATTGTTAAAATATTAACTCATTGCACATTGCTTAAAAATCAAACCAAACACTACCCTTGTAATTAATATCGCATTGCATTACCATTGCATTGCATTGCACTGCACCGCAGGGTGTAATGTGATCGAACCAAACGGGCCCTGAATATAATTTCCTTTTGAGGGCTCGCTTGGCTAAGGGTTTGTCAAAGCAATACACATTACCCAGGAGTTATCCAGCTCGAAGAGGATGGTTTCGTTACAGGGAATGGTAACAGTGGAGTGGAGGAGGGGTCATTCGGATGAAGAGAGACGTTGGTACATATTTAGATTAATTTTTTAAAATAGTTTTATGTGAGAAGGTTTTATCTCAACTTATAAAAAAAAGACTTCTGAAATCACAGTTTTGCATATAATCCCTCCAACAATTGTAAAGGTTTTGAGATTCTGAAAAATGTTCACTTGTTTTGAAACTAAGGCCATAAGTCTGTGGCCATTTATTATGATTGTGTAGAGGCTAATGATATGGTTCTATGAAGGGTCTACGCATAACCATCCTTTTATAGATATCGTTGATGAGATTAGGAGATTTATTCATAAAGATTAGTTGGTATAGCTGAGACAGGCACAAGGAGAAAATGCATTATGCTAATTATCTAACAAAATATTTTGCATAATATATATGATAAAGAAATTTTATATCCTTGATCAACCTCCACCTTTAAAACAAGAGGCGGAGTTTTATGAAGGAATTTAGGTGTTTTTTTTTTGGTATAATGGAAGTTAGGTATTGTTGGTCTTATAATTTTTTGTAGTGGAATGAATTCAATACTTATTCAAAACAAATATTATATAAAGTTAGAGAACTAAAATTGAATATTTTTTCATTTTTTAGTTTTGGATAAAGAAATTTTTTGGTTTTATTCTTAAGTTTTATAAGAGTATTATAACCTTTTTATAAAAATAAAAAGAAATTGCACAAAAATTATTATTTAAATTTAAATTTTTTTGAAATTTAGACAGATCTAACTGTAATATTTAAAACTTACATTACTTATTGCTTATTTTTTTAAAAACAAAAAGAAAGAAATTGAGGGTATGATTTTAAGGAGAGAAGTCCATGAAATTAACGCAACATGTACGGGAGTTAAAGTATTTTATTCAACCACTCCTAAATTTTTTAAAAATGAAATTTTTATTTATAAACATTTTAAAGTATATATGGAGAATTGCTTAAAAATAGGAGTAGGGTGATTAGTGACTAATTGATTAATATTTTTAAATTAAATTTATAAAATTAATTCATGGATCACAAATCTCAACCTTATCTTGCATTTTTGTTTCGTCGTGTCTTTGGATTAAGGGAAAATCTTGTCTTTACATGACAAACACAGCACTTTTAATTTGCTTAACCTACTACGAGTACTATTACTATTTTTAATTTTGATTATTATCAAAAATATGATAATTTGATATAATAGTACGACTTTTGAACACTGCCCAATGTTGAATCATTAAAAAAAGATTATATCATATTTTTAATTTTGCGGTAAAAAGAGAAACAAAGTCTGTGTTTGGGGAACCTTTTAAGCCCAATTGAATATCATAAGCTCAATTGTTAATTGAGAACTAATATTTTGAGTATTTGGAGAGGCCAATTGGCAATTGAGTTTTTGCCAAAGTCTAATTGGTGAAAGCTCAATTGGGAGAAACTAGAAAATGGAGCTTTTATTAAAAGCTAATGACATTTAATGCTAGATTGTAGATTGGATTGTCTGAAAATTAGTTATATGATATTAACTTTTCCCATAAAATATTTTTTAAATAGTATGTAGTATCAAAAAATATTTTTTGAGTGTTTTTAACCCTTTAAAATATTTTTCTAGTTATACCCACTATCTAGTGTGTTATCAGACTAATTACAATTTTACCCACTTTCTAGTTGTACCCACTCAAAAATATTTTTTGAGTGTTTTCAACCCCTTAAAATATTTTTTTGGTGTTTTTAACCCCTTAAAATATTTTTTCAGCTGTACCCAATGTGCTATCAGACTAATTATAATTTTATCTTTAATGTACTTTTTCAGTTCCAAACATTACTTTAAAATATTTTTTTGGTGTTTTTAAACTCTTAAAATATTTTTCCAGTTGTACCTAGTGTGTTATCAGAATTATTATAATTTTACCCTTAATGTACTTTTTCAGCTCCAAAAATTACTTTAAAATATTTTTTTGTGCTTTTAACTCTTTAAAATAATTTTTCAGTTGTACTCAATCTTAGGAAACTGACTACAATTTTACCTTTAATGTATTTTCTTTTAGTAGTAAAGAGCACCAAAAACTTAGAATACTGATTTATTGATTTTCACTCACTCTAAAATATTTTTCCAGTAGCACCTAATATTTTAAAGTAATTTTTAAATATTTACTTGATTTTTTAAATATTTTTCCACCCACTCTCTCTTACTATTATCATAAAAGTCACTTGTACTTAAGTTAATCTAAACAAGTTTATTTCTGCAAAAGTTATTTATACAACCGTTAATCTAAACATGAATCACATTACACAATTTAGCTTTTACCAAAAATAATATTATCAAAAATCCAATTAAAACAAGCTCAATTACCAATCGCTCATTCAAACACACCTAAAAAAATCAATCTTCTATATGTTCCCTAAACTTAATCCGCAAGCCATCAAATCAGAATAGGAAAGTTTCTTTGTTTTTGACTAGGGTTCTTCTTTAGTCTTTGTCTCTCTAGCTATATATAACATTGCGAAGAAGAAGAACTAAAAAAGAAAAAGAGAGAGAATCAAAAAGCAAGGAAAAATAAAGAAGATGGAAAATAATAATAATAATAATAATAATAATAATAATAATAATAATAATAATAATAATAATAATAATATGATGATGATTGATGAACAAATAGAGATACTAAGGATGCAAATAACAGTATATAACTACATACGTGACATGCTTGCTGATTGCTGATTTACACAACTACTGCCTCACCTTTCAGCCACCACTGCCAGATCTTCCACTTCCAGGTTTCTTTCTCATTCCCTACACATACGCTTCTTCTTCTATTATCATTATTGTAACTTTTTTTTTCAATCACATGCGGACAAGTTTAATAGCTTGAAAAATAAGTAGAATTGAACCCGCGACTTTAAGGTTGTTAATGTCAGTAAACAACTAGATGCTTCTTTAGGAAACACAAAAAGGTGTTTTTTTAACCATTTTTTCTTAAGCGAGATAAAATACTTTTCACATTCTTACAATCACTCTTAAAAAGTTAAAACAAGTATGCATTACATCATAAAGCTTTTTGCATTGTTCATCTTTATATATATAGCCACACACTAGATTGTTTGCCTTAACATCTTGGTCACTACTTTCTCCTCTTCTATTGGTTGGTGGGTTATTTTTTTAGGAAAATGCCAGCTAGGTCCCAATGTACAGAAAAAATGCCAAAAACCTCCCTTTGAAAAGTCAATTGTCAGAAAAGTTCCTAGGGACTTTTCTGACATGAATTCCCAATGGCCAATTACAAAAATAACCCCCACTAAAATAACAAAAAAAAACGCACAGAGGAGGAAGAGGAGGGATACACGTTTTTGTGATCAAGCCATTAAGGAGAAGGAGAAAAATGCACGGACAAAGGACGTAGGAGGTGCAACATTGAAGGGATACAAAGTGGCGTTAATGTGCTTGGGAATCTCGTCTTCTTCATCATCCATGTACGGGTAGCAAGGTACAGAAGCGAACTGGAATTTTTTTTCTGTGTGAAAATTAGTTAGATTGAGATTGAGGGGTTGGTTAAAGGTTGGATCTTGGGCTCAAAAATGGAGTAATTGGTAGGTGGTAGACAAGAATTGCTAAGAATTTGGTAGACAGATGAGCTTGATCATTGAAGTTGGGGTTTCACCTTGGGTGGGTTGTGTTTATGTTAGAGTGCTCTATTTTTATGACATGGTAACAGAGGAGCTGATGTATTTAAAGTGAGAATGGTGAATGTAATTGGTATTCTTTGCTGGAAAAACGCTGAAATGAACACAAAAAATTGTTGTAAATTTGTGTATTTGAAGTTGTAAATATTGCTGTGGAAGTTGTTAATATGTACCGAACTTGTGCTCTGTTTTTGAGGAAGCAAACAGAGGTTTGGCCTTGTTTTTTGTGTGTTTGGTGTTATTAGAAAAAACACATGTACAGGAATAAAACGTGTAGTTAACGTGTTGAAAATTTGTGCAGATGTAATTGTAAATATTGTTGTGAAAGTTGTTAATACGAAGTTTGTCCCTGTGCTCTATTTTTGGAGAAGCAAACAGAGGTGAGTGTGGTTTGTATTATTAGAAAATGTTGATATGATAAAAAAAAAGTGTTGTTAACGTGTTGTAAATTTGTGCATATGTAGTTGTAAATATTGTTGTGGAAGTTGTTAATATGAAGTTTGTCCCTGTGCTCTGTTTTTGGGGAAGCAAACAGAGGTGTGAGTGTGATTTGTGTTATTAGAAGATGCTGATATGATGAAAAAAATGTTGTTAACGTGTTGTAAATTTATGCAGATGCAGTTGTAAATATTGCTGTGGAAGTTGTTAATACGAAGTTTGTCATTGTGCTATGTTTTTGGGGAAGTAAACAGAGGTGTGAGTGTGGTTTGTGTTATTAGAAAATGATGATATGATGAAAAAAAAGTGTTGTTAACGTATTGTAAATTTGTGCAGATATAGTTGTAAATATTGCTGTGGAAGTTGTCAATACGTACAGAACCTGTGCTCTATTTTTGGGGAAACAAACAGAGGGAATGCTCTATTTTTGGGGAAGCAAATAGAGATGTGCTGTCCATTCTCACTGGCAACCAACAAATGAAGAGGAAAAAAGACGTGTAGCATTTGAGATGTTATTTTATAGTATAGGCTAGTTGTTGTGTACATTGACAACACATTATGTATATGTTCATAACATATTTTTTGGTGGTTTAATCAGGTTGTTTGACAGGTGAAAGGGCCAACGTATTTAGACAACAAGGTCCCCAAATCAATTTTTTTTTTTTGTTTTTATGGTTTACCAGTGGATATGCATGTTTTCACAATAGTTTATGTCATTTTAACAACTGTTTGATGTTTTTATATTTTCACAAAGGTCATTAGATGTATGCTTATCCCACCAATTCAGTTACTTTTACAACATATACACAACGTGGTATGCTGTATTTACAACATCATAAGTCATATTAACAACGTATTCAGTTACATTTACAGCATGTAAAAGGAATGCGTGCTTGTGCACTATTTACAACACATGCTGCTATGTTTACAACACGTTAAGTTATTTTAACAAGTCTTTAAGCTAATTTTACAACTATATTCACCAATGACACCAGGGCAGTAGCTTGTGCAAGAAGCTACAACATACACACCACTTTTTTGGCACTTCTCTCATCGTTTACAACATGTTATGCTATATGTACAACATCATAAGTCATATTAACAACGTATTAAGTTACGTTTACAACATATAAGAAAAAAAGCATGCTTGTGCAATGTTTACAACATATTCTGCTACGTTTACAACATTAAAGTCATTTTAACAAGTCTTTAAGTTATGTTTACAACTATTTCCAGCTGTTGCACCAGGGCAGTAGCTTGTGTAAGAAGCTACAACAAACACACCACTTTTTTGGCACTTCTCTCATTGTTTACAACATACACAACACTTTGGTGGCACTTCTGTGATTGTTGACAATATGTTATGCCTTCCTTTACGCATCTTGTTCTTACTAAACCACCAACATATTGCATTTTATCTTCTCCACCATTTAAAAACTCCCTCCATATGAAAGAAACAAAATAGATTCTTCCCTGAACAACTTCTCATCTTTCATGTCAATCTGCAACACAAACTTCGTATTAACAACTTCCAAAGTAATATTTACAACTTCATATGCACATATTAACAACACGTTAACTACACGTTTTTTCCTACACATGTGCTTTTTCTAATAACACCAAACACACTAAAACAAGGTCAAACCTCTGTTTGCTTCCCCTAAAAACAGAGCATAGCTACGGTACGTATCAACAACTTCCACAGCAATATTTACAACTTCATATGCACATATTAACAACACGTTAACTACACGTTTTATTCCTACACATGTGCTTTTTCTAATAACACCAAACACACTAAAAACAAGGTCAAACCTCTATTTGCTTCCCCAAAAACAAAGCACAGCTACGGTACATATTAACAACTTCCATAGCAATATTTACAACTTCATATGCACATATTAACAACATGTTAACTACACGTTTTATTTCTACACATGTGTTTTTTCTAATAACACCAAACACACTAAAAACAAGGCTAAACCTCTATTTGCTTCCCCTAAAAATAGAGCACAGCTACGGCACGTATTAACAACTTTCAAAGCAATATTTACAACTTCATATGCACATATTAACAACACGTTAACTACACTTTTTATTCCGACACATGTGTTTTTTCTAATAACACCAAATACACTAAAAACAAGGTCAAACCTCTGTTTGCTTCTCCAAAAATAAAGCACAACTACGGTACGTATTAACAACTTCCACAGTAATATTTATAACTTCATATGCACAAATTTACAACAATATTTTGTGTTCATTTCAGCGTTTTTCCAGCAAAGAATACCAATTACATTCACCATTCTCACTTTAAACACAGCAGCTCCTCTGTTACCATACCACAAAAACAGAGCACTCTAATATAAACACAACCCACCCAAGGCGAAACCCCAACTTCAATGATCAAGCTCATTTGTCTACCAAATTCTTAGCATTTCTTGTCTATCACCTACCACTTACTCCATTTTTTAGCACAAGATCCAACCTTTCACCAACCCCTCAATCTCAATTTAACCAACTTTCACATAGGAAAAAAACAAAATTTTTCAGTTCGCTTCTGTACATTATTACCCGTACCTGGACGATGATGAAGACGATGATGAAGACGTTGCACCACCTACACCCTTCATCCGTGTATTTTTCTTTTTTTCCTTAATGCCTTGATCACAAAAACGCGCTTCCCTCCTCTCCTCTATGCGTTTTCTTTTGTTATTTGAGTGGGGGTTATTTTTGTAATTGCTTATAGGGAATTCATGTCAGAAAAGTCCCTAGGGACTTTTCTGACCTTTGACTTTTCAAAGAGAGTTTTTTGAGATTATTTGTGTACCTTGGGACCTAGCTGACATTTTCCCTATTTTTTTCCCTAAATGTAATATCTTTATTCACTTTATTTTTCAAATTTATAATTTTTTTTATAAAACTAGCTATCCCCTATAGATTACATATGTTAAATAGGTTTTCATCAAAGCTAGTTTTCAATGCGAATGGCTCAATGGGGTAATTTAGATAAAGCAACGCCTCTTTTACAAATACTTTTTTTAATCTTTACAAATTAATGGGAAAATTGCTGGTAAATACTAAATAAGCAAATTAATTTCTCTTTGCCACCAACACATATGGGATACCTAATTGTCATTAAAATTGAACTTAAAAAGACTAAAAAGCCCTTAGTTTGACGACAACATTTTAGGCGGGAGGGAGGAAGGAGAAAAGGCAAAGGAACTCGGTGTTTGAGTACAGTGTAGCAGTTCCAATCTTCATCAAACAAGCCTTCCATACTCCTTCGGACGCCGTCCATCATTGTCTGCCGTCTGTGGTTGTTCTTGGGCAAGCAGTGAAGAAGGTTGGAATCCTAGGGATTTTTCTACTCCCAAAATCTGGTGAGAATGGTTTGCTCAGTTTGCCTTTACATCTCGATTTTAATTTGTTCCCCGTGTCATCAGGTTGTTCTTGCTTCCACACTCCTTCGGACGCTGCCCACCATTGTCTGCTGTCTGTGGTTGTTCTCAGGCAAGTAGTGAAGAAGCTTGGAATCCTAGGGATTTTCCTACTCCTAAAATCCGGTAAGATAATTTAAAATGCCTTACTTACTAGCAATGTTCATGCTTATATGGTGCTTTCTAAAATAAATCAACAGGATGAGGCTTTTGAATTTAATATGGTTTAGTGGAAGAATTTTCCTTTATAAAGAAGTGAATTTTAGAGTTAGCAGAGCTCTCTAAAGAGATAAAATTCAGTTGAAACTATGCTGAGTTTCTTGTCTTGAACCCTTTAAAAATGTAATTGGAGCATGCTTATTATAATGGGAGTATATTTAGATGTCATGGACTGTTTGAACTCTACTGTACTGTGTTTTCCTTTTATGCTTTGTGATATATCATTAAAAACCTTCAAATCAACCCATGACAAATACTCTTAAGACTGTGGTTTACTGTGCTGGATGACAAAATCAGGATTTGTGCATGAAGTTTATGCTTTGTTCATATGGTGCTTCTCTGTTGCAACTTAATATGGATTCTGAATAACCTATCTTTTTTGCAAAGCATGTCAATTCAAAACTTGTTGTTGGTATGTAACAGACATTTAGCAAGTGTTTCTGTTCTCCTTCTTGTTTGAACTCATTTTGGCGTTTTCTCATATATTTCTGGGATCTTTGTATAACTATGTTGCATGATTGAAACTTGCATCTAATCAAAGTGTGCAATTATTTTATTGTCATGCACAAAATTACTGGCTCTCAACTTTGCAATTTGTCAGAGCAAACATTTTTGTGATTTACTCGCACACCAGAATCATGATCTCTATGGACACAAGCCTGCATTTGATTTTAGATTTGGTGTTGTTCAACAACAAAGCAATGTGTGAGTTAGTGAAATTGTTGGATACTCTTGTATGTATAGATGTATCCATTGTATGTTAATGTTTTGCTATTTATTTCTGTCTAGATGGGACTGTGGCATGTATGTGATATTGTGGCTGCAAATGTGGGAAAATATTAGAAGGCTTGAGTGGAACAATTTCACAATGCCTGATGTGAGTAAATTTTTACTTTACATGTTACAATATGATTGGATCTAACTTAAAACTTTTATTTTCAGGAAGACATGGATCAAAAGAGGGTGGATGTGGTGTGGTGGCTAGTTACCCATGCGAAGAATAAACATCGGGAATGGATAATGCATAACATTGAAGTTTGGAGATATAAGAAGAAGACAAAGTGTCATTAATGCTTTAACTACTTTAACTAGGGATGTTTGTATTTCGTTTTGCAACAAACTAAACTGTCTATATATATATATGACTTTATTAAACATTAGATCATCCAAATGTCGATAAAGTTTGACATACGTGCACAACATGTTCCTTGTGTGCAAAACACGATCTTCCATTTTGTGTATTTGATATTCCATTATGTGCAATTGAGCTTCCATATTGTGCCAATGATCTTGCATTGTCATATACTCTTCCATGATATGCCAATGATCTTCCGTTTTGTGCAATTGATCTTTTGATTCATGTGTAAAGGATGATCCATTGTGCCAATGATCTTCCATTATATGCAATTACTCTTCCATGATGTGCAATTCATCTTCTATGATATGCAATTGAGCTTCCGTTTTGTGCAATTACTCTCCCATGTGCAAAGGATGATCCATTGTGCCAATGATCTTCTGTCTTGTGCAATTTATCTTCCATTTTGTGCAATTACTCTTCCATGATGTGCAGTTGATCTTCCATATTGTGTAGTTGATCTTCCGTTTTGTGCATTTACTCTTCCATAATGTGCAATTGATCTTCCATTTTATGCAATTACTCTCCCATGTGCAAAGGATGATCCATTGTGTCAATGATCTTTTATTTTGTGCAATCACTCTTCCATTATATGCAATTGATCTTCCATGATGTGCAGTTGATCTTCCATATTGTGTAGTTGATCTTCCGTTTTGTGCAATTACTCTTCCATGATGTGCAATTGATCTTCCATGATGTGCAATTGAGCTTCCGTTTTGTGCAAATACTCTCCCATGATGTGCAAAGGATGATCCATTGTGCCAATGATCTTGCATTGTCATATACTCTTCCATGATGTGCCAATGATCTTTCGTTTTATGCAATTGATCTTCCATGAAGTGCAATTGATCTTCCGTTTGTGCAATGGATCTTCTGATTCATGTGTAAAGGATGATCCATTGTGCCAATGATCTTTCATTATATGCAATTACTCTTCCATGATGTGCAATTACTCAAGGATAGGTGTAGGTGCACAAAACGGGAGATCAGTTGCACATAATGGCTATCACATGTGAATCTCCATTGCAGAATCATTATTCTAGCAACATTCAAGTAACAAAACCGATTACACGCAATACACGATACACAATACACAATATACAAACTCCCATCAACTAATATCAAAAACTTCACAATAATAGCCAAACTCATAATATCTAAGGAACCCCCAATTATATTTACTATTTCCTTACTCACACACAC
Organism: Inga oerstediana; assembly: GCA_963210345.1. NCBI lineage: Eukaryota > Viridiplantae > Streptophyta > Magnoliopsida > Fabales > Fabaceae > Inga > Inga oerstediana. The sequence continues at coordinate 28,852,767 of OY723410.1, read as the reverse complement.
AGCAATGCATAATACTAAGTTCCACTAGCAATATAGAAATCATCGCCTCCATCAAAAACTGAAATATGAAGAAGGGCTTCAAAGTGATCTATTGACTCCACAATGATGGACCTCCGGCGGACGCCACAGTGATCGACGGCAACAACAGAAGACTCGCATCACCGCACTCCGCCAAACACGATAACTGAACAAGCCACTGTCATAAACTTTAATCGTTTGCTTCTGCCTTGTGTGATCTTTTCAAACTAAACTAAGGGCTTTTTTGTCTTTTTAAGTTCAAATTTAATGACAGTTAGGTATCCCATTTGTGTTGGTGACAAAGAGCAATTAATTTGCTTATTTGGTATTTACCAGCGATTTTCCCATTAGTTATCTAGGTTATATACTTATAATGGAGAGGATAGGTTTTAAGCGTGTTGTAATTTTTTTTTAGACTTCTTTCACAAAATCCAACACAAGGATTTATCACAATTTTTTTGCAAAGAAAATTTACAGTGAAAAGTTTTCTGTCACAAATTTTCTATTTTGTTAGCTCTGTATTTTGTAAATAACTTCTAATAAGTTTATGTATGAATATTGGTGTTGAATGTTGATGGGAAGAACTTCTTACATATTTTGTTACAATATTTATAACGTGTATAAAATGAATTATGTATTAATTATAAATCCACAATTTTTTATAATAATATTTTCTTATTTTAAATATGGAACAAGATATACAAGAATGAGACAAGAAAAAAAAAATTCACAGCTTGTCCCCTCCATTCCCCAATCTGCTCTGATCTGAAAAGTTCACCAACATAAGGAAACAAATAGAAGGAACAAGAAGAAGAATTACACCCCAAAAAAAAAAAACCAAAGAAGGAACAAGAATAATAATATTTTATTTCCCAAAACACAAACTTATCAATTTCATGCATGTTGGGCGTAAAAAAAGAGAGTGAGTGTATAACTTAGCTGTAAATTCAAACAAAAAAACTTAGCGGTAAATTATATCAAATTTCTTTTTTTTTTCTTGTTATTTATGCATTAAAATTTAGAAACTCTTTGACTTGTTAGGAGTATTTTTATGTATAATATTATTTTCTTTTAAACTCATTCTCAAAACTAAGGTCTAGCTTTATATGTCATTACATGCCTTTTAACATTCTCAAGTGTCATTTCCCTATTGAAAAAAGAAAAGCAAATAAAAGCTTTTCATCTTTCAAGAAATAAACAAACATGCTAATTAACGCGACTTAAAATTATGATAATTAGAGTGTTATCTTTTTTCTAGAAGTTAAAGTGGAAAACACACTGCAGAAAGAGCCCTTGACATTGAATGGTAGCCAAAAATGGAGTAGTAAAAGGCGATGGGCTCCGACACGAGAACAGATTGAGATTCTGGAGAGTTTATTCGAGAAAGGCGGCATATCTCATCCGAACAAGCAGAAGATCATGGAGATTACAGTGGTATTGAGCAGGCATGGCCAGGTTTCAGAACCAGCGTGCTCGGCTAAAGAGGAAGATGCAGAGCAATGTTGAAGGACTTGATGATCATAATAATCAAATGATGATAAAGATGCTTCAAGTTGATCAGTTGGTGCCAACTAGTACATGTTATGACGACGACGACGACGACGAAGTTGAGTCCAATTCTTAGGTCAATAATTATGTGAGATTTTAGGGGGTGGGTGAGTGATTTCTTTTGCTTTAACCATTCTTTCTATTTCAGAGATTTATTTCATTTTCTTATTAGATGACAGTCTAACATTTAAACTTTTATGGTGATATTTGCTATTAATGTCAACACTGGTTTCCATTTTGATAATCGAAGAGTAATAAAAACAAGATTTCGTGGGAATACAGAAAAATACAAGTATACTGATAAAAGTATTCATTTACAATCTCAACATCGTTTGTCAATTAAATACAGAAAATACAGAAAAACAGCAAAAATTCTAATGTTTACAGGATTCCATAAAATATCTAAAGCATAAACTAATTATAATCACCATCTTCAACCTCGCCTCAAGACACATGCAAGTCACGTCTCCATATCTGTACCTTTGCCTTTTGTCCCATTGGCACCCGCTAAGATATTTATTTTAAAAATAGGGTGAGATTCCGAAGATTCCCTGTAGAAACATACTATCGTTCATAGAAAATGCGAAAAGTAAATATGATATGTGTCAAGGTATGCACTAATTAATGAACAATATAAACACATCATCGTCATGTATACATGAGTAGGGTTCAATCTCACAATCTACACCGGTTGGACTTCAGCCAACTCCTAATGTAAGTGCACCATGGCACTAAATGCCTCTCTCTAAGAAAACCATGTTGATTAATAAAACGCATTTACAAACATTGGCATCTACACAAGCATATAACTATGGCATGATGTATGAAGGATAATGTTCCTACCTCAAAGTTCTTTTAACCCCTTTTTAGTGTGCCTTGTAAAACGTGTCGTGTCCGGCCTCCGACTCTGTTCTAAAATATTAAATGGACAAGAAATATGTCATAACCTCTCCAAGTATCATTTTAGACTCTTTCATAGTATTTCTTGTAGTTATATTAGTCTATACTAAAAATTTACCAAAATGCCCCCGGGACCTTGACCCAGCCTTACCGTACCCGGCTCGATGGCACGTTTTTCCAAAATTTTGACTATGGCTATCCTGACATATTTTCGCCTAAGGAATCCATTTTCAAGCTCAGAATCACTAAATTCAGTGTCAAATTATGAAAATACCCTTGACAGCCCCGGTTTAGGGATTTTCGTGGTGTTTTCATAATTATGTTTTTTCGGCTTTTTCCGAAAAAGTGACCAACTGTAATTCCACCTATTTTTGCCCACTGAATCCAATGGAACCATCTATTTCATGAAAATCCAGCTCCTACCCCCTATTTTGACCTTGGCCGAAACTTTGCCAAAAAAAATGGAAAATGGAGTTTTGTGTTTTAGCTTCCAAAACTTGTATTTTTCCACTTCTAATCCTTCATTAACTCATTTAAACAAATCTTCACCATAATTCAAATAAATTTGGATAACATAACCCTTAGGGTTAGGGCTTTTCCAAATTCACAACTTGACCAAAATCACCAAAACCAACAAGAATCACCAACAACAACTTCATACTAGTATAGATTTGAGTTTGATTTAGCTACCTCTTGAGTTCTTGGATTTCCTCTCTCTAGGCGTCCTCCTCCTCTCTCCTTAAGCTCAAGATTTGCTTGCTAAACAACAGGTTTTCATGGAGAAGAAGAGTTTAGAGAAGAGGCTACACAAGTTTGGAAGACAAATCTTAAGAAATCCCAAGCTTTCCTTGATCTTTCTCTTCCTCTTGGCTCCTCCTTCTTTCTAGATTTTCTTCAAGCTCCCTCTCTCTCTCTCTCTCTATTAGTGTGTTAAAAAAAAATGAGAAGGAAAGAAAGATGTCCAAGCACTTTAAAATATCCTACCATTTTCCTTAATTAAGTTATTACAAAAATCTTATTTATGACATTACATGTACTTGGCTCAATTTTATGACATTTTCTCTTTCTCTTCTTAAGTGTCTAGGCGTGAGAAATGACAAAGAAAGATGAAGAGAGAGTTTCTAAAATATCTCTTATTTTCCCTTAATTACTAAATTCTTTAAAAATCCCTCATATGATGACACTTGAGGACACTTGTACCAACTCTTATCTCCTTCATATCACAACGCATACCTCCTTTATATCATAACATACTCCATTAACCTCCCCATTGGTTTTGAACTAACTTCCTCCCTCTTGCTTCAACTAACTTCCTCCCGACGACGCCTGCCTCTTTTTTATTTTTTTTAATTCTCACTCCCTTTCTCTTTCACCCACTCACATTATACTTCTGTTTTTTTTATACATTTATGTTAGGAAGCCAATTTTATTCTTACTTTCCTTTTTTTTTCTTTTACTCACATAACCAAAACAAATAAACATATCTCTTTTAAATTTAATAATAATAGAATAAATGAATATAATATAAAAATAAAAGTGTCAAATAAAAAGTATGAGAAATTAATTAAACACAGTATCAAAAGAAAGACAATAAAGATATTTGAATTTATTTTATTAAAAAAAACAAAAAGCGGGCCAGCCCGCTTTAGCTCGCCAGCCCGACGGCACAAGTTGGTTCTTCCTGAATGCCCTCTGTCTCATCCACTTTACTGCAGACCATTTTTCCCCAGAAAGTACCTCACATGCTCCATGAAGGCTTTTCGGATCTGATTCTCCATTTAGTCCCTGAAGTAACACACCAAAACATTTAAAAAAATGTTATTTATTTTCACTCATGAGATTTACATAAGTTGAGAACATACATGCTATAACAACAACAACAAAGTCTTATTCTATTAGGTGAGATCGGCTATATAGATTGAATAACACCATTGTGTACTATTAACAGCCAAATATTTGGATAGATTGTTAACCAAAAGATTTCATCTAATAACTTTATCGAGTGTTTTCTCTTATCATCCTCTATCCCATTGAAAAGGACTCCATATTGCTTATTCAACCAAGTGGAGAACATACATACATTTCTCTTAAATTATAGTCTAACTGTACTTGGTAAAACTTTAATGCATGACATAAAATTCCCTTGAACTATTACAAAAATCAACATATCATACTACCTTATTTAACTAATTTGAGTAGATTAAGAAAATGAGATAAGGTTGTAAATTATAACAAATGTAATGTAATGTGATCTTCCTAAAATAATCCCGTATGACATTAGATTATACTCCCCTTGTCCCTTATTACAATAGCAAAATAGCCTTATCCCACTAAGTGGGGTCAACTACATGGATCAAACGATGCCATTGAGCTTGGCCAAAAACCAAATCTCATGATAAATTGTTTGATTAGGAGATATCGCTCAATAATCTCATTAAGCGTTCTCTTTGGTCTTCATTGATCCATGTGTATAAAGATCCGACAAAGTTTTACATTGGTTGTTGAGGGCCTAACACAACCCTTCTCCTTTATCTGGGCTTGAGACCGGCTATAATACATAGGCGGAGTTCCCCTATCCCTTATTATAAGCTATAAATAAACTATTTACATTAATCAATAAAACAATTAAAATTAATTAAAGGCAACAAATATGTATTATTTTTCCAACTATTCATAAAGACTAAAGAGGATAAGTGAGAGAGAATAAATGTAATAAATACAATCAATAAGGGATGAAGTTGGGAAAACACGATAAATACTTAGACAAATATAAAATGAAGCTTATATTTTGGGATACATTTATTCACAAATTTGAAGCTTGATAATTAGGGAAGGAGGAATTATATCATTTATTAGATAAATTAATTGGAAGAAAAATGATAAATAAAGGAGACAAAATGGATTGAAATCTTATATTTAAGATAAAATCCAACTCCCTAACTAGCTCTTATATTAAAGACCACAGGGAGTATCATTTAAAATTAGCATATAAAACTCATATGATTGCTAATCATTATGTAATGTCTTTATATAATACTCCCTTCAGTACTTAATATAAGGACATATTAACAACTTTACATAGATATAGGAATTCGGTTAAAAATAGTTCATGCTTTTCAACTAGCAAAATTATCCCCAATGAAGTTCATCAATTAGAAGATGCTATTTAATGAGTTATGAGATTGTTTAATTAGTTAATGAATATCAAAGCAATGGGCATTTTAGAGGAAGGGATATTACTGCTTTGGACGAAAGGGTTTTATATTAAGGACCATGAGAAAGGTCCTTGTAAGAAGGACTAGAGGGAGTAAAATCAAGAGCAAATCACATTATTTATAATCAGGAAAAGTGGAACTCATTTATCAGAATTGCACAGAAAAATGTGCCTAGTTGCTCTTATATAAAAGCAAAAATGAATACTAACCATACTCCAGAAAAGTACTGCATTTCCTTTAATAGGTTTCACAGAGAGCCCTTTAACAATTTTCCCACCACAGTTACACTCACCCGAACCACCCTGCATGCATATGTATATTAATAACAGCCAGAGGATCTCCTTACAAGAGATTTCAATCAAAATTTTAGGCACTGCCGGCAAATTACAGCAGTTATCTTACCAGATCACTGTATGTTTCAAGTAAAAGGTGGAGTATAGATAAAATACTAATAACGATAACAATAATATGAGTGTCGTCTCTATATCTATGTTTCATCCAACATTTAACTACAAGTCTCCTTATAAAGTTAGGAGAGTTATAGTACTTAGAATAGAAACTGATAAACACACACACCATTATTTGTTTTAAATCAAACATAACTCCTTATCTCAGATAGAAAGGAACCTATATTTGTGACACTATAGAGATGATCTACACATCTGCTTCATATCTGTCATCTAATAATGAGGTAAAATAATCTAAATGGTAGACTTTAGGAAGCAAGAAGTTTACCGCTGGGAAATATGTTTCACCACCCTCAACATTGTCACTTAGATACATAAGCATTGTCGCTATTCGCTGCCCACCGTGTTTCAAGTTGTACTGTTGTAGAAGAAGAATTTTTTTAAAAAAAGGAGCAAAAGGTTTGATTAAAGCCACTTCAAGGCAATTCTCATCATTACAAAATGGCAAAGACAGCAAGGAGGGCATAAAACTCACAGTATCAGTGAAATAGTCGTTATGGGGTAAGTGATACTGATTCTTCTCATACCTGTGATTCTGTAGATGTTAGCCTTGGTACCAGGAAAATCACTCCTTTTTGTTTGAAAAGAATGGAGGAAATAAAGTCATGTCCTACCTCAAAATTTGAATAGGCTCTCCATTTTCAATTGGTACTTGAGCATAGACTGAAATTCTTTTTTCAATTGCCTGGGTGTGATAGTTGAACTTGTTTTATTAAAGTGGTCAATTAATCCTCTCCAAAAGGAAAAGATTTTCCAAGATGCAACTTAAGTCCAAGCATAAAACAATGATTTTAAAGGGAACTAAAATTTTTATATAATAATGGAAACATTAATATTAAAAAAGGCTGCACAAGAAGAAAGGCACGTCAAGATGACAAATATATAGAGATCATATTGTCGGTGTGTGGTAGTACATTGTGGGCCCGGTGAGGGCAAGGGCTTAGAAGTAAGTTCTTTTGTACTAGTGCCTTGTTTCAGAATTTTAGCAATTAACATTAACAATAGTGTGACTTTAATCTTTTTGGGATGAAACCAAGTTACCTGTGTAAGAGGCCACAAATATGATATTAAATTTGAGGATAAAAATCATAAAACTATAAAGCATTCCCCTAAACAAATTGCAATCTAAACAAACCTACCTGCACCATTGGGTGTTCTCTGTCTTTCGAACTCAGGAACATACCATAGCTTGTCCTGCCATTGCTCTTGATACCCTACGAAAGATGAAGGAAAACCAGATTAGAGGCTATTTGGTAGGCTGCAAACTACAATGCTTATTTGAAGGACACAAACAATAGAGAAGTTGAAAGGATAGAAAAGACTTCTTTTAGAAAGGGAATAATCACGGGTTTATAACGTTTTCCCTCGTTTTCTCTCCCTTTTCTCTTACTCCCACAAAAGTCATCATCAAGGTTTTCTGGAGATGTAATGAAGGTAAGATCCTTTGGTGTTGTATGGTATCTGCTGATATTTTGTGTGTTTATAGCTGGAAATATATGCAAGAATATTTAATGACAAGTTTCAGCTTCTACCCCCTTTATAAGTAAACATTGTCTCTTTGGGTCATGTTACAGTAGCTGCGCGCACTAGCTAGGATTGTGAAAATTTGGTGTGACCTGGTTATATTTCAGATGCACTACTAGATGGAGTGTAGATTTGTACATAGTTGTCATATATATTATAAAAGTTTTAACTCTATCTATATCTACAATAATTGTGCAGCCTAATGTCATCAACGACGCAGATTGTCAAACAAAACGTTTTCCCCCTTTTATTTGAAGCTTCAAATGTTATAAGAGATTGGAGAGGAAAGGAATCCCTAGTTCCAATGCTAGTATGACTTTATTAGTGGCATCTGACTTTCCAACCACAGTGCCCTACAGTTTCTTGGAGCACCGCCCAACGAAACATACCCAACATACCTCACGCTTGTTTAAACAGAAAAAAATGTAAAGCTAACCTCATTTCTCACATATAATGAACAAAGCATCATAGAAAACCACACAAAAACTATAGGCATCCCAGTTCATATTTTTTATGTCTGGATAATGAAAACTAATAAAATAAAACCAGTTTACCATTCCAGTTTCTCTGTCTACCACTTGCGAATTTTGAAGGTGAGGGTGCCCTATAGCCTTAAGATACTCACATTCCTGTAAAGGAAATATAATTTCAAATTTCAATTTATATGTAAATGGCCTTCATCTGTAAAGTTATAATCATCAAAAACTTTATTCAGAAGCTAAATTTGTTAAGAATGATTAGTATTGATGTTATTGTTTTAATATTCATGATTTTTTCTTGCATCACACCATCAGAAGACCTTATATGGGGGTTGCCCAACAACACAACAAAAACAGCCTATAGTACATCACAGTTCACAGCTAGCAGCACCATGCGAGAAGTACTAGAAAAATATCCACCAAAAGTATGCTTTGTCAGGAGAAATTAAAGTATGTACAAATGAACAGAGAAACTGCAATATGGTGACAGCTGATCTTGACACCATTTGCCAGAACTGATTTAAAATGAACTGAGCCCGCTAGCCATACCAAAAAATGCACATCTGTCGATAAAGGAGGCAAAAGGAAAAGCATAAACTTGGCCACAATATTGATCCTCTAATCTATAAAATGAACCCAAATAATACAAAAAATTTGGCAATCAGATAACAGCCATACCTCCATGCTTAGGAAGTTATGCAGTAAAATGATTCGAGGAGACCAGCTAAGAACTTCAGGTTTGATCTACAACCAGAATTAGTAGCACGGGAGAATAATCAAAATCAAAGTTTTCATCAAGCAAATCAACTACACTAACACAACAATGAGAAATGACTTAAACCAACATGTTTGAGAGAGTGTATAAACTAAGTAAAAACTAGAATATTCGGAGAGACAATCCATATATCATATTTTAGCCGTACACAAGAATAAAAGTTCATTTCCATTGACAAAGAAATAACTTATTCTACTTCAGCAACAAAATGCAATCATGACCAAATGGTGCTTTGGACTTTATTTGACAAAAATCAAAGATGTTAAGGTGACAAAGTTCATAATATACAATCTTGACATATTAAATTATTGACAAAGAGAATACAGGATTGATGATCATAGAAATATCTGAATTATCCAAAAGAAAAATATAAAGTTACTGTTTTGAGTACGACAACCTATCTACATATATGCAAATGATAATGAAGGAATAAAAACAAAATTCTCTTCCTAGTATCTAGACCATAAACTACAAAATACTTCCAATACTTACACTGGCCTTTTAATTTATCAGAGGTTGATAGTTCTTTTAGAGAGACAGAATAACTTTCAAATAAGAAAAGTTAATGGAAACAAGAGAGACATCTACATACGTATCCAAGACGTAAGATTTCCGCTTCCTTGTCATTTTTCCAAAACGGAATACCTGAAAGTTGGAAAATATAAATTAAGAAAAAAGTTAGGGCATAGTTAGTGTTGACACCTATAGCATCTAGTATTTAGTATTTACACACATTGTAACAGAAGCTTATTTCTTTTGGAATGGCATATAGAAACATTATTTAGTCAACTTATTGTGCAGTGAGTGCGCCCAGAAAAATTAATCCTTTTCTTAGCCATTAGTTAAAGGTTTTGGGTATAACAAGGAGAAAAAACGCTTTTGCAAGTTACTGTGTTTGCAGGCTTGTGATCTTCATAATTAGAATTGAATGCTAGTCCGAGGGTCCTAAACATACTCAACCTATAGTGTTGAAGATGAATGAGAGGAGAAGGATCAAAGAGGGAAGCAAACTGTGATGACTTGGGATGAGCTGGCTAGAGGGGTGGAAAAGGGAAATAACAGTGCCAACTAATTCACATGGTTTGTGAGGTGTGAAAGAGAGGGAGAGAGAGTTGGTCCACTGGCTGAAGTGAGAGGTCGGGGAGGGGTTGAGCAAGAATTTGGTTGTTGTAAGGGCGAATCTATAGCCTTTGAAATGCTAGGTGAATTTATTTCTTTCTTTTCTGCATTTTCTTTTCTTCTGTAAATACTAAAATCTGTTGGTTACCATCTTTTTCACTGGTTTGGGAGGAAGTATGACAGAAGCCCGAATTCACCATTTCAGATTCAGCGTCACTTTCTCCGGCATGGTACTGGTGGACTCCTTTTTCCCGATTGTAGCGAGCCTCCAGCGCATTGACCTTCTCACGTAGCATATCTATGGCCTCGAGACGTGAGGCAATGGTAGATAAGGGATCCTTCCCGAAAGGATTATCTTCAGGAACCTGGGTAGCATGAGACGAACGTGTGCCAACCATGACTCGGATACCAGTTTGTTAGTACCCAGCAGGTCAGAAAATTTAGAAATAAAGTAGGAAGAAGAAGGTTATATTGGAAAACCTCTGCAAGTATCTCGCTTCAGTTTCGAATAGCCAGGAGAATCTCTACTAAAAAATATATTTCACTCTATAATTCTTTTTGTTTATTATTGATCAGGGCCGTTGGCCTATTTATACAGAAGTACAGAACTTCATTTTTGGTTTTCTCATAAAAATAATAAAACAAATGACACTAACAAACACTACGTTATGTGGGGTAGTGGAGATCCAACTTATTGTGTAACTAACCGACTCCTTAGGAAATAAATGTAATATTAATCATATTCTAAAGAATTAATTAAGGGAAAATCGTATCTTTATATGACAAACATAATACTTTTAGTGTGTGTTTGGATTAACTTTTAAGAATAACTTATATAATTTGGGATGACACTAACAAACAATCCACTTATTGTGTAACTAACCAACTCTCTAGGAAATAAATGCAATATTAATTATATTCTAAAGAATTAATTAAGGAAAAATCCTATCTTTATATGACAAACACAGTGCTTTTAGTATGTGTTTGGATTAACTTTTGAAAATAACTTTTATGATTTGGGATGATACTAACAAACAAACACTACGTCATGTGGGGTAGTGGAGATCCACTTATTGTGTAACTAACCGACTCTTTAGGAAATAAATGCAATATTAATCATATTCTAAAGAATTAATTAAGGAAAAATCCTATCTTTATATGACAAACACAGTGCTTTTAGTGTGTGTTTGGATTAACTTTTGAAAATAGTTTTTATAATTTATGATATAAGTGTGTGAGAGAAGTGTTATCTCGGATTGTGCAAATCTAGGTTTGAAACCTAGGTTTGGAAAGTTTCCAAACACTCACTTAATTTCACTAAACCTACTATGAGTACTACTACTATTTTTAATTTTGATTTTTATCATAAATATGATAATTTAATAATAGTACGACTTTCGAACACTCTCCAATACTGAATCATCAAAAAGATTTCACATGATCTTTAATTTTGCAGTAAAAAGAGAAACAAAATCAATCTTAGCATTCGTTTGGAATAACTTATTTTTGAGCAATAAGTGCTTATAAATTGTAATTTACGGTATATGAGGTAAGTATGTGAGAGGAGCTTTATCTCGACTTGCGTAATAAGGACTTATTATCCAAAAATAAGCTCAATCAAACACACACTTAGATATGTTCCCTAAACTTAATCCGCAAGACATCAAACCAAACCAGGAACGTTTTCTTTGTTTCAGACTAGGGTTCTTCTTTAGTCTCTGTCTCCCTAGCTATTATACCATTGCGAAGAAGAAGAGGAACTGAAAGAGAGAGAGAGAGAGAGAGAGAATTAGAAAGCAGGGAAAAATAAAGAAGATGGAAAATAACAATAATAATAAGAAGGTGATGAGTGATGAACAAATAGAGATACTAAGGATGCAAATAACAGTATATAACTACATATGTGACATGCTTGCTGATTGCTGATTTACACAACTACTGCCTCACCCTTCAGCCACCACTGCCAGATCTTCCACTTCCAGGTTTCTTTCTCATTCCCTACACATACACTTCTTTTTCTATTATCATTATTGTAACTTTTTTTTTTCAATCACATGCGGACAAGTTTAATAGCTTGAAAAACAAGTAGAATTGAACCCGCGACTTTAAGGGTGTTAATGTCAGTAAACAACTAGATGCTTCTTTAGGAAACACAAAAAAGTGTTTTTTAAACCATTTTTTTCGTAAACTAAGATAAAATACTTTTGACATTCTTACGATCACTCTTAAAAAGTTAAAACAAGTATGCATTACATCATAAAGCTTTTTGCATTATTCATCTTTATATATAGCCACACACTAGATTGTTTGCCTTAACATCTTGGTCACTACTTTCTCCTCTTCTATTGGTTGGTGGGTTATTTTTTTTCCTAAATGTAATATCTTTATTCACTTTATTTTTTAAATTTATAATTTTTTTTTTTATAAAACTAGCCATCCCCTATAGATTACATATGTTAAATAGGTTTTCATCAAAGCTAGTTTTCAATGCGAATGGCTCAATGGGGTAATTTAGATAAAGCAACGCCTCTTTTACAAATAGTTTTTTTAATCTTTACAAATTAGTTATCTAGGTTATATACTTATAATGGAGAGGATAGGTTTTAAGTGTGTTGTAATTTTTTTTTTTTTTTTGACTTCTTTCACAAAATCCAACACAAGGATTTATCACAATTTTTTTGCAACGAAAATTTACAGTGAAAAGTAAATTTTCTATTTTGTTAGTTCTGTATTTTGTAAATAACTTCTAATAAGTTTATGTATGAATATTGGTGTTGAATGTTGATGGGAAGAACTTCTTACATATTTTGTTACAATATTTATAACGTGTATAAAATGAATTATGTATTAATTATACATCCACAATTTTTTATAATAATATTTTCTTATTTTAAATATGGAACAAGATATACTAGAATGTGACAAGAAAAAAACATAAAATTCACAGCATGTCCCCTCCATTCCCCAATCTACTCTGATCTGAAAAGCTCACATTTAAACTTTCATGGTGATATTTGCTATTAATGTCAACACCCGTTTCCATTTCAATAATTGAAGAGTAATAAAACCAAGATTTCGTGGGCATACATAAAGTACAATTATACTGATAAAAGTATTCGTTTACAATCCCAACTTCATTCGTCAATTAAATACAAGAAATGCAGAAAAACAGCGGAAATTCTAATGTTTACAGGATTCCCCAAAATATCTAAAGCATAAACTAATTATAACCACCGTCTTCAACCTCACCTTGAGACACGTGCAAGTCACTTCTACGTATATGTACCTTTGCCTTTTGTCCCATTGGCACCTGCTGAGATGTTTATTTTAAAAATAGAGTGAGATTCTGAAGAATCCTCATAAAAACATACTATCGTTCATAAAAAATGTGAAAAGTAAATATGACATGAGCTAAAGTATACACTAATTAATGAACAATATAAATACATCATCATTATGTATACATGAGTAGGGCCTAGGCCCACAATCTACACCGGTTGGACTTGTAACGCCCCAAATTTTGATTAAGGGCTAATGTTGATTATTGAGATGGTAACTGTGGATTAAAGTTGAATTAATGTGTATTTGTGACAATATTATCTAATATGTCATAATTGATGGAAAATTGATAGAATAGAATTATTGGCCATAATTTGGTGATTAATGGGGAAATTAATTACTAATTAAGAGGAAATGAGAAGTGTGATTAAATGGCTAATGGAAGGATTAGATAAGTTAATTGGTGGTTTATTTTAAAAGAACCAATAGAAAAGTTGTAACCCCCTCACGGTAATTATATCCGGATTATGAAATTTAAGTGAAATAGATACCAATAAGACAGAAATCACATTTATAATCACTCATCTCCAAGAGATGGGGTGTCCAAACAAAACATTTAAAACAGGATTCATCTGGTCTCACATTCACTTTCGAATACAATTACCTGTGCAGTTATATCACATAATAAATATCAGAGTGCGTAAATAAAATCCCAGCAACCCCAAGTTACTTATATATATATATAATGGGTTTAAAGGTTTCCAAGATGAGGATTACATATCCAAAATTATTATATACATCTCATATACATACAGTAATCCCAAAAATCCAACTAGATAACCAACATCCAAAATGCAAAATGTTCCTAAAGCCCTAACCACTCTTGGTTGGCCGCTTCCCTTTCAAGCCACTTGCCTTGTTTGAAAATATTAGTCATTGGAAAGAATGAGAGTCTAAAGAATCCCAGTAGTAATAAATCACTCATATAATATATAAACACAAAGCATGTAATGTTATCATGTTCATCAACATCATCAGCAACACAATGATCCATGACTCGCACCACAGACGACAGCACTCATGGCTGTATCATAATGCACTATGCCCGCTTTCACGGTAATCACAATGACAGCTTTCGCTGCAAACACTATGCCCGCTTTCGCGGTAATCACTATGCCAGCTTTCGCTGTAATCACAATACCCGCTTGCACAGTAATCACTATGCAACAGCATCATAAAGCACAAAGTATCTCAATGCACAACGTATCATAAAGCATAAGGCACAAAGCTCCACAATGCACAAAGCTCCACAAGGCATCTCAATGTATCTTAAAGTAGCAGCAACACAATGCATGATAGACAAACATACAATACATTTACACAAAGTATAAGAGAGGAGTCACTACCTGTATCTTTCCTGACGTTCTTCGGCACAGTGGTCTCACGAGTCTGACAGATATCAAATCCTATACCAATTTAGGGACAATTGATTAATCTCTTTTCCAAATACATATTTCCATAATACTCTAAGTTGGTTATCATTTAGGACTCTTTAGGTGGCTAATAGAGGCCTAAACATATGCCTAAAGGGTTGGAAGAAACTACCCTGAAAACCCCTTTTTTGAAGGCAAAACACTGATTTTTGGCTGACTCACTCGAGTGAAGATGACTTCACTCGAGTAATGAAAGACTTGTACTCGAGTGAGAATGGCTCTCACTCGAGTACAAGTCTTTCATTACTCGAGTGAAGTCATCTTCACTCGAGTGAGTCTGGCTCTCACTCTCGAGTGTTTGACAATGAGCAGCTATTTCGGCCAGAAAGTGCTCACATCACTCGAGTATAAGGCTTTGCACTAGGGTGATGACCCTAAATCCACTCGATTCCCTGAAAGTGCAACACAAAAAGTGACAACCCGAGAGCACATGCAACATCAGAGGGAAAAGCTCACTCGAGCATACCCCCCTGTGCTCGGGTGAAAAGGTTTCATTTGCGAGTGTCAGAACACACTCTTGAACATCAACCAACGAGTGACAACCCGAGAGCAACCCTAACTTTTGAACACACGCCATCACTCGAGTGACCCCATGCTCACTCGAGTGATTACCAACATCACTCATGGTGAAGGAAGTGCACTCCAGCCCCCTTCATGAGAACCCAAGAAAAACACAACGCAGAAAGAGAAAATACATGCAGCATTCGAGTGAGTTCCTCCCTCACTCGAGTGAAGCTATCAGATTGCCAGATTGCAGCAACTGACCAAATTTCCCAGATTGGCCAAAAACACACCCAATGGTTCTCAAACTCAAAATGACATAGGGAACCTATTAGTAACCTCCAAAACACCCAAATACCATTTTAATCACAGTTTATGCCCTTAGGTCTCTATGACACACAATACCCAAATTTCATTCACTTAATTCCAAACTCCAAAACCATATACAATATTCAAATAACTTCACAATGAACTAATTTCAACATCAATCACTATGAACTTCATACATCCAAAAATGACCATAAACCAGGGCAAATTTCCAGAATTTCTTAAACTTATCCAAAACTCATAACATATATATCAAAAAGCATCAAATCTTACATCTTCACTTTGCTAAATGTAGAATCTTGATTCTCCAACTTTCAATTTCGTCCAATACTCAAATCACCACCTTTCAAGATTCTGAAATCACCACAATGGAGCTCTTAACACTATGAACAAATTTAGTGAAGAGTGTTTGAGTAAAGGAGAACCATTACTCTCCAAAGATCAAGCTTTTCTTTTCCTCTTCCCTTGCTTCAAGGTCGCCGGAAATAATGGAGAAAGAGAGAGATGATGAGTGATGGAATAGATGATGATGATATTTCTTTTCCCTTGTGCCTATACCTCCACCGAAAAAGAGAGAGAAGGGAGAGAGAAAAAGTGGATTTTTGTCTCATAGCATAATCCAATGGTCCACCAAATGTCACATGTCAACATTTTGTCTACTCCCTCTATGAGCTCACATAAGCTTAATACACAGGATTCTAACCTATAGGCAACAAATCTCCACCCTTGATCTTTAATCACTAAATACACTTATATCAAATTTACATCACATTTCTACAAAAGTGTTTAATTACACTTATTACAATCAATATCAGAGTCATCAGCCCTTAATCCCAAATTGGGTCATTACAATTCTCTCCCCGTCAAATAAATTTTGCCCTTGAAATTTGTCAAACTACTTGAGCCATGAATTTCGGATATCGCCTTCGCATATCCTCTTCCGTTTCCCAGGTTGCTTCTCTCTGGGTCATCCCCTTCCAGATCACTTTCACATAAGGAATACTTCAGTGTCTGAGCCGTCGCTCTTCTCGATCAATAATCTGTTCTGCCTCCACTGCATACGTGAAGTTATCTTACAACTCCACTTCCTCATACTCAACGATATGAGATGGATCCAGTTGGTACTTCTTCAATTAGAAAATATGGAACACATCATGAAGTCTGCTCAAGTTTGGGGGTAGGGCTACTTGATAAGCAACAGGCCTAATCCTTCCAAGGATCTCAAAAGGACCTATATACCTTGGGCTCAATTTCCTTCGCTTGATAGCTCACCCAATACCGGTGACATGAGATACTCTCAGAAACACATGGTCACCTCTGAACTGCAAGAAGCCTCTTACGAATGATTCGAATCTGGGCTGAGGTTTGATCAACAAGATCTGGCCCATACAATTTCCTCTTAGACAATTCATTCCAACACAATGGCGATTGGCATTTTCTTCCATACAACGCTTCATACGGCGCCATTTGAATGGTCACATGATAGCTATTGTTGTAGGCAAACTCCATAAGAGGAAGAAAATGATCCCAACTCCCTTTAAAGTTGAGAACACTTGCTCGCAACATATCCTCTAGGGTCTGAATAGTCCTCTCTGAATGTCTGTCTGTCTGAGGATGATAGGCTATACTGAATCTCAACTGAGTACCCAGTGCCTCATGTAATGCCCTCCAAAATCTCGAAGTGAAACATGGATCACGATCAGAGATGATATTCTTCGGTATGCCATGGAGCTTCACAATTTCACGAATATAAATCTCTGCTAGCTTGTCCGGAGAGTAACTAGCTTTGATCGGGAAGAAGTACGTCGACTTCGTTAACCGGTCCACAATGACCCAGATCGCATCATAATTCCTGATCCTGGGCAATCCCACAACAAGATCCATAGTCATACTTTCCCATTTCCATTCTGGAATTTCAGGACTTTGCAACAAACCAGGCGGTCTCTAGTGCTCGATCTTTACCTTCTGGCATGTGAGACACCTCGCCACATATTTTGTCACATCACTCTTCATTCCTGGCCACTAATATACAGATTTCAAATTATTGTACATCTTGATCATACCAGGGTGAAGAGTATACCGGCTCTTATACGCCTCATCTAAGATCTTTTGAAACCGTGGCAAGGAAGCCCTCAACACCATGAACAACTTTAGTGAATATAAGATGAGCATTTGAGGCCAAATACTTACCTAGAGTTTAAACCCTTCCTTTCTCTTTCTTATCTAAGCTCGTCAAAAATGGAGAATGAGGAGAGAGATATGATGAGATGATGGAGATGATGATGATGAGTACAAAATTTTCCCTTGGTCCATACCCCAAAATCAAATAGGAGAGAGAAGAGAGAGAAAAGTGAGTTTTTGACTTATGTGCATGATCCGTTGGTCCACATTGAGCCACTTGGCATAATATTGTTCACTCTTCCATAAGCTCACATAGATGCAAAGCATACAATTCCGACCCATAGACAATGAATCTCAACTATTGATCTTTAATCACCAATGAGTTTCCTCTTTGATAACTAACCAATTGGTCGGTAAATTTCCAATTTTACCATTTTGCCCCTGATTTTCACTATGCTTAATAAATCATCATCAAATACATTTATATCAAATTCACATCACATTTTTCCAAAAGTGTTTAATTACACTAATTACAATCAATTTCGAAGTCATTAGCCCTAAATCGCAATTTAGAATATTACAGGAAAAGTGGAACTCATTTATCAGAATTCCCTACTAGGGATTGTGCTAATCCTTCAGCAGTTTCCTCATGTCTTATTTCTTCTTCAATCTCCTCTAGAGTGGATTGAATCGGATCTTCTCTATTCTTTGCCCTCTCTACCCATTTTCTCTCATCTCAATAATCATATCTTGCTGATCCCTTATCAGACCCATCAACTCTTGTTTAGGATCTAGTGGATTGTTATTAACTTCTTCCACCTCAGGATCTACTTGTCGAACTTTGGGGCGACCTTTTTTTGTTCTCTTTATTATACAAATAACTCACCCAATTAATATCAAAAATAAAGTATACACATATAAGCACAAATCTCATATATATATCTATACAGTAAAGCATACATGTGTATACAATAACTAGTTACCCTGACCTTCTATCACTAAGACCAATTACAGGAGCTATCCTAGCAAACTCTACCCTTGCTAAGAACTACAGCTCTGATACCAAAATGTAACCCCTTGCCTTAATTAAACGCAATTATGAATCGATAACGCTTATTTAAATGAATTAGAGACCGTCGGGTAATTTAAAACACATTTAAAACTCCCTCCTCGTAGTAGGGATTTCACAAAATTTTCAAAACTTTTTCCCAATCCCGATCTCAAGTTCAAACATCAAATATAATTACCTGTGCAATTAATTCACATTCATACGTATCAGAGTGTACAACCAAAAATCCTGGCAACCCCCGGGTTCATATATATATACTAAAGGTCTCAAAATTCCCTACTAGGGGATTACAACCATGATTAAAATATTATTTACATTCTAAAATGAATATACAATAATCCTATTCCAAGGTAGACAACCAACAGTCCTATATCTCTCTCAAAAATTCCTAACCGCTCTTGGTTGGCCGCTTTCCGGAGGAACCACTTGCCCTGTCTGTAGGTTTAACAATAGAAAGAATGAGATTCAAAAGAATCCCAATAGTAACAAATCACTTATATAATATATAAGCATATAGCATATCAGCAATCATTAACAGTAGCATCACAGCAACACAATAGCACATGTCTTTCATCACAACGACAGCACTCACGGCTATATGCATCACAACGACAGCACTCACGGGTATATGCATCACAACGACAACACTCACGGCTATATGCATAATCACAACAGCTTTCGCTGTATAACGCCAGTTTGCACTAGATAACGACAGTTTTCACTATATAACACCAGCTTACGCTGGATAACGATAGCTTTTGCTGTATAACGCCAACTCACACTGGATAACGACAGCTATCACCAGCTGTATAAGCAACAGCATCAAATATTCTCACAAGTAATGATCCATACACATATAATACACTTACACAAGATATAAGAGAAGAGTCACTACCTTGTTCCTTCCGATGGTGACCAGGCAGAGGCTGCTCACGGCCAGGACAAAAGTCAAATCCTATAATCACAATCAAGAACAACAGATTAATTCTCTATTCCAATTCTTATTTTCATCATTCTTAACATTGGTTATCATTTGGGTTCTCTTTAGGTAGGTATTAGAAGACTAGACACATGCCAAAGGGTTGGGATAACTATCCCCAAAGATCCCTTTTTCAGAAGAATAACACTGATTTTAGGCTGACTTACTTGAGTGAAGAAGGCCTCACTTGAGTGATGCCCCTACTCACACTCGAGTCCCTGCAAGTGAGACACAGAAAGTGCGTACCCGAGAGCATCATCATACTCTCGAGTAGCCAGTTCACTCGAGCACTTCTTTGGACACTTGAGTGATGACACCTAGTCACCCAAGTCCTGAGGTGCAAGAAGTGACAACCCGAGAGCAACTAAGAATCCTGGAGGCAAAGATTCACTTGAGCACAGACATAAGCACTGAGTGATCATGCCACACTTGCGAGTGTCGAGTCACACTCTTGGGGTTTGGCCTGTAAGTGCTTAACCGAAAACAAACCTTAGCACGAACATACACTTGCACTCGAGTGAACTCATGCTCACTTGAGTGATGACCTATATCACTCACGGATTGGGAAGTGCACTCTCGCTTCCTACCAGAAAACCCAAGAAAAATGCAGAAGGAAAAGGGAATTTATGTTGTTGCACTTGAGTGACATTCATCAGAACCCATAAACGTAGCAACTGACAGAGTTTTCCAGATTTACCAAAACTGATCCCAATAGTTCCAAAACTTATACCAAAGCTCATTCCCATACAAAATCTCCTAAGGAACCTATTGGTAACCTCAAAACACCCAAATTCCCCTTACATCAACACATTTTCAACTCTAGTTCACAAGGTCACACAAAACCATAAATTACCAAACTTCTTCATTTAATTCCAATCAAATCCAATGTCATTCCCACATATCCTAACACCCTTCTCTACACACTACATTCATCCATTCTAGGTTGGCACCATATTCAGGGAAAAAATTCCAAAATTTGCAAAGCTTAACCAAAAATCACAATAAATATACCAAAATGTATCAAATACTTACCTCTTTAACTTATCAAGATCAAATCTTTGGTTTTTCAACTTGCAAAGTTTCCCAAGTTTCCACACACCACAAATCAAAAATCTGAAAACATAGGAATGAACCTCTTGACCTCTTGAATAATATTAGTGAAGGTGAAGTGAGCATTTAAAGTCAAATACTCACCTAAATTCAAGCCCTTCCTTTCTCTTTCTTCCTTGGTTCCGCCGGAAATGGAGAATGGTGAGAGAGAGATAAATTGGTGAAGAAGATGATCAGCTTTTCCCTTTTCCCCATGCCCACAACCAACCTTGAAAGAGAAGAGAGAGGGAAAATAGTTTGACTTTTGGACCTTGATCCAATGGTCCATGTTCTTACACTTGGCATCATCTCATTCTTCCTTCCATAATTCATACAACACATGCACACGCACTCCCATTCTCTTAATCAACAATCCTAATTACTAATCTCAGGTTACCTATGAGTTTTCTTTTCAATAACTGACCAATTGGTCGGTATATTTACCATTTTGCTCTTGATTATCACAACATATACCAAATCATCCTTAAACACATTTATATCACAATGCACATCATATTCTTCAAAAGTGTTTGATTAACATTAATTTCATTACTTTTGAAGTCATTAGCCCTTAATTATAATTTAGGATATTACACGGATACCAGTTTGTTAGTACCCAGGTCAGAAAATTTAGAAATAAAGTAGGAAGAAGAAAGCTTTATTGGAAAACCTCTGCAAGTATCTCGCTTCAGTTTTCGAATAGCCAGGAGAATCTCCACTAAAAAGTATTTCACTCTGTAATTCTTTTTGTTTATTGATCAGGGCGTAGGCCTAATTATATAGAAAGACAGAGCTTCATTTTTGGGTTTTCTCATAATAAATAACAAAACAAATGACACTAACAAACACTATGAGAATGTAGGGTAGTGGAGATCTGCTTATTGTGTAACTAACCGACGCTTTGGGAAATAAATGCAATATTAATCATATCCTAAAGAATTAATTAAAAGGAAAAATTAAGAAAAGGACCCATTAAGGCGTGATGCTTCCTCAGCCACTCTTGTACGTTTTACTCTTCTTGAATAAGTCCGAAATGGTGAATTCGGGCTTCTATCAAGAAGTAGCAGTATCTTTATCGTCCGGTAAAAAAAAAGCAGTATCTTTATCGATAAATACTACAAGTTTCAAATGGTTTCCATCAGCATTTTCCCATACATCTTCTTTGTTGAAGAATTATTTTCTTGGCCACTCCATGGGATTTAGAAAATGAATTTTTTGGGAGCTATCATCATGGATTCACAATGGGAAATTTTTTGGCCAAGATTCACATACAGACTGCAAAGTTCTTTTGAGCTAATGTTTCAGTGTCTTTATTTTTTTATTAATGCTATGCGAGGATTACTTATGCACTATTGGATTCATTTCTTTCTTTGTGTATCAGTATCTATTAGGTCTGCCCAAATAGAATTAAAAGCCTTGAAACTAAAAGCCTGACAGATAGCAACATTTCCCATAAGGTATAAAACAAGAAATTATATAAAGAAATAAAAGTTTTATGCATCTAAGACACTGACCTGACCTATAGGCAATTGAAGGAAACCATCCCCCTGATGCAGTCTTCTAAATCTTGGAGACTATACCTATGCCTAAAATGAAACAATTAGGCTATAAGGATGATAATAATAATAAAATACTCCTAGAGACAAAACAACTAAATTTTAAATCCCAATTTACAATTACATCATAAATTAGTACAATTATCTTCTTATATTCATATAAATTTCAAGGGTCCTGAAGGTATACCAGAATTAAGCACCTTTGCATACCTTGTGCCTTTGTATCAAATCTCCCAGATCCAACCAAAAGTCACTACACGTCTCACAGCCTATCACTATCTTACAGCTAGATGTTACTATTACATACCACCTCCAAATTTACCAATAAAAGTCCCAGAGGCCTCCCAAATATGATTTCCACTCTCTAAACTTCCCTCATTGCTGAAGATAGTGGTGTTAATATGGTCCAGCCCACCGGATTTAGGCTAACCTGCCATGGGTTCGGACCTAAAAGGATCGCATCAATATGGGTCGATATTTAGCTAACCTAACCCATAACTATTGGGTTGGTGGGTTAGCCCACCCAACCCATATTATTTTTTTTTTCAAATTTTGTTTTAAACAATATACTAAAATTGTTTTTCTACAAACCTAAACGATAAAAAAAATTAAAAATACATTATAAATTAAATATTCATCACAAGTTCACACATGACAAAATAAATATAAATTCAAAAGCCATCAGTAGAACTTAAAAATAATCAATAATTAGTTATTATTAATGGTGTTCGAATTTGAAGGATGATATGAAGCTGTAAAATTTTCTTGAGCTCGATCACTTTACTTTTCCTCAGGTAAATCTGCTATTACCACAGATAATAAAACAAAGTGAAAGATAATATTATGCTAATTTTAAATAAATAAATAAATGATTATGAGAAAAATGAGTAAATATAATTATATTACCATCATCTTCCATTGGGAATTGGGTTTGGGACTTTGGGTCTTTCGGCTTGGGACTTCCGGCCTTGGGTCTTGGGTTACATAAAAAAAAATAATATGGGTCAACCCGCCAACCTAGTGGTCTAACCTGGAGCGGGTAAAGACCATATGGGTACAGGTTTAACCGCTTTCAAATGGTCCTAGTTTTGCAGAACCCAAACCGCCCATTTTATCAAGTTGGACGGGCTCGACCCACGGTCTAAACCTATATTACCAGTTCTAGCTGAAGACTCTTATTATCACAAACATTAAAACAATTCCATAGGCCCAGGCCTCTATTGTGATCATGCTGAAAAAGGCCTCATGCAACTGCTACAATTTCATCTCCACCTTAAGGATTATAATCCTATGTAACTTTCAAGATAACTTGGCATTAGCATAATAGTGTTGAAAAATCCTTGGACGTATAATAGTGTTTGGATTGAAACAAAATCTCTACCATAAATCTTTCTAACATTACACCTCTCATATATATCACAGACAGGTTACTTGACCTAACCTTAGTTAAGATGACTAACGGTTTCAAACCACAAATCATTCTAGTACAAATATGACACATGATCATTGGCTATAAGAATAATCAAAGTCGTTCCCCCAAAAAAAAATTAAGAGAACAGGCACCAGGAAAAAGCATGTAAAACTAGTATCTCAGTTTCACTTAATCAAAGAGGGTAGGACAAAGTTTTTGATACAATGCAAAATAACAATGTAACAGTAGAAAGCATACAAGTGTGTGTAACAAAACAGAACAATTTCACATCTTCAAAGATTCTTAAGCCCCAATGTGAAAGAATATGATTGCACGTATTTACCATGAGAGTCTTCCAAGTGTCTTAAAAGTGTCAATTGATAGAAGGAGCCTGTAATTCCAAAACAAAAAACAATTCATTAATATGATCCCATTGTGCTGAGCTTTCCTGAAAATGCTAACCGGTAATCCAATATATTTTGACATATATCATAATTCTATTTCTGTTATCCACTCTACATAAAGGTAGAAGATATCATTCTCCAGTTAGGGGGAGAAAATAAACACAAATAAACAAAAGTTGGATAGTGCATTCTGTTTCCTAGAAGCTGATAAATTTTCCAGGAAGGCAAGACAGAAAAGTGTCCAAAAGAACAAATTCCCCAGATCAAGATGTTTCATCAGCTTAGATACATTAGGACATGGCTTCACCTCTTTCATCATTTTTGCTCAAATTTTAAGGTGAAAAACAACAAATGCAGGAAAATATTCATTATAGAGGAACAGGGTCATGGGCCCATTAAGCAGGGCCTACTTCTTGGTTCTTTCTTCCCTGGGATACATTGTTTATTTCTCTTAGTAACTCCACAGTGAACAATACAGCAGAAAAACCAGAAATTGAGAAATTACCTATCAAATAGAAACTGAGTATTAGGCGGCCATCATGAATTCATATCATGATCATCATCCTGCTTTTGTAAATCAGTAATGTACAGAAAAAAAATAAAACAAAATGCACTATTTCTCATCCTGAGAAAACAACATGAAACTCAACTGGAAAATCACATGCAAGAGTCACACCAGAGAACCATAATTACCGATGATCAAGCCGACAGTGACAAATGAGAGAAGTCCGAAGATGAACTAAATTGTAAGAACTATGAGCTACTTGCTGGTGTAGAGATGAAGAGAAAATGAAGAATGAAAGAGAGTGAAATCAAAGAAACGAAGACACTGATTCAACAGGAATCGTTGTGCATTTTTTAAGAACATGAAGAAACCAATGTGATTGCCCATTGCTTGTGTTGAGTCAATTAATTTGTCTTGTTTCTTACCTTTTTTGTTTCGGGAAAATGCCTGGATTCAAATCCAGTCGAACGCCAATAGATTTTGTGCTTTCCCAGGTCAACTTAGTTAAGAGGAAGGAAAATGGACGGAGACGAAATAAAGAGTTGAAAAAACGGGGGGAAATATGGTGATTGTGAGGAATGATGGGACCTATACTATATTTTTGTGTGAGAAGTTATTCGAATAAGCAATCAACTATTCCAATACATTTCAAGATTGAAGGATTATTTGAATAGAGGTAAATGTATTCGAATCAAGGATATTTATTGTCCAAAAGACACTTATACGATAACACTTGGTGTATCCGAATAGTTTTCCATATTTTGTAAGAAGATTATTTGAATAGCAATAAGTCTATTCGAATAATATCATGTGTTTTATTTTAAGAA
Source organism: Inga oerstediana (assembly GCA_963210345.1). Classification (NCBI taxonomy): domain Eukaryota; kingdom Viridiplantae; phylum Streptophyta; class Magnoliopsida; order Fabales; family Fabaceae; genus Inga; species Inga oerstediana. Next base: position 28,827,161 of record OY723410.1, on the reverse strand, counting down.
ACTATTTGAATAGAGAATTGGTTATTCAAATACATTTGTATCTGATTATTCGAATAAAGATTACTCATTATCAAAAGAAGCTTATTCGAATATAAAATTATTCTATTCAAATAACATCATTTTTTGAATAAGCCTATTTGAATATTATTTTTTCTGTTCGAATAACAATCAATGTTTTACAAGGGGAGATATTCGAATACAAATGGTGTTATTTGAATAACCACGTTTCCGGAAAATAGAGTATCGCTTGATAACTTTTGAAAATCATAAGAATGATTGTGTAACTCATTTTTCTTGCTTCTAATCACTCTAACACTCATCATATTAGTGATTAAGCATTTTTCAGATGATCAAACAAGGATTAACACATAACTTAGAAAAAAGCAACTTTACGGAGCTTAACGTCCACCAACGCAACAGCTAGTTTTTTCAAATTTGCAGAATGGTCTAGAGAAGCTGCAGCACTCTAACGGACATATTGACGTACTACCAACGACTATCACAACTCAACTATAAATGTGGGAACATTCAATAAACAAAAAACAGCACACAAACATACATCGATCAACACATTCATAGTGCTCTGTTTCTCATATTCATTCTTTGTACTTCAGTGTTCATATATTTACTCTTTGAGAAAGATTTTTATTACAAACTCAGTATTTGTTATTGTTATTTAGACAACTTAAGGTTATGGAACCTTGAGTTGGGGATTGGTTTACATTGTGTAAGGGGGAGCGAGTGTCCAGTGAAGGAACTTATCGTATAATGAGGTGCCAAGAACCTACTGAATCTTGAAAGATATAGTGAAACTTTCAGAGGAACTCTGAGGATTGGACGTAAGTCAAAGTGGTTGTGGCCGAACCAATATAACTCCCATTGTACACTTCGGTGGTATCTTACCTAGCTCTTAACTACTTTAAATTCTGTCAATTTTTATAAATAGTTTGAATTTTCTGCTTTTACCCAATTCACCCATCTTGGGTAAAACGCTTGCACTAACATCTTCCTTGTTTATGTTTGTAATGAATCTTATCTTTTCTTATTTAACCACATCCCTATCTCAATTACCCCTACTTTATGCTTGTGTTGTCCCTTTAAAACCCAACATTCACTATCATATAGTACTCCCTTTGTCCCAATTATAAGCTTCAAATAACTTATTTGTGTTTTTAAAAAATAGTTAAAATTAGTTAAAAGTAATAAATATGTATTTTTTTCCAACTATACCCCTATTTATAAAGAGGATAAGTGGGAAAGACAATAAATACAGATAATAGGTAAAGTTAGAAAAAGCACAATAAATGCTTTGACAAACCTAAAATGAAGTTTATATTTTGGAACACAACTATTCACAAATTTTTGGTTTATATTTTGGGACGGAGGTGGTACGTTTTACCTTATTAAGTACTTTCTAATAACAAATAACTCCATTAGTTTTTCTCCATTTAAACCACTCAACTTAAATTTTATTATTAATATCTCTATTAATTTTAACATCTTTTTATATAATTTATTCCAAATATCTAAATTTTTTCACTCGTGGAATGATTTACTCCACCAAATAAACCTCAAAATCTCTTTTCATTTGCCCTTTATCAAAATTACAATGCAAGTTAAAGTATACTTTTAATCTTTTAAGTTTACATGAGGTATATTTTTTGTCCCTTAATTTTATAAAGTATACTTTTTATCCTTTAATTCTAACACTGTTAATATTGCTAATGGAAAACGCTAATGTAGCAAACTCAAGTGATAACTGTATAATTAAATACTATGACTATTAAATTTAAAATATTTGTAAATTGAAAAATATCTAAAAACCTAATGAAGCAATCAACATCAAAACCACGATTGTATTAAAAAAATTAGTTTGATAATCTAAATATATTAGTTTAATAATCTAAATGTCAAAACCTTGATTTTATTTGTAGTGATTTGTCGGTTTATTTTAGTTTAATAATCTAAATATATTATATTAAAAAATTAAAACTTAAATATACTTTGTCTACTGCACAGTTATCACTTAGGTTTACTATCAACATTTTCCATTAATAACATTAGAAATATAAGATCAAAAGTGATACGACAACTGGTCTAAGTTGAATAGGCCGTTTATTGAGCTAATACCAGGTTTTGCGGCTTTTATGGATAGAAACGAAAAGGTCCAAGAATATGTAAACCCCTAGGGTGAGTGGGATACAATCAAATTGAGCAGATGGTTCCAATCTTACATTATCGATTGAATTATGTATGCACACCCTCCCTGTGAGGAAAGAGGAGAGGATAAATAGTTTTGGAAGCCATTTTCTGACGGTTGTTTCTCTATTAGTTTTCTATTAGTTTTGCATATCATTTTCTTTTTGTAGGTTCTCAAAATTCAAATAAAACGATTTGGAAGATGCTATGGAAATAGGCAATACCTGAGAAGACTAAATTATTCATATGGCTCATTGCACATCACAAAGCACACATAGCACAACTCAGAGCTCAGAGGGGATTGACAAATCATGCAAGATGTCCTTTTGACTGCAACCAAGATGAGGAAGTAATGTGTAATGCCCCAATTTTTTATTAAGGGCTAATGAGGATTATTATGGATATTTATTAATTTAAATCTGAATTATTATGTGGTTTGTGGCAATTTTAATTCATATGCCAAAGTCAGGAAAATTGTCGGGCAAATAGTTAGTGATTAAGGGAGAAATTAATTACTAAGAGAAAAATGAGAAGTGTAATTAAATGGCTAATGGAGGGATTAAAGTGATTAATTGGATAATTACTTTATGAGAACCAATGAAATGGTGACATGTGGCAAAAGGAGATGAAGCAAGAGAGTGAGAAAAGTCAAATAGCAATTTTTTTATGTTTTTCTCTCTCTTCCTCTTCCTTGGTTTGCGCTGAAATGTTATGGGAGGGGAGTAGGTTCATGATTTCTTCTTCTTCCCCATACACTCTTATCTCTCCTTCTCTCACTAATTCTGACACTATTGGAGACCAAAGAAGGAAGAAGAAAAGCTTGATTCAAGGTGAGTAGCTGATCTCTAATGCTCAAACACCATTCATTAAAGTTGTTCCTCGGGTTGAGAGCTTCATTTTGTGGTTTTAGATTGCCCATTGGTGTTGATTTGAGCTCTCAAGGAATTTTGAAGCTTTGAGAATCAAGAAACCTCTTTAGAAAAGTTGAAGAGGTAAGTAAAACAAACCATTCTATCTATATTTTATGCCAAATGACGAACCTTGGAATTTTTGGAATTTTGGCCTATTTTCGTGGGATTAGGGTCATTGGTAGTTTGGCATGTTGTTGGTATGGAAATGGGTGTTTGGTATGTGTTTGAATAGATAGAAATGGATTTAGGATTGAAATGTTGAGTTTGGTGAATTTGGGATTTTGGTGTTTAATGTTGCTTCAAACTAAAGCATGATAATGAAATAGGAATTTGGTAATTCTAATGTTTCCATGTGATTCCTTATGCATTTTTATGTGGGAGTAGCTTTGGTTTGGTATTTGGGTCCATTGGAATTACTTGGGTAAAAATCTGGAAGTGCTGTCAGTTTTTCTGCGTTTGCTGGTTCTGATAAGTATCACTTGAGTGATATAAGGTTCACTTGAGTGCGCGATGAACATCACTTGAGTGAGGATAGGTTCACTTGAGTGCTGTAGCGCATTTTCCCTTTCTGCCTTTAGATTCCATGTTGCACTTCCGAGCGAAAGGCAAGAGTGTTGCCTCACTTGCAAGTGTTATGGGTTCTCACTCGAGTGAGCCTTCTCTCACTCGAGGGCAGGTGTATTTGACACCATGAACTCTCGTCTTGGGTTGTCACTCGCTGTCAAATTTCAAGAGTGTGCCTTAACACTTGCGAGTGTTAAGCTGTCACTCTAGTGAGGTCTTCTTCACTCGAGTGCTCCTTTACTTTGAAAATTTCCATTGCTCTCGAGTTAACACTTCCTGTGCTTCACTTCCTAGAACTCGAGTGAGCATTTGGCTATCACTCAAGTGTTAACCTTTGTACTCAAGTGCAAAGTGCATCATCACTTGAGTGAGGCCATCTTCACTCGAGTGTAACAGTGAAAATTTTGTTCTTGTGCTTCCAAAAAAGGGGATCTTTGGGATAGTTCTTCCACCTTTTAAGGCTTTTGTTAGAGGTGTTTGTAGTATCCTAAAGAGCATAAATGATAATCAAATTAAGTGATATGTATGAGTTCATTTAAGTATTGGAAAAGAGTATAACACTTCGTCCCTAATTATGAATTATAGGATTTGACATTTGCCCTACTCGAGAGAGATCGGTGTCAGAGCACGCATGGAAGGACCAACGTAGTGACTTTTCTCTCATGTTGTGTATGATGCTTGGTATGTATGACTTATCATTGTGAATGTGTTATCTCCCGTAGTACATTATAGCGTGAATAGTTCAGCATGAGCAGTCGTAGGGGGTGATGGTTATCACACCTACCCCTGCCGTTGTAATTGCCAGGGGTGTGTTATAGAATTGTGAATTCCTGTTTAAGTATTCGGCCAGTGTGGCTGTATGTGTATGTAAAATATTTTATATGGATCTCAGTTGTGGTGATATATGCAAGGTATTAAAACCCGGACCGGGTATTGAACCGGTCGGGGTACTGGGTTAAGGGTCAGTAGGTCAGACCGGGGCCAAACCGGAGCTAAACCGGTGAAAAATTGGAAATTTTAGGCTTATTGGTATGAAATTCTAAAGAAAATAGTAAAAAAAAAAATTTTTTTTAAATGGGAACCGGACCGGCCAACCGGCCGGTTCGCCGGTTACCGAGCCGGACCGGCCGGTCCGGTCCGGTTTCCAGAACCATGGATATATGTGATATGATCATGTGATTGTGCAATACAGCATGGGCACTTCAGCGTGAGCAAACGTAAGGGTGACATGAATCATACATGCCCTTACCATTGTAACTGTCGTTGTAGTTGCTATGTGTTGTGTGATGATTTGCTTTCATGCTTTGTTGTTGTGCATACTATGAGTGATTTGACACTACGGGGATTCCTTATAATCTCACTCTCACAAAAATAAATTTTTTAGACAGGGCCGAAGGATCTAAAGGAAAGCAGGTGACGAAGAGTGAGTAGAGCTCTGGATTGGGAGTTTTATTTTGGTTATTGGTTATCGTGTATAAACCATTGGATATTTTATTGGGAATTACATGTATATAATGATAATATTGGATAGTTTTGTGTAATCCCCTGGTAAAGGGAAGAGATTATGGGCATTATGCCTTATAGAACCCTTTAATGATTAATGTAACCCGAGTATGTCGGGAATTTACTTTATACTCTAATATTTATAAATGAAATCGTACTATGCAGGCCATTTGTGAAATTGATATATGGATATGAGACCGCATTGAACAGGTTTTAGAAAGGTTTTTGTAAACCCTGATTTTGGGAAGTTTAATTTTGAACAAGTCCCAAATCATCATACATGGTCTCTAATTCAAACTTAATTACGTTTTTATGAACTAATCTCAGCCTTGATCGTGAAGGGGGTTACATGATGCACCTTCTGCGGGATTGTGTTAATGCTCGAGAATGATGGATTTCCATAATCCACCTAGCCTTGTGGGATAAATTTTCTACTTTACAGGGATCAGTGTGGATACAATGGAATCTTAAGCATGAAGCAAGTAAGAATTTCACAAAAACGATCAACTGGGCAATACTATTTGGCTATCTATGTTGGGATATTTGGGTGGATCGATGTAAGATATAATGACCTAATTTCATATTAAGGGCTAATGACTCTGATGTTGATTGTAATTAGTGTAATTAAACACATTTGGAGAAATGTGATGCAAATTTAATATAAATGTTCATAGTGATGATTTAATGATCATAGTGAAACTAAGGGCAAAATGGTAAAATTGGAAATTTACCGATTAATTGGTCAGTTACCAAAGAGAAAACTCATTGGTGATTAGAGATCAAGGGTTAAGATCTATTGGCTATGGGTCAGAATCTCATGCTTTGCATTGGTGTGAGCTCATGGAGGGAGGGAGCAAGATCATGACAAGTCTCATGTTGTGGACCATTGGATGGTGCTAGAAGACAAAAATACACTTTTTCTCTCTCTTCTCTCTCCAATACGGTTTGTGTGGGGAAAGGGAAAGGAAAACACATAATCATCATCCTCACCATCTCTCATCATCATCATCTCTCTCTTTTTCCATTTTTCCGGCGATCAAGAAGAAAAGGAAGAAGAAAGGTGAGATTTTGATGTTTTAGTTTATCTCTAATGCCCTAAACCTCTTCTCTAATGTTGTGCACCTCATTGAGAGCTCCATTTTGGTGGTTTCAGAATTTGGAAAGGTGATAGTTTGGGTGTTGGAGCAATTTGGAAGTTTAAGAATCAAGATTCTAGATTTGGCAAAGTAAAGACGTAAGCATTTGATGCTTTTTGATATATATGTTGTGATTTTTGGATAAATTTGAGAAATTCTGAAATTTTCGCTGGTTTTGTGTAAATTTTGAATGTATGAATTTCATAGTGCATGATGTTGGAATTAGTTCATTGTAAAGTTATTTGAATGTTGGTTATAGTTTTGAGTTGAGAGGTGTGTTGATTGGAATTGGGTATTGTGTGTGGCTTAGAGACCCAAGAGTTAGAATGTGGTTAAAATGGTTTTTGGAGGTTTTTGGAAGTTACCAATGTGTTCCTTAGGCAATTTTGAGTGGGTATGAGCTTTGTGTGGAGTTTGGGAACCATTGGGAGCAATTTTGACCAATCTAGGATTTTCTATCACTTGCTGCAATCTGGGCAATCTGATAGCATCACTCAAGTGAGGGAAGATCATACTCGAGTGATGCAGTGTATTTTCCCTTTTCTCTTTGTGTTTCGCTTGGGCCAAAAACTCGGATCGGGACCGAGAGTGGTGGATCCCGATCCCGGTCCCGGATTTGAACACCCCTAATCGGAACAATGAGGATTGACAAGACAAAGAACTAGAGAAGGAGAATACCTGACTTAAGGAGATGTTTTATTTGTGTATATATAAATTTTAGAATAAATTTTTTTTAGAGCTTGATGTCTGTATTTTTAATTTCCAATTTATTATATACTCTTTAACTTAATAAAATTTAAACTACATGTAACTCTAGATGCTAACAAAAATAAGATGTTACGCTGATCTTCTCAAAATATTTTAGATTCACGGTAAGCGAGTTGGGAGATCCTTTTATCCAATGAACATAACTCTTGTGGGGTTCTCCTTTTTGGCCAATGGACATTACCCTTCCTCTTCCTCTTCCTCTTTTCACCATTTGCCCTCCTCCTCCTGCTTGCGTGTGGTTTTCTAAAACGTTGTTCATATTGCTCTTCATTCACCTTACCTTCTTTCCCTTAATAGGGGGTTTTTTGGTTGAAAGGAAATTTTTTTTGTTTAATTAAAAAACCCTTCTTTTTTTGGTTGAATGGTTTTACTTCAAAAGTCTACAGTTACCCGTAGGTTTTTTTAAAAACCTTTCTTATTGATGTAAATACTATGGAGAAATGCCGCAGTGTTGTGCAAATTATATCTGTGCTTAGGCTTCTATTATTTTCCCAACTAGCACATAACCCGCGCACTGCGCAGGCGCTCTATAAGTTAATATAAGTTTTTACCGTTTGCATTTGTAATATATAAGTATAAGATAATTTTTTTTATCAGGTACGAAAAAGATTGATATATTTAAACATTTTCTTTCATATTAATATATATAAAAAAAGTAAAAGCTCTATAAATATATTTGTTAGCCCATTTCCATGGTTCACAAACATATATCTTCAATGCCATGGTTTTCTCTGTAGGGAAATAAATTTAGTAATAATTTGAAAAGAATAAAGAAAAACTTAAAGATCAAATGCATATGTAATAAAAAATCAATTCTATATTAGGGAATTCTTGAGAGGGAGACGTCCAAAAATAGTTTTAATATTTAATACTATTAATTGAAACTTAGAACCATTTTAGTTCCCTTTCTGCTTTCTTCCTAGATGCATAAATCATAAGTAGTACAAGTAATATAACTATGATCCTACGACCTTTCCTTAGACTATGAGATTCAACCTTCAATGTAGAAAGAAATGAAACATTTTTAGTAAATGTTACTCCTCTTAGAATAGAGTAAAAGACCAAAAGAACAAAACATATATTACCTGTAAATGGATTTTGTGAGTATGAGGTACACCCTTAATTTACATAATGTGATGGGATATCATGAGAAGAATCATAGCAGCTCTATAAAATCAATTCTTCTCCACCTAAAATGAAAAAATAAATAAATTGTTTGCTAAATAAAATCAAACCAAACCAAATTCAATATATCTAGATGCAATGGATTATGATACTACCAATGCAGCAAAACAAAACCTTAGTGAATACCTACCCATTGTTCTTTGGTTCGCATTTGCCATTGCCATTCTGATTCTCAATTAATTTGTACTTTCATTTTAAGGACTTCAATAGGCATAATCTGGTTTCACCATTTCAACGGCTTCCTTAACCTAGAAAAATAAAAGAATCAACTCTACATTGAAAGGAAATTCAGTCAGGTCAAAAGATTGACGAGGGTCGATAAAGAAAAATACGAGAGGAGAAGATAGTAGAAAGAGAGAGAGAGGGAGGTTGAATGATCCATATATTTAAACATATTGAAGAGATAGCACCTGCACTCCACTGTCATGATTATCCATATAAGGTCAACATTACAAAAACTACATTGAGGTAATACTTAATGTAATATATTAAATATATCTTTTTAGGAGATATTTTAGAATGTCATCAAATTTGACAAAAATTCTGGGATTATGGTATTATATGAATATAGTAAATATTAATTTAAATGTTTTAAATAATTAAGCACAAAATTTTAATTCAAAATATGCAAAATATTTTTCAATTTTGATGTTATCATTTAAGTCAGAATATATAAATATATAAAATATAAAACTTGTTAGTCGTGGGGTTGTTACCTATAGAACCTCACCCTCAGCCTTCCGAAACCACTTCACGCAAGCCTACCAGAACACTTCACGCAAGGCGTGAAGTGGTTATTGAGGGGGTATTTATAATACCCCCTCCTCATTCATGTGGTACCAAACCTGACCCCACTTTTAATTAATTAATTTATTTTTAGAAACATAATCATTACCTTTCCTTTCTTTTTGTTTTTAATATAAGGCCAATGATTATGTCCTTACCTTCCACCCGAGAACAAAAAACTGGATCGGATGGCCGGTTCGACCGGTTGAACTGGGAACCGGTCCATGGTCCAGTCAGGTTTGTTGATTCAACCGTCAGACCGGTTCAACCGGTCTGAAACCGGTTGGACCGGTCAGAACCGGTAAAACTAGTGGTCGAACCGGTTTCATTTTTTTAATTTTCCAATTTTAATTTTGTGCTTTTTTAGGGAAAAATGGAAGGTTGAAGACTAAAATGAAGAGAAAAATATGTAGAGAGAAAAAATTTTAAAAAAATGAAGAAGATAATGAAAGAAATTATTTAAAAAGATATAATAATTATAGGAAATGAGATATAATTGCATATGTATAGGCATTATAATTAATACTAATAGATTTTAAGCTTTTTTTTCCTTCTAAAAATCTTTATTTTTATTTATCGAAGTTTAAAAATATATTAATATATATTATCACTAATAAATTATAATATTTTAATATGACCGGTTCAACTACCGGTTAGACCCCGGTTGACCTATTAACCCTTGAACCTGTGCTGTGACCAGTTCATTGCCCGATCCAATTTTTCGTTCCTTGCTTTACACTGAAAGCTTTCGGTGGTCTCTTTCCCTTCCCTTCTTTTTTTTTAATATTATTATTATATATACATATTTTTAATTAATTAATTCTAATTTATAATTATATTATGAAAATAAAAATGAGGATGTTACATTATTTATTTTTAAGTTTGAGAGGTATGCTCCAAAATTAACCTATAATAACTATCTCCCCATGATCACAGCATGCACTTGATTTGTTTAGGCTAAAATAATTTCAATGAATATCTTATATTATTTCTAGCAACAAGATAATATTTTAATGTAATTTTTTAAAGTCTAGAAATCAAGATCCCAAATTAACTGTAAGTAACTCCCTATGATCCCCTTAGGCCATGTTTGGTATGTGGTATTGGAGGGGTTGGTATCGGGATTGGCACTGGTATTGCCCATTTTGCTATGTTTGGTACGAGGGATAGCAGATAACTTAGGATTGGGAGTACCACAAAAGTGGGATTGCTAGAAAGCCACTCACCCCTGGTATTGGTGAAGCGATGCTGGGATTGGAAAATTTTAGGACCAAATTATCCTCATTTATAATAGTTTTCAAACTGAAATACCCTCGTCCAAGTCCTATTCCCAGCATTGCGGCTCAAATCTTTCTCACTTCTCCATGTCTTCTCTCCCCCATCTCCTTCATCTCCACATTAGAGCTGGGAAAACGGGCTGGCCCGTTTAGGCCCGTTTCCTAAAAAGTACCATATTTTTAAAGCCCGCAGCCCTACAGGGCTGGCCCTTCACGGGCTCAGGCCTAAACGGGCTTAAATTCATTTTAATTCAAAATTTTTTTTAAAAAATTTTTACAATTTATTTATTATTTTGCTTTAAATTGGTATACATTATTTTTAAAACTCATAAATTTTTAGTTAAAATAATCATCTAATGTCCAAATTAGCCTTTTTTTTTAAGTTTAAATGAATAAAACATTATAGAAAATAAAATAAATTAAACTAATTAATAAGTGTTTACCTGTTATTAATACTCTATTAGGAACTTAGGTGTCTCTCATATTGATAATTTGATATAATGATATTATATTTATTAATTTATTTTAAAAAAATATTAAACGGGCCTAAAAGGGCCGGCCCGTAGGGCTTCAGGGCTGGCCCTACAGGACAGACCCTTTTAGGCCCGCTTCTATTTTCAGCCTCTAAATCATAGGCCCGACCTTTGACGGGTTCAGGCCTAAACGGGCCGGCCTGACGGGCTCAGCCCGAATTCCCGGCTCTATCTCCACTTGCTTGATCTATCGCCGATAATCATCTCTTTCCTTTTTGATTGACGGCACGACCACCCACGATGGAAAGAGAAGATGGGTAAAAGTATACAAAGGCAATTTCAAGACGCGATTGAGTGATGAATCGCCAAGTCTAGGTCATCTTATTTGAGTAATGAACAATGAGATCTGGTTTGTGAACGGAGAAGGAAAAGCAACCTCCATCATCGTCCACAAGCAAGGATGAACAACCAGCTTTTTGATTGAACAGGATATTATGACTCAATTATCCTTCAAACCCTCAAGGACTTTGGCAATTCCTCTTTTGATTCGTTTTCTTCCTCCAGATTTTTGACTCAATAGGATATTATGCAGTTTTAAATAAAAAAAAAAAAAGTAGTCGTTTTGGTTCCTGCATAAAGAAGCTGAGCAAAGAAACTGAGCAAGAGGTGAGTCCGGATCCTCTCAGAAGCGCATCCCTCAGTATCTCTCAGCGTCCAAATCAGGTCCGTCCAAATAATCCAATAATGATTGTGTTTTAAAAGCAAACAAATAGACGGTCAGGATTAAAGGAAATAGACGGTCTTGATGAGATTCTGAGAGCTTCTGAGAAAAAAGCTTCTGAGGGGATCTTTTTTCGCAAGAGGTATGGATAGGAAGAAGATGATTAGGAATGTAATACTTTTTTTAGGATTAGGGACAGTAAAGTCCTTTCACAATTAATGGGTAATTTTAAAATAAAATAAATGAAATAATTTCCTGTAAATATTACCTCATATCAAACATACTTCAAAGCCTCAATCCCAATTTCAGTCCTAATCCCAATCCCAGTCTCAATTCCAATCTACCAAAATTCAATCCTATGTATCAAACAGGGCCTTAGTGTTGTAACTACCCCGTCATCCCTCTTTTCCCGGTACACTTATTTTGAACTAATTTTTTGATTAAGTTAATTATCAACATATTAATTAATTTAACATATTAATTTTACCTTCGTTAACATCAAAATAAAACTATATTTTAATATTTCTACTGCAAATGATATATTTATGATAAAAATATAAATATTTCCTATTAATATTTTCTTAAGTTTTAAAGTTAAGATTAATGGATCGATGACAAAATTGAGATAATGAGTAAGAAGTTTACTCAAATAATATATTGTTTTGATTTAACCTATTACCAATGTTATATTTATTCTAAAACTATATTTTAGAGAGTTAGTTTTGGAGAGTATCCCTAAAACTTCTCTAAAAATATATTTGTTACATAGAATAAAGGATATACGGCTATAATGACAAGGATTTAAAAAGATAATTAAACCTTTGCAACTAACATATTGAAAAAAAATAATGACAAAATTGGGAATATGAGTAAACGAAACAATGTATTTTGTCCACTATTTTCATTTACATAAGTTGTTTTTAAGTGCTAACATCAAATTATAAAATCAATATTTTATTTCTTTAAGAATTTGTAGCATAATGTAAATTATTGATATTATTTTAAAAGGTCTTTAAATGTGTAATCATCCACAACCACAAAATTTCAAAATATCAATTTGAAAATAATAGATTATCATTGATTAAACCTCCTATAATCTGTCCCTCAATCTCTCCCACATCCTATTTTTACTATTTTAAAAGTAATTTAAATTTTATGAAATATAAAATTTAAACCGACAAAATCTCATTCAATGTACTTTTTAGGCTATTATTATTTAATTAGTAATTGGTAACTTAATGTTATTTTATTTCAAACCGTATACTACTCATACACCAACTGTAATCTATCTGTTTTTTATTTATATTTAAACAGATTGAATAAACAAAAGTTAATTAAAAAAACAAAAACTGACTAATTTATTTGACACACGGTGCTGTCACTTGGCGTACTCTGAAAGAACCTTCTTTCGGCTCTACTTTTATATATTAAATAGATAGATAGATAGATATCTTCTATTAAAGGAGTATATCTTTTGGCCGGGTCTCTATCGAATGGAATCATTTTCTGTCGTAAGAAATAGTATGTTGCCATCACAAACATTATAGGTGGTAGCTTATAGATACTGGAAGTTATTTGCTTGTGTTTGGAATAATGATTAGAAAAATAATTTTTTTAATTTAGTTTTTTATAATTTTATTTTTGATAAAAATCAGATTGTATAATATGATTTATGTTTGGATTGACGATTGCATAAATGAATTTTATAAAAGTAAAACTTATTTGGATTGACTTAAGTATAAGTGACTTTTGTGATAATAGTAAGAATAACTGAGAGAAAAAATATTTAAAAAATCAAGTAAATATTTAAAAATTACTTTAAAATATTAGGTGATACTAAAAAAATATTTTAGGGTGGGTGGAAATCAATAAATCAATATTCTCAGTTTTGGGTGCTCTTTACTACTAAAAAAAATACATTAAAGGTAAAATTGTAGTTAGTCTCCTAAGATTAGGTACAACTGAAAAAATATGTTAAAGGCTTAAAAGCACCAAAAAATATTTTAAAGTAATTATAAAATTGCAATCAATTTGATAACATACTGCATATAGTTGGAAAAATATTTTAAAGGTTAAAAGAACCAAAAAATATTTTAAATTAATTTTTGTAGCTAAAAAAGTACATTAAGGATAAAATTGCAATCAGTCTGATAGCATACTGGGCACAACTGAAAAAATATTTTAATTATTCACACTCATGTTAAACGCTAAATCTGAATAAGCTAGGTGTTTTAGCTTATGGGCAAAGCTATTTTTCTGTTATAAGCCTAATTAAAAAACATTGCTCCCAAACACCTTTTTTTCCCTCAATTGGCCATTGGACTTTGCTCACCCAATTGAACTTTTTGGGGCCTAAATGCCCTCCCCCAAACACTCACTAAGTGGCATTTATTTGGTACAGTGGCATTTATTTGTTATTCCGAATCCGATTCCCTTTCTGTCGTGGAATAAAATTGAAAATACCTTACAACGTCATAGAGTGGTAATAAAAATCAAATTCACAGATTCAACCATTATAAATTAAGTATACATCACAAATAAATTAAACATAAATCCAAAATCTATCATTAACATTCAGTACAATCAACAATTAGTCAATATTAACTTTCTGCCGTGTAAATATTAAAAATTTCTTAAAATTGAAAATACTTTACAAAATCATAAAGTGATAATAAAACACCAAATTCACAATTTCAAACATTATAAATTAAATATCATCACAAGTCCATATATTACAGATCAAACATCAAAGTCAACTAAAATAAAAATTTCTTTAAAATAAACTTTCGATATTTACATAAAACTACCACTACTTATTTAAGGTAGAAAGAGGGTCAATTCATGATCAGGAGTTATAAGAAACTTATCTAAAAACTCCCTATCATACAATCTAGAAATAATATAAAGTAAAAGTTCATGGTTAACAGCCGAATTTCGGCATAGCTCAGCCACCCTATCTCGGTCTCGCTTGTATAACCCAAAAAACTCGTGCCACGCATCACCAGTAAGAGGTGGGGGCCAGTGCAAGGTGGGTTCCCCCCACCTTGATCAACATGAGATGGGCCCACCCGGCTTCGAGCTGAAACTCGACGTTGAGCTCGACTTTGAGGAGTGCTGCTACTATTATAAGCTCTATTAATCCTTGATCTAGATTGCTTATTCCTTGACCTCATCTGAAAAGGGACGAGATATCAAAACAAAAGAATGTTATTTCTTCTGTTACTCGTACAACTATATACAAACAATGTCATACAATATTTCTCTTTTAAAGAGAGAGAGACTAAATGGAGTCAAGATATCTAGTTTTTTAAAGCAATAGACTAGATGAAGCGAAGATATCTTTTTTAAGTAACGATTAACAAATTATAAAGAAATTTTTTGGACGAAGAAGTTTGTCATGATTTAGAATACGATCAAAATCATAAAGATACACAATATCATACATAAATGTACATAAAAATAACAGACAATAAAAGAAATCTACCAAAATTTCTCTCTCTCTCTCTCTCTCTCTCTCTCTTTTTACTTATTTAATGCTTCTTGTACTTTTGGCTACATATATCCATCCATTAAAAGACCTTATCCTCTTTTATTAATATATATGGATAAATTCGAGACCTTAATTTGTGACTCCCTTTTCAGTTTCTTCCGACTATCCTATTTTAATCATAATATTATTTGATTTAATATGTGAACAAAAAAATCAACACCTGAAACTTAGATTTAAGTTATATAGTAACATATTTCTTACAACCTGTATATATATATAGGAACATGTAATATTATCTCAAAATAAATTAAATATAAAAGATATTGAGAAAATTAAACTAATAACAACTAATAAAATTATATTATAAGCTCAAAAATTAAAAAACTTACCATGTATAAAGTTGTAGAAAGCTTTAACTTCATGTCAATACCTGAAAAAAATAAAAATTATAGGCACACATAAAACTATAAGTTAAAATTTATGGCATTTTTTTTTTTTTTTGAATTTCTTCCTCCGGTATCCCACACCCGAAGGTGCAGACTAATCCGGAGTCGCCCCTTGGGAGGGACTTCCCAGGGATCGAGCCCAGGTGGCGGGAGGAAATCTTTGCCTCCCTTGTCTCAACCACCGGACCAAGCCCCCCTGGGCAATTTATGGCATATTTTAAACTTTAAAAAGAAAAAGAAAATTGTAATGCCGGTCAACAGAAGCTTCAGTGTTAAAAAAAAAAAAAAAAGACTTGCAAGGAAGCTTATATACATATACCACCATTCAATATTAACTATATACATAAATTGGCAAAAAGATTCAGAGTGTACTGGCAAAAAAAGAAAAAGAAAAAGATTCAGACTCACAAGGAAGCTTATGTACATATACAACGATTCAATATTAACTATATATATATATATATAATGGCAAAAAAAATTAGAGAAAATTCTATTAAAAGATAGTTGAATTATCTAGATTCTAATTTGGGTCACAAAACTTAATAAATTATAGATAAAGTTATGTGTCACAGTTAGGAATTTAAAAATTTTGATGAAATGTCCAGGATAACCCTTTGTAAATGAGAAGCAAAAGAAAGGAGAAGGCTCTGCGCAGTCACAGGTCCGATCTGCCCTTTTTTCTATGTCACAGGAAGAATCAGTAATCTTTTGCAAACACATACAAAATATCACCTTCCTCATAATCCCAAACCCTTTTGGGGAATCCCAGGAAGATTGGCTTTTGCACGACTGGGACTAGGTTTTGGGCTTAATGAAAGACGAAGCTTTACATAACTTCTAAAAGTAACTGTGATTTCGATTTCGAGTAAATTGGGAATCGCTTCACGGTGATTGTGCCACACTTCTTTTTTTCTTTTTTCTTCTCATATACGGTAATGACATTCTGGACATTTCATCAAATTTTTAAATCCTTAATTATAACACATATCTTGATCTATAATTTATTAAGTTTAATGACTTAAATTAGTGTTTATATAATTCAACTGTCTTTTAATAGGATTTTCCCAATAAACTAACAGTTATTGACAAAAGATAGAGTGTACCCAAAGAATATGCTGCAGTATTTATGGTTAATAAGTAGTTCGATGCTGCATGTTTTTTATTCTTTATAAGATGGATCCAACTAAACCAGGGGTCCCCTCCTCTTCCTCACCCATACCTTTAAAATTCAATTAATTTACTAGCACCCTGTAGTAACAAGGGATAAAAGTGAAAAACAATCATTAAAATATCCATAGTGGGAAAGATTCAGAATTACAAAAAAAAAAAAAAAATCCACTGGGAAAGATTCAAACAAGACTGCTTATCGCATATATACAACCAGAGTCTCACTTCAGTGTGGAATGCATATATACAACCATTCAATATTAACTCTTAAAATATATTGGCAAAAAAAAAAAAAATACTAACTCTGTGTGTGTGTGTGGGAAAAAATAATTAACTCATATATACAACCATTCAATATTAATTATGCCTTAAAATGTAACAACTTTATAACTTTATTCTTATTTAATTAATATATATTATCCCTCCATGAAAACAAAGTTAACACAACAATAAATTGAGTAAAATTGTAGATTTATATCGAAAATTTAATAACCTGAATTACAAATAGGACCCCAAAAAAAAACTTATTTCTCTTCCTTATAAATCGGATTAGAAGAGTAGGTTGCATTATCTTCGTAAGATTTTGTTGCAATTAGTTTACCACCATTTTAAGAAGGAGAGACAATGAATACAATAGATATAGAAAATGGATAAAGTTGGGAAAAGCGTAAAAAATGCTTTAACAAACATAAAATAAAATTTATATTTTGGAACACAACCATTCACAAATTTTTAGTTTATATTTTGAGACGGAGGTAGTACCTTTTACCTTATTAAATACTTTCCAATCACAAATAACTTTAAGTAATTTTTCTCCATTTAAACCATCCAACTTGAATTTTATTATTAACATCTCTATCAATTTTAACATCTTTTTATATAATTTATTCCAAATATCTAAATTTTTCACTTGTGGAATGATTTACTCCCCCAAATTAACCTCCAAATCTCTTTTAATTTGCCCTTTATCAAAATTACAATGCAAGTTAAAGTATACTTTTAATCCTTTAAATTTACATGAGGTATATTTTTTGTCCCTTAATTTTATAAAGTATATTTTTTGTCCTTTAATTCTAACACTGTTAATATCGCTAACGGAAAACACTGATGCAGCAAACTCAAATCATAATTGTATAATTAAATGCTATGAATATTAAATTTAAAATATTTTTAAATTGAAAAATATCTAAAAACTTAATGAAACAGTCAATATCAAAACCATGGTTGTATTAAAAAAAAATTAGTTTGATAATCTAAATATATTAGTTTAATAATCTAAATGTCAAAACCTCGATTTTCATTTGCAATGATTTGTTGGTTTATTTTAGTTTAGTAATCTAAATATATTATATTAAAAAATTAAAACTTAAATATACTTTATCAAATGCATAGTCATTACTTGAGTTTACTGCTTCAATATTTTCTGTTGAAAACATTAATGGTGTTAGAAATATATGACCAAAAGTTGTATGAAAACTGGTCTGAGTTGAATAGACTATTGATTGAGCTAATACCAGGTTTTGAGGCTTTTGTGGGTAGAAACGAAAAGGTTCAAGATTATGTAAATCTCTAGGGTGAGTAGGATACAATCAAATTGAGCATATGGTTCCAATCTTACATTATCAATTGAATTATGTGTGTACACCCTCCCTGTGAGGAGAGAAGAGAGGATAAATAACCCTCCCTGTGAGGAGAGAAGAGAGGATAAATACTTTTGGAAGCCATCTTTTGACGATTGTTTCTTTGTTAGTTCTGCATATCATTTTCTTTTTTCAAGTTTTCAAAATTCAAATGAAACAATTTGGAGGATGCTGTGGAAATGGGCAATATCTAAGAAGATTAAATCATTCATGTGGCCTATTGCACATGGCAGAGCAAACATAACGTAACTCAAAGCTTGGAGGGCATTGACAAATTATGTAGGATGTCCTTTTGACTGCAACCACGATGAGGATGTGTTGCACCTTCTGCGGAATTGTGTCAATGCTCGAGAACGATGTAATTCCATCGTCCACCCAACCTTATGGGATAAATTTTCTACTTTTCAGGGATCGACGTGCATACAATGGAATTTTAAGCATGAAGCAAGTAGGAATTTCACAAAGAAGATCAATTTGGCAATACTATTTGGCTATGTATGTTGGGACATTTAGGCGGATCGATGTAAGAAGCTATTTGGGGAAGCCTTAGAAATTGATTTTCAAAATGCTCACTCTAGCTTATTTTGGGCTAATTGGGATATGGAGTTAACCTCAAATTGTTTGTTTTACACACAGTCGATCAATGAAGGTGACGGTGATATTAGTTGAAAGCTAGGTTTTAGCACTCTGGAAATCAATAGCTCTGTTCTAGAATTAGGTCAAAGCGGATGTGCAAGAGCTATTAAGGGAGAAGATGGAAGTTGGATTTGTGGATATATGTGTAAGCTTACTCAAGTGCCTCCTATGGTAGCAGAAATTATTGCCATCATCCAGGGTGGTCTTCATATTGGAAATTATGCCCTATGAGTCAATCATTGTACTTTGAACATTATTATTTAATGAATTTCTCCATTATATTATCATATTATTTGCATGTTCATTGTGATAACTGTATCCTTGAATAAATCATAAAGATTGTTCTAAATGTCCTTGGTCAGTCATCTATACAAGAGCAAAGATGAAGTGAGACCGGTATGACTTTGATAAGGTATGGAAATACGAATCAAAGTCTTAGACACTTGTAAGAGTACAAGGTGCTGGACCGACCTATTATGAGAAAGCTACATGGATCAAGTCATAAGCTTATCTCATGTATAGCCACGTCACTATGTTCTTCATTTGATATCATCATGAATTCCTACATGAGAGTCGCTAAACTTTGACCTAGTCAAAAGTCACCTTTGACCAGGTGTTGATCAAGGCTACAATCAAGCTTGGTAGTTTTCATGCAGAAGAATGCAAATGGTCAAGATGGAATTTGTCTCTCACAGTAGTAGAGAGATATTAATGGGCCCCTCAATGAGTGCGTTTGAGAAATGTATGGCCATATTACGATGTAAAGGAGTTTCCATTTCTGTTGTCAGACTACACAGTTTTTGGCCCACTGTCAATTTCGTCAATGAATACAATGTTTAATTTAGGTTGGACAAATTTTATATCTATATATATGCATATATATTATATAAAATCTGTGTAAAAGAAAAGTATATATGTATTTTTGAAATACATATTTATATGTATATATGATAATCTTATTATTTTGTGTTAGTTTTAAATTTAGTTTTATTCGATAAATTAATTTAATAACTAACATGATAGAGATATAATATTTCATATTTAATTTATAAAGATAAACTAAATCTATTGGCTCTTTATTCGGATCTAAATAGGTTAAATTAAAACTGTTAGACAATTTAATTAAACCAAATTTATTTAATTAATCTCATCAAGATAATTAAGTGTGAATTGATTTCAAAATTAATTGAGATAAATGTTGAAATTCCAATATAGCCCTCATGGGTTATAAAACGATGGGGCAGAAGGACACACGTACGGATGAGAATTCTAAACTGCAAGAAAATCCTAGGAGACATTGGAGGTGCTAGCATGCAGTCTGTGTTGGAGAAGCATTCATGTGGATACCGGTAGAGGGAGCAAATCTTAGGTGTTGGCTCCTAGAGATCGAAAAAAGGCAAAACGCAAAAGGTACGATTCTTACTATTTAATTAAATGCCTTTGATAAATCCACAATTAGGATTAATGAACTTTTGCAATTTTAAATTTCCGTTGTGTCTGCCAATCCCAACGCTTCAAATAGTTGGAATAAGAATTTTAAGAATATTGTAGTTTTTACTGATTGTCTTGAGGCTGTGAATCTTCTCAAAAAAGGTTGTGATAACAAGCATCCTTTTAGAAAAGTCATTGAAGAGGCCAAGCTATTGTTGTTTAGAAGCTGGTAGGTCTTTATTAGTTATATTTATAGAGATCAAAATGCTTTAATAGATCATTTGGCTAAATTAGTGTATAATAATACAAAAAATTTTGTTTTCCTTGATCAACTACCACCTTTCATTCGTGAGGCTACCTTTCATTCGTGAGGCTGTAGGTGATGTGGATGATTGGGTTGGTTCTTCTAGAATCAGTTTTTATATTAATCTCATAATGAATTAATGAATTTCAGTATTTACTTAGAAAAAAGTGAAAATACAAATACTCATATATATATATATATATATATATAACCACCGAAGAGAAAAATAAGATTGGGGTAGGTTTTGACAAATCAAGTCAATCAGAACAATGGGGATTGACAACATAAAGAACTAGAGAAGGAGGCATGGCAATGAAGATGTTTGTGGGGGTGAGGATTGAGACGGAGGAGATTTAAGTAAAGTAGAAGCAGATATGGGAATTGACAAATATTATTAAAAAATATTTTTATAAAAAATAATAATATTTAGACTTATTGAAACATTTTTTTATATTACTTATTTCAGTGATAAGGTATATTTTGAACATGCACAAACCAATATATTTAAAATAATTATTTTAAAATAATAATTATCTTCGAAATGTGAATGAGACCAGGTCAATTATTTTTTGAAAAGTATTTATGAAAATCCTATCTCAAGAATGATATTGTGAATGAGTTTTAATAATTATTTGTCTCTATTTCATTTTAATTGTGTATTTTGAATAAAATTACGGAAGTGAGTTACATTTTAATATCAGAGCTGCAGTTCTTGATAAAGATAGGATTTGCTAGGATAGTGGCAGTAATTGCTGCCTTAAGTCATAGAGAATGACTTTGTTTGTTTGTGGTATACACATTAAAGTCCCTGCTGTTTGTGGATATGAGTTTAAGGAGCTATGTGTATACATTATCTGTTGTTTAAGGTCCTTATTAGTTATATTTCTAGATATCAAAATGCCTTAATAGATCATTTAGCTAAATTAGTGTATAATAATACAGAAAATTTTGTTTTCTTTAATCAACTACCACATTTCATTGGTGAGGCGGTAGGTGATGTGGATGATTGGGTTGGTTCTTCTAGAATCAGTTTTTATATTAATCTCATAATGAATTAATGAATTTCAATATTTACTTAGAAAAAAGTGAAAATAAAAATACTCATATATAAATATATATAACTACCACACGCACAGGAGATGAGAAAAATAGGATGGGGGTAGGTTTTGACAAATCAAGTCAACCGGAACAATGGGAATTGACAACATAAAGAACTAGAGAAGGAGGCGCAGCAATGAAGATGTTTATGGGGGTGAGGATTGAGTGTGTGTTTGGATTAGTTTTTTTTAATAGTTTTTGGAGAAAAAGTGAAGAATAGTTTTTAGAGAATAGATTATAAGAAAAAAGTGATTTTGATAAAGTAAGAGTGTTTGAATGTTATGCTCAGAATAGCTTTTTTTCATGATTAAATTATTAAAAAGAACATTAGTTTTTATGATAATTACATGTAAAGGATAAATTTATATTATATGCATTATTAAACATTAAATGTTTAATAAATACAAAAAATTTCGAAATAAATTTTAAAAAAAATTATAATTATAAAATTAGTCAAATATACAATATCAAAAAATATATAAAATTATTTTATATATTTTTTTATTAGTCTATTATGTGGTTTAATATAGTAATAACGTGTGTGTGAACATATGTGGCTCGGTGATTTCAACTTCCAGGACTTTCTGTGCAATGACCAAAAAGAACAAAATAGAAATTCAGAATACACGAGAGGATCAAATTGAAAGAACAGTACATTGAAATTCCTGCACAAGCACAAAAAATTAGCTTATCACCAAACCAAGGTTTGGGCCTCTTAAACCATGGTATCAACTGGAGAATGGATTCTAAAAATTTTTCGAGTGTTTGGATGATTGGCCTCAAAATCAATTTTTTTCACTGCATCCAAACACACTCTGAGACGAAGGAGATTTAAGTAAAGTAGTAGATAT
The DNA here is from genome assembly GCA_963210345.1 of Inga oerstediana. Taxonomy (NCBI): domain Eukaryota; kingdom Viridiplantae; phylum Streptophyta; class Magnoliopsida; order Fabales; family Fabaceae; genus Inga; species Inga oerstediana. The sequence continues at coordinate 28,804,575 of OY723410.1, read as the reverse complement.
GGCGATTGACAAATATTATTAAAAAATATTTTTATAATAAATAATAATATTTAGACTTATTGAAACATTTTTTTTATATTACTTATTTCGATGATAAGGTATATTTTGAACATGCACAAACCAATATATTTAAAATAATTGTTTTAAGGAGATATTTTATTTACTCATATATCTATGCTTAGGTTTCTATTATTTTCCAAATATCTTCTATTATAGGAGTATATCTTTTGGCTGGAATCGTTTTCTGACGTAAGAAATAGAACTTTGCCATCACAAACACTACAGGTGGCAGCTTATAGATGTTCGAGGTTGTTGGCGTTCTTAGATCGTGTGGATGTGAATGAGATTCCACATTAGCAATGCCAAATAATTGGTCCTGTGGAATTCATTTTTATTCGGGATACCCTTTCTGCCCAGGAATAAAATTGAAAATACTTTGCAACATCATAAAATGATAATAAAACATCAAATCTATCTATTTTCTGTTCAAAGTCTGGATAATCAGTATTAATATTAAGAAGGATGGTGTGAATCTTATTTATCAAAATGTAGTTTTTTGTGTAAGTTTTATTCTTGTTTGAGAATAAAAAACTTTTTTTGATTCGTCCGCGATAGGGTCCGTTCAACAAAGGATCATATATTTTAGGTAAGTATTTTTTAATCTCATCATTACATAATCTAATCTTTCTTTCGAGTACATCCAAAGCAAAAAAATCCCTTATCTAGAGCTTCGGCCCTATTTAGAAATTGATTAATTAGGTTGTTTCTTTTTTGTTCATTAATCGAACTCCAATGATTATCCAATTCATCATAGGAGAGTTTTTCTATTGTGACGAGAGATGTCTTTCGTTGCATCATTTCAAGAAAAGTTGATAAACTAGATGGATACGTAAAAGATATTCTTTCTTTTCCATCACTTTGAGATGTATGAAAAAAAAATTGTGACATCTCATTTCTTACAGCATTTTCAAATTGATCATTTTTTATATATCGCAAAGGACAATGGAATAGTTTATAATCGAAAATAATCCTTAAAAAAGGTTTTTCCAATCGAAAGATATCTTTATCTTTCTCCTTTCTTTCATCGATTTTGTACAAATTCTCTCTTTCATTCGAAAAAAAATTAGCAGAAAGATATTTCGACCAAAGAGAAGCAGAAAGAGATTCTGCGTTGGATTCTTTTTGTTCTTTTTTTATCAATTTCACTTCTTTCTTGAATTTCTGACAGTTTTTAATTGAAAATAAAAACAGGCAGTGGTGTTCTCCCTAAATAGTATATTAAGAAAATAAATAAAATAATAATAAAGATTCGAGACATCCATCTTCTCAATTCTAACATAATGTACTTATTAGATCGAATAAGTACATTAGATTTAATAGAATACCAATTTCCGTATCCAGACTAATACCAATCCAACCCATTTCATGAATAAAATGTAACCAATTAACCAACCAACAAAACTACTTGTTAGAAATAAGAATTGGTTGTTGCATCGAAACATATAAATGTTGACTAATCTAACTAAGATTGAACTTGGTAAAATGAAAAGGTTCAATAACTGAAAAATAAGATTATTCAGGAATATCATTTGAATGCTAAAATTACGCATTGAATTTTGATTAGTGGATCCATAATTCAAAAAGTGCTTGTTGTGATTATTGTAAAAGAAATGAAATAAAAGATAGGGTAGAGCTATGACAGTTATTATATGAGCTCTACCCAATGCTAGATGCAAAGGCACATAATAGATCGATATGAACATCATGAACTGTCCCGTAATAAAACCAGTTGTTGCTGATACTTTCTTCTCAGTTCCTTCTTCCATAACCCAAGCTCAGAGAAACAAGAGATAAGAGGGCCCTATGGAGAATGTGGTCAGAAATCCATAATAGAGTCTGACCATAACGACCGAATTAATTATCTTCATGCATAAGGATACTAGATTATCTAGTATAAAACATTTTAAAATCATCACAAGCCTCCCGTTTTTTTTTCTTTTTGATTGTGATTTCTAGGTTTTTATGTGATATATGATAATTCTTTTTTTTTTTTTCCTTTTCTTTTTCTATTGTGATTTCTAGATTTTTATATGATATATGATAATTCTTTTTTTTCTTTTCTTTTTCTGTTGTGATTTCTAGGTTATTATATGATAATTATTTTTTTTTTCTTTTCTTTTTCTATTGTGATTTCTAGATTATTATATGATAATTTTGAAACTTTCCATATATATAGAAATAGAAACAGATAGACTAGAAACGACATCTCTTATCTTAATGACACCAAAGAAAGGGATATTAAATGAATGGAATTAGTATATGGATGGACTATAATGAAATAGAGCCACTTTGAGGTTCCCTATGAAATGAGGCATGGAATGGAGCCACTACGAAGAAGTTCCGTGAGTTATGAAGGAAACTTCGAGCTCATATTGGTCATGGGTTGAGAACGGGAATTGAACTCTATGAGATCTAATTTCCCGTTGTTCCTCAGTAGCTCAGTGGTAGAGCGGTCGGCTATTAACTGAATGGTCATAGGTTCAAATCCTACTTGGGGAGATTTGAATCATTCCGAATTCTTTAATTCGGAATGAAAGGGCTCGCTTTGACCGTTAAGAGTAGGTAACCCGTTCCCCGTGTCTTTGTTTATATTGCATTCTATCTCATCGTATCCCATTTGTTCAGTGAAATGAATTGTGAAACGGAAGCTGTCGTGAAGAAGCATCTGTAGTTTGTGGATTAAGTGGTGTGACAAATTTCGAGGACGAAATTTATTGAACGGGAGGAGAAATGTAATACCCCGAATTTTGAGACTCGAGGTTAGAGAATAAGCCTGAGATTAGTGGATTGCTAAGCCCCAGTTTAGCAAGATCCCAAATTGTGATTAGGGGTTAATGACTACAAAAGTGGACATGGTTAGTGATTAATGAACCCTTTTAGAGAATATAAAGTGGATTGTAGTCGCGTGTGTTATGAGCAACGCCAAAACCCTGTATTTGAGTTCAATTGTGGATTAACATCCAAATTAACTTAGAATAGAGGGAAGAATTGAATGGGGTATTGTGATGGAAATGGTGTCATGTTGTGATATTTAATCATTGGAATTGATTTAAATTAGATTGGACACATTGGTTGCAAAATTGGAAATGCTGTCCAGTATGAATTTTGTCTGGGCAGTCTTCTCGTGTGGACGTTTTTACTAGGAAAATTATGTCAGAAAATTATGAAAATTTCCAGTCTTAAAGATCACATCCCAAGCTTCAAAATGGACATATAATTTGTGCCATTTCATGTTGGGAACTGGGAGATATGGGGTATGTTTGGTTGAGCGATTCGATTGCTTATAAGTTGCTTTTTAATAGTGATTTACGGTATACGAAGTAAGTATGTGAGAGGAGTTGTGTCTCGATTTACGTAAAAAGCAACTTATAAGTTTTTATAAGTTGAAACAAACATGCTTATGACTGTCCAAAATTTGAGGTAAAAAATGGACTCTGTTTTGGGGCAGTGATGAAATTTGTTTAATTCTGGAATTTTGTGGTGATTTCTGGTAATAGATTATATTTTTCCAATGAAGAAGACTTAAATACCTTTCATTTGGCTTTGGAATCACCTCATTTTTATTTTTCTAGAATTAGTTATGATTTTTCAAAGTTTGGGCAGAAAATCTGCCAGAAAATCCGAAAATGCCAATTTTGGGAATTATGACATCATCAAAAGGCAAGATGACATAAGCATGGAATTAAAACATCTTCTCATCATCTTCAGCTCTCATTTCTGACGTGCTGCACAGCTGAATATGGAGAGAGGAGTTGAGAGAAAAATAGAGAGAAAGAGGAAGAAATCTCGCAAGGTAAGTCAATTTCTCTGACGATCTAGCTCCTAACGCGTATAACTCCGATACTAAGCTACTCCTTTATGTTCTTTAAGGTTTGGAAGCTCCTCTTTTGGTGTTTTGAAGTTAGGGTTTTCAGCCACAAGAAGGAAAAGCTAGTGGGAGCTTGAGGTAACTTCCAAACTCGTGCATATTGACTATTCTGGCTGTTATAGACAATTTAATCGGTGAAATTTCGCCGGATTGTCTTTGGTTCTAAAAATGGAAAATGGGTTTGTGGGGCTGTTATGCTGCCCAAATTGATACTAAATGGTAGTGCTAACCTAATGGAATAGTCAATAAAGTGGTTAGGAGTAGAAAGGAACGCGTTTACGGAGCCGAAACCGAAAAACCTCAATTTTCCCCGGAGTACTTGTATATTTCGGTTATGGCTATAAATGGGTCTTAGAGTTGGATTTTCAATGATTTGATGGTTCCATTGAGTTCAGGAGCGAAAATTAGGTGGGGTTACAGTTGGTCACTTTTTCGGAACAGGCCGAAAAAGCATAATTACGAAAACGCCCCTGAAACCCTTAAAGTGGGGCTGTCAAGGGTAATTTTGTAATTGACATTGAATTTGATAATTCCGAGTCCGGAAATGGATTCCTTGGGCAAAAATATGTTAGAATAGCCCATGTCAAAATTTCAGGAAAAGTACAGTCAGATCGGGTACGGTGGGGCCGGACCGGGTCCCCGGGGGCATTTTAGCAAATTTTCAATATAGCTTCATATGACCCTCAGAAACACTATGGAAGTATCTAAATAGTACATTTGACATTGTAGGATCGAATGTGAAGCCCCGAGTTGTTGGCACGTAAATCGAGGAGAAAAGACTGGAGGTAGGGAACTTATCTCTCCTGCATGCTCTGATAACTGTATTAATGTGTTGATGCATGTTATTGCTTTGCTTGATTATGTGGAACATGTATGAATGATTTGAAGCTATGTTTCAATATATGCTATGGCCATATGTGTATCGTTCGAAGCATTGAGCTTATAGATTTGTCATTGTATGTGTGCATGAGTTATGTGATGCAAGCATGTCATGCATTAAACACTTATCTTGCCTGCATATTGATAATGTTTCCCTACTGAGATTCTCTCGAATCTCACCCTCCCTTGCCAACAATTTAGACAGGGCAAGTAGCTCGTGGAGGGAGCGGCAGGACTCATTCGAGATGAGATTGTGTAATCCCCATTTGAAGAATTGTAATGGGCAATTGTGCCCTGTATATCTTTAGCGAAGGTATGTACCCGAGATTGCCAGGATGATTATGTTGTGCACTCTGATATTTATATGAATGTGATTTATCTTCACGTAGTAATTGTATTCGAAATGTGAATATGAGACCAAGTTTATAAATGATTTCGAAAGGTATTTTTGAAAACCCCATCATGTGATGGGTTAGTAAATGTTATTTGATTATTATTGGTCTCTATTTCATTTTAATCGTGTATTTCGGATATAATTACTGAGGGGGTTACAATAAGCATGTCTTTCCCCCCCAAAAATTGTCCTCACCGCCCCTTTAATTGCATTGTGACGGTCAGACACGATTGTTAATTCAATGGACCCAACTATGTCTTTTATCTTGTGTAAAAACCATGACCAATCCTCTAATGTCTCCCCCTTCACAATAGCGATTGCAAAGGGCAACATTTCATTGTCCGCATCATACGCAGAAGCAGAAAGCATCGTTCCCTTGTATGGTCCAGACAAGTGGGTGCCATCAATGTATAGCACATGTCTAGCACCAGTCATGAATCCGTCAATACAACAACCATATGCAATAAATACTCGCTCAAATATGTTATTCACGCTTGCTTCCCATTCAGCAACAGTCCTCTCATCTGCTTCCTTCAATCGGTCACAAATCCAAGGTATCAACATATACGAATCTTGAGGTCTTCCTTGTATGTCTTCCATGGCTTTTTCCTTCACCCGGTATGCTTGCTTATACGTAAGAGTTACACCATATTCTGTTTGCAACGTCTTTCTTATTTCATTTGGACGTTTCTCAATGTGATTTCTCACCTCATCAACTATAATTGACGATGTCAAGTTAGATCTTCCAGCATGACTAACCTGAAGATTGTCTTGCGCACTATGAAAATGTTCATCTCTGAATGTCGTTACCCGTAGTAATGGGCTGGTCTTACCAATAGCATTTGCTGTTACCCTCCAAGGACATCCAAAAATCTTACATTTAACTGAAATGCTGTCCTTGCTATTTCTCACAAATTCAAACTCAAACTTGTGTGCTATGCTGTACTTGTACAACGCCTTCTTAAAAGCTTCTGCATGTGCAAAACTCTGCATGACTCCTGAAAGTAATCCCCTCCATTTCGTACAGTTCAACTCCGGCATTGGTGTAGGTGCACTCTCTACTCCACAGGGCAACCTATTACATCCTCCACCAATTTCAGCAGTCAAACAAGCAGCAACACTTTCATAATTGACTGGTTTATAATCATTTTCCACAATGCTTCGACACTGAGTGGATGTTTGTTGGACAGTCCCAGTAGATCTTCAGCCCTGCAGTGAAAACAACTGCAGTTCGTTAATAACCAACAAGAGCTTCATAAATACAACTATAAAAATTACAAAATTTTACACTTACATGTCTGCCTCAACTGATATATCTGACACATTATCATTCCCTTTTTTTGCTATATACACATGCCCACTCCTTTCATTATAGTCATACAAGTTCTTCACTTCACCATCATCATTTAAATCTATTAGTGTCTTCTCATCAAAGCTCACTGTATATTTCATCTCACACATGTTACAATCAATCCCAAGCCATGATGATATCATCAACCTCAAATCTTTTAGTGTTATCAGCTGTTTTAGCCACTTCGCCTTCACATAACCTCCAACATATTGAATTTTACCTTCATCATTACACACTAATTTGCCTCCAACATGAAAATAACAAAATAGTTCCTTCAAAGACGATGAACCTTCATTACATGTCATTTTGCATGCTTACCTGAAAAAAAAAATTACATTAAAGTTACACCACTCTTTATAATCTCACCTACCACCTACAATTTACAATAATACTATATGTTTTAACATCTCCATCCTCACTGTTAACAACACCCAAAAATATTTACCCTGCATGTCCTATTAACAACATAATGATCTTTAACATCTCGATAATCACTGTTAACAACACCCAAAAATCATCACCCTCTATCTCATATTAACAACAACATAATGTACTTTTACATCTCCATATTCACAAATAACAACACTCTGCCCATGTCGTCACTCTGCCTCTATTATTATCACCCAGTCAATAGGTCTTTACATCTTCATACTCACTAATAACACCACCCTCACCCACGTTACTATCCATCGCAACACCACCTTTCCCCTGATTCAACACCCATCCCGTCAGTACTCACAGTAAACAAAAATGGCACAAGCTTCATCAATCACTCAACAAAACGCAATCGAATCCATCGCACAACCATCAAAATTGTTCCATTACCTTAAAGCCACTACTTTTATGTCAGATCATCTAACACCCCCTTACCCATAATGCGTCTGCTTCGATTACGTACATCGCAACCAAAAACCACATAAACATTTTTCAATCAACGTTCAAGAAACACAGCGTAATCATCATTTCTCTCTCAGATTTGCTTACCCGTGGCTTGCCTCTGATTTCCGTAGCTTTTCGTCGTCTTTCGTCACTTTTTGGCGCCACAACGCTGTATATTGCTTATGCTGACGTTTTTCCTTTTCATGTCTTTTAGGAGGGCAAGGAGGTCATTTTGCAAACATATGAAATGCCAGATTCCTCATGAGCAACTGATTTGGGATTTTTGATTTTCACCCAACCTTTCTGTCCTTTTGTATTTTTCCTTGTAGTTATCTGGAATTTTCCCAAAATTTTAAATATTTGTATATATTTTTAAATAAAAACACATTAATAAAGAAAAAATCATAAAAATAGGAAAATCTCAAATGAGTGCAGTAGTACTCGAAAACACATTTAAAAGTAAAGCAAGGTGATGTAACTCATGTTGTCAGAAAGCACGTGATTCACTTGGGAGAAGAGGCGTCACATTTTGATTTTTACCAGCAAATTCCAAATAAATTGTTACAATGAATATTCAATATTGAATAGGTTGATGATAAATGTAGAATCCGGATTCTCACCCTTACTATTTCTGTTTCTTGCGCCTCCCATACTTGAAACTCAGTTGTTTTGGTTTAAAAAATGGGATGATTGGATCCTTTTTTTTAATATATATATATATATATATAACAATATGAAGTATTTTTTAAATAGCATCTAGTATCTTAAAATAATTTGTGATACATTGATTATCCTCAAATTTTTTTTGGTAGTAACTACTATCTAGTAAACTGCACTCTAAAGTATTGTTTCAATAACACCCAGTATCTTAAATTAATTTTTAACTTACTCAGCAACTTAAATAATTTTTTAATAGTAACTATTGTCTAACAAACAGTATTATAAAGTATTTTTTTAGTTATATATTTTTAAATAAAAACACATTTAATAAAGGGAAAATGACACCTAGGTCCCAAGGAGCAAAAAAAACACCACAAAAGTCCCTTTAAAAAGTTAATGATAACTTTTCTGTGATTATTTCCCAATGTCCATTTACATAATTACCCCCATTGAAATAATTACAAAAAAGGCACAAGATGAGATGAGGGAAGGCGTGTTTTTGTGATTAAGGAGAAAGAGAAAAATGGATGGACGATACTCGTTGGAGGTACAACATTGAAGGGATAAAGCGTGGTGTTAATGTCGTTGGGAACATCTTTTTCTGCAGCCTCCATTTATGGGTAGTGAGGCACAACAGCGAACTGGAATTTTTTTTTTTTTTTGTGAAAGTTGGTTGGATTGAGATTGAAGGGTTGGTAAAAAGTTGAAGCTCGATCTTAATAATGAAGTAAGTGGTAGGTGGTGGACAAGAAATACTAAGAATTTGCTACACATATGATCTTGACCATTGAAGTTGGGGTTTCACTTTACGCGGGTTGTGTTTATGTTAGAGTGCTCTGTTTTTGGGGTAAGGTTACAAAGGAACTGATGTGTTTTAAGTGGGAATGGTGAATGTAATTGTGGTTCTTTGCTCTGAAAATGCTAAAATGAAAACAAGAAAGTATTATAAATTTGTGCAGTTGTAGTTGTTACTATAGCAATTGTAGTTGTTAATACAAAACATGTGCTCTGTCTTTGGGTAATGTAATAAAGGGAATGCTCTATTTTTTAGCAAGCAGATAGAGTTGTGCTATCCATTCTCGCTGGCAACCAACAAATGAAGAGGAAGAAAGACATGTAGCATTTGAGATGTTATTTTGTAGTACAGGCTAGTTGTTGTGTACATCTGTTGATATTTTGTAGGAATGCCTTGTTGCAGAAAAGGCACTCATGTAGTATTCATATAATGAGACGTTTAACAACATCATGAGTTATTTTGGCAACATAGTCAGTTATTTTCACAACATGTAATTATGAAATGATTTACTTTCAAGTTTGTCAAGAGCGAACTTTGACAACACGTTATGCGTATGTTTACAACATGTTTAGTCATTTTTACAAGTTGTTTAACAGGTCATGGAAACAACGTCTTTACAAACTAAGGTGGCTACACCACCTTTTTTTTGTTTATAACTCTATATGCATGTTTTCACAACACTGAAAGTCATTTTAACGACTGTATTTTTATATGTGATGAACCACAGCAAGTTGTGTTATTTACAACAGCGAACGCTTATTTTACAACATGATCAATCATTTTAATAATGACTAAGCATGTATCCACATGAAACTATGATTAACGCAAAAAATGAGATTGTCCACTACTTTGTGTAGTTTTAACAACATCTCAAATTATTTTTCAACTTCTGAAGTTAATTTTATAACTTATTTATGTCATTGCACCAAGAAAAGATCTTGGTCCATAGCAAGTTTAACTCTATGGATGACGTTGTTTACAACTGCTAACGCTTAGTTTACAATTAACTACTCTGTGTAGTGTTTACAACAACTTCAGTTATGTTTACAACATGTTTAGTTATGTTTACAACTTATTAAGTTATGTTTACACCTAATTTTTGCTGTTGCACTAGGGCAATAATTTGGGCCATATCAGTAAGTTGCACACTATATTGTTGTCACTTCTATCATTGTTTACAACGTTTAATGCTTCTTTTATAACATTATTAATCATTTTAACAACTCTCTAGCACCCTTTCATCATCTACAAGATCCACAAATGTTGATGCATCAAGAGTAACTTTGAACTTCATTTGAATTTTATTATTTTATTTTTCCATTATAGATTATATAATTCTTCGAAACTCCTCATATGTTATGCCTTCCTTTACACATCTTTTTCTTACCAAACCACCAACATATTGCATTTCATCTTCTCTACCGTTGAAAAACTCCCCCCCACATGAAAGAAATAGAATATATTCTTCCCTGAACTAGTTTCCATCTTTCATGAGAATCTGCAATACAAACTTCGTATTAACAACTTCCACAATAATATTTACAACTACATATACTGATATTAACATGTTAACGACACTTTTTTTTATCATCATATCAGTATTTTCTAATAACACAAATCATACTCACATTCAATCAGACCCACTTAAAACAAGGTCATGCCTCTGTTTGCTTCCCCAAAAAACATAGCATTCTCTCTATTACATTGCCCAAAAATATAGCACAGGTTCTGTATTAACAACTACAACTGTCATAGTAACAACTACAACTGCACAAATTTACAACACTTTCTTATTTTCATTTTAGTGTTTTTACAGCAAAGAACCACAATTACATTCACCATTTCCACTTAAAACACAACATTTCCTCTATAACCTTGCCCTAAAAATAGAGCACTCTAACATAAACACAACCCACCCAAGGTAAAACCCCAACTCCAATGGTTAAGATCATATATGTAGCAAATTCTTAGCATTTCTTGTCTACCACCTACCACCTACTCTATTATTGAGCCTGTAACCCCCTTCTGTAATTATATCTGAAATACGCGATTAAAGTGAAATAGAGACCAATAATTATTAAAACTCATTCACAATCCCATCCTTGAGATAAAGTTTTCACAAATACTTTTCGAAATTTAATTGATATGTCTCATATTCACATATCGAATATAACTACTCTGCGAAAATAAATCACATTCGTATAACTATCAGAGTGCATAATATAAATTTCTGGCAATTCCAGATTCCTTACATTAATCCAAGCTTTACAGGGCACATTCGCCCTTTACAATTTTCTAAATAGGGGATTACATAAATTCTTATATCAAATATATACTCGAATATACATTCTAACCTATACAACCATATATTCAAATATACTTAAAATGTTGGTAGGGAGAGTGAGATTCTAAAAAATCTCAGTAGGAAACAAATACCAATATGCATGCAAGATAAGTGTTTAATGCATGACATGCTTGCAATACATAACTCATACTCACACAATGATATATCTGCGTGCTCACTGTTTCGACAATATACTCATAGTCATAGCATAAATAGAAATAGTGTAACCCCCTCACGGTAATCATATTCGGATTATGAAATTTAAGTGAAATAGAGACCAATAAGACAAAATCGCATTTATAATCACTCATCTCCAAGAGATTGGGTGTCCAAACCAAACGTTTAAAAACAGAATTCATCTGGTATCACATTCACTTTTGAATACAATTACCTGTGCAGTTATATCACATAATAAATATCAGAGTACGTAACCAAAATCCCAGCAACCCCAGGTTACTTGTATATATACAATGGGTTTCATGTTTCCCAAACATGGGGATTGCATATCCAAAAATATTATCTACAACTCATATACATACAGTAATCCCAAAATCCAAAATCTAAAACAGATAACCAACAATCTAAAATCTAATATGTCCATACTAGTCCTAACCACTCCTGGTTGGCCGCTTCCTTTTCGAGCCACTCACCTTAGAATTTCACAGTTTCCTCCGTGAGTGGCGAGAGCTTGGGTTCCATATAGTAAGTATAAAATGTGGCCTGCTATATTATGAAGCAGCAATGAACGTCGAAGCATCAGTACAAAACATGACCATATACACTGTTGAAGAAAATGGGGTTGAGGTTCTACTGATGATAATGTACAGGATTTTCCCAATTGTGGTTGCAACAGAAGGCAGAACAATAAGCATGTTGTCACCGAGTGGAGTGAGTGGCGATATTACTTATTTAGGTGCTTATATTGGATACTGAAAGAAGTAGGCTTCAACAACAATCTATGGGATGCAACGTATGGTTCGAGGTACACCGCACACTACTATTCTGTTATTGCATCAACACAGCCGCATATATGGATCACGTATCCAGAAGAGGTTCTTGAGCTGGTTGTGATCCTCGACCTCAACAAATGTGCTTATATGAAGATAAAGCTAGTTAATTTGCGGATCTTCCGTCTGAGGCAACAACCGAGCATCGCGCCACCATTGTCATCAACGTTGGTGGAATTAAGCACAGACGAGAATGATGAGACTATAATTGACTTAGTACTACCAGACGTAATCACATTAGGACAAGATTTAGGATTTGTAGTTGACTGAAGGGTGGTCTTATGCGCATGACTACATATGATGCAACAAGTGTTATTACATATTAAATAATAAATCTTGTAATCTTGTGCGCAACATGTGGTCTCATGTGCTTGAATACAGATGGTGCAATTGAATGACATAACTGTTGTGTCCACACTTTGTAGTTGTAATATATTAGCAGTAGTTAATTAAGGTTTAGCATGTAGTTAGTGGGTCCATCAATATTACCAGGTTAGTTGGTTTTATTGGTAATAATATATAAGCATTAGTTAATTAATGTTTAGCTTGTACTTAGTGGGTCCATCAATATTACAAGGTCTTTCTGCTTGTTTTGTACTATATTGCAACTCGGGTTTTGATGACTTCATGTTTTGGTACAACCTATGTCATGGACACAGAATGTTTTTTCACACTCACAGTATTGTCTTTCCTTTGACATCCTAATGATATTTCACGGTATTTGCTACATATGGCATGGAATGTTGAATGTAAAAAAGCATTCAGATAAGACAGAGCAAGACTAGGATCCTGCACAACGCATCTTATTGTGTATGGCCACATTTAAACAATTGGGTTACTGATAGCTCACTCCAAATCATACATCAGATCAAATGACGAAATACAAAACCATTGAAGTTGTGTCTCAGTAAGGCGCACTTCCATCAATATCATATATTAATTCTTGCTGATTAAGAAAAAAAGCATTTAAGAAGGAGGAGTATAACTTGCAAAGAGACCTGCTTAAGTGTCATACCATTGGCAAAAATTTTTCATGCCACGGTAAAAGTTTAGGCTCTGTGCATATACAAGGAAAAAATTAAATGACTAATTGCTGTAGAATCGCCTCCCAACCATCAAGGTGATGTGATCCATGCTGAAAGGGATAAAATGGCACATATACGTCTAACCTGCGTGAAGAAGAATGAACACTTACATACTTTTGCACCTAGTTTATTCAGTCCATTCAACACAAAGGAAATGGAAACTTGCAATGAAGAACAATTAGTGAAGCAACTTATAAACTATATAAGTAGACAGCTGGTAAACCGCAAGGGTCGGAGCAGCACTAAAAATTTGCTTAGGTAAAAAAGGAAAGACTCTTTAAGACCTTGACTGTAGTTTGAGCATTCTGTGGAGATGGCAAGCAAATGTCGATACATGCCATAGTGCTTTTGCAATCACAGTGTGTCTGAGTTCGAACTATATTTAGCGTGATGGTTGTGAATGTGGAACACATTATATATAAAAGGGAAGGTAAAGTTAGGAATTCAAATTTTAGTCCCGTGGGAACATATTTTATTATGTCTATACTTCTGTAGCGTAGTGTGGCCAAGCACAGAGCCCGATGTTGGCGGCTTGCGCTTCGAGTTTGTGGGGATCGGCTTATGAATAGTTGCCACACATCTCTACGAGAGGGAAAAGATTTGTATGATATATTGATTATCTTGAAATAAACTACAATGAAATGGGTGAGAAAAAACATTTCTAGCCTAAACTTTAAGAACAATCGCGATATCCATGTTGTAGCAAGTATATGTGCCTGAAAGTTGCAAATCGACAATTATATTTACATCAATAGCAGGAAATGAACCCACAAATTTTGTAAATTATAGATCAAACCCTTATTGTAAGAAAGAATTTGGTAAAATGCAAAGACAATTATTTTCTGTTACCCAATACCTGGAAATGTAAAAAATTAGAGTAATAAGTTTTCTTCTACAAAAAATAGAACCAATAAATTTGGTTATGACTATGATTCTTAATTCAAGTAGGTTTATTAAATTTGTTCTACTTTTGTTTTTTATTATTTGGTAGGGTTAGAATTCTATTAATAATTTAATAATTATTAATTATTAATAAATATATTATAAAAAAGAAGAAAAATATATAGAATGGTATATTTGTCCATTTATAATTAAGTCCTCTCACCTATCAACCAAACAAGATATCAAACCTCCCTTTTTTTTCTTCTTGAAGAAAACAAACTCATGACCCCTCCAAACTTAATGTTAAGTAACCTCACCTCACATCGATGAACCAAACACATAGGAAAAGGAGGGAAGCCGCTTATGGCTCCTTTGTGTTTACTTGTGGACAAAATTCAAGGTTAACCAAAATTTTTCTATCTCCATGTAAGAAGAAGAAGAAGCATAAAAGTTTAGTAGATAAGCGTCCATTGATAGTAAGATAGCAAGCGCCACAAGCGTTAAAACTCGCAACGGCCGGCCAATACCAAATCCATTAAACAAAGGCTTGATAATGGCCGCTTTAACCAGTCAGAAAGCTTGAAACATTAAAATAATTGCCTTTCGTCACAATCCATCTTCTTCACCTGAACATTTAGAATTCTCTCTTTGTCGCCAATTGTTGTTCTTCTCATTATTCTCTATTTGTTTTTCCCCCTCTCAATCCTCCTTCTTTAATTTAATTATCGCACGACGCTCTCGTCATGGACTTTCTCCAATCACCAATCTCCTTCGTTCTCTTCCTCAACATTCTCTCGAATATTATTCTCAACTTTCTTCTATTGGATTTGGAGACTCAGTCGCTGCTAGATCGATTGGATTGCAGGTGTTTGTTTCAGCGTTTCTGGATTTCGTATGGACGGAAATTTCTGAATCTTCTGCGTGGTGCGTCTTTCTTTCTTTTATCTTTTCTTTGTTTGTATTGCTGTTATTGTTTACTTGTGATGGAAGTCTCGGCATGGGTAATAAATAAGAGCACAATTTCTGGAATCTAAATACAGGTCTTAATATTTCTTTAATTGTGTCCCTCAGCTTCGTGTTTAGGTGAACAGGAATGCTTGTGATTATTATTGCGTCTTTCTTTGTCGGTTTTATGTTTTTTCCCGTTTCAAAGTAGCTTGTGATAGAAGCAAGTGTGAATAGTATACAAGAGCACCATTTCTGGAATTGATTCTAGTTACAGGCCCGATATTTCTTCCATGTTATTCCTTAGCTTCATGTTTAGGCGAACAGGAACGTTTCTGATTAATATTGCGCCTTTCTTTATTTATTTTATGTTCAACTTGTGACGGAAGACAGCATGAATAATGCAAACACTATTTCTAAAATTGATCCTAGTTACAGATTATGGCTTTTATTTCAATGTTGCATCCTAACTTCATGTTTGGCGAACAGGAATTTTGTTACTGTTATTGCTTCCTTTTTTTTCTCTTAAAACTTTATTTTATATTCTTTTTTCATCTACAATTGTTGTTAACTTGTGATAGAAGCCAGCATGAATAATAGGAATATCGTTTCTGAAATATCTTCTACTTAAAGATTCTGACATTTCTTTAACGTCACTATTTTATGTTTAGGTGAACAGGAATGTTTATGATTAGTTTTGCGTCTTTCTGTATGTTTTCTTTTCTTTTCCATACACTAACCGTTAACTGGTCATGGAGTTCACTTCATCTGGAGTATTAAGAAAGATATTTATAACTCTATTTTTGCTTTCAATTCTGGTTACCATCGTGTTCTTTGTATACAGGCAGGGATACCATCCAATCAAAATATTTTAACTTATGGATTGAGCTTGTTCTCTGAGGATTTTTTCCTTGTAAAGATTACTGTAGAGATCTAATTTCCAAGATAAATGGCTTCATCCTTGGAGGAACTCCTAGCAGGAGAAGGGTTCAAGGGAAGTAGAAGAATCGCAAGATCCCGATCTTCCCTCCAGTCTAATCCTGAAAAGTTTCATCATTACTCCATCAGGGACCAGGAAAGGAGGTTATCTGTGTCAGAGGACAGAATTAGAGTGGAGAGAATGAAATCTCATGTCTCACAGTATCGGATTGGGGGTGACTTTTTAAATAGAGATACTGCTCAGAGCAGAAGACCGAGGGATAATCTTGCTGAAGGAGAGAATTTGGATGAAGGATTGAAGAATGACATTGTTGAGAAATCTTCCAGCAATACGAAGTTAAGTAAAAAGTTCGATAGCAAAACACCAGGACACAAACCTAGAAATGAGATAATCGAGGTGGTCGAGCAAGAAGAGGACAGAGTTAAAGATGTTTATTCCAATGGATTGTTAATTGCTAATAGAGGGAAAGAAGAGTATTTGAATGACTTTAGGAATAGGGATAAGTGGCCCAGGATGCTACTCAAGGGTGCAAACTTGAATAAGAGGCATAGCAGCAGTTCAAGTACACATAAGGTTGGACAGTTGAGTGGAAGTATAAAGAAGAATACAAAGCGGCAGGAGAGATCATACAATCAATCAACCAGTGAAAGCTTTGAAAATAGTTATGATAAAAATCATGGGCATGCTTTGCAGATACCAGCTGAGGTAGCTCTTGATGAAGTTGCTGTACAAGCAATTGTTTCTATTCTAAATGGATATATAAAATGCTTTCTAAAAGATGAAGATTTTCGGACCACATTGCGCCACAATTGTTTTTCCTCCTTGAGTTTCATTGAACTGGAAGATGAGAACAGTACTGAGACCAAAGTCATAAGAATCCTTGAACAAGCGATTGATACAATAGAACAAGCTGCTGAGGAATCTGTATCTGAAAAAGAATTGAAAAGAACCTCTTTGCAGCTAAGCATTATTACTGGTCTAAGCTTAAATGAATTGAAGTATGGTTTTACATGTGGGATACCTAACTATAAGTTGTCTGCCTGTGCTCATCTTTACCTCAGTGTCATCTATAAGATACAGAGAAAAGATAAGGTATCGGCAAAGCATCTTTTGCAAGTGTTTTGTGATTCACCTTCTCAGGCGCGGACAACATTGCTGCCTG
The DNA here is from genome assembly GCA_963210345.1 of Inga oerstediana. Lineage (NCBI taxonomy): Eukaryota > Viridiplantae > Streptophyta > Magnoliopsida > Fabales > Fabaceae > Inga > Inga oerstediana. The sequence continues at coordinate 28,787,323 of OY723410.1, read as the reverse complement.
AATTGTGGGAGTACTTATTTTCTCCACATCTTTCTCATTTGAGGGCATGGTACAAAAGGGAAGTTCATATGCTACTGGATATGCCAAGCAGAACACGAAAAGTAAAGAATCTTGAAAAAATGTATAATGAGCATTTGGATTCTGGGACATATTCATTTTCTATATACTACAAGGACTGGCTCACTGAAGGAGCAGAAGCTCCATCAGTTCCTTCTGTCACCATTCCATCAATATCTGCTTCAGAAAGTCACCATGGAAGTCCCCTTGGTCAATCTTCTGAATTAGCTTCGTCTGTTGATTCATTCTCACCTCAGACAATGGTTAGCAAAAAACTATATGATTCTGTCTTTGGTAGCTCGAGTAAAGCTGGAATTGAAGAAGAGAAAGATAATGCCATAGAAGATAACTTGCACAACCACATGAGACACTCATGCGATTTATCTATTGCTGAACAAAAATTAACATTTGTCTCTGAAATGGTAAAATATACAGATGAAGATACTGAAGAAGATTCTAAGAAGATGACGCTTGCTATTGAGCTCCATACTGTATGTTTTGACTCTCATTTTTATTATTTCTTTTCATCTTATGCCTTAGAGTGCAATTTTTTTGGCCAAACATTAGAGTGCATTAGTATAGCTATTTTCTCTTTAACCATGTGATTATAATGTGCACATACAATATCAAGTTTATAAAGTGAACAGATTATTCTTACTGCTCTACAATGCTATTGGAATAATTTTGCAGTTACGTTATGATTATTTTAGTATGGTTTTTTTCAATAAATTGTTGATTGGAGTCACATAGTTATTAGTTTTTCTCTTCTCTTGCTCTGCATCTAACATATCCTCACATTCGTATATATTATTTTCTTACATTTTTGGTGCAGAAAGGAATCTCATTGCTATATGATCTACCACATGAGAGAACTAATGAAGTCACCCTTAGCAAGGTGACAGGATCTGTTTTGGGCATGCAAGATGCCAAACGGCATTTTGATCCCATTGTGTCTACTGGTTCATTGTCCAGTGAGGAATCAGTCTCCAGCTCTGTTGTAAATGTATTGTACTCTTAGCTATTTCTATTGTTTGATAGCGCGTTCTGTTATTTTTTTTTTTTCTTGTGACCTCATCTGACCCATTATTATCTACATGCAGCCAACAGAGACGAGTTCTTCTCCTAAAGGTGAAAAATAATTACATTTCATTAATTCAAGTTCCATGAGAAATCATGTCTTATTCTATCATCATTTTGTGGATGAGAGTGAATGAAGTACATAACTACTTTGTTGCAGGATTTTATTTTCCCACTATTCCACAGGAGTTCATTTGTCCTTTGACTGGAGCTTTATTTGAGGAACCAACTACCCTTGAGACTGGTCAAACCTATGAACGAGCAGCCATCACAGCCTGGTTTGAAAAGGGAAACAGAACTTGCCCGGTGTCTGGAAATAGTTTAGATTGTGTTGCCATGCCATTAACTAACCTTGTTTTGAAGCGTTTGATTGATAATTGGAAGTCAGAGCAATTTAATCGCATACTGGATTTTGCTTCTCAAATTGCAGACAATGAAAGCCATAAGCTGAAACATGATGAGGCTGCTGTTTTTAATTTACAGAGTCTCTTCACTTCATTGAATGGATCAAACAAAAGAAATTATGTCAAACAACTCATCTCTATAGGGCTTCTGTCATTTCTTTTTAGGAGGCTTGAATTGGGAAATGTGGAAGAGAAAACACATGCGTTGGCATTTTTGCTAAATTGCAGTGAAGCAGATTCTAGTTGCATATATCAGATCGCAAGGAACATTGACAAAAAATTTCTTCTAGAGCTTCTTTGCAGCGACGATGTTGCCTCAAGAACAACTGCAATTTCATTGCTTGCTGAATTATTTTCTCTTAAAAGGTGAGTATTATCATTATTTTCTAGATTTCTTGGTTTTTGTCGGGTACCTTTAATTTAAAATTTTATTATATTACCAGTGGTCTTGCTTGTTTGGGTCTCTTTCCTATTAATGCTGTAGTTTGGATCTTCCACAGTAGTGCTAGCTGTAAGAGAGAATGACACAAAGAAACCCCAACTTTCTAGCTCCCTTTTATAGATGAAGTAAATTATTTATTCATATGACTCTTCATGTTTTCGGTGTTTATTCATATGTCTACAGCAAATGAAAAACCATGAACCCTGTCTTTGTCTTTGATAGTTGAGCAACAACTCAGTTTGAATGCCTTACTGGCTTACCTCATTTGATAACATTCTCTCTCCATCAACTCCTTTGTCCACCGCTTCTAACTCTTTGAAGGGTTATCATTAAATATTTTCTTGCTCCATTAGAGCTGCTGTTATACTCCAGTATTTTTTGCATCTTTAAATTTGAAATGTTAAAGCTAATATTTTTTAACATCTTATGCAAAGAATGCATTACTATCTTCCAAGAATAAAATAGTTCTTCCTCATATAAGTAGAATACCAGCAAAGCACCTGTAAAAGGTTGAAGTTTTAATTCTAATCTTTTCTATAATCATTACTACTGAAAAATTCATAAAAGAAATTTAAAATAAGAAAGACGTAGATATTTAAGTTGAGAAGAGGCATAAGCGCATATGGATTCATGCATATTGTTGATGCTTAAATTACCAGTACTACTGTACTAGTAGTAAACAAGGGATAAAGTGCTGTTTAGTTCTAACATGTTGATAAAATGAAACCCCATTGGAATTGAGATGCATACCATCCAATCTTGCTGCTACCGAAGGTAAAGAGTACTTTGCACTGAAAATTAACTATAACCTTATGGTTGTGGGGGTTGTGCTCTAAATGTTTTGATTAATTAGAATTTGAAATCATGTCAATGAACCACTTGATCTAAAAGATGGAATCCTTATATCAATATAATGGCTTTAAAAACTCTAATAGGATAAATGATTCTGTTCTTTTTCGTACCGAAAGGATAATTTGTTTTAAATCATGGTGATATCATGTTGAACAAATTGTTGAGGGTTAGTCCTTCAGGCACTTTAGTAGGACTAGAAATTCTTACATAATTATAGCTCTTAGGGTTACTAACGTTGTTCCTTTCAGTTATACATTACTTTGTTCTTTTTAATATTTTTGTTGCAGAAATGATGCTATTTCCTTCTTAAGTGAATTTGCTGGTCCAGATGTATTGAACACAATGAATGTTCTACTTTTGTTTCTTAAGAATTCTTCTCTGCATCAAAAACCCATTGTTGCAGTTCTTCTGTTACACCTCGATTTACTGGTATGTTCCAATAGTCTTGTTAACCTCATTCTGGTTTTCCCACCATATTCATTCAATGACATTTTTCTTGTACTATCAGAAACAATCCTGACTTGTCTGACATTAAAAGTATAAATGGATCAGGCAACATAACAATCCTAACACATTTAACGTAGGAATCTTGAGAATGGGATAGTCCAAATCTTTTGCAACTTTTTAAATTATATAAGCTAGATATCAGAAAGTAATGACCTTTCTAATTAATTACTTGCATAAACTAAATGACATGCAAGCAGACTTGAAGGGTTAGAAAGGAACAAAAGCAATAGCATCAAGTAACTGAGTTTGCAAAATTAAACAGAAAGTACACATCGACTGCTAATGGAAAAGTTATGTATAAAAAGTTATTGCTAAATATACCTACTTGTTTTCTCTACATTATGGCCTCTTTCCAATCTGTGAGGTGTGAAACTCAATCTCTGCCATTGGCTAGGACAACTTCTCGCCGAAGACTGAGCCTCAAATGCATAGCATATATAGAGAGGAGGCAGTAAATGTCATTGCAGTTGCTCTTGATGCTAGCTTACACGATGACAAGGTCCAAGAAAAGTGTTGCAGGGCACTGCTTATTTTGAAAGGACTTTTTGCTACCAAAGGAAAGAAACAAGCCAAGACTGACATTTTAAAGCAAAATGAAGATGAAAATGATAGTTCAGAAGTCAATGCTTGTGAGCATGAAGAAGAGGGTTTAATTTCATTGGTATGTCTACTTTAAGTTATCTTATTGTTTCTCACTTCCTTTTCCCCACCATATTAACATTCTTGAGTAACTATTGCTATGATTTCCTGAAAGTTTTGTGTTATGCATGTAATTATGATACTTACCTCAGCATTTCGTTTTGCACTCCTTCAGCCATTACAGTTGTATGCTTTTTTCATTTACCAAATAAAAGTAGCGCCAAGCTTCTAGAAGTATTGATTCTTATGCAGAACAATTTAGCACCGTCATTGAAATATTTTTTGCTCGCATAATCTACATGATGTAACTTGGCTGATATTTTAAATGAAACCATAGGAAGATGAAGAAGAAAAGAACAAAGAGTGGCTGATGAACTTGTTAGAATTGTTGATTGGTGATGGAGAAAGCCCATTTTTGAAGAACATTTCAAGATGTTTAGCCTCTAGATACCTAGATTTGGTGAAGATTTGCTTATTAACAGTTACATGGCTCAGCTCCAGACTTTCTGTACTAAGTAATTCTGGTTCACCCCTTCCTGCGTTCCCAGCCATCATCTATCAGATGAAAGGAATACTGCAGAGTGGAGATCTTGAGCTCAAAACTCTTGCTTCTTTGTCCTTGTTTTATTTCAGTAAGATTCCAGGTTTGTGTACATTTCCTTCTCTTGCGTAACTTTTTTAAATTTTGGCCAATTTCAGAACTATTTCATGCAATATATGCCTTCATGATCCATGGAGCATCAGAGTTTTTAAATTAATGGATCTGAAACACCTGCAACCTCCAAATCGAAGTTAAAAGTGATTGCAAAGTATGCATTGAAAATGATTAGACTATGAATATTTTCATGGTTCTAGTTTCTCTGAGTTATAATTTTTTTTTTAATATGGTAGAGACACACAAATGAATAAAGGGAAGATACATGATAAGATAGAAAACTACCTATATGTGAGATGCATGGCAGGATAGAAATGTAAGGATGGTGTTAACAGCTAATTAAAATCAGAAAAAGATCATGACAGAAACTCCCACTATTTTCTTAAGGTTAGTATATACGCAGTTCCATTACCTACAAGTTATTCTCTTAAGCCTTATTGATGATAATAATAATAAAAGTGAAAAAAAAAAATGCGTTTTGAAACTCATGTATACATCATATATTCACAGTTCCATTATCTACACAGATTTTTTATTTTGTTATCTAATGCCTTAAATCCTGAATGTTGCAGAAAGCAGAGCCCTTTTGATGACTATGGCAGAAGATATTGCTGCTCCTCTTCATAGACTTATTGATGCAACATGGACTGCAAAGCAGCTTCTTGTCATGTTAGGGAAGGAATTGTAATATTTAAGGAAACGAAAGCCATATGCTAGTGATCTGCCTGTTTTTTAGAGATCGAATTTTGGTGCGCTCAAATTTTTTTTTAACTTGTGTAGGCTACATCATACAGGACTTGTCATAGTCCATCTCCAACGTAAGTTGTAAGTTTGTTTGGAAATGCATTACACGAAATACATATATATATATATGTATGTATGTATATATATATATATATATATGTATATATGTATAGATTGAGTTATATATGATGTGATATTTGCCTGTATATTTTTATATTTAAAATTTTATATAAGAAAAACAACTGTAAATACAATAAAGTATGTTAAACCATTTTTGTATTGGCTTTTCAACATTTAGGACTAAGTTTTCAAGCGATCTGTTTTGAGTGAAAGGAAGAATATCATTTCATCAAAAAGAACCGCGGAGGCGGTACTTGGTTTACAAAATAAGCACCAGGCTGCAAATTAGCTATTTACACTGGAGAAAACAAAAACCAGGGAATGGGGTGAGGGGGCAATTTGGTCAAAAAATGTTAAATCTCAGGACTGATTTTCCAATACCGGAGTTGGTGGTAATGAGTAATCCCATGAAAATTGGTATTGTGTAGTCTCAAGATTGTTGAAATACTCATACCAAACATGACAAAATGGACAATCATAGTACCAATCCAAATACAAAACCTCATATTTCCTCCTACCAAAGAGGGCCTTAAAGTATGATGAACTAATGGTAACACTAGTGTCACTTCCTTGTACTGTGAAAGAAGCATTAGCAAACAGCCATTTGTTTTTAGAATTTCAAATTTTCCAGCAAAGTAAAAAAAAAAAATGGTTCTCCAAGAATTCCTGTGGGGAGGGGAAAAAACCATCTCTTGGAAGGCATGGAAAAGAATTCCGCTCTACTTTACTTGTGACCATTCAATAAGCCACCTCATAAACATATGACATTCAATATTGCACTTGGAAAAATAAAATAAAAAAGCCACACACCCTTCTCCCTTTCTTTATAGTCGGCAAATATAGCATCCTTATTTTTATTTTTAGAATATAATAAGTATAATTTAAAGATAATAATAAATTTAGAAGTGATCTTTAGGTTTTAAAAAAAGAAGAAGAAGAGAAGGAAAATTTGATTTAAAATATATTATGAAAAAAAAAAATCATTATAAAAAATAATAAAAAAAACGAAAAAAAATTCAAAGGTAGGCATAAAATAAAATTGAAAAAAAATTATTATAAAAAAATATAACCACCTACCACCTATCTATCAATCACACCACCGTTTTCGGTGGTGTGATAGCAAAATTGTCCAGTCGGCAAAAATGTCTATTATTATTGTTATCCCTTGTAAGTTTCCTTGGCTTATAAGCACAAAATTAGGAAAAAAATCTCTCAAAAAATTTTTGTGGATGATAAAGATTTGCAAAATTTATATACACAGAAAATATTGGTACTATGCAAATTTTGTACATACTCTGATTTAAGTTTTCTTACTAATACAATTTTCAATATTTTTCCCCATTTTCTTTACAAGTATTAGTTCCTATACTCATAATCCATTAATTATAAGCAACATAGTTACTGATTAAGTGATACTCCCTCCGGTCCTAATTATAAGACAAAGTTGATTTTTTTGGAGAAATTAATGATGCCAATTAAATTACTTTAAAGTGTTTATATTTTTAGTATCCTTAGACTATATATTAGTTTATTAGTCAAATTAATTAGTTTGGAGAAAAAAATAAAAATATAAACACTCTAAAGTAATTAAATTGGTTTCCTTAATTTCTCCAAAAAAATCAACTTTGTCTTATAATTAGGACCGGAGGGAGTATATAAGTTGTCACAAAATACAAAATAAAAAAACTTAACAAAATAAAGTAATGAAATAAAACTCGTTTATTTTTATCCTAATAAAAATTATTGCACTCATAACCTTCTCTTTTCATTTATATAGAATCTGTAATATAATTTACTTTGATTTTAGTTAGATTCACGTGATTAAATCATTTTAATTTGTGCTTCTCTTTAAATAAAAAGCAAAATAAATTATATTACATATTTTATATAAATAAATTTTATTTTCAAAAAAGTTTATTCAGTTTAGTTTTTGATTATGAATATAGGAACTAATACTTATAAGGGGAAATTAAGGGAATATTACTTATTGAAAATTTTAATGGTGAGAAGAGCTTAAATCATAATACCAGTAGTTTATGTGTATCAAATTTTGTAAAGCACCGATACTTTTTATGTATAAAAATTGTTTAGATCATTCTTACCAATAAAATTTTTAATAGGAGTATTTTTTCCATTTTTCCCTGCTTATAATCTAGGAAATCTAATAAGGATTAACATATTAATTTCTTAAAAATAATAAAATTCGATTATCTCAAAAAACCCAAACAGATTTGTCGATTCATTGGGTTCAATTTGTGGAGTTTTCTTTTTATACACACACATTCTATTTTCATTTTTGTTTTGTTTAGCTTTTTTTTTCCAAGCCAGATCCTTTGTGCATTTTTGGAAATTCGCACTGGATCCAACTTTTCTCATTTACAAAGGAGATCCGTTATAGCATCTGGATCTTTGGATCATATTTTAACAGTCCAAACAATGCAACGAACCCTTCTTTTCTTCTTTGCAAGCGGGGAAAGCTGAAACTAAAACGAAAAGGAAACAAGCCAACGTAGCCCTAACGCATCGATCACCCAGCCTCTCATTCAGTTTCCCCACTCTCTTCCACCGTCTCTTGTTCGGTCGTTCTCCGCCGTCCTCCCCTTCGTCCTCAGCTCTTGCCACGTCTCCCTCACAGTGTGTGTAAAGATTGGAAGAATCTGTTCAAAACCATCTTTCATTGCGGAGCACCTCCACCATCCCACTCATAAAAACCCTTTACTTGTTGTCGATTGTTCTGTCTCTGAATCTAATAATTGGCACTCATGTTCTTTCAATCGTGAGATGCAAGTCCTTGAATTTCAGAATCAGAACCCACATACCATGGATTCTGTAATAGATTGTGTCCATTCCAGCAATGGCTTACTTTGTGTTAAACTCAGGGCTGAATCTTATGATTCCTTTTGGTTGTGGAATCCCTCTATTAGAGAGGTCAGACAAGTGCCCAACACTTTTAACAAACAAGAGTTTGAGGAGTATGCTGTAGGATTTGGGTTCAGCCCAACTGGTAATGATTACAAAATTGTGAAGCTTCTTTTGTCTAATTATTTGATTGTTCAAGTGGAAGCCTACGCATCAAGGACAGGGTTACGGAGAAAAGGTGAACTCAGGAACTTAGAGAATGTATATGTTACCGGTCTCGGCGATTTCATTAGGGGTGTCCAAATCGGGACTGGGATCGGATCCCCCACTCTCGGTTTCGGTTTTGGTTTTTGGTTGGGATGCAAATTGTATCCCGGTATCGGTTCCAATCTCGGTTTGGTCCCGGTAATTCTTGGCGAGATTGGGATCAAACCGGTAAATCCGGTCTTTTTTTTAAAAAAAATTAAATTTAAAATATATTATTATATTAGTTAAATTTTCTATAATATAGTGTTTAAAGTAATTATTAACACCTAATAAGGTTATAATAATCACACAAATTGATCTAGAATTGAAGGATAATATTTTATTATTATTATTATTATTATTATCATCACCTTTATCATTTTTGTTATTATTTTTATACATTATATAGTGGAATTAATATTATGATATATACAATTTAACTCCAATTAAATATGTGATACGCATTTTATCAAATTATAATTTAAATTATGGAATAAAAAATACAAAAAATAAAATAATAACTTAGTTTTTAAGAAAAAAATTTAAAAAAGAATAAAAAATCAGGATCGGGATCACAAGGTGTGTGACCGGTCCCAGTTCTAATAGATCCCGGTTTTCCTGGTCCCGGCCGGGACGGGAAATTCCCAGGATCAAAATGTCTGGGACCAGGACTCGACAACTGGGACCGGGACACTTTGAACACCACTAGGTTTCACTGTTAATGGAGCTGTCTTTTGGTTTGGGCGAAAAGGAGAAAGTAAGCTTGATGTGATGGTGTCATTTGATATAGCCATGGAAGTATTCACATTGATACCCCTTCCTACCATGACTTTTACCCCAATATCATGTTTCAATAGTCTTACTATGTATAAGAACAAACTTGCTATGCTTTCTCGCACTCTGAATGAAAATAACAAAACATGTTTGATTCATTTGTTTGTGTTGGAGGAGTCTACAAATCCATCCAGTGAGAGATGGAGTTGGACTAAATTATATACTAGCGAACCCAGTCCATACAGCTTCAACATTAGTCCAAACATTGTTTGGAGAAATGAAATTGTTTGCTTTGCTTTCCCAGAATACGAAGACTTTATTGAAGGTGAACAAGAGAATCATCATGAATCACAAATTGTTTTGTGCAATCTCACTACAAATGAATTCAACATGTTTGCTATCCCAAAACATAGCCGTCATGTTAAAATGTTTGATCATGTGGAAAGTCTTGTACTACTTGACAACAATTATATTTGAAGATAAATGCAGGTTAGTTAAGTGGTGACGCCTCTGAATTTGCAGGTTATGACATCCCTACTTATTGTTGTTAACATTTAAGGGATACCAGCAAGCCATGTTGATAATAATGAAGATAAATGCTTTTTTGAAATTAATGCATCCATCATATATGCCCAGTTTCGTCATCTACACAGAATTTGTGTTGTGTGATCTAATACCTTAAATCTTGAATGTTGCAGAAAGCAGAGCCCTTTTGATTACTAGCAGAAGATATATCTGCTCCTCTTCGTAGATTTATTGATGCAACATGAACTGCTAAGAAGCTGCTTGTCATGTTAGGTTAGGATTTGTAATATTTAAGGAAACAGATGCCAAATGTTAGTGCTCTGCCTGTCTGTTTTCAGAGATCCAATTTTGGTGCCCCCAAATTTTTCTTTCAACTTATGTAGGCTGCATCGGACTGGACTTAGCAGTAGCACTGTTCATCTCCAATGTAAGTTGTAAGTTTGTTGGGAAATACATATTATACATGTTTATATATATTTCGAAGTAGGATATGATATTTATCTGTATGGTTTTGTGTAAATTTTGAAAAAGAAAACAAATGTAGTACAATAAAGTAGGATTCAACTATTTTTGTATTGACCTTTCTACAGCAGCTAGAAGTTTTCAACCAATTATGTTTGAGTGAAAGGAAGAAAGTCATTTCATCAAAAAGAATATAGAGGAAGCACTTGCTGGGTTAACAAAATAAGCACCAGGTTGTAAATTAGCAAATATACAAAGGAGAAAACAAAAACTAAAGAAGCTAGGAGGTAATCTGCTATACAGAGGAGAAAACAAAGACGATTGCAGAGGAAGAGACAAGAGGGGATGTGGTGAGGGGGCAATTTGGTCAAAAAATGTTAATTCTTAGGACTGATTTTCCAATACCAAGGGCTGGTAGTACTTCTTCGTTCTTAATATAAGATATATTTACCTAATTTGATTAAACTAAGGAAGTTAGTTAATGTGATATGTATTTTCTAAACTACTTTAGTGTTTTTCTTTAATTTCTTTATTTCTTCTCCTCTTTGATTATTGTTGAGAGAGCAACAATAAGGGTAAATTAGGAAAAAATTAATAAATATAAAAATTATGTCTTATATTTAGGATTAACATCAACTCTTAAAATATATCTTATATTAAGGATGGATGGAGTAATCCCATGAAAATTGGCATTGTGTGGTATCAGGATTGTTAAAATCGTACATGACAAATGGGAAACCTCAATATCAGTGAGTGTTTGGGAAGATCCCAAACCTAGGTTTTAAACCTAGGTTTGCGCAACCCGAGATAAAACTCCTCTCACACACTTACCTCGTAAATTGTAAAAGCTATTCTCAAGAGTTAATCCAAATACATGCGCAATCGCAATACTAACCCTCCATTAACTCCCACCAAACAGAGCCTTAAAGCATGATAAATAAATGACAACACTGACTTCACTCGCCGTCTGTTTCTAGCATTTCAAAATTTCCAACAAACTATACCAACAAAATAGTTCTCCATGCTTTGATTCTTGTGGCATGGGTTCATATAGGTGGTTAATCATATATCAAGGAGGGCATTTGTGGGGAAAAAAAATAGTACTCTATACATTTTGCAACATGACTTCTGTTCATAGAACCCTTTTCAAATGTGACCTATAATAAGGTCTGGTTGTGGGTGTGTCTGTGGTGTTGGCCATTTTTGTCTAATGTTGGGATTCCTATATTCATGAGGATGAGGAAGAAGCGAAAAAGAGGAAGGTGGAAGGCGATTTCTTTTTTCTTTTCTTTTCTTCTTTGAAAAATGTAATTTTAAGATTTCACTTGTATTTAATTAAATATTAAAAATAACTTCAATTCTAATGTTCCTAATATAATGCTACGAGATCTTATATTAAGAACTAAGGGTGTTTAAAATCCAAAAGGGGATTGGATACCCTAATCTCAATTCCCAGTTTTGGTTTTTGGCTTGAATGCAATTTGCATCCTGGTCTTGGCACCATGAAATCCCCCCCTTTTTTAAAAAAAAATAAACTTATAAAATATCATTATATTAGTTAAATTCTCCATATTTTATTATTTAAAGTGATCATTTAACAACTAATAAGGTCATAATAACTACACAAATTGATGTAGAGTTGAAGAATAGCATTATCATCATCTTCTTCTTCGTTATTATCCTTATATAATATATAGTTAGGATTATTATCACGATATATGTGGTTTAACTCCAACTAAATATGTAATACACATTTTATTAAAGGATAACTTAATTTATGGGATAAAAAATTTAAAAAAAAAGGATAACTTAATTTAGAAGTAGAAAAAAAAAGAATCAGGATTGGGATATCAAGGATGATCGTAGTTCCCGTCCTGACCCTGATTCCAATATGTCCCGATTCCAGATGGGACGGAAGATTCTGAGATCAAAATGTCTAAAGCTAGGTTGGAACGACCGAGACTAGGATACTTTGCAGACCCTATAGAAAACCAGAGGTTGTGCAAAATGGATTCTATCACCAATATTCCATCTTATTTTCTATCATGTTCCATTTCATTCTATTACATTCCCTATTATTTTATGAACTGAACACTCCATAAATAAGATAACTTCCTATTTTCACAATGCACTTCCAAGATGTACAATTAAGTGACTTTTTTAAGTTTAACTAAACAGCCGCAATTAAACCCAACTTACCCAATAATCAACTTGTGCATCGAACAACTTGAAAGTGTTACAATGTTGATACCTAAATCAAGTCATTTTCTCCTGAAGAAATTCATGAATTAATACGTATCCTTCCATTAATATTTATAGCTAATAAAGCTTCCATTATTCAGCATCCAAATGACCATTTTTCAGAACAAACCAATTTTTTTTGCATTGCACTACAACCTCTACCACAATTCTAAGATATTCAAATCAAATTTTAGTAAGAAAATTTCTTTCGCAAATAATAGTACATTACTTGTAAAAATTATCAAATCTAAACTTTAAATTTAATGGTACGTTCCACCATTACTATGAATTCTCCCCTTAGTAGAGAGAGAGAGATCATAATCCTTGACATCAATACTCAATTCACCCTTACCTTTTAATATTTATTTTTCTTGTGCTTTTTTTTTTAATTAAATGATTGGCCATTAATAATTAGCCTTAGGGAAGGTGAAGCATAGATCTAGTACAAGGAAGATTAATAAAAGCAATATAGGCTATCATCATCCTCAAATTAGGTTGTAGGCCGTTGAAGCTTAAAGAATAACTGAGTAGATGGGTCATGATCCCAAGATTGACTCAATCTAACATCACTACACCACATAGGATTTTACTAAAATAATCATTCATCAAGTTTTTTTTTCCCAAAACATGCTAAACCTTTAATCACCAAAAGTGTCATCATTGAAACTATTAAAGCATAAGTTCAAGTTTAAAATCAATATACTTATTGTCCAACAAAAAAAATCAATATACTTAAATTCCTAAACAAGTTCATCTAAGTTTCCTAAGGTCATGGCAATAAGTAGAAAGTCAACACACAACATGGGCACACTTGGAGGAGAGCAATTAAGAGAACACACAACATGGGCACACTTGGAGGAGAGCAATTAAGAGAATTTACAAAAAATTTATTTTTATGGACTAATAAATAATAGGGGAAATTCGGGATAAAGACTCATTCCTAAATTTAATTAGAAAAAGAAAAACCTTGACTGTTTGACCAGAACATGAAATAAAATGTGTAGAAGATAAAATGCAGATAAATTACATATTTTAGATCAGGATCTTTTTTCTAATTAAATTTGTGTATGGATCCTTATTCCCAATTTTTCTTAAAAAATATTACTGTAATCATTTTATATTATTAATTAAGTGCATTCTTAGCCATTCTTTCTAGCTTTTAATTATTTATTGTAGATAAAATCAATGTTTGTTAGTTAGACTCATTTTACAAGTTGTAATTCACATATGCATTATGTTCTTCTACATCTTTAATGTTTGATTAGGAGGAAAGATCGAGATTGTTCATGAACAATAATTTAAGATACGCGCTTGTTCATGAACAAGATTGAATGTTTCAATGAATCTCACTTATGAAACCGCTTTGCTATTAATTGATATTTGCAGAAGTCATTCTATATCCGTTTATTAGTCTTTTATAAGGTTGGGTTATTTTAATTTTATTAAAAAAAAGGGATAAAATGCATTTTTACCCCGAAATGTTTTTGTGAGTGCTAGTTATCCTAAATTATTATTCATTGGCGGAATATTACCCTCAAATGTTAAAATCATTGCAATATCGAGGAGTTCATGAATGACCCCCTCCATTAAAAAACATTAACTATTAATGCAGACTGAGATTTTTTTTTGAGGAGAACAACAATGACCATTCTTCTAATTTATAATTATTTATGCTAGTTACATGCAATTTACTACATGCAATTTACATATTGCACAACTCGTTTTAGGATATAAGGTTTATCTTTATGAGTGGATCCCAAGCATATGGAGCCTCCTTTTCTTATATTTCCCTCTGAAGCACATCAAAGGATCCCATTTCACAACATTGTTAAGCTATAAATTGATATTCTCATAAAACATTTCATATAATTCACCCATTCTCTTTTTAAACTTAAGAAGTATGTCTTAGCCTTATTATTTTTGAAAATTCTGACAGGGAGAAAGGGCTAGAGCCCTGCTAGTATTTTATCTAACACCTTCAAGGGACTCCCAAAGATTCCTAATCATCTAGCAAGCCCTACTAATTCCAATTCTTCTTCCTCTTCTTCTCAGGTTATAGGACCTCTCAAGATTTAAGCTAGTCTCGAGAATCCTAAATTGGGGATTTTTGGAGGATCTAGGTTTAGACAGGGGAAACTCCAAATTAATGTTTCAGGAACGTTTGAAAAACATATTCTAACGCTTCATTAGTGCTAATCCTCAGTTCTGACTTAGTTCTCTTATATCAAAGTTACTTGTAAGGTTTTCGAGTAACATTAGGAAGCAAATTACGAATCTTTAAGAAGATTTTTATACTAATTAAGGGTATTATCACTCTGAAGCTTAAATCCTTCATTGGAGAGTGACTCTTCTTTGTTGATATATTGTAGACATCATGTAGTGTGATTTTTACTCATCTTATCTGCTGGTATTGCTCATAGGAGTTTTTTTTTTAAATCTAAGCTCATAGGAGTTTTTAAGAAAACCGTATGGTCTAGTTTATATTCTTAACAAGTTCGATATGTCATCCTTATGTTTTTTATGTTGAAACCTATCTTGTGGGATTTTTTTTGAAAGGAACTAGAATCAATAGAAATTTTAGGAGATAACATGCTGATATATATGTATTATTCTTCTCCTAATTGAGGTAGACGCGATTGTGTCACTTGCCCCAACGAATGACATGCTGGTCCAGGTGAATGAAGCACTACTCACAAAGGCAAGTGGCTTAGTTTAAGTAAAGCATAAATATTTATTGTATGTGATTTACTGTGAAGCATGTTGTGACTGTTATACTTTGATAATGAGAAAATGATGAGAACTTTGATAGAGATAATCATAATGATTAAAGTTAAGTGATAACTTCACTAAAAATGTTAAGTGATAGCCTCAAGATGAGAAGCATATGCTTAATGGAGGTATGAGAGGAGTCAATTTGATATATCGTGTGACTACATGGTATGGCCACTATGTTTATTGATCTTGCACACTATATTTGGCCCCATTTTTGTCAGGACAATATTCCCTAACTACGAGACTCTACTGGCTATAGGGTAGTATTTCCAAGGATCGTGCAGTATTCTCGAGCGCGGTATTCCCTACTGAAGGAACCCTCTTTTCATATCTGCTCTATAGGATTTTGATCGATCTACATCAAATTAAAATTGTGGAGAGCTTATAAGAGTCACTAGTAACATGGTTTGGGACTTATCCCATAGGTTAAGTCTGTGGAAATAAGGAGGATATAAGGAAGGTTTAGGGGTTTAAATATGACAATAATATTAACTGAGCTATTTAATATGATATTGATTATGGATTATGCTATGTATATGTTATATCATTGAGACTTGGATCCTTTTATTATACCTCTTAGTCCCACCTGGCACCTTGCAGGTGATGCCGGTAGGTGGGTAGGAATTATGTTTCTAAGATAGTGATCTCACTCTATTGCTCTTAATGTTTTTTGGGTGGGAGCTCGAGGGAAGACACAACCGAGAAGGTGCCTTAGGTCTGAGACTACTTTCATGAGTATTCCTACTTTTAGGTTAAGTTATGATGTTGCTTTTACTTTTATTGCCACATTTTAAGGACATCATGTTATGATATGTTGGACTTAGTTTCATTGTTAGTTGGGCGGAGGTGTTAGGGATATGTGAACATTAGGGTTTTAACATTTCACGGACCTTTTCTAAGAATTTTTTATTGTATTATATGAGTATTGACCAGTTTATGAATTATTTCCAATTTATTAAGAAGTGAATTTCATTCTAGTATAGGGGCATGAGGCCCAACTATTATAAATTGTGAATAAGCAGGTGATGAGGCCCAACTATTTACCAACATTTATTTTTAACATGGTTATGTAATTGAGAAAGGTATTAGCTGGAGGGGCAATATTCCTTCTTGCCTGCATAAGTAGTTGAATTGTAGGGTATTTTCTTTTTACTACCATGATAGGGTCAAATGAGTATGAAGAGTTTGTTCTATCATGGTTATTGTGTCTCGTGAAGTGAAGAAAAAATTTTAAGATCATTCTTTTATCATGATGTTAGTAAATCAGAGAGTAAGAGTCTAGAGAATTAAGATAAGATGTTTCACATTTGATGATCCAATCAACAATTTTTCTCATTGAAAATATGGTCCTCACATATTTCCTATGTAAGGCAAGAAAATATGTTTAACATCATTGTCCTTATGATCTTGATAAGTTAAAAAGTTAAGAACCTTATACAACAAAAAGTTAGCATAATCAAATTCTAGGGAAAATGTGATATGCATGTCCATGATATGTATATCTAACAATTTGGCCTCAGACTTAATGATCATTCTAGTGTATTTTCTTATTCTGAGCCTTTCACTCAAGTCACTTTAAGTCATTACTACAAAAAAGTTTGAATTCGACAGTTATTTTAACATATCTATAACATTTAAAACTTTATAGGTACCCCTTATTTAACAGTTATTCTATTAAAAACAATCTCAATCCAAACACTCCACAATGAAGCCCAATAACATAAAGTCTAAAAGCTAGACTCTATACTTATCTGATTGTGATGCTGATCCATTTTACTTATTCTAGAAGATTGTATTCTAGGGCCACATGGTTGGTTTTTTATTGTATTGTAAATATTTTCTCACACCCATAACACTCTATTTAATGGATGTAAAGTTGCTCTTGAATTATATAGGGGAATACAATATTTTCAAAATGATTTGCTTCAATTTCAAATTGACTCTCTATCTTAATATGGTACAAGAGCCATGAAAATAATCGCCACAAATTCTTCTTCCCGAGGTTAGGGAGGACATTGATAAATGCTTCAGTGATTTTTATAATGGGTTATTCAAGTCTGCTGGATCAAGATCTATGGATCAGGCATTGTCCTATGCGAAGGAAGTGGTGAAGGATGTAGATAATAACTGGTTGCTGAGGGAAGTGACTGATGCTGAGATAGAGGAGGTTGTGTTTCAAATAGGGGCAGACAAGGTGCCTAGACCTGATGGTTATTCAACCTTGTTTTATCAATATGCCTGGAAAAAGGTATAAAGGAAAGTATGCAATATGGTTCATGAGTTTTTTGAAGGAATGACATAGTTGAGGGCAATAAATAGTACTAATATTGTGCTTATACCGAAGGTGGATAAACCTGAAGGAGTGAACCACTATAGACCTATCGGTTTGTCTAATGTATCTTATAAGATCATTACAAAAATTTTAACAAATAGAATAAGAGGTCTAATGGATAGAATCGTTCTCCAAACCAAAGAGCATTCATCAAAGGGTGAATGATACAAGATAATATTGTGATTACACATGAAGCATTCCATAATTTGAAGAATAAGAAGGAAGGAAGGAAATGGAAGTTGGCTGTAAAGATAGATATGAATAAAGCGTATAACAGGGTGGAGTGGGATTTTGTGTACGCTATGATGTTGAGAATGGGATTCAATAGAAAATGGGTTAATTGGATAATGAAGTGTATAACCTCAGTTGATTTCAATCTGCAGATAGTTGGAAGAACGATTGATGCATTTCTGCCAGGACGAGGCAAGGCACCCAATGTCACCTTATCTCTTTATTTTTGCAACTAAAGTGTTATCGCTTATGATCCAGTACCATACAGACAGAAAAGAATTGACAGGGGTGAAGATTGCAAGAAGAAGTCAAACCTTGTCACTTTGCTTTTTCGCTAATGAGGCCATCCTCTTCCTGAATGCTAATAAAAATAACTACATGGTGCTGAAAAGAATCTTAGATGTTTACTATGAAGCTTCAGGACAAATGGTAAATCTTGATAAATCATGCATATTTTTTTCGGCCAATACTCCTTTAACGGTGAAGGATAATATTGCTCAATGTTTAGGGATCAAATTCTCAGATCAAGTAGGGAAGCATTTGGGTTTGCCGGTTCTTTGGGGTAGATCTAAAGCTGCAGCCTTGGCATTTGTATGTGATAAGATTGGTTTGAATCTTATGGGATGGAAGCAAAAGCTTCTTACTTTTGGTAGAAAGGAAATTGTAATCAAAGCTGTTGCAAATTCTATTCCTATATACCCCATGACATGTTTCTATTTCCAAAAAAGACATGTATGGAGATTGACAATTTAATTTCAGGCTTCTGGTGGGGGCAGAAGGAGGATGGTGGTGTGATACATTGGAGAAGTTGGAACAAGATGATGAAGAAGAAGTGTGAAGGTGGCATGGGTTTTCGTGATCTTGTATGTTTTAATAAAGCTTTGCTTGTAAAGACGGCTTGGAAGTGTGAAGGACAATGGAACCTGAGCTGCATAAGTGGGAAAATCTCAGAAAAGGAAAGAGAGATGATATTGAAAATTGCAGTTCCAAAATCCAATTTGCCCAGTATGTAGTGTTGTGGTAGAGACTGTAGAGCATCTTTTTTTCTTGTGTCCATGGACCAAAAAATGTTGGTTTGGAAGCAGATTGAGTTTCCGATTTAGCAAATGGCAAATTAAAAGAGTTGAAGACTGGCTGTGTGAAATGTTACATGAAGGCAAGGAACTAGATGAATATGGAAAAGCTATTCTTGCTGCCATGTGTTGGTGGATATGGAAAAAAAGATGTAACTGGGTGTTTAGGGGTGAATTACCAGATGCTAATGAGACAATAAAATTGGTGAATGTACAGGTTGATGAATTTTGGAAATTGAAAGAACTGGTGAGGGGTAGGAGCAGGAAGATACATGTGGAGAGATATAAAAGACTCAGTAGTTGGGAGGCACCTAGTGAGGGAACTGTCAAGATGAATGTGGATGGATCGTTCCTTGGGAGAAAGGGTGCAGCTGGAGTAGGTGTGATATGTCGAAATAGTGAGGGCAGTTGTGTGGGTGGCATGAACAAGAGTGTGGAAGCAGATTCTCCATTTATGGCTGAATGTTTGGCCTTAAAGGAAGCTTTGTTGAACAAGGTAAGATTTCTAGATTCACATGTGATCTTTGAAATGGATTATGAATTTTTGTATAGAATGATAAGAAGTAATGCAACTGTTGGCTGTGAGTGGAATAGTCTGGAAATTTTGCAGGAGATTCTTAGCCTCAAAGAGTCATTACAAGGGATGTCCTTTTCTCTTGTTGCAAGGCAAGGTAATAAAGCTGCTGATGTTTTTGCAGTTAGTGCAGTAAAGATGTACCAGCTTGATTGGCTGGATTTAATGTCGTCATCTTCAAGCATCATTGTTACCCAAGACTCTGCTAGGCACAAGGATTCTGAGAAGGGGAAAGAGCCAGGCTTCACTAAAGACTAAAAGGGCATTGGCTGATTTTTGTAATGTTGACATAGAATAAGTAATACTGGAAATAATAGTTTTTTGTTGGGATGGGTTTAATGTGAGCTGTGGGATAGGATATATTGTTAGAATTTTTGAGAATTTCTTTGGCTTCGGTTATTAGTGATTGTAATTCAATTTTTTTGTTATTACTAAAATTGTTTGTTTGGCCAAAAAAAAAATCTTAATCATAAATATAAGATAAAGTTTTCATATTTACGAATATTTTCCTAATTTACCCCTATTAATCCTCTCTCAACAATAATCAAGAAAGAGAATGAAGGAGGGAATGAAAGAATATGACTAAAGTGTTTTAGATAATATATCTTATATTAACTAACTTCCTTAATTTAATCAAATTAGATAAATATGTCTTATAATAAAAACATTAGCGAGTATTACTCATCAAGGATTGGCCACATTTTGCATGACCCACACTTGGAACATATGTACTAACACCACTCGAATGCTTCACAGTTTGAGTTCGTCGTTGTGGCACTCTAAAAAGCCAGTAAATATATATTAATGAATTAAGTAATTACTAATAATGCTAATCACACCCAACAAAATTTTACATCATATATACCATGTTTCATTTTGGTTTGGAAACTTTATAAATCTTTTGCTTAATATTAATAAGCAAAATGTTTCTTTCAATACATGAAAAAACAATCAGCTAATAACTATTATCATTGTTCATTAATTAATTTTAGTTAGATTTTAAAACATTTTTTAAAATTTAAAATTCAATCAACCTAAGAAAACCTAAATTCACTATATAGACAGAGAATGATGTGTTGTATCCTTAAAAAGATTTTTAATATATTGGGCCCACAATGTAAATTTAGAAAGCGACAATTACATTTAAGTCCCACATAAGAGAAAAAATAAAGAAATGGTTCCTAAAGTTATTAATAGATGTCCCTCAACTTGTCAATAGATGTCCCTCGACTTGTCATTAACAACTTCAGGGACAATTTCTTCATTTTTATTTCTTATGTGGGACTTGAATATAATTGTCCCATTTAAAAACTTAATTAAAACTATATTTATAGGCAAACAATGTAAAAATTATACTTTTTATCATAACTCATGCATACATTATACCTATAAAAATTATGAACTCACAGCTTCACACTTAAAAAAGATTGAACAAATGAGTTTGGTGTCACAAGGTCGTGCACATAAAATTACACTTTTACCTCTTAGGAATTAAATCAAATCATCAAAATTATCCTCTT
Organism: Inga oerstediana; assembly: GCA_963210345.1. Classification (NCBI taxonomy): domain Eukaryota; kingdom Viridiplantae; phylum Streptophyta; class Magnoliopsida; order Fabales; family Fabaceae; genus Inga; species Inga oerstediana. Next base: position 28,766,217 of record OY723410.1, on the reverse strand, counting down.
GCTTTAACTTTTTGGAGAGAGTCAAGTTCCTATAAACTAAATTCTCAAGAACTTTCTTAAATTTTTATGTCAACTATTCAGTAATTTAGCACATGTTTTATTTTATTTTCAAAATATTTTTTTTTGTTTTTTAAAACAAAAAAAAATTATAGAACTTATTTAAAAATTTGTTTTCAATAATTTTTTTGTAAAAATAAAAAATAGAAATTTTTTTTAAAAAACTAAATAACCAAAACAGTTTTTAAGTGTTGTCTTGTTTTTGTTTTTCTATTTCTTTTTTTTAAGGTGCCACCTATCCACTATCGATACTATACCATCAACACTAATTACTGCTACGTCACTGTCGGTGATGATCACAAGCAATGACTATCACCGTCATGTCACTTTAAAAATATATTTTTTTTATACAGAAACACATTTTTTTAAAACAACTATCCAAACAATTTTTTTTTTGTTTTCCAAACTTGTTTTTGAAAACAATTTTATAAAACTGTTTTGGAAAAAAAATTGCAATTAAATTTAATTAAGTCTCCAAATTTTTGCTTATAATTCATTCTCCAAACTTCATATTAATATTATGTTTTTTTTAATCTTATACCCTCATCAGATTATTGTTCTTTTTTCGGTCAAATCAGGTTATTGTTCAAGTATAACAAACATTAAAGAAACTGTTTTCAAAAAAATAAAATAATAATTTGACAACTTAGAGGCACCATATGACTCATCACTTTTATTTACCTTGTTAGGTCACCCATATCAACCCCTAGTGGACCTTTTTTGTTTTCTGAAAATTATACCGATCACGTTTAATGTTTAATGTAAAATTAATGGATTCCTCATAAATATATGACAAACCGAGTAATATTATTTTCTTTAATTTAAAAAAATATATTTAAAAAACTTGATTTTTTGTGTATAGAAAATCAACTTGCTGTAAATTACAATTAATAGTTTATTAAACTGACAAAAAAGTGACATAATTTTTTGTGACAAAAATTGAGATATACTTCATAAGGACACCTGTTTGAATTAAGCATTCCTTATCAATATTCGAGTGTCATGTTGGTTGGATGAGAGGAAAAGATTCCTCCCCCATATGGCCATGGGTCCGAACGACATAAAAAGTGTTTGGGATAACTTATTTTTGGGTAATAAATGTTTATAAATCGTGATTTACAGTATACGAGATGAGTATGTGAGATGAGTTTTATCTCGACTTACGTAATAAATATTTATTTTTGAAAAATAAGCTAATCCAAACATGCTTATAGTCAGGGTAAATTAAGAATTAAGCATTCCTTGATTTGTTTTAACTTTGAGCCCCCAAACCTTGACTTATAGAAACTTTATTTGTACCAAAAGAAATGTTCGCTGCGGCCAAGTATCAAACATGTTAGTTAGTATATGAGATCTTATAATATAATTGGAAGGATTTTATTATCAAACAATGTTGTTAGAATTTATTTAGATCAGGCAGTTCAACTGGTCAGACTAAGAACCAACAATATGTCCGGAACACGCAAATTTGGCCTAAAAGTAAACCGGTGGAAAATTGATCAATCAATTAAAACTGAAAAAAAAAAAAAGAAAACCAGTGTTGAACTTGTTTTTGCATTTAAAAAAAATTCGCAATGATCCAAAGCTATGTTTGTTTTTGTGTTTTTATTTATCTTTTGGTTGGTTTTTCTTTAAAGTTTTTTTTGGGGGGGGGGGGCGGTTGGTTGTGATGGTTTAGTTGGACAATTAATCTAGCAAATTTGTTGATATTGGTAACTTATAAATAACACAATTTTCTTGTAACATTGATGTAATTGATTATAAGTTTAGCATGTATAGTAAGGATATGGATGAGGATGATTAAAAATCTACAATTATAATATTATTACATCGTATTAAATCTCATCTATTAACACATAATCCATTGATTGAGATATTAAATAGAGAAGGAAGTTAGTGAAGAGACTCATTTCCCTTCATTCACAATCAAATCATTGAACCTTGAATCAATATTGCTTGGTCTTATCAATGGGGTTGGGTTTAGTGGAAGAGGCTAATTCCTCATAACGTGGCGAACTAAGATCTGAATCTCCATTGAGAGAGGTGCCCACATTTAATATCAAATAGTACCTTGAATGGGATTACTTGTGCTGGAAAATAAATAGGATTAAGGTGCAATAATAGCCATGAACTTTTCTGAAAAATGCACCAAACACCATAAACATTTTTTAGGTGTAAAAATACCTATGAACTTCTCAAAATGGGGCAAAAATGCTCACACAATTAATTGGTACAAACGTCCATTTTGTGACACCCACATTATTATTTTTTGAGGTGCAAAAATACCCATGAACTTTTCTCTAGTGCACCCAACACCATAAATTTTTTTCTAGGTGCAAAAATGCCCATGAACTTTTCAAAAGTTTATGGTCTTGAATGCACTTTTAAGAAAAATTCATGAGTATTTTTGCACCTAAAAAATATAATAAGTGAGTCCCACAAAACGGACGTTTGTGTCAATTAACGATGTGGGCATTTTTGCCTCATTTTAAGAAGTTTATGAGTATTTTTGCACCTAAAAAAAGTTTACGATAATGGACAAACTTTTAAAAAAAATTCATAAGTATTTTTGCACCTTAACCCAAAAAAATATATAGCTTGGCCTTCCACTCCAATTTCGTGCTATTAGAGGCCGAATGAGGAGGAAAACAACATTTTTTCCCGATTACAAGGAAAACAGCATTTTAATACTATGAAAATGTAATTTTTATTAAGGAAAGTGGAACAATATACCGAAAAATAGAAAAAAATTGGGGAAAGGTCCGCCATTGAAAAAGGGCACCTTCCCCACTTTTTAGAAAAATGGAAATAACATATCAATTAAATATTTACCTAAAATAATTCATTCATTAAGTAAAATTTTTATAAGATCCAAATTTTTGAACCCCTCCTTCCCTTTTTTGTAAGATACATTTTGAGTTGTATGGATATTTAATACATTTTTACCAAATTTATCATTAATTAAATTTTTTCCGTACATTTTCTTTTTTCATTTTTCTCATTATTATTACTCTGTCACATTTATTTGGAAGAAAAATACATTTATTATATACTATTTTATTACTTTTAACTTTAACAGTTTCTTTTTAACCTTGAAGTTAGATTTTTTTTCGGATCTTATAATACTCCGACCCTTAATATAAGACATATTTATCTCATTTAATTAAATTTAGAAAGTTAGTTAAATTAATTAATATGACATGTATTTTTTAAATAGAGACACCCTAACTATCTTTCTTAATTCCTTTATTCCCCCTCCTCCTTAATTATTATTAAGCGAGTATCAATAAGGATAAATTAATAAAAGATTGACTAATATTGTAAATAGGTTTTTTTATTTAGAATTATAATCAACTCCTCAAATAGACCCTATATTAAGAATTGAAAGAAGTAATAAATAAGGAATGGAATGATTTGGGTGTCGTGACTCGTGAGAGAGGGAGAGACAATTAATACTCCATTTGGTCTTTCTTTTTTTTTTTTTTGGTAAGGAACAACTACTAAAATTATGCAATTCAAAATATTAATTATAAATAATAAATGTGTAAAATATATATTTTATTTTTCAGTTATATCCTTATTTATAAAGAATTATAGTATATAAGAAATAATGAATGAAAATTTATTTGAGAGAAATAATAAGTTGCATATATTTAATGAGAATAAAATTGAAAAGAAAATTAATACTCCATTTGAAAATACCAATTTAAAATTTTAGAAAAAAAAATTTATTCCTTATATTAACCTCATAAAAGAGAATATTGAAAGAATAATATTTGTCTCACGCTCCCGAGTCCCAACAGATCAACCATATGAAGACGTAAGCCCGTAACCTCTTCACATGTATACGGCATAAAGTTCCAACTCTCATCCTCATCAATTCATACATGTGTGTGTGTGTGTGTGTGTGTGTGTGTGTGTGTGTGTTGTGTGTGTGTCATCACCATTTTAATGTTCTCTTCTGTTTCACAAGCTTCATCATCAATGGCGAAGCAAGCTCATCTGTCGTCTCTTCTCTCTCTTTTTCTGTTGCTTAATCTCTCTGCCATTTTCACAGGTAATAATAATGAAAATATATCCCAACCTCCTTCTTCAAGTGTTCATGGCGCTTTTTATTGTTTATTATTTTGATTACTGATATTTATATATATATATATATATATATATGTTGCAGTGATTGAAGGAATATCAGAGAAAAAGCTGTTTGTTTTTGGAGATTCCTTTGTTGACACCGGCAATTTCTTAAACTCTCCGGCGTTCAAACCTCCCTATGGCATCACTTTTCCCGGTACTCCGGCCGGCAGGTTCTGTGATGGTCGTGTTCTCTCTGATTATATGGGTAATTTATTTTTTTTTCTGCCAATTTGAAATTAAGTGTTCACAAAAATATTAGAAGAAATTTTTACAATTTATTATTAGGATTGTTTTGTATACCTTTTTAACTACTAGCTCAAATTTGAGTTGCATCAAATCCTTCTCAAAGAAAAACTTCCCTCATATAATTTTTTAATCAGTTTTGTCAAAGAAATATCAAATCTCTCCTATTCTGTCTTTTATTTTGGGAAAAAGAAAATCCCTTATTTTCGACTCAACTGAACTGGTAACAGTTTTATTTTCATTTTTATTCATCAAATGATCTTGTAAAATATACTCCTCTTTAATATAACGCATCTTCTAGAAGGATTATTAGGTTCTTTGTATAAATCACATGAAGAGACAATAACACTTATATTTAACAATTTAACTCATGTAATTAATGTTTAAATGTGACTTTTTATATTTTTTTTCTTTATTTCTACACCTCATTATAAGGGGTAAAGTTAAAAAATTTATTAGTTTAAAACATATTTAGTGAGTTAATTGTTAATCATTAGTTCGTGTGAATTAGTTCAAAATATTATATTTTATATATATATATATATATATATAATAGAGAGCATAGTATAAAGAAGCAAAATTATTAATTATGGAGTTTCATTTCATAAATAAACGATGAACGTGAATTTATGACTATTTATGGGTGGCATTACAATATGAAGGACAACAACTTTAATAGCCTCGTAGATTTTTCTCAGTTAATTTGACTGGTTGGGGGTTTGTTTAACTTAAATTCTTAATCTTTTTGAAAAAAAAAAATTTATTCACAAGTATACATTTTTTCTTGCATTATATGAAATTTCAAGAATAATTCATAGTGTTTATAACTTGTAGATGATATAATTTGCTTTAAATAAAATTAAATCAACACAGTCACACACACATATAAGAAAGGTAAGAATGTTTTTTGGATGAAAAGTGAGCCGAACAAGGTAAAATAATAATGGAAATATCACTTATAACATTCATAATTGGTTTATTTATTATAAAAATAATTACAACTTTTTAGAAAATTTGGAGTTATCATCCCTTTCACTTAGGGGAAACAAATATGGACTTATTTCTATATGTTTATTTTCAAACGAAGACATTCTGCATGATTCTATCAAAATATTATAGGGCTGTTTGTTTCTGTTTTGTAAACAGTTTGATAAAATTGCTTTTAAAAACATTTCATCAAAAAAATTTCTTTTAAAATAATTTTTAATAAAATAAAAAAATATTTATGTAGTTGTTTTAAAAAAATTAATGTGGCGGCGGCCAATGGTGACATGGTGGAGGCCATCCCTGATGGTGGTGTGGTAGAAGATAGGAGACAAATGGCTGCCTTAAATAAAAAAAAAAAATAGAAAAAAAAAAGCTAAAAACTGTTTTTATTTTTTAGTTTTTAAAATTTTTTTTTGGGTTTAAAAACAGCTTTCCAAATAAGTTTTATTATTTTTTATTTTTATAAACAACTGCTTTTATAAAGAGAAACAAACAGCCCCATAGTTTTTGTGGTTTTCACCATGAAACAAAACATATACTTGGCCGATACATATAGGTTTTGGCGTGTGTGCATGTGTGTGGGCACGTGCACAAGCAGGCGCGCGCGCGCATGTGTGTAAGCAGGCTTCAAGCTGCTTCGTTTTGAGAACAACTCTTAGGTTTTTTTTATTACTCTTTTTGTTAATAAAATTTGTGGTTTAGGATTGGACCGGCTAATTCAGCCCGAATACCGGCGAATCGGCCAGAAAACCGGTTCCGGTCACTATTTTTTTAAAAAAAAATTATTTTTTTTAGAATTTCATATTAATAAGTTCAAAATCTTCAATTTCTCATCGGTTTGGCCCCGATCTGACCCACTGACCCTTAACCCGGTACCCCGACCTGTTCAGTACCCGGTTCAGGTTTTAATAACTTGATTCTATCAAGTGAAATTAAACATGTATATGTATGGCTTGAAGCAGCTTCGTTTATGAACATAACATCTCCAATACCATACGAACAAAGAAACTCAGTGAACCAATCAGAGATAGCAAATGGAATGAACTTTGGTCATGGAGGGACTGGCGTGTTTCATACAATGGTGGATGGGCCAAACGTCACCTCCCAAATTGACTTATTCCAACAATTACTTCAACAAAATGTGTTCACCAAACAAGACCTTCAATCTTCCATTGCTCTTGTCAATGCTGCTTCCAATGATTTTTCCACTTTCTTGGTGAAAAATGGATCCATTAAGGTCAGTATTGGTTTATTGGATTATTCTTGTATTTACCTTTTCTTTTTCTTTTTTTGGCATGTTGTACATGATGAATCATCAAATAATCTCGTATGCTGTCGGTTAATTCAGATTTTAGATGGGTCCGACCTTTATTAAGGAAAGAAAAAGGCTTTTTCAACATTATTATTTGTTTTCATCATGATGTTAAAATCTAACCTGAGTTGACCGGTGAAACCAGTAAATCAGTGGATCAATCTTTTAGCCAATGCGGTTAAGAGTTTTGGATGATGTCGACCAGGTTGGATTTTACATATTTTTTTCTCCCCATACTAATGCTAGAAGGATGTCGTTTAGAGTTTAAAAATAGCATTATGTCATATTTGTATTTTAGCAACTCTATTTTATTTTAGATTATACGTGGTTTATACATTATCATTCCATTTACTTGTATATTAATGATTTGTTGTGAATATTCTATGTTGACTAATAAATTTGACTAATAAACTAATATATAATCTAAGGATACTAAAAATATAAACACTCTAAAATAATTTAATCTTTAATTTCTCTAAAAAAGTCAACTTTATCTTATAATTAGGACCAGAAGGAGTATATTTTTTACGTTTAATGTATGGTTAGTTAAGCTACTTAGTGTTTCTATCTATTAATGCTGTTTTGTTGATCGTCGATTTGCTTCACACATGATCATTTGTCTGAGTTTCATAGGTAGTTAAACTACTTATGAGGAGAAGGATAAATAACTTGTATATACCATCCGATATTTTCTAAAGTAGTAGTACAAATTACAAAGATCTTTTCACAAATTTTATTAAAAATAATGTATTTTTTTAAAGAAAAACTCACATACATTTCATTAAAATAAAAAATAACACCAATATCTCTTGAATTTCATTAAAAGTAAAATTGCACATTCACTTTTTTATTTTGGTTTTAAAAGTTTGCAAAATTACCTTGAAAACATAACGTAAATTATACAAACTTTTTATATATGTATATTAGTATTTATAAGTGTTGTTAAAAGTACACGAATTTCACCTACATTGATATTAATATAAATATATTATAAAATCTATTTCGTGTTTTTCTTTATTGTTCACGGGTCATGAAAGTTCAACTATTTTTTATATTTTATGTAAAGCATAGGAAAACAATGTTTAACTTTTACCTAAAACAAGCTTGTGTTTATTTTTAAATTGTGAAAGTATGAGAAAAATATGTAGTCTATTATAATAAAGTTTATAGGGGAAATTGAGGGCAAATCCTCATTTGAAAAATTATTTAGAGAGTGGTCCTTGAATCATCTAGTTCCTTGAGTGCAAACAACTGTGATGGGAGAAAGACCAAATTACTATTAGGAAGGTATTTTTGCATACTAGGGAACGTGTTTACATACTAGAGAATTCGTACATTAAGGCACTGTTTGGTATGAGAGATTTGGATGGAAAGGGAGGGGAGAAAAAAATTTTATGAATTAGATTTAATAAAATTAGAGAAATGGGATTACAAGTTTTTAATAATTTTTCTTACTCTTATATTACATCTTATCTTTATTAAAATATTATGACCCCACTTCTCCAATTTTCTTCAATTCAACTCATAAAGATTTTCCTCTTTTCTCCATTTCCCTCTTGGCAAACAGTAGGGGTGTTCAAAACCCGGAACGGGATCCCCCAGTCTCAGTGGTCCCGGGATCGGAACCAAACCGGGAAATCCCGGTTTTTTTAAAAAAAAGTTAAATTTAAAATATGTTATCATATTAGTTAAATTTTCTATAATCTAATGTTTAAAGTGATCATTTAACACCTAATAAAGCCATAATAATCACATAAATTTATCTAGAATTGAAAAATAACATTTATTATTATTATTATGATCACCTTCATCATTTTCATTATTATCTTTATACATTATATAGTTAGGATTAGTATTACGATACATACGGTTTCACTCCAACTAAAGAAGAGATACACATTTTATCAAATGATAACTTAATTTATGAGGTAAAAAAATATAAAAAATAAAATAATAACTTAATTTATAAGCTAAAAAAATAACGGGGACCGAGTCGGAACTGGGATCACAAGGTCCCGATCCCGGTCCCGACCGAAACGGGAAATTCCCGAAATCAAAATGTCTGGGACTAGGATATTTTGAACACCTCTAGCAAACAGACTCTAAAGAAGGTGATTTGCATATTTGGGATTTTGCACATTAGGGAAGTTATCCTTATTTGTACATTAGGGAAGGTAATTTTGAATATTATGGAGGGGGATCTGCATGTTAAGAAAGATATTTGCATATTAGGGAATTTGTACATTTAGGGAAGGTATTTCATAATGCTTATTGAGGAATGCATAGAATAGCCATAATATGCAAGTACCTTCTCTAATATGTAACTATTTTCTCTAATGTGATAACATGTAAATCATCTTCTCTAATGTGCAAATACATTTTCTAATATGTAAATATCTTTCACAACATACAAATCACCTTCCCTCATGTGAAAATTTCCTAATATGCAAATCACATTCCTAATTGTGTAAATTCTCTAGTATGAAAATCCCCTCCCTAATATGCAAATACATTTCATAATATGTAGATCACATTCCCTAATGTGCAAATACCTCATGTCCAAATTCTCCAATATGCAAATACCTTCTATAATGTGCAAATTCCTAATAAGCAAATACTTTGCACAACATTGGCCCAAAAACAAAAAAACTTGGCACAACATTTCACAAAAAAAAAAAAACCTTCCACAATATGCATATCACCTTCCCTAATGTGCAAATGCCTTTTCTAATACTAGCTCCGGTCTCAATTATAAGACAAAATGAACTTCTTTTTTAGAAATTAAGGAAATTAAATAAGTTATTTAATCATATCATATGTTATCCTTAAATTATATATTAATTCATTAGTCAAATTAATTAGTTTGAAGAAAAAAATAAAAATAAAAATACTCTAAATTAATTTAATCAACTTCCTTAATTTCTCCAAAAAAAAAATCAATTTTATCTTATAATTAAGACCGAAGGAATAGTAAATACCTTCCCTAACATGCAAATCAACAACCCTAAAGGCTCTAAGGACCATTCCCCAATTAATTTCTTATCCTCAATTTTCCCAAATTTCTATCGGAAGGCCGGTCATCGGAAGCCAAGTTTGGAGAAATGGCCAATGAATAATGCATTGATGTGATAGGATTTAAAATCCTTCAGTGTATTGTTAAAATAAAATGTGGGAGACAAAATTACAAGGAAAAAATATATGTTTTTGGACTCTTGTGAAATACTCTAACTCCAGATTGAAAACTAAATTATTAAAAGCTCAAGAGAAGTATATCGTAACTTTCAATAGTTATTGGTATGTGTTTTTGAAATAAAAGGAAGACATGCATAAATTAAGCAAAATTTGATATTTTTGCTGTATTTTGTAATTTATAGGACTTTATGTAAATTTTAAAAATAAAATAAACTTTATAATTTATTCTTTATGAGCTTGTGTGACACAATGATTAGGGCTCCAATTGTCTGCAGAAAGAGGGGGGCATTTATTGCTGATTTTACATCACTTCACCTGAAATCCTTATGATTGAAAAAAAAAAAAAAAACTTGAATAAAAAAACTATTTATGCAGAGACATACCAAGAGACTTGATAATGCTCAAAAATTTTTTTCCAATTATATGATTATAGGACTGATCAAATTCGATCATTGTTGGGTCCAGTTGAGGGTAACTTTCCCAATAATATTTTTTATACTTACATGAACTCAAACTCAAATACTTATTGGCATCAGATATTAGATAATTGAATTAAAATAACTCAAATACTTCTATAGATGAGTTAGATAATACTCGAATCTAATTCATCAGGCATAGGATATCAGATCATTGGGGGAAAACTCAAACTATACATTTTTCTGTTTCAGGGCTTACCATCCTTTGCTGAGTCACTTGTGAACCAACTTTCAGTGAATCTGGAAAGAATTCACAATCTGGGAGTGAGCAAAGTAGCAGTAGGGTTAGTGGCACCTTTGGGATGTTTACCACTTGAATCTAAGACTTCTTCATATCAGAATTGCAGTGATGAAGCAAACAAGCTGGCAACTTATCACAACAATCTACTTTCCCAAAAAGTACAAGACTTGAACGATAATCAATCATTAGGTTCAGGACAACCTGTTTTCAAAACCCTAGATCTCTACAGTGCCTTCCTCAACACTATTACTGCCTTGCAGAACAAACGTGCTGGTATGTTCTCCAATCTTCTTTTTCTTTCTCTTGTGCTTTATTATGATAAGTAGTATGTTGTATGTATGTATGTATATTAATAATTGTTGTTATTTGAAAATGAGGGGGGAAATTAAAAATTTTAGTAGTCAGAAGGACCTAAATCAGAGTACAAGTACTCTGTGTGCACAAAATTTGCAGAGTATCAGCATTTTTGTGTACAAAAATCTATCAGATCCTAAAACTAGAAGTACAAATAGCTAAATATTAAAAGCAAAAAAACTATAGTCTCATCCAAGAATGTAGGTTTGAATGCATCTCTAGAATTATTCAAAATTTTGCTTGATGAGAATGTCTCCCTAAAGGAGAACCAACACTGATTCACTTGAACCAATTGCCTGAGATCATACAAAGATTGGTATTTTCAATATACCATTATCTATTACATCCTCTTGTTTTTTTTTTTTTTCTGTTCTTTTTGCAGGAAATTCAACGTTGATAAATCCATTAGAGCCATGTTGTGTGGGTTTGAGTGGAGGGGAATGTGGGAGTGTGGATAAGAAAGGAGAGAAGCAATACAAAGTATGTGAGAATGCAGAGGAATCAATCTTCTGGGACAATGTTCATCCTTCTCAAAATGGCTGGCTTCTTGTTTCCACAGCTTTGCAATCTTCTTTCCAACAACTATACATCTGATCAACAATATTCAATCAAAACTACCACATGCGTGACTTTTAGAAATTTAGACCAGTGTAATATCTGCTTCTTGAATATCTATAAGCACTTTATATCTTAGGAAAAAAAAATAATGAAAAATAAACATATCCAGTCATATCTGATACCATGCACTCTATTTATTTCAAGTTACACCGTTGTTCCTTAAATTATGTAGCTTATTTAATCCTCTAATGTCTTTCTTAAGCTTCAATATTACTTTTTAATATAATCGGTTCAAATTTAGTTTCTCAACCCTATCTTAAGGTTAAGTTTCATTCCTTAATTTCGTCTAGCTGTACTTTTCATTTTTTTTGTAAAAAAAATAAATATTATCTTACATTTCACTATTGTCCTTTAATTTCATTTTAGCTCAACTTACTGTCATTGATGCCAAGATTTCAGTTTTTTTTTTCTTGTAACATTTTTTTGTTAACAATTGAATTCAATATTGTTGAAGAGAACAATATATGATAATAATTTTGAAGCTTTCCGAAAAATAAAATAAAATAAAGATCTTTCTTGAGTGGAGTATATGTACCTAGAACAAAGGATTTGAATTGGGTTTTGCGGCACCATCAAAATTCCAATGGAATCAATCGATAACTGACGACAAGCAGAAACCACACAAATTGCCTGTGAATCCAATTCATGAGAACAAATGTTTTTGAGCTGAGCTACTTTCGACACAAACATCACCATGATCCTCACCAGAAATTGAACAGTCAGAATAAAAGCAGCGCCTAATCTTTCAAATCTTGACCCATGAGATGAAGAATGTACCTCTCATCAGGTACATATCCTTCATCTTTCATGTGCTTCAACAAGCCAAATAAAGCCCAGTATATGATATCAGCTTGTGGGTGCAACCTATCCCACACAACAAATCTACTAATTTTATTCTCGATCTCTATCCAACTCGTGCCTACTTCTTTTGCTACTCCCATCTCCTTCATTCTCTTAATAGATTTTGCTCTCGCCTTCCATTTCCCCTCTGCAGAGTATATATTGGACATCAAAATGTAAGGAGCCGCGTTATCTGGTGCAGCGAAGTGTAGTTGATCAGCAGCATATTTACCCATCTCAGAATCACCATGTATGCTACAAGCACCAAGCAATGCTTGCCAAACCAATACACCGGGATTCTCACCTAGTCCCTCGATAAAAGTTTTAGCTTCCTTAAGAAGCCCAGCCCTACCCAACATGTCCACGACGCAGGCATAATGTTCTGACCTAGGAGTTATACAGTGATCTTTTATCATGCTTTCCATCAATTCCATGCCCTTCTCAACTAAGCCTGCATGACTGCAAGCATGGATTAGAGACAAAAATGTAACGTCTGTGGGAGTTGCACCTTGCACTCTCATCTCTTCATACAGTTGAAGTGCTCTACAAGCATCCCCATGGCGACCGAAAGCTGCAATCATGGAGTTCCATGAGATTGAGTTCTTCTTGGCCATTTGACAGAAGACTTGGTGTGAGTCATTGAGATCTCCACGCTTGGAATACATGTTTATAAGTCCATTAATAACAAAAGTATTATGAATGAAGTTCTTTTTAATTACTAAGGAGTGAATCTGCTTGCCAAGAGCCAAAGAAGTATCATCACTAAATACCCCAAGAACAGCTGCAATCATGTTTGGATCAATTTCAATTCCTGACTTCACCATTCTCATGAAAATCTGGGCAGCTTCTTCCTCCAACCCATTTTGAGCAAAAGCTACAAGTATTACAGTCAAGGAAACCACATCCAGTTCTTCAGTTGACTCAAAAATCTTCCATGCAGATTCTATACACCCACATTTTGAATACAAATCCATCAATGCACTTTCAATGAGCATATCCGTTTGCATGCCCAATTTCCAGAGCAAGCCATGAATTTTACAACCTTCCTTCAATGCTTGTAAACCTGAACAAGCCGTAAGTGAGCTTAAATACGTCAAAGAATTCGGATTCACTGATCCAGAGCACCGCATTTGAGCAAATAATTTTAAACTATCCTCGTATAATTCATTTTGTACAAGGCCTGACATCACAGCCGTCCAGGTTATCACATTCCTTTCAGACATTTCATCAAAAACCTGCCTTCCATGACTAAAACAACCACATTTGAAATAAGACGTTATTAGAGCATTTCCCACTGAAACTTCCCGGTCAAAACCACCAACAAATACTAAACCATGCATCATCTTATTTAGATTTGAAGACTCAGGACCATCACAAGCTGATAGCATCGTAGTCAAAGTTGCTTTATCATACCGATCACACTCCAACTGATGCATCTTTTTAAACAAACTATAGGCAGTATCAAAATTTCTGTTACTCAAAAACCCAGAAATCATTGTGTTCCAAGATACAGCATCTCTAACAGGCATACGATCGAACAGCTTAACGGCATCCAATAGTTCACCACATTTTGAATACATAGCGAGGAGAGAGTTCCAAATGAACAGGGCATTGCGAGTACCATTCGAGCTTCCAAAGTCAAAAGACCGTACCTGCTTGATGATGCGGGCATGGATTGTAGCACCAAGTTGAAGATTTCCATCTCTCCCGCAGGCTGAGAGAAGTGAACTTATGTCTGCGTGGTTGAGAACAGACCCTGAATTTGACCAAGAGAATTTCCATCTGGCTCTCATCCATGAAAATAGAAGAGACTAGAGAACTGTTGGTGGATGAATAAAAGAGAACTTCACAGACGAGAAAGAAAATATTTGAAACACACCGTTTTATGAATCAAACAAGTCAAACTCTCTTCTTCAAAGGTTTTGTGATTTAATTATTTAATAATGCTACAATGTCTTAGTCCCATCGTCGGCCAACATCCACTACCATGCGTCCCTCGCTGGAGATCAATCGCCGTCTCAGAAGCTTCCTCCCCCGTCGCCCGGCTTCGCAATCCACCAAAGAACTAATCACGCCGTCACCACCTCAAATGCTCCAATACCCACTACCGTCGACCACCTAGGACCACCATGCGCCGACCTCCGATGCTCAATCACTGTTTTCACTTTTCACAGCCTGTCTGTGCCGTGTCGCAACTCGCAATATGCTCGCTAACCCTCCCAGGTTCAAACGTCGAGAGGCTTTGCGATGAAAATCCTCTACGCTATAAATGCTGACATTAGTTCCTAGCCAACGGCTGAGATTGCTTCTAGATCCTGACACGGCGCCGTTTCAAAATTACCCCCTGGATCGTTAAATTCCAACCCTTGATGCAGCATGGGATGGGAGACTACTTGCGAGAAGCACAACGAAGAGGGTCATAAAGGGGTTAGGTCTATTCACGTCCTGGTACTGGCTATAAGGTAGAAATCCAGCCATAATACCCAAAAAAAAAATTTATTGCTGTTATAAATATTAGATATTTGGATGTCAATAAACTCTCCCAAGTCTTGGTCTTTTATTTCCTACATTCTATAATCTCTGCAATGAATAATTTTTAGAAGTCTTTGTGTCCATAATTCAAAGATTATAATTTGTACATTCAAAGGATTATATTTACAATTTACCTTATGTAATTATTGATTGAGATTGAGAGCCTATAATAAATACTGTAGAACACTATATATCACACTTTGGTTGATCCAAATGAATAAGATATTACTCCATCTTTTTATTTAATTCTTTTTTATGTCTCTTCGTTTCTCTCATCTCGATTTATTATATTTTCTTATTTTCATAACACATTATTAATACCAGTTTGCTTTGAAGATTTGAGTCATGAGTTCTTTGTAGATGAATATGTTGTTGTGGTATATGGTGATACTCTCTACTAGCTTCCCTCCACTCAATTATCCCTTTTACGCATCTATCATGCATGCATGTGCAAATTTAATTTTCTATACATTATGGTGTCATTTTATGTTATATATTATGTTGTTCGTTATTTTTCAATCCTTCTTATTATTATGTTGTTCATTAATCTATATTAATTATGTTGTTTATTGCATATTGTCAAACCTCTTACTATTTTGACATTTATCAGAGTAACAACGCGCATTTCAGTGGACAAACGGAAATAATATAAACATATTATTATAAAGTATGTAATATCCCGAATTTTGGGATTAGAGGCTTGGGAATAAGCCTAACTTAAGCGGACTGCTAAGCCCCGGTTTAGTAGATGTCCCAAATCTATTCTCTAATGTTTCTTATATCTTTGGGGTATTAAGAAAGTAAAATGGTGAATTTTGGAGAATATAATTACAATTTTGGTGAAATCGCTTATGAGGTAGTGAGCTTGTCATCTAATTTTAAATGACCAAATGATGATAAAAAATTATGAGATTTTATAGGATGAAAGTAGACATCCTAAGCTTTAATTTGATAGGTCATATGAATCAATTAGAGCTATACACAAAAAGATATGAATTTTTGAAGTCAGCACAAAAAAACTATGAAATTTCTGGAACAATATGAAAAGATTGAAATTCTGGGAATTTTGTGATTCCATAAAGCAAAAGTCTATATTTTTCCTTGAAACTAGACTCAATAAGGGTTCTATAGGCTTTGGAATCACCTCATTTCGAGTTTTCTAGAATTAGTTATGATTTTTCAAAGTTTGGGCAGAAATCTGCCAGAATTTTGTAAAATTCGAATTTTGGAAAAATGGTGTAATAAGTAAATATCATATAATAAATATCATTCTTCTCCTTCCTTCAGCCAAACCGTGCAGCACAGCTCTGAAATAGAGAGAGAAGGGTTGAGATTTTTAGAGAGAGAAAAGGGGAGGAAAAAGCTTACAAAGGTAAGTGATTTCTTCGGTAAATCGGTTCCTAATGCGTATAGTTCCGCTCCTAAGCTATTTTTCTATGTGATTCAAGGTTTGGAAGCTCATCTTTTGGTTTTTCAAGAGCTAGGGTTCAGCCAAGTCAAGGAAAATCAAGTGGGAGCTTGAGGTAACTTCCAAACCTTCATATATTGACTATTCTAGCTGCTGTGGGCAATTTAATCGGTGAAATTTCGCCGGATTGCCATTGGTTGTAAAAATGGAAAATGGGTATGTGGGGCTGTTATGCTGCCCAAATTGATACTAAATGGTATTTTTAACCTAATGGAATAGTCAATAAAGTGGTTAGGAGTAGAAAGGAACGTGTTTACGGAGCCGAAACCGAAAAACCCCAATTTTCCCCTTAAAACCTATATATTTCGGTCAGCATGGTAAATGGGTCTTAGAGTTGGATTTTCAATGATTTGATGGTTCCATTGAGTTCAGGATCGAAAATTAGGTGGGGTTACAGTTGGGCACTTTTTCGGAAAAGGCCGAGAAAGCATAATTACGAAAATGCCCCTAAAACACTGAAATAAGGGCGTGACAAAGTACTTATTTATATTACAGGAATCCCCACAGAGTTTGCACAAAATATTTACAGATCTCAAAAATAATAAGAAAGGCTATAGATAATCAACAGCAATGCTCGAACAGAATTGAGATCCTCAATTGCCGATATCTACATCCTTGCCCTTAAAGCCGCTTTCACTAGCTGAATAAATTTAAATTTGTGGAAAGGAGTGAAATGTATATGAATCCCAGTAGTAACACACAATCAATCATATAAAATATGATAAATAAATATGCAATGCACCATATAGTGTAACAAAACAATCATACTGCAAACTTAACTATGCGCACTATTCAGGATCAAATGATTGTTTGATCCCTACTTGTCTCACTATCTCAGTTGGGTCCTAAATGAGCCAGATGGTACTTGTCCTTTTCCTACCGGGTGATACTTGTGCTTTTCCCACACCACATCTAGATTTTGTAATTACCATTCATATAATAAAATATGGCAACACACAACATATAAACAAATCACATAGTGTATAAAAGTTAGAGTTACTACATGAAATCCTTGTCACTGCCTAGCTATTCAGTCTACTAACTCTTTGTTTGGCTCGGGTAAATGTAATCCTAAAATTTCAAATTTATAATAAATGAGTTATTACTCATTCATGTCTCTTTCATAAATTCATATGATTGGTTATCTCTACCAAAAATGCATAATTACCAAAATGCTCTTAGGAATTCGGTATAATTCCTTTTATACTTAATATAACTGTACTTTACTAAAAATTATGACCCAAGTTATTTCTATATAATTTTGCATGTAGAATCCATTTTTGACCTTATTTTTGCCAAAATCACACTCCATTTTCCAAAATACCCTTGGCAGCCACAAAGTTAGGGTTTTAGGGGTAAAATTGTCATTTCACACTCTAAAGCCTTCATACTTCATATTTCACATGTTCCATACAAAATTTTCCATTCTAAACACAATGGAAACATTAAAAACACCAAAATCTAGTCCAAACATAGCCAAACAGCTCCTAGCCGAAATTCACAAAGAATTTGGGAAAAATTGGAATTTCATGTTTTACTTAACAAAACACCTTCTTTTTTCCTTAATTCAACTTTTAAACCCTTTAGTTACTCTTCCCTCGTGCTTAATCAAAATTGGACAGCACCTCCCCTTAGATTTTATGCTTTCCCAATCACAAAATCAAGTCAACCAAACCAAGAGTTCAACCAATTTCATCAACAACAACCTTGAATTAATAAGAAAATCAAGGTTCCTTGAATTACCTTTTGTTTCTCTTCTTTCTTCCTTCCAAAACTGTCCCCTTCTCCTTCTTCTTTCCTTTGATTTTCTTCTTACTTCATGTGATTTCAAGGAGGATATAAGGATTAGAAGAGATTCCCATGAATTTTGAGACAAGAATACATGAATTTTGCAACTAAACTCACCTTGATTTGCTTCTTGATCCCTTGTTCTTTCTCTTTGCTTTTGTCTTATTCAACTTGTGCTCTCTCTCTTTTCTCTCTCCTTTGGCCGAAATGTTTGGCCTTGAAAGAGCTAATTAGCCTCTTAAAAATATCATCTTCCACCTTCTTAAAAATAATATTTGTTTAATGAATTTTTGCGCATGATTTTTGACTTTTGCTTCTTTTTAAACGTGGCTCTAATTGCTTCCACATAGCTTCATTTATATCAAAGTATTTATTTTCCCTTCTCTTCCTCCTTTTTGAGTGAATTTGGCCTTTAAATTTGAAGAAAATAAGAGCTTTTTGCTTTATTGGCCACATGACCATTTTGTCTTTACATTTCTTCAATTTTTGGATTTAATTTTGTCTTCCTCCTTTCCTCTTGTTTCTGGCCAAATTTTTCTCAATAAATTAGGCTAAGAATTGTGCTCTTTCCTTCTTCATTTTGGGCTACAACATTAGGCCTTTAAGGAAACAAAAATTGCACTTTTATGTCTTTAACTTAGCCAAGTTGTATGTAATCACTAATTGCAATGTTTTTCCATTACAAGTGCACCAAAATTCACCATTCTTATTCCATATAATGTCACAAATATAAAAGGAACTTTAGTGAATAAAATTTGGAATGTTACACATATTGTGCTATTTTATGTTGTCCTTTTGACCTTTACTTTTCTTATAGACACATGTTATATAATTTATGTTGTTGGTTTATATCTATCCACCTATATTGTCTATATTATGTTGTTTTATATCTATCTTAATTACTATTATATATGATTATATAATGTGATTTATGTATGAGTTTACTTGTTGTTGATTATAAATTTGAATTACTTAATTTACTTTCGTTATGGTATTATTTTAATTTCATTGAATAACCAACAACCATAATACTCTTAATTTGGTTATGAGATTGCTGAAGCCATTTTAATGATTCTTTTATATTTGTGATTATATGACTAGAAGTCATATCACTTTAGATAATGGCTCTTAGGCAAAAGACGACCTTGTTATTTCAATAAATGGTGTGAAGGGCTATGATTCGATAAAGGCATGATTAAAGAAAAATTTGTGTTACTTTGATGACTTGAGTATAAATCTTAAAGTCTTAAAGGACTAAGGTTCAAATATTGAATAACACAAAGGCTTTGTAGCCTTGAAAAGGTATTATTACTGTTGCTTTAAAGACAAATAACCTATAGATAATTATGCTACTGAAAAATAATAGTCTTGAAGACTAACTAGCTTATTTTGCTATAATCACATATGTTTGGTGACTTTTTAAAAGGTCACTATAATAATCTTAATAAACGGCATTTGGCATATATGTGCAAAGAACTCTTGGTAATGTGATGGTTATTAGTGGTAATTTTACCATATCTTGAATGCCAATGACTCAAGAGAATTTTATCTTAGTCCTGAAGACTAAATATATACAATAGAACTCAAGCCGACAAACGACACATTCACAATATACAGATTGACCATTAAAACTCAATAATGAAAATTCATTGCAATGGAAGAAAATAATGTTTTGCCGTATTGAAGTACATAAAGTGTGTATGTTGCCTTGGTCACTGAAATAGAATTATGAGTAAAAGTTATGAGGAACAGGCTCAAAGCCATATAGACAAATGGCTATGAATTCATTACAAGTGAAAACAAGTGGTTAGTGAGTCATAAGTGCCAAGAGTAGTTATAAAATCCAATAGCTAAAAGGTGGTCTTATCATTGCTACATTTGATAGTGCTATTTGTGTGCAAATTAAAGGATGATATTATTCATATTTTCTTCATTCTTATCTTATTTATATGATCTTATTCAACATTAGTTTGAATTTATTGTGAGTTATCAATGATAAAAATTAAATATTGTTTTTAAAGTTAGCCAACTAGGAAAATAGTTAGATAAAAAAAACTAGGCCTTCTTGCCATGTGTATAATTTTATGAAAACAGAGAAAATTTTGAGTAATGTTTTGTCCAAATGACATATTTTGAATTACAGTATAATGATAGATGGTATTATGATTAATGATGAAATGTTTAGAACGGTAAGTTCGATTTACACTTTATTCTCTAATATTCACTATGAAGAATATTTCATATTTTGGGTTTTTTTTATAACTTTTAGTTTTCTCATTTAGAAGAAATTAGATATTGTGCAATTGATAATTAAAGATTTTCTTAAAAGGTTTAGAACCTTAATTTTTTTAATGATGGATTATTTTTATTGGTCTTTCAAGCATACATATCACAATTTAATTAGTTTAATTATTTTTATTGTGATATTTGAGGGAAAAATAACAATCGTATCTTTATACCACATTGACATATAATTGAGAGAATTAAAGAAAGTTTATTTAATTTTTTCAGAAAATTTTGTTATGAATAGTTTATATTAATTTTGATTTGTTGGATAAAATCATTTTTGTAATGTGTGTAAAATATATATATATATATATATATAGTGCAAATCAAATTTATGGACACTTAGATAGTTGGAAAATTTTGAAAGAAGACTATAAATATCATAATTATTCATTATTTTGTATTATAATGCAATTGTCTTTGCATTCCACTCAAATCAATTTTAGTCATTTCATTTTAGCCCCTAAACATCACAAATAATTGCAATGTGATTTTTATGTATTTTGGTCATTTATCTCTTCATATTTCTCCATGTGGTAGAAGATATACTTTGAATATTCCCCAAATTGAAGTATATTATTAATGAGCAATGAAATTGTATAGTGATATAACAGTATATGGCAAATCCTGAACAACTAGATTGACATAGTTGTCGAAGAACTAATAATAAAGATTTTTGTATTCTATAGGTAGAAGCATAATTGATCTTGAAAATTTATAATCCATAGATTTACATATGAGCTTCCATTCATTGAAGGGCGAAAGTGATAGCCCAATTGAATTGAAATCTATGATTGTATGTGAATTATGAAGCATTTGGGTTTTCAAGTGTAAGATGGGTTATTTACCTACTGTATATTGATCACCATATTTGAAATACAAGAATAAAGGAAGTATATTTATATGACTCACACTTGAGAGGGAGATTGTTATGATACAAGTGAGTTAATATTGAAAAGTTGTACTCATATACTTCCCTACAAAGTCTAATTGATCTCTTAAAAATGGATGTCAAATTAAGATTTTGAATGAATATGTTATGGAAATTGAAAAGTTTATTGTTAGTTTAGTAAACTAAAATTTTGCTAATAATCCAAACAATTATGTTGTTGGCTTAACTTGTTTGATCATTCGAGTCACAAATATGATGCAACAAATTATTAAAGATCATGTATTGATATCCATTGATTAACTAGAAGATTCTTCATGAATAGCCAACATATTATAAAATTCAAGAATTATTTTGTGCTACTTATTTTCAAAGAAAACTGATTATGAGAGTATCATTAATTATGATTTGGAATGGATCTATCTCTGCATTTCTGGAAATATATTAAATTGAAATATATGGGCCCATTCAAATAGCATATAAACTATACAAGTATTCCATAAATTTGATAGATGTATCTATAAGATGGTTACATGTGTGATTATTATTAGTTTACAATCTAAAGTTTGCAATATAGTTTGAATAAATCACGTTGAGCATGCAATTTCTAGATTACGGGTGTGTTTGTGATGGCCGTAGAAAAAATGACTTATTTTGACTCTAACTTATTAAAAATGACTTTTAAGAAAAGTCAGTTTTTGTAATATGATTTATATTTGGATGAGCGATTGAATAAGTGCTTTTACATAAGTCACAACTTGTTTGGATTGGCGATTGCATAAATGCTTTTTTAAAAGTCAAAACTTGTTTGGATTGACGATTACATAAGTGCTTTTGTATTAATTATAAGAAAACAAATGGAAAAATTGAAGTTAGAAAATGTGATTTCAAAATACATAATTTCACAAAAAAAATATTACTCCCTCCGGTCCTAATTATAGGACAACATTTAGGAGTTGATCTTGGTCCTAATTATAGGACAAAGTTTTAATTTTTGTCAATTTCTTCCCAAAATACCCCCATTGATACTTTTTCAATAATAATGAAACACAATAATAATTTTATAATACACCTATGTATTCTATAAAGTAAGTAATACTTACAATTCATTAATGTCACATATACCTCAATTCTACTGTTTCTTTTATTTTATAAGAATAAAGGGTAAGAAAATCAATTTAACACTATCAACGTCATCATCTCTATTTTAAAAAATTGTAACTTTCCTTTTCTTTAATTCCACTTGAACCAAACCGACATAACTCCATTTTAATGACAGGCAAGATCACTTGATTTACATCAAAGCAAGTGATCAACATGAACAGAACATAATTTCTTGTATGTATTAAAAAAAGGGCATTTTAGGAAAATAAATAAGATTAACTAATTTAACCACTATCCTTAATTTCTCCAAAGTTAGGTAAATATGTCCTATAATTAGGACCAGAGGGAGTATATAACTAATTGGATCACATATCCCGTATAAGTTGATATCTAATCATGTCACGAATGCGATTCATACAGGTTGAAGAAGTCCCAGCATCATTGGTCGAGGAAGCCATATCCTCTATAGTATTATTATCTTCATGAGCTACATTGCCAATTTCTACTATACCGAAATTAACATCACTCTGAGAATTTCTCCTAATAAAGTTATGTATGGCCATTGTTGCGCAAACTAAGCGGACTACAAATATATGTTAGTTATTGCCTTCTCATGAAGCAACCAGAATTAAAAAAAAAACAAACATAGCATTCACAGTAATAGTGTGGATTATTAAATATAACATATGTATACGCATATATTTATACACTACATAAGAAGTTGAACACAACCAAACACATCACAAATAATATGGCATAACAAGGAGGTAAGAACAAGGTAAAAACAAACAAGCACATTAAATTTAGCCAAAATACAGCTAAACCACTTAAGCTCAAGTAATAAATAGCACAAAGAAACCAAAATGCTTGCAAAGAAATTTATTTCCAATCATTACTGATATCAAATTAAATACCTTAAGATTAAGAGGCATTGTTCATGTAACCCCCTCATGGTAATTATATCCGGATTACAAAATTTAAGTGAAATAGAGACCAATAAGACAAAATAACATTTAAAATCCCTTATCTTCAAGATAGGGTGTCCAAAAAAAACAGTTCAGAAACACAATTTCATCTGGTCTTACATCCACTTTCGAAAACAATTACCCGTGCAGATATATCACATTCACAAATATCAGAGTACGTAACTAAAATCCCGGCAACTCCAAGGTTCATATATATAAAATGGGTTTAAGGTTTCCCAAATGAGGATTACATATCCAAAAGAATTCACTATATACATACAGTAATCCCAACCAAAACAGATAACTAACATATACCAAAATAAATGTCCCTACAAGCCCTAACTGCTCCTGGTTGGCCGCTTATCCTTGGAGCCACTCGCCCTGTCTGAAATGTTAGTCATTTGGAAAGAGTGAGATTCTAAATAATCCCAGTAGTAACAAATCATTCATACCACACGTAATCACATAGCATGTAAACAAATCACCACATAATCAGCAACAACACAAATCACACTCCACCCTCATCCCCTTTTACTGCCGGGAAGGCACACCGTCCTAACCCGAACCGTTGTTAACGACTCAGGGACTGTTGGTATGGCAGTGCATACGAATAGCCTTACGGCTCACATATTGCCTTTCGGCCCACAAATTCACAAATATCACACTCTAACCTCATCCCCTTTTACCGCCGAAAAGGCACACAGCCCTTACCCGAACCGTTGTTAGCGACTCAGGGACTATTGGTATAGCGGTGCATTCACAATTTCACAAATCTTGCAGCATACAAATCCATCACAAATCAATGATTTAGCACACATACAATGTATCACATAAGGTATAAAGAAGGAGTCACTACCTTATTCTTTCCTGACGTCCTTTGGCATAGTGGGCTCGCGGGTATGACAAATGTCAAAGCCTATAAACAAAAAATCAAGAATGGTGGATTAATTTCCTACCCCCAATTCTTACTTCCAAACACTTAAAATAGGTTCCATATGAGTCCCTTAAATGGTTATAACAAGCTCAAAGAGAACCTAAAAGGATTGGTAAGTACTAGGTTGGAAATTACTTTGCAAAATCACAAAATGCTGAAAATGGGGGTTGGCTGCAGCCAAGAATCCTCTGGCTGTGGCCAAAATGCGCACAAAAGGTTTTTGGCTGCAGCCAAGAATTTCTGGCTGCGGCCAAAACGCGCACAGAAGGGTTTTGGCTGCAGCCAAGACAACTTTGAAAAATCATAATTAATTCTAGAAAAATCAAAATGAGGTGATCCCAAAGCCAAATGAAATCTATTGAAGTTATCTTCCTAGGAAAAATATTGGCCATTACTGAAAATCACCACAAAAATACAGAATCACACAAATCTCATCACTACCCCAAAACAGAGTCCATTTTCGACCTCAAAATTTGGACAGTCATATCTCCCAGTTCCCAAAACAAAATGGCACAAATTATATGTCCATTTTGAACCTTGGAATGTGATCTTTAAGATTGGAAAGTTTCATAATTTTCTAACATCATTTGCCCAGTCAAAACGTTCACACAACTTGACTGCCCAAAATAGACTTTCATTGGACAACATTTCAATTTTGCACCAATGCTTCCAATGGTTCCCAAATTCATATCAAATACCATTCCCACATAAATTTGCACAAGGAATCCATAGAAATCATCAAAACAACCCAATTCAACCTTCATTGACATGTTACACAATGACCACCACATGTCTTACCAAGAACTCAATCAAACCACCATATTGCAAACCAATCCAAACCAACATTCCAAATCAATTTCAAATGCTCAAAGACACACTATGACACCAATTTCACACTAAACACTAACCAATTCACACATTTCAAAATTAAGCCAAAATCAGGGCAAAAATCCAAAATCCTCAAAGCTAAACCAATGACCACAATAAATATGTCAAAAGGTTCCAAATTCTTACCTCTTCCTCTTTCCAAGACTAGTTTCTTGATTCTCAACTTTTGATTTCGCTCCAACACATAAACCACCACCTTTCCAAATTCTGAAATCACCATAATGAAGCTCTCAATGAGATGCACAACATTAGAGAAAAGGATTTGAGCAAAGGAGGACCATTACTCACCCAAAATCAAAGCTTTCCCTTTCTCTTTCCAAGCTTGAGTTCAGCAAAAATGGGGAAGGAAGAGAGAGAAAATGAGAAATGGAAGGGATGAAGAAAGGATGATGATCATGTACCACTTTTCCCCCTTGCTCATGCTCAAAAACGCGTAGGAGAGAGAAGAGAGAGAAAAAAGTGGTTTTTGTCTCTTATGCCTCATCCCATGGTCCATAACATTGCCACATGTCAATATCTCAACCCTTGATCTTAAACTCCACACACATTTATACTAAATTCACATCTCATTTCTCCAAAAATATTTAATTACACAAATTACAATCAATACCATTGTCATTAGCCCTTAATCACAAATTGGGATATTACAGTTCACAACCTATGGATTGAACAACTTGCTAGGAGAATAATCGTTAATATGAAACTATACAACAGAACTAGGATCAACATAGCAATAGTTAAGTGGATAATCGTTTATGGTGGGATTGGTCTTCGGACTTCGAACACAGGACTTGCTCCCCAAACATATTCTTCTTCTTTTTTGGTTTCCTTGCTTAACCAGCATCCAACAAACAAACTCAGTACCTATTTTGTTTTTTTAAATAAAAGGGGAAATTTCATTAATTTCATTTAGAGAGAGCTATCCAAATGCAAGAGTAACTACGAAAGAGAACTCATAGCAATAATATAAGAACATGGAAATCCATTCAAGTGTGATCAACAGTAAGGGGAACGTGTGTTAAAATACCCTCCATTATATAAGTATCATTAGCAAAAAGGCTGAGATTCCTAATTTCGCATGGCTTTCGGTAAAGAATCATATCTCAATCTGTTTTGAAGTGTTCAGATTAGATGCTCATTCATTATGTCTTCCCTCTACATGCTCAAATTTTCTTGCATTTCAAAACACATTGGATCAAATTACTGATCATAAAGGGAAACTAACATGAAGCAGAGACCACAGTACATACACCCAAACAGATATGAGAACAGAGAGGTTAGAACTTTGTTAATCCCATGAAGCAGAGCATCGTCAGTAGTATAGCAGAAAAAAATGAGGCAGAGACTATATATGAGAGAGTAGATCCACACTAGCGCCACCAAACTCACCGAAACTGCCTAGCTTCCATAGATCTATCACCATCAGAGCAAGAACCTCCCCACCGGACTTCACAAGAGGCTTCAGACTTCAACACCAATGGCAACGCCTTCACAGACCAACAAGGCCGCTCACCGCCACTACCGCAAAATGCCCTACAACAGCGCCCACAGAGCATACCACTGAACCTAAGCAACAGATCCGCCTGTAACGGGTTTCAGGTGACCAACGGGAGAGGGAAGATCTTTAGCGATAAGACCAACACTTTTTCCTCCAGCCAGAGACGAAGGCCAGATAGAGAAGATAAGGTAAGAGAGAGAAATAAAAAAAATAAGTTGGCCAGCATTTAATTAGCACAATAGTAGTAAATTGCCCTATTGATAAGTTAAAAGTAAGAGTTGAGAGCTTTTTTAAAAAGCACCTTATTGTTCCAAATCACAACTTAAAAAGCACACAACCAAACACTCAAATAAGTCATATAAGTACAAATCAGGCTTTTCTCTATGAAAACGGGCTTATTGAAGGGCCTACCGCCCAATCAAACGCTACCTATATGATCTAAAAATCATTTATTAAAGCTTCCATAAATAGTTAGATCAATACTTATAAGAACAAAGTTTCTACTTCGATGTTGGAATATTTGATCATACATATTGTAGCACTTATATACATCAACCCAACAAGATTCTCCCAACAACATTGGCTTTTGGTTAGGAGCCAAACATATTTGATCTAAAATATTGAATGTGCAATGCTTAATTTTATCAAACCACCACAATGCATATAAATATTGAAAGAAAGTTGGGATAAATGTTGGGTAAGGACATTCATCTTCTTGGTTGTCTCTAAATGAAACAAAGGCATGTTTCTAAGGGAAACAAATGGATTTAGGAGACTTATACTACTTGATTGGTCAATTGTCATCTGATAAAGTTTTCCTCGTATGAGGGGGAGAAATTGAATAGATGCAAAAGGGAACAAGCGAAATGCATTATTACTATCAAGTATAGATCCTCGAATATAGCATTATGAATCAGAAGTTCATTAGGGTTTGTATTCATAAAATATTACATAATATCTGACAGATATAGTTACTAACCTAAATGAGAATTACTAAATCTCATATTCCAGCTAAAAATGCTCCAATTAGAATAAATAAAAGTGAGACACACTCGAGGCATGAAAGAATAATTGATTCCAAAAGAAAAGAAGAATTGAGCAAATAATTAAGATGGTCATATTGAGGAGACATGTACTTTAGAAGAGACCAAGACATAACTAATTGCAAAAAACTTAAAATTGGTTTAGGTACCTAAAAGTATTAAAGAGATCTCAATGAATTATGTCATAGGAAAAATGGAACCGAAAATATTAAGTTGTTCACAACGATCTTGATAATAATTTCACGTGATCAAGTAAAGATCTTATGCATAAATATGTCTTGCAAGGTAGACAGAATAGTGATTTTTTTTAATAAAATATAACTCTGCATTTAAACTAATAAAACATAAGTTATAAAGTATCAGAATAATATACAGACGTCTATCAAAAGGTATTGTAGAGTCCAACAAACATTTCTAGTTTGAGTAATTATTTTGATGTGTGACAGTTTGACCAACTTGCAATGGATAGAAAAATGATGGGGATAATCAACATGATTTTGTCAGAGGATAAGAGTCATTGCTTCATGAAGTGCCTGCAGCTACAATTGAAGGTCTCCAATTTTGATCAGAGGAGCTAGCAATCAGTGGTGAAAGTGAAGATTGTTGAAAAATATGGCAATAGAAATGGCACGCCCATGGTTGTTAGTCTTAATGAGCTTAAAGAAAACATCCCACTTGCTAGAACAATTCTGTAGGATAGATTGCCAGTTTCGACAATGTATCTCTTGTTGATGAAAAGTACCCTCTTGCTGTTGTTGTTGCATCAAATATTGATTGGTGAGGGCATTTGCTTTAGCTTGTGCTAATTTAATGACCTGTAATGGAGAAATTGTGGAACCTGCATCGCAAATTTTGTTTCTTGCAAGCCATAGAGAATCTAAAATGGGAAAAAGTAAATAGGTTAGAAAGTTGCTAGGTTCATCATGGCTGATCAACCATATCACTATCCAGTCTTGTAATCTTTTATTGGGGACAAAGTCAATCCTAAGACCAGTGTTACAACCACACTAACAAACTCTAAAAAAGGGACAATATAAGAACATATGTTATAAAGATTCGTCATTGGCATTACAAAAAGAACATACCTCAATAGAAGCCAAGTGTCGATAAAGTAAGAACTAATTGGTAGGCAGGATACATCTAACAATCTTCCACAAAAGCAATCGAATCTTAGGAGGTAAATATGAGTTGCAAATTAAAGTACATGCCTCGTTATCGAATTGGTTGGATTTTCCAGCTGTAGATTGAAGTATTCTATATTCATCCTGAACAGTGTATATTCTTGAATTATTAGCAGACCATCTAATAATATCAGTGGATCTAGATAAAGGGATTGGGTATTTCAAAATTTCTCAAACCACTTGCTTAGGGTACAGTGAGGATAATAATTAGACATTTCAAGATGCTTTAAGGCGCAGTATAAGGTAGATACCCAAATATGAGGATATGCTAGACTACACTACGTCAGAGGCCGCCAAAGTTTACTATTATGATATATAGAAGTACCCTCACCCACTTGTCAGGTAAGATAGTTAGTAATATTATGTTTTTCCATAGGGATGAACTATTATAAGGGGTGTAAATATATAATTATGCTCAGGATCCAAATATTTTTGTAACATCAGTATACTAAGCAAGGAAGATTTATTAGATATGACTCGCCACAAATGCTTTACTAAGATTGCATGATTAAAAGCTTCTACTTTGACAATTTGGAAGGCATCACTTACTTTGGGAAGGCATAATTCACCATATTGAAGAAAATGAGCCTAGTTTGAAGTTTCTGTTCGACCATAGAAGAAATTTGCCATCCTCATTTCTATTGCATGACATAATTTAGAAGAGAACTTGAGACAGGAAAAAAGATATACCAATAAGGATGACAAAGAGTGCTTTATCAAGATGAAATGACCTACCTATGATAGCAAATTACCCTTCCATCTTGCAAGACGTTTATCAAGTTTCTCTAGGACCTCTAAATATTTCCTTTGTTCTAATTTGGGTTCATCTATATAGGTACCTAGATATTTCCCCAAGCGTGAATGAAATCTAATTTAAAGTAGCTTAGACAATATGCGCTTCATTTGGTGAGTGACCAAGGGACTACATACCAGAGATGATTTTCAATAGTTAATGTGTTGACCTGAGATAAGGCAATATCATCGAAGCAAAAGCTTTAACTATACAACAATAATTCTCTATAGCTCAACAAAACAGAAGAGTGTCATCAGTGTACATCAAGTAGGTCAACTTCATTACACCTCGAGATATGGAAATACCCCTCCTACAATTATAATTCTCTACCTGATGAATAAAGCAAGACAAAATAATTGGCACATAACAGAAAAAGATAAGGAGAAAGAGTATTATCCTATTGAAGACCTTCTGATGGTTTAAAAGGAACACCCCAGGATCCATTAAGTATAATCTGATAGGAGATGGTTGAAACGCATTGCATGATTAACTTAATCATTGCTGGCAAAAATTCCATCTTCAAAAGAATTTTATGTAGAAAAGACCAAGAGATTTTGTCATATGCTTTTGCAATATCCAATTTGATGGCACACCATCCACCTTTGCACCTGCGTGTACCATGTAGTTTGGCTATATATTATGAGGCTAGTATAATATTATCAGTAATAAGCCGCCTCTTAATGAAAGCATTTCGATTATTGGCCAAAAGGAAAAGTAAAAGAAAAAAGACGCAATGAAAATAGGATCACATATATTATTTTGATATGTGAGACACAATGAAAATAGGATCACATATATTATTTTGATATATAAGATGTAATGAAAATGTGAAAATTATGGACCTGTAGTCCTCAAATCTGAAATATGAAATATATAAACATTTAAGTGAAAATAAATATTTTCACAAAGGCTAATAAAGACTATGATAAGGCACATTATTTTGTGGTGGATACAACAATTTTGCATATATTAGTATGCTGGCAGCATATGAAAATAAAATTATGCGTATGTTAGGTATTGTTATAAATAGCTATCTAAAGATGATTTTGCTTGCAAAATATATATTGAATTTGATATTTTAGAAGTACCATATATTTTATGAGAATATTTAGATATCATGTTAATATTATAGTCATTATGATTTTACTAGTAATTTTAGTTCTTGCAGGTACATAATGGATAATGAAACTGAGATTTTGTATTATAGCTTGATGAAAATAGTATATGATACTATTTTGTTCAAAACAAGTTGAATATGCGGATGCCAAATATATATTGGCGATTTTTTAGAATACTTTTTTCTCATTGTTTTCACAATGAATAATGTAAAGGGAGAGCATATTAATGTTTTAACATATCCAAAAGATATGTTAGAGGAATACATATCAGTAGATCATTTGATGATAATGCATCATTTATATTTTGGAGGCTAAAAGGAAGATATGCTTGAAAAGGCATTGAAAATAACCTATTTGAGAAATTGGCATACTATATTGGGTGAAAATAACAAAGAGTAATGTTGTCATTAGAGGAAGTAGAAATGATGTTGTCATCATAAGGAGATGTAGAAGTGATACTACTTTCAGGGCTAGAAAAGATCATGTTGTACTCTTTTTCCTTAATCAAGGTTTTGTCCTACTTTCTCTTCCCAGTAAGATTTTTAATGAAATAGCTTCAGTTTGTATTATGTACTCTTTTTCCTTTACTAGGTTTTTTGTCCCATTGGATTTTTTCTAGCAAGGTTTTAATGAAGCGCAATATTTGTTCATGGATGTAACAACCCAAATTTTGATTAAGGGTTAATGAGAATTATTGAGAATGTAATCGTGGATTAAAGTTGAATTAATGTGTATTTGTGACAATATTATCTAATATGTCATAATTGATGGAAAATTGATAGAATGGAAATATTGACCATAAGTTAGTGATTAACGAAGGAAATTAATTACTAACTAAGAGAAAAATGAGAAGTGTGATTCAATGGCTAATGGAGGGATTAGAGTAGCTAATTGGAGGCTTATTGTATGAGAGCCAATGGGAAGAAGACATGTGGCAAGTTGGTGTGGGGTGAGGAGTTGAGGAAAAGTCAAAAGAAGATTTTAAAAATCATTTCTCTCTCCTCTCTTCCCTCTCTTCACGCTAAACAAGTATGGTGGGAGGGAGTATGATTATTTTTCATCCCTTCACTCTCCCTCACTCTCATCTCTCTCGTTCTCTCCTCATTCTAGCGCCATTGTTGCAGAAATAGAGAAGGAAAAAGCTTGAGAAAAGGTAAAGGAAATGACCTCATATGCTCAAACTCATTTCTTTAAAGTTGTTCCTTGAATAAAGAGCTTCATTTTGATGGTTGTAGTGTGTCCATTGGTATTGGTTTGTGATTCCAAGAGATTGTGAAAGTTGGAGGATCAAGAAGTCCTTTTGGAAAAGTTTAAAAGGTAAGTGAAACCAATCTATCCATCTAAGTTTTGTATCAAATGGATTAGTTTTGAATTTCTGGAAATTATTGCCCATTTTCAAAAATAAGAGCCATTAGGTATTTGGCATGTTATTGGTATGAAAATGGTATATTTGGAATGTATATGGATAGATATGGTTGATTGGGGATTGAATGATTGAATTTGGTGATTTTGGAAATTTAGTGTTTATTGTTGCCCAAGACCAAAGCATGATAATGGAATAGTATTTTGGTTGTTTTGATGGATTTATTGGATTCCTTGAGTGATTTTGTGTGGGAATAGCTTTGGTTGAGGTTTTGGGTCCATTGGTAGCTTTTGGTAAAAATTTTGGAAAACTGTCATTGTTTCTGCGTTTTCTGGGTTCTGATAAGATCACTCGAGTGATCTGAGGTTCACTCGAGTTAGGGATGAATATCACACGAGTGAGGTTGGGTTCCACTCGAGTGATTCAGTGAAATTCTTCGTTTTTCCTTCAGTTTCTGCACTGCACTTCTGCAAAAGATCAAGAGTGATGTCTTACATGCGAGTGTAGTCGGTTCTCATTCAAGTGAGCTTCCTCTTACTCGAGTGCTGGTGTATTTGACACCTAGAACTTGCCTCTCAGGTTTTCACTCGCGGTTAATGAGCAAGAAGGCATTTTGGCACTCGTGGGTATTCAGTTTCCACCTGAGTGAGAAGACTCATGCTCGAGTGCTTTTCCCTCTGAAAACTCCTATTGCTCTCGGGTTCTCACTTCCTGGACTTCACTCCTTACTGCTTGAGTGAAGCATTTGGCTATCACTCGAGTGAGGTCTTGTGTGCTCGAGTGTCCCTACCTCTGAAAAAGTTCTTATGCTCTCGGGTTGTAATACCCCGAATTTTGAGACTTGAGGCTAGAGAATAAGCTTGAGATAAGTGGACTGCTAAGCCCCAGTTTAGCAAGATCCCAAATTGTGATTAAGAGATAATGACTCCAAAAGTGGATGTGGTTAGTGATGAATAAACCCTTTTGGAGATTATGGTGTGATTTGGCACCCAATGTGATTCGTATGTGTTGTGAGCAGCGCCGAAACCCTATATTTAAGTTCAATTATGGATTAACATCTAAATTGATTTAAAATAGAGGGGAGGGTGCATTGTGGAAGAAAAGGAATGTTATGGTGTGTTTGGTGGTGATTCAAGAGGAATTGCCGTAATCAGGGGCAAAACGGTAAAGTTACCGACCAATTGGTCAGTTACCGAAGAGGAAACTCATTAGTAACTTCAAGATCAATGGTTAGGATTGATTTGTGCAAGAGATCAAGGGGTGGAATCCCATGTATGTGTGCCTTGGTGAGCTCATGGAGGTGTGACAAGATCTTGACACTTGGCACAATGTAAGCCCTTGGATTGGTCAAAAGTGTCAACACCTCTTCCCTCTTTCCTCTCCCTTTTAGGTTGGTTTTGGGGGCCTTTGAACTCCAAAATCTGATCTCTTTCTCTCTCACTCAAAGCTCCTATGGTCGTCCAAGGCAAGGGAAGAAAGAGAAATGCAAATGTGAGTTTTTGGTTGTCTTAATGTCCTCTAATGCTCAAATACCCTTCTTTAAAGTTGTTCATAGTGATGAGAGCTTCATTGCTATGGTTTTAGATTTGTGAGAGAATGTGTTTGAGAGCTTGAAGAATTTGGGAAGTGGAGGAATCAAAGAATTGGCATTGGGAAGAGGAAGAGGTGAGTATTTGATGACTATTGACCTAACTATTATGGTTATTGGTTGAGTATTGTGAATTGAGAATTTTGCCCTGATTTTATGGTATTTTCGTGTGGAATGTGAATGGTGGAATTGGATGTTGTTTTGTGTTGAAAATGGTGTCATGTTGTGGTATTTAATCATTGGAATTGGTTTGAATTGGATTGGACACAATGATTGCAAAACTGGAAATTCTGTCCAGTGAGAATTCTGTCTGGGCAGTCTGGTTGTGTGGACGTTTTGACTGGGCAAATAATGTCATAAAATTATGAAACTTTCCAGTCTTGAAGTTCACATCCCAAGCTTTAAAATGGACATATAATTTGTGCCATTTCGTTTTTTGAACTGGGATTTATGTTTGCCCAAAGTTTGAGGTTGAAACTGGGTTCGATTCTGGAGCAGTAGTGGATTTTGGGGAATTCTGTATTTTTGTGGTGATTTCCAGTAATGGATCATATTTTTTCTATGAATAGGACTTAAATATCTTTCATTTGGCTTTGGAATCACCTCATTTTGATTTTTTTGGAATTAGTTATGAATTTCCTAAGTTGCTTTGGCTGCAGCAGAAAATCTTGGCTGCAGTGCAAAAGTTTCTATGCACGTTTTGGCCACAACTAGAAATTCTTGGCTGCAGCCAAAAACCTTCTGTGCGTGTTCTGGCTGTAGCCAACCCCCATTTTCAGCATTTTGAGATTTTGAAAGGTGATTTCCAACCTAGTACGTCCCAATCCTTTAAGCTTTCGTTGAGCTTATTTTAGCCACCTAAAGGGTGTGAATGGTAACCAACCTTAAGTGATATGAAAGTAAAGATTTGGAATAGAGAATAACCCTATGTCCTTGATTTGGTTATAGGGTTGGATATTCGCTTTGATCGTGAGTAGCCAGTGCTGGAGCATATATGGAAAGAACAAGGGTAGGGAACTTACCTTTCTTGCATGCTTTGATATTTGTGTTTGTGTATTGATGCATGTATTGCTTTGCTGGATTATGTGAAACATGTATGAATGATTGTAGCTCTGTTTCTAGTTATGCTATGGCCATAAGTATGTTGTTGAAACATTGAGCATGCAGATATGTCATTGTGTGAACATGAGTTATGTATTGCAAGCATGTCATGCATTAAACACATATCATACATACATTTAGGTATCTGTTCCTACTGAGATTCTCTCGAATCTCACCCTCCTCTACAAACATTTTAGACAGGGTAGGTGGATCGAGGATGGAGCAAGAAGTCAAGGGCGACGGGACTCGTTCGGGTTATAGATTTTGGTAGTTGGTTATCATAGTTGGGATGTATATTTGGATATTCGTATTTGGATTTAGAGTTGTATATATTGTGGAATGTATATTTGGTTATATGTTGAATGAGAATATTTGATTATGTATTTGGAATGAGCATTTGGGTATTTGTATTTGTATTTGAAGAGAACTGTGTAATCCCCATTCGAAGAATTGTAAAGGGTGGATGTGCCCTATGAATTCTATGTAAAGTTTTGAACCCGGGATTGCCGGGATTATTATATTGTGCACTCTGATTTATATATTGAATGTGATTATTCACGTGAAGTGATTGTATTCGAAATGTGAATATGAGACCAAGTTAACTAGATTTCGAAAGTTATTTGTGAAAATCCCGTCTGGTAGATGGGTTTGAAATTGTTATTTGATCATTAGTGGTCTCTATTTCATTTTAATCCCGTATTTCAGATATAATTACGGAAGGGGGTTACACGGGTGTTCACTCGCTATCCTTCACTCTCAAATACCTGAGTGCATACCATACCACTACTTGAGTGAGGCCGTCTTCACTCAAGTGTCAATGCCCCATCATTAGAGTGAGGCCATCTTCACTCAAGTGAAACAATGAAAAATGTCAGTGTTTGTGCTTCCAAAAGGGGATCCCTGGGGTAGTTCTCCCAACCCTTTAGGGCTTTTATTAGAGGCATATGTGAGTACTTAAGAGACAATAATGATAACCAATTTAAGTATTGTGAAGGTATTGAGTATTGGATTAAGTGATAACGCATTGTCCTTAATTATGACTTTATGATTTGATATTTTCTCGGAGCGTAGAAGGCCGTGCCTGCTCAAGAATGGAAAGACTAAGGTAGTAACACTTTATTCTATATCATGTATATTGCATTGCTTGTTTGTATTAGTCATTGAATACAGATATAGTGAAGGGACGTGGCAAAAGCTCGGCCTTGAATACAGATACAGTGAGGGGACATGGCATTGTGCCCGACCTCGAATATTGATTGCTGCGTTGTGATGTATGCTTACTTGCTTTGTTTAATATGCATTATATACGTAAACTGTTGCTACTGGGATTCTTTAGAAACTCATTCTTTCCAAATATCATTTTTTAGACAGGGCAAGTGGATCAAGAAGCAAGCAAGAGTATAAGGTGATTAGGACTGCTGGTGGTAGTTTTAGTTAGATACTCTTAGTTTTATTTTGGACTGGTTATCATTTTGGACGAATGTATGTATGTATTGAATAGATCATAGTATTATAGTTTTGTGTAATCCCTGATATGGGAATTGAGATGGGCAATAATGCCCTGAACAATATTTTGGATTAATGTTAGAATCCCGGGTGAATGACAGGAATTTTGCTGATACTTTGATATTGTACATGTGACAAATTGAACAGGCCTATTGATTTTATAAATTAATGAATGGAGATCTATTTGTACAAATGTTGTAAAAAAAGTTTTTAATTATTCCGGATCTCTTATTCAATTATGAAACACAATTAAACACTAATCCTAACCTTGATAGTGGCGGGGGTTACAATGGACATCAAAGGGGAAGTTTTATAAATATTAGACATGTGGATGTCCATAAACTCTCCTAACTCTTGGCATTTCATTTCCTACACTCTATAACCTCTCAAATGAATAGTCTTTACAAGTCTTTATGCCCTAACTCAAATATTACAATTTGTGCACTCACGAGGATTAAATTTGCCATTTACTTTATGTAATTCTTAGTTGAAGTTGAAGGCCTATAAATAGAGCACTATATACCATATTTTGGTTGTATCCAAATGAATAATATATTGCTCCCTCTTTCTCTCTAATTCTCTCTTCATTTCGCTCATCTCAATTTCTTATATTTTTCTTATTTTCATAACAAGTGCAAAAACACAACTTACCTTTTGGGAAACTTGTTATTTGAGAAGATGGTGCGAAAATACACATCACGTTTTCAAAATGATATGAAAATGTTATAGTCATTAATTCAATCAATGTTAACTGTTTACCAAATAGTACTTACATGCGTTGCACAATGTTGTCACCTCCCAACGGCCCCTTTCGCCACTACTAGGTCTTCCACACAATACAATGATCACACCTCCTCGGTGTCAAAGTTGTCCCTGTCCTAACAGCCTTCTCAGTGCCAAGTGTTGGAAGGAAACATAAAGAAGATTGAGGATGACTCCTCTTTTATGCACCCAATTCCTTTTACAATACACATTGACAACAAAGTAATCAAAGAAAAGGAGAGGGTTGTGCATCAATAGTGTTGTGTAGGAGATCTTGTAATGCTAGAAGCGTCATTTGGAGCAAAAACACTGTGCAATGCTTGTAAGGACTATTTGTTAAAGGGTTAAAAGGGCATTTTTTTCCTTAAAAGTTTTCATGGACGAGAATTGGGCGCCCGAAAGATTTTTTCTGAGTAATGTTGCCCTGAAAGTTGCAAAATCGTAGCAATGTCACCCTCAATATTAAAAAAGCTAACTTTGACTGTTAAATTTGACTTTAATATATACACATGGTAGCAATAAATGACACCTCATCATCCCATAAGCCAACTCACCATATCACCCTTAACTCTCCCTTTCCCCTCTCTCTTCCCTTTTTGGATTTCACAGGTACTGTGCAAGAAACCATAGTCCCAAATTCTTCCTCATCTCTTCAAAGTTATCCAAGAAAGCATCCATGGCACTTCCTTCCTGCTTGTGCTTTCTCTCATATATGTGTACTTGGCCAAATTCTCTATTCCCATGGCAACTATTGGGGTCAAAAAGTCAAATCTTGGTAAACAACTGGAATTAGAGCCGAGAAATGGGCTTAGCCCGTTTAGGCCCTTTTATCACGAGGGCCGAGCTTGTAAATTTATCCCTCATCAGGCTTATAAATTTGTTCCTCAAATTGCAATTAGGCCTAAAAGGCCAGGCATGTTTAGGCCTTTTTATTTTTATTTTTTAAAATTTGTTCATATAATACTAGAATGTTTGTATTATTAATGATGTTATAAATATTTAGTTCTTATTATCTTTTTTAAAAATTGAATTTTATTAAATGTTTTGATTCATTTGTTTTTCCACAATAGTTTATTCATTTAAACTTTAAAAAAATAGGCTAATTTTGACATTAGATAATGATTTTAACTAGAAATTTATGAGTTGTGCAAATAATATATCTCAATTTAAAGCAAAATAATAACTAGGTTGTAAAAATTGAAAGCGAATTTTATTTGAATTAAAATGAAGATTACAATTATCCAAAGTGAATTTTATTTGTAAAAATTATAATTTTTTTAAAATCAACAAAAATTTCAATTAAAAATAGAATTGTATAATTTTAACAAAAATAAGGTCTTTTATAATTTATCATATATGTTAAACCAAGAAAGTTTATATGATTTATTTTTGTTTTAGAAGCAATTTCTGTTGGTTAAAAAATTCATTTAATGTTAATAAAATTCAAGAAAATCTAAGTAATCTATTATATCCTGAAAAATATGAAATGAATTTAGTTTTATTTTTATAGTAAGGGCTTAGTTGATGTTAATATTGATAATACAAATCCGGCAACTTGATGATATAAATTGGTGAACAATAAAAATTAAAAATAAATGAGTTTATCCATTGTTAATTAAATAATATATTAAGATACAATTTGTATCATAATGGGTGATTTTAGTTTTAATTTTAATTATTTTTTAATTATGAATACAAAAGATAATAAAAAAGGTTTGGTTAGAGGCAACTTAGTTATTTTAAATTTATATTATGATGTTTGATCCTTCAAAGTAATTACAATGTTTATAGTCCTTTAAAATAAATATTATTTTCTCTAGATCCTTTATTTCAATTTTTTCTTAAATTATATATCAGTTTATAAGTTAAAAAAATTAGTTTATAGAAAAAATATAAATATAAATACTTTAAAATAATTTAATTAACTTTCTTAATCTCTAAAAAAAATCAATTGAGTTTTATATTTATAATAAAAATAATAAATGATTAATGTTGGTTGACTTAACAACCATAGTACCATACTGTTCTTACAATATTTTAAACATTTATAATATTGGATGCACATTGTGAAATATTTTACGAATAAATTTGCACTTCAACCCTAATTTCAATATAAGCCCTATTTCTTTTTATATATGGAATTCCTTGTTTCTTGCAATCTAAAAATTATCTTATTTTTCTTTTTTTTTATTAATTTGATTGTTCTGGTTTCAGATTAAAGTGCAATTGATTGGAGCAAGTGATGGGGTTTCTATGCCCTCAACTATGATGTGAAAGTATAGTTCTGAGCTGTTAGAGCTTTTGGGAACAACTCTGAACTCTTGTATAGCTTTAGGGATAAAACTCTAGTTCCTGTATTTCATTTTTCTAAAATTTTTATTTTTTATTTTTCTTATCCTTTTTATAAGTCATATCCAACAAGTTTAAGATAGATCAAGAAAAACCTTAAACTCCATTAACACTTCTAAAAAATTTAATACTTTTATAATTTTATCCCTATTTAATATACCTTAAACCCCGTAAAAGAAAACTTAATATAATAATAAATAAATGATAAAATTGTATATTAATATAGATGATTTCTCCATTTTCTCTATAAATAGGATAAAAAAATTTCTTCTTTACTTACTTTATAAATAGAACTAGAGGAGTATTATTTTTGTCAATAGGAAAACAAAACACATCTTCAATCTTTTAGAAACGGATTTGTTTTTCAACACTTAATTGTTATGATATTAAAATTACAAATGTAGAAGCTATTAAATTAAAATTGAACAGGACATCTTTCATACTAATCATGCAGTATTTAATATCTCCATAGGAACCATGGGTCTCATGGGGGAATGACATTTCACAAGTTTCAAGTATTGTAGATTTTGCAACTTTCAAGAACAAGTTTTAAGATTTTTGGATGGAACCAAATTTTATTTTAAATTGAATTTCCCCCCCACTATTTTATCGGTATTTAATTTTGATTTTTTCCTACTCTTCTTCTTGTCAAATTTTTGGTTGGATCAGTTTGCAACAGACTAGGCCCAAAAAGAGGCCCAATAACCAAATTAACCCAAAAATGGAACCAAAACAATCCGGTTAATTCGGTTTTGACCCAAAAACTGACTGCTCACCCGGCTGAGGCTGAATTGAGCCGCAAGAATAAAGGACGACGTCGTTGGCTTCTTCTCTCGGCCAATAAATAATTC
Organism: Inga oerstediana; assembly: GCA_963210345.1. Classification (NCBI taxonomy): domain Eukaryota; kingdom Viridiplantae; phylum Streptophyta; class Magnoliopsida; order Fabales; family Fabaceae; genus Inga; species Inga oerstediana. The sequence continues at coordinate 28,725,756 of OY723410.1, read as the reverse complement.
ATAAATCAAATATTATTTTGCTGGGTTTTTGCTTGATACAGAAGTCTGTGCTGAGCCGACTGGTCGCAGAGGAAGAAGACGCAAGCATGGAGGAAGTGCCAAAGACTATCGCGCACCAAATCGGAGGGGTCCAAAAAGACGTGCTTCGTTTAGGACTTCAGGGCGTCAAGAGTGACATCGTTGGAGCTCATCCCCTTGAATCCGCTCAGGAATCTGTAATCGTTTTCTCTTCTCTTACTCTGGATTTCTTTGATTGGATGCTGTGTTTGAAGTTCCAATTATGAATTTTCCTAGGGTTTTCAGACGTATCAGTTGGGTCACAGCTGAATTTCATTTGAGCATTTGGCAGTTTTCCCCTTTTATTAGGGCTTTTGCTGGTTGGATGTACTTTTAATTTTGTTGATTTGTTCCCTATTGAGATTTTCTCCACAATGTGTCACTGCAAGTTTCTTCAATCATTGTTATGGAGAACTCGGTGGTCTGAAAAGTTGGGAATTTATGATTATTAACCATTAGGGTTGAAAGAGACTACAAAGTTTGGTATGGTCAATTGTGTTTGGCTGTTTTTATGATAAAAATTGTAGAAGGATTGGTGTTGATCATGGTTTACTCTGTAATAAAGTTTCTCCACTCCTTATATTTAGGTAAGGAGAACACAGGAAACGATGAAGAGGAAATGCATTATCAATACTTATGGGTCTGCTTTTCCGCTGAAGATGGACCTGGACAGGCAAATACTTTCTAGGTATGATGGTGTCCTATTTTTTGAATTTGTTGTAGTGTGTATCTGGAGGCAATTAGTTTCTTCTGAATTTTTTTTGAAACTCCCTCTATTTTTGTTTTAGTGGTATTTGTGAACCTGATTTAGTTTGTTTATTTGAAAATCTAGCTCCTTCTTATCCCAACTTATTTTTTATTTGCTGGTGTTTGTGAACCTGATCAAATTTCTCTGAGATGGAAAAGGAAACTACCAAATTTTTTTTTGTTAACATATGCATTTCACATAAAATGCTTAACTCTGTACTCTTGCAAATTCCTGCTGTTCTGTGAGGCAAACATAAACTTGAGGCAATAGAAACCGCATGATATAGGGCAATAAGATGTGATACAAAAAATTATATTACAACTATAAAAGCAACAACTAACATGTGTAGAATATCAAACAATATGGCATCGTGGGTTAATAATGTTCTGTCCTTTGCTGCATGTGGATGAGAATAGAGCTTGTTTTTCTTAACGTTCACTGTGCCGTATGCAATGTAATGAGATAGCCTGATACTTGATAAGGATTATTATATATATACCTCTTCTCATTTTTTCCTCTCACATTAATTATTATGGTAAGTTAAATGGGATTTCAAGTCAATTAAGTTTACATAAATTAATCCACATTATAAACTAGGCATTCTTATCAAGAAATACTTTACAGTTTTGCTGAATTCATCCTCTCTGCCAATGATATACGGATATGGAAATATTTGAAATATCATGGAATAGTTATTCTATATTTTCCACAACAGACCAGCAATCTGTATTTTTTCAATGATGCCATGTCTTTTCTTGAAAATATAGATTCTTCTGAAATGTATCCATATGCTCATGTGATCCTTGTTTGGACAGGTAATTTAAATCGAGTTTTCTTCTGATGTGAAATATGTTTTGTTCTATTGCCTGTCTTTGGTATGTTATGTCTAACCCTGAATTTTCCACTAAAATGTGTATTTTATATGTGATTTATAATGTTACAGGCGTTTATTTAATATCATCTCATTCTTTGTGTCAAATTAAAGATTAAAAGAAGGAACCCGGCCAAATTGTATCTCCTCTATTCTTAAAACAACATGTTGAAATTGGATGCAAAAGCATGTGTCCTAATTCCAGAAGCCTTCTGAATTAGAGAACATGAATATTCCTTTAGAATGATTAGAGAAGGAATTGTGCCTTATCAGTTCTTACGAGTTCTGATCAATTCATTTTTATAGTTATTGTGGGTTCATACAGTCTGCCATTTGCCATTATAAGAAGTTGTGTCCACATGACCTGATCTTGGCACTTGTCGATGCACTAAGTCCTACAGGGGCGCACATGACCTAATTCTCAGTCAGTGAGATACGTTCTGGCATGGCAGCAAACATAACTCTGCCTTGAAACCTCCACAGTCTGGCAGCCTTAGTCTGGCTGATATATGACTTCTGCCATAGGTGGGGCAGTGACCAATAATGTTGCCATGTTGTCCGAGTTTGAAAGCTTGGCATATTTCAGCTTCTTTCTTCTCTAAGTAAGCACTTAGCTTGTGTAGTTGTGAGTTTAAGGTATACAAGGGTCATGTGTCTTTTATCTGAGTGAAAAACAAAACACTAAACCCTAGAAAACGAGCAACCTGCTAGGGTATTAGTAATTCCACATATATCATAAATTGTTGCTCTATAAAAAAGGATTAAGTGGATTGGAATTAATTCTCTTGTGTGATTTTTTATGCTTTATTTGCCCTGGCTGCTTGCTGTGATTTGTCATCCTTACACCCGTTCCTCCTATGGGCTCCATGTTATTAGTAGCTTTTGTCTGCTTGCTTTAGATGTTTATTGCTACTGTTCCTCGTAGGTTCCAGAGACCTCCAGGAGCCATTCCATCTTCAATGTTGGGTTTGGAAGCCTATACCGGAAGTCTTGATCACATTGGTTTTGAGGATTATCTTAATGGTAATAATATAATCAGCCCACATCTTTTTATTTTGTTGGCGTAGTTTATTTACTTGTTGAAGTTCCCAAGTTTCTCGACTCTCTGAATAAAGGCTTATCTACATCTTAACTCTGTTGTTAAATAAAAAGAGATGGGAAAGCTGGGACGATTGAAAATGTCACTGTATCATCTAGATTGTTGGACAATTATTCATTTGTCACTGTTTTCCTTTCTTTGTTTGGAAACAAAATATCTTAAAGTGCAGTCTCTCCCTTGGATCTATATGATTATTACTCGTCTGGTTCTTAATATAAGACATATTTGGGAATTGATCTTGATCTTAAATATAAGATATAGTTTTCATATTTATCAATCTTTTTTTTCATTTACCCCCACTGATACTGCGTCAATAATAATCAAGAAGAAGAGGGAATGGGGGAATTAAGGGAGATGAGTAGGGTGTTTTAGACAATAGATGTCAAATTAGTTAATTTAACTAACTTCTTTAATCTAATCAAATTAGGTAATTATGTTTTATATTAAAGACCGGAGGAGTACAATATTATGACAACTTTATTTCACGCCATTCTAACCGTGGTGCTGTTTTTCACTGCACCATTCCCTTCTCAATTTCATTTTTGTTGCCTGCAGATCCCAGGGAATCTGAATCTGTTCGGCCACCGGACATGCACCATGGGATGGAAGTTCGCCTTGGTCTTTCCAAGGGGCCTGTCTACCCAAGTTAGAGCATTCGAATATTTCATTACAAAGAAAGGGATGGAGCCAGCAGCATATTTCATCATGGGTTCTATTTATCAAATGTTAAGGATGTTTTGGATGCATGGTTAATGGAAGGAAACAGCTTTTGTGATCATAGTCAGGACAGAGTCTTTTGTGGTCTGTGACGTATTTTAGCCTTTATGCGTTTCAAACATTTGAGTATTCTATGCTTGGGCTCATGACCCTTTTTCGAGTGTCTACTTTTTAGGTATGCAATGCCTTTAATGTTATGCGTTCTTGGTGGCCACTAGAATTTAGCCCTCTAGCTGAAGGCGAAATCTAGCAGGGAAAGTTGCCAAGTTTAAACATTTGAAACACACCGGTTTATGTATGAATCAAACAAATTAAATTCTCTTGTCAAAGATTTTTAATTTAATAATTAAGGATTTAACAACTAAAATGTCATGACGACGAATGAGCAATATTAACCTATTAATTTGTCATTGTATACTCCTTAACCATTATCAAACTTTTGGGTTATTAAATCTTTTTTTAGAACTCTGGTAATTTCCCCAACAATAATCTAATAGCAGTATATTGTCTTAGTCCCCATCGTCGGCCACATTCGCCAGAGCTCAATCCCTATCTCAAAAGCTTCCTATCCCGTTGTCGGCTTCGTAACCCGCCAAAGAACTAAACATGTTGTTACCACCTCAAATCCTCTAATAGTAACTGCCACTGACCACCTACAACCACCATGCGCTGATCTCAGACGCTCAACTACCGTTTCAAAGCCGTCTGGGGGCGTCACAATATGCTCGCCACCCCCTGCCCCTTAAGTTCAGCCGTCCTGAGGCTTTGCCATGAAAATTCCCTAACCTCTTAATCATTGGGCGGCTGAGATTAGTTCCTAGCCAATGGCTAAGATTGCTTCGAGTTGTGAAAACGGCGTCGTTTCAGCTGGCGCCCCTAGTGGTAAAGTTCTGATACTTGTTCTAGTAATCGTCATGATCCTCTCTTCTCTCATCTAAATCCGTGCGTTTCTTGACCAAAAAGAAAAATATGTGCTTTTCGAATCAATATATCAAATATCAGTATATGTATAAAAATCAATAAAGTCGCACACAGAGCGGATTTAAAGCTCCAATTTCGTGTAACATAAGGAGATGGGAGATCTACTTGAAGTGAAGGAGCAAAGTACAGTTCAAATGAGGAGCAGCTATGGAAGAAAACGGTATCGAGGTTTGGGAATGGGTGAATCGGAAAGAACGTGCGTAGAATTTACCAGTTCGTGAGATAAGAAAACAGAGCAGATCGAAAGGGACGTCGGAGAAAAGAGAATTCCAATGAGTTCCTCTTGCGAAGTTGACTTAACTTGAAAAGGCTCCTGAGATGTTTGCATTGAAATTACACCGCCATGGTCTGCTTCACATTCTGGCAGTGGTTTGTTTGTTTTTTAAAAATATGTTTAGTTATTTATATATGAAAACTAGATTTGTGTTGTTTTAGCAAGAGACTGGTACGTAAAGTTAATAATTATTCTCAATAAAAAAACATTATTTAGAAAGGCTGGTTAAGTGGTTAGGAAGTTTTATAGTTGGTTAGGGATACTAAGTAGAAAAATTAATAAGGTAAATAAGACATTATTTTATGAAACGGGAAAAATGTGTCTCCACTTTTCTTCTCATTCACTTCCCTTTACTTCTCATATCAGTTGTTAGATTGAGTTTTGGATAGATATAATTCAATATTTTATAAAATTATTAATAAAATGATAAATTATTAAAAATTAAATAAATTTAAACTCTTAAATTTCATCGATGATTGTTTAAAATTATAATAAAGAAATATTTTTAATAATACTTTATAAAACATTAAATCTAGACTATTCATATTTTAATCTAAAGAGTTGAGATGATTGATATGAGAAGTGGAGAGAAGTGAATGGAAAGAGAAGTGGAGACAACTCTTGCGCGAATGAAAACATAGTGAATGTCCTTATAACGAGGATAAAATAAAGTAATTTGAAAAATATAACTAGCTTATTATTAGAGAGAATCACTATGAGCTCATAATAAAATAAAGTATTGTAATTTTCTGCACACCTGATAATGAGATTCCCTAATTATTATCAGTAATTAATATTAATATTAATAGTTAATTAAAATAACAAAGGGAAAATTTTAAGAAAATATTTCTTTATTTCTTAATAAAAGATATATTTGGAGAGTTGATCTTGATTCTAAATATAAGACATAGTTTTCATATTTATCAATGTTTTCCTAATTTACCCTTATTGATATTCCCTCAACCATAATCAAGGAGGAGAGAAAAGGAGAAAATTAAGGGAGATGACTAGAGTGTTTTAGAAAATTCATGTCATAGTAACTAACTTTATCAACTTTCTTAATCTAATTAAATTAAGTAAATATGTCTTATATTAAGTATTGAAAAAGTATCATTAGAACTTCAAAATCTCAAATAAATAATTTGTTATTAAAATGAATTGTCCACGCGGGAAAAAGAAAAGAGAGGGAGACAACTTGTGTAATGTGGTGATTGGATCATTGGATGTTGCTTTATCTTCCTCGTTCCTAGGCTAACTCAAGAGCCTGTTTGAGAATCCATCTGGGAGGTGAAAAAGTGCAGCCGAATGGAAAAAGCTCGATGGAGTGTTTTGAGTCCGTTTGGGTTCGCATTTTTTAAAATGGGCTTTAAGCCCAGAAGCAATTTATACAAAAAGGCTATTGCCTGCTGCTTTAACCTCACGGTTGCAAAAGGGAGCTCACATGATGGCGCCTTTTGCGTCTTGTTCGAAGGAAGAAGCAAGAGCCTTCGGTTTTGGTGTGTGTTCTTTTATTTCTAAAATCGTTATTTCAGAAGTATTTTTTTATAAATTGAGATAAAAATTCTCTTAAATATTTATTTCGTAAACTGTAAAAATTATTCTCCAAAAATTAATCAGAACACACACTTGATTGATGGATATATAAAGTGGTTTTTCCAAGTTGGTTGAAGTGGAGTAGCTGATTTCAATAGTGAATGCTCGGAGGAATTGGAGTAGGAGTTGAATGGAGTGTGAGGGTTCTTTGCACGATGCTTTTCTATGGTTTTCTTCAGTGTTTTGTTCTGGTTTTAATCTTATGCACTCAGGCTTCCACACAATGCTCTCATGGATAATAATTTAAATTTTTTATTTTATCAAATTTTAATTTTAATTTTTCTCTTTAATTATCACAGTATATACAAATCATATATGTGTGTAGTATTCAATAAGATTTATGTTCTTTTCAGTCATTTTTCATCTCAACTTACTTTTCAAATAATAATCTAAATAAGTTTGATGTCTTGACAAAATCATTAATTAGGAGTAAATTTATCCAATTTTCATTAAGTATTTAGTGTATTTTTCTTTTTCTTTTTTCAATAATAATTGAAATTTTTTTATTATATCAAATTTTATTTATATTTTTTCACTTCAATTATAACAATATGTGCAAATAATATAATATATATATATATATATAGTATTTAATAAGATTTATGCCTTTTTCAGTCATTTCTCATCTAAACAGGCTTTCAAACATGAATCCAAACAAGTTTAAGGTTAAAAAAAAATCACTTCTGCTACCGCCAATCCAAACACAAATTACATATACAATTTGACTTTTTTTGTATCTAACTTTTCCAAAAACCCATTTATATAAAAAACTCTTTCTCCACCGCTAATTTAAACAGTTACTCAAAAGGCTCAATTCCTTCCTTGGTAGTTCCTTCCGTAAGAAGTTCCTTCCTTGAGAAGAATGAAATATATTTTTTTAAAAAAGTAAAAATTGACCATCATAGCGCACCCACCAATCTTGTATGTTATTATACTGATGGCACTTTTACAGTACAGTAGTGTTTATAGCTATTTTTGAAAAAAAAAAATTATAGATATTTTTTTACATCTGTGATATAAGTTAATTACTATTTTTTTTCCGTTTTTAACCCTCATTAGTAATTAATATTAATAGTCAATTAAAATAACAAAGCAGAAGTCTTTTTTTTTTTTTTTTAATGAAAGCACAAAATGTCATTAATAACTTAAAAAGTTGACAGTGAAGATTAAAAAAATCCAATTAAAATATAATAAATTAAGTTCAGTTCAAAAACAAGAAGAAATAAAAAGGAGTCTATAAAGTCTAGACAATTTGGTGTCGGTTTGAATTAACTTTTGAGAATTAAGGAGGGTGTTCACACAATACTAAAGGCAAATTTTTTTTTTCATATTTATCTCATAATTCATATAAATCATATTAAAAAAATAATTTTCACCGCAAGGACAAAATATTACAACTTGGGTAATGTGGTGATAGGACGTTGCTTTCTCATCCAAGGTCCCTCAATGGCTCAATTCCTTCCTTGAGAAGGATGGAATATATATATAAAAAAGAAAATAAAAATTGAGCTCGCACACCAGACGTCTTGTATTGTACTGGCAGTGTGGTACTGAATACTGATCAAAGCGGAAAAAAATCAAAAAAAGCAAGCGTAGCAGAGCAACACGCAGAGAGTGAGAGTCACGCCACAAGCGGGAGACTATAGTCACTGAAGCGATCCTTTACCTAAACTTTAGTGAATCGCACTATCCCTATCTTCAATTCCTTCACTCTCTACCTCTTCTCAGACCGGCAATTCCTTCGCGCTCTCTACAGTTTCGTGTTAGCTAGTAACTGAATCGGCAGGTTGTTTTCTCTTTTCTCTTCTCATTTTCTTGCATAATGTGAATCCATCTTGCTTTTCAACTCAAATTCTTATCAATGGGTATCGAATGATTGGTTCAACGATGTTATCTGGCGTGTGTAATTTTTAAATTTTGGGATCTTAATGTAGTTTGGGGGCTCTAACTCTAGTTGTAAGTGTGGATTTTGTTGCCAATGATCGTTGCGTATTTAAGGTTACTTGGATGCTGTAAGATGTGGTTTGTTTGCTTTGGTCAATATATGCAAGTTGGAAATCAGCTTGTCTCGGACGAACGTGCAAAGCATGTGCGGCCAAATTGATCAGAGTAATAGAACTTTCGCGCGTAGATTGCGATTAACTTTGCACCTCATATTACTGCTGGTAAAAATATTTTGCTTCTGTTTTAACGGATTTTCTCACTCTTTTTGGGCTTTTGGCCTTGAGGGAGGAGTAAGTAGTGTAGGTAATTAAGATATCGCTTACAGATTTTGTCAGTGCTCATCTGTCCTTTGGTTTAGAGGAAGTTATATGAATATAACTTCCTAGATGTTGTTCCTTATTTAGAGTGAAGTTAAGTTTCTGTGCTCAACAAACGTAGAAAAATGGTTCTCAAATGTTGGCCTTCAGTGGCTGTTATTGACTAGTTTGCGTATTATAAGCTTATGATTTGTAGTGGGGAAAGAAAGGAGGGGGTTGCAATTTGCAATGTGCCATGATTCTCTCTCGACATATTTACTTATCCACTTTAATAATTGTACCACGGAAAATCAGTCTGTAGAACTGAAAGTGTTCGGTTGTGTATAAAATTTAATTTACGTTTTTTTTTGTGTGTATGTGCTTGTCCATGTTTCTTATTGGCTATTGTTTGGGGGTGGCAACCTCAAAAACTAATTTAACTGACAAAAATGTGCGATATACGTTGTGCAGGCCACCCAAAAATGGAGCTAGAAGGAAGAGAGAGAGAAAGTATAGTTACTCAGATTAGCATTGGTGGATTTGATGGCCAGGTCAAAGCAAAAGATCTTGTGACATACTTGGAAGATAAAATTGGACTTGTAGATAGGTGTCGGCTGAAAACTTCTTGGACCCCTCCAGAGTCTTATCCAGATTTTTCAATCACTGACACAGCAAAAATTGAAAGAACAGATGGCTATAAGAAGGTGGAGCCTCATGCATTTGTGCATTTTGCATTACCTGAATATGTAACTGAGGCACATAATGCTGCTGGCCGCTTGGATCTATTTTGGCAGCATCAACATTTAAAGGTTAGCTTGGGATCTGAAAATCCCTACTTCTTAAACCGAAGGAGGAGAACCACAACTCCTTATAAGTTATCTGATGTTCTTGTTGAAATTGGCAGTTTAGTTGACCCAGAGAACTTTTATGTTGCCTGGAGAGGACCTGATAAAGGGGTCAACCTTCTGGTAGATCCATTTGATGCCATGTGCAAAATATGTTTCAACAAAGATGTTGTTTTCTCTTTTAAAGGTGTAGATAAAAAAGCAGTAATCAAGTGCAACTTCCAGGTAGGATTCTTGGTCAGAGATATAAATGAAATCAAGAGATATGATGATACATCATCTGCATCTTTAGTTATCCTATTACAGCTGGCTTCATCGCCATGGGTTTGGTACAGAACTGCAGATGATGACATTGAAGAGTCAGTTACACATGATTTGCTAGATGATGATGATCCTTGGATCAGAACCACGGATTTTACTCCTAGTGGGGCCCTTGGCCGATGTAATTCTTACAGAATTTCTATGCCAGTCAGGTATTATACAAAATTGCTGAGGGCTATGGAGTATCTGAAAGGCCAAAGAGTCCAAGAGATTTTACTTAGCCGGCCTCTTAGGACAATGAATGAACCATTTTATGGGGTGCCCATGCAAGATCCTTTCTTCAGTATTCATTTCCAGAAAGGCATCACCTTTGACATTATGTTCTTGATTAATGCAATTATGCACAAAGGCATATTCAATCAACACAGGTTGTCAGATAGCTTTTTTGAGTTGTTGATAAATCGGCCAAAGGAGGTCAATGTGGCTTCACTCAAGCACTTATGTTCTTACAAGCGACCAGTGTTTGATGCAGCCAAGAGGCTAGAAATAGTCCAAGAGTGGTTGCTCAGAAATCCAAAGCTTTACCTGGTCTCTAAACAGTCAGATGATATTTCAGAGGTTCGTAGACTGATCATTACTCCAACCAAAGCTTATTGTCTACCACCAGAAGTTGAAATGTCCAATAGGGTTCTAAGGAAATTCAAAGAAGTTGCAGATCGATTCTTGAGAGTCACATTTATGGATGAAGGCATGCAGACAATCAATGCATCTGCTCTAAGTTATTTCGTTGCTCCCATAGTGAAGGAGATCACATCAAATTCTTTCCAGCAAAAGACTAATATATATAGAAGGGTGAAGACAATCTTGGAAATATCATTGGATGTTGCTTTATCTTCCTCGTTCCTAGGCTAACTCAAGAGCCTGTTTGAGAATCCATCTGGGAGGTGAAAAAGTGCAGCCGAATGGAAAAAGCTCGATGGAGTGTTTTGAGTCCGTTTGGGTTCGCATTTTTTAAAATGGGCTTTAAGCCCAGAAGCAATTTATACAAAAAGGCTATTGCCTGCTGCTTTAACCTCACGGTTGCAAAAGGGAGCTCACATGATGGCGCCTTTTGCGTCTTGTTCGAAGGAAGAAGCAAGAGCCTTCGGTTTTGGTGTGTGTTCTTTTATTTCTAAAATCGTTATTTCAGAAGTATTTTTTTATAAATTGAGATAAAAATTCTCTTAAATATTTATTTCGTAAACTGTAAAAATTATTCTCCAAAAATTAATCAGAACACACACTTGATTGATGGATATATAAAGTGGTTTTTCCAAGTTGGTTGAAGTGGAGTAGCTGATTTCAATAGTGAATGCTCGGAGGAATTGGAGTAGGAGTTGAATGGAGTGTGAGGGTTCTTTGCACGATGCTTTTCTATGGTTTTCTTCAGTGTTTTGTTCTGGTTTTAATCTTATGCACTCAGGCTTCCACACAATGCTCTCATGGATAATAATTTAAATTTTTTATTTTATCAAATTTTAATTTTAATTTTTCTCTTTAATTATCACAGTATATACAAATCATATATGTGTGTAGTATTCAATAAGATTTATGTTCTTTTCAGTCATTTTTCATCTCAACTTACTTTTCAAATAATAATCTAAATAAGTTTGATGTCTTGACAAAATCATTAATTAGGAGTAAATTTATCCAATTTTCATTAAGTATTTAGTGTATTTTTCTTTTTCTTTTTTCAATAATAATTGAAATTTTTTTATTATATCAAATTTTATTTATATTTTTTCACTTCAATTATAACAATATGTGCAAATAATATAATATATATATATATATATAGTATTTAATAAGATTTATGCCTTTTTCAGTCATTTCTCATCTAAACAGGCTTTCAAACATGAATCCAAACAAGTTTAAGGTTAAAAAAAAATCACTTCTGCTACCGCCAATCCAAACACAAATTACATATACAATTTGACTTTTTTTGTATCTAACTTTTCCAAAAACCCATTTATATAAAAAACTCTTTCTCCACCGCTAATTTAAACAGTTACTCAAAAGGCTCAATTCCTTCCTTGGTAGTTCCTTCCGTAAGAAGTTCCTTCCTTGAGAAGAATGAAATATATTTTTTTAAAAAAGTAAAAATTGACCATCATAGCGCACCCACCAATCTTGTATGTTATTATACTGATGGCACTTTTACAGTACAGTAGTGTTTATAGCTATTTTTGAAAAAAAAAAATTATAGATATTTTTTTACATCTGTGATATAAGTTAATTACTATTTTTTTTCCGTTTTTAACCCTCATTAGTAATTAATATTAATAGTCAATTAAAATAACAAAGCAGAAGTCTTTTTTTTTTTTTTTAATGAAAGCACAAAATGTCATTAATAACTTAAAAAGTTGACAGTGAAGATTAAAAAAATCCAATTAAAATATAATAAATTAAGTTCAGTTCAAAAACAAGAAGAAATAAAAAGGAGTCTATAAAGTCTAGACAATTTGGTGTCGGTTTGAATTAACTTTTGAGAATTAAGGAGGGTGTTCACACAATACTAAAGGCAAATTTTTTTTTTCATATTTATCTCATAATTCATATAAATCATATTAAAAAAATAATTTTCACCGCAAGGACAAAATATTACAACTTGGGTAATGTGGTGATAGGACGTTGCTTTCTCATCCAAGGTCCCTCAATGGCTCAATTCCTTCCTTGAGAAGGATGGAATATATATATAAAAAAGAAAATAAAAATTGAGCTCGCACACCAGACGTCTTGTATTGTACTGGCAGTGTGGTACTGAATACTGATCAAAGCGGAAAAAAATCAAAAAAAGCAAGCGTAGCAGAGCAACACGCAGAGAGTGAGAGTCACGCCACAAGCGGGAGACTATAGTCACTGAAGCGATCCTTTACCTAAACTTTAGTGAATCGCACTATCCCTATCTTCAATTCCTTCACTCTCTACCTCTTCTCAGACCGGCAATTCCTTCGCGCTCTCTACAGTTTCGTGTTAGCTAGTAACTGAATCGGCAGGTTGTTTTCTCTTTTCTCTTCTCATTTTCTTGCATAATGTGAATCCATCTTGCTTTTCAACTCAAATTCTTATCAATGGGTATCGAATGATTGGTTCAACGATGTTATCTGGCGTGTGTAATTTTTAAATTTTGGGATCTTAATGTAGTTTGGGGGCTCTAACTCTAGTTGTAAGTGTGGATTTTGTTGCCAATGATCGTTGCGTATTTAAGGTTACTTGGATGCTGTAAGATGTGGTTTGTTTGCTTTGGTCAATATATGCAAGTTGGAAATCAGCTTGTCTCGGACGAACGTGCAAAGCATGTGCGGCCAAATTGATCAGAGTAATAGAACTTTCGCGCGTAGATTGCGATTAACTTTGCACCTCATATTACTGCTGGTAAAAATATTTTGCTTCTGTTTTAACGGATTTTCTCACTCTTTTTGGGCTTTTGGCCTTGAGGGAGGAGTAAGTAGTGTAGGTAATTAAGATATCGCTTACAGATTTTGTCAGTGCTCATCTGTCCTTTGGTTTAGAGGAAGTTATATGAATATAACTTCCTAGATGTTGTTCCTTATTTAGAGTGAAGTTAAGTTTCTGTGCTCAACAAACGTAGAAAAATGGTTCTCAAATGTTGGCCTTCAGTGGCTGTTATTGACTAGTTTGCGTATTATAAGCTTATGATTTGTAGTGGGGAAAGAAAGGAGGGGGTTGCAATTTGCAATGTGCCATGATTCTCTCTCGACATATTTACTTATCCACTTTAATAATTGTACCACGGAAAATCAGTCTGTAGAACTGAAAGTGTTCGGTTGTGTATAAAATTTAATTTACGTTTTTTTTTGTGTGTATGTGCTTGTCCATGTTTCTTATTGGCTATTGTTTGGGGGTGGCAACCTCAAAAACTAATTTAACTGACAAAAATGTGCGATATACGTTGTGCAGGCCACCCAAAAATGGAGCTAGAAGGAAGAGAGAGAGAAAGTATAGTTACTCAGATTAGCATTGGTGGATTTGATGGCCAGGTCAAAGCAAAAGATCTTGTGACATACTTGGAAGATAAAATTGGACTTGTAGATAGGTGTCGGCTGAAAACTTCTTGGACCCCTCCAGAGTCTTATCCAGATTTTTCAATCACTGACACAGCAAAAATTGAAAGAACAGATGGCTATAAGAAGGTGGAGCCTCATGCATTTGTGCATTTTGCATTACCTGAATATGTAACTGAGGCACATAATGCTGCTGGCCGCTTGGATCTATTTTGGCAGCATCAACATTTAAAGGTTAGCTTGGGATCTGAAAATCCCTACTTCTTAAACCGAAGGAGGAGAACCACAACTCCTTATAAGTTATCTGATGTTCTTGTTGAAATTGGCAGTTTAGTTGACCCAGAGAACTTTTATGTTGCCTGGAGAGGACCTGATAAAGGGGTCAACCTTCTGGTAGATCCATTTGATGCCATGTGCAAAATATGTTTCAACAAAGATGTTGTTTTCTCTTTTAAAGGTGTAGATAAAAAAGCAGTAATCAAGTGCAACTTCCAGGTAGGATTCTTGGTCAGAGATATAAATGAAATCAAGAGATATGATGATACATCATCTGCATCTTTAGTTATCCTATTACAGCTGGCTTCATCGCCATGGGTTTGGTACAGAACTGCAGATGATGACATTGAAGAGTCAGTTACACATGATTTGCTAGATGATGATGATCCTTGGATCAGAACCACGGATTTTACTCCTAGTGGGGCCCTTGGCCGATGTAATTCTTACAGAATTTCTATGCCAGTCAGGTATTATACAAAATTGCTGAGGGCTATGGAGTATCTGAAAGGCCAAAGAGTCCAAGAGATTTTACTTAGCCGGCCTCTTAGGACAATGAATGAACCATTTTATGGGGTGCCCATGCAAGATCCTTTCTTCAGTATTCATTTCCAGAAAGGCATCACCTTTGACATTATGTTCTTGATTAATGCAATTATGCACAAAGGCATATTCAATCAACACAGGTTGTCAGATAGCTTTTTTGAGTTGTTGATAAATCGGCCAAAGGAGGTCAATGTGGCTTCACTCAAGCACTTATGTTCTTACAAGCGACCAGTGTTTGATGCAGCCAAGAGGCTAGAAATAGTCCAAGAGTGGTTGCTCAGAAATCCAAAGCTTTACCTGGTCTCTAAACAGTCAGATGATATTTCAGAGGTTCGTAGACTGATCATTACTCCAACCAAAGCTTATTGTCTACCACCAGAAGTTGAAATGTCCAATAGGGTTCTAAGGAAATTCAAAGAAGTTGCAGATCGATTCTTGAGAGTCACATTTATGGATGAAGGCATGCAGACAATCAATGCATCTGCTCTAAGTTATTTCGTTGCTCCCATAGTGAAGGAGATCACATCAAATTCTTTCCAGCAAAAGACTAATATATATAGAAGGGTGAAGACAATCTTGGAAAAGGGTTTTCATTTGTGTGGCCGAAAATATTCATTTTTGGCCTTCTCTTCCAATCAACTACGAGACCGTTCTGCATGGTTTTTTGCTGAAGAAAAGAGCATAACTTGTGATCGCATAAGAAATTGGATGGGGAGGTTTAATCAAAAGAATGTTGCAAAATGTGCTGCAAGGATGGGGCAGTGCTTCTCATCTACATATGCGACTGTGGAGGTTGCAGCACATGATGTTGGTTCAATACCTGATATCAAGAGGAATAATTATGATTTCTCTGATGGAATCGGTATTATTAAACCTGATCTTGCTAGAGCTGTAGCTGATAAATTGAAATTGGATGATTTGCCCTCCGCATATCAGATCAGATATGCTGGTTTTAAAGGGGTTGTAGCCTGTTGGCCATCTGAAGGGGATGGGTCCCAACTTTTACTGAGACCAAGTATGAACAAATTTGAATCCACCCATACCACTTTGGAGATCTGTTCTTGGACAAGGTTTCAACCTGGTTTCCTTAATAGGCAAATTGTGACATTGCTTTCAGCACTAAATGTGCCTGATGAAGTATTTTGGAACATGCAGGAGGCAATGGTTTCGAAGTTAAACAACATTCTTGTGGATGTAGATGTGGCTTTTGATGTTCTCATGAAGTCTTGTGCTGATCATGGGAGTGCTGCAGCAATAATGTTAAGTGTTGGTTTTAGTCCCGAATTGGAACCTCATCTTAGAGGCATATTAACATCTGTACGTGCCGCACAGCTTTGGGGCCTTAGAGAAAAGACCAGGATCTTTGTTTCATCTGGGCGATGGTTGATGGGTGTATTAGATGAGGCGGGTGTGCTTGAACAAGGACAGTGCTTCGTTCGAGTCTCTAACCCTTCTCTTGAAAATTGTTTTGCAAAGCATGGCTCAAGATTTAGAGAGACAAAGAACCTGCAGGTAGTTAAAGGTTTTGTGGTTATAGCTAAAAATCCTTGTCTTCACCCCGGAGACGTAAGAATTTTGGAAGCAGTTGATGCTCCTGGTTTGTATCATTTGCATGATTGTCTTGTTTTTCCTCAAAAGGGTGATAGACCCCATACAAATGAAGCGTCTGGAAGTGACCTTGATGGGGACCTCTATTTTGTCACATGGGATGAGAATCTTATTCCACCCAGTAAGAGGAGTTGGACTCCTATGGAGTATGTATCTCAAGAAAGCAAACTTCAGGCCCGTCAAGTTACTACTCGAGTATGTGTTCTTTCATTCATCTTTCTCTCTTATGTTACATGTTTTCCATGGGCAAAGCTCAACATAACTGTTTAATATCTTTCATATACTATATTAGATCATTCTTTTATAAGAAATAAAGCAACATGCAACGGTTAAGGACTTACCTAAAGTGATCAAAGTAAATATTGAGGGCCTATTTCTTGTGATCTAAATCGAGACATGATTTTTAAATTGTGTCAAAACATGAAATTTAGAACAAACAATTGCATAAAGTGATGCCCACAATCCCACATCTTCTGCCTATAGCTATTAATTGGAGCTTTTAATGGTGCAGTAGCATTGCCTACATTTTATTGACACCCTCTCCTTTATGGGAACCATATTCAAACTTTTGTATCAAAGGTCATTGATGAAATGTATAAAAAGTAAAGCATGAATAAATAAATAAAAGGTAGAAATGACTTATAATAATGTGTTCTGTACCTTTGAAATTGGAAAGACTAAATGCACATGTCTATTCATTTTTATTATTGAGACGCCAATGTCATGTACTTAGAGTGTTAAAGGTGTTCAGCATGTGTGTTCTCTTGAAATTCTCAATGATCTCACTGTACATTTTCATTGAACTTATCTTGGGCTGCCTTATTTTTATTTGATTTTTCTTGTTGAACATACATTATTTGCATTCTATAAATGCATCAATAATTCCTTAAAGTTGTAAAAGTTGTTATCTTACATGCTGCAGGACATTGTAGAATTTTATGTTAGAAGTATGGTAAATGAGAATTTGGGGGCAATCTGCAATGCACATGTGGTACATGCTGATCTCAGTGACTATGGCGCAATGGATCGGAATTGCATAACCCTGGCTGAGTTAGCAGCCACAGCTGTTGATTTTCCAAAAACTGGAAAGATTGTCTCTATGCCTTATAATTTGAAACCGAAACTATACCCTGATTTTATGGGGAAGCAGTCACACCAGTCCTATAAATCCAAGAAAATCCTTGGTAGGCTTTACCGGCGAATCAGAGATGCTTATGATGAAGATTTGGATAGCACTAGTTTGAAGCATGTAACTGATGATATACCTTATGATGCCAGTCTCAAGGTTCCCGGGGCTGCTGAGTTTATTAATGATGCATGGGAGCAGAAGTGCTGTTATGATGGTCAGCTGAATGGACTGCTTAGTCAGTACAAAGTGGAAAGAGAAGAAGAAATTGTAACTGGACAGATCTGGTCCATGCCCAAATACAGCAGCAGAAAGCAAGGGGATCTTAAAGAAAGGCTCAAGCATGCCTACAGTTCCCTGAAGAAAGAATTTAGGCAAAACTTTGAGAAATTGAATTCAAATATGGAAGAATTAAATGAAGAAGAAACCCATTTATTATATGAGCAGAAGGCATCAGCCTGGTACCAGGTCACATATCATCCTGAATGGGTGAAGAAGTCCCTTGATCTTCAAGACAAGTCCTCTGATCATGGAAATAAAGTGATGCTGAGTTTCCCATGGATTGCAGTCGATTACCTGGCTCGTATCAAGATAAGGAATCAAGGAGTTGGAAGTGTTGATTCAACTAAGCCTGTTGATTCTTTGGCAAAGTACCTAGCTGAAAGGCTGTGACTCTTCAATTTTCTGCTCCAAGCTTGGCTTCAAGGCCGCTCTGCCACTCTTACAAATAGATGCTGTGACTTTTTGTTTTAATTTAGAGAACCAGGTGTTTATGGTTTGAGACTAGAAGCACCATTGAACCACCTCTCATTTTCTGGGAGCCATAGTGCCACTAGGCTACAAAACCATTGACAGGGGCTATGACTTTGTGTTTAATTAATATGCCCTGTAATTTTCTGTATGTTTGGTGTGTGAGTTTTATTGCTTTGCTTTTAATCTATCTAGGCGTATCCCCTTCTTGTTTTTCCAGGCAAAAGATGTGCACATTATGCATTGGACTGTACTTTCTTCTGTAATGGTTGTGCATGTGGTGGAGATGCCAGAGAACAGGAAGCATAATTTGATGTGCTAAAACTTCTTGGACATATAGACCCAGCCCCTAAAGATTTATATTTACAGGGCCCTGTGATCATACTTCATATATTTATTTTCATTTTTTTATAATGAACTTGTTGAATGTGAACTTGTTTATTTCCTAGCTGATTGAACGTTCAATTGACACAAGTTCTGTAATTCTTTTTTGAGCCTAACCGTTTTTCAATAGCAAGAAATAACTATTATAGGACTTCTGGAGCATCTCATTTCCTTTTATTCTTTGCAATGAAAGGTTTACCCCAAAATAATAATACCTTGTTTTCCACGAATGAGAGCGTTTACAAGGGCACTTAGCTCGCATATAAAAGCTCTTAAAAGGCAGCTAGCACATGTTACATAAACATTTCCTTTTAGTGATGCTTTGTTTATTAAGGAAATAAATCAGTTATTTCATTCTCATGAACACAAACACAAACCAAAAAAAAAACCCCAAGCCATTTTCATTATCATAGACTTGAGGTTTAGAGGAGACGTTCTCTTCCCTCTTTCACTGAACAGCTCAATTTAGTCATAGGAGTATTTTCATTACAGTCATGGCATCACTGTTTCTCGAGGTAATGTGACACTAGGCAACAATTATAATTTTTCTCTAGCCTGAAAAAATGATCCAAAAAGTGCAATTTTCATCTCATGGTCCAGGAGAGGTTACAGAAGAGCTTAAATCATGTTCTTTGTTCCAGCAACCACACTTCCTGCTATAATATTCAGAGGCTAGCATATCACCACATATGCTGATTTAACCACAAAATAATCCCCAGCCGGCACAAGCCAAGAGAGGCATTCTCCATGTCTGCAACAATTCTCATTGCCCTCCATTAACATCCTATATAGTGCATATCCATCACAATCCACACCCTCTTGAGATTTACAAGAGTAATTCATCTCAAACTACCATTTCAGCTTCTTTAACATTTGATGGGATCCCGACATCCAGCCTCATGGTTGGTTTGTACTGTTCGGGTATTGCAGCACCAGCCTGAATGCATATTTCCACAACAGCAGGGGCTTGCCCATAGAAATCCCGAAGCTCCCGTTTCAATGGCGGTCCATTCACATCAGGGACATGCCACACGTATCTTGGAGGTATCAAGTCATCGAGCACCGCAGCCTGCCAACCGTGCTGCCCGTTACGTTGTTGGTGTTTATGAGCTCCACAGTTCTGTGCCTTGTGCCCTGATGGACCAACATGAATTTCTGGGCAATATCCACAAACCCTCACAGGGTACATTCGCATTAGTCTCTTGGCTCCTTTCCTCATTTGTTCCCATGCTTCGAGAGCTTCCTCAGCAAGATGAACTGTCTCTTCTTTGTTAGATGGAGCTACTACTTCTGAATCAGGGATTTCAGTTAGTAATGGTTTCACAGGCTCCTCTGGAACCATATCTGGTAGTTCGCTTTCATCAGCATCAATGAATTCTTTCCTCCCTATGCGGATTATAGGCTTTCTTCTCCTTTTGGTGGGATACTCAGGAATTTCAACACCGGCTTGAATGCAAAGTTCAACTACTGCTGGAATTCGGTGGATAGAGAATCTCTCTTCATGAGGAATACGTTTTCCAAGACGATCATAGAGGTGATAGGCTTCAACTGGCACCAATATGTCCTCAATAAATGCATTTGTCCATTCATGAAGACTGTTGCGGAGATTAGCTTTCGAGCCTTTACATGACTTGAAAGGATGTCCAACAGGTCCTACATGGATATCAGTGCACCACCTGCACTAGAACATCAGTGCCAACAGAATCAACTAAATGCATACATCAAGGAAATATAATGATATTTATATGTGAATAAAAAAAAAAAGGTATTGAACATGGATCAGCTGAAAATTAGAAGCTTACAAAGATGAATCACAAAATTATAGCCAAGTACATTAAGACAAGATAGCACGAAAAACCTTCACATAGGATAATGGCATTCATTGAGAACTGAAATCAAATTATTTCTGCCTTCTATATTCTTGCGGGTACAGCTGAAAATGCATATAGAGGATAAAAAGAAAACATCTAAACTATTCTTGACAATGTGAAGAGACAAGCTATTTGAATTCCTACATAGTCACAAGAGGCAGCCTGCTGTTAAGGAGGCATGTTTATGGATCCATTAAAGGGTTGAACATGCTTGCTAAAGATTAAGGAGACAGCAAGGGCTTGTTTGGTATGAGGGGAGGGGAGGGAAAGTGGGCAGAGGGAAATTTTTGAGTTGGATTTAAAAAAATGATAGAAGTGGGGTATAAAGTTTTTAATTAAATTTTCTTACTCTTTTATCTTACATATTCTTTATATTAAAATTTTATAATCCGACTTTTCCAATTTTTTTAAATACAACTCATAAAAATTTTCCCTCCCCTCCCTTCCCTTCCAAATCCCTCATACCAAACAGACCCAAGGGGAACTACTAGATATTAAACTACCAATGAACCATACCATCCAAGGTCATAACGTCACCATAATATCTTATGATTCAACCATTTGATTTTCTTTTTTCTTTTTTTTTCAAAAACACTAAGGTGAATACCTATCAACTAACCAAGGGAAATGGCAAATTATTGGTGACAATAACATATATCAGAGATATAATAATGACAGTACGACGAACAACTAAAAGTTATTGTGGTAAAGCAATGTTATAATTTAAGCATCCCTTATAACTGTTAATGAAACCATTTAAGCTGCATGAAGAAATTATCCAACCAAAAAGACAGAAACAGCTATGGAATTCCGTACCACACTTGTTGAATCACAGTAAAAGCACATACAAATGAAGTTTCCCAAATTTTACATAAGCCAAATTCTACTGTAGCCAAAAGTCTGCTAGAAGATATCGAGTGATTTAATTACCCACAAGCATGCACGTTCACCACTTTAAGCAGCTTCTTCAGATTGTTAATCAAAGTGATCCTCGCATTATATACATTATAAGCAGTTGGAATCAGGCTCTTCACCAGCAACCCATTCTTTGGAGGTGGTAATGCTCTCCGTTTTGGTTCATCTTTCATCTTCTTTAGCCTCTCCCTAGCTGCTCGCCGCAGCTCAACAATGGGTGTTGGAAAAGGTTTTTTCTCCTTTCTTGAATATTTCCGAGGAAAATCAGCATTTTGAGGAATTTGATTTCTAATGGTTAATGCATGTTGACAAAAATTATGTGGTGGAGCTCTAATCTTTATAGGAACACTAATCTTGCTGCAACTATACTGTACAAGACAGCAAAAAAATTGAATTATAAGCACACCACTGTCATCTCTACAAATATATATAGTTTCATGAATTGCACAGTTTTCTTGACCAGATTAACCAAAGCATTTCATTTTCAGCCTCCCACTACCTAAATCAAGCATGAAACACAAACAAGAAAAAGAAGTAGAGTGACTAATTTTAGTTTGAGATCAACTCTAAATTAAGCCATATACATGAAACTTCAATTAACAGCTTTACAAATATCCTCCACTCAAATCTACAATCAACAAATAACCCGAAATACCTGCAAAGAATTAAGAAAACTAAGACCTGACGATAGGTTGGCCTTTAGATTTAAGGAAAATCTGAATTCTTGTCGGTTTATAGCCATCCCTTTACTGAGCAGCACAGTCCCACCAGAGACATTATTCGAAACACAATTCATTCCTGAAACCACAGAAGTTAGTAAACATGGATAGCTCAAAAACATGAACTACAAGGTCGTAGCTTAAGAGCAAATTTCTGAAGAAAAATAATAATTACACTAAGAGGTCTCAACTGTACAACGTCTAAAAGAGAGTATATCGGGGAAAAAAAAACTTCAATTTGACTGTTATCCCAACATCACGAAAGATTAAACTTCGACTATGACTATTGACGAACCCTTTAAGCAGGAAGTCAGGAACACATGCACTTTCTCTGAGGCAAAAGATCAAACAGATAAGACACAAAAGATGAAAATTTGAAGAAATGCAGAATGGAGAAAGACGA
This sequence comes from Inga oerstediana, assembly GCA_963210345.1. Classification (NCBI taxonomy): domain Eukaryota; kingdom Viridiplantae; phylum Streptophyta; class Magnoliopsida; order Fabales; family Fabaceae; genus Inga; species Inga oerstediana. The sequence continues at coordinate 28,703,411 of OY723410.1, read as the reverse complement.
AAGGAAAGTGATAAACATAGAACAAAGGGATGAGGAGAGAGACGCTGACCAAACTCCAAGTGAAGATGTTCACCAAGTGCTTCGAAGTTGAATTTGGGAGACCGACAATGGTCTCTGTGAATTGGTTCGCCACGAAGCCTTCTGGATTTGGGGTACAAGATTTTTTTCCCCACCCAACAACAACAACAACAATAATTATACTGTTATTATTATTATTATTATTATTATTATTGTTATTAAAAATTAAAAAATAGGAGAATTTTAAAACAAGAATTGTATTACTCCCTCCGGTCCTAAATATAGGACAAAGTTTGCACTACAAACTTTGTCCTATATTTAGGACAAAGTTTGCACTACAAACTTTGTTTTATATTTAGGACTGGAGGTAGTATCTTGAAAATTATAAAATTCTCAAAAAAGTGAAAACAAAATTTTTAAAAGAAAAAATACAAATAAAAAAAAGTGGAAAATGTGTGAAGAACATACCTTATGATTTAAACTTATATAATGAACATAACAAAAACATGTATAATATATAATAAAAAATTATAATAAATTGTTTTATACAAGAAGCAATGTTATGGTAATCAAACTGGTTACATGATTGCAAGACTACTGCAATTTTATGTGATTACAAGAAAGTTAAAGAACAGTTGTTTTGTACAAGAATTAGAAACTGCATTGATGCTAAAGAGTAAGTACAATGCAGGATCTCTAAGATTATAATGTGAAATAATTAGAAATACACTTGCTCTGTTGAAAGAAAATAAACAAACCAGCCTCTCAGAGGACTGTAGCTAGGATAATGAATATTGTAAGATCCTGATTTTTAGCTTATGACATTAGGTGAATTTAAATCTAAATCTGGGATTATTTAGAAGTATAAAGTCATTAGAAATGGTTATTAGGTTTATTAGAGGCCTACAACATTTTTTTTTACTGATGAGGGCAAATGCCCATAAATACAATCAAATAAACGGGGGGATTAATTCATATACACTTGTAGTGAATTATTGCTCGTAGATTGATGCGGACATTCCTCAAGTAAACGGGAAAGGAATGTCTCTGCTAACCGTTCTCTCTATTTTCTCTTTGTTTAATTTATTCTCTATTGGTTGGCTTTTAATGATTCATATTTATTCTATAAAAATATAATTATCATTTAATGTTTAATATTACAATAATATTTTTAATACAGTATAAAATTTTAACCATTAAAAGTAAATCCAATAATAAAAAAATTGAGTGGAGAGGAGGTCAGTGAAAGTACTCTTTTCCCAAGTTAAACATGATTTAGACAAATCATCCTCAGCCAAAGGATCTGCAACACGGTTATAGTCCTTGGAAATATGCCTCAGTTGGAGGTCCCAAGATTGTTCCAACAAGCTCTGTATCTGCATATAGATTAAACTACGAATAACGTTCTTTGTGTTGGCGGTTAGAACATCAACAAGACTTTGGCATTGACTCAAGAATCACCTTACGAAACCCCATGTCCTAAACTAGCTTGAGACCCTTAAGATCTGTCTGGTTTGAAGGGAGGGGTGGAAGGAAAGGATTAGAGCTGGGAATACGGGCCGGCCTTTCACAGGTTCAGGCCTAAACGGGCCGGCCCGTTTAGGCCCATTTGTTAAAAAGTATAGTATTTTTTAGGCCCTCGGCCCTACAGGGCTGGCCCTACAGGGCTGGCCCTTCACGGACTCCGGCCTAAACGGGTTTAAACTCATTTTAATTCAAAAAAATTTCTTTTTCAAATTTTACAATTTATTTATTATTTTGTTTTAAATTGAGATACATTATTTTTAAAATTCATAAATTTTTAGTTAAAATAATCATCTAATGTCCAAATTAGCCTATTTTTTAAAGTTTAAATTAATAAATCATTGTAGAAAATAAAATAAATCAAACCAATTAATAAATGTTTGCTTGTTATTAATATTCTATTAGGTAATTAGGTGTCTCTCATATTGATAATTTGATATAATGATATTATATTTATTAATTTATTTTAAAAAAATATTAAACGGGCCTAAAAGGTAGGGCCAGCCCTTTTAGGCCCACTTCTCTTTTTAATCTCTAAATCATAAGCCTGACCCTTGAAGAGTTCGGGCCTAAACGGACCGGCCCGACGAGCTCGGCCCGAATTCCCGGCTCTAGAAAGGATAGATATTTACCTTGTTTGATTTGATTAGAGAAAAAGGGAGGGGAGATAATAACTAATTTACTATTTTACCCTTATATATTGGTTTATACTTTTTATTTAAATTTTATGTTATATAAATTAATAGACAACTTAATTTAAATTGCATAATTATGGAAATTCACTCATATCCCAAAAGTTTTAATGTGCATGAAAGCAATGATATGATAATATTTTTTTACATCTCTAATCAATATAATAATATTTTTTTTATAAAATCAAATTAATAAAAAATTTAGTGTTTGGGTGGTATTCTTTCCTCTGGCAATCTCTCTGTTTTTTTTTTTTTTTTTTTGGACCTGGCTTCTAGCTATCTGGTTGCAACTTGTGACTTCACGGCACGCATCCAACAAATGATTCATAAATTAGAACAAATGAATTATTTGAAGCTCAAAAGAAGAATGTCTTCGAAGTTCGAATGGCTTCAACTCAGGTAAAAAAAAAATGGCTTCACCCAATTTTTCAGATATATAAAACCACAAAATCAGAGCTTAGTTTGAAGATTGGGGAAGATCTGGAATGCAAATGGGACATCTGAACCATGACACATGGAACGACGAGGGTACATGTAGAGAACAAAAACGCTTAGCAAGGAAGTTGCAACCGGGAAGATTGGGCGTCCTTGCATATTTGACACTATAAATCACTAACGTAATTAATATTCTCTCGGTTCTTAATATAAGACATATTTAATGAATTAACTTTGATTCTAAATATAAGACATATTTTTTATATTTATTAGTTTTTTTTTTCTAATTTACCCTTTTTGACGCCTTCTCAATAATAATAATAATCAAAGAGGAGAGGAAATGAAGAAATTAAGGAAGATGATTAATGTGTTTTAGAAAATACATATCATATTAACTAACTTCCTTAATCTAATTATTAAATAAATATATTTTATATTAAGAATCGGAGGAAGTACTTGTTTTTCTATAGATTTATTTTCTTAATTTTGATCATGGATTCCCCTTTCAAAGCTTAGAGTGCATGAGTACTCTTATCAGAATTCAAACTTGTGAGTATTTGGGGATCTTAAGCAATATATATTTCAATTCTCTTCCACCAACCCATCATCCGAAGAACTGTTCATAAGAAATGGACGAATGACAATTTCTCTACAATACTTAATAATTAATTCATTCCTCTGTCTCCCACCCAAGCTGCTGGCCTGCTGCCTTTTCATACCTTCTGGAAAACAACAAAATGCCACTTAAAAAGGAAGAGTTGGTTTGAAAATTCAAATTCTATCTCAAACCTCCTGCACAAAAGCAGTATCCAACTAGTGCTTAAAGGCTTCGAAAAAAAATTCTCCTTCTCATCTGGAGCAATGGCGTCTGGACGGTGGGGAGATCCAGCAATGGCCATGATGGCGGGGAGGCAGAGATTAGATAGACCAACGATAACGCCTTCCCTCTACTTCTTAGTGTTATCAAGAAACTAACGGACTAACACACAATCCCTATTTTTTCACTAACGCCTTTGTTGCTTCCTCATTCTTCGGGTGAAATCCTTTAAACCAGACTTTAAGTCAATGTTCCAACAGTCTGGGATCTACTTGATTGGTTTAAAGTCCCGCAGGTAGGTTCCTTTATCTTTCATTTAACTCTCACCTCTTTGCACATCTGTCAAGTTCTTTTTTTCATGATGCTATTCAAGTATGTATCTTTATTTTTCTGTTATAAATATAAATATTTTTTATGATTATAGGACATATTACTTGAATTTTTTGCCCTACCACTATATATTTTAAATTCTTATTACTTAGATTGCAGAGGATAGCCAAACCTGAAAAGAAAAGTATTCGACTAATGTTTCCTACTTAAATGAAGCACACGCCCCAATAAAATCATAGGTTGGTAGATTAGATATATATTTTTTGACGTTTTCAACAGACTAGATTTTTTTTTTTTTCAGTTTTTGTTCAGATTTAATAATAGGGAACATCAGCAATTGGATGCTTTAGTTTCATTTATTACATGGGCCACTAAATAATCCCCGTTCTTCCTTCTCCTCCTAACGATGATTCTTTTCCAGTTTCATATGGCACTTTTAGAGGAAACCATGGTAGATGGCTATAGAGTCGTTTGCATTATAAAAAGCTTGGTATAATGGAGTTTTTGCTCGACATGAAAAAAACTCATGACTGATATTGGAATTTTTAAAATGAAGGTGCTAGGAATTATGCTCCTGGGCGCTGCTCATTTGATGGATTCAGAAAGGTAGACTAAAGTTATTCTTTTGGAGGGGGGCTTTAATATCTTTTCAAATTTAGATTTAGCTTTAATGAAGTCTGTTTGTAATTGACTCTTACAGTGTGTTTGGAAGAGCGATGAGCAAAATAGAGTTTTTCAATTTAGCGTTTGGTAATTTTATTTTTGGTAAAAGCTCGATTGTGTAATGTGATTTATGTTTGGAACATCGATTGTATAAATGACTTTTGTAAAAATAAAACTTGTTTGAATTGACTCAAGCACAAGTGACTTTTGTGATAATAGTAAGAGAGAGTGGGTGGAAAAATATTTTAAAGGGTTAAAAACACCAAAAAATATTTTAAAATAATTTTTGGAACTGAAAAAGTACATTAAGGATAAAATTGCAATTAGTCTGATAATACACTAAGTACAGTTGAAAAAATATTTTAAGGGTTACAAGCACCAAAAAATAGTTGAAATTAATTTTGGTAGCCGAAAAAGTACATTAAGGGTAAAATTGCAATTAGTCTGATATCACATTGGACACAATTGAAAAAATATTTTAATCATTCTCACTCTCCCCAAAAGCTAAATCACCAAAAGCTCCAAAGTTGAGCTTATGCCAAAAGCTATTTTTTCAATTTCAAGCTCAATTGCTCATTATGATCCCCAAATATTCATTTTTTTTTTTAAGTTGCCCACTGGGCGTTTGCTGGTCAAACCAGCGTTTGGGGGCCTCAAACGCCCCCCCCCCCCAACACACACTTAATGTTTTTGTGATGTTTGAACTTATTTCTCAGCCTTTATTATATTATAATTTGAAGATGATTCCATGAATTTTTTTTAATGATGCTTTAGATATGCCTACTTTTCAGCTATGTAGGCTATTCTATGTTGAGGTTTCCATACTTCAACTTTGGTCATTGTTGCTTTAGAATTACATTCTCCTTTTTTCCCAAGCTGCTTTATCACCTTGACATTTATGTTAACCAGGATATGCAAGTGTCTTCATTGAAGGGTCTTAAATTTTGCTTTCATCTCATCCAAATATGGTTGTCAGTAATGACTCTTGGACACCCCTATATCTATAAGACTAATCACATTTGCAAGACATTAATATACATATTTTTTATTTTCTTTGTATTAGATTCACATTGGAGCTTATGTAGCTTTATTTATAGTCTATTTCATTTTCTAGAATCTTTGACTCTATAAAAAGAAAAAGGATGTAAGCAGCCTTTTATTTCCTGCATTACTTTTGTGCCTTCATTATTTGTTCTTGAAACAAGTTATAATTTCAAATGTTGTCTCTTTGTTATTAATATTAAGCTTTTGATGAATCATAAAGACTATAAATAGCTATGTTTCTTGTCCTCCCTTTTCTTCAAGTTGAATGTGAAATATACCTAAAACATGAATATTCTGTGAACTAGAAGATTCACTACACACAAATTGATAGAGCCAACGCTTTACACAATAGTACACTCCCAGGTTAATAAATTGTATTCCTTGCAAAATCCACTGAAGTAGAGTGAAATTGAGGTTTGTGTACGTAAACATCAAGTCCAAAGTTGTTTTGTGGGCTTACCTTGGTGTCATTTGTAGCTGTTTCAATTAGAACTTCATCACCAAATTAAATGGGATGTTTCAACGCTTTATACATTAGTATTGAAGGATTTAGGTAACTTATAAGTTTTAATAATTATACTCCTAATAAATTATAGAAGTGAATACTTTCCTTTTGCGTTTTCCTATTTTCCTTACTCCTTCCTTTTTCATCTAAACACCAGTGTCCATCATGGAGACATCTCCTATAGAAAATAGGAGTAGGATGACAACTTCTTCGATTTCAAACAACAAAGAAAATTATGATCCTTCTTCATGTACAAGTACTAATTAGAATATTGTTGCAAGTAAATATCTTACATTTCCTTCAACCATATGCTCTTCATCATTAAGTTATAACAACCATCACACATTATAAAGCTTCTTCCTGTGCAGCTACAACCCATCGTAACAATATCACTTATTTCACACCTGTTAACTCAACTTCACAAGTGCAAATGGATTTGTTCACCTAGCCTTCTCAAGTTATCTCCCTTGCTAGCATAAAGACGTTAAGAAAACATCTAAGAAAATGAAGGATATTGTAGGATCTAACAAACATTGCTGAAAACCTCTCCAACCGTTTTGTTGAAAGTCTGACTTCAGGTTATAACAATACAACATCACAATATTATGCTTTCCAATTTCTAAGAAGTTGCCATCGTTTATAAAACTTCCTTTTAGGAGGTCTTTCAGAAACTTGCAACACTTTATTCCCTATTCCTAATGACTTCATACCACTAAATGATCAACTATTCAAGAGAAAGAGTGCTCGACTGAAGGATATTCTTAATAACAACGACAACAACAGAAAACATTCCATTAAATACCAGTGTGGTCTTTACCGAGACACACTTAGGTTCATCTCAATGAAGTATCACTTCACATGAATCGGTGAACGATAGATCAAATATTTCAGAACCAATAAGATTAGGTAAATATCATCACAACCTTCAGCACTGCCTTTGTTTGCCACTCCTTATTTATCAGTTCCATGTCCTGCTTTATCGCACTCTGTTTTCATTGTATATATGATAATCCAGAATTATAGGAAATTATTCTTTTTGTATGAAGACATTGCTGTATTTAATTACAAAACATTCCTTAAAATTAATGATATGCCATTAGGCCTTTAAGAGAGATGATAATAGTTGTTCATAGTATACACATGTTGTTTATAGTATTCACAGGTTGAGTATTTGGCTTCATTTTTACCTTCTAACCCATGGGTATATACTTTTTTTTCATGCTTGAGCATATGGTTTATTTCCCTTTCATCACCTTAGAGGCAATACACATTGCTTCTTTGCTTAATGCATGATAGGTTATAGCATTCTTTGAAATATGTTGTTTATCACTGGTATAATTTTACTTGTAATAATGTGACATGTTCTATTTAAAATTGACAATTAGCTTCTTCCTAGCATTTTCCATAGATCCATAATAGCTGCCTTCCTGAAGTGAAAATATCATCAAATCATGTTATGTAGATCCATAATAGATGCCTTCCTGAAGTGAAAATATCATCAAATCATGTTATATTATGTTCTATAATCACTGCTTGCTTTTGTGTAATAATGCTCCAATAAACGCTGCCTGCTTTTGTGTAGTAATGTGAGATGTTCTGTTTAATCGCTGCCTGCTTCTCTTGTAGATCCTTTATCTATTTTAGTTTTGTCCCTTAGGGGCTTGAGACTCTAAGGACCAAAACTTCCGCACCTCCATTTAGTTCTGTCCCCTTTTTCTTAATTCTTTTTAATAATTAATTTGGGGAAAGCATGAATGTTTCTATGAGGTTTAGGATCTTCTTATTAAAATTTGTAAAAGTATATTGGTTAATTTATTTAAAGGCAATCATTTTCTATTATGCATATCCATGTTCTCAAGAATTTTCATATATATATATATATATATATATCAATGTTTTTGAAACCGGACCGAACTGGACGGTTGGATCGACCGAACCTTCAACCGGAGAAAGGAACGGCTTGGCTCATACAGTGAGACTGTTTGGGTAGTTAAACCGAATTGGGCTGCAGGAAACCACCTTTTGAATCGTTAGCCAGAATCTAGCCGGGAACTGGAACGGATTATTAAGAATCGGACGAATCTTAAAAATGAGGCAGACAAAGATAAAAAAAAATGAAAGACGAGCAGAGCGAGGAAGAAGATTGGGATTGAAGATGAAGAGCAAAAGAGCGAACATGATTATTAAAGAAAAGGGGGTAAAAGTCTTTTCTGTGACATAAGATCAATTTTATCTTGAAATGAAACAAGAAATATGATCTTCCTCAGGCTGTTCTCCAACCTTCATGCCCATCTTTCTTTGACGAAATGACTGTAAAAAAAAGAAGTGAGGAAGAAAAGAGGGATGAAGAGGCAATTGTTGGAAAGAGGAACAAAACATGTACTATCCTTGTTAGTCGTGCCTCGTGAGGGGTGAAACGTCTGCAACATGTTTTGACCCATTCAAATAATCAATTTGTTTTTGTTAAATATTTCTATTGAAAAGATTTATTATTTATTATTCATAAAAATCCTTTTATTATATCAATAAGAAAATCTCTTCATTTTTAACCCACACCACTCACTTTTACTTCTTGAAATATGTAAACATAATAAGATTTTAATGTTTTTAATCAAATCTTCATCTACACATGTTTTCCGTTTTAATTTCTTATTTTTAGTATTATTATATTTTCATATTTGACAAAACAATTTATTTAAATAATTTTATATGAAATAAATTTTGACAAAATATATAATAATTGATATAAAGTTAATATATATATATATATATATATATATTCAGACCATTTAATTTTCTTAATTTTTTTGAGGATGTAATATTTTATTTCTTATACATGTTTTTCTTTAATTATATAATATTATTTTTATTTAATTATTACATCACCGACTCGCCCGACCTGTTGAACCATGACCCGCTGACCTCTCCGGCTCGTTGTCCGGTCCGGCTTTTAAAACATTGATATATATATATATATATATATATATGAAAATTCGTCATTTATATTATAATTTTATTTCATTTCATTATAGGTTAAGGTGTCAACTATAATGATATTCAATTTAACTTGGACTTCAATGAAGATGACTATAATGATAGTTTGTTGTCCAGTTCCGATGAGGACCAAGGTTTGTTGTTATTTACATATAAGATGTTATGAGTAATTGTTGATAGCAATTTTGGTCAATTTTTGTATTGTTTAACAATAAATTTTAAATGTAGTTCACTTTGAAGACGTACGACCTTCAACAAGAAATTTAATTCCAACATGTCTATAAATTTCTCAAGCTTAAAGCATAGAAGTTGAAGGTAATCTTTGTTACTAAATATTTATATCATGAAATTAGTAACTTTTTAGAGTCATAAGATAAATCCATAAACTTCTTCATAATGCCAGAATATCTAGATGAAGGGGACCCCGTACATGTGTGCAAATATTGCGGTGCATTATTCTAGTACAATGAAAGAGCTAAGAAGGATAATAAGAAATGAATTACCAATACGTTCACCATGTGTTGCCTCCAAGGAAAGGTTCAGTTACCTCTAATGAAGGTCCCTCCACCTCTTCTGCATTCATTGTTCTTTGACAAGAATACGCTTACTTTAAAGAACTTCCATACAAATATATGCCAATACAACAACATGTTCTCTTTCACTTCAATGGGAGGTAAAATTGATCACTCAATGAATAATGGTGGAGGCCCATACTGTTTTATCCTTTCAGGTATGAACTACCATAGTATTGGTAGTTTATTGCCTCCTGTTGGTGCAAGACCAGTTTACTCTTAGCTATATATTTTTGATATTGAAAAAGAAGTGAAGAATAGAATTGAAGCTATCAGGTAATTTGGTTTGTATGTTGTGTACCTCTTTTACAATATATTAGTTGCTTAATAGTCATGTAATTGTTTGTGTTTACTTCTTTTCATTTACAGCAAGCATAAAAAAGATGCTACTATTTACCCAGAAGTTGTTACATGGATCAAGCAGTTGCTAGATGAAGTCAACCCATTTGTTAAGCAATATTGATTTGCTAAGTATTATGCATCAGCACTCGAACAAAATGAAGCTTTGCCTAATCAGCACAAGACACCATGATGGACATACTCACAACACTCCAACTACTTCTGAAGTTGCTGCTTTAGTTGTTGGTGACATAGACATGACCTTCAAAGTCAGAGATGTAACACCCCAAATTTTGATTAAGGGCTAATGTCGATTATTGAGAATGTAATCGTGAATTAGAGTGGATTATTATGTGTTGTGTGGCAATTTTAATTAATGTGCCAAAAATAAAGGAGAAATTAAAGGAATGGAATTATTGGCTTTAAGTTGGTGATTAATAGGAAATTAATTACTCACTAAGAGAAAATGGAGAAGTGTAATTAAATGGCTAATGGAGGGATTAGAGTAGCTAATTGGAGGCTTATTGTATAAGAGCCAATGGGAAGAAGACATGTGGCAAGTTGGTGTAGGGTGAGGAGTTGGGGAAAAGTCAAAAGAAGATTTTAAAAAATCATTTCTCTCTCTTCTCTTCCCTTTCTTCATGCTGAACAAGTATGGTGGGAGGGAGTATGATTATTTTTTTCATCTCTTTACTCTTCCTCACTCTCATCTCTCTCGTTTTCTCTCTTCTCTTCTCATCCAGTGCCATTGAAGACTAAAAGGGAGGAAGAAAAGCTTGAAAAGGTAAGGGAAAATGATCTCAAATGCTCAAACTCAATTCTCTAAAGTTGTTCCTTGAATAAAGAGCTACATTTTGATGGTTGTAGTGTGTCCATTGATATTGGTTGTAACTTCAAAGAATTATGAAAGTTGGAGGATCAAGAAGTCCTTTTGGAAAAGTTGATAAGGTGAATGTATGAGACCTATCTATCTAAGTTTTGTGCCAAATAAATTAGTTTTGAATTTCTGGGAATTTTTGCCTATTTTCGAAAATGAAGGTTAAGGGGAAGTTTGGTAGGTTATTGGCATGGAAATGGTATGTTTGGAATGTATATGGATAGATAGGATTGATTGGAGATTGAATGATTGAGTTTAGTGATTTTGGAAATTTAGTGTTTAATGTTGCCCAAGACTAAAGCATGATAATGGAGTAGGATTTTGATAGTTTTGACACTTCCATTAGATTCCTTGGGTGTTTTTATGTGAGAGTAGCTTTGGTTGAGGTTTTGGGTCCATTGGTAGCTTTTGGTAAACATTCTGAAAACTGTCATTGTTTCTGCATTTTCTGGATTCTGATAAGGTCACTTGAGTGATCTGGGATTCACTCGAGTGAAGGATGAATATCACTCGGGTGAGGTTGGGTATCACTCAAGTGAGTCAATGTAATTATTCCTTTTCCCTTTAGTTTCTGTATTGCACTTCAGTGAAAAGTGCAAGAGTGTGCCTTAACACTCGCAAGCATTCAGTATCACTTGAGTGCAAAGGCCAGTGCTAGAGTGCTTCTATTCTTTTGAAATTTCCATTTGCTATTAGGTTTCCACTTTTTTCACCTCACTTCTTGATACCCGAGTGAGTATTTGATGTCACTCGAGTGCTCTCTTCTATGCTCGAGTGTTCTCGTTCTTTGAAAAGTTTTTGTGCTCTCGGGTGCTCACTCCCTATCCTTTACTCTTTGATACCCGAGTGCAGACCATACTATCACTCGAGTGAGGCTATCTTCACCGAGTATCAATGCCCGATCACTTGAGTGAGGCCATCTTTACTCGAGTGAAACAATGAAAAATATCAGTGTTTGTGTTTTCAAAAGGGGATCATTGGGATAGTTCTTCCAACCCTTTAGGGTTTTTATTAAGGCATATATGAGTACCTAAGAGACAGTAACGATAAACAATTTAAGTATTGTAAAGTTATTGAGTATTGGAATAAGTGGTATCCTTATTTATGTCTTTAGGATTTGATATTTGCTCGGAGCGTATAAGGCCCGTGCCTACTTAAGAACAGAAAGACCAAGGTAGTGACACTTTATCCTATATCATGTATATTGCATTGCTTGTTTGTATTAGTCATTGAATACAGTGAGGGGACATGGCGAAAGCCCGGCCTTGAATACAGATACAGTGAGAGGACATGGTGAAAGCCCAACCTTGTATACAGTGAAGGGGACGTGGCAGTGTGTCGACCTCGAATATTGATTACTGCATTGTGATATATGTTTACTTGCTTTGTTTATATGCATCATATTCGTAAACTGTTGCTACTGGGATTCATTTGAATCTTACTCTTTCCAAATAACATTTTTAGATAGGACAAGTGGATTGAGAAACAAGCAAGTGAGCAAGGACGATTAGGACTGCTGGTGGTGTAACCCCCTCCGTAATTATATCTGAAACACGTGATTAAAAATGAAATAGAGACCAATAATAATAAAAATTCATTTACATTCCCATCCTTAAGATAGGATTTTCACAAATACATTTCACAAACACTTTAACCTGGTCTCACATTCATATATCGAATACGATTACTTCGTGAAGATAAATTACATTTATATAAATATTAGAGTGCACAATAATAATACCGGCAAACTTGGATTCATACCTTCACTAAAGATTTATAGGGCACATATGCCCTTTACGATTCCTCAACGGGGATTACACAAATCCATCTCCAATACATAACCAAATAAACCAATAGACACCCAAGCACATATACATCCAATATCCAATTATACATTCTAATCTATCATCTGAACATAAACAATTATCCCAGCATATAACAATAACCAACTACCAAATCCAAATGCCCATAAGGGATTCTCTCCGCCCCTAGTCGCTTGCTCCTTCCTCGAGCCACTTGTCCTGTCTAAAATGTTGGTAGGGGAGGGTGAGATTCTAGAGAATCCCAGTAGGAAACAAATACCAATATGCATGCAAGATAAGTGTTTAATGCATGACATGCTTGCATCACAATAACTCGTGCTCACATAATGATATATCCGCATGCTCAATGTTTCAACAACATACTCATGGTCATAGCATAAATAGAAACAGAGCTTCAATCATTCATATATGTTTCACATAATCAAGCAAAGCAATAACATGCATCAATACACAAACACAAATATCAATACATGCAGGAGAGGTAAGTTCCCTACACTTATTCTTTCCACGTATGCTCCAACATCGGCTACTCACAATCCGAGAAAATATCCAACCCTATAACCAAATAAAGGACATAGGGTCAATCTCAATTCCAAATCCTTACTTTCATATTACTTAAGGTTGGTTACCATTCACACCCTTTAGGTGGCTATAATAAGGTCAATGAAAGCCTAAAGGATTGGGAAGTACTAGGTTGGAAATCACCTTTAAAAATCCCAAAATGCTGAAAATGGGGGTTGGCTGCAGCCAAAACACGCACAGAAGGTTTTTGGCTGCGGCCAAAATGCACACAGAAACTTTTGCGCTGCAGCTAATTCAACTTCAAAAATTCATAATTAATTGTAAAAAAATCGAAATGAGGTGATCCTAAAGCCCATTGAAAGCTATTTTAGTTCTCGTCATAGGAAAAATATGAACCATTACTGGAAATCACTACAAAAATACAGATTTCAAGAAAAGTCCACCTTGCTTCAAAATTGTTCCCAGATTTAACATCAAACTTTGGACAGTCATAACGCCTAGGCCAAAAATCGAAATGACATGAAATATATATCCATTTTGAAGCTTGTGATGTGAACTTTAAGACTGGAAAGTTTCAAAATTTTCTGAAATCAGTTGGTCATTCAAAAAATCCACAAAAATAAACTGCCCAGAACAGAGTTCCAAGGGACAGATTTTCCAATTTTCTACCAAAGTGTCCCATGGCTCCAAAATTAACAATCAAGCCTATTCCCACATAAATTTTTACAAGGAACACAATGGTAACCTCAAAATGACCAAAATCACAACCCATTTACATGCCCTGTTTTGACCAAAGCACAAAACCAACACAAAAGGTGCCAAACTTCACATTTAAGCTTCAATGCAATTCTATCAATTCAGAACACTAAACAAGGCACCATTTCCATAACAACAACATACCATACTCCCCAAGACCCTAAATCACAAAAATTAGGGCTAAAATTCCAGAAATTCAAGGCCTAACCAATGGCCACAAAACTTATATGAAAATGAAGCTTTCACTTACCTCAACAACTTTCCCAAAGGCACTTCATGATTCTCCAACTTGTACATTTTCGTGATTCCTCAAATCACCACCAATGGAGAAACTACAACCATCAAATTGAAGCTCTCACTCCAAGGAACAACTTTATAGAAGGAAGTTTTGGCATTAGAGGTCATTTACTCACCTTAAATGCAAACTTTCACTTTCTCTTTCTTGGCTGACAATGGCTGCACAAGAGAGAGAAGAGAGAGAACGTGAGAGAGATGGAGAGAGGAGGAAGAAAGTGATGATAGTACTCCCTCCATTTCAGCTAAACAAAGAGAGAAAGAGAGAGAGAGAGAGAAACTATTAAAATATTACATTAGACTTTTCTCACTCTCATGCTTCATCTCTTCTTGCCACATGTCACAAGCCTATTGGTTCTCACCAAATAAGTCACCAATTAGCTTCTCTAATCTCTCCATTACTCATTTAATCACACTTCCCATTTTTCTCTTAGTTAGTAATTAATTTCCCCATTAATCACCAACTTAAAGCCAATAATTCCATTCTTTAAATTTTCCATCAATTATGACATATAAATTAATATTGTCACCAATATACATTAATTCCACTTTAATCCGATAATTATCCTCAATAATTATCATTATCCCTTAATCGAAAATTGGGGCGTTACAGGTGGTAGTCTTAGCTAGTCTCTTTTGGTTTTTGAACTGGTTATCATTTTGGACAAATGTGTATATACTGAATAGCTTATAGTATTATAGTTTTGTGTAATCCTTGGTGTGAATATTAAGGTGGGCAATGATGCCCTAAACAATATTTTGGATTTATGTTATTATCCTGGGCGAACATTGGGAATTGTGCTTACTCTGATATTATATATGTGACAAACCAAATATGCCTATTGATTTTATGAACGAATGAATAGAGATCTAATTGTACGGATGTTTGAAAAATTTTTAAATTACCTCAGATCTCTTATTCAATTATTAAACGTGTTTAAACGCATAATTCCGGCCTTGATCGTGACGGGGGTTACAAGAGACATAATTGTCGAACGTCAATCAGGCTCCCCTAAACGAATCAATGAATTGCATGTTTCTTATTAACCACTCAATACCCAATCTTATTCCCATTTGATGAAGATGGTTATAGAGATGACATTGAACATAGGGAAGAAACTCTATCTTATACAAAGAAACGGAAGAAGCTTAGCATTAGGGAATTCTTTGCATTTAGATTAATATCAAGGGTAGATGAAATTTCTATGTTGCACTTGCTAATAGATTGCTACAATAGTTCATTGTAGATGGTTACACTATGTTAGAAGCCCAGAGACTGCATTGGATTTGAACACACAAAAAAGAACTTAGGCCTGACTTGCATCAAGGTTTATCTAATGCACTAACAACAGGTGAGAATGATGCTTCATCAACTGGCAAACTGATAATACTACCTACAACATTCACTGGAGGGGCTAGGTATATGCTCCAAAATTATCAAGATGCAATGGCCATATGCTGATAGGCGGGTTATCCAGACATCTTCTTAACTTTCACTTGTAATCTTGTATGGCCGAAGATCACAAGGTATTGCAAGAAAAATACTCTACATCCCGCGGACAGGCCTGGCATCTTTTGTAGGATATTAAAGATTAAATTCAAAACTCTTATGAAGACCCTAAGAGAGAAGAAAATTTTTGGAAATATACTTGCAGGTACTATCTTTTTAACTCTTATAATTCAATCTATACTTTTTTATACATATATTATGACATGCATGTACTTATAATTAAATTAATGTTAATGCAAAAGTGTATACCATAGAATTTCAAAAGCGAGGTCTTCCACAAGCACATATACTTCTCTTCCTTAAACCATATGATAAGATAACAACTACAAAAGGTATTGATAAAGTCATACTGTTGAAATCCCAAACAAGAAATCCTTCCTTGAGCTATATGAATTAGTTCAAAAATTTATGATTCATGGTCCTTATGGTGCAAGCAATCCAAAAGCACAATGCATGAAAGATAAAAAGTGAAGCAAACATTTCCCAAAAAAGTTTAATGACCTTATGACAATGGATGACGATAGTTACCCTACATATCAAAGAAAGGATGATGGCTGAACAATTGAACTTAAAGAAATACCATTAGACAATCATTTTGTTATTCCATACAATCCCTTCTTGCTACAGATGTTTCAAGCTCATATTAATGTTGAGAAATGCAACCAATCTACAACCATTAAGTACTTATTCAAGTACATCAGTAAAGGTAATGATAGAGTGGTAGCCGGAAGTTTTGATAGTAGCAACAAGACAAATAGGCAAATCATACTAGATGAGATACAACATTATTATAATTGTATATATATATATATCTACATGTGAAGGTTCATGACAAATATTTGCCTTTGATATACATTATAGATCACCTTTTGTTGAACGATTAAGTTTTCACCTTCCAAATCAACAATTTGTAATTTACTCTAATAAAGATGATGTGTCTGATTTGCTGTGTAAACCAAGGGTTTGTAAGTCACAATTCTTGGCCTGGATGAAAATGAATGCAGAGGATGCATTTGCTGTAGGGCTCATATATGTTGAATTTCCACATCATTATGTATATCAAAGGGATAAACAATTGTAGAAAAGGAGATAAAGAGGCTTCATAATAGGAAGAATTACAAATGTTTCACCAAGCTCTGGTGAATTATACTACTTGCGCATACTTCTAACAAAGATCAAAGGTCCTAAATCATTTACTGAATTGAGAATAGTAGGTGGAGTTACCTATGAATCATTTAGAGCTGGTTGTGATGCCCTCAGTTTGTTAGATGACAATCAAGAATTTGTAAATGCTATAAAGGAAGCTTCAGTTTGGGGAACTGGCATTTCTTTATGAAAATTGTTCATTAGCATGTTGTTGTCCAATTGCTTACAGCACCCAGATGTCATTTGGAACTAATGTTCTCAGATATTATTAGAGGGAGGATTTGTTATAAATACTACATAATCATCCTCAATTTTCAAGTGAGTATATTTCTTAAACTTCTCCTTTATTCTTTATAGTTGCATCTTTATAACTTCATGCATGTTCTCTTCATAACAGGCGTTACCATATCACATAGTGATAAGGAGGATGTTGCATTGAAGGAGATTAACAAATTCCTTAATGAAAATGGGAAGTTCCTTAAAGATTATCCTATGTTACCACTTCCAACAACATCACCCACTATGGATATTACAAACAAACTCATACCATAAGAGTTGAGCTATGATCGAATAGCTCTGTATAAAGAAGTAGCGAATCTAATACAGTCATTAAATACTGAGTAGAAGTTGACATTTGATAAGGTTATTCACTCCCTAGATATAAGCTCAGAAGGATTCTTCTTCATTCATAGTTATGGTGGAATAGGCAAAACATTTTTATGGAATGCATTGGCATCATCAATATGAGCAAAAGGAGACATTGTATTGACAGTAGCATCTAGTGGTATTATAGCTACTTTATTACCTGCAAGCAGAACTGCTCATTCACGCTTTGCAATTTCGATACAAATTAATGAGTACTCGATGTGCTCCATTAGACAACACTTTGCTCTTGCATACTTGATCATATAGGCGAAGTTAATTATATGGGATGAGGCTCCAATTATAACCCCTTTCCAACTATAGGCCGAGATTACGTTTATAATCAAGTAATTAAGTGAAATTAGAGACTTTAGCTAATTTGGGACTTAAACAAAATCAGACTTCCTAAAATCAGGGTTTACAAAACTTTTCTAAAACATATTCACAAAGGTATCATATTCACATCACAAATACAAAATGGCCTGTACAGGTTGATTCCATTCATACATATCAGAGTACAACATAAATTCCCGACACACTTGGATCTATTAATTCATCAAAAGGGTTCATACAAAGGTACAAAGCCCATAATGCATACCCTTAACTTGGGGATTACACAAAACTATTCACCCATCTCAATATACATACATTTTATCCCAAAAATATCCAAAGGATTTACATGATAACCAATAACCAAATAATCAAAATGAACTCATACATTAGAGCTCTAGCCGCTCTTCGTCACCTGCTTCCCCTTTGATCCTTCTGCCTTGTCTAGAATATTGTTTTGGGAGAGTGAGATTCTAAAGAATCCCCGTAGTGTCAAATCACTCAGAATGTGCACAACAATAATGTATGAAAGCAATCATATCATACAGACATTGCAACTACAACGGCAGTTATAGTGGCAAAGGTAGGTATGACGAACGCCACCCTTACGTTTGCTCACGCTGTATCGCACATATCACAGTTCACAATAATATATATATATATATATATATTTCACCACAGTTGGGTTTCATATAACAGTTCATAATAGTTCCATGTCAATTACAACGTCAGTTCAACGGCCGGGGTAGGTGTGATAAGCATCAACCCCCTACAATGGCTCCCGTTAAAGTGCTCACGCTATAATAGACCATGGCACATTTTCCTTCACATTTCACTAAGCTCAAATACACATTTCACAAACACTATGATAAATCATGCATATCAGATATCATACACAATATGAGAGAGAAATCACTACCTGCTCTTTCCTTCCGTGTACACTCTGGCACTGCTTACTCCCAAGTAGGGCAAATGTCATATCCTATAATTCATAATGAGTGACGAAGTATCAATTCTCTATTCCAATTCTCAATAACTTCTCATACTTAATTGGTCATCATTATTGTTCTTTGAGTACCCACGAAAACTCTATCAATAGCTCTAAAGGGTTGGAAGACTATCCCCAAAGATCCCCTTTTTAAAAGCTAAAACTGATATTTTCTACAACGACACTTGAGTGAAGATGACCTCACTCGAGTGAGATTGTACGGACACTCGAGTGAAGAAGGCCTCACTCGGGTGATGGTACAGTCTGCACTCGGGTACTAGAAAGTGAAGGATAACGAGTGAACACCCGAGAGCACAAGGAACTTTTCAGAAACTACAACACTCGAGCACACTGGACCTCACTTAAGTGATAGGCAAATGCCTCACCCGAGTACTAGAGAGCGAAGTCCAGAAAGTGAGAACCTGAGAGCACCAGAGTTTTCAATGAAGAGGAGCACTCGAGCACAACCCATTGCACTCGAGTGAATACCCTACACTCGCGAGTGAGAAGGCACACTCTTGCACCAGAATCGTGAGTGACAACCCTAGAGGCAAGTCCTTGGTGTCAAATACACCTACACTCGAGTGATAGGAAGCTTGCTCAAGTGATGTCCCACCACACTCGCAAGTGAGACAACACTTACCTTTTACCATCGAAGTGCAACAAGAACACTAAGAGCAGAAAATGAAGTTTGCACTACCGAACTCGAGTGGGACTCATCACCACTCGAGTAATATTCATCTTACACTCGAGTGAACCCAGATCACTCGAGTGATTCTATTAGAAACCAGAAAATGCAGCAAAACTAACCACATTTCCTAATACTTGCCCAAATGATCCCAATGGACCCCAAACTTCTACCAAAGTTACTCCCACACAAAAACACCCAAGGAATCATCAGAATTACCAAAATCCTATTCCATTATCATGCTTTAGTTTTAGGCAACACAATCATCAATTTTCCAAAATCATCCAGACTAAACATTTCAATCCCAAATCAATCATCCAAACTTATACCAAAACACCATTTCCACAACTATATCGTGCCAAACTACCCAATGATCATCATTTTCGAATTCAAGGCTATAAATACCAACAATTCCAAACTTCATATAATGGCATGAAACATAGATAGAATGATTGATCTCACTTACCTCTTCAACTTTGTCAAAGACATTTTTTGATTCTCCAAACTTTAGATTTTCGTGATTCCTTAAATCACCACCAGTGGAGAAGCTACAACCATCAAATTGAAGCTCTTAACTCAATAAACAATATTAAGGAAGAGCATTTTGGCATTTGAGGCCATTTGCTTACTTCAAAATCCAGCTTTTCCTTTCTCTCTCCTAAGCTCCAATAGCACCGAAAATGGAGGAAGAAAGAGAGAGAGAAGAGTATGAAGGAGATGAAGAATGATGATGATAATACTCCCTCCCCCTACTCTTCAGCGAAAATCAAGGGAAAAGAGAGAGAGAGAAACCATTAAAATATTGGGCATTTGACTTTTCTCATCTTTTCTCTCTTCACACCCAATCATGCCACATGTCACTTTACTATTGGCCCACCCAAAATAAGTCACTAATTAGCCACTTTAATCCCTCCATTAGCCATTTTAATTACACTTCTCATTTTCTTCTTAGCTAGTAAGTAATTTCTCCATTAATCACTAATTCATTGCCTAACAATTTCATTCTTTCAATTTCCACTAATTATGGCATATTAATTAATATTGCCACCAAAACACATAATTATTCTACTTTCACTCGATAATTATCCTCAATAATTATCATTAGCCCTTAATCTAAAATTAGGGTGTTACACCAATGGTTCAAAGGTATTGTCTTAAAGCATTCGATTGTACGGTCCGAGATATCATGCATTCCAATACAATCTTTGGAGGAAAATGATTCTTATGAGTAGTGATTTTCATCAGATCCTTCCAGTTGTATTGAAAGGTTCTAGAGCAATAATTGTAAATGAAGTAATCAGCTCCTCAAGAATTTGGGACTATTGCACTGTCTTCTAATTGACAAAAAACATGAGATTACAGGAAGGAAGACTGAGGAAGAGGTAAACAAGTTACAGTTGTTTAGTCAATGGCTGCTAGATGTGAGTGATAGTAAATTAAGCGAACCCTACGATGGTGTCACGGAGATCAAAATTCCACATGAAGTATTGGTCCCAGAGAATGCAAACCCCATTCAAGCTATTATTGTCAACACCCGTTTCCATTTCGATATATACAGAGTAATAGAGACCATGTTCCATATACATACAGAAAAATACAAATATACTGATAATAAGTATTTGTTTACAGACCGAAATCAACTGCGAAGAATTTGATAATATTTACAATTATGTATAGAATATCCCAAAAATATACCAAATACAGACAATATACAAAAAATATACCAATATAATAACCACAACCCTTATCTTAGAAAACATGCCCGTCAGTTCCCCGTAACGGTGTATTTGCCTTTTGATCTGCTGGCATCCACTGAGATATTTTTGTTTAGAAAATGGGTGAGAATCCAAGGAATCCCAGTAGAAACATACTATCAACATATAAAATGCGAGAATTAAAAATGCAATATATTGTATCAAGTAAAATGAAAATTCACATCGATTCATATGTGCACACAAAGTTTCAGGGTCAAACACTGAGTTAAAACCCCTACATGTACCTCAGCTGAGTCACCAACTATAGCTAGGCAATACCAGTGTTCTTTGGTTGGGCACCGAACCACAACCAGGTAATGTACCTCTATCACATGTTCATATCACAAAATACAGTAACACATATCATATAAATAGTCACATAATATATGAGAGATAGTAGTCCCTACCTTAACCTTTTTCTTGTCTCGTAAAGTCTACCCTGTGAAACGTGCCAACGATAGGCATCCAACTCGTTCCTAAAATCATAAATGTACAAGAATTAGGTTACTACTCATTCATGTACTACTCTAAACTAATGGTATTGGTTATCTTTTGGGCTATTTCAACGGCTATTGGAAGCTCAAACTAGTGCCCATGGGATTGGAGAAGTGAAACCAATTAAAATGGTGAAAATGTTGAAACAAGGGTCTTGGCCCTGGCCAAAAGTTCACTGGCCGCGGTCAAGGGAGGTTAGAAATTTTTGGACCGCGGCCAAGCAAATCCTCTGGCAGCGGCCAAGAAATCCTGTGTTCTTAGCTCAACTTCCAAAAATTATAACTAATTCCACAAAAATCGAAATGGAGTGTTCTAAAATTCTATAGAAAGCTCTTTAAGTTTAGTTTCATGGAAAAATATGAAACACCATTATTTACAATCACAAAATTCCAGAATTTCATAAATTCCCATGCTACTCCATAATTAAGTCCAGAAACAGGGCACCACTTTGAAAATTCATAACTTTCAATCCACAAATTGAAATTACTTCTAGTATCTATCAAATTAAAGCTCATGATGTCTACTTTAATCCTAGAAATTTCATTACATTATAACTTGATTTGGTCAATGAAATGCATGACAAAACAACATTGCCTTGCAGGAGATAACAAAACAGCATGCTTTTACACTTCAATAAATTCCCTATTTGTGTACAAATTTCCAAAAAACATGATCACTTATATTTCCACACAATTTTCCCTTCTAAATCCAATGGAACCATTGAAATTGTCAAATTCCAACTCCTTGTTCTTTGTTCATCATTTGGACGAAATTAAGGTTCTTGGTAGGAAAAATGTGTTTTTGTGTTTCAACATCAAAAGCTTACTTCTTTCCTCTCCTAATCACTTGATTAACCATTTAATCACATTCTAAACATGATTAGACTAAATTTGGGCAGCATAACATTTAGGGTTTAGCATTTTCCCAAATTGACAAATCATACAAAGCCAACAAAAAAACCACTGATTAAACCAACCACAACAACAATAGCAACCAAAGATTAAAGTTTTTAGAGTTACCTTTGGCTTCTCTTGTTTCTTTCCTCTTACTCGAAACCCTAGCTCTCTCAACACTAACATTTTGCTTCAACTCCACCTTAAACCGTGTAGAGAGGAAGCTTAGAAAGAGGATTACACTAATTAAAACCCAAATCACCAAGCAAATCAACTTACCTTTGCAATTTCTCTCCTCCTTCTCTCTAGATCACCAAAGCACTCCCTCTCTCTTATTTTGCTTGCTTGTGTCGTGAAAATGTAGTGAAGAAGAAGATGATTTGTTTATAATATATCCTATTTTCCCCTTGAATTACTTAGTTATTTAATTTCCAAAATTACCTACTCTTTGACTTTTATGTACTTGAGCTTCATGTAAATGTAACATGTTATCATAAATCCTATTTTTTTTAACCTACTCTTTCCCTCCTTGGTCAGCTCTCTTTCACGTCTCACACCCCACATGAGAGGCCTAATGGGATGATATGAGTTTGTCTCAAAATTATCCCATTTACCAGCACAATTTTCTTCCATTTTCGGATTTGTAACAATTTTAGCAGATTTTTTGCCTAAACTTTAAAAAATCATAACTAAATTTGTAGACATCAAATTAGAGTGATTCTAAAGGCTATAGTACCCTTATTGAGTTTAGTTTCACGAAAAAATATAGCCTTTTGCCAATTGAAAGTACATCAATCCTAGATTTTTAGTTTTTGGAAGCTATCCCTGAATATCAACAATTTTTCTGGGCTAATTTAAAAAATACATAACTTTTTGTATATAGCTCTAATTAAATCGTATGACCTATCAAATTAAAGCTTTGGATGTCTACTTTCATCCTGTAAAATATCAAAATTTTTGCTCATCATTTAGTCATAAAAAATCACATAACAAGCTCACTGCTTCACAAAAAATCTCATTGGCAGCACTATTTACCTTCTCCAAAATTCACCATTTCATTTTATTAAATATTTCCAATTAATTACATTATATTTTGGTGAATAAAATTTGAGGCGTTAGAATTATGGAAGACACTTACAAAGACTTGGATGACAATTTAACCAGCAATCAATACTTTAATGATAGAGTGATACTCGCACCAACCTTAGAAGTGGTAGGTTAGATTAATGAATACATGTGCTCTATGTTGCCTGGTGAAGGTCAAGATTACCTAAGCTGTGACTCTGTCTGTAAATCTACAAATGGTAGTGATTGTTATGATCATATGTACATAACAGAGATCCTCAATAGTATTACTAGCTCAAGATTGCCCCCACATAGACTTACATTGAAGGTTGGTGTAACCCCCTTCTCCTTAATGCCAAGATTAAGTTCATAAATACGTAATTATGTGGAATTAGAGACCGTAAGATGATTTGAGACTTAATAACAGTAAAACTTCCCAAATCAGGACTTTCAAACACTTTCACAAAACCTATCAACAATGGTCTCATATTCACACTTGAAATTCTAAATTGGCTTGAACAATCCGATTTCATTTATAAATATCAAAGTACAATGCAAATTCCCGACACACTCGGGTTCTATTAATCCATAACGGGTTCTACAAGGCACACATGCCCATAATCTAGATCCCTTAACTAGGGGATTACACAAAATTATCCATATACAATTGTTTCCCCAACACAATATCCAAAATACAGAAATATGATAACCAATTTATCCAAAATAAAACTCCTTGCCCGAAGCTTCATCCACTCTTCGCCACCCGCTTTCCTTTAGATTCTTCGGTCCTGTCTAAAAATTTGTTTTTGGGAGAGTGAGATTCTAAGAAATCCCCGTAGTGTCAATTCACTCATAGTATGCACAACCAAAAAGCTGAAAGTAAATAATCACACAACACATAGCAACTACAACGACAGTTACAGTGGCAAGGGTAGGTATGACTTGCGTCACCCTTACGTTTGCTCACGTTGAAGTGCTCATGCTGTATTGCACAACCACATGTTTATATCACATATATCACCACAGCTGGGATCCATATAAAATATTTTACATACACACAGCCATACTGGTTAGATAATCAAACAAGAGTTCACAATTCCATAACGCAGCCTTGGCAATTACAATGGCAGATGCAACGGCAGGGGTAGGTGTGATAACCATCACCCCCTACGACTGCTCACGCTGAACTGCTCATGTTGTAATGTTCTACGGCCGATAACACATACACAAGTTCGTAATGGCCTCATGCCAAAGATTTTCACAACAAATAATGACAAGTCATGCATAATAAGCATCATACACAACATGAGAGAAAAGTCACTACCTTGGTTCTTCCGGGCGTGCTTTGGCACCGGTCTCTCCTGAGTAGGGCAAATATCGAATCCTATAATTCATAATTAGGGACAAAGTGTTATTCTCTATTCCAATATTCAAATGACTTCATATCACTTAAATTGGTTATCATTTATGTTCTTCAGGAAGCTATTAATGCCTCTAACAAAAACCCTAAAAGGTTGGAAAAACTATCCCAAAGATCCCTTTTTAGAAGCACAAGAACAAAATTTTCACTGTTACACTCGAGTGAAGAAGGCCTCACTCGAGTAATGAAGAATTTTGCACTCAAGCATCAAAGCTCACTCGTGCGAGTGCTTAACAGCAAGCACAAACAGAAGCCATAAATACCCGAAGCACTCGAGCATAGATGCCAACACTCAATTGATATGCTTACTCTCACTAGAGTCCTAGAAAGTGAAGCACCAGAAGTGATAGCCTTATGCTTACCCGAGTTCCTCAAAGTGAGGTTTAGAAAGTGCTCACCCGAGAGCATAATAAACTTTCAAAGGAGAATATCACTCAAGCATGAACCTGAAACTCGAGTGATGGCTTAACACCTGTGAGTGCTAAGACACACTCTTGAGAAGTTGGCTGTGAGGATGAGAGTTCATAGTGTCAAATACACCTTCACTCGAGTGAGACGTGATTCACTCGAGTGAGAACCCACAACACTCACAAGTGAGGCAACACTTTTGCCTTTACACCTGGAAATGCAACAGAAATACCGAAGGCTATAAAGAGAAATGCACTACCGCACTCAAGTGAGACCCATCCTCACTCGAGTAATGCTTATCAGAACCCAGATACGCAACAAAGTTTGACAGCACTTTCCAAATATTATCCAAGTGATTTCAATGATCCTAAATACCAAACTAAAGCTACTCCCACATAAAATTGCATAAAGAATCCAATGGAAACAACAAATCACCAAATTCCTACTCTATTATCATGCTTTGGTTTGAAACAACATTAAGCACCAAAATCCTAAACTTAACATTTCAACCTCAAACTAAATCTATCTATCCAAAACTCATACCAAAACACCATACTCATGACAGCAACATGCCAAACTCCTAATGACCCTTATTTTTCAAAAAATAGGCCAGAAATTCCAGAAATTGAAAAATAACTCAATAGGAATAAAACCTAGATAAAAAGGTGTATCTTACTCACCTCTACCACTCTTCCAAAGGAGCTTCTTGATTCTCCAACCTCTAAACTTCCTTGAGAGCTCAAATCAACACCAATGAACAATCTATAACCATAGCATTAAAGCTCCCAATCCAAGGAACACCATTAAAGAAATGAGTTTTGGCATTATAGGTCATTTACTCACCTTAAATCAAGCTTTTCTTCATCCCTTTTTTTTTCAACAATGGTACCAAATGGAGAGAGAGAATGAGAGAGAAGAGTGTGGAAGAAGATGAGAAAATGATGATGATACTCCCTCCCATGCTTGCCCAGTGAAAACCAAGGGAGGGAAAGAGAGAGAAATGAATTTTTTTATTCTTATTTGACTTTTCTCTCTATCACTCTCATCATATAAGCTTGCCAAGTGTCACATTCTAATTAGTTCTCATAATATAAGTAACCCATTAATTACTCTACCCATTCCATTAGCCATTTGGTCACACATCTCATTTCTTCTTAGTTAGTAATTAATTTCTCCTTTAATCGCTGACTAATTAACCGACAATTTTCCATTCTTATAAATTTTCCATTGATTTTGGCACATTTACCGAAATTGCCACAAAACACATAATAATTCATATTAAATCCCTAAATCATTCTCAATAATTGTCATTAGCCCTTAATCAAAATTTGGGGCATTACAGTTGGGGCACCTATTATGTTACAAGGAATATCGTTCAATCTGGTGGGTTGCACAATGGTGTAAGGCTGCGTATATCAAAACTGGGACAAAATGTTATTAAGGCTATAACATTGAATGGTTCACATCCTAATAGGAAGGTCTTAATTTATCGTATGGATATAAATCCTTTAGAAAATAGATTGCCTTTTCAAATGAGGAGAAGACAATTTCCAATCCAACTCAGCTTTGTAATGACAATCAACAAGAGTCAAGGTAAGTCATTTCACCATGTAGGGATATATCTCTCAAAGCCGGTATTCATACATGGTCAATTATATATTGCACTCTCTAGAGTTACAAGCATTGATGGGTTGAAGATATACGTGTCAAGTAGTAGAAATGATGGTCGAAGAACTACAACAAATGTAGTGTACAAGGAGATCTTTAGTAACTTGAAAGTTTGAAATTTTTTTATCATATACAACTACATATAAGTTCCACATGATGTAATATTATCCCAACGTAATCATTGAAGTTGCTTGCATGTTGTGTTAGTGAAATCAATCCGAGAAAGGTAATGCATGTGTAATTGTGGACTGAGGGAAAATGTGTATGAAAGTACTGCTCCCCACACAATGCGCGGTGGAGGAATTGCTCGTTATGACTAACAAGCATTTCACCAATTGAAATAGATGAATGTTTTGTTTGGGGTTGTTTAAGTGTTGTAAGGGTTTGGATGATGATTAAACATAGGTTGAAGGTTGATTTAGCAAAACCCTATGGTTAAATGTTAGGGTTTTGAGTGTTTTGAAATTATTTATATTGGAATTGCATGTTTGGACCCATTATTATGTACTTATGCATATTTTGTCTCATAGATTGCATAAAAAGCCTTGGGTTTGAGTAGTCAAAATTAAATGATTTATACTAGTTATTCTTAGTGATTTGGATATGGTTTTAGGTCCGTCAAGTGAGTAGTGGCTTTGGTTTGTGTTTTGAGATCCCAAATTGCTTTTAAGTGTCAAATTTCACTAGTTTTGGTCCCAAACTATACTCCTTCCTATCTTCAATATAAGATTTTTTTACTTAATTTGATTAGATTAAGAAAGTTAGTTAATAATATGACATAACTTTTTTAAAAAGCTCTAATTATCTTCCTTAATTCCTTTCACTTCTTAGAAAATTTCAACCACCCATCGTCATTCCGATCTCCTCCATTGATCTAACCCATTCTTATCATCACCATCGTTCCGATCTCCTCCATCAATCTAAACCCTCTTCCCTTAGACCGCACCCCATAGATTATAGCGACAACCAACATACTCAAAGAACTGAAAAACTAAAGCCCCTAGTAAACCCATCCCCTAGCTAGACGACCTCCCCTTTGGCAAGCCTTAAAGAGAGCCTACTAGCATTCCAGCATGAAGTGAGTGAGAGTGAAGAAAAGCCTCCAAGGTGGAGAGAAAACGTGAGTGCCCTAGTTGTTCTTGACTTCAAAGCTTAATATTGAAACTATTCCTCTTTTTTTTTCCCAACATCAAACTATTCCCTTTAATTGTACATATTATGGTAGTTTCAGTGTAAATTATTAAAGAATGTATTTCAGAAAAACCAACACACACTTTTTAAATAACTAACTTAACTAATTTTCTTAATTTTTATAAATTAGTTATCTTACTCATATATATTAAAAACAATGGAGTACTATAATTATTGGAGGGTTAAAAGTATGATCTCCTTACAAGTATAGGATGAAATGGCCAATAAACCAGCGCCTAGTGGTGCAGTGGTCATTGAAGTAGTTTTAGGCCACTCCCCTCTCCCCCTCACGGCAACTACCTGTGCCACCATTATAATAAAAAAAACCCATATAATAGTTAAGTGACATGAATGTTCTGTAAACGTTGGTCGATTTTACTTATAACAAGCATGATATCCCCCCGCACTTTGCGCGGGAACAACAAATACTTCATATCAAAACATTAGTATAAGTTGCAATTGTTAATAAATGTTACAAACAGCGAGTAAAAAAATGAACCAATCCCTCATCACTAACAACAGTACTACTTCACCCAAAACGCAAAATGAAAAAGCATCTGTGCTACCCCACAAAATACAACAAACCTTCATCCAAATTAAGAAGGGTTGGCAACCCAGTAACAGAGCTCATTACAGAAACAACAACTCTTAAGCGAACATATAAACAAACCAAACATTTCAAACAAATGACACGAAACCATTTGTCCTTGCCCAATGAGTTCTTCACATCTCAAATCTGCTGCTCAATGTTTCTAAATATCTCCCTATAAACAACATTGGTAGTTGTTTTCTTTTCATGTTTACTCCCATCTTGTATAAGAATTTTCAAACCTGCAATATTCTTAACTCTTGATAAGGCCACGTACAATTGGCCATGTGTGAACACTGGATTCGATAGGTATAAACCAACATTTTGCAATGACTGCCCTTGACTCTTATTAATTGTCATCACAAAAGATAAAGCAATAGGAAATTGTCTTCTCTTCATTGTAAAAGGAAGACTGCTGTCTAAAGGATTCATATCCATTCTGTGAATCAAGACCTTCTGATTTGGGTTTGAACCATGTTATTGCTTGGATGACATTTTTTCCAAGAAGTGTGATGCGTAACCTCGTTCCTTTGCATAACCCATTAGCTTGATCTATATTCCTTAATAGCATTATAGGTACACCAACCTTGAGAATAAGATTATGCCTGGGCAAACCTGAACAATTAATTGTATTCAAGAATTTCGTGCTGTATAGATCTTCAAATCCATCAACCTCTTGAGCTAACTTACAAATGGTATCACAACTATAATACTCCATCACATCACCAGGTAATAAAGAGCACATGTATTCATTGACATGGTTTACACTCTCAATTGTAGGGCATAGAATGGCTCAGCTATTGAAGTAATCTGAATGACCTAAATTATCCAGCAAGTTGGGGTAAATTGCTGATACAATAGCTTGAATAGGATCTTGATAATTTCGAATAAGGAATTCCTCAAGAATATCAACCTCCGCAATACCATCATGTGGCAAACCCAATTTACCATCACTTATATCTAGAAGCCATCTAGAGAAAAGTTGTAATTGACGATTGTCTGGATTACATGAAGAAGATAATCTCATGTTTTCTGTGAGATGGAAAATTGTACATAAATCCCATAAATATGAAGAAGTAATGCAAGCATTCACATTAGTAGCCCTTGACCCCCTTGGGATAATAGGTAATAGTTGGCAAAAGTCACCACCCATCAACATCGGCTTCCCACCGAATGGTTGGTTGGAATGCATAATATCCTTTAACAATCTGTCAAATGCTTCAATGCAAAAGCATTGTACCATCGGTGCTTCATCCCAGATTATCAATTTAGTGGACTTAATCAACTCAGCCAACATAGAATTTTGTTTGACATTGCACATTGAATCTTCGTTAACTGTAATAGGTATTGCAAACCTTGAATGAGCCGTCCTTCTAGACTGTAATAATGTGGCTGCAATGCCGCTTGACGCAACAGTGAGCACAATTTCACCTTTAGATCGAAGTAATGAAGTAAACGCACTCCATAAAAAGGTTTTGCCAGTTCCTCCATAACCATACATAAAGAAAAAACCACCAACACCCGCGTTCAATGAAGACATAATTGTATCATAAATAACTTTCTACTTTAACTTCAATGAATTGATTATTGCCACCGACTGCGCTCGTAGCTCAACTTTATCATGTTGTAATTCTTGTCGAATGAGATGATTACCAACATCAACATAATTAACCGACGAAGGTAGTGGGAGCGAAGGAAAATTTGATAGGCTCCTCTCATTGAGTTGCAACAGACTTTCAATCTCACAGAGGGCAGCTTGCTATTTTTTCGATGCTAATATCTCTATCCCTACATGAGTAAAAAGATGAGTAAAACAACATGTGTTAACACATGGAAGAAATGAAAGGGCTATTATGAATATGAACATACTTGAAGACAAATGATTGTTATGTGGGATATATAATAGATCTTCTGACAGAATTTGAGAAGTTCCATTCCAAACAACCTCAGGCCGGCTTAGACAATTACATAATAGCATGGTCACAAACATGGTACGCAGTAAACCGCTTGTTGCCCAAACCAAAGCTTCCTTCAAAGCAGAGATGAATTTAGTGTCATCGTCTAATAATCCCAATGCAATACATGCAGCACGATATGTTGGATGAACAATACCATTGACTGTCCTAATAGCTTCATAAGATGCAGGTCCTTTGACTTTAGTTAACAAAAGCCTTAAGAAATAGAGTTCTCTAGAGGAAGGTGAAGTATGAGTGAGACGTCCAATTGTAAACCCTCTTTTCCTCTTTTTCCAGATTCGTTGCCTCCGATTATACACATAATATTGGGGGAATTCATAATAATAAAGTGATTTAGCCAAATCATCATCTTTGTTTTGTTTCATCCAAGCAAGGAACATAGACTCACACACTATAGGCTTGTCCAGAATGTCGGCCACATCATCAGTGTTAGAATAGATGACACATTGTTGGTTTGGTAGATGAAAACTTAATCTTTCCATTGGTGGGAACCTATGCTGTATATCAAAACCAAATATACGACAAGATGCCTCACATGCAGAGATATAACGAAAATTATAATATTGTTGAATTTCATCTAGTGACTTTTGAGGATTGCCATTTCGGTCACTATCATAAATAGAGGCTACCACACGGTCATTACCTTTACTAATATACTTGAACAGGTACTTGATTGCAATAGATTGATTACATTTTTCAACATTGATATGGGTATGAAACATAGACAACAATATAGGATTATATGGAACTACAAACCTGTTATCTAACGGAATGCCTTTAACTTCAATAGACTTTCCATCATCTCTTCTTCTATATGTTGGAAAGCCTTCCTGGTCTACAATTGTGCCTTCAATAAACTTCTTAGGGAAGAACTTCTTGCACTTCTTATCAACCATACATTATGCTTTAGGATTAAGATGTCCACAGGGAGAATGTATCATGAACTTTTGTACCAACTCATACAACTGAGGATTTGAATCCACATCTGGGATTTTAGCAGAAATAATTTTGTCAATATCAACAGGATGTTTCAACTTGTCACGTTTTGCAAGCCATATCAGGATATGAGCATGTGGCAAGCCTCACTTTTGGAATTCAATAGTATAAACTTCTGTAATAAATAAGGGGAAATAAATAATACTAAGGTAGCAGTTGTCGTAACTGAAATATTGCAAAATGAATATGTAGAAGAAGACATTACAAAAAGGACACTATTTTTATATACCTGCACGTATGTTCCCAAAAATTTTTTTCTTTTTAATAACCTGCATCAAAGCTCGTAGTTTGAGTTTGAAAATCCTGGATAAGATATTAGGCCTGTTTGCAGCAGACAATGAAGTATTTTGGCAGTATCTTGAGATTTGTGGCCTGATGGGTTGCATGTGAAGGTTATGAATAGATCTGGATACCCAGCAAATCTACATATTGTCATCGCATCTTGATAAGCTTGGATCATGTAACGTGCTCCACCAGTAAATAAAGAAGGTAGGACAATACGTTTCCCAGTAGCTGCTGCACTTCTTTCCCCACTAAATAAAGCATCTAACAAACCTTGGTACATATCCGTGTGAAGTTCTTTCTGGTGTGTTCTAACCCATAACAACCTTTGTGCCTCAATCATAGTGTAAGCGTCAACTATAAATTGCTGGAATAGCCTTCCAGAATGCAAAATAGTTGACACTTCATCATCTCTAGCCATCATCTTATAAACAAAGTATTCTCTCATACTAACTCATTTTTTCGATTTGTTAGTAGATGTGAGTTCATCATGAAAATGCTCTATATCATCTTTATAACCATCCTCTCCTCTAGGAAATAGAAGGGGGTACTGCGATGGAAGATATGATGGATGCAATTCATGTAGCCTTTGCGGTATACCTGACAACTCCTCAACAATAATGTCTCTCTGATGAAAATTGATATCAATATCTCCAAGTATAAGTGCTGCAACCTCATACGCGGATGGCAAATTATGAGTTTGACCATCATGTTGTTTGCTATTTATTAAACGTAATTTCAAGCCATGAGGATGAGGCCTACTAATTATTGTAGATGCCATTCAATACTGTTGCACGAACGGATTAAACTGGTCTAACACATTCTTAATGGCATCAACAATGACCAGATTAATGCTTGAGTTCTTCAAGTGCTTACTGTTAAAGGATGAATGGAGTGTCATTAGATGACCAATATTAAATACCATTGAATAATCAACTGGAGCATAAGATTAGAATATATACTATATATACCTCACCGCAGAAATCCTATTTTGAACTTCATTCTCTGTGTCATAGATGTACAATTGTGAGTACATAGGTTTTGCTCCATATTCAGGTAATAGACTACCAATATAAAGGTAATTGAGTCCAGATAAAACAAATGTGTATGGTCCACTACTATCATTTTTAGCATGATCAATTTTCCTACCCATTGATATGAATGCAAACATGTTGTTATAGGACCTAATGTTTGCATGAAAATTCTTAGACAAATCAAAGTTTTTTTTCAAAGAACAGATCATATAATATTGATGGGGGGTCTTTGTTTTTTGCAAGCTTCACTTTTCCTCCATGGCAACACATTGTAAAAGTTGGACCACCTACATTATGTTGATTCTGTATCCTTTCATTGAACCACATCTTTGCACCGCATATTTGACACACATAAGAAGCATCTCTGTAATACCCCGAATTTTGAGACTTGAGGCTAGAGAATAAGCCTGAGATTAGTGGATTGCTAAGCCCTGGTTTAGCAAGATCCTAAATTGTGATTAAGGGCTAATGACTCCAAAAGTAAATGTCATTAGTGATAAATGAACTCTTTTGGAGAATCCGATGTGATTTGAGATTCGGATGTGATTCGTATGTATTATGCGCAATACCGAAACCCTGTATTTAAGTTCAATTATTGATTAACATCTAAATTGACTTAAATAGAGGGATGGCGCATAATGTGGTGATATGGAAAGATATGAAGTGTTTGGTGGTGACTCAATGGGAATTGCCATAATCAGGGGCAAAACGGTAAAGTGACCGACCGATTGGTTAGTTACCGGAGAGGAAACTCATTGGTAACTTCAAGATCAATGGTTGAGATTGATTTGTGCAATAGATCAAAGGGTGGAATTCCATGTGTTTGAGCTTATGTGAACTCATGGAGGTGTGATAAGATCTTGACACTTGGCATCTTTTGAGCCATGGGATTGAGTCAACATGTCAAAGCTCTTTCCTCTCTCTTCTCCCTCTCTTTAGGTCGATTTTGGAGGCCCAAAAACTGATTACTCTCTTCATCATCTTCATCTCATTTTCGCCAAGCAAGGAAGGAAAGAGAAAGGAGAAAGCTCATGGTAAGTGCTCTATATGGTCCTTTATTGCTAAAACACCCTTCTATAATGTTGTTCATAGTGATGAGAGCTTCATCTCTATGGTTTTAGATTCTTTATTGGTGGTGTTTGATAGCTTGAGGAAAATTGGAAGTATGAAGAATCAAGGAATTGATTTAGGAAAGAGGAAGAGGTGAGTATTTGAAGCCTTTTGATCTAAGTTTTGTGACTTTTGGTTAAGTATTGTGATTTGTGAATTTTCCCTGATTTTGTGGTATTTTTGTATGGCAAGTAATTGGATGATTTGAGTGGTGAATTGTGGTTAAATTGATGCCATAATGTGTTTTGGTGTCATTGGAATTGGTTTGAGAACTTGGAATGAAAAGAATGACAATGTGGTGTTTGTGTTGTGATTGCTGGTAAAACATTTCAATATAATAGGAATTTGGTTGTTTTGGTGTTTCCAATGGATTCCTTGTGAAAATTTGTGTGGGAATGATGTTTGGTATGAAAATGGAACCATTGGAAGCCAAATTGCAAAAAACTGGAATTCTGTCTTTTGAAACTCTGTTCTGGACATTCTGCTTGTGTTGTCGTTTTAAATGGGCAAATGATGTCAGAAAATTCTGAAACTTTCCAGTCTTTAAGTTCACATCCCAAGATTCAAAATGGACATATAAATTGTGTCATTTTGTTTTGTGAACTGGGATTGATGTTTGCCCAAAGTTTGTGGTCGAAACTGGGTTTGATTCTAGAGCAGTATGGATATTTGTGTAATTCTGTATTTCTGTGGTTATGTTCAGCCTTGATTCATATTTTTCCTATGAAGAGAACTTAAATAGATTTCATTTGGCTTTGGAATCACCTCATTTCTATTTTTATGGAATTAGTTATGAATTTTTGAAGTTACCTTGGCTGTAGCAGAAAATCTTGGTTGCATCGCAAAAGTTTCTGTGCACGTTTTGGCCGCAGCCAGAAATTCTTGGCTGCAGCCAAAAACCTTCTGTACGTGTTCTGGCTGCAGCCAACCCCCATTTTCAGCATTTTGAGATTTTGAAAGGTGATTTCCAACCTAGTACGTCCCAATCCTTTAAGCTTTCGTTGAGCTTATTTTAGCCACCTAAAGGGTGTAAATGGTAACTAACCTTAAGTGATATGAAAGTAAATATTTGGAATAGAGAATAACCCTATGTCCTTGCTTTGATTATAGGGTTGATGTTCGCCCTAAACGTGGTTTGATATTCATTCTGATCGTGAGTAAGCGGTGCTGAAGCTTATGTGGAAAGAACAAGGGTAGGGAATTTACCTCTCTTGCATGCTTTGATATTTATGTTTGTGTATTGATGCATGTATTGCTTTGCTTGATTATGTGAAACATGTATGAATGATTGTAGCTCTGTTTCTAGTTATGCTATGGCCATGAGTATGTTGTTGAAACATTGAGCACACAGATATGTCATTGTGTGAACATGAGTTATGTATTGCAAGCATGTCATGCATTAAACACATATCATACATGCATATAGGTATCTGTTTCCTACTAAGATTCTCTCGAATCTCACCCTCCCCTACCTACATTTTAGACAGGGTAGGTGGATCGAGGTTGGAGCAAACAGGCAAAGGCGATGAGGACTACTTTGGGTTATAGATTTTGGTAGTTGGTTATCATAGTTGGGATGTATATTTGGATATTTGTATTTGGATTTGGATGTGTATATATGGATGTATATTTAATTATGTATGGAGATGAGACTGGTGTAATCCCCGTTTGAAAATTGTAAAGGGTAGATGTACCCTATGAATTCTATGTAAAGGTATGAACCCGGGAGTTGCCGGGATGATATTGTTTTACACTCTGATATTTGTATAAATGTGATATTCCGCGTGATGTAATTGTATTCGAAATTGAATATGAGACCAGGTTAATTAGATTTCAAAAGTTATTTGTTAAAATCCCGTCTGGTAGATGGGTTTATAAATGTTTTTGCTTCTTATTGGTCTCTATTTTATTTTAATCGCGTATTTCGAATATAATTATGGAAAGGGGTTACAATCTCCTTCATCAATATACTCTAAAACATTAGACACATACGTCAATCACTGTAATTCATTTGCATTAATGAACTATCCCAATTAATGTTTACTACCAATTAATTACCTACCGATACTTAGTGCTCGCTTCCTTGTTTTCTTTTGCAGTATATTTTGTACAGGCACACCAACCTCTAATATTCTATCGGCAGTATCCGAATCTGAACCGAATAATATTAGTAAATAATGATTGGAAATCATACATATACTTATCGTCGTATATTTGTAAAATACCTTCTATCGAATCTGATTGCCTCTCACAAGCCTCAATATCACATTCCAATTCATCATAATATGCGAAGTCAATATTTTGATAATATTGTTCCAGACCAATTCACCATGGAAAAGTATGTGTAATTATTCAAAGCATAGCAATGCCAACTATTCATCACCATGTAACATCCACATTATAACATAAGTAGAAAATAACAACACAAATCCTTTATTTCTGATGCCAATAAATCATGATTGCCTTTACCATCTTTACAAACATGTGTACACATAACTATTATATATGACTCCAATGCTAACAAAAAAAGTACAAAGGTATGATGGCATATGTAAGAACAAAATACATATAACATTTATTATTCACCATCGAAGTTGTAGAAATTTGTTTCCTTCATATGACTCATAATGTAGGACAACCTGCATGTGTTGGAGGAGGCCGGGAGTTGTGTAGTGACTGCTGTATTAGTGTTGATGAATTGGTGAATGAAAGATTTTCGGTTGATGGACAAGTTGGAATTCTGTCTGGAGTGGTGAGATTGGTAGTTGAATCTGTAGGGGGCCGATGTAAAAAATATTAATAATTGGTAGTAAAGACATGAACCGTTAATTAATAGCTGCAACGATTGTGTGTAGTTAATTAGTAATAGTGGTCTTAGTCGGCAGAAACTGTAGCCAATATAACTCATAAATAAATATCAAATGGAAGTTAGAATTTTGGAGCCTGAAAATTTTGTCACCTTCAATTGATGACTCCAAGTCAAAATTGAGACGTCGTGTTGCCTCTGAAGATTGGAAATGTTTTCTTTGACTATTTGATGAGTGTGTGAAACCTCTGCTATTTTGGTCAGAACATCCTTCCATGAAGCTAAATCTTTGGCTTTGGTGTCTAATGGTACTGTTTTTGAAGTCCATCTCCCCTGTTCAAGTGCATTTGTTAGACAACAGAAGAATTGCAATATGTATTGAGCTTTTTGGTCAGCAAAAAGAAAATCTACATACCATGACTTTTGAAAGATTTAGACGGTGAGTTCTCATCATGCAGCACATTTGTGATATCCTGAAAAATAGTCCTTGTAGCCCGTTCATTGTAGTAAGTTTGGACTCCATTATTTAGGAGTGGTCTTTTGGTGGGACGCATCTTCAGTAAACATGGTTAGTGAAGTACTTTGTTAGAGTGTATATACAGAAATATAAATTGTAATACTGTAAGTGTGAGAACATGTTGTTGTGGCAGAATTGTTCCCATTGCGGCTGAGTAGAAATGAAAGGAGAAATAATAAGCTTAAGTTTGTTTGCATATAGTACTTATATATGTGTAGCTTACATAAGATGATTCAATGTCCTTGTCTATTTGTAATAGATTATTATGATAAAGCTAAACTTCATATGTAAGATTCATGTTTATTTTTTCATTTATATAAGTAACAACATGAAACAAATCTCATATCACGATGCTTGAACTTGATGATACTGAAAAAGAAATAGACTACAAGGAAGCAAAACCAAAACTGCCAAACATAAGATACAAAAACAAACAATTTATAGTTGTACTCACAGTGTCAAACGCCTCCTATGCAAATAATCATTAGTAACAAATATTTCAGGATCCCAAAAGAAAAAGCACTAACAAAATGGAATTGAGAATTGCATATTGATAACTTGAGGAGTGATAGGGACTGCGACTAACCTTTTGTTCAAGTGATATGGCTAGTCCAATGGTTGAGTAGGGAGACTTTACCTGGATTAATAGTTGTTCAATGCTGATGGCTGATCATGAAAAACCAAAGATTATGAATTATCTCAGGTTAATCAATGTGTTGCATCTCTCGTAATAGGGAAAAAAACACATTTGATATGTATAATGCATTTGTAATGTTATAAGACCACTGCAGTATCTTTTGAACTTGACAAGTAGATAAAACCTGCTGAACTTAATATTGGGTAGAATTTATGTTAATCATATATGCCTTTCAGCCAAACAGAATTTAAAATATAATTTTCAAGGTATGTAATGATAAGTTGTCGCTTATTGACAACATGCAAATAATATGACAGAAAATTCATTTAACCTTAATGATATGATCAATATTAATAACCTTTACAAATGGGAATAATACTATGCCATACCAGTATGTCATAACAGTTTAGAAATAGAAAGAACAGGTAAGGAATGACCTACAAGAAAACTGATGGAATGACAGTAAGCAAATAAAATGGAAAGAATGGTAGGTAGGAGATGTGTTAACCGTTAACATCTATCAACAAAGTATTGGAAGAAATGAAGACAAGGTCAGGAAATGCATTTAGTAAACTATTGCTGAATTAATTGAAGAATGTAAGTAAACATGATTCACCAATGACCTTCTGAATTTACACGATTAAGCAGAGCACATTATGATAATAAATTTATGACATGAAATGATAAATGATAAATGGAGTCATCAATAGAGACAAAACACTGATGAAGTTAAAACATATATGTATTTAACAACTTGTCTATCTATGTACCTATGATTAACCATTCACCTTGTCAATATTAACATAGCATCAATATGATTAACTATGAGTAATCAAGTTCATATCCACAGTCAATGAATGAGATCTTTTTTTGGCTTGTGAATGCAACCACTTAGCTTCGTCATAGTAAGAAGCAATGTTAATAACTACTCAAAGGCTATCTAGTCATGAAGTCACTTAAACAGTGACCGAGACCTGACTTTTACCAAAATGTAAGAATTATAATTTCCTGCATGCAGCAGCAAAATCTGTTCGTTTTGATAATAATTTATTGAAATGAGGTAGGACAAGGTGAAGGTAATTGGATAATTAGATTTGCCTCTCTGAATAACAGTAATTGGAAGATGATTTCTTTAGTGTGTATTATGAATTTGTCCTTGGTTGACAACACTAGACTAACACGACAGCTAAATCATTTAATCTGAATGACATGGTCAGAAGAAATCAGAATACAATAAAACAAAACCATACCTGGAAGAAATAAGATGATAAGACAGAGTTTAAAGCTTTAGAGGCCATGTGGAAGACCTTTAATCTGTGTAACATGTAGTTTGCATGACAGAAGGAATACTTGATATGAAACAACAATAGTAGTGGAAATGGAGTAAATACGTTGAATGAGTGCTAAGTATGATAGTTCGTCTAATATGGGATGAAGGTAATTATTGAGTAAGGAAGGCTAAAAGTTAATACTTATCCTTACCTATGGATGACAATCTTCAGCAAGCAACATTCATGCAAGCAATTGGAAAGACAACAGCTTGATAATGTATGGTTTTAAGAGAGTTAGATGTATATAATGCTGAAATACCACTGAAGGCATGGTGCAAAATATTTATTACCATATCTAAACATTATATCTACCCCCTAACATGCTATACAATCCAAATATCTCTGACAAGGTCAATCCATTAACAGTGCAAAGATAGGAGTATGGAAGTGTCATTAAGTGATGTTAGAGAAATATCATTAGCTGTATCCAATATAGCAGATACAGAACGTACTAAAGCTACTGAGGCAAACCAAATCTTCCATTATGAATTATATCTGCAACATGTCTTGTCATCTGATGCAAATCTAACCACCACCATATTCCATCATTTTAAAAATATTGAGTAGGCCTACTGCAGACCTAATACAGAATTGATTTAAACCCACAAGTACAAAGCATACCTAATTGGCAAAGAAGATATACATACAGAAGAAAGTCCAGAACGGGAAAAAAAACACATAATGACTTTTAGACTCATACTGCTGGTTTCATTAAAAATGAACACAATACATGATATAAGAAATACTGACATGAGCTACTGCAAACCTATTAAAACAATGATTTAAATCCAAAAGTGCACAGCACCAACAATTGTTAATGATCCTATATATATAATAGGAATAAGATAACGTTTCTACAACAATACTATGGCTTGTCGGTTATTTGCAAACTTCAGAACTCATATTGAGCACAAAAATTTGCCACCCACCATGTCTGCTAAAAGATGTTGCATAAATGTTTAGTATCAATAATGTTTCTTATTTATGCCTAAAAATGCAATATCTGAAACAACACCCTAAAACTTAGTCTAGGACCAACAGCCTTTTAGGCTTAAGGGGAAATGCATACATATGTGTACGTAGCTTTTGACTACTATGCATACTTGTGACATTATTTTAAAAATTATAGCTGTGTTCAGAACATTCTAGCCGTCTTATCAAGACCATGAACACATTTTGAACTAAACTTCACCAATGATAATGTAGGAAATTCACAATAGCAACATAACTTTTTCATATTAAAATATTAAGGAGTACAACATAACTGATAATATTACAGGCCCCTCATATGCTAACATTGGTGGTGGCCTAATATGATCGATAACAAAAGGACTTACAAATCAGAACACCATTTCAATGGGATTTCATATGCTCCACTAGATGGCCAAAAAAGACAACTACTTGATATGTGAAGGGCCAGTTTACACAAAACACACAGCGAAATACATTACATGAAGAGAAAGTAATACAACCTACATTAGGAAAAAACCACTTGAAGTACTTAAGGAAGTAGAGCAATCTACTCAATTCTTCTCTTGCTTGATTGACTTCAGTGGTTTTGAATATGTTTTTGCTGGAGATTCAGGCCCACTTAAGACAACCTTTGAACTTTGAGCAGAAGGTTTTTTTGAAGAAACCTTCCTCTTCCCCTTGAAAGGAATAGCAGGGATGACATCAGAAGCAGACACACTATCTAAGTCCATAATAGGGAAAGATTCAGACA
This sequence comes from Inga oerstediana, assembly GCA_963210345.1. Classification (NCBI taxonomy): domain Eukaryota; kingdom Viridiplantae; phylum Streptophyta; class Magnoliopsida; order Fabales; family Fabaceae; genus Inga; species Inga oerstediana. Next base: position 28,662,007 of record OY723410.1, on the reverse strand, counting down.
GCACAATAGAAGCATCACTAGCTGCTGTGCTATTAGCTTCAACAGTAGGAGTACTCATAAAGATAAATTCTTCTTCATCTTCATTAACTAATTGACTTGGTTTTGCAGCCTAATACAGATAGGAATGACTAAGCATTTTGTAAATGGCAACATATATAACTTGCGAAGTACTTTAATATAGATTCAATTTTTCCTCACCAGATTAGCAGCTTCATTAAACTCAGTCATAAGGTCAGCACACTCAGCGTACGATGCAACAGATACACTTGAGTTTGGGTGCTCCTTGTTGTACTTGTTCAACTTCATCTTGAGGAGAAATTTCTTGCCAATCAAGCTGTTAATTTCACTTGGGAACTCATAATTGATTGCCTCCTATTTATAACCATTAAAAGATCATTGAAAAATATTCATCAGATGTGTTTGGTTTACTGGAATGATTTACAGAAATGACTATTCATACCTCAGAAATATCAGCTTTCAGCTCAGTGGCAGTTTTCTTCATCAGCTCACATGCTTGCTTGTCAAAGAGGACAATCGAGGCAGTTCCAAATTCATCACCAATAAGGTAATTAAGCCTCAGCCTATAAAAAAAACAAATTTCCTATGATCTATACCTTTCCAGAGATCAATAAGTATAATTGATCCATACTATACATATTTAAAATTACCATACTTTGATGTGATCCTACAGGGTTTCCCTTTACAGTAGTTGCTGCCACATGTAGCTGTTCCATTTTCCACTTTCGATTTAGTGCCACACCTTGCACACCCCTCATAAACCCAATTATGACGGGTTTCAAATTTCTTAAACTCACACAGGACAGCAAAATAATTCTCCTACAGAAAGGTGTATATTAGACAATTCTGAAATAACACAAGGGAAATTTGAACCACATAGATTGAAACCCACCACTTCCTGGTTAGGGATGTCAGATACTTTTACTCTGGGAGTGTTTTTAAGAATGCTTTCAACGGCAGAATTGGACCTCTGAGACTGAACACTTTGACTCAATGAAGAAATCGTTGGAGATGGCAAGTTCTGAGTACTGTGGGGATGTAAATATAAAGTCATCAGTAAATACATGTAAAAAAGTTGGGAAGAATAATGCGGTGTGATGAAAATCTAGGAGACTTGCACAGTAACCCATACCTTGAAAGAAATTGTTGGACTTTTGCAAACTTGCCATTCAAGTGGATCTTAGTGGCATGGAAAGAGCTACAAATCTCTGGATGACCTTTAAAACAGATAGCACACTTAATTAGCAACCACACACCATTGATACAGAAAACAGAAGACTTAAGAGCAAACTTACCACTCTCATCAAAACCAACTCTTGCAAGCTGAGCAACTAACACTAAAGGCTTCTGCATGCTATTGAAATCATTCATAACAAAACTCAGTGCACACTCGTCATACAAAACCATCTGGATACCATTCTCCCTGCCACACATAATCTGGAAATTAGGTATAATAAAATACATAATTGGCTTAGGCATATAAAATAAATAGAACATTATATGTCTACCTCTCATCACCTAATATCAGTCGCATCTTACTCTTAACATCAGATCCTAAATGGTATTCCTCCAAAGGCCCAATAGATATGACAAATCTAATGACATCTGAGGAAAAATGGAAAAGTTAAATGTGGTCTAAAGTGAGTTAAGCATCCTTAGAAAGATAAGGACTTACCAAATAGGTACATGGTGTGCTTGTTAACAGTTTGATTCAATATGTCTCTAATGGGAAAGAAGCTGAAAACAATAAGGGGAATTGGAGCAGTCTCTTCTTTAACAAAGGTGGCAGAATTGAAAAGCAATTTGAACTTATACTTGGCAGCCTTGAAATCTTTCCCATTAGGTATGACCTCCAAATTTGCAATAAAATATGAACGACCTTCCACAGGGTCTTTCTCATACTGCTTGAATAAGTACTTATTCATTATTGAGGCCTGAATCTTACTACCCTATAGACAAAGATGGAAAAAGTGAATCTGTTGTGTAAAGGTACGTATTGAAGCTAACAATGCACCAAACTTTTTGTATGTAAAATTGTCAGAAGTAAATACGATGGGATGAAGAGAAAATATGGATAATGCCATGATTTTTATATGTGGTCAGTTTTGATAGTGACTGCTGCTATGATTTAGTATAGGTAAAATAGAAATGCAGTAAACAACAGTAACTACTATCAACATATTTGAACAAATGACTTGAAAACTTGAAGAAGATGATGTCAGTAGAGGCATTTGGTAAATTATTGCATAAGTTATGCAATAATACAACTAAAGAAGATTCACCAATGATCTCATGACTATTTGGACAAAGCAGAACACATTGTGACAATGTACATATGAAAACATATTGGGACCTAGATTTATGATTGACTAAATAGCTTATAAAAGCAATACACCTTGAATATAACTTATGCAGCAAAATTAACCAACTGACCTCTTAGTCCACCATAAGGAAACAAATGGCAAACAACTGATTTGGTGAGTCCTTCTGATAGCTATTCCACGTTCTCAGCACACGAACTACAATTCTCCATATATCAGTGCTATCATCAATATCTTTGACTATTGAACATTTCCTAACCGCCATGGATGACAACAAATCAGCTAACAATGAAAATAGATACCAATGCGCTATATATTGGGAAAACTGAGGAAGTGATCAGATTTAAATAGAAGAATTTGATCAAAACTATGCAGCATTAATTATTTATGATATGGTTAGAACTTTTTCAACTTCTAAACATGTTGCAAGGCATTTGCGTTAATGGTATAGTTTCAAGGTATGGGGTAGTCTGAATAAATCAGTAGTATGATGAATCAGTAGTAGAGAGGTCATGTGATCATACGTACACAGGTATGGACTATCTGTATGGCCTACTGCCTTAGGCGTCAGTGTAAGAAGATAAAACTTATTGTCAGAGAAGTTAACCTAATAAGCATTAAAAACTGTATCTTGGAAAAATCTTGAAGATCATGAATGATTTGACATCTTCTGAAAAAAAAATATCACCAAAGTAAAAGGCAAAATTGAATGTGCTCAGAGATGCTAGCAAGATTTAGTATAATTTAGTATAGGAACATTAAAATTGGATACAACATATGCAATTATGGAGGCAGTCAAGAAATTTGATATACTGTATTAATGTTAGGCAAATGGTTTACATTGCTAAAATTGATGAGGTTGAATCATAACTGACCTTCACCAATGACAATACGAATTTCAACACAGAATAAGATAGTCAGACAATAAATTTAAGAACTGAAAGCATAAATGTCAAATATATTACCTTGGGATTCTTGACCTCCATCAGCATTTAATTTGGCAACTTTTACTACACTAGAGTCATAGATAGGTCAAGAATTACGGTTCTAGAATGTGCAAGAACCATTATGCTGGTTATCCAACTTGGAGTTGAAATTGAAGCTATACCTATGCACAAAAGAAGCTCGTGAGTCTCATCCTTGATTTTGGAAATTATATATAATTTGTGAAGTTGGTCACCATACAATAGCTTACTTTGTTTTTTAGGTTGCCACATTTAATGAGAGGTATTTAAGGTGTACTAAAATAAATGATAATCAATAACCTAGTCCAACTTGATTTAAGTATGTAAATACATTGTTAATATATGAAGTTGACTCATCACTGACCTTCACCAATGACAGTATGAATTTCAACAAAAAAAAGACAGTTAGACAATAAATTTATTAACTGAAAGCATAAATGTTAAATATATTACCTTGGGATTCTTGACCTCCATCAGCATTTAATTTGGCAACTTCTACTACACTAGAGTCATAGATAGGTCAAGAATTACAGTTCTAGAATGTGCAAGAACCATTATGTTGGTTATCCAACTTGGAGTTGAAATTGAAGCTATACCTATACATAAAAGAAGCTCGTGAGTCTAGTGATAGATTTTGAAAAATATATATAATTTGTGAAGTTGGTCACCACCCAATAGCTTACTTTGTTTTTTAGGTTGCCATATTTAATGAGAGGTATTTAAGGTGTACTAAAATAAATGATAATCAATAACCTAGTCCAACTTGATTTAAGTATTTAAATACATTGTTAATATATGAGGTTGAATCATAACTGACCTTCACCAATGACAGTACGAATTTCAAGACAAAAAAAGACAGTGAGACAATAAATTTAAGAGCTGAAAGCATAAATGTTAAATATATTACCTTGGGATTCTTGACCTCCATTAGTATTTAATTTGGCTACTTCTACTACACTAGAGTCATAGATAGGTCAAGAATTACGGTTCTGGAATGTGCAAGAACCATTATGCTGGTTATCCAACTTGGAGTTGAAATTGAAGCTACACCTATGCATAAAAGAAGCTAATATATGTATCAATTTGTGAGACGCATTTCATTTACTTATAGGTTTATAATTCATATCAGAAGTAGGCTAGAACTGTACCTTGCAGTACACTATTCATACAGTATAAAGTGAGGATTATTTGTACGTCCTACTCCCTGAGCAGTCAAAGTCAGAAGCCACACCAACTTGCCATATCACTCATACCTGTTCAGCATTTAAAACAAATCAAAAAAAAAATTTGATGGTGACACTTGAAATGACAGACATTTAAATTGTACTCAGTTTAAATTTATTCAACCACCAACTCCACAGCGATTTAAAGAGTTGCAATACCTTGGAAATCGGATCTTCATTGCCTCAACTCGAACCATAGTTCATTAAGTCAAAACAGAAACAAATATCCAATGTCCCAAAAGAAGGAGCTGCTTGTAATGGGCATCAATAAATTTATACCAGATGCAATAGGCATTAATCATAAAATCTGAAAATTATAATAAATTAAAGGAGTATTTTTGGCAATCGTTAAATTAAAGGAGTAGCAAACTTAAAGTGAAAGAAATCACAATATTTCGACACATGCACAGGTACTTGTGATTGTGATGCCTCATATTTAAATTATCCTTCCTCAGTTTGACTTATTCTATCGTATCATATAATTAGAAAGAAATAAACATTATATGTGTATAATTCTATCTGTAATGCAATAGACATTAATCATAAATGCTGTAAAATATATTAAATTAAAAGAGTAACAATGACAATTATTAAATTAAAGGAGTAGCAAACTTGAAGCAAAATAAATCATAAAATCATGACACATGCACAGGTGCTTGTGATTGTGATGCCTTATATTGAAATTATCCTTCATCTATTTGACTTATGCTACTGTATCATCTAATTAAAAAGAAATAAACGTTATGTGTGTATAATTCTCTCTGTTACTTTCCATTCCCCTGTTTTAATTAACCTATAAACTGATGGACTTTATACATCATGAGGGAACTTGTTTTGAAAAGGTTAAATCAACTAAACTAACATAAAAATTTCACACTATTGATATTAAACTGGATGATTTTACTAATGTTTCGATAAATGAGCATAAATGAGATGGTCTTGTTTTTTTTGTTTTCCACTGAGGTTGAGTGCATAGAAACACTAACAATTTCACATTTAGCTTTATGTACTACATATAAATACAATGATAGTAAGAAAATTACAATTCTAATAATTGATTCATTGAGGGTAGATTTAGAAACCGATTACAGAAGTATTGTTTCAAATTGTGATGATTGGTAATTATATAATTAATGGGTGAGATATTCATATAGAACGACTTTGTAAAAAATCCCACATCACCAAAACATGATACTAGTGCCAGGTTTCAAAATTCATTATCCATGGCTTCAGTATACTTAATCATACCAACATACCGCATAATACATTGCCAAACCTTATACACTCCTTAAATCACTTACATAATGGCCCAAACTTACCCTTATAATACCAAGTCTCATAGAGTTTCAAGTAAGGATCATCGGTACCTCATACTTCAGTAGCAATCACAATCAGAAGCAAATCCTCCATGTCATATCATGTAACCTGTTCAGCATTTAAAATAGATCAGGGCAAAAATATTTGATTATGATACCTGAAATGACAGACATTTTAATTATACTAATTACAATTATACTCAACAACCTACTCCACAGAGATTTAAAGACTTGCAATGCCGTGGTAACTGGCTCTTAATTGCCTGTACTTGTTCCATAGTTCATGCTGTCAAGACATAAACAAATAATCAGTTCAGAAATAAAAATAGCCAATCTTTGAGAGTGGTCATGAGGACAAGGGAAATCGTTTTGGACATGCTAAAAGCAACTAATATAACAAAAAAGATTCACACTGTTTTAGTAAACTGGGAAAACTTATTAACTTATTTATAAATGAAGTTAACTCATTTCGCATACTGAAAAAAGTATATATGTCCTAGATACACAAACCATCTCACATTCAGGCAAAGTTAGAAATAAAAAAAATACCATGATACCAAGAAAATCACATGTTTAAGTTGCCTCCAAGATTTTGTTAACTAATGCAGTAAGCATATTTTCAGGAACCAATGAAAGATATATTGTTTCACATTGTGCTGACTGGAAATTGTCCAATTAATTGGTGAGTTAGTCATATAGAATGTCTTTCTTAAAATTTGCATGTGACCAAAAGCTGGTGATAGTGTCACATTTCACTACTAAATCATCAAGAAAGATACATTTAGTTCTTAACGTCAGACTTTCACAATTGCATGTCTATGCCATCAAGACCCTTTATCATACCAACATACTCATGGTTACAACTACTCCAATTATGGATCCCACATTATAAGATGATGGGTTTGATAATAATTTACCATAAACATACCTAACTTCGTGCACTTAACCGGGAGGAAAATAAAACTCCACATATATATGACTTTAGCCTAAACATAACTATAAATATGTTGTTCATAATATGAAATTCTAATATGTCCTATAGTAACAACATCAACAAAATATGACAGCAAAATACTTATAGTTTAGTCAGATGCAAATCCTCCAAAACATGTATGTTGCAACATACAGAAATGATCAAAATAAGGCCATGCAAGACCATAAAACTACTAAGATAAAACAACCTTAACCCATACAAATCTACTCCTACACTTTCCTAGTATGCCTCTTTGACAGGAGCGAAGCCCTCAACTTAAGTATTTCGTTGAATCTTGGGTTCCAAAAAACCCTTGTTGCAGAAGCATAATTGGTCATTGTCACCTTCCCTGTAAAATAGCACTACAACCATATCAATACAAAACGTGAATAAAACAGAAAAATCATAAACATAGAAGTAATTATATACCTGGCACTTTGCTAATCAACCCAAATTGTACAATGAGAATCAAGTTAGACAATTGAGATAAAACCTCAAAGTCCTTCCTGGCATCCTTGGCCGATTCACCATAGAGAACAACAGACAAATGCTTGCCCCTGCAACAAAGAAGAATGACAATACAAAATTTAGTCATCTATGATAAAACCATACATTTACTTCTAAAATTCAGACTTAACCTTCTATCAGCAACCACAAATGCAAGCTTATATGTCATCATTCCCCTGAACCTGACTTTCCGCAGAGGACCAATGGTATATAGGAAACCCATTACATCTGTAAGAGAATAATACCATCAGAAACTTAACATTGACCTAAATAACATACACACATTGTCAGAATCCATCACCTGTGACCATGGAATTATGAGGACACTGCTTTTCCAAATCAGCTACATCAGAGAGCTTGAAACAGTGCTTCGACATCAAAGCTTGACATTCGACTACCTTCGAGGACAACATCAGTTTGATAAGGAACTTAGAGTGGATGCCTTTACCACAGCAGTCCACTGCAAAATGTTGGACATAAAATTCTCGGCCTTCCTTAAGCAAATTAGAGAAACGGTCGATCACCTCGTCATCACCCAGCCTCATTATCATACGATCCCCCTTTTACAACATGCATCCACAATAGAAGCTATATATGTCATTTACTTGTCCGATCAAAACGGGATAACCATGAGTACATAAGAAATTACCTTTTCATCGAAGACAACATAATCGATAGAAACGATCTTCCACGGATAACCAAAGACTGACCCATAGACATCGGACTCTGTCCTCCAAAACTCAAGATCAACCTTCACCAGAAGAGTGACTTCGTTACTTTGAGCAGCCACAGCATCAAGACTTTGGCAGTGATGAGTAAATCGAAGGAAAAAATAGAAAGGTGTAAGAGATGAATACCCACGAAAAGGCCGAGAACTACAGATAATGAATCAGAAAAGAAATAGGAAGATGACAAATACCTAAATGGTGGCCTGGGCTTCCGTCGACAGCTTACACAGACCCCTTGGAACAAAGACATTGCAATATGGGTGGAGCTCAATCTTCTTTCTTGAATAAGAGAGATCGATCGACGACGCATGCGTGGGCTACGGAGGAAGGAAGGTTTTTTTGGTCACTCACCGAAAGCTCTTTTTCCTTGAGACTTTAACAACTCCAATTCAATGTCTGACCATGAAAATGACAATGCGAGTTGGTAAAGCAAACATGATTGACCGTTTTGTTGAATCAGCTGTCTTCAACAATTTAATGTGCACTTGTTCTGTTTTTTAAGAAAAATAAATGTCCACTTGGAGTTGAAAATGGACGAAGCTAACTGAAGTGGGGTCGGCTTGGGTGATATAGCCGTTACTGTTCTTAGCAACAGTAACATGTGAGACTAAATTGGAGGTATAACAGTGCACGGCTTATTCCCCTATTACCATGGAATGAAAAACCGGACTGGACCGGCTGGTCGGACTGGAAAACCGGTGAACTGGTCCCAAGTCCGGTCCGGTTCACTGCTAGTGAGTGGGAGGAGGTACCCGGCCGGTTCTTGCATGACTCGATAAAACCGCCGAAAGGGAGTTCGCGTTTCTCTTTCTCATTTCTGTTTTGAATTCTGATTCTGATATAGCGTCTCGGTCTCCCTCTGTTTCTGCAATTTTTTTTAAATGTCCCAAAAACCAATTCACGTGACTCGGTAAAACCACCGAGTCAGGCGGTTTTACCGAGTCACGTGAATTGGTTTTTGGGACATTTAAAAAAAAATTGCAGAAACAGAGGGAGACCGTGACGCTATATCAGAATCAGAATTCAAAACAGAAATGAGAAAGAGAAACGCGAACTCCCTCCTTCCCCAACGCTGTGCCCTAGTTTAACGAAGAACGACAGGGCCAGTTGGTTGAACCGCGAGCAACGACCGCGACGCCGGTGACTGGTAAGGAGCAAGCGATAGCAACGATTGTTGAGATTTCACTGCGAGCGCCGTGGTGAGGTTGAAATAGTGAATATTAAAGCCATCTTTGTAAAAGAAGCAGAACAGAGTTGGAAACAATGTTAAAGAATGGCATCCTATTCCCTTCCTCCTCATTTGCGCTGACGCATGTCGCTCTAGCTTGAAGAAGATGAACTTTCTTTTCACAGGGAAGAAGGAGAATAGTTGTAAAGAAAGGAGGCTATCTCTGTTTTGCAAGCTAGAACCCTAGAGTTTTTTTAGGTTAAAGAATTGAAAGAAAGTAATCATTTCAAAAGCACGTGACTCCACATTGAAAGAAGAGAAAGGCAATAATAACAAAAAAAATATAATATAAAATACAAAAAAAATAATAAAAATAAAAAAGAAAACGGAGGTTGTTGAACTCTTTTTTTATTAATTTGAGAAGACTCTAATTTTTTGCTACTATTATTTATGCTTCTATATAAATTATTTCTATATTTAAAATTATGATATTACAATAACATTTTTAAACAATACAAAAGATTAATCCCTCCTAAAAAAACTCAAGTAAATCCCCCAAATTTAGCATTCATAATTCTCTAAATATATCAAACTAATACTAATAGATATCAAACTAATATAAGTATAAAAAAAAAAAAAAGATAATGAAAAAAATTATTTAAAAGGATATAATAATTATAAAAAAGGAGATATCATTGCATAAGTATAGACATCATAACTAATACTAATAGATTTTAAGCATTTTTTTTCCTAAAGATCTTTATTTTTATCTATAGAAGTTTAAAAATATATTAATATATATTGCCACTAATAAATTATAATATTTTAATATGACCGGTCTGACCATCGGTCCAACTCCGGTTGACCCACTAACCCTTAAACCTGTACTGCGACCGGTTCCTGGTCGATTTTTTATTCCTTACCTATGACTATTATGTATATATTGATAGCATCATGCCATGATGAGCTGTCCCATTAAATCCGAGGGGAAAAAGAGTAAGATGAAACAACGTGCCGTGTTAGATGACATCGGCGATAGACCAAAATGATGGAAAGTTGGAAACAAAACAATCCAAACAGAGAAGCACGGGCCCCTTCTCCCGTTGGCTTCTTTCAAGTTTCCATTAAAAAACCCACCCTCTGCAACTATAGCTTTTGAGCAAAATTGCATAAAATTTTTTTGGATAGTGAGTATTATTAAAATTAAAATAATCAATTTAGGGTATTGATATTGGACAAATACCTGAAAGTGCTAGATGTATTTTAACCCAATTATAAATAGAAGTGAATAATAAAAATGACATAAATTATTAAAAAATAAATAATAGTATAAGAATTAATAATATTGTTGATTTCTAACATTATTAAAGCAATCTATTAGAATATTTTGGAAAGAAAAATGTATTAGAATTATTAGAAATATTTGAAGCCTTCACCTTTGCCGCATTCCAGACAAGCTTATTCTTATCACGTCTTAACTTTTTTTTTTTTTGGCCAACTTATCACGTCTTAACTAATCCTACGTGGTTATCTTATCTCTTTAAAATATTTTATTTCATCCCTTTTTTAATTATAATACATTTTTGTATTATTTATATATTTAAAAATATAAAGCATTTTGGTGTTTTCTATGAGTAATTTAATGAGTTTTTTTTTAAAAAAATATGTTTAATAAATATTTTAAATGAATGAAAGTTTTATATTTTTATGATTAAATTACCTTATTAAATAAAGGTAGACATAGAAAGAGTATGCAATTTTTAATGATGTTAATTATTTTATTGAGATAAAAATTAGTTATAAATACCTTATATATATATATATATATTTAAAAAAACGAGTATATGATATTAACTATTAATCAAATTAAGTATGAGTTCAATGTAATATAATAATTACTTATAACTTTACGAATTTTGTGATCTATTAAAATTTTTATGTTTATAATTGATGATTATTAGAATAGCTGTTGTATTAAGGTCATAAAAAATAGCAGTTGAACTGTGTATTTTTTTTGCCAACGCCGTTGGATTGTATATAGAAATTAATTTAGTCTATCGAAAAAAATAAATTGATTTATAAAAAAGTTATTCCGAAAAGAAAAAAAAATAGTGACATATATATTTACCTGTTATATGATGTGTTTGTCATGAAGAAATTTAAATCCATTTGCTTATATTCATTAAATCCATTATTCCAATCAAATATTTGCATATTTGATTTTTATTACTAATGATAGTCTAACATAATTTTAAAATTATATTGATATACATATTTATTATTATAATTATTAATAATATATATGTATTAATATAAAATTATATACTAAAATTTGCTTGTTCTTTTTTTGAACAATACTAAAATTTGCTTCTAAGAAAATATTCTGAATAATTCATTTGCTTCTTGACTTGTACAAATATTCTGCAAAATGTTGACATTCCCAGCTCCGGACATCACACCTTCACCGGAAAAGTGAAAACAGAGCGATTCGACGACACGACACAATATCATCCAAGAAAGTTAGTTACTACAAATCCAAGATGAAGATAATGGTGGCGATCAAGAGAGTAGTAGATTACGCAGTCAAAATCAGAGTCAAACCCGATAAGGTGCGAACTAAAATTGCCTCAATGGCGTACAATCGATTTGCATTTCAGGCTGTTACAATGTTTTTAGTTGTAAAACGAAGCAATGTTGCAGACAGGTGTAGAGACGCAGAACGTGAAGATGTCGATGAACCCTTTCTGCGAGATCGCGCTCGAAGAGGCTCTTCGGATTAAGGAGGCTAAATTGGCGTCGGAGGTCGTGGCGGTGAGTATGGGGCCCTCCCAGTGTGTGGATACTCTGAGAACGGGTCTTGCGATGGGTGCAGATAGGGGTATTCATGTGGAGTTCAATCAATCTCTTTACCCACTCTCTGTGGCTAAGATCTTAAGGGCGCTTGTGGAGGTTGAAAAACCTGGACTTCTACTTCTTGGTAAACAGGTACTACATCTGTGTTTTGATATGATGAAATTCTTGAAAATTTTTGGGTTGTTTAGAAACCGTAGTTACATATGCATGACAAATAGTGGATTTGATACTGTTTGGGATTATGAATTGAAGGGAAAAGCACACTTCTATTCGACTATGTTTTATTTGATTATATATCATGTCGCAGTTTTCTAAAAAGTTTTAATATTGTCCTACTGACCAACTTTATAAATTATTAATCCCAAGTTATGATGTGACAAACCTACATTGGGATAAAGTACTCTCTGTGCATCTTGTATACTGGTGTTTTTTATTCCTAGCAATCCTAGATTTGGTTTTTTTTTTTTTTCCTGGGGAGTGGGGCCTAAATAACACAGTAGTGCTTTCGTTGTGAAAGAAGAATACAAGGCCTTATAAGACCCAAATACAACGAAGCAACTGCAGAAAATCGAACAACAGCAACAAACACACTACATAAGACTAATAGAACACACACAAAGTAAAGATGAAGACCAAAAACAAAACGCTACCAAACCAAAACAGCAGTTAATCAATTCCTTCAGGGTCCTCCTCACAGGAAACTGATGAAGTATGGTCAAAAGAGGAGATTGTTGGGATGTCAAGTATGAGTGGAATTGACTTGTTGTGGGAAGATGAAGTTGGGTTGGAGATAAGATATATAATTGAAAAAACCTTAAAGCTTTAGGTTAATATGTGGTGTTGAGTTCACTTGTACTCATCATTTTGTTGTTTAAAGATTTGGTGCCACCAACTTTTGAAAGATGATACCTTCTATTCTATGCTGTCAAGTATAATTCTAACTGTCAAGTATACTTGACAAATTATACCTTAGTTTCCATTTAATGTATACCTTCTATGAAAGATGATACCTTAGTTTCCATTAAACGTGTACTTGAAAAATTTATATATGGTTGGTGTTTGATACTTGATTCTATTGAGAACATTTGGATGGTTATATGACATCCGTTTTTCTTTTTCATGTGCTGCTTACAGGCCATTGATGATGACTGCAATCAAACAGGGCAGATGATAGCAGGGCTCCTCAACTGGCCTCAAGGGACTTTTGCTTCGAAGGTTAGTCCATCTTCCTGATTTTTGATTAAGTTGTTCCTTGTTCTCTCTCTCTCTCTCTCTCTCTAAGGCCAGAGTTCCATGTTCATTACTGACACTTTCATATGCTCTGATTTGCTTGATGACATAATTGTGTTGGACAATTCATATTTGTGTTCCGTGTTCATTACTTCCTTTGTTTAACCCATGCAAGTATTTTATTTGAACACCGGTTGTGATAATGGATTTCTCTGAACCTCCAATCCGATTTATTGAATTAGCAAATGTTTTCTCTATGTTCTCTATGTTTGTTTCCTACTTTGCATGTGAATATCCCTCCTTATTTTATTAGAACTAATGCTGCTGAAGCCTCCAAAAAATCATTAAACAAACATGCATCCTTTGATTGTTTTTTTAAACCCTAGATCAGGGAGCATAAGCATTAAGTTGGATAGAAAACTAGGAAGTTGGATGAAAACTAGTTGATATGATAAATTTCTTTCATATGGCATCCATCGGTTGCAATGGCTTAGGAAAAATCTGCCCTTGTGAAAATATGCAGTCTCCATCTGACTAGATGGGTTTGGTGTTTTTTGGTCTCTACAATATTGCTCTTGAAAATTATTCGTCTTATATCTGTCCTTTTGTCAATATTTTTCATCATTTATTTCTCAAAATCTGAAGTATTTCAGAATACTTTTTGTCATAGTTGCATCTTTCTAGTCCAAAATTACCGGGCAACATGATATCAAACCAAGTAATGAGCTTAGTCTGAGCTATTGGAATGAATTCTGTGTGTTAGTCACTTTGCTTCTATGGTAAAATGTAGGTCAACCTTCTAGATTTGCGATTGCGAGATGGATATGGATTTTTTTTATTTTTCCTTAATATAACAGTCTTCATTAAGTTGTGCTATTGATGGATAGCTAAGAGGGATGGGGAACCTTACCTGTTGAGGTGGGAGAACCAACTCACTTAAATACCCCATTGAACATCCCATTCTACTTGATGTGAGACTTGGTATCCCATACTACCAAGTCTCCATCTGCTATGCATCAGCAATTTTGTAAGAGAAGATACACAACAAAAAGTTTAGTTCAAACACGTACTCAGTTGTCTGATTTACGCTAAAATATTTGATTCCCATACATCTTGTGTCGGAAAGAATTTAGCTGTGCCTCTCATGCAGATTTGTCTTCTGTGCCTTTGTAATGATTTATTAACTTATTTTTTGACACGTAATTGAACTATTTTGTTACTGGCTGCTTCTTCCCTGTAGGTTATCCTTGATAAGGAAAAACAGGTAGCTACAGTGGACAGAGAGGTAGATGATGGTATTGAGACCCTCTCTTTGAATTTACCAGCGGTAATCACGTAAGTATTAAGCTTTCACACTTTTCAAGTACTGCATGTTTTATCACAGTAATACAGGTTCTTGAAATGCTTTGCCCTTTTCATCTTCCCTCCTTTTGGTGCTTTTGTGTGTGCCTTGGTGACCCAAGACGCGTTTATTTTTATTTTCATCTTGTTTCTAAATTTATTTATTAGATAAAATTTAAATATACATTCAATCCTTGACAAAACTGAAATCTTGAAGGGCTTCTGAATCCTTTTTACCCCTGTATCATTCATTCTCAAGTGATTTTTGATAGAGCACAATGGCGCCATGTATCCATATAGCCAAGGGATAAAGCTTTGTTTTATCATTTCTCAAGTGAGATGTAGTGCCTTACTGAACAGTAGTGAGTGCGCGCGCATTTATATTTTAGGACGAAACTTGGGTCCTTTTCCTCATATCTGTTAGGTCCAATGCTCCAGGACAAAACTTAGTTCTTTTTACTCATATCTATTAGGTCCAAAGCTCCAGGACAAAACTTAAGAGCAGCACACCGATCTATCGAGTAATCTGTGTCATTAAAATCCCTTCCACTCAAACTCAGCACAATACTAATTTTTAAATGCTATGAGAGTGATCAAAGTTTGCCATGCCATAGTGTTTATGTGTGGATCTCCAGTAATCTGTGTCAATGTTGTTAGCGTCTGTGCCACATAAGCTATTACTACTAATGTTATATGATAACAGAACAGTACTGAAGTCAACAAGTATGATTTGTTTCTTGACATTTTTCTTGATGCAGCACTGATCTGAGACTGAACCAGCCGAGGTATGCAACACTTCCCAATATAATGAAATCAAAATCGAAGCCTATAAAGAAGTTCACTCCACAGGAGTTGAATGTGGAAATTAAATCTGATTTGGAGGTTGTTCAAGTTACTGAACCCCCCAAGAGAAAAGCTGGGATACTTGTTTCTTCTGTGGATGAGCTCATTGACAAGCTCAAAAATGAAGCTAATGTCATCTGATCATTCTCTGCTTGTGTTAGCTCCAAGCTCAGTTACTGCTCGCTGTAGAGTAATTACTAATCCGCCATGCACACAGAATTTCAGAGAAAAACAAAAATTGTGCTTTTACATGATATGTGGAATACCCTTATTAGATGTGACATTTGAAATTATATATGAATGCTTTAGATTTTATTGTGTTGCGGTTGTGAAGATGATGATGATGATGATGATGATGAAAACAGATTATTAGTTGTCAAAGGTCTAATAAAGCTGTCCTCTCTTTTTAAATATAAATGCTAGAAAGATACACGTGTCTGAGTTTGATCCCAAAAAAGGTACTGTTGGGAGGGTTGTGTTAGGCAGTGATTTTTTTTATGCAACTAACATGGTTAGATCTAGTGGAAAGAGCTAGTTCACCACGTTAACCTGATGAATTAAGGTTTGAATTTTTGTTGGAAGAAGTTTCCATATTTAGTACTTGACATTGTCTTAAACAAGATTGTTTCTAATAGGAGGCTACAAATGCTTAAGAACAAAAGAAACTCAAGGTGATCCTTCATCATTGGCCTAAGCAAAAAGCTATCCTTTATGAACAATTTTGGCCCCCAAAACTAATTTAATTTGATTTGCTTTTATCATTTGTGTACAAGATCATCTAAATGCCATATAGGCTATTATCGATGCAAATGTAAGATGGCACAGAAAAAAAAACAAGGGCAAAGGGCAAAACAAAAACAAATAAATGAAAGATATACTAGTGCATTGGATTTTACTCTCGTTTTTATGCTTATTACAACTCGTTTAAGTAGACTTTTTCCACTTTATCTTCCCTCCTGAGCCCTCTAGTGAGCATACATAACAGTATGAACAAGGGAGATGAAGGTTTGAACTTTGAACAAAGAGCATGAACGATTAAAAAAGAAATAGCAAAATGAAAAGGAAAAAAAAGATACGGAGAAAGAGAATGAAAGGGGAAAATGTAACTCTCTTCACGATTAAGGCCGAAATTTACGTTTATAAACACATGGTTAATGTGAAATTAGAGACCATAGACGATTTGGGACTTATAGAAAATTAAATTTCCCAAAATCAGGGTTTACAAAAACTTTTACAAAACCTAATCACAGCAGTCTCATATTCACATTTCAATACATAAATGGCCTGTATAGGTTGATTTCATTCATACATATCAGAGTACAGCATAAATTCCCGACACACTCAGATTCCATTAATTAGTAAAGGGATTATACAAAGGTACAAAACCAATAATTCTTTTCCCTTATATTGGGGATTACACAAAACTACATTATACTTCCAAAATATATAACTATTTACCACAACATATCTAATGAATTTTACATTGATAACCATTAACCAAAATAAACTCCTAAACTGGAGTTCTAACTGCTCTTCGTCGCCCGCTTTCCCTTGGATCCTTCAGCCCTGTCTAAAAATTGTGTTTTTAGGAGAGAGAGATTCTAAAAAATCCCTGTAATAATAAATCACTCATAATATGCACAACATCAAAGTATGGAAGTAAATCATCTACACATCACACAGCAATCACAACAGTAGTTGCAATGGCCGGGGTAGGTATCATGGGTATCGCCCCCTGCGACGGCTCACGCTGAACTACATGCTGTATTGCACATCCACATGAACATATCACATATATCATCACAGTTGGGATCCATATAAAACATTTCACAACACGCAGCCTTACGGGTTGGATACTCAAACAGGAATCTACGATTCCATAACGCAGCCTTGGCACTTACAGCGGTAGATACAACGGCCGGGGTAGGTATCATGAGCATTGCTCCTTCTACGACGGCTCACGCTGAACTGCTCGCGCTTTAATGCCCTATGGCCGATAACACATTCACAATGATAAACACGCATATCAATTATCATATACAATATGAGAGAAAAATCACTACCTTGATTCTTCCAGGCGTGTCCTGACGCCGGTTTCTCCCAAGTAGGGCAAATGTTGAATCCTATATTCATAATTAGGGACGAAGAGTTAATTCTCTATTCCAATTATCAATGACTTCTTAATACTTAATTGGTTATCATTATTGCTCTTTTAGATTCATTAAATACCCCTAACAAAACTCCTAAAGGGTTTAAAGAACTATCCTAAATATTCCCTTTTGGAAGCACAAAAACTGATTTTTCACTGCTATACTCAAGTGAAGAAGGCCTCACTCGAGTGATGGTACGGACTGCACCTCAAGTGCTAGAAAGTGAGGACAAAAAGTGTTTGTCTGAAAGCACAAGAACTTTCAAAGAAGAGGATCACTCGAGTGAAAAAGACCTCACTCGAGTGAGAACTTAACACTCGCAAGTGTTAAAGCGCACTCTTGAATTTTGAATGCTAGTGACAACCTGAGACGAGAATTCATGGTGTCAAATACACTTTCACTCGAGTGAGAGGAGGTTCATTCTAGTGAGAACCCATAATACTTGCAAGTGAGGCAACACTCTTGCCTCTCGCCCGGAGGTGCATCATGAAAACTGAAGCAGAAAATGAATTTACACACAGCATTCGAGTGAACCTACCCTCACTCGAGTGATGTTCATCCTTCACTCGAGTGATTTTATCAGAAACCAGAAAACGCAGCAAAACTGACAGCTCTTCCCAACAATTGCCCAAGTGATCCCAATGGACCCAAAACTTCTACCAAAGCTACTCCCACACAAAAACATCCAAGGAATTCAATGGAATCATCATAATTATCCAAATCCTACTCCATTATCATTCTTTGGTTTTGGGCAACATAATCATCCAAATTCCAAAATCATATAAACATACCACTTTAATCCCAAATCAATCTATCTATCCCAAAACTCATACTAACATACCATTACTATACCAAACATGCCAAAAGTCCAATGACTCTCATTTTCGAATAGGCCAAAATTTCCAGAAATTCCAAACTAAACCATTTGACATAAAACTTAAATAGATTAGTCTCACTTACCTCTTTCACTTTGCCAAAGAGGTTCTTTGATTCTCAAATCTCCAAATTTCGTGGGAGCTCAAACTAACATCAATGGCCAAACTATACACATCAAAATTAAGCTCTTCATTCAATGAACAACATTAATGAAGAGAACTTGAGCAATGGAGGTCATTTACTTACCCAACTCACAAGCTTAATCTTTCTCTTCCTTGCCCAACAATGGCGCCAGGATGCAGAAGAGAAGAGAGGGAAAATGAGATAGAGAGAAGGAGAGATGGAGTGTGTTGGAGAGAAAGAAGAAATGATCACACACAAACTCCCATGTCCATTTAGCTGAAAAGAGGGAGAAGGAGGAGAGAGAAATCATAAAAAATCAGTTTGACTTTTCCCTCACTCCCTTCACATATGAGCTTGCCAAGTGTCATACTATCATTGGTTCTCATAAAGGTAAACACCCAATTAGTCACTTAATCCCTCAATTAGTCATTTAATCACATTTCTCATTTTTCCTCTTAGTTAGTAATTAATTTCTCCCTTAATTACCAACTCATGGCCAATAATTCCATTCTTCTAATTTTTCACTAATTATGACATATTAATTAATATTGCCATAAAACACATAATAATTCCAATTAAATTCATAATTATCCACAATAATCATGATTAGCCCTTAATCAAAAATTGGGATATTACATAAAACATGACTTGTTGCTTGGTAATTCACTTAAGAGAGCATTCAAATAAAAAGTAAATAAAATTTGGAAGTGAAAATTAACAAATTGTTTCACTAAAAATATATAAAATAAGTAACGTAAGGAAATAAAACAATGTGGCAACAAATGAAATATATAAAAATGTAAAAATACAAATATTAAAATCCAATGACACTTGTGTTCATCCTCACTAGCCTCACTCCACCCACAAATCTACAAAATGATAGATGGAGGCGAATAAGGACAACAAATAAGGATGGAAGAGAAGCAAGGTGACGCTACAAGCAGGGGGGAAAAAAAGGCTTCACCTTGAACATGATTTTTGGTGACTTTTTGGCTAGGAGCTCTTAAATATAAAAGCTGCATTATAGAAAAGAAAATCCATTTTTCTTTTATAAAAAATCGATTTTTTGTATTACAATCTTTTTTGACAGAATACACTTTCATCAATGGATGATTGCTCCTCATATCATATTTGGAACTCTTCAACTATAGCTATAAAAAAGTGTTTTTATGATAAAATCTTGGTTTTTTCAAAAAAACCCTCAAATACTCAATATTTCTATATAATCCCGTTTTTGAGTGAAACCATCGTTTTGTTGTTAAAACCATGGTTTGAGTGAATTTTTTTTTTTGGTTTTTTTATGATGTGGGCCCTATCCTCTCTTTTTTATTGGTTCTTTTCATATTTGTAGGCCCCATGCCAATCCCTCTCTCATCTATTTTTTTTAGAATTTCAATTCTCTCTCTCTCTCTCTCTCTTCCGTCTATCTGGTTTTTCTTTTAGAATTTTAAATTTTAATGTTCCCTCTTATCCTTAATATAAAATCTATTGATCTAAGTTGATTGTATTAGAAAAATTAGTTTAGGTTAACTAACATTACATATAGACAAATTTATTTCATCTTTTGGTATTAATTATAAAATTAATGTTAAATAATGGCTTAAGATACATCTTTTTTTAATGCCGTTAGAGGTTTTCTTCTCTTATAATTTAATGCCGTTAGGTTAAATTTAATAGTTTTGTTAAATTTGTATTCTTTTTAATTGTTCATTGTTATTTTTGCATATTCCAGAACTTATTTTTATCAGACACACCTCAGGAAAAACTTGGTTGTTAAATTTGGATCTTAACCCTTAAATAATACATAAAATGTAATCTTATTCTTTATATATAAGCATCACAAAAGTTAATATCCTTTTTAATAATTTGACCATGAAAAAAAATATTCTGATCACAATATCCAAACACTCTCATTTTATCAAAATCAGTTTTTTCCCCATAATTTATTCTATTCATAATCTATTCTCTAAAAATTATTCTCCACTTTTTTTTTAGAACTTATTCTCTAGAAACCAATCTAAAAACATTCTTAATGATACTTCAGAGGGCAATGACATTCATCCTCAGACAGCGTTAAGTGGATCGTCCAAATAGGTTTCCTAACCGTTATAAACTTGTCAAACGATCCTACATTAAAATTATTACTAAGACCAAGAATGTCCATTGGAATCTACAATGGGCTCAGAGAAGATGTCTGTATATTATTAAAATGCTTTGTACGCTACGTTTTGTCATCATAAATGCATAGTTATATTTCATAAAAAAATCCATTTTTATAATAAATTATTAAAATCAAAGTGGTAAGGTTTTTTTTTTTTTTTGATAATGTTGTATTAAAACTATACTAATTTGGCATGCTGTTACTCTCTCCAGTCATAAATATAAGATATTTTTATTTATCAAATTTAATTAAATTAAGGAAGTTGGTTAAATTAGTTAATATAATATGTATTTTCAAAATACTCTAGTATATTTTTCTCATTCTCTTTCCTTTTTGATTATTGTTGAGGGAGTATCAATATGAGTAAATTATAAAAAAGATTGACAAATATAAAAAATATGTCTTATATTTAAGACCAAGATCAACTCTCCAAATATATCATATAATAAAAACAGAAAGGAGTCTAAATTATATGCGAAATACAAAAATTAATCTAACATATAGACTAATTTGCAGTTGATTTACAAGAGTATTCAATACTAGTATAACCTGAAATAAGCTGTTGATGATGATTTGACTTTTTCAATGTTTCTTCCTCTCTTTCTTGAATCATAAATACTCCATGGTCCTTAATATATATAAGACCCCATTGATTTTTTTTAAAAAAACTTAATAAAGCTAAATAAGTTACTTAATCATATTATATATCAGTTTATATGTTAAACAAATTAATTTAAAAAAAACAATAAGTATAAATACGTTAAAGTAACTTATTTTGTTTCCTTAATCTCTTTAAAAAAATATCAATGGGGTCTTATATTTAGGACCGAGAAGTAATTCCTTTTTGCTGCTGCTGCTAAGAAGTGAGGTTGGCTATATTCTTCAATCACATAACCTTCACGAGTGTTGTGCAATTTGTTGTTTATTGTTGATATGATGAGTATGAGCGTGTTGGTCACTTTCCTTGCCCCACAACAGCAAATACAAGCCAATGACGACAGTAACTGCTCCTATGATGCTGAAGAAAAGGGCTTATGTAAGTATAGAAATTTAATTACTATCTCAAAACTTACTCTTTCACTCTTGTTTAAATTTAATTTATGTTTGTTTTTGTTGTAGCAGTAATTGGGCCATAAGGCCATATAGATCTCGATGTGATCTAGATGGTCCAAATTTATTGGTATCAAAACAAATTTCTTAACTAGTTCTTATATTTAAGACTAAAGAGAGTATTAGCATGACTTGACATATTGATCCACTGCTTACAAAAATGAAAAAAATGAGAGATAAATTATTACATACCTTCCCAAATAAAGTTTCTCACCAAAGACAAAGTATGCTAAAATGGTCACTAGTATTGTAGAGAGAGGGTTAAACATAGTGACAAAAACCGGTCCTTTTCGCTCATTGCACCATAGTTGAATGAAGATTATCCCAGAGATGACAATGCCCTGCTATTAATCATTATACTGATTATTCATATATCATCAAAACATTACATTTGGTTCCTTTCAATTCCCATGCTTGTTGTGCACTAGAACAAAATACTCCTTCTGATCTTAAATGCAGGAGTTAAATAACTAATTTACATATATTAAGAAAATTAGTTATTTATAACTAATATATGTTGGTTTCTCCAAAATACCTCATTTATTCATTATCCTCAATGATGAAAGTCTCATTTACTCTATGCAATCAATACAAATAGTTTGGGAAAACACTATAATAGATTTAGGAGTTAAAGTGGATTGATGTATTATATTTAGGACTAGAATAAATTCTTCAGCTAACTTTTACGTTAAATATAAATATCTCTCTCTCTCTCTATATATATATATATATATATATAAGGCCCATTAAGTTGCAACAATAGAAGATGGTGGACTATGATACTTACGCCATAAATGGTGGACCAAAGGTCAATATTGAAGCCTATGGCCCAAGCTGATGGCTTATGTTGTATGATCACTGTGAATACAGCTGATTGTGCTGCTCCAACAAAACACATCCAAGCTGTTAGTGATAGTTGCGCAGGGTATCTTTTCAAGGTCATAGCCTGCAATTTTCACACTTAATTGCATCATTATTCTTCTTCACTGCAACTGTTTTTTTAGGGGAAAATATTATTGAAGTCCCAACAATAAAAAATAATATAAAAAAAAGTCTCCATTAATAAGTGAAGAGCTACAATTGATAAGTGAAAGAGTTAATATTGACAAGGTATAGGACTTGTCATTATATTGTTTCCCTTATTTGGGACCTAAATGATTTTCTCCATTTTTTCCCCACTTCACTGCAAGTTGTAAATATACTAGACATATATTATTCTTGCGTATAGCACAAAATCTGAAAAAAAAAAAAAAAAGTGTTCACGTAAACATATTAAATGAATCATTTGGATTTTAATTTGAAGGGCTCATCCACTAATATGTGCATGTAACCATCAATACACACGCACGCACGTGGGTGTGGGAGAGAGAATGATATTTTAATTTATTTTTTTCTGAAAAAAAATCAAAATATGAGGGGTTTTTAATTTGATTTGCAAAGTATAATAACATCATAAAACTTAAGAGTCCTTAAATCAATCATTTTGCCTCAGTGAAGAGTGCCCATGCTGCGGCCAAAAGGCTTAAATTAAGAGGGCCTCTTTGTGTCACTCACTTCGGCGACACTAATGCTCGTTTGGAATAGCTTATTTTTTAGTAATAAGTGCTTATAAATCGTGATTCACAGTATACGAGGTAAGTATGTGAGAGGGGTTTTATCTCGACTTGCGTAATAAGGATTTATTATCCAAAAATAAGCCCAACCAAACACACAAATTTAAGCCATTTCACTGTGGTGAGAGCACTCTTTACCAAGGCGAAATGGTCAATTTAAGGGTTCTAATTTTTAGGATGCTACGCAAAGTTGTACTGCAAGTGTATTGAGTCAAGAGAAGCAATATGAATTGCAACTTCTAAACAAGAAATAATTCAAACCTAAAATTCATATATAGTAAGTTGATGAGAAAGGTGGAGATTAAAACCTGCATGATATACCAAATAGACCATGTTAAGCAGCTTGATACAGTGAGAATTGAACCCCTCAACCAATCTTCATGAATAGGATTAGCAGATTTTGCATGAATCTGAATCAGAGGATGATCCCACAGATTCCTTATAACAGGACCTTTGAATAGTGTCATGGTCATTACACCACCTAATGATAACAAGATTCCAAGAACTTTTGCTATACCTCTAGGATGAAGAAAATCAACAACTTCCAACCTGAATCATTCAACACAAATATGGATCAAGGCTAAAAAGAGGTAAAATGTCTAAATTATTAGTGATTAATGATTAACCCAAAAACAGGTGTAGAAAGTAGTTTATTTACTCATTTTTTTCACAAAAAAAAAAAAAAAAAGACTTTAACTTTCTACCCCAATTGTCCATGTAACCTGTGGAGAAAGAAAGATATTTTTAAATAAATTAAATAATTTAAATGACTATGAACACCATTTGTTATTTTAATCGGAGTAGAAAGTCAACAGTCTCACATCTTATTTATGAGAATGCTACCAGTTGTATTTTCTATATTGTCTCCGCAATAATCAGTACAAAAAACTCTCTGAGGAAATGCATTTTGACTATTGAAAGATTCAAAAGAAAATCATCTTCATTAGATCAGTAAATTGGTGGAATATAGAAGTCCCACATATAATTGTTATAAGACAAATTACATTAAAGATATATATGATGGCGGTAAATGCTAATCAAATTGTTTAAACTATTTTAATAAAAAGGATAAGCCTTAAGTATAGTCTAATGAGGCAATAGGATGAGTTTTTAATTACTCTCATTTTGATCACCAAACAAAGAAAAGAAGAAATTAAAGCAAACCTGAGTATCACTGCAATGATGAAGGTGAGGGAAGCTATGGTGTTGACCATGGAAGCAACAAAGGTTGGAGAAGTATATCTCAGGCTTGCAAAATACATGTTCAGAGTTAAACTAACCCTAAAAAATCCATGAAAAAATTAGCCAAATCAAAATTAAATGCCTATCCTCTCCCATATTATTAATATTGTTATGTAAACATGTTAACTAATTGCTTTGTGCTTACCCCAGCAGAGAAAGCACAAAAATTTCTAGGAAAAGAGTCACTGTCATCTTTGGTCTTGTTTTTCTGCAAGAAGTCATATTGAAGTTTTGTCAAACTTCTGGTAATTATAAACCATGTGGAACTCATGTTTTGCATGAAAATCAATAAAAAAGTGACACAAACTTACCATCTCGTCAATATAATTAATTATTTATTTATTATGAGCATATGATAGGTACTATAAAAACTGAACCAATCATTAAACAGGTCAAGAGACAATGATTCAATGGTCAATGGCCTAATCGTGGTTGAACCAATGTCAATCCAATCACAATTAAAATAATATAATTTAATTAAAACATACAAAAATATTCATATTTAACCCTAAGAAGAATAATATTTAAATAAAAAAGCATTAATCTACAAATAAATAAAATTTTCATGTACAAACAGCATATAATAGAAAAAAGCATCGTTTGTTACTAAAACACAAATATGACTAAATACTTTTTTTAAGCTCCAAACAACCTCATTTCACATGCTCAACAAGGAAAAAAAATATATAAAATCAAACCCAATCAATCTGTCCAAAACTTTTTTTTGACCTACCATGGAACTAGTTCACCGGCTCATTGATCTAACCAACTGACCCAGATTAAGTTTTCATACTATTATACTACTAAATAATTCATGTTCGGATTAAGTCAAGTCTCTCAGACAATATTGTAAAACTCTTCCATCATATAGTTCTCTTCATTCATAAGATTTGAACTAAAGATTTACATAAAGGACATGAATAAGTTATTTTCACTCAATCCAAGCTCAACAACTGAAAGAGAAATACAAATTTATTACCTCTCTAGAAAGTAAGCAAAAGGGAACATGGCAATGGCAGCCACAATATGCCTGTAAGTTACATAAACATGAGGGTTCATGCCATGGTTGAAGGAAGCCTCAGTGATGAAATACAACAACGTATAGCCTATCTGTGTCGAAACCATGAGCATGTGAGCTTTGAACTTCATCATTCTCACAAGCTAGCTCCCAAAGAACAAGTACAATTAAGAAGCTGCTTCCGTAATATATAGAAGAAGATGATGGAATACAAATAATACAAGAATATGATTCTTTATTTCTTAATTAACACATATTGTTGATGGTATCCTGTTCCTGATTTGATTCCCACTGTATATTTTATATATATATATATATATATATATATGTGATACCCTTTTCAGAGCAAGTAAAGAGGTTTGTTTTGTTCATAAACGTACTCCATCCGGGTCCCAAATATAAAACTCCCTCCGGGCCTAATTATAAGACAGAGTTGACTTTTTTGGAGAAATTAAAGAAGCCAATTAAATTACTTTAGAGTGTTTATATTTTTAGTATCTTTAAGTTATATATTAGTTTATTAGTCAAATTAATTAGTTTAGAGAAAAAAATAAAAATATAAACACTCTGAAGTAATTTAATTGGCTTCCTTAATTTCTCAAAAAAAGTCAACTTTGTCTTATAATTAGGACTGGAGGGAGTAAGTTTTTTAGAAGAAAATTTTGGTTCAAAATATAAGATGTTGACATGGTAAATAATGATTGTTTTCATTTTTACTCCTGGTAGGAAAGAGAGAAAGGTAACAGATAATATGCAAATGATTAAAAAAGGTATTTTAGAAAATCTAGCACACCATTTTTTGTAAAGAACTAATGTTTTTTTTTTAATATATGTGAATTAGTTATCTAATGCACAAATTTAGGAACAAAGGAGTATATGAAATAGTATAAATTGTCATGGTCAAAAAACATTTAATAAAATCTTGGGATTTTAAATGCATGTTCTTCTATAGAATAAGGTAAAGTTAAACATACCCTTTGAACAATGCTTTTAATTTTAACCTTTGGAACAGGGAAAAAAGGGTACATTAAAAAAGCTTATAATGTGAGTGTGTAACTTTCATTAGATGTGTTGATTGAAGATTGTGCTTATAATCATGAACAGGTTATACTTTTTAAGAATCGGAAATGATAATTTATATTTTGTGGCTTATTAGGTTACAAATTGGTCTCAGATTCCTACATGAATGTGTGGTGTGTGGAGACAAATGGGTTATTTGATTTTGATTATCTTTGTCACCTTTACGTTGTATTTAGAGCACCTTTAACTAACTTTATATTTTAAAAAAATTCATTTGAAACGAAATCGTTTTAAAATAACATAAGCTCATTTATTATTAATATATTTAATTTAATTCTATTCTTTAACTTTTTTTAATTAATACCTTCCCAAACAAAGATTCTTAATTAATTGATATACCTATAAATGACACTAGTTGCTTTATCTTCAATATATTGCAAAGCCATTGATAGTGGCTCGGGAATAATTCCCATATTAAAAGTACCTTTTCTAAAAAAAAACAAAAAAAAAACTGAGAGTGCTTTAACAAAACACTGAGTGTTTGCTTTTATATTTGCAATTTGCATGGCTCATAATGCATCCACAAATTTACAAAAAAAAAAAAAAAGCTTGACTCTAGGATTGTTGAAACAACACATGTTTACTTTTTTTTTTATTGCCCCTACAACAAATGCAAACTAATGTGCTACCTTTGATCTTATAGAAAAATTTCAAGTGAATTGTGTAACCCCTGTCATTATCAAGGTTGAGATTAAGCATTTAAACACGTTTAATAATTGAATAAGAGATCCGGGGTAATTAAAAACTTTTTACAATACTTGTACAAATAGATCTCCATTCATTTTAAAGTAAAAGCAATAGGCCTGTTTGGTCAGTCACATATACAATATCAGAGTATCAACACAATTCCTGACATACACTTGGGATAATAACATTAATCCAAAGGTTTATACAAGGCATCATTGCCTATCTCAGTATCCACACCGAGGATTACACAAAACTATCATGCTATGATTTATTCAATATATATACAATTATCCAAAATGATAACCAGTTCAGTATATAACCAAAATATCTAGACTACCGCTAGCAGTCCTAATCGTCCTTGCTCACCTGCTTGTTCTTCGATCCACTTGCCCTGTCTAAAAATGTTATTTAGAAAGAATGATATTCTAGAGAATCCCAGTAGCAACAGTTTACGAATATGATGCATATAAACAAAGCAAATAAACATATATCACAATGCAGCAATCAATATTCGAGGCCAGGCACACTGCCACGTCCCCTTCACTGTATATAAGGTCGGGCTTTTGCTATGTCCCCTCACTATATCTGTATTCAAGGCCGGGCTTTCACCACATACCCTTACTGTATCTGTATTCAAGGCCGGGCTTACGCCACGTTCCCTTCACTGTATCTGTATTCAAGGCCGGGCTTTCGTCACGTCCTATCAACTGTATCTGCATTCGATGACTAATGCATACAGGCAATGCAATATACATGATATAGGATAAAGTGTCATTACCTTTGTCTTTCCGTTCTTGAGCAGGCACATGCCTTCTACGCTCTGGGCAAATATCAAATCCTAAAGTCATAATTAAGGACGATACGTTATCACTTAGTCCAATACTCAATACCTTCAAAATACTTAAATTGGTTATCATTACTGTCTCTTTAACACTCATATATGCCTCTAATAAAAGTCTTAAAGGGTTGGAAGAACTACCCTAGGGATCCCATTTTGGAAGCACAAACACTAACATTTTTCACTGATTCACTCGAGTGAAGATGGCCTCACTCGAGTGATGGGGCACTGACACTCGAGTGAAGACGGCCTCACTCGAATAGTGGTACGGTCTACACTCGGGTACCAGGGAGTGAAGGATAGCGAGTGAGCACCCGAGAACACAAGAACTTTTCAGAGACAGGGACACTCGAGCATACTGGACCTTACTCGAGTGATAGCCAAATGCTTCACTCGAGCACTAGTGAGTAAAGTCCAGGAAGTGAGGACCTGAGAGCAATTGGAATTTCAAAGGAAGAGGAGGACTCGAGTACTGGCCTTTGCACTCGAGTGAGACGGAATGCTTACGAGTGTTGAGACACACTCTTGCACTTTTACAGAAGTGAAACATCAAAACTAAAGGAAAAACGAAGAATCTCACTGAATAACTCAAGTGGAACTCAACCACGCCTGAGTGATATTCATCCTTCACTCGAGTGAGCCCCAGATCACTCAAGTGACCATATCAGAACCCAGAAAACGCAGACACCATGACAGTTTTCTAGAATTTTTACCAAAAGCTACCAATGGACCCAAAACCTTAACCAAAGCCACTTCCTCATAAAAACACTCAAGGAATCTAATGGACATGTCAAAACCACCAAAATCCTATTCCATTATCATGCTTTGGTTTTGGACAATATTCAACACTAAATTTCCAATGTTTCCAAACTCAATCATTCACTCTACAATCAATCCTATCTATCCATACACATACCAAATATACCATTTCCATACCAGTAACATGCCAAATGTCCAATGATAATCATTTTTCAAAAATGGCCAATAAATCCCAGAAATTCAAAACTACTCAAAACTTAGATAGATAGGTTTCTTTAACTCACCTCAACAACTTTCTCAAAGGGACTTTTTGATTCTCCAACTTTCAAAATTCCTTGAGATCATAAATCAATACCAATGGACATACTACACCCATCAAAATAAAGATCATTACTCAAGGAACAACATTAATGAAATGAGTTTGAGCATTTGAGATCATTTTCCCTTACCTTTTCAAGCTTTTCTTCCTTCTTCTTTGAGCAATAATGGCTGACGAAGAGAGGGAGAGAGAAAATGAGAGATGAGCTTGGAGAAGAAGGAAAAATGATTGCACTCCCTTCCCCATATCAGTTTCAGTGCACAAAGAGGGAGGAGAGGAGAGAGAAAATACTAAAAAATTCATTTGACTTTTCCCACCAATCCCTTTACATGTGATTTTGTCAAGTGTCCACTCCTCATTGGCTTACATACAATAAGTCACCAATTAACTTATCTAATCCATCCATTAGCTATTTAATCACACATCTCATTTCCTCTTAGTTAGCAATTAATTTCCCATTAATCACCAACTCATGACCAATATTTCCATTCTTTCAATTTTCCACCAATTATGACATATTAATTAATATTGTCACAAATACACATTAATTCAACTTTAATCCATGATTACATTCTCAATAATTCTCATTAGCCCTTAATCAAAATTTGGGGTGTTACAAATTGCACCTACTAAACAAATAGGTGCAGTTAATTTATGCATATTTAAAAGTTGTTATAACATTTCAAAAGGTTTGCCTCTACACACTAGTGGAAAAAAGACTTTTTAGACCGGTTGTGTATTAGGTCTTGTTACAGAATGTAACCCCTGTCCTCATCAAGGCTGTAATTAGCATTTAAATACGTTTTATTATTGAATAAGATATCCGGGATAATTAAAAACTTTTAAAGCATCTTTACAAATTGATCTCCATTCATTCATTCATAAAAGCAACTGGCTTGTTCGGTTTGTCACATGCATAATATCAGAGTATAAGCACAATTCCCGACGTTCACCCGAGATAATAACATTAATCTAAAGGTTTATACAAGGCATCATTGCCTATCTCAGTATCCATACAGGGATTACACAAACTATACAACATATCCCAATATATATATACAATTGATCCAAAAAGAGATATCCAATTGATTTTACATGATAACCAACAACCAAAATAGTCAAAATGAACAAAGCTCTAGCCGTTCTTTGTCACCCGCTTTCCCTTCGATCCTTCTGCCCTGTCTAAAAGTTTATATTTGGGAGAGTGAGATTCTAAAGAATCCCCGTAGTAACAAATTACTCATAGTATGCACAACAATAAGGCATGAAAGCAAATCATCACATACACATAGCAACTACAACGGCAGTTACAATGGCAAGGGCAGGTATGACTCATGTCACCCTTATGTTTGCTCACGTTGAATTGATCACGCTGCATTGCATCACAACAATCCACACAATATATTTCACCACAACTGGGATTCATATAAAGCATTTCATAATGCAAGTCATATAGGCAAGATACAAACACACATCCCACGACTGGATTCATAAACGCCGCCCTACGGGTCGGATTCACAAAGATCCATGTTGATTACAATGGCTAAGCTAGAGATGACCAGCATCAATCCCTAAACGGCTCACACTGCATTGCTTGCGCTGTAATGGACCATAGTACACACAATTCACAAAACCCAATGACAAGTCATGCATACCAAAACATCATATACAACATGAGAGAAGAGTCACTACCTTGATCCTTCCGTGCGTGTCCTAGCATCGGTCTCTCCCGAGTAGGGCAAATGTCAAATCCTATAGTTATAATAAGTGACGAAGAGTCAATTCTCTATTCCAATTCTCAATGACTTCTTAACACTTAATTTGGTTATCATTATTGCTCTTTTAGTATCCATGAATAACTCTATTAATAGCTCTAAAGGGCTGGAAAACTATCCCCAAAGATCCCCTTTTGAAAGCTCAAAACTGGCATTTTCCACTGTGACACTTGAGTAAAGATGGCCTCACTCGAGTGATATTGTATGGATACTCGAGTGAAGGAGGCCTCACTCGAGTGACGATACGGTCTACACTCGGGTATTAGAGAGTGAACCACAATGAGTGAACACCCGAGAGCACAAAGAAACAAAAGAACCCAAAGTTGCTCGCTGCACTCGAGCACTAGAGAGTGAAGTCTAGAAAGTGAAGACCCAAGAGCAGCCAAAAGTTCTCAAGGATCAGGAGCACTCGAGCACAGCCAATTGCACTCGAGTGGATACCACATACCCGCGAGTGAAAAGGCGCACTCTTGCACCATAACCATGAGTAACAACCTAAGAGGCAAGTCCTATATGTCAAATACACCAACACTCGAGTGAGAGGAGGCTCACTCGAGTGATATCCCACCACACTCGCAAGTGAGGCAACACTCGCCTTTAACCATGGAAGTGCAACAAGAACACAAAGAGCAGAAAACAAAGTTTGCACTACCGCACTCGAGTGGAACTCATCACCACTTGAGTGTTGTTCATCCTGCACTCGAGTGAACCTCAATCACTCGAGTGATTCTATCAGAAATGAGAAAACGCAGACACAATGACAGTTTTCCAGAATCTTTACCAAAAGCTACCAAAAACCTCAATCAAAGCTACTCCCACACAAAAACACCCAAGGAATTCAATGGAATCATCAGAATTATCCAAATCCTACTCCATTATCATACTTTAGTCTTAGGCAATATAATCATCCAAATTTCCAAAATCATACAAACATACCATTTCAATCCCAAATCAATCTATCTATCCAAAACTCATACCAGCATACCCTTACTATACCAAAAACATGCCAAAATCCCAATTACTCTCATTTTCTAATTAAAGGCCAAAATTTCCAGAAATTCCAAACTAAAGCATTTGGCATAAAACTTAGATAGATAGATTAGTCTCACTTACCTCTTTCACTTTGCCAAAGAGGTTCTTTGATTCTCAAATCTCCAAATTTCGTGGGAGCTCAAATTAACATCAATGGCCAAACTATACACGTCAAAATGAAGCTCTTCATTCAAGGAACAACATTAATGAAGAGAACTTGAGCAATGGAGGTCATTTACTTACTTAAATCATAAGCTCTTCTTCCTCTCACTTGGCAGCCATAGAGGACGAATAGGAAAGAGAAAGTGAGGAAGAGATAGAGTGTGAGAGATGAAAATGATGATGAAGCTACTCCCTCCCCTTGTCAGCCGAAATGGAGGAAAAGGAAGAAAGAGAAAAGAATAATTAAATCATATTTGACTTTTCCTTATTTCTCATTCTTCTTCCAACTTGCCATATGTCACACTAACATTGGCTCTCATAAAGGTAAACACCCAATCAATCACTTAATCCCTCCATTAGCCATTTAATCACACTTCTCATTTTTTTTTCTTTTAGCTAATAATTAATTTCTCCATTAATTAATAACTTATGGCCAATAATTCCATTCTTCTAATATTCCACCAATTATGACATATTAATTAAAATAGCCACTAAACACATAATAATTCACACTTTAATTCACAATTATCTATAATAATTGTCATTAGCCCTTAATCAAAAATTGGGATATTACACAGAAGGTCTAAAAATTGTGTTATTTTTTAGACCGGTTGTCAAAAGTGTGACTTTTAAGACCGATTGTAGCTATAACAGATTTTAAAAGTCACACTTTTAAGACCGGTTGTTGCTACAACCCGTCTTAAAAGTTCTATTTTTTTTAAAAAAAGCATCCCTTTTATATACCCTACCTAGCAAGCCATTTCTATCCGAGATTCCATAGAAGCAACGTAACACAGATTTCATAGAAGCAATGACAACAACAAGATCAACAATAAGCACAAATGAAGGTGTAGGTGACTTTAAATCAACTTCCAACAAATGGTAAGTGTAAAACACTTAATTTTGAGCCACAAATCAAATGATTTAGCTAACAATGGGTGAAATATTGCAAGATATCAAGGTTTAAGATCAAAATAAGCAATAATGAATTTCCACTAAGTAGAATCAGATTTTTACAAATTGCAGCAATATTAATTAATATACATAACTTGACAATCAGTTCAATGCGGACAATTCAAGCAACAAGCTTAAATCAGATTCTAGGAACTCCAAAATGCACTCAACAACTGTCTAAAAATAAAACACAGCTTATGAATCAATTTCAATGTGCAATATAAAGGAATGTCTAAACAAACGAATTTGCTCAAAAATGGATGCAAAACTTTGAATGACAATGGCAACAATAAAATTCAAGGATTGATACAAGTAATAGCAGAAATTCCTTAATTTTATAGAATACAAAGGGAAGAAAAAGTACAAAGGTCAATCCCTCAAATCCCATGCCCGTATCACCCATATCCCAGAAATTGTCCTACACAGATACATAAACCCAGTTAGAAATTCATACAGCAAGAGCAATACGTATGAGAACAATATACAATGTAACATTGGATTAAAAAACACACTATTTTTGTAATAACTCAGATGAATTTAGCACAACATTTGCGAATGAAATCAATATCTTCTTCAAAAAAGGGATCAGCAAGATCAAACATATGTAACACCCAAACCAGACAAAACATTAACTTAGTAACTTAAAAACAATAAAGTAATACAAAAGTTCTTAAATATAAATTTACCTTTTTAGTAAAATCAGTCATGTCTAGAGTGATAATATTGTAAATGTGTCTCAAAACATAAAAACCACATAAGTTGGACCCCTGTGGTTGCCTACGGCTCTGAAAAAAACATGATATCATTAAAACAAGTATAAAGGCATGACTTATTACATTCTTTAAATAAATCAATATGTACTAACCTTTGGCATGATCCATGTAGGGTCTTTTAAGTCACGAACATGCTTACCACAAGCAGTGAGTAGGAATGTCCGCATAGCCCTATCATCATCAAAATCACAAAGGTTAATTATTTTACACAAATTTCATAAACTTTGCACATAGAAGATAATGATGCAAGAAAACTTACAAGTTCATGGTCTTCTTCAAATCATTCCCTAATTTGAAGTGAAGGGAGCATAAGAGGATAACAGTGTAACTACTCTTGCATAGAAGAACCAACTGCTAATGATTACTGAAAAAAAAGAGAAGAATATTAAGCAAACATAAAAGATTATATATATTATAAAATATAAGTTTGTTTCTTACTCATGCATGTAACTCCCATCCAACCAAAGCCGAGATTAAGTTCATAAATATGTGATTATGTCGAATTAGAGATTGTAAGATGATTTGGGACTTATTAAAATTAAACTTTCCAAACCAGGGTTTATAAAAAATTTTACAAAACCTATTCAACAATGGTCTCATATTCACATTCCAACACATAAATGGCCTGTGAAATTCGATTTCATTTATAAATATCAGAGTACAACGTAAATTCCCGACACACTTAGGTTCCATTAATCAAATAAGGGTATTACAAGGCACCAATGCCCATAGTTGATTTTCCCTTAACTAGGGGATTACATAAAACTATCCAATATCCATATACAATTGTTTCCCCAACAAAATACCCAAAATACAAAAGTATGATAACCAATTTATCCAAAATAAACTCCTAGCCTGGAGCTTTATCCACTCTTCGTCACCCGCTTTCCTTTAGATCTTTCGACCTTGTCTAAAAATTATTTTTGGGAGCGTGAGATTCAAAGAAATCCCCGTAGTGTCAAATCACTTATAGTATGCACAACTACAAATCATGGAAGCAAATCATCACACAACACATAGCAACTACAACAGTAGTTACAAAGGCAAGGGTGGGTATGAAGTACGTCACCCTTACGTTTGCTCACGCTGAAGTGCTCATGCTATATTGCACATTCACATGTTTATTGTAATATCCTGGATTGTAATCAAGGATTAATAACTTCAAATGATGTGATTAATGTTAATTAAGAACTTTTGAAGTAGATATTGTGCATTATGATAATCAAGGACAAAACGGTAAACTTACCGACCAACTGATTAGATACCATTGAGAACACTCCTTAGTAATTAAGATTAATGGCTAAGATTGAAAGACCAAGAGGTGGAATCTTGTGCATGTGAATCTATGTGAAATCATAGAAGGGAGAAGGAGATGGTGCCAAGTGTCAAACTAAGGACCCTTAGATTAAAGTCAAATATTCAAACCATTTTTCTCTTTCTTCTCTCCTCCTATACGGTTTATGTGTGTATGTGTGAGGAAAGGTGATCATCTTCATCAATATCTCTTCATCTCTCATCCTCCTCCATTTTTCGCTGCACAAGTTAAAGAAAGAGAAAAAGAAAAGCTTGAGTTGAGGTAAGTGAACATCTCTATATGCTCAAATGTTCTCTATTAATGTTGTTCATGAGGTTGAGGGCTATATTTCTATGGTTTCAGAATTTTGGTTGGTGAAGTTTGAGAAATTGTGAATTTTGGAAAGTTGAAGAAACAAGAAGTTGGCCTTGGAAGACATAAGAGGTGAGTAGTTGATGCACTTTCGTATGGTTGTTTTGATCATTGATTGAGTTTTGAGGACTTTGGAAATTTGCCCTGATTTTTGGTAAATTTCGAAAAGCATGATTTGGTTAGTGTTTAGTGTGGAAATTAGTGTCATAGAGTGTTTTTGTGCATATGGAATTGGTTTGGAATTTTGGGTTGGAATGGATTGCAATGTGTGTGTTGATTGGAGATGTTAAGGTGATATGTGGTGATTGTGGTAGAACATGCCCAAGGATAGTGAATATGGTCATTTTGATGGCTCCAATGTGTTCCTTGAGCCAAATTGTGTGAAAATAGTATGTGATTTGAAATTAGGGACCATTGGAAACCAATTGGCAAAATCGGGAAAATCTGACCAATGTAAGTCTGTTCTGGACAGTCAGATGGTGTGGACGTTTTGACTGGGCAAATGATGTTTACAAATTATGAAACTTTCCAGTCTTAAAGTTCATATCTCAAGCTTCAAAATGGACATAATTGTGTGTCATTTCGCTTTTTGACCTGGGAGTTTGAACTGTCCAAAGTTTGGCATCAAAACTGGACCCTGTTTTGGTACAATGTTAGGTTTTTGGTAAATCTGGACTTTTGTGGTGATTTCTAGTTATGGCCAATATTTTTTCTTGAAAGAGGATTTAAATAGCTTTCATTTGGCTTTGGAATCACCTTATTTCGATTTTTCCTGAATTAGTTATGATTTTTGAAAGTTCAGCCAGAAACTGAATTTTCTTGGGCCGCGGCCCATGGATTCTGGGCCGCAGCCCAAAGGTTTCTGAGCGTCTCTGGACAGTTTTGGGCCGCGGCCCATGGATTTTGGGCCGCCTCCCAAATTTTCTGGGCAGTTTTGGGCCGCAGCCCATGGATTTTGGGCTGCGGCCCACCCCCAAAAATGAGTTTTGTACTTTTGAAAGGTGGTTTTGGATATAGTCTTTCCCAACCCTTTAGGCATATGTTTAGACCTAAAATAGCCACCTAAAGAGTCTAAATGATAACCAACTTAAGTACTATGGAATTAAGAACTTAGGAAAGAGATTGACGGGTTGCCCCTAACTTGGTTTACAGAATTCGATATTTGCCGTCCTCGTGAGCCCGCAGTGCCAAAAAACGTCGGGAAAGGATCAGGTAGTGACTCTCTCTCTTATACTATGTATAATGCTCTGTATGTGTGTGTTATCACTGTTATGTGATGATTCTTTGATGCTGCTGCGATTACAGCTGGTGATAGCTGTCATTTACAGTGCAAGCTGTCGTTTACAGCGTAAGCTGTCATTATTGTGATTACAGCGTAAGCTGTCGTGATTATTATTACAGTGAGAGCTGTCGTTTGTGGTGAAAACCATGTATCTTTGAGATTGCTGCTGCTGTTGCTGGTTGTGATTTATATACATGCTTTGTGTTATGCATTGTGTGAGTGGTTTGTTACTACTGGGATTCGCTCGAATCTCATTGTTTCCTATGACTAACATTTCAGACGGGGCATGTGGCTCAAAGGAGAAGCGGCCAACCCGAAGCACTTAGGATCTTTAGGGATACTAAGGATTTTTTAGATGTTGGTTATCTACTTGTAACTCGGGATTACTGTATATTTTGGAAATAGGAATATTATATTCGATTTTGGTTGTGTAATCCCCTAGTGGATACTTGTAACCTCTAGAGTATATATGTATAGAACCTGGGAGTTGCCGGGGATCTGGTTATACACTCTGTTATACATGAATGTAGATAAACTGCACAGGTAATTATATTCGAATTTTGAAATGGAGACCAGGAACAGGAAGAGATTTTGAATGTTTTATGAAAACCCTACTACAAAGTAGGAGATTGAAATGAGTTTAAGTTATCTGATGGTTTTTAATCCGAATTAAATGTGCATTATCGAATTATAATTACGTGATTAAAGGCAGGGTGTTACATTTTGGTATCAGAGCTGTAGTTCCTGGCAAGGGTAGAGGTTGTTAGGATAGATCCCTTAGTTGGTTCTAGGGATAGGAGATTATCTGTAAATGATTGTGGAGTATGCACATGTATGTTTATTGATGTGGATATATATAAGTTTTGTGATTATACGTGCATACCATTGCTGTTGAATTAATGGGGCAAATTGTCTGTAGAATGAAGAAAACTAGAGGACGCCCCAATATTTCGCGTGTAGACCCTGACGTGGAGGTCGTCAAGGATAACCCACCGGATGCAATGCAGGAATTAATGGGTCTAATCAGAGATCAGCGGGATATGATAACTGAGCTAAGAGAAGAGCTCAGAGCTGAGAAAGCAAAGAACAAAGAGGACCCGGTTTAATCCACTCCGGTGGAAACTCAAGAAGAAACTCGACATGAGGATACTGCTAAAGGGTTAGCACGACCCCTAGAATCCCCACCTCGTGCTATTCCGAATCAAGAATCACATGGGATGCTGGTTAGAGAGGAAAGAGACTTACAGTTTTGGGTCACCAGATTCTGCAAGCATCTGCCTCCGGTGTTCAAAGGGAGGTTTGACCCTCAAGCAGCTGAAGATTGGATAAACAGGCTGGAGAAAATATTTGAGGTTCTTGGTTGCCCAGATGAGGTGAAGCCACGACTGGCCGTTTACAAACTCGAAGGGGATGCAGATCGTTGGTGGCGGAATATCGCCCTAACACTGAAGAGCACAGAAATGCCATTGACTTGGGAACTGTTTCAATAAGAATTCAACGAGAAGTATTTTCCCAAATCAGTGCGACTCGAGAAGGAGACAGAATTTCTTAACATTAGACAAGGGGACACGGAGAGTTTTGATGATTACTTGTCCCATTTTGTACGGTTGGCTCGGTACTCATCCTATCTCCGGTTCAAAGATGACGAAGAATGGAGTTCTGATATGCTCATTCGTGGTCTGAGGCGAGAATTGAGGAAACGCCTAGCTACTCACCAATTCACTAAGTTCAACAAGGCGGTTGAACAGTGTAGGATTACAGAGAACAACTTGAGAGAATTGTATCCTGCCCGAGCTATTAGCCACCGCAATGAACCTAATAAGGGTGCTACCTCACAGAGCGTAAGGGGCAAGGATCTTCGTCTGGAAGTGGTAAGAAGCCCTACCAGTCTGGGAGCCGTGACCAGCAAAGAACATATTCTGGACCGTGGATTTGTCGTCGGTGTAACCAACCACATCAAGGCAAAACTTGTGATGGCAAAATAATATGCTTCAATTGTAAGCGTGTGGGGCATACTGCTGCTGAATGCAAAGAGCCACGACCAGACCAGAGACCGAGGACACAGGGCCGAGTATTCGCTATGACCCATGAGGAGGCCCGCAAATCTCCTGAGCTGATACAAGGTAAAATTCTACTTCATGGCCATCTGTTGCAAGTTTTATTTGATTCGGGTGCAAGTCACTCCTTCATTACCTATGATTGCGTGAAGCGCCTGGGATTGCATGTGCACAAAATGCCATTTGAATTAGTAGTGTCAACTCCAATGGGTATTAAGGCCTTGACCACAGAAGCTTGTTTGAGTTGTGTCATAACTGTGGAAGGGCATCAATCTATTGTAGATTTGATATGTTTACCTCTTAGCCAATTAGAAGTCATTTTGGGTTTTGATTGGTTAACGGCAAATAATATATTGCTTGATTGTGGAAACAAGAGGATAGTATATCCTGTATCTCAGAGGGCTGAAGTTGTGGATGCTAGTATGAATTTTCTTTCGGCAGCCAAAGCTAAAAAGTATCTTGAAAAGGGTTGTCAGGGGAATGTAGTGTTTTTCTCGGTGCAAGAGGAAACCTGTGAGATTTTGAGTAATATACCTGTGGTAAATGAATTCCCTGAGGTGTTTCCGGACGATCTGAGCGGATTACCTCCAGAAAGGGAAGTTCAGTTCCCAATTGACATTATACCTGGAGCTGGTTCTATATCCAAGGCCCCATATCGCATGGCCCCAAACGAAATGGTGGAGTTAAAGAAACAAATAGAAGATTTACTTGAGAAAGGGTTTATTAGACCCAGTGTGTCGCCTTGGGGAGCTCCAGTGTTGTTTGTAAAGAAGAAAGATAGGAGTTTTCGCTTGTGTATCGACTACAGAGAGCTGAATAAAGTTACTATAAAAAACAAGTACCCTCTTCCTCGAATTGATGACCTTTTAGATCAACTCTCTGGTTCGTGTGTGTTTTCAAAGATTGATCTAAGGTTAGGGTATCATCAGCTGCGAGTGAAAGCAGAAGATATTCCAAAGACTGCTTTCAGGAC
Organism: Inga oerstediana; assembly: GCA_963210345.1. NCBI lineage: Eukaryota > Viridiplantae > Streptophyta > Magnoliopsida > Fabales > Fabaceae > Inga > Inga oerstediana. The sequence goes on along the minus strand of OY723410.1, from coordinate 28,621,871 downwards.
CCGATATGGTCATTATGAGTTCTTGGTGATGCCATTTGGGCTAACCAATGCGCCTGCAGTTTTCATGGATTACATGAACCGTATCTTTCGGCAATATCTGGATCAGTTTGTTGTTGTGTTTATCGATGACATTTTGATATATTCCAAGAACAAGGATGAGCATGAGCATCATCTGAGAATTGTACTGAATACATTGCGTGAAAAGCAACTATATGCTAAATTGAGCAAGTGCGAGTTCTGGCTATCAGAAGTGAAATTCTTAGGCCATGTTATCTCGCAAGAAGGGGTCTCTGTGGATCCTAGCAAAGTGGAAGCAGTACTAAACTGGAAAAGGCCAGAATCTGTGGCGGAAATACGCAGTTTTCTGGGTCTTGCTGGTTATTATCGGAGATTTATCCAAAATTTTTCTCGTATAGCGTTACCGATGACCAAGCTCACGAGAAAAGATCAGCCGTTTGTGTGGGACGAGAAATGTGAAAACTGTTTTGTGGAGCTGAAGGAGAGGTTGACGTCGGCACCTGTATTGATTTTACCCGATCCCAGTGTGACTTATGTTGTGTACTCCGATGCCAGTGGGCAGGGATTAGGGTGTGTCCTTATGCAGCAGGGACGTGTGGTGGCCTACGCCTCTCGACAGCTCAGACCTCATGAATTGAACTATCCCACTCATGATCTGGAGCTTGCGGCCATTGTATTTGCTTTGAAGATTTGGCGTCATTACCTGTATGGTGTGACTGTAGAACTGTACTGCGACCATAAGAGTCTCAAATACTTGTATGATCAAAAAGAATTAAATATGAGACAGCGCCGCTGGATGGAATTGCTTAAGGACTACGACCTGGAAATAAAATATCATCCGGGAAAGGTAAATGTAGTCGCTGATGCTTTGAGTCGAAAGACCGTGCTCGTTGCAGCTATGATGATACAAGAGAAGAAATTGATTGAAGATTTTCGTGATTTGAATTTGACAAACCAAATCATCTGTGCCAATTACACTGTTTCCCAAGAGGAAAGTGATCTAAGAGCTGAGATTGAAGAAGCTCAGAGGCAAGATGACTGGATACAACGCAACCTGACTCGAATTGAACGAGGGGAAGTTCCAGGCTATGACCTATCACCTCGTGGATTGGTTCGTTATCAGAAGAGAGTTTGCGTGCTACTTAGGGCGGAGTTGAGGCAGAAGATTCTGGATAAGGCGCATAAGAGCCAATATACTCTCCATCCTGGTATGACCAAGATGTATCATAATTTGAAATCGGTGTATTGGTGGCCAAGTATGAAGAGTGATATGACCAAATATGTAGCAAGGTGTCTCACTTGCCAGAAGGTAAAGATCGAGCACTAGAGACCGCCTGGTTTACTTCAGAGTCCTGAGATTCCGGAATGGAAATGGGAAAGCGTGACCATGGATTTGGTTGTGGGATTGCCCAAGATCAGAAACTATGATGCGATCTGGGTAATTGTGGATCGGTTAACGAAGTCGGCACACTTCATACCAATCAATGCTGGTTATTCTCCTGATAAACTAGCGGAGATTTATATCCGAGAGATTGTCAGACTTCATGGTACACCGAAGAATATCATTTCCGACCGAGATCCACGATTCACTTCAAGATTCTGGAAAGCATTGCATAAAGCTTTAGGTACTCAACTGAGATTTAGTACGGCTTATCATCCTCAAACGGATGGACAATCTGAGAGAACAATTCAGACGCTGGAAGATATGTTGCGAGCTTGTGTTCTCGACTTTAAAGGAAGTTGGGATCATTTCCTCCCACTTGCTGAGTTCGCCTACAACAATAGCTATCACGCGAGCATCCAAATGGCTCCGTATGAAGCATTGTATGGAAGACGGTGTCAATCACCAATATGCTGGAATGAGTTATCTGAAAGAAAGCTTTATGGGCCAGATTTGGTTGATCAAACCTCTGCACAGATTCGGATTATTCGTAAGAGGTTGCTTGCAGCGCAGAGTCGACAGAAAAGCTACGCTGACAGGAGAAGAAGACCTCTAGAGTTTGAAGTTGGTGACCACGTGTTTCTGAGGGTATCTCCTGTCACCGGTGTTGGGCATGCAATCAAAAGAAAGAAGTTGAGCCCGAGGTATATAGGTCCTTTTGAGATCCTTGATAGGATTGGGCCTGTAGCTTATCGAGTAGCACTACCTCCGAGCTTGAGCAGGCTCCATGATGTATTCCACGTTTCCCAACTGAAGAAGTACCAACCGGATCCATCTCATATAGTTGAGTATGAAGAGGTTGAGCTACAAGACAACTTCACATATGCGATAGAGCCAGAGCAGATCATTGATCGAGAAGAGTGACGGCTCAGACACCGAAGCATTCCATATGTGAAGGTGATCTGGAAGGGAATGACTCAAAGAGAGGCAACTTGGGAAGCGGAGGAAGATATGCGAAGACGCTATTCGGAGTTTATGGCTCAAGTTGTGTAGCAATTTCGAGGGCGAAATTTAATTTTCGGGGGGAGAATTGTAATATCCTGGATTGTAATCAAGGATTAATAACTTCAAATGATGTGATTAATGTTAATTAAGCACTTTTAAAGTAGATATTGTGCATTATGATAATCAGGGACAAAACGGTAAACTTACCGACCGACTGATTAGATACCATTGAGAACACTCCTTAGTAATTAAGATTAATGGCTAAGATTGAAAGACCAAGAGGTGGAATCTTGTGCATGTGAATCTATGTGAAATCATGGAAGGGAGAAGGAGATGGTGCCAAGTGTCAAACTAAGGACCCTTAGATTAAAGTCAAATATTGAAACCATTTTTCTCTTTCTTCTCTCCTCCTATACGGTTTATGTGTGTATGTGTGAGGAAAGGTGATCATCTTCATCAATATCTCTTCATCTCTCATCCTCCTCCATTTTTCGCTGCACAAGTTAAAGAAAGAGAAAAAGAAAAGCTTGAGTTGAGGTAAGTGAACATCTCTATATGCTCAAATGTTCTCTATTAATGTTGTTCATGAGGTTGAGGGCTATATTTCTATGGTTGGTGAAGTTTGAGAAATTGTGAATTTTGGAAAGTTGAAGAAACAAGAAGTTGGCCTTGGAAGACATAAGAGGTGAGTAGTTGATGCACTTTCGTATGGTTGTTTTGATCATTGATTGAGTTTTGAGGACTTTGGAAATTTGCCCTGATTTTTGGTAAATTTCGAAAAGCATGATTTGGTTAGTGTTTAGTGTGGAAATTAGTGTCATAGAGTGTTTTTGTGCATATGGAATTGGTTTGGAATTTTGGGTTGGAATGGATTGCAATGTGTGTGTTGATTGGAGATGTTAAGGTGATATGTGGTGATTGTGGTAGAACATGCCCAAGGATAGTGAATATGGTCATTTTGATGGCTCCAATGTGTTCCTTGAGCCAAATTGTGTGAAAATAGTATGTGATTTGAAATTAGGGACCATTGGAAACCAATTGGCAAAATCGGGAAAATCTGACCAATGTAAGTCTGTTCTGGACAGTCAGATGGTGTGGACGTTTTGACTGGGCAAATGATGTTGAAAAATTATGAAACTTTCCAGTATTAAAGTTCATATCTCAAGCTTCAAAATGGACATAATTGTGTGTCATTTCGCTTTTTGAGCTGGGAGTTTGAACTGTCCAAAGTTTGGCATCAAAACTGGACCTTGTTTTGGTACAATGTTAGGTTTTTGGTAAATCTGGACTTTTGTGGTGATTTCTAGTTATGGCCAATATTTTTTCTTGAAAGAGGATTTAAATAGCTTTCATTTGGCTTTGGAATCACCTTATTTCGATTTTTCCTAAATTAGTTATGATTTTTGAAAGTTCAGCCAGAAACTGGATTTTCTTGGGCCGCGGCCCATGGATTCTGGGCTGCAGCCCAAAGGTTTCTGAGCGTCTCTGGATAGTTTTGGGCCGCAGCCCAAATGTTTCTGAGCAGTTTTGGGCCGCAGCCCATGGATTTTGGGTCGCGGCCCACCCCCAAAAATATGAGTTTTGTACTTTTGAAAGGTGGTTTTGGATATAGTCTTTCCCAACCCTTTAGGCATATGTTTAGACCTAAAATAGCCACCTAAAGAGTCTAAATGATAACCAACTTAAGTACTATGGAATTAAGAACTTAGGAAAGAGATTGACGGGTTGCCCCTAACTTGGTTTACAGGATTCGATATTTGCCGTCCTCGTGAGCCCGCAGTGCCAAGAAACGTCGGGAAAGGATCAGGTAGTGACTCTCTCTCTTATACTATGTATAATGCTCTGTATGTGTGTGTTATCACTGTTATGTGATGATTCTTTGATGCTGCTGCGATTACAGCTGTTGATAGCTGTCGTTTACAGTGCAAGCTGTCGTTTACAGTGCAAGCTGTCGTTTACAGCGTAAGCTGTCGTTATTGTGATTACAGCGTAAGCTGTCGTGATTATTATTACAGCGAGAGCTGTCGTTTATGGTGAAAACCATGTATCTTTGAGATTGCTGCTGCTGTTGCTGGTTGTGATTTATATACATGCTTTGTGTTATGCATTGTGTGAGTTGTTTGTTACTACTGGGATTCGCTCGAATCTCATTCTTTCCTATGACTAACATTTCAGACAGGGCATGTGTCTCAAAGGAGAAGCGGCCAACCCGAAGCACTTAGGATCTTTAGGGATACTAAGGATTTTTTAGATGTTGGTTATCTACTTTTAACTCTGGATTACTGTATATTTTGGAAATAGGAATATTATATTCGATTTTGGTTGTGTAATCCCCTAGTGGATACTTGTAACCTCTAGAGTATATATGTATAGAACCTGGGAGTTGCCGGGGATCTGGTTATACACTCTGTTATACATGAATGTAGATAAACTGCACAGGTAATTATATTTTGAATTTTGAAATGGAGACCAGGAATAGGAAGAGATTTTGAATGTTTTGTGAAAACCCTACTACAAAGTAGGAGATTGAAATGAGTTTAAGTTATCCGATGGTCTCTAATCTGAATTAAATGTGCATTATCGAATTATAATTACGTGATTAAAGGCAGGGTGTTACATTTATATCACATATATCACCACAGTTGGGATCCATATAAATATTTCACATTTACACAGCCATACTAGCCGGATACTTAAACAGGAATTCACGATTCCACAACGCAGCCTCGGTAATTACAATGACAGATACAATGGCAGGGGTAGGTGTGATAACCATCACCCCCTATGAATGCTCACGTCGAACTTTTCGCGCTGTAATGCCCTACGGCCGATAACACATACAACACATGTTCACAATGGCCCCATGCCAAAGATTTTCACAACAAAACAATGATAAGTCATGTATACTAAGCATCATACACAACATGAGAGAAAAGTCACTACCTTGGTCCTTCCGTGTATGCTCTGGCACTAGTCTCTCCCGAGTAGGGCAAATGTCAAATCCTAGAATTTATAATTATAGACGAAGTGTTATACTCTATTCCAATACTCAAGTAACTTCTTATCACTTTGATTTGATTATCATAAATGACCCTTAAGAGGCTACAAATGTCTCTAACAAAAGCCCTAAACGGTTGGAAAAACAATGGGTGGAAAACCACTTTTCAAACTCTTGCCATGTTGAAAATAGGGGTTGGCCACAGCCAAGATATGGTCAGAAGGTCATGGGTCGCAGCCAGCCATCTTGGGCTACGGTCAAGAATTGGACAGAAAGCTATGAGCTGTGGCCAAGAATTGTCCTAATTCTTGACTATTTTCAATCGACCATAACTCTCAGCACAAAAATCAGAATTGATCAAACTTTATACCAATGAAAAGCTTACAATACGAACTACAAAACTAGAAAGTTTCACCTGATTTCGAAATCATTTGCTATTTTAAATTTCCATGCAAAGTTGGCCACTTGCAAAACAATCTACACTTGGCATTTTTTTTCCAGAATTTCCAATTTTGCAACTGTCTCTAATGGTTTCAAAATTCATTCCAAAACTCATTCCCACACAAATTTCCCAAGGAAAGCAATGAAGACACCAAATTTACCAATTTCATATTACTTTCCAAGATATAACCCAAGACAATAACACAATGCCAATTTCCAAAATTCCTCAAAATTTACAATTCAACTACAAATCCAATCCATCTATTCAAAACACATACTAAAACACCAATCTCATGACAACAACATGCCATACACTCTATGACCCTCATTTTCAAAAATCAAACCAAAAATCCCAGAAATTCCAAGCCCAATGAAATGCCACAAAACCTATGTAGAAAGGTTTATCTTACTCACCTCTACAACTTTTCCAAAGGAGTTCCTTAGTTCTCCGAACTCTAAAATTCCTTGAGAGCTCAAACACCACCAAATGGGAAATCTAAAACCATGAAATCGAAGCTCTCAACAAAAGGAATAAGATTGTAGAAGAGAGTTTTAGCATTAGAGGTCATTAACTTACCTTAAAGTCAAGCTTTTCTTCCTCTCTCTTGAGCAACAATGGGGGACGAATTTGGAGAGAGAAGGGAGGGATGAGAGCTTGAAGAAGAAGGTGAAATAATGATGCTCTTGCCCCCATACTGCCATCAGCCGAAATTAAGGAGGGAAAGAGATAGAGAAACTAATTTTTTTTTTATTGAAATTTGACTTTCCAGCAACTCTCTTATACTCTCAACTTGGCACTTGTCACAATATCATTGGTTCTCATAAAGTAAGTAACCAAATTAGTTACTCTAACCCCCCCATTAGCCATTTAGTTACACATCTCATTTCCCTCTTAGTTAGTAATTAATCTCTTCCATTAATCACTAACTTATGGCCATTCTTTCGATTTCTTACTGATTATGGCATATTAATTAAAATTTTCACATAACACATAATAACTCAGATTTAATTCATAAATTATTCTCAATAATTGTCATTGGCCCTTAATCAAAATTTGGGGTATTACAATGCACATATGGAGCCAAGAAACACTCAGTTCCGGTTTCACTAAGCCTCTCTGATAAGTATGTATGTCTAATAGTAGCAGTGGTCCCTTTCTCTTGGATTTGAGCTGGGCATAAGAATCCAAATTTATCGCTTTTGCCAGAGGAGACCAACCTGTGATGCATGCACCTACAATAATGCAAGCACACAAACCAAAGGTAAATGGTGAAATTTTTTAAAAATATTTACTTTGAATTGAAGAAGATACTTACATTAAGAACAGTTGGACAATCCCAATCGTAAGATTTTGTCTAGGAGCTACCAGGGACATCAAATCATCCTTCTCAAGAAAGCATGTCACCCCTGACATGCCAACAACTAAATTCGTAGGCCAATCTCTTGTTTTAAAGGATGTATCATATGCCATCAGAATCACTTATTGTATGATATTCAATGGAGGTTGTGAAACTTCTTGAATGAAGGGAGCCGAACTTGGTGGGGCTTTGATCAGGGTTTCCTCAGCTCGAACAGAAACAAGGTTCTTTGGCCACAAAATGAATTTACCCAGGACATCACTTACGATATTTGAAATCATCAGAAGGGATAAGGATAGGTGCATTTGCAATGATTACCTCTTCAATTGACACTTCTGACTTGATCAGCTTTCATTTGTTGGTGGTAGACAGTTGATCCCAGGTTATACACACTACCTCGTGCAACTAACCATCTCAGAGGATCCTCACAAAAATGTCACAGGCTCAGTAATTTCTCCTGCAGGACCCTCTGTTGACTGCCCAATGTTGAAACAACTCCCTTTAGTGCTCTGCTTATTAGGTTCAAGAGATTGTGCCTAGGGAGCATTGGTATCTTGTCTTCACTATCATTTCCTCTTTCATCATGCTTATCCGAGTTTCTAGGAGTGTATCAAATGATGCTTTAGCCTCTTGTAGTAGCCAACATAGTCTCCAATTCCTCCCTAGTCATGATGCTTGAGGAATGACGTACGGGGGCTCCAAAGTAATCCCTTATCCTTACCCCTCCTCCAACTCCCGTGACACAGCCTGGATGCTCATGTTTGCCAGTAGCAACAGTCAGAATATCATTCCTACCCTCCGACTTAAAAGAACCCTCAGTTTGTTTTATTCTAAGTTCCTCATATAAGATAATATAAAATAATAAACATAAGTAATGAAATATGTTTCTTATGTAATTAATAACAGCAACGATATATACTTACAATTTTTTCACCTACTATACGAGATTATTCACTCGTATAAGACCCACTCCTCTTTTGGTGAGCAAACAACCATTTGTCTTCGCGACAAATCGAAGATGGTAGAGAAAGAAGAACATAAAGATCAGATTGAGATGCTTCTTCCAATCTTTTCCACTTGGCTTCCAATAAGTCTTTTTCAGCCTTTGTGTAACCCCCACGAGACATTGTATAAGGGCAATCATTCTTTCTACCACTCTCTTGTGCTTTTTGCCTGTGAATAAGAAAGTAAACAAAAGAAAAAGGTTACAATCAATTAAGATAATTGACAAGTAAATAAAATGAAAAATAAGTCAACTAACTTATAGTACGGATTAGGACGAGGCTGACCATCTTTCACCTCGATATGAATGTAATTGTTAGCCAAATTTGTCTTAAACTTGCTCCAACGCTCATAACAATACGTCATTATCTTGTTGTACAAGATCTAGCTCTGAGGAACGTCGTAGGTGAGCTGGAATGCATGCATTGAAGGAGTAAGTGACAAATTTGTGACATATTTGATAATCATTACATGCAGAAGAGAATTGTATACCTAGATAGTATCCCAAATATGTTGCTTCACCTTTTCATCAACATTTCTCTACCCCTCTATTAAGGTGCTAGGCTTGTTGCATGCATGAAGGCCGACAAAACTCCTATATCGGCTTGCATTAGGCCCGATTGATTTCTAATATCTATCAAACTCAATCAATATCTTTTTTCCTGCACTCCGACTGAGGGAAATGTTTGTCAACCGTGTGCCACATTAACCCCTCTGTACAGACTGGCTACTGGGCTCACTATGATCCTGGCCCTGAGCATTGCTAGGCTCGATATGATTAACACTAGCTGGCTGACTCTGCTGAGCACTAGGTGGCTGACTTTGAGGTGCACTAGGTGGCTAATCCTCTACACTAGGACGTTGGGGATCCGTCATTTTCCTATAACGACAACAAAGAAAGATAAATCCTTAAGCTATAACATGAGAAGACTATGTCTATAAAATAACTATATACATTATTCGGATATAAATCATAATCATAATTAGTTTAGCTAGTTAACTTCAAAGTAGTATCATAAAGAGATATCCTCCCATATTCCCTCATGATGATCATTTCTTGTACCGTTCTCATTATCTGCTTCATCTTATTTGTTCAATTCTGGTAGACCCTTAGAAAAAAAAAGGAGTCTCAAGAAGATCATAATTTGAGCGACTTTTCTCATCAATATCAATAACCTTTTTTTCTTGAAGAGCTACAGACCACATTTTATTTGCCTGATCAGTAATATAGAACACTTGTTGTGCTTGATCTTCCATAATGAAAGGTTCATCCCTAAAACTACTACTATTCAGGTCTACTAATGTAAATCCTAACCTATCGATCTTCACACCATTATTGACACTGTAACCCCTTACCTCAACTAGCATAATTAATATTCGATAATGTATAACCAAAATGGGTTAGAGACCGTCGGATAATTCAAAACTCATTTTAAATTCCTTCCATATAGTAGGGACTTCACAATATTTTCAAAATTTCTTTCCAATCATGGTCTCAAGTTCAAACATCGAATATAATTACCTGTGTAGTTATATTTACATTCAAACATATCAGAGTGTATAACAAAAATCCCGGCAATTCCCCGGGTTTCACTCATTCACTAAAAGGTTTACAATTCCCATATAGGGGATTACACGACTATATTCAACTACTAATTACAACCCAAAAATAATTTACAAGATCCCTGTCCAGTCTGATTAACCAACATATCTAAAAGCAAATTTCCCTATAGGGTTCTAACCGCTCCGGGTTGTGCGCTTCTCCTTAGAGCCACTTGCCCTGTCTAAAATGTTAGTCAAAGGAAAGAATGAGATTCAAGAGAATCCCAGTAGTAACAAAATATTTATACCACACATAAGCACACAGCATGTAAGCAAATCATCATACAGCAGCAGCACAAATCACACTCCACCCTCATCCCCTTTTACATCCGGGAAGGCACTCTGTCCTAACCCGAACCATTGTTAGCGACTTAGGGACTATTGGCGTTGCTGTGCATACATATAGCCTCATAGCTCATATAGCCATCCGGCTTTCATAATTGGCCCGTCGGCCTTCACAAATAGCCTTTCGGCTTTTCACATAATCACACATATCACACCCCATCCTCATCCCCTTTTACCGCCAGGAAAGCACACTGTCCTAACCCGAACTGTTGTTAGCGACTCAGGGACTATTGGCATGGCGGTGCTTACACATATCCACAAATGTCACAGCATACGAATTCATCACAATCAATGATATAACACACATACAATGGCTCACATATGGTATAAAGAAGAAGTCACTACCTTGTTCCTTCCTGACGTTCATTGGCAAAGTAGGCTCGCAAGGACGGCAGATGTCAAATCCTATAAACCAAGTTAGGGACAATAGATCAATCTCTTTTTTAAGTTCTTAATTCCATAATACTTTAAGTTGGTATTCATATAAACTCTTTAGGTGGCTATTAAATGCCTAAACATATGCCTAAAGGGTTGGGAGAAACTACCCCAAAGATACCTTTTCTGAAAAAAGAACACTAATTTTTGGGCTGCCTCACTCTGGTAAAGGAAGTCTCACTCAAGTGTTGCCCTCACCCGTGCTCGAGTCCTAGCGAGTGAGACAAAGGAAGTGCTTGCCCGATAGCAAACCTCAAAATATCTCTCACACTCACTCGAGCACAGGAAGCTACACTCGAGTGATAACCTCAAATGCACTCGAGCACCAAAAAGTGAGGCACCACGAGTGACTACCCGAGAGCAAACATAAATTCCAGAGTCTTAAACTTACTCCCTCACTCAAGCACAGGGAGCTATACTCGAGTGGTGACCTATAACACTCGCGGACACAGAAGTGGACTCATGATTTCTGCCTGAAGACTTGACCAAAATACCCAGAATTTCATACTGCACTCGAGTAAGACCCTTCCTCACTCGAGTGAAGCTTATTAGAAGCCAGATCGTAGTAACTGATACACTTTTCCAGATTTACCAAAATTGGTTCCAATGGTCCCAACCTTTATACCAAAACTCATTCCCCTCTAAAATTCCATAAGGAACCTATTGGTAAACTCAAAACAACCAAAATTTTATCACAATGGCACATCCTACTCTTCTAACCACATTGCGACCAAAATCACCTAATGATCAAACTTTCCCTTTTCAAATCCAAACCACAACCATTGACACCAAGACACTATTTAGCATCTATTTCATCACAAAACACTAGTTACTTCAAACATTTCATAATTAGGCTAAAATCATGGCAAATTCTAAAGTTCTCAAAACTCAACCAATGATCAAAACAATTATACCAAAATACTATAGATACTCACCCCTCCAACTTCTAATGATTAGCTTCTTGATTCTTCAACTTTCCAAAATTCACAATCTCTCAACCACCACCAATGAAAATTCTGAAACCATAGATTTAAAGCTCTCAACCTCTTGCACAACATTAATAAAGAACATTTGAGCATGTGAAGTCATTTGGAGTACCTACCTCAAGATTTCTTCTATCTCTTTCCTTCCTTGTGTAGCGAAAATGGAGAATGATGAGAAATAAGATGAGAGATGATAGTGAATGGATGAAGATCAGTTTTTCCCACACACACACTCCCATAACCGACTTGGAGGAGAGAGGGAAGAGAAAATGAGTTTGAAATTTTGACTTTGATCCAAGGGTCCTTATGGTGACACTAGGCAACATCTTACTCTTCCTCCCATGAGTTCATATGAACTCATCCACACTTGATTCCACCTCTTGCTCAATATATCCTAGCCATTGATCTCAATTACCAAGGATTTTCCTCTCCAGTAGCTGACCAATCGATCGATAAATTTACCGTTTTGCCCTTGATTGACACAATGCTTACTAAACCATCAACAAACACATTTGCATCATAAATCACATTATTTACTTCAAAAGTGTTTAATTAACATTAATTACATCACTTTGAAGTTATTAATCCTTAATTACAATTCAGGATATTACAGACACCAACCCACTTACATTTGAAAATGGGAAATCTAATATTAACATAGTCAACTACCTAAATCTCTTCAATAATCCCATAATAAGGTATGACAACCAATTTAGGGTTCTTATCTTTTGAACTAGAGAAGTGTATAGATTCAGCCACTAATACAACACCACTGTTTTGGATGGTGCTCTTATCATCTAGGGACTTCATGTAAACGGTATAACCATTGATCACAAATAAAGTTCAACTTATGACATCAACTTCAGAACCATGTGCTAACCAATTTATTGTATCAGAAACACATTCTTCTTCGTCAACCTTTTGATTGAACCAACGTGTGAAAGTTCTGTTATGCTTCCTAATTAACATTTGTTCAGTCATTTGACTATTTTGTTTCCGTACAATTTCTTTATGGTCATTCATGTAATATTAAACTTCATCAACATTATTCAAGATGTACAAGTAGACTTGTTCCAATTCATCAGGATCTATGCTCTTTACTGTTGCCCTGTGTCTACCCCCTTCTTGATCATGACGTTTAGGAAGCCCAATATGTCCTACATTTGACAAATAATGTTGACAAAATTCCATAGCTTCTTCAGAAACATATTTCTGAACAATAGATGCTTCAGGCCGGTTAGGGTTCCTCACATACCGTTTTAGGATTTTCATAGTTCTTTCAATTGGGTACATCCACCTGAAATAGATAGGGCCACACAACTTTATCTCACTCACTAGATGAACAATCAAGTGTACCATGATATCAAAAAAGAAGGAAGAAAAAGCTTCCCAAGCTAGCATAAGATCATATATCCTTCATTTTCCAATTCCTCCAGTCGTTCTGTGTCAGTGACTTTACTACAAATAGCATTGAAGAAGAAATAAAGTCTAGTCAATATGTGTCGAAGATCATATTTGACAATGCCTCGAATAGCTACTGGGAGTAGTTGTTGCATTAAGACATGACAATCATGAGACTTTAGCTATATTAATTTCAAGTCTTTCATCGATACAAGCTTTTTAAAATTTGAAGAATACCTTGAGGGAACTTTGGTGCCATGTACACACTCACAAAAACTTCTTTTCTCATCCTTAGATAAAGTATAAGCAGCTGGAGGACAAAAGGTTCTCTTACCATATGGCCTTGAATGTAGGTCTTCTCGTATTCCCATTTCTTGTAAATCTAATCTTGCCTGCACGCCATCCTTAGAACTTCCTTGTATGTTAAGCAGTGTCCCAACAATACTATCACGTATATTTTTCTCCACATACATGAAATCAATACAGTGTCTCATATCAAGATTGTGCCAGTATGGAAGATCGAAGAAGTCAAACCTTTTTTTCCATATATTTTTCTCATTTCTACTCTTTGTAGACTTACCAAAAATAGTATTAATATTTTTCATATTTTCATAAACTTTCTCCCCAGTCAATGCCTCCGGAGCATCTTCAAACTCTTGGCCACCAAAAAAAGCTTTTTTTAATCTACGATATGGGTGGCTTCGTCTAAGAAATCTCCTATGACCAATATAAACTGTCTTTTTTCCATGTTGAAGTTGATGGTAGTATGTGCCTTCTTCACAAATCGGACATGCTTTATGGTCTTTAACGCTATATCCTGACAAGTTTTCATATGCAGGGAAGTCATTTATAGTATAAAAGATCATTGCTCGCATATTAAAAATCTCCTTCTTGTTCGCATAAAAAACATTGACACCTTCATCCCACAACTCTTTCAAGTCTTCGATCAAGGGTTCTAGGTAAACATCTATGTCATTTCTAGGTTGATTTGGTCCTGAAATCAATATAGACAACATAATGTACTTTTATTTCATACATAACAAGGAGATAAGTTGTAAATTACAACAGAACAGGCCATGAACTATGTATACTACTTAGGCTACCATAAGAATTCATGCCATTTGTGCTAAGTCCAAGCGTGAGATTCCTAGGTTCTTCACCGAAGCTAGGAAATAATTGACATATTTTTTTCTATTGAAAGAATCAGCTGGATGTCGAACCTTTCCATCAGAAATCCTCTCATCCGCATGCCATCTCAAATTTTTGGCATCAATTTCATTAGTAAACAAGCGCTTGAACCTTGGTATGATTGAAAGATACCACAACACTTTTACAATGGCCTTATTTGATTTATACCTCAAAGTTTCACATATCGGACATTGTTCTTTCTCTTCATACTCTTTTCTATATAATATGCAATCATTAGGGCATACATGGATCTTTTTATACTTCATCCCTAATGGACACAGTATTTTTTTTTAGCATCATAGTATCGACAAGGTAGCACATTATCATTAGGAAGCATGCCTTTAAAGGCCTCAAGTGTTTTTGAAAAACTCTTGTCGATACATCCATACCATATTTTCAAGCTTACTAATTTCAATACAACTTTCAGCAAGTGGTATTTTTTGCAGCCTGGGTACAATGGCTTCTCGGCATCACTGCACATATTATCATATACATGTGATTGTTCAAAAGCCTCTTCTCCTACATCATGAATAATTTCCTTTATCTGATCATCCAAATCCATGTCATTATCATCACAAGTCACTCCCCTTATTGAGATGCACTTGGCATTTCTAATTATTCACCATGCCATACCCATACTATATACATCTTACAAAACCCTTCACAAATTAAATGTGTATATATATCTGCAGCACTTAGTCACTTCTCAATCAAACATTCTATACAAGGGCAATAAAACATCTCACTATCATCATCAGCATTTCTTTTTACAAAGTCTAAAAAATCATTTACCCCATAACACTTGTCCGTTTAGCTTTTATCCAACTACGGTCCATATAATCCAACACTTTTTTTTTGTTTTCTACTTGTTCCCCAGGAAAAGGCAGGAGTATGATGAGAGTGTACAATCATTACACCTAAGTACCTAGTTTAACTACTACATAATGAACAAGTATAAGAGAGTAAAGAGCTAGAGATTAAAGAAGAGTAATCTGAATAGTACAAGCCTCATTAACAATGCAAATCTGTCCAATACAATGGGTCAACTACCATATATATTGCCAGTACGAACAATAGAAATAAAATAGTACCATAGGGATTAGGGGTTCAGTAATTAGGGACCTATTAGTAATTAGACACGGTTAAGGCCATGTTTGGCTAATGCTGCTCTTAAACGGCTAGTGCCACTAATGGTTTATCCCGGTCTTCTAATTTACTAGCCTAACTAACTTTCAAAATATTCCAATTACGATATCATATCATATATATAGGAAAGATCAATTTTGGTTGGCATCATTTCAATTATTTAATGGCAAAGACTAATTGAATTACCTGTCAATCACTAAACCAAAGGCTTTGAAGATCGGAAACTACACGGGAAAGATGAGTTTGGTATGATGGGGTGGATTGCATGCTAGAAGAAAGGCTTTAAAGACCATAAACTACAAATCAATAACCAAAAGCAATAAAATAAGCCTCAACAACAATTATAGAAAAGGTGAACTTCAACAATAATAAAACCAATATTCACAGACAATCATGATTGATTGAAAGGAAATCATCATATATGTCTCATGATAGTTCATGTTTCATGAAATAGTTCAATGACTAGTGGGTCTAAATGTATGTTAGGAACTCTCAATGAACAAGAACAATAACAATCAAGCTCATTATAAGATATTGGTCAAACATGTATAAGATATAAAGAAGATATGTGCATCTCATTTAAATGTCAGAACCATAGAAAAAGAACAAATTAAACCACTTGTTTTCAATTTTCAATACGAAAAAAATGTTTTTTTAAAAAAAAAAATACTAGCTTTTATTTTACAAAATTTTCAAAAGTTCTGAGTATAAGTTTATCAAACATAGGATCAATTACCTCCCATAAATATTTCCTACAATCATTAATGTAAGAGCCATGTGTTAGATTCCAATTTTTGATGATCACAAAAGATTATTGTGTGTTGTAGTAAGAAACTCATGTTTTGTAAGTTTAGACAATGGTTGAAAATGTTACCAAATGCATCTCACAAAGTTCAGAGGTCATTGTTGTTATTTTAAGTGATGCACTCGAGTGATGGAAGTTAGCACTTGAGTGATAAGCAGTTTTGCACTCAAGCACAACGAGTATTGAATTGAAAGTGTTTGACAGAAGCAGTCTTTAGCCAAAAATACCAGGACAACGCGAGTAATGGACGCAGCACTTGAGTGATGATGTGATTGGCACTCGAGCATAAAGGCATACTCGTGCAAGTGTTTGACAGAAAGCAATGTCAGAGACAGGAAATGATCGTTGCACTCGAGCACAGACTCAATACTCGAGTGATAGTGTAACCCCCTTCCGTAATTATATCCGAAATACGCAATAAAAATGAAATAGAGACCAATAAGAATTAAATAACATTTTACAAACCCATCTACCAGACGGGGTTTTCATAAATACCTTTCGAAATCTAATTAACCTGGTCTCATATTCAATTTCGAATACAATTACATCATGCGGAATATCACATTTATACAAATATCAGAGTGTACAACCATATCATCCCGGCAACTTCCAGGTTCATACCTTTACATAAAATTCATAGGGCACATTCGCCTTTTACAATTCCTCAAACGGGGATTACACAAATCCTCTCAAATACATCTACAAATATCATATCCAAACATATTCCAACCCGTACATATCCAAATCTAAATCCAAATATACATAATACTCCCAACTATGATAACCAACTACCAAAATCTATAACCCGAAGTAGTCCTCATCGCCTTTGCCTGTTTGCTCCAACCTCGATCCACCTACCCTGTCTAAAATGTTGGTAGGGGAGGGTGAGATTCGAGAGAATCTCAGTAGGAAACAAATACCTACATGCATGTATGATATGTGTTTAATGCATGACATGCTTGCAATACAAAACTCATGTTCACACAATGACATATCTGCGTGCTCAATGTTTCAACAACATACTCATGGGCCATAGCATAACTAGAAACAGAGCTACAATCATTCATAAATGTTTCACATAATCCAGCAAAGCAATACATGCATTAATACACAAACACAAATATCAAAGCATGCAAGAGAGGTAAGTTCCCTACACTTTTCTTTCCACGTATGCTCCAGCTCCGCTTACTCGCGATCCAAACGAATACTGAACCCTATAAACCAAATCAGGGATATAGGGTCAATCTCAATTCCAAATCCTTACCTTTATATCACTTAAAGTTGGTTACCATTCACACCCTTTAGGTGGCTAAAATAAGCTCAACGAAAGCCTAAAGGATTGGGACGTACTAGGTTGGAAATCACCTTTCAAAATCACAAATTGCTGAAAATGGGGGTTGGCTGTAGCCAAGACCCTCTGGCTGCAGCCAAAACACACACAGAAGGTTTCTGGCGGCGGCCAAAACGTGCACAGAAACTTTTGCGCTGCAGCCAGGATTTTCTACTGCAGCCAAAGAAACTTCACAAATTCATAACTAATTCCCCAAAAATCGAAATGAAGTGATCCCAAAGCCAAATGAAAGCTATTCAGGTCCTCTTCATAGGAAAAATATGGTTCATTACTGGAAATCACCACACAAATCCAGATTTACACAAAATCCAACATTGCTCCAAAACAGAATCCAGTTTCGTCCTCAAACTTTAGACAAACATAAATCCCAGTTCAAAAAACGAAATGACACATATTATATGTCCATTTTGAAGCTTAAGATGTGAAATTCAAGACTGGAAAGTTTCAGAATTTTTAGAGACCATTTGCCCATTCAAAACGCTCACACAAATAGACTTCCCAGAACAGAAATTTAATGGACAGATTTCCAAATTTGCACAATTGGCTTCCAATGGTTCAATTTTTATATCAAACATCATTCTCACACAAAATTTCGCAAGGAATCCATTGGAAATACCAAATCAACCAAATTCACATTATATTGACATGTTTCACAATGAATTGCAACATGTCACACAATATCACATTTCAACTCAACATTGCACAACTTTCCATCTCAAGTTCCTAAATCAATTCCAATGACCAAATACCACAACATGGCACCATTTTCAACATAAAACACAACCCAATTCATCCAATCCAAAATCACAAGAAAATCAGGGCAAAATTCGAAATTCACTAAACTCATCCACAATTCACAAAACTTAGATCAAAAGGCTTCAAATACTTACCTCTTCCTCTTTCCCAAACCAATTCTTTGATTCTCCATCTTTCCAAATTTCCTCAAGCCATCAAACACCTTCAATCAAGAATCTAAAACCATAGCAATGAAGCTCTCATCACTATGAACAATATTAAAGAAGGGTATTAGAGCATTAGAGGACAAGAAACAAGCCAGATCTCACCTTATTCTTTTCTCTTTCTTCCTAGCTTTGGGACGCCATGGAGAAACAAGAGAGAGAGATGAGATGATGAAATGAAGATGATGAAGAAGGGAGCAGATTTTTAGGGCCAAAAACCGTCCAAATAAGGGAGGAGAGGAGAGAGGGAAGAGTTGACAAATTGACAAAGATCCAAGGGTCCAAATCTTGCCACTTGTCATGATCTTGATCCATCTTCATGAGCTCACATAGGCACTAGCACACATGATTCCACCCTTTGATCTCTACACAAATCAATCTCAACCAATGGTCTTGAAGTTACCAATGAGTTCCCTCTTCGGTAACTGACCAATTGGCCGGTAACTTTACCGTTTTGCCCCTGATTACGGCAATTCCTCTTGAATCACCACCAAACACACCATATCATTCCTTTTCTTCCACAATGCGCCCTCCCCTCTATTTTAAGTCAATTCGGAAGTTAATCCATAATTGAACTTAAATATAGGGTTTCGGCGTTGTTCACCGCACATACGAATAACATCGGGTGCCAACTCACACCATAATCTCCAAAAGGGTTTATTTATCACTAACCATATCCACTTTTGGAGTCATTATCTCTTAATCACAATTTAGGATCTTGCTAAACCGGGGCTTAGCAATCCACTTATTTCAGACTTATTCTCTAGCCTCGAATCTCAAAATTCGGGGTATTACAGATAGCCTCAAGCTCACTCGAGTCCTGCAAAGTGTGGTACAGGAATTGTTTACCCGAGAGTAAGGAAAACTTAAAGTGAGAAGTGCACTCAAGCAATGGCTTTGGTACTCGAGTGATGGAACATCACTTGCAAGTGCAAAATCACTCAAAATCACACTCTTGAAAGATAGGCTGCGAGTGTTATCCAGAGACGTAAGTCCATAGTACAAAATATATATTCACTTAAGTGAGACAAGATGCACTTAGGTGAGGGCCCGTATCACCCGTAAGTGCTAAAACACACTCTTGTGAAAAATGGTGCAAGTGCAGTCCAGAAGCAAAGCCTGAAGTTGAAATACAGTGGAGCACTCGAGTGAAACTTTGTCACCCGAGTGAGGGCCCATATCACCTACAAATGCAAAATCACACTCTTGAAAGATAGGCTGCAAGTGTTATCCATAGATGTAAGTTCATAATACAAAATATACATGCACTTGAGTGAGACAAGATGTACTCGAGTGAGGACCCGCATCACTCTCAAGTGAGAAAATGCACTCTTTCCTTTTCACATGGAAGTGCAACTTCAGAGTTGTAACCTCCTTCGCAATTATATCTGAAATACGTGATTAAAACGAACTAGAGACCAACGATTAATCAAAACTCATTTCAATTCCCCATCCTTAAGATAGAGTTTTCACAAATACTTTTCAAAATACAATTCATCTGGTCTCATATTCACATTTTGAATACAATTAGTTCGTGAAGATAAATCACATTTATAACATATCAGAGTGCACAATATAATTCCTGGAAACCCCCAGTTTTCTATCTTCACAAAAGGGTATATATAAGGCACATTAGCCCATACAATTTCCCAAACAGGGGATTACACAAATCCATCTCAAATTCATAATCAATTACTTATTCAAATATAAATACAAATCCAGATAACCAAATATACATCCCGAAGGAGTCCTCACTGCCCTTGGATGCTTACTCCCTCCTTGAGCTGCTTGTCATGTCTAAATTGTTGGTAGGGGAGGGTGAGATTCGAGAGAATCTCAATAGGAAAACAATACCAATATGCATGTATGATAAATGTTTAATGCATGACATGCTTGCATTACATAACTCATGATTATTACACAATGACATATCTGCAAGCTCAATGTTTCAAATAACATACTTATGGCTATAGTATAAACAGAAACATAACTTCAAACATTCATATGTATTACACATAATCATGCAAAGCAATAATATGCACCAACACACCAAGACAAATATCCAATACAAGCAAGAAAGGTAAGTTCCCTACCTTAACCCTTTTATACCTCGAAATGTGTGCCTCGTAAAGCGTGCCAACGACTCAGCTCACAACTTGGTCCTATAATTCCAAATATACAATTTAGACACTTCCATAGTGTTTCTAGGGGTTATATGAGCCTATTATGAAAATTTACTAAAATGCCCTCGGGGACCCAACCCGGCCTCGCCATACTCGGTCCAACTGCACTTTTTCTGAAATTTTGACATGAGCTATTCTGACATATTTTTGCCCAAGGAATCCATTTCCAGACTCGGAATTATCAAATTCAATGTAAAATTACAAAATTACCCTTGACAACCCCACTTTAAGGGTTTTAGGGGCGTTTTCGTAATTATGCTTTTTTCGCCTTTTCCCAAAAAGTAACCAACTGTAACCCCACCTAAATTTCCCTCTTGAACTCAATGAAACCATCAAATCATTAGAAATCCAACTCTAAGGCCCATTTATAGCCCTAACCGAAATATATGGGTTTTCCAGGAAAAATCGGGGTTTTACGATTTCGGCTCCGTAAACGCGTTCATTTCTACTCCTAACCACTTTATTGACTATTCCATTAGGTTATAACTACCATTTGAACCAAAATTAGGCAGCATAACCCTTAGGCAACTTAATTTCCAAAATTTAAAACCAACGGCAATCCGGCAAAATTTCAACGATTAAATTGCCCACAACAGCCAGAATAGTTAATATAGGAAGGTTTAGAAGTTACCTTTCGCTTCCCTCTGGCTTTTCTCAACAAGGCTGAAACCCTAAGTCCTCCAACACCAAATTTAAGCCTCCAAACCTTAAATCACATGTATAGGAAGCTTAGGATCAGAGTTATACGCATTAGGAACCAATTTACGAAAGAAAACACTTACCTCATAGGCGATTTCACCAAAAACATAATTACTTTCTCCAAAATTCACCATTTTACTTTCTTTAATACCCCAAAGATATAAGAATCATTAGGGAATAAATTTGGGCTCCTGCTAAGTTGGGGCTTAGCAATCCATTTATTTCAGGGTTATTCTCTAGCCTCAAATCTCAAAATTCGGGGTATTACATTTCTCCCCCCGTTCAATAAATTTCATCCTCGAAATTTGTCACACCACTTAAACCATAACCTCGGATGCCTCTTCATACGGCTTCCGTTTCACAAATTATTTCACATTAGGACAGTTCCTTCCAGACCACTTACATAATGGTACATCATAAATCTGATTCTCGCAAAATTTTATATGAATTAATGTATCGTGCTCGGTTTCTTTCCAACCACACAACACTCGGGATTCTCATAATCACAGTATAATTCTGCTATCACCTTATACAGGTGATAGTGCCATATCTTTGGCATGAGCACGAATGCAACACAATGTCATGAAACCGCAATTGGCCCATTACACGATTGCCACACAAACACATTCACCACCTAATTGCTAAACGAATGCAATCGCCTCCTCGTATGATTGCCACCACACTATCATCACATAATCACAATCACTGCAAGTCTCCAGATCATGAGTGGGCTAGCATATCTCACAATCCATAGTAGCTGGGAGGCATAGGCCACCACTCTGCTCAATCTAGTCACTTCTTTCGGGAGTAACTCAACACACCATAATTCATTACACCAAGTCTCAAAATTCGGGGTATTACAAGAGGAGAAAATATACTATCGCTTTCAAGTGAACCCTCAGTGCACTCAAGTGATGCTTTGTCAGAAGCCAAAACGCACCAGACTTACAGGGATCAATCCAAACATGGTTTAATGTTATTTATACATGAATAAATCCCTAGTTTTACTGACATTCACTACAACACTGTATAAGGAGGGTTAGATAGATCAAGCATGAACGAATCACTATTACAATAGAACTCATCAAGCACTAACACAATACTTTTCTTCTCTATTGGATGAAGAAACCAAAATAAACTACCTAAAGGGAAATTCTGCAGTAGTATAAATATAGCCAATTCTTCATACATTCTCTTCTTGCTCTCTCTTTTTATTTAAAAAATAGAATTAGGCAGGCCAGAGAACGAGTTCCTTTCCTGTTGACTTGGAAGCTTTTCTTCAACTGAAACTATAAGGATTTGTAATGGTGACACCTACATCTAATCAGTGCTCATGCAGCAGCAACTTCAACAATAATACTTTTATTCTTCAACTCAAATCTAATTGGCTTGCCCGAAGTACTATTACCTTAAAAAAGGATTTGAGAAGTTTTCTATGCTTGTTATTTTGCGAGAACTCATATAATATTGATTTAGTTAGATAGTTCTAACAATATCTATCTTATTGTTCTGCAGACTTTCATGTATAAAAAATGCTTTAATTTACATGAATAAGAAAAGGACAACACCAATAATATAGGAACCACAAGGATGTATTACAATCATTACAATCACAGAAGAATGAAAGAAAGAATAAGGAACAGAGAAGCTATCATAATGCAAACAAATGTCTCAGACAAAAGAAAGACCAGTAATGTCTCAAAAATCAGAACCACAATGCCCCCACATTTCCAATCTCCCAAATCATATCCATAACCTTCTTCGTCAGCCATAGCAAACAAATCACACACAAAAAATAGACGAAGAAAAAAACTACCTGGAAGAGAATTAGGGCTTCAACAAGTTTATGATCCAAATTTTGCATATTGAGGATGCATAAAAATGAGAAGAGATTGTGTTAAGTGCCGTCAAACCTTGACACTCAATGAAAAGAGAGAGGACCAATATACCCTAACACTGAGCAACGGGGATGATAGCTCCAAGATCCCATTCTCACGGCGGAAGTGCAATACCAATCCAAGGTGACACACTAATTCCACTCTTGTAATGACTAATTTGGAGGAGCTGTTTGTTCTTAAGTGTTTGCTGTTCAACCTAGAAGGATTTTAGAATGAAAGAAGGCGCAGAGCTTAAGCTGCGAAAGTAATTTGGGGAAGACTTTTAAGACTGTTTATTCTAACAACTGGTCTTAAAAGTCTATCTTTTAGACCAGTTATTAGAATTAGGGGTGTTCAAATCCGGGACCAGGACCGGGATCTACCACTCCCGGTCCCTGTCCCGGTTTTTGGCCGGGATGCAAATTGCATCCCGGTCCCGGTAATCCCGAGCGGGACCGGGATCAAACCGGGAATTCCCGGTTTTTTTAAAAAAAATTAAATTTAAAAAATATTATTATTTTAGTTAAATTTTCTATAATCTAGTGTTTAAAGTAATTATTTAACATCTAATAAGGCCATAATAATCACACAAGTTGATCTAGAATTGAAGAATAACATTTTATTATTATTATTATGATCACCTTCATCATTTTTGTTATTATTTTTATACATTATATAGTAGGATTAGTATCACGATATATATGGTTTAACTCCAACTAAGCATGTGATACACATTTTATCAAATGGTAACTTAAATTATGGGATAAAAAAATACAAAAATAAAACAATAACTTAATTTTTAAGAAAAAAAATTTAAAAAAAATATTAAAAAAACCGGGACCAGGACCGGGATCACAACATGTGTGACTGGTCCCAGTCCCGGTCCCGGGTCCTATAGATCCCAGTCCCAGTTTTCTCGGTCCCGGTCCCGGTCGGGACGGGAAATTCCTGGGATCAAAATGTCCGGGACCGGGACCGGGACAGGGACACTTTGGACACCCCTAATTAGAATAACCGGTCTTAGAAAGCTTTCTTTTAGACCGGTTATTCTATTAACCGGTCTAAAATAAATATTTTTAGACCGGTTATATCAGTAACGGTCTAAAAAATAATGAGTTTTTAATTTTTTTTTTCCCGCTGAACCTTTTAGACCGGTTTAAATCCAAGCAGGTCTAAAAGGTTTAATCTTTTTAGGCCGATTAGTGTAGAGCCTGTCTAAATAATATTTTTTAGACCTTATATCACTCTAACCGGTCTTCCAATTTGTTTATAATTACGAAAATACCACTGGTCATTTCTTTTAGACCTTATCCACTATAACCGGTCTAAATGTGCCGGTCTAAAACACCTTTTTTATACTAGTAACATGAATTTAAGTTATTTAATTTAGGTCTTTATAATATATCTTAAACATAGGAGATGGTTGGGGGATTTATTTTAACCCGAAATATAATATCTCAACCTACTTTATTTTTTAAATTTATAATTTTTTTTCTTAAACTCTCTATTAAGTATTTATTGCACATATTAAGAGGTTTCAATTAATGAATAGTTGTAATGTAAATTATTAAAGAGGGTATTTTAGGAAAATCAATACATATTTTTTACAAATAATTAATTTAGCTAAGTTTTTAATTTTTATAAATTAGTTAGCCATTTCATATATTAAGGTGAGAATAGATTTGTAATATTTTTTAGAGTAACAAAAGACAAGCACTATAACTTTTACCAGCCATCTCCACCCGCATCGTTAATTTGCAGTTATGGCTTGGTGACAAATTATATAACTATATATGATTCATGAATATCACCCAAAATAAAAAGTTTGATTCATTAAACAGGACTTCTTTTTTTTTTTTGGCCCGGGAACAGAACTAATGTTTTATTATTATGAAGTTTTGACCACTAATAACTCTTGTGGGCTAATTAGCTTTTTCGCATTAAGATGGATCCAATTTAAATATTATATGTATTATAATGGTGTTGGTATGTGAATGCTGACTTCCATTTCCACTATAAACTTTGATAATTTGTAATTTTAATACATTCCACCAAATTAATAAATAATATTTGGATAATGGAGCCCTGGAATCCCATCTAGAAAGGGTAAAGCAAATTATAAAGGACAACAAGAAAAGTATTTCATATATGGGCAAAAACGTAATTCTTGTCTGACCTAAAAACAAATTTATGGATTTGGATTGATAATTTCATTTGTGACAAGTTTCTGAAAACAAGTCTGGAGATGTCATTAAATGCCAGCGAAGGACTGGCCCTTAAGAATCTATATGTGATAAAATCATCTTAATAAAATTCGGCCCTCCTATATATGCATTTAATTTTATTAAATTATAACTTTTTCAACTATTTTGAAATATAAAAAATAACACAATTTATATTGTAAAATTATTTATTTAAATCATAAATATCAATAAAATAAAGTATAGAATTATTTTCCAAACTCTCAAAACTAATACAAATCAAACCACACACTTATATCAACATAAAAACCTCAAACACTAGTATGGTAATAATTCTTGTAGGCAAAGAAAAAATAATAGGTTATCCCCGTAGTTGCATAGCGCCACAACCAACGAGTATGATTAGTGATAGTGAATAATAATAATGAATTAGTGATAGGTTATTATGGTAGGAAAAAAAAGTGATAGGTTTATATTATTTTAATAATTCATTAAATTTTAATAATAAAATATATATATATGAGCTTAAACGGAATAGCCCTTAGCTCGAATAAACCATTTTATTTTTGAACCCTTTATGCTTAGCCCAATTTTATTTTGAACCTCCTAAAATACAAGCCCAACCCTCCACTTAAATAGTTGGCCTGACGGCTCAACTCGTTTTGACGGTTCTAACAAGTTCCAAATCACATTCACATGCATCTCATGTAACATTTATTGAAATTAGAAAAATTCCCCCATAGAGGTCATTTTTTTTCTCAAGGTAAAATAGAGGAATCAAAATGTATACACATGACGCAAAAAACAAATTTAGTGGGTGGAAAAAAAATATTAAGTGAAATGAACAATAATTATAGGTTAAAATATACTTTTAGTCATTTAAGCTTACATGATGTATACTTTTGGTCCCTTAACTTTAAAAAGTATACTTTTGATCTTATAATTCTAATACCATTAGAATTGTTAACGAAAAATATTGACGCAGTAAACTCAAGTGATGACTGTGTAAGTATAAGTGCTAACTATGTAATTAAATACTATTAATCTTCAATTTAAAATATGTGTAAATTGAAAAATATCAAAAACCTAATGCAGCAATTTGTCGGTTTATTTTAGTTTAATAATATAAATATATTATATTTAAAAATTAAAACTTAAATATATTTTGTCAGCTATACTGTCATCACTTGAGTTTGCTGCATCAACATTTTCCGTTAATAACATTAATAGTGTTAGAAATATATGATCAAAACTATACTATATAAAGTTAATGGACCAAAAGTATACTTATGTAAAACTTAAAGGACTAAAAATATGTTGTAGCCATAATTATACAATAGAGTTACTTCATTCCATGAGTATGTATATATCTATAATAAATGCACAATTTTTGACGTTGTAACTCAACTTACAGGGAAAACAAAATCTCTAAGTGCATGCTTTTAGCTAATGATATACTTCCTTTAATCCTGTTTATAAGCAATATTCTTGCACAAAGAATGAGTTTTATATAAAAGGGTGGACCAGTGCACTTTAGCCTTGTCTAAAAATTTAATATACTTTTTTTTCCCAATGTTTACCCACATTTACTAACATGTCTCTCATCTCTTTTTCACACTTATTCTCTCATCCATTTTCTCACTCGTTCTCTTTCACACTTATCATCTTCACAAATAAGGCAATACTTGAAAAAAAATTGCATCTCTCACATATTTATTGCTTTTAGGTAATTTTAACCTACAATTCGTTCTCTGTAATTTAGATAGTTTTGCTTACAAAAGGACCAAGGATAGCAGTTCTTGTGATTGCATCAAAAGAAAATATTAAATTTAAACTTAAATTATAGAGAATGACTTTTGTAATATCCTGAATTTTGGGATTGGAGGTTTGGGAATAAGCCTAAATTAAGCGACTATTAAGTCTCGATTTAGCAGGTGTCTCAAACCTATCCCCTAACGTTTCTTATATCTTTGAGGCATTAAAGGGAATAAAATGATGAATTAAAGAGTATGAGAAATTTGTGTACAAAAATGGAATTTGTTGGAGTTGCAAGTGCATTTCGTTTCATTACTTCCAGTGGGACGGTGTTGTTGTGAAATGCATTTCCTTGACCAAATGATATTACAATATTATTAAATTTTATATGATAAAAGTAGACATCTTAAGTTTTAATTTGATAGATCATATGACTCAGTTAGAGCTATATACAAAAAGTTATGAATTTTTGAAAGACCTAGTGAAATTGATTAGTTTCTGAAACAACATGCAAATATTGAAAATCTAGGAATTTTGTGCTTCTAACTAGCAAAAGGCTATATTTTTCCTTGAAACTAAGCTCAATAAGAGTTCTATAGCATTTTTAATCGCTCCAAAATGATGTCTACAAATTTAGTTATGATTTTTCAAAGTTTAGGCAAAAAAACTACCAGAAAATCCTAAAATAGAGAAAAATGTAATGACATACTTGTAATTTTGTCAAACAAGTGCTAAATTAATTATTTTTTAATTAATTGAAGTTAATTTCAATTAATTAAAGAAAATAAAGGGAGAAAATATATTTGAAATATTTTGGTCAATTAAATATGAATTTATGAAAAATTTGAGTAAAAATGCAATTTTGACAAAAATTGGAACTTTACATATATAGGTAACCGAAATAAGTTGTGAAGCCAATTGAGACCATAGGTAGATATCCCTAGGTGTCTCTTACATGTAGCAGGAAGAAGGAAATATTAGTTGGATTTAATGGACAAAGTTACATGTACATGGGAATTTATGTCATAAAAAGTGGAATTTGTGAATTTTGGAAATTTAATAAATAAGGGAATAATGACATAAGCATAATATAACATATCATCTTCTTCCTCCAAGCTTCAAAACTGACGCTTTATTCAGTTGAACTAGAGAAAGAATGTTTGATAATTTTAGAGAGAGAAAGAAGAAGAAATCTCATAAGGTAAGCCAATTTCTCCAACGGTTTAGTTCCTAACACGTATAACTTCATTCCTAAACTTCTCTTTCATGTTCTTTAAGGTGTTGGAAGCTCAATTTTCATGGTTAAGAAGGGCTAGGGTTCAGCCATATTAGGGAAAAGTCAGAATAAACTTGAGGTAACTTCCAAACTCTTATATATTGACTATTTTGGCTGTTGTGGGCAATTTAATCAATGAAATTTAACCAGATTGCCGTTGGTTTTAAATTTTAAAAATGGGTTTCCTTAGGGGTTATGTTGCCCAAATTGGTACTAAATGGTAGTTGTACCCTAATGGAATAGTCAATAAAGTGATTAGGAGTAGAAAGGAACGCGTTTACGGGGCCAAAATTGAAAAACCCCGATTTTCTCCGAAAAACCCATATATTTCGGCCAGGGCTGTAAATGGGCCTTAGAGTTGGATTTTCAATGATTTGATAGTTCCATTGAGTTCAGGAGGAAAAATTAGGTGGGGGTTATAGTTGGTCACTCTTTCGGAAAAGCCCGAAAAAACAAAGTACGAAAACACTCACGAAACCCTGAAATAGGGGCTGTTAAGGGTATTTTCGTAATTTGACAATGAATTTGGAAATTCTAAGTCTGAAAATGGATTCCTTGAATGAAAATATGTTAGAATAGCCCATGTCAAAATTTCGAGAAAAGTACAGCCGGACTAGGTTTGGCGAGGCCGAGCGGAGACCCAGGGGCATTTTAGCAAAGTTTTACCATTGGCTAATACAACCACAATAAACACTATAGAAGTGTCTAAAATGATACATGGATAGGTTATAACCTATTTCTTGTATATTTGGTATTTTAGGATCGAGTTAGGAGCCTGAAGTTGGCAAGTACTACGAGGCGAGCATCTTGAGGTTAAAAAGGGTTGAGGTAGAGACATTATCCTTCATACTTTATGTCTTAGTCTATATGAATGTGTGGTTACCATGGTTTGTGCTTTTATTAATTAACATGGTATGCCTAAAGAGGATAGTTATTGTCGGAAGTGCACTTACACCTGAGGGATTGGATGAGAATCCAGCTGGTGTACACATAGTAGGGCTGGAGCCATACTCATGTTTACATAATGATGTGTTATATTGTTTATTAATTGGTGCATTTATGGTGCATATCATATTTACTTATCACATGTTATGTGAACGATAATATATTTCTACTGAGATTCCTCAGAATTTCACCCATTTTTCTAAACAAAAAATGTCTCAGCGGATGCCAGCGGATTGAAAGGCAAGAACACAGAGACAAGGAACTGATAGGCACGTTTCCCAAGACATAGACATCGGTTATATGTAGTATGTGTTTGGAATATTTTTGGGATATTCTGTACATATTTGTAACTATTCTCAAATTCTGCACTATCGATTTCGGTATGTAAACAAATACTTTTATCAGTATTTTTGTACTTTTTAATATACCTGTGGAATATGATCTCTATTACTCTGTATATATCGAAATGGAAATGGATGTTAACAACTTTGAAGTTGATATATCCAAAGAGAACTCTAAATAAAGTTATTAAATAAGATCTTTCTACTAACAATATATTTGAGTATTGATAGAGCATAATAGTATTATGAGATTCATATATTTGGCCTCTCCTAATTTAATAAGATTTGTTATTGTTATTGTTGTATATTGATTAGATAAGATTTAAGAAAACTACTATACATTACTATCAGAACCTATACGTGTTAAATATATAACATCAACTAACATGCGTTGTTTTTATCGAAAAGAGCCAAGACCATTTAAACACGAGCCTTCAAATTCAAGCTGGGGAAATCAAAAAGATGTCTTTGAAAGAATAACACTTAATTTAAAACCCAACCTAACTCAAACATGGATGAGCCTGGCTTTGGATAATGAGTAGTTTGTCCTTAGTCTTTACTTTGTCCTACTGTTATTGAAGGGAATCCAGGCTCCTTCCTTCCTTTCATAATGAAGGGAAAATTGTGAAAAAATACTTTATTGAAAACTTGTTTGTCAATGTTAGTCGTTTAGCTTCACCGTAAGCGTACGGGTCGCAAGTAATAAAAAAAGGTTGTTCCCACGAGGACTATGACAAAAATGAATTAATTATCTTAATTAAGTTATCAATCAGGTTAAGTGAGAATATTTTGAAAGAAAATTTATACTTAAAAATTAATTAATTAAATCGAGAACTTCAAGACAGGAGGAACCTATGATTATCTATCCTCTATTTATTTCATGAACTAATTAATTTACCCTCAATAAGCAATCAAACGAAGATATGTATTTGTCTAAGATTCAAAAGTATTCGATAACGCTCTCTCGAGTCAAAAC
The DNA here is from genome assembly GCA_963210345.1 of Inga oerstediana. Classification (NCBI taxonomy): domain Eukaryota; kingdom Viridiplantae; phylum Streptophyta; class Magnoliopsida; order Fabales; family Fabaceae; genus Inga; species Inga oerstediana. Next base: position 28,591,200 of record OY723410.1, on the reverse strand, counting down.
CAAATATTTATCCTAATAAACTAATCAATTTCTTATATTAATTTATAAGGACTAACTTTAAACACTAATCTTAATCTGACAATGCTTGGTTAGTAACTATATCTCTATGATACTAACAAACCATCCGTTTAATATATCTAAACTTCAAGTCTAACATGATTTTACCCAAGTTCCACACCTAAATTATTTTTCTCAAGATTAATTTAAATCAATAAGACAACTAAATGATAATCAGGCATTAAGAGCAAGATAAAATCAATATAAAGACTCATTCGTTGCAAAAAGAGAGTAAATAAATAATTCAATCCATAAATAGGTTCAAGAAAATCCTAGAACTAGAAAATTAGCTACTCATGTTCTTTAACAAATTAAAACCATAAATAATAATTCGGTTCATATCAGAAACTAAGAAAAAGAGAGAAGAAAAATTAATGTAAAAACAAATTTTAAAGCTCCAAATCTCTTTGAATCTTCAAGTCCCAGCTCCCCAAAACTCTGCTTCTCGCTCCGCTCTCGCGTTCTCTGCCTGAGCTTCCTGTCTCGCGTCCGGATCTCTGGATCTGCTTGTGTGTGTCTCTGCCTTAGCGTTTTCCGCCTGGACTGTGCCTCAGATCTCAATGTTCTTCCGATCTGTCTCAGCTATCCCTCTTTTATAGATGTATTTTAGGGGGGCCTTTTCTGCTTGCGGGGTCCACACCTCTATCCAAATTTTAAGGGATATATTATCACAGATCTGCTCATATATTGCTGACCAAAAATCTGCTCATATATTCGTTTTGTCTTTTCCTCATGAGACCCACGTTTTGTTAATGCTTTCAATTGCTTTTCTTTCTTCCAATCTCCTTCACATAACGTAGGGCCCACGTCTTGACTTGAATGATTTGCTTAAGATGTTTCTTCAGCTTCGTCCATTAATTAGATATTACATATATCTACATATATAAATATAGATATATATTATATCTAATTATATCATTCGCCTGCATTGTTTGATATTCTTCTTTTTTCACTATGATAATATTTTCTACAAAATAATATAGGATATGATTAGATTTTATATTAAAATTTATTCTTATCCTATAATTTAATTGAAAGATCAAAAATATATAGAAGATAATTAAATAGGTATAAAATATTTATAAATCCAGTGAATATATCTAAAATATATACCTATTTAATTATAAAATATATACTTATCAGTCAAATAGGACCTTCGCGTGCAGAATATCTTCCGAGTGTGTAGAATATCTTCCTTGCGTGTAATGTTCTTCCCTATACGTGTGCAAAAATCTTCCTTCTATGTGCAGATATCTTCCCAAATCCCATTTGGTAATTAAGTTGCCAATGAGGTCTTTTTTAGCAATTCTCCCTATAATGAATTACTAACTAAACATGCTTCAAGTGTGCATACATATTCATGTGTGTACTCGTATGTGTGTCTAGATGGTGAATAGACACCAATATGGCTTCGTAACTTAGTGTCATTTAAACTCCCCTGTAAATGGGAGGTTACAGATTCAATCTTACTTTTGACCTTAGAGCCCGTTTGATTTAACTGCATTACATACATGTAATGATAATTATGATTGCATTATTAAGATAAGAGTGTTTGGTTGCTTTTTAGCATAGTAATAGGGTTTAATATAGTAATGATGATTACCAAAATATTGGTAATCCTCATTCATATCTCTCCCCCTATGATTGGTAATTATCATTCATACCTCTCCCCCTATGAATACTTATTACCATCCCATTACATGGTTGAAAAAAATCCAATTTACCCTTTATTTTCATTTGTCTTTATTTTACTTATCTCATTTCATCTGTTACACCATTTCACAACCGCCGCTGTGGCCACCTCCCCCTCCACTGCAATTTCTGACACTCCCCCTCCGTCCCGTATTGCCACTGCCTCCTCTACTATCGTCACCTCCACCGTTATAGCCACCACCACTATCACTTCTTCCTCCACTGGCGCCGTCGCCACCCCTGCCGTTGCAACCTCCACCATTGCCACCGCCACTGCCCCTACCTCCTCCTCCTCCACAGCCATCACCCTACCACCCTCGCCGCCGCCACTACCTCCTCCTTCTCCATCGCCATTATTGCCACCCCCCAGCCGCCACCTCCACCATTGTTGTCGTCGCCGCCGCCGTCTCCTCCATTGTCGTTGCTGCCACCAACACCACCTCCTCCTCCATTGTTGTAGCTGTTACCACTTGCTATCACCATTGCCATATAGAGCTGGGAATCAGGGCAAGCCATTGACGGGCCAAGGCCTAAAAGGGCCGGCCCTTTTAAGCCCGAGTTAAGAAAAATTGCTATTTTTCAAAGCCCGGCCTGAAAGTATAAAGGCCAGGGCTAGCCCGCAGGGCCTGAAGATATTTTCACAAGATTGAACAAATTTTATTTTTTTTTAGTTTTTTTTAAAAAAATTACAACAATAAAATTCCTAATTTAACACATAAATATTGTCAAAATTAGAGTGTAAATGGTATGCATCATGCAACAAACAAACACGGTCATTAAATCATAATCAAAGATAAACTATTGTCTACATATCACAATTACAAGTAATTAATGAGAAGACTTAACAAAATTAAAAATACTTCTTCTAAATATGTTTTGAAAAGTGTAAGTAATCAATAAAATAAACAACACAAGATATAAATAAAACAACCACAAGAAAATAAGTCAAAAAATACAAAATTGGTAAGAATACTTATAAAATAAGAAATATTTTTTATAAATTTTTAATTTTTAGGATTATTAATACAAGATATTCTTTTGAAACTTAATTCTAAAAAAGTTAATATCAACTAAATATTTGTAACATTATTAACAAAATATAAAAAATTAATAATATTATTATCATATAAATAATTTTAAAAAATATAAAAAACATACAGGGCCTAAAGGGCCGGCCCTTTCAGGCCTTCGGCCCTACAAGGCTGGCCCTTTTAGGCCCGCTTTCATTTTTTAGGGCAAAATCTGAGGCCCATCCCTTGTAAATTCAGGGCCTAAACGGGCCAGCCTGATAGGCTCAGCCCATTTTCTTGGCTCTACTGCCATATCACTATTGTTGTCGCCTCCACCACCATAACCATCAATATTGAACGATCCTTAGCGAGATAGCGTGATGGTTATCATGTGGCAACACAACGACTTTTAACTATTTTTTCTACAAAGATTATATTAAGGGTAAAATAGACTTTGTATGATATATTAATTTTAAATAATTATTAAAAAAATAACTCATTGCACTTTACTTAAAAATTTAAACCAAACACTAGCCCTGTAATTAATATTACATTGTATTACCATTGTATCACACTGCACCATACTGTAAGATGTAATGAGATCAAATCAAACACTGTATTTTTAATTCCCCTTTGGTGCTTATGAGTTCCGTTTGATGCTTGGAAAGGTTTTGTGCTAGTTTCGTCTCCATTCTCAGTCCTGTTGTAATTAGTTTCTCTTCTATCACACATGTGCACACGTCACGTGTATTTTTAATTGAAGAGGCTAGCACTAAATATTGCACCATGTAGTCAGGTCATTAATGCTTGCCCCTTTAATTAAAAATACAGGTGAATGGGAAAATGTGTGCACGTGTGCACATGTGTGATAGAGGAGAAACTAATTACAAACAAAGCTGAGAATGGGGACAAAACTAACCAGAAAACCTTTCCAAGCATCTAACAGAACTCATAAGCAAAGAAGGCGCCAGAAGAAGGCATGAAAATGAGAACATCTATCAGCAAACCAATTGCAACCTCTACCTTTGTAAATCACCATGAAACTTTTGTACATCATGAAAACACCTATACATTTTACCTTTTCCTTACACAAACTTGGGTGAAGAGTGCAATGATCTATTTGCTTTGGTGTTGATATGATCAGAGAAAAAAATTTAAAAAGGATTTCAATTTCTGTTTTTTAGATGAGAGAAATCTTGTATAATATAGAGCCTACTAGCTACCCGGAAGCCAATAGCCAAAGCATAATTAAAGATGATATCAAAATTGTAATCCAGCTCATGAATGCAAAAGCAACTGAAATCTGGTACTTTTGGCATTCCTCTCCAAAATTGCAGTGTCCCAAATCATTGAAGTACAAAACTGTAATGCCTGCTGAGGAAGAAGCTGCAGCTAGAGATAATGTTGATGTTACCTGCGGACAATGGATGAGAAGTCAAATGTTGGAAGCCATAAGCACACAACTCTTACTACATGTTACGAAGCAAGACCGGCCGTTTGGTACAGGGAACAAAACGGAATGAAGAAGAAAAACAATGAAAAAAAGGTAACTTATAGGTAGAAAATATCCCTGGATAAACGCAAAATTAATAAGCCCTCCGGTCTTTAACATAAGACATATTTGGGGAGTAGATCTAAATCCTAAACATAAGATATAGTTTTTATATTTGTCAATCTTTTTCTAATTTACCCCTATTGATGCTTCTTTAACAATAATCAAGAAGGAGAGGCAATGAGGGAAATAAGGAAAATGACTAGGATGTTTTAAAAATTATATGTCATATTAATTAATTTAACTAACTTCCTTAATTTAATCAAATTAGATAAATATGTCTTATATTAAAGACCGGAAGAGTAACAAGATAGCTATTATCGAGTAAAGATAAGGAAGGGAGACTATTTCTCCTAAGGCGTTACATAAAAAGAATTGGAAAAGCATTTCTTGTCCATTGCATAAATATATATAATGTCTATAATATCAATGTTAATCATTACCTAATTGTATCTATCATGTTTATTCAAGGGAGCACAGATAATATTTCCATAGGACAAAATCACTTCTTTTTTAATTAAATTTTCAATTTCATTTCATTATATTTTGTGCGCCAAACGACCCCTTGGAATCATACAAGCCCTAAGAACAGCAAAGTTAAGTTGAGCAAGGGCTTACCCAATCTCCAACTACAAAGAGACTAACCAGTACGGCATTGTGGAGGACCTTCTTTCTTATCCAAGCATATGCATCCAAAAAGGCAAGCACAAAACTCCATATGACTAGCAAACCCATTGAAGCTATCAAGAAACTGTAATACCAAAAGAGTTTTTAGTTTTTACACTAAATTTGTTCCTCGTCTAACATCCAAAAACTCAATTGATGTAACAATAACAATATTTTTTACCAATCAATGATGGTGAATCAGTTTTGGAGAAACATGAATCATAAGCATTTCTTGAAAAATATGGAACATATACAAGAAAGGAATGAATGAAAACTTATAAAATGGGCATACATCTTACTACAATGAGGTTTTATTAACAATCTCCGTCCTTAGTCAACTCCCTTTCCATCTCCCCTAAAATCCTAGTTTGTTACTCATATGCATTCATTATAATTGGAAGTTCACTGTGCATTGGACCTCCATGTATGGTAAGAACCAAAACACCAATGCCATTTGAAACTCCTTTTTAATTTATTAGCATCAAAGCATATGAAGCTTAAGAGAAAAGTTTAGAAATATGACGGCAACATGATTAATCAGATAAATTCACAGGGGTAAACAATGATCTCATTCAAATTCTTTTGGGAACAACTGGGAGGGAGGAGAGGACCCAAGAAGAAATTCAGTATACAGGGAATACACCAAGAAAACCTCTAAAAATCCAAGAATAGTGCATCTTGCTTCTTGGACTCTGTAATGCATGGAGCCTAATCTAGTTAATTGTATGGTGACACTAAAAGCCAATATGCCATCTATTGAAACAGAATCACCTTAATATATATTTGTCCAGTGCATAGGTTTAAATTCTAGGGTTGGCAGATGCATTTTTGCCAAAAGGCAAAGCCAAATCACTATGCATTGATAGTCGTTTAATTTAGGAAGGTGCAGTCAAAACCAATTAGCCTGGGCTTGCAGATAGTGTTTGGGTTGTTATCATGCCGAACTGAGGCATGCAGGAATATGGTCAATTGGAGATATATTTGTCAGACATTAAAGCATCTGGTCCAGGAATGCGTAAATCAGAAAGGAGTTATATGAAACATTCTAAATAGAAATCTCTATGGCATCGGTTAGCAGGTTTCATGGCAATAGTAAAGAATCAAGACTATTATTTTTATGAGCATGACCAACAGTAAACATAGCAATTAAATGGAAAAAAAATTCCCACTTCTAGTTCACAGATGCTCGCCTAACAAATAATCTTCTTGGTGGAAGATTCTGCTTCAAGGACTTTGTGTACATGAAAGGAAGGGAATTGTGTTCCATAATATTAGAAAAGAGATTGAAGCTATCTCAGAAATCAGAAGTTATTATTTCAAATAGGAAAATAGGAAAGGCAATCGTCTTCACATGATAGACATCATTTTACTCTACTTGAAATCTAAGAACAGTAGCTGATTCAGCTACTCCAACAAACAGACAGTTATTTTGTTACTACTAGGTGATCCTAAACCTTAGCTTAGTCATGAACCTTAGCTTAGTCATGAATAATCAGAGTGCATTATTCTAGTTAAGGGAAATATTTATTCAACTGCCCATTGCCATCCATACTTTGACAAGCAAGCAACCATTTCGTAATATTTAGATCAGCTCAATCATAATTCAAACTACACAACATGACAATTGACAACAAGTAAAAGAAGTAGTACAAATGTTCTGTAGTACTAATAGCAACATGTAAAGAAGCAGTACTAATAGATTACTGAAACTGAGCTCGTTGAGATAGTTGTATAAAGACCCGATCTGTGCAAGATAATCTGAGTGATCTCCTTACATCTAAAATTCAAGTTGTGACTTTAAATGGAATCAGATGAATCAATGAATAACAAGTGAGAAATATGAACAATGAGTTTGGAGAAAACTACGGTCCATCAACATAATCACTTCAAAAGAAAATTTTATAATTGAAGGAGAGAGGATACTCACCAAAAAGCCGTGAAATTAAAGAAGCTTGATGTGGTAGCCATGGATGCAATTGAACCTACAGCAAAAATGCACTGTGAAATCCTCAGAACCAACCCAGTGAGAGTTCCAGGCGTCCCAGGGAAATCCTTCATTTTCCTCTCCAAAATTCTAAATACAAATCTTTGGATTCTCACAACAAAACACCCATCTGAAGATTTAACCCAAATGCAGAACAAACCACGAGTCTAAAACTTCATATACCCGCTTCCCTCTTCATATACACACGAAACAAAGACGAAAACGAAGAAATTGACAAAAATCGAAATTCCAATCCGTACAACCAGTAGAAAAAGGATGGTCTCAATGAGGGAAAAGGAGAACCAGACGAGATGATTTTCAAAAGGGAAGTGAAAGAAAAAGGCGATATGACTACTGAATAAGTGAATCAGATAACGATTTGTTTGCGAATTACAACCACCACCACCAGAGAAAATCACAAACAGTCAAGAGCGTGACTAAGCGGCGACCTTGTCGCCATTGTTGTTTGCTTGCGTGTTCGTTCTGCAACAGAGAAAGGCTAAGGGAAGGCCCACGCACCCATGCTTTCATTATGAAAGTGGAAGGTCTCACATAAAGTTTGATAGGATTGGACCCACAGGATTACAGCTCAGTGAGATCCCCCTCATCCACCAAGACTCTGAACTGAAGTTTTCTACTGGGTCTGATCCAACGGCTATAAGAAAATCGTCACTATTTTATCAAATTTTTAATTCAAATTTTCAGAAGCTCTAATTCTTGTGGTCTGAAAAAGAGCGTAAGTTTTGTGTGAAAGAAATACAACGAACCACACAATCAGCGTACCAAAAACAAATGTCTTATTTTTGGTTGAGGATTATTTCATTGATCGCTCGTTTTATTTTCTCTTCATTTAGTATTTTCATTTTTATTTAGATCAAGGTTTAATAGTTAAAAATAGTATTAAATCTCAACTATTAAAATTTAGTCTAAGGGTGAAACACTGAATAGAGAGAATGATAAATAGAGACACCTCTATCCACTCATTTTTACTGTAGTGTTTAAGATTTATTTGAAATTAAGTTTTTTTTTCCGAAATAACTATATTATACTTGTATTTCAAAAAACTCTCTTGTTATAGGGGGAAAAAACTCTCATTATGTTTGGATCTGATACGAAGCTCGGATGCTCACGCAGAGTTTAAACTAGTACAGTCTAAACTTGAGTCCCTGAGCAGATGCACATCACAAGAGAAAAGGAGAAATTATCAATAACTCAGGATGGGACCAAAAAAAAAAAAAAAACACAAGTGAGGGAGTCATCCCTGTATAATTTATAAGGCCAGGTTACCCACTATTTAGAAAGGGGTTATATCTTCCATTTATTACAAGACGGTACGGTTCTTTTCTTGTTCTTCAATTCACGATTAGGAAATTAAATTCTGATTAATTAGTTTTTTTCCTCAATTCCTAAAAACAATTATTGATGATTTATTTCTTATCTAGTTATGTTTCGTATATTTCAAATAGTGCTAATTCAGGGGGGGCCTAGTCCTAAATCTAACGAGAAATATATACAAGTCCAAACTAAGAAAATTAAATACCTAAAACCCTTACCACCTGTAAATATAAAACTTTCACATACAAATATAAAAATTTGATACATAAACAAGATTGATGAAATAATTCATTTTCTTATTTGAGATTTGTTTATAATTCTCCCTTACATATTATGTAGGCGGTCCAAATATGATTAACTCTTTTAAATAATTAAGCTTTTTGCTTCGTAGAAAAACCGGTTCTGTGCTTTAGGCAAGACTGCGGTCCATTTATTTTGGTACTATGACCATTGTTGTCAAACTTGTGAATTGATTCTCCGAGTTTACCATTTTTACGTTTCTAACTTATAAAATCGAGTCAAGTCATTAGTAAACTCGTGACCATTGTAAATTCGGTTAAATTCACGAATTTATATACCGAGTTTACCGTTTTTACGTTTCTAGCTTACAAAACTGTGTTAACGCACCCTTAAACTCGTATTAACCTTTTAAATTTGATTATACTCAACGGCTTTATATACGTATTTTATAGAAACTTTTTTTGTTAAATGCTTTAAATTAAGAATGTTGATAAATTTAATTTCAATTATTTGGATTTAAAATATATTTAAATCAAATTGTTGTCAACTTTTTATATTTTAATTGTTTAATTATATACTAATAATATCTATTTAATGATAAAATTAAACTCTGACGAGTTTACAATTCGAGTTCACGATACGAATTTACATCATTATCACGAGTTTGCTTAAACTCGCGAGTTTGACAACCTTGACTATGACATTACTATTTTTTTTTTTTTTTTTGCCAAAGAAATATGACAATATTCTTCAATATGGATTGTGTCCCACCAAAAACAATGCGCGTGTTGTGAATGAGCCATCGATTCATCACCCATCTTTTCATTACAGTTCTCTTTTCTTCTTTTTAATGATTTTGCTTTACTGAAACAAAATCATTATCTATGTCTTATAATGTTTAAACCTTAAAACAGATTAAACAAAAAGCTGCTTATCAGTTTGACGGTTTTCACTGAAAATTTATCCAGAAGCTTAATACATTCAATGTATACATATTTAAACACAACAATCATCGATTGAAAACACGATTTTGACACAAAATTTGCTCAGATTCGAAAATGAATAAACAGAGATTCCGACGGGCGTTGACGGCGAAACTCTAACAGCAATGAATCGCGAAAATCAAACAGAAATGGACTCTCTGAACGCAAAACAAAAATCACAGAGCAGGTACCAAATGAGATAATTCAAAACTGATATTCATGAGTATTTCAAAAGCCTTGAAGAAAAGGTGTTCGCAAGCAGAAAACAAACGAGATAATTTCCAAAATTCGTAAATCCAGAAACACAGTTCCTTCGAAAATCCAGTGAAGGTAGTAATTGATTTAATAAATCGTGATCTCCGATTTCAGATATGGAACCCTTGTAGAAATTACTACGGTAGATTCAATTAAATTCCATATTTGAAACATCCCCGATCAAAGAAAAACAGGCAGAGGGTCAAAGAGCGAGGCTCTGATACCACATATTGGAATACATCATGCTAATTGCCAATTACATCATAATAATCATAGCACAACATATTCTACAAATTACAGCAGAAGGCTTAATAAATACCTCTCGCCATAGCTTTTTTCTTAACAGAAGGAGTTCACGAACACTGGAAAATGATACTGCAAAACAGAAAGAGTCAGAAGAAAAGATTGACAGGTAACTCTTCTGACTGACCATAAGGCACAGTGATGGCAACTGGTGTGAGAGCCGTCACCAGTCAGGGAACCTCAAAGAGCAGCCAGGGTTTTTACTCATACGCTCAGTTTAGACGGCTGTAATCCTTTATTATTTATTTCACCATCAGAAATAAAATAAATAGCCAATCCACTTTACCCTAATCTTGTAGTTGGGCCTAGATCTGACTAACGGGCCACACTCAGGATATTTTAATTAACCTAATTAATAACTAATAATTATATTAATAATAATTAAAATATCTCACATTCTCCCACTTGGCCTGTATCTAAATGTTAGTCGCCCTTTCCAGATTAAACTAAGGCTATGCTGCAAGAATCATGGCGATAAGTCCTCTTAGACCGAGTATTATCTTCCATGTATTACATGCAACACCCTTACTTAATGGGTATAACCTTATGAATAAACGCCAATGTTTATTCAGTTCCAAACTTAGTGTTTATTAGTCTCATCAATAGAATGTATACAGATAATGATAGAGATAATAAACCATAAAGTCAATTTCATTGCATACCTCTTCTATATAAATGAAGGCTTAACCCCCATCTGAGGGACGTGTAACACAAAAGCATTCTGTTTCATTCCCTTAGTCAAAGGATTAGCTAGCATGTCCTTTGTATTGATATGATCAACCGAAATTTCACCATCTGCAATTCTCTCTTTTAAACTTAGGAATTTCAGTTCGACCCACCGGCTTTGACTTCCACTCCTTTTGTTATTTGCAATGGCTACTGCGGTTGTGTTATCACAGTACATCCTGATTGGCCTAGAGATTGAGTCCACAATCTTAAGACCAGCAATGAAATTCCTTATCCAGATCGCTTGCGAACTTGCCTCAAAACACACTATGTACTCAGCATCACAAGTAGAGGGAGCTGTAAGTGTTTGTTTTGTACTTTTCCATGATATAGCTCCATCTGCTAGTAGGAAGATATAACCAGTAGTAGACTTGTTCATGTCTAAACATCCTCCTAGATCAGAGTCTGAGTAACCAACCACTTCCAGGTCATCTGTTCTTCTGTATGTGAGCATATAGTGCTTAGTACCTTGTAGGTACCTAAACACTTTCTTTGCAGCTGTCCAATGTGCTTCCCCTGGATCACTTTGGTACCTTCCCAACATGCCAACAGCAAAAGCTATATCAGGTCTTGTGCAAACCTGCGCGTACATCAAGCTTCCCACTGCTGATGCATATGGGACCCTTTCCATTTGCTTTCTTTGAAGCTCATTTTGATGACATTGACCTAGACTAAACTTGTCCCCTTTCTCAAGAGGAGCTACGTTAACTGAACAGTTTTGCATCCTGAATCGTTCAAGAACTTTGTTGATATAGGTTTGTTGAGACAAGCCTAAAATGCCTTGAGCTCTATCCCTATGGATCTTGATGCCAATGACATAAGATGCCTCACCCATATCCTTCATATCAAAGTTCTTGCACAAAAACTGTTTCACCTCACGTAATAGTCCTAGATCGCTGGTTGCAAGCAGTATGTCATCAACATATAAAACCAAAAATATGATCTTGCTCCCACTAAACCTGTGGTATATGCATTCATCCATGATATTCTCATCGAATCCAAATGATGTCATTACTTCATGGAACTTCAAGTACCACTGTCGTGAGGCTTGCTTCAAGCCATAGATCGATTTCTTTAACTTGCATACCAGATTTTCCTTATCCTTTACAACAAATCCCTCAGGTTGTTTCATGTAGACTTCTTCCTCAAGAACCCCATTGAGGAATGTAGTCTTAACATCCATTTGGTGCAACTCTAGATCAAAATGTGCAACTAATGCCATGATTATGCGGAAAGAGTCTTTCGTTGATACAGGAGAAAAGGTTTCCCTGTAGTCAACACCTTCCACTTGTGTGAAACCCTTGTCAACCAACCTAGCCTTGTATCGATCAATGTTACCTTGTGAGTCTCTTTTGGTTTTGTAAACCCATTTACAGCCAATGGCTTTAGACCCACTTGGTAACTCCACAAGATCTCATACATTATTGTTTGCCATGGAATTCATTTCTTCAGTCATAGCATCATGCCACAACTTAGAGTGAGAACCCTTAACAGCCTGAGTAAATGTTAATGGATCATCTTCAATGCTAATATCACAATCAGTCTGAATAGAGTACACCACGTAGTCACTAGGCAATGCTGGCCTTCTTTCTCTAGTTGATCTTCTTAATTCAACCTCTTAGGTTGGTTCAGATTGTTCATTCGGGACATCCTCCACTACAACTTGTCTTGGTTCTCTATGTGTGGGAGGTGGATAAATCTGAACAAAACCTTCACGACGTAAATCAGGGATTACTTCCATATGATCATTGTTTGTTTGATCACTCCCACTAATCAAGTCATTCTCAAGAAAAACAGCATTCCTAGATTCTATAAAACGTGCAGAAGGTGAAGGACAATAGAACCTATAACCCTTAGTCATACATGGATAGCCTACAAAGTAAGCTATAATGGTTTTAGGATCTAGTTTCTTTTCTTGTGGATTGTACACTCTTACTTCCGCAGGATAGCCCCATACCCTTAGGTGTCTTAAGCTGGGTTTCCATCCTTTCCAGATTTCAAAGGGTGTTTTTGTCACTGCCTTTGTTGGAACCCTGTTTAATAAGTACACAGCTGTCTTAAGTGCCTCCTTCCACAAGGATGTTGGTAGTTTGGAGCCATTCATCATGCACCTAACCATGTTTAGCAAGGTCCTATTTCTTCTTTCTGTTACACCATTCATATCTGGTGAGCTAGGCATGGTATATTGAGCAACTATACCATGCTCCCGAAGAAAATCAGCAAAGGGACCTGGCGCTTGTCCTTCACTAGTGTACCTGCGTAGTACTCACCACCTCTATCGGATCTCACGATCTTTATTGGTTTCCCAACTTGTTTTTCTACTTCAGCTTTATATTCCTTAAAGGCATCTAGTGCCTCACTTTTATTATCAAGCAAGTAGATATAAGTGTATCGCGAGTAATCGTCAATAAAAGTGATAAAGTATTTTTGACTGTTTGCGGATAAGTCAGGACAACAAATATCGGTATGTATAATTTCAAGGAAATCAGAACTTCTTTTAGCTCCCTTTTGTGACTTATTGGTCTGCTTTCCCCTTATGCAGTCCACACAGGTATCAAATTCTGAATGGTTTAAAGATGGAAGGATTCCATCTTTAGTTAACCTTTTGATCCTGTCAACGGAGATATGTCCTAATCTCCTATGCCACAAACTAATAGAATTCTCATCAATGATACTTTGTCTAATACCATGCGTAACAGAAAAAACTTCAGGCGGTTCAGGAATTATTTTAAACAAATCATCAATCATAATAACCCTTGCAATTGGAAAATAATCCTTACTGAAATACATCAAGTCCTTTTACAAATAAATACCATAATTCAAAGGAATGAGTTTTGACATAGAAATCAAGTTTCTCATATAACTAGGAATGTAAAAAAATTCAAAAGATCCAGCACGGTTTTATTTGGGAAAACAATTCTAAAAGTTCCAATTGCTTTGACCGGATCTCCTTTCCCACTTCCTGAAAGGACTAGTGCTTCATTGAGAAGTGGAGGCCTGGTGTTTAGAAACCCCTGCATGGTAGTAGAAATATGGATCATTGAACCCATATCGATCCACCAAGTATCATTACTAGTGCTAATATAATGAGCTTCTAAAGCTAAACTTGAAATATACATACTTTTACGCTCCAACCATGCCTTCCTCTTCAGGCACTCATCCTTCATTTGCCTTTCTTCTTGCAGAAGAAGCAAATAGCTTCAGCTTTCTTAATGGATGGCACAACAGGAATCTTTTTCTGCTTGTCCTTGTTGCCCCTAGCACCATTCCTGTTGGAACTTTCAGCCAAATGAGCTGCCCTAGGTGCCTCCCTACCACTCATTTGAAGCCTAGTTTCCTCCTGAACACACATGGATAGCAGTTCATCAATTTTCCATTTTTCCCTATGTGTGTTATAGGAGACCTTAAAGGCATCATAATGAGAAGGAAGGGAGTTCAGTACCAGATGCACTAGGAACTACTCTGTTAGTTCTATGTCAAAGGCCCTCAGCTGAGAGGACAAGTCTCTCATCTTCATGATATGTTGTCTGACTCCATTAGTACCTGTCAGCTTCATGGCACACAGCTCTGACATGATGGAACCACCTATCTGTTTGTCAGTTGGCTTAAACTATTTATCCACAGCTTCCAAAAACTCCTTAGCAGTTCACATTTGGGAATTGCTCCCCTATTGCTTCTTTGGATCCTAGTCTTAATATATGACATGCACATGCGATTGTAGTGCTCCCAGCGCTCCTGATAGTCAATTTCATCTTTAGTTGACTTGTCACTTGGTTTGGGAGGTCTAGGTTTCTCCATTACAAAATGCATGTGCAGCATATCAATCTGTAAAGTTATGTCCTCTCTCCATTCAGGGTAATTAGTACCATCTAGCACAATTTTGCCAGTAGTGTCAGCAAAAAGAATAGGGAAAGTAGTAGGTGCTGCAGTTTAAAAACTTAAATTAGCTCACAAGATAAATATTTGAGACAATCACGAATTCTGTGCCTTTTGTATGCATGTTATGCACTAATGGAAACATGCAATATATATAAATGCGTATCACTAAATTCTACCTGTGGGCAAAGAACCTAGCATTGCATGCATTTATCTCAAATTGGTGGGCCTAGAGTGTATAATTTACATTTCCTAATACCTGTGGGCAACTTAGAAAATATAAGACCAAACTATCCCACCCTAATTAAATATATAATCATAACCGTCTACCTGTGGGTAAAGAACAATTAAATTCTATATTTAATTACAATTAGATATTTTATAAGTTCCACATGTGATCAAGTTGCATGCAAAACTAAAGGATGCTGTGGCTATTCCTTGAAAAAGTAGCATGCTAGTCACAAATATCATATAAGTGCATTTAAATCAAAATATGCACATCATAATGGAGAGATTAATCAATTTAATAAATCCAGTAAATAATTAATTAAATCCCTCCCACTGTTTTATGTATTCAAAATTGTTTAGATAATTAATTTTGGCACCTTTCATCTCAAATTTCAATTTTTGCAAAATTTTTGAAATGTTAAATAATTGTCTAAAGCTATTTTCAGGATGTTAGACAATTAATTAACTCATGAAAACAATTTTACAAATTTTTCAGTATGTGAAAATGCCAAAATTAACCACTGTCACTAATTTAAACAATTTAAAGTCATTAATTAGAAAAATACATAAAACAGAAAAGCATCTAAACAATGAAGATATGTTTGAGAAAAGGCCCAAAAAAGTTTTCTGGAATTTCAAAAACCATAGCCCAGAAAAACAAAAACCGAATAGGCCCAATATTTATTTCTGGATATTTTAAAATTAATGGTCCAGAAGCAACAAAAACGTGATAGGGCCCAGAATTCAACAAAAAGACGTCACTGTATAATTAAAAAGAAATGTTTTTTTTGTTCGGCCCAATTCTCATTATGCCTAAAACAAAATTACAGAAGCCCATACAATTTGGCCCAGTCGAGCATCAGCGAAAGAAAAAAAAAATACTAAGTCAGCCCAGAGTGCAAGACCCAGCCCAAAAACAAGTCGGCCCACCAAACGGATAAATGAAATGCAGCGTTTCACTAGACCGAAACGACGCCGTTCGCACGCGTGAGAGAGGCGCTTCTGCAAGGCCCGAAACGGCGACGTTTTGAGGGACTCAAAACTCCGTCGTTTGGGTCATCTTCCCCACCCGTTTCCCTGTAACCCTACTCGACCCGACCTGAGCGCAACCCGGTAGGGTGCCGCGACCCGCGACCTTAGGTGATTCGACGGCTATTCGACAGTTTTTATTGAAAATTTATCCAGAAGCTTAATACATTCAATGTATACATATTTAAACACAACAATCATCGATTGAAAACATGATTTCGACACAAAATTTGCTCAGATTCGAAAATGAATAAACAGAGATTCCGATAGGCGTTGACGGCGAAACTCTAACAGCAATGAATCGCGAAAATCAAACAGAAATGGACTCTCTGAACGCAAAACGAAAATCACAGAGCAGGTACCAAACGAGATAATTCAAAACTGATATTCACGAGTATTTCAAAAGCCTTGAAGAAAAGGTGTTCGCAAGCAGAAAACAAACGAGATAATTCCCAAAATTCATAAATCCAGAAACACTGTTCCTTCGAAAACCCAATGAAGGCAGTAATTGATTTAATAAATCGTGATCTCCGATTTCAGATATGGAACCCGTGTAGAAATTACTACGGTAGATTCAATTAAATTCCATATTTGAAACATCCCCGATCAAAGAAAAACAGGCAGAGGGTCAGAGAGCGAGGCTTTGATACCACATGTTGGAATATATCATGCTAATTGCCAATTACATCATAATAATCATAGCACAACATATTCTACAAATTATAGCGGAAGACTTAATAAATACCTCTCGCCATAGCTTTTCTCTGAACAGAAGAAGTTTACGAACATTGGAAAATGATACTGCAAAATAGAAAGAGTCAGAAGAAAAGATTGACAGGCAACTCTTCTGACTGACCATAAGGCACAGTGATGGCAACTGGTGTGAGAGCCATCGCCAGTCAGGGAACCTCAAAGAGCAACTAGGATTTTCACTCGTACGCTCAGTTTAGACAGCTGTAATCCTTTATTATTTATTTCACCATCAGAAATTAAATAAATAGCCAGTCCACTTTACCCTAATCCTGTAGTTGGGCCTAGATCTGACTAACGGGCCACACTCAGGATATTTTAATTAACCTAATTAATAACTAATAATTATATTAATAATAATTAAAATATCTCACATATACACCTCACAAGAAAGAAAATGATATTTTACTCGTGTTTTGACTCATGACGGTCACATTTATTTATAGTGTAGGCCGATGAGATATTTTACAAATTCATCTAAGTTGTATTTAAAAATGAACAAACTAAAAATTTCATTTCCAATTAAAAGTAAACTTATCTACTAGCTCTTAGGAGACGGAGACTATTGTGTGTATTAGATTTAGATGAGAGAGAGAGAGAGAGAGAGAGAGAGAGAGAGAGAGAGATTATGATAAGCACTCACACAATCATCTTTGGGTTTGCATTGGGTGCTCATCATAGTAATAAGGCAACCTATCACTTATCATTATGATGAGATCTAACAATTTAAATTTAATCTAAATAGTATAAATTTATAACTATTTATTTGTAATTTTTAAAAGATAAATTTATTTTTATGAGAAGTGATAGTTATAAGATTTTTTTATTTTAAATTTTACATATATTAAAATAAAAAGTTATTTAAAATACAAAACTTAAATTAAATTAGATTACGTTGTCTGGAAATTAGTTATATGATATTGATTTTTCCCATAAAATATTTTTTAAATAGTATGTAGTATCAAAAAATATTTTTTAAGTATTTTTAACCCCTTAAACTATTTTTCTAGTTGTACCCACTATCTAGTGTGCTATCAAACTGATTGCAATTTTACCCACTTTCTAGTTGTACTAACTCAAAAAATATTTTTTGAATGTTTTTAACCCCTTAAAATATTTTTTTGGTGTTTTTAACTCTTAAAATATTTTTTCAGCTGTATCCAATGTGTTATCAGACTTATTACAATTTTACATTTAATGTACTTTTTCAACTCCAAAAATTACTTTAAAATATTTTTTGGTGCTTTTAACTCTTTAAAATAATTTTTCAGTTGTATCCAGTCTTAGGAGACTGATTACAATTTTACCTTTAATGTATTTTTTTAGTAGTAAAGAGCATCCAAAACTTATAATACTGATTTATTGATTTCTACCAACTCTAAAATATTTTTCTAGTAGCACCTAATATTTTAAAGTAATTTTTAAATATTTACTTGTTTTTTTAAATATTTTTCCACCCACTCTCTCTTACCATTATCACAAAAGTATTTATCCAATGTCAATCCAAACAAGTTTTATTTTCGCAAAAGCTCAATTGACAATCGTTGATCCAAACATAAATTACATTACACAATTTGGCTTTTACCAAAAGTAATATTACAGCAAGCCCAATTGAAACAAACCCAATTATCCATCATTGTTCCAAACATACACATAGTCTTCAAAGGGACAAGCACAAAATGTGTTCTCGTACATCTTTTCACGCTTGTTTATCACAACCATTTATTCTTCCAATACATGATTCTATAATTATAAAAGGACAATGAAGAAAGAGTTATAACTTAAGTGGTCTAAAGCAGAAAAGCCATCAACTCCCTTGCTTTCATAGTAAGCAACGTAGTCTTGGAGTGAAGTGTGCCTATAGAGAGGAGTGTTTTGTGGTGACAATAGTTCCTTGATGGGGCCATAATTCCTTGTTGTTGGATATGTATGAAGAGTGAAAAAGCATCCAACTGATCCTCTTGGCCCTTCATTTTTTGCTACAACTCTATGCACTACACTCTTCAATCTGTCATTCGACATAAGCTGCAGCATAAAAATCTTAATTAATACCTATATTGCATATGGTAGTCACATCTAATATATAATATACCCACACAGAGAGCAAATTAACCTTTAATTCATGTAATTTCGACTTGGTTGTAACTTAATCCTGAAAATGAGCACATTTTTTGTTTATCATTTGATGAGTATAGCATGCCCATCACCAATTTGGATGGTCTAGATTGATTTTAGATGATCCATTTAATTTTTATATTTTGAGTAAATTTTTATTTTAATATATGTAAGATTTAAAATAGAGATAACACTACTATAAAAAAGCAAAGCTGTGGCGCTTATAATTGCATTAGCTGCGGCGCTAACGAAATGCCACATATCTGGACGCTACTAAAAAAAGCTGTGGCACTTGGAAGCGCCACAGATTTTTAAATTGTTTTTTTTTTAAAATAACCTCTTGTGGCGCCTGGCCACAGTAGGCTTTTTTTTTTAATTCTTCGTATTGGTTTTTTTTAGCATATTGTTTCCTCATATATATCTCCCATGCATATATAATTATAGTCTGCAAGGTTTAATAAGAACAATAATAGATAGCTTTAAAATGATACCAACAAATGATTAATTAGCTAAAGTAGTACTGAAAATTGTTATATAATATACTGTAAACCTAGCTGAATGAAATATAATACAACAAATTCAACTTCAACAAACATGCATGACACAATAATTGGCAATTAGAAACAACAAAAAAAAGACCAGCTAGTGAATTTAATAGTATATATAGCTACCAAGAGATTTGCCTAAACACATATTCAGACCATTCCTCAATCACTTCATTAACCTGATGGTCTGTCAAAGCATCACAACATTGATCTTCATAATACTACAGATATATACAATCAGACACAAGTTAGAATGAATTAAAATCAGTAAAACATAATTGTCAGGCACTAATTTAATTTCATTACAACACAATATGAAGTGTAACTAAATGACTTACTTTTTGAGGAATAAATGGTTGATCATGCATAATAACATCCTTCATAAATTTCATGATATAGTACCCACAATCATTGTCATTAGGTTGGAAAGGGCACTGCAAAAATATAATGCAATATTTAACTCTGTTCATGAATAAAAAGTGTTTAGTAACAAAGTCTAAGTAAAGTCAAATATCAATACCTGTATCTTCTTCCAAGGATAGCTAAGGCGGGGGTCAGTAGCTTTAGAATAGTTTAACGAGATAGACGATCGATACGCAGTCAATACGCTAACAAAAGAAACAAAAAATGATTACTTTTGGTTATTCAATCACGTTCGCAAATATTTATACATAGGCACGTATACTTACCTACTGATCAATAGTAACATATCAAAACGGTCTTATGGAACACCATGTTTTAGAGGATCCACATAGTAAACGCGAGGGCCTGAAGGTTCCGCTGGATTGATAGCGATCAATATCCAATGGCGCCTAAAATATATTTTAAAATTTTTTTTTGAACAATCATGTTATGATAGAAGTTAAACAATAAAAACAAAAATTGTACCAATAATAACTTACCCCACATTATACGGCACTAAAAATAATGTATTTTGTGTCGCTTTCTTGCTAAAGTAATCTTTCAGCTCATTAGATTGCGCAGTTACATCTACTTTACCCTCATGATGACCAACGAGAAAAGGGTTGACAAATGCGAATTGGACCCTGTGTGTATCCATTAAAACGTCTTGGTCCAAATTCCTGGTATAAAACATACAGTGTCATGAGAAACAAAAGAAATGGAACGAGATATATTAATAACAGTGATAAACGATGATAGTGAAGTACCTTATCCAGATGTTGATAATCGAAGCACTAACCAAATCACGAGCACATATGTCCTGCACGACCTCGGCAGTAACATAATCAACTAGACCACCAACATTGTAGATATGTATTGGAATACGTAATTGCACTCCTCCCTCACCGATCAATTGCGGTGCAATCGATATTAATTGATCGAGAAATGAGGTTTGTCTTCTTCTGCTCTGTTGGGTAGCCGATGCTTTTGACTTGGGTTGTGTTGTTGAAGACTTTGAAATCTTACCTTGCGCAAATCAGAAAATTAAATCACAGTTTGAGATGAAAGTTTGAAGGAAAAGTGCAGGGAATTTTGAATGAACGACCTTTTCACATGGCTCGATAAGACCTATTGGCCAAGCAATATAGCCACCTACAACATCTGCCACCTTATTTTGCTCATCCCGAGACGGGATCGGCAAGAGGGCGTCTTCGTTCGTGCAGACGTCAACCCTCACCCGGAGTGTGTTATCGGGCAACGGTGAATTGTGCAGTATGTCCTCACCAGTGTTGTAGGCAATGCCCACTGCAACCGCGTGCTTGGATGCTTGCTCGACATATAGCTTGCATTGAAATTCGCCTTATGGAATATAGAGTTAATATGTTAAAGTTCGTTTAATTATAATTTAACATAAAGTTAAGTTGAAAAGAAATTAATTACCGAAGGAAAATGGACTTTAGGTATGGAAGTGCAGCTATCTCTGAAACTTGGGCTATCACAGAATGGAACATTTGGTATTGGCCTACCCTGGACCAACTGTTGTATTTGCGTTGTTAACAACGCATTCTGTTCTTGCATCAAACGCATTTGTTCGGTGAATTGTTCTTCTCGTTGTTCCTTGTAGCGCATTTGTTGTTGAAGTTCTTAGATTTGATGCTTAAAGCTAGACATCTCGTCACACAGGTGGGAAACATCACTTCTATTCGGCGCTTCTGACGTCTGAAGTATGCTGATGGGGTGACTGCAAAACTAGTACCCCGAACACGACCATCATACTCGGGTGCTGGTAACGCTCTGCTCAATAAATCCTCCCAACCAATATAGGTCGCCAACGCAGGATCCTCCTGTGTCATTTGTCGCTTTCCCAAAAAGAATTACAATGAACATTAGTTATTATAAATGGAGTTCATTTAAGTAAAGCCAATTATTTATTGAACGCATAATATAATTGAATACTTACACAATATTCGGCTACTCTTCTTGCTTCCTCACTACGAATTTCACCTTTCTTATTTGTGACACCGGCTACCCACAGATCATGTCGTGGAACCTGCGTAATATCTGAGCCTGATTCTTGTATCTGCACATCAAAGTTAGTCGAAGTTAAATGATATTCATACAATTTTTATTACGAATGAAATAATCATCAGTTCGTACCATTTTTCTTTCTAACCGTGCGTATGAAACAGGTCCTTGTGTGTACCGGTATGGCATGTTGGTCGCGTTAGCTCGATTTTTCTCGCTCAACTCCTAGTTAGATCAAAATGATTCATATAAATATATAAATGTTACTTACAAATACATACATTACACGTAATAGGGAAAGACAAACAAATCCCCTTACCAGAAATCAAGAGTTGTATGTGTTCTGATAAACTCATCCCACATTTCTTGAGTGATGATTCCTTCGTACAATGGATAAGGCGGTGTAGTAATGATATCATCATTATCATCCCTCAAGAAATATTTGATAAGATCAGAACGAAACTTTCACATAAGTTTTCCGTCTTTTCTTATTATGAAGTTCTTCCGATCATCATCAATAATAAAAATACTCTGTAAATAAGTCAAAAAACATATATAATATGTAAGATTGAAATGAAGTGAAACAAAGAAAACCGAACAATTATATAATTAAGGTGTTACCTGTACTTCAGCCCAGATCTCATCCTTATAACTTTTCTTTTCCATTTTCCAACTTTGAACTGTAATAGGGACTCTGTCTCGAACCGTAGTCCCGATGAAGTTATTTAAGGAGGTATTGTTCTTGCCAAACGGGTTTCCATTTTCATTCCACTCTAGTTGTACTTAGTACTTCCGACATATAATGGTTTCTCTGCATCACCTTTCAACTTCTCATATTCGTTAGGGCAGTTATGAAGCACCCCTTCAACCATATTTACCATTTCTTCAAGACCATCATCTTCATCAAACATGCTTTGATCAAATTCATCTGAGGCACCACCCGTGGTATGCACCCGATCACTATATGCATCGTTGGTCTCACCATGCCTTGTTCATCGTATATATGTTTGATCAATACCATAACACATTAAATGATCTAGCAAATCAAGTTGACTAATCCGTTTTCCAAAACAACAGGATAAGCAAGGACATAAGATTTTGCCAGGATCTTTTGTGTGCTCAGTTGCAAATGTAATAAAATCCTTCACCCCATCTATATATTCCCTTGAACATCGATTAGATGACATCCATTTACGATCCATCTATGGGCTTCAATCTATTTTTTTAAAAAAGTACGTGGTTAGTTGTATGACTATTGCATTTACTAATTACTTTTATATTCTCTTACCAATTTTAATTTAAAATAATATACACCACATGAATCTTCATAATTGAAGCTTTCTAAGTCTTAAACTGAATGTTTAAATTGCCAAATAATTCATTAATTATTCGCAGGCATTATAATAATTTTTTACAACTCATAACAAAAGAAACCATATTTGCCACAATATATCATAGTTAATTAGAAAACATTACAAGTCAATAAATAAAATACAAGTGTTAAGAATACATAAATAATTATTTTTCTTATGCAATTAATCAATAACAATCATTAGAACACCTATAAATTATAACTATTAAATTCAACTAAAATCACATTTGTAAGCTCAAAATTTAAAAAACATACCGTAAATAGAAGCTTCAATAGACTGGTGAACTGAAACTATAAACACAAATTAAACATAAAAAAATCAATAAAATATTTGAGGTTCTAAGTTATTTATTTTAATAATAATATGTGTAATAAACATCAATATATAATAAAATCAAATATGATTAGCTTAAATCAAAAAATATGATTCAGAAAAAAAAATAAAGAAAATAAAATAAAATGAAAAAGAAAGCTTAATCCCAACATTAATTATCTCCTTATTGTATGTTTTTCCCCTTACGGTTTTAGTTAATATATTTAAAGTTAAACAATATAGACAAATTTTATTTTATTTTATTAAATATTAACATTGATATATATTGATATATTAAAGTCATTTTATCCATATTTTAAAATCCTTAAATAAGTTAATGACTCAATTAACGAATTATTCAATTTATTATCCTGATTTCAATTTTTCCTATTATAGTTTAATAAGATAATACAAAAAATCATTTTCTTACCTCTACAAAATAGCACTAACACAAATATATATTAAATACGTGAAATAATATTAATTAAATAAATGATTTTGATTTTTGAAAAACAAATAATTTGAAGAAGTTTTAAAAGAAATAGCAGTATTATTAAAAGTTAATTTGATTATCTAATTAAGTTTAAAAGTTAATTTCGGCAAGCTAAGTCCTATCATAATTTAATTGGCACTAGACATAAAAAGGTGAAAAATGAACCAACTTAATTAAATTAGAATTATCGAGATGGTCAATCAATAATTGGCATCAATGTATGGCATATAAGCACCACATTGGTCTCATCACTACGACCAACACAAATAGTAATGGGAATATATATATAGTATACACACACAAATAACACACACATTTGTATATTATATATATATATATATAGGTGTTGAGTAAAAAGCAAAGAAACAAAACTAGAGATGGTCCACATTTGTATATTATATATATATATATAGGTGTTGATTATAGTTTTTAGCACGTGGATCTTTGCATCCTAAATTCAACCCTTATCCTCATCTTTACCAGCAGCTGGGTCCCATTTTAATATTTCACTCTTAACCCTAGTTTTACTATATTGAGGCAATTGTTTGTTTTGGCTTGAGGACCAAGTTAAGAAATTTTTAAGTTTGTACGTATGGAAGAATGGACAGACGATGATGGTAAAGAAAAGAGGTGGATCAATGTGAATGGAAGTGTTGAATCGCCCCATCACCGCCTTTTTGTTTTTTTTATCAGAAAATTAAGGATTATTTTTTCTGATTTTAAATATAAGATAAAATTGATTTTTTTAAAATTTTTTAAAAAATAATTAAATTATTTAAGAATATTTATATTTATTATTTTTTCTTCAAACTATTTTACTTAACTTATAAATTGATATATAATATAAAGATACAAAACATATGATATGATTAAATAATATATTTAATCTCCTTAATCTCTTTAAAAAAATTAACTATATCTTATATTTAAGAATTAATGGAATATACTGAAACATAAAACCAAACCAACCAATCACACACATTAGCCATTGTCTAAACTACTATCATAGGTGTCTCCCATCACCGCCTTTTACAGCAAAGGCACGGTCATTTTTCCTCGTTCAGGAAAAAACAGAGCTGTGATTGACACTGCAGTGCCTACACTTCACTTTCATTTCACCCTATTTTGAACCTCATTCATATCTTCATCCCAAAATACCACAAATATGGCCACTACAATTAAATTAAGATTAACTTATACATACATGTAAATGCTAAAATCCCAAAATTTTTGAAAGAAAAAGTGAAAATTTCCTCATACAACCACCAAAGGGAAAAAAAACCTTAGAAATTATAATTTATACTTCTCCATTTTCCTAAAACGTGTGTGGTCCCCACTCCACAGGCTCGCCACTCACCACTTTCTTTCAGATTTCGATCCATTTATCAATTATATTATTAAAGCATCTGATCAAGTGATGCGCTCCCTATTGATGTATAGAAAGTGAAAGAGAAACTTACTAATGTAAAGTAAAACTAAAGTACATAATTCAAATGAGAAATACACGTAACAGGGAAAAAAAAGCATCACAAGCATGCCATAAAAAAAACAGAACAACCTGAAAAAAATATTAATAAAAAGAAAACGCAAGTTGAACTTACAGGTTGATCGGTGCAGTGGAGTGGGGGACCACGTAATTGCCGTTGGTGACACAATCATGAGTGAGGTAAGGAAGAAATTTGAGCTACCAAATGGAGTGGGGACCAAATAAAGTTGAGGACAATAAAAAGAAAAGAGAATAATAGGGAAAGGAGTGGGGATGGCAGTTGGAAAAAAAACAAACACGTGTGCTCGTGTGGTTGTAGTTAATTTTAAGATGTGAAGATGAAAATGGAGGGATGGGGTGCACGCAGATGAAAGGGAAAGTGAGAGAGGAAATAATTAAAGGAAGTGAAAGAGATGGTGGGGGTGGAGGCGGGAAAAGGAAAGAGATGGGGGGGTGAGGGCGGGAAAGAAAAGGATAAGGGGGTGGGGGTTCTGATTGGTGGGGAAGGGATAGGGAATCTATTTTTTTTTTTTTTTGTAAAAAAGGATCAGCTGTGGCGCCTGCCTGACCAAATTTTTTTTATTATTTAAAAAGCCAGGCGCCACACCTGACCAATTTTTTTTTAAATTAAAAAATTGGTCATGTGTGGCGCCTGGCATAACAAATTTTTTTTTTTAAAAAAAATGGGTCAGGTGTGGCGCCTGGCCAGACAGGCGCCACACCTGACCATAACACGCCAGGCACCACAAGTGGTCCCAGTTGGACATATGTGGCGCCTGTATTGGCAGGCGCCACACTTAGCCTCACCAGCTGTGGCACCTACGCTACCAGGCGCCACAGCTGGTAAAAAAAAATATAAAAATAAATAAATAAATAAGCAGCTGTGGCACTTGATTAAGGAAGGGCCATAATATGTACGCCACCTTTCAACCTTTTTGTAGTAGTGTAATCTTATAACTACCACTTTTTAGAAAATGAGTTTATTATCTAAAAAATCACACATTAAAAATTAAAAATTTGGATCCTTTAGGTTAGATATAAACTTTCTAGACCTCATACAACGATGCACACTTAGTGCTCACTATTGTTTATTTAATCCTTGTAGCTAGTTTTGATGTGGTTACAACTTAATAGTCCTTAAACTTTAATTTAATACAACTCAATTTTTATAGTTTTAACTATTTAAAACATTGGTCCTTATATTTTAGAAAATAAAATTATATATTTCATGAAGCTTAAAAGGACTAAAGTTTTAAATGACTAAAAAATAGTGAGTTAAAATTTAGAAAACAAGTTTTAACTGAGTTAAAAGTAAAAAGATTAAGTTGCACTAAGTCAAATTAAAGTTTAGGAACTGAATTACAATCGAATCAAAATTATATGGACTAAAAAATTATTTCCCCCATATTTCAATATAACTTGAGAATTGTCCAAACACACACACACAAATATATATATATATATATATATATGAAACTGACCTGTAAGATATCTCCAATATTCACAACTAGAGCTCCTGGAAGAGGAGGAACATCAATCCACTGATTGTGGCACAAAATTTGAAGTCCACCAATATGGTCTTGAAGAAGAATGGTGAGGAAGTCAAGATCTGAATGTTTAACGGTGCCCATGGTGAGTTCAGGCTCTGGACATGGTGGATAATAATGGCTCACAAGAAAATGCCCTTTTGCACAATCCATGCTCTTAAGATGCTCAGCCTTGAGTCCAAGTGACTTCGATAATAATTCAAACAAAATGTTCCCCAATGCCTCAATTTCCTTTGAGTACTCCATTATAACATCCCTACAAATTAGAAATTAGTTTCCCTCGTACTCATCAAGATCCTCTCTTTATCATGTGGCACATGTGTTTTGACTCAACTTTCAAAATGATGCTATTTCAACACTAGGCTTAGGAATGTTCAATGCCTCACAGGTGTTTAGGATGGCTCTTCAATCTCTTAAAAGTGTTTATTCACATAAATCGAGATAAATCTCTTTTTACATACTCACCTTATATACTGTAAATCAAGACTGAAAAACTATTTTCAGAGGCTTCAATTACTATTTCAAACAAGCATATGGATAACCTCATCCTAATCCCGCCTTGATGAACCATGGCAATACGGCTTTTATATCATGTATTTTATCCTAATATCAATGGCATCTCGTCTCAGTCAGAACAAGACCGGACGTCCCATCTAAATTATGATTTTTTTTAAAAAAAATTTAGACAAGTTCCAATATGATGAAATAAAAACCACAAAACTCTACAATATGCACGTACAAAATTTAAGGGCCAAAAATAAATACACGCAAGAAAATAAAGTGGACATTTGTATAATCGTACATAAATAAGAAAGAGTTAGGAGCTTGCCTAGAATTTTCTTTCATAGGACTTGAATATCTGTGAGATCAAAATTACCTGCAGACCAAAGGCAATTCTTGAGGATCAAGAGGTTCAGGAGCCATAACACAAAACAAAGATTCCCTCCTATTTGCAAACTTGGACTGATGATCCAAGTTGCTTCTGTACTTCACTTTGCTCTTCTCCTCCCTCCTATGCTCGTACCCCGCCTTCACCTCTATTGGCAACTCGTGGAACTCACGCGCCGCCGTCAGCGTCTCCTCCAACAACTTCATGGGTATCCCATGATTCACCACTTGGAAAATCCCCACCGTCTCGACCGCACGCCGGACTTCGCCAACCACATCACCATCAGCACGATCCCCTCCACCGGCGGCTATGTCTTTGAGGTCTATCACCGGAATCTTGAACTGGGTCTGACCCCGTTGACTCCGGAGACCTTCGTCGGTGGCGATCTCCTCCGACGGCCGTATGAAGATTCTAGGGAGTTTCGTGATCCCAGCATCAACGAGGCCTTTAACGCCAGATTTAGATTCATCGAAGGCCTTCAGTTCTTGCAAACGATCGTGAGTGTCGGAGCTTTCCATTGTCTAATTGATGATTACAAGAGAGTTCAAGATTTCACTCTTTGACCATTTGCAGGTTCCCATGCGCTTCACGTTTTGTTCTGTTATTATATATATAATTGGGAAATCACACTAAAGGTCTCAATTTAAAAAAAACAAAAAGAGTAAATTATATTGACGGCCTTTTATTTTACTTAAATTATACAAACATTCACTCTATTTTGAAAACGTATATAGACCTCCCTTAAAATTAAAATACAAGTTATAGAAACCTCCCTTACATATTTGACATTTCATTTCCATCCACCCAACCGTTAATTGACCATTAAGTTTAACTATTAAACATTTATTTTGACCAAAATACCCATTTTCCAACAAATGAATAAACATTTATATTTGCCTAAAAATAAATTTTTATATATAAAAAAAATTCTGATACACATATGTTCAAAATTTCCAATATAAAATTTATAAATTTTAAAATTTCATCATATTTTTGAAACTTATTTATTTATTATCCTTTTAAATGACTAAAAAATATGCCTTTCAAATGAAAGGAAAAAAATGTTTTATTCATAATATATTATTAATTATATAAATTTGATACATTATATGACTTATATTAATTTTAAATTTTAATTTTTTAAATACCTTTTTTGTACAAACATTTATAAACATGTTTATTTTAATTTGCATCTATTAATTGGATTAAGCATATTTTTAATTAAGTGCTCTATGTCTACATTAATTAAATTAATTAAGTATTTATCGTAATATGAAAAAAATTTAACATATAACTATTTACAAAAGTAAAAGATAAGTTAAGAAAAAGAAAAAAAACTCTTAAATTACTTAAACAATTTTAGTCAAAATTAGGAAATTAGTAACGATGAAGGATAAATTAGTAAATAAAATTTATTTTAATATAAATTTTAATTAAAAAATAAAAATCCTTAACAGAATTAACGGTTTGGGTTTAAGTGTATGTTTTCAAAATACAGGGGAGGTCTGTGTAATTAAGGTAAAACGCAAGAGAGGTTAGGGTATTTTATTCAAACAAATAAGGGAGAATTACACTAAGGTCCCAAAGAAGAAGAGAAATGAAAAATTTTCCCATGAAGTTGTTAATACAGGCTTCTGGAGTTGTTAACGAGTTGTCAATACAGGATCCTGGAGTTGTTAATGGGACCATTTTTTTATTTTGCAATCTATAGGGATTATTTTTTTTATTTTTTTCCTTCTTTGGGACCTCATTGTAATTCTCCCAAAAAATAATATTAAACATTTTATAACTTGTTAATGATAATTCTTTTACTTATCAATAACCGCTCTTTCATTTATTATTGATAAGTTATGATACTTTGTTGATATTATTTTTTTTATTTGAGACCTTGTGTCATCTTCACTATATAATTTAACTTAATTGGATGATTCCTTGATGTTGTAACTGTAATACCCCGAATTTTGAGACTCAAGGCTAGATAATAAGCTTGAGATTAGTGGATTGCTAAGCCCTAGTTTAGCAAGATCCCAAATTGTGATTAAGGGTTAATGACTCCAAAAGTGGATGTGGTTAGTAATTAATGAACCCTTTTAGAGAATATAAAGTGGATTGTAGTCGCTTGTGTTATGAGCAACGCCAAAACCCTGTATTTGAGTTCAATTGTGGATTAACATCCAAATTGACTTAGAATAGAGGAAAGAATTGAATGGGGTATTGTGATGGAAATGGTGTCATGTTGTGGTATTTAATCATTGGAATTGATTTAAATTGGATTGGACATATTGGTTGCAAAACTGGAAATGCTGTCCAGTGTGAATTCTGTCTGGGCAGTCTTCTCGTATGGACGTTTATACTAGCCAAATGATGTCAGAAAATTATGAAACTTTCCATTCTTAAAGTTCACATCCCAAGCTTCAAAATGGACAAATAATTTGTGCCATTTCGTTTTGGGAACTGGGAGATATGACTGTCCAAATTTTGAGGTCGAAAATGGACTCTGTTTTGGGGCAGTGATGAAATTTGTGCAATTCTGGAATTGTGTGGTAATTTCTAGTAATGGAAAATATTTTTCTAGTAAAGAGGACTCAAATATCTTTCATTTTACTTTGGGATCACCTCATTTTGATGTTTCTATAATTAGTTATGAGTTTTCAAAGATTGTGCAAAAAATCTGTCAGAAAATCCGAAAATGCCAATTTTGGAATTATGACATCATCATAATTAAAGATGACATAAGCTAAATGTTATAAAGTCATCATCCTCTTCCTCCATCAGCCAAAAACCGTGCAGCACCATGGAGAAAGAGAGAGAGAGAGAGAGAGAGAGAGGGAGTTTTAGAGAGAGAAGAGGAAGAAAACTCACGAGGTAGGTCGATTTCTTCGGTGAATTCGTACCTAACGCGTATAATCCTTCTCCTAAACTTCTCTTCTATGTTATTTAAGGTATTTGAGAAGCAAATTTGGTGTTCAAGAGGCTAGGGTTTTCAGCCAAGTCAAGGAGAAGCTATTAGGAGCTTGAGGTAACTTCCAAACTTTCGTATATTGCTTATTCTGGCTGTTGTGGGCAATTTAATCGGTGAAATTTCGCCGGATTGCCATTGGTTTTAAAGTTTGGAAATGACATGGCCTAGGGGTTATGCTGCCCAAATTGGGTCTTAATGTTAGTTGTAACCTAATGTAATGGTTAATGAAGTGGTTAGGAGTAGAAAGGAACGCATTTACAGAGCCGAAACCGAAAAACCCCAATTTTCCCCGGAATACTTGAGAATTTTGGCCAGCTCTAGAAATAGGTCTTAGAGTTGGATTTTCAATGATTTGATGATTCCATTGAGTTCAGGAGCAAAAATTAGGTGGGGTTACAGTTGGGCACTTTTCCGGAAAAAGCTGAAAAAGCATAATTACGAAAACGCCCCTGAAACCGTTAAAGTGGGGCTGTCAAGGGTAATTTTGTAATTGACATTGAATTTGATAAGTCTGAGTCCGGAAATGGATTCCTTGGGCGAAAATATGTTAGAATAGCCCATGTCAAAATTTCAGAAAAAGTACAGCCGGACCGGATACGGTGGGGCCGGACCGGGTCCCCGGGGGCATTTTAGTAAATTTTCAATATAGCCTCATATGACCCCCAGAAACACTATGGAAGTATCTAAATAGTACATTTGACATTGTAGGGTCGAATGTGAAGCCCCGAGTTGTTGGCACGTAAATCGAGGAGAAAAGACTGGAGGTAGGGAACTTATTTCTCCTGCATGCTCTGATAACTGTATTAATGGGTTGATGCATGTTATTGCTTTGCTTGATTATGTGGAACATGTATGAATGATTTGAAGCTATGTTTCAATATATGCTATGGCCATATGTGTATCGTTCGAAGCATTGAGCTTATAGATTTGTCATTGTATGTGTGCATGAGTTATGTGATGCAAGCCTGTCATGCATTAAATACTTATCTTGCCTGCATATTGATAATGTTTCCCTACTGAGATTCTCTTGAATCTCACCTTCCCCTACCAACAATTTAGACAGGGCAAGTAGCTCGTGGAGGGAGCGGCTAGGACTCCTTCGAGATGAGAGTTGGTAGTTGGTTACCAATGAGTTGTGAAGACTGTATATAACTCGGTTGAATATATGGTTATGAATTTGAGATGAGATTGTGTAATCCCCATTTGAAGAATTGTAATGGGCAATTGTGCCCTGTGTATCTTTAGCAAAGGTATGTACCCAGGATTGCAGGGATGATTATATTGTGCACTCTGATATTTATATGAACGTGATTTATCTTCGCGTAGTAATTGTATTCGAAATGTGAATATGAGACCAAGTTAATTAGATTTTAAAAGGTATTTTTGAGCCCTATCTCAAGGATGAGATTTTAAATGAGTTTTGATTATTATTGGTCTCTATTTCATTTTAATCGCGTATTTCGGATATAATTACGGAGGGGGTTACAGTAACGCATTAACTTGATAGCTGTTCCATGTTTTGTAAATGAGCGTTGAGCACCATGAGCACATCTATAAATTTGATACCTTAACAAAGCTAAATATACTACTTAATAGTAGGATATTATATATCAATTTTTAAGTAAAATAAATTAATTTAGAGATACTTTGATGCACTTAGTTTCTTTAATCTTTCTAAAAAAAATATTTCATCCCATATTTTAAGGACTAGATGTATTATTTTATATCATTATCTTCAAAATGACTCATCCTATTTATTTAATTTGAGGATATTAGGAAAGCTAAATAAATTACTTAATTATAAGATGTGACATAATCTCTCTAAAGTACATTTTTCTAACATTAGATTAATTTGGAGAAAATTGAAGGTTTAGGATATAAAATAGAAAATATTTTACATTTTCCTCTTAACTTTAAGCCTATTGACATGCCTGATTCTCATCGAGCCCTTCACTACATATACTCTCGTAGCATGGTTAACAAGTCCAAGAATTATACCCATTTTGCTCAGAGAGATTACTATTTGCTGACCTCCTTCTTTGCCGGACAACAAAGGAATGTGGGGGAGATTATTTTTAGTGAGATGAGAAGATTTCGATTTTCTTCATCAAAATCCGCGACTATACCATATCCTCAACTTATGTCCCTCATCCTCATGAAAAACAAAATATGGTACTTGGAAGGAACTGAGAGGGTAATCATTCCAAGGTTTGGCAAGACTCAACTGACACACATGAGTATCAATCTTCTAGTGAGTCGAACAAGGGCTACATCTCAGAGAAAAGCCACTCCATCAAGAGGTGATAAGGCTCAGTCATTTGCTCAAGGTCAGGTTCTACCTCCATCTTTCCTCAATGCATCATTATCAACCCATCTTGCCGAAGTAATCAACCAAGCTGTGTCTAGACTGAAAAAGGAATTGAGGAATGAGTATGAGAAGTTGGTGGGCAAAATGGAGTTACAAGTCTTAAAGTTGGTGGACAAGGCAAATACCAATTTTGATTTGATGTTCAAGACTCAAGAAAATATGTCGAGGAGAATCACTGATATGGAGATTTTCTTACGCTCTCACTTTCCAACTACGTCTTCTGAGATGCCACCTGAGACTACTCCTGCCTCGACTTCACCTCCTCATCCACAGACACATGTTCTCTTCACCGATTTGGATTCTAATGTTGATGTCACTTATGATCTGTTGCCTTCACCACCACCCTCAGCCTCTGTTCCTCAGCCATCATCTCCACCCTTTGAGCCGGTGCCAGCAGACCCTTCCACTACCATGGTGCCCTTTGTCCCACCATCCGATCTCACTTTTCCAAATAATTTGTTATGGTTTTTGAGCTTATATAGGGCGTATTGGGTAGTTTTGTGTATTGGGGTAGGATTATTGTTATTTTTGGGTTTATTTCTGCTGACATGGTTGTATATGGGGTTTTATGGGTAGGTGATGATTCAAACTTAATATTGTACTTTTCAAGTTCACTAATGGTTATTTTCAAGTTTATTAAGTTTTCTGTTCAGTTTTAATGGTTTCTGTGATACTATGACTTATCTTGGTTGTTAAGTGTCCATTGGAAGTATTGTAGGAAACATATGTGGATAAGTGCAAAAATCTGAAATTGAATCTAAACTTTGGTGAATATATGCATTTGGAAACGTTGATGATGTTTTTATTTAAAAAAATTTTCACTCTAATCAAGATTTTTCTTAAAACTCATCACAAAGGTTTTGTCATCATCAAAAAGGGGGAAAATGTTAAATTCCAAGTTTTGATGATAACAAAAGGTAATTGTATGCAAAGTATGTTTTTACAAGTCTAGAGAATGATTACAAAGTTACCAAATGCATATGGCAAAGTTTTGTAATGTCTGCTGTCAATTTTTGCTAATGCACTCGAGCAACAGAGCTAACACTCGAGTATAAACCTCTTTTACACTCGAGCACATGCAAGTGTTGGACAAGAAGTGTTTGGCCGAGAGCAATTACTGTCAATCTTACTGATGCACTCGAGCACTATAACCAACACTCGAGCATGAAGCAGTTTTGCACTCGAGCACTAGCGAGTGAGGGACTGCGAGTGTTTGGCCGAGAGTCATGCAGAATAGAGAAGCACAAGTGTACCCCCTGCCTTAATTAGCGTAATTAAGATTCGATAACGCTTAGTAAAAAGGGGTTAGAGACCGTCGGATAGTTCAAAACTCATTAAAACACCCACTAAGTAGTAGGAACTTTACAAAATTTTCAAAACTTCTTTCCTATTCCGGTCTCGATTTCAATTATCAAATATAATCACCTGTGCAGTTAATTTACATTCATTCATATCAGAATATCTAATAGCAATCCTGGCAACCCCCGGGTTCCATTCATTCACTCCAAGGTTCACAATTCCCCCATAGTGAATTACACAACTATATTCGACAACTAATTACAACCCAAAAATAATTTACAAGATTTTTGTCCAACATGATCAACCAACGTATCCAAAAGAAATTGTCCCTACAGGGTTCTAACCACTCCGAGTCGTTTGCTTCTCCTTGGAGCCACTCACCCTGTCTGAAAGGTTAGTTAAAGGAAAGAATGAGATTCAAGAGAATCCCAGTAGTAACAAAACATTTATACCACACATAAGCACACAGCATGTAAGCAAATCATTATACAGCTGCACAAATCACACTCCACCCTCATCCCCTTTCTCAGCCGGGAAGGCACATTGTCCTAACCCAAACCGTTGCTAGCTACTCAGGGACTATTGGCGTGGCAGTGCTTACACATAGCCGTGTAGCTCATATAGCTATCCGGCTTCCACAAATGGCCCGTCGGCCTTCACAAATAGCCATTCGGCTTTTCACATAATCACAAAGACACACCTCATCCTCATCCCCTTTCTCAGCCGGGAAGGCACACAACCCTTACCCGAACTGTTGTTAGCTACTTAGGGACTATCGGAATGACGGTGCTTATACATATTCACAATGTCGCAGCATACAAATTTATCACAGATCAATGATAATATACACATACAATGCATCACATATGGTATGAAAGAAAAGTCACTACCTCGTTCCTTCCTGAAGTTTGCTGGCTTAATGGGCTCACGAGGGCAGCAGATATCAAATCCTGTAACCAAAATAAGGATAATAAGTCAATCTCTTTTCCAAGTTTCCAAATCTCGTAATACTTTATGTTGGTTATCATTTAGACTCTTTAGGTGGTTATAATAGGCCTAAATATATCCCCAAAGGGTTGGAAGAAACTACCCAGAAGATACCTTTTTCGGATGCAAAACACCAATTTTGGGCTGCCTCACTCAAGTGACAACTACCTCACTCGAGTGATGCCCTCAGTTGTGCTCGAGTCCCGCAAGTGAGACACAGAAAGTGTTTTCCCAAGAGCAAATCCTCAAAATATCTCTTACACTTACTCGAGCACAAAAGGTTGCACTCGAGCAATGACCTTAAGTGCACTCGAGCACCAAAAAGTGTAACACCAAGAGTGTTTGCCTGAGAGCACAGACTACTTCCAGGCAAGACCTCACTCGAGCATGCCCATGCACACTCGAGCAGGATCATATCTCACTCGCAAGTCAGAAAGTGTGCTCGCGGTTTCTAACTAAAGACTTAGCTAAAATTCCCAGAATTTCATGTTGTGCTCGAGTGAGATCCTCACTCACTCGAGTGGTACCTATCAGATGCCAAATCGCAGCAATTGATATGGTTTTCTAAAATTGACCAATTTGCTGCCAATGGTCCTAAGACTTATATCACAACTCATTCTCACTTATTTTAACATAAAGAACCCATTTGTAAACCCAAAACAACCAATCTCCCACTTAAACAACACATTCCCCTCTCTAGGTCACATGATCTCTCAAAACCACCATTTACCAAACTTCATCTTTCAAATCCAAACCAAAACCATGAACTCCTATACACTATTTGACATCCATTTCACCACACTACATTGCTTAATTCATATCTTCTAAAACCACAAGAAATCAGGGCAAAAATCCAGAATTTACCAAAACCAAACCAATGGCCAAAACAACTTTACCAAAATACATCAAATGTTTACCTCTTAAGCTTGCTGAAATCAAAACCTTGATTCCACCAACTTTCAAATTTGATCAAGTATCAAACACCACCTTTAGAAATTCTGAAAGCATGGCAAGGAAGTCTTCAACACCATGAACAACTTTAATAAACATAATATAATCATTTGAAGGCATTAACTTACCTAAAACCAAGCTTTTCACTTCCTCTTTCTTAGTTGTCTTCAGCGAAAATGGAGGTGAGAAGAGAGATGAGAGACTGAATGGATGATGATGATATTTTCCCCCTCACACATACACACACAACTGACTTGACAAGGGAAGAGAGAGGGAAAATCATTTGACTTTTTGACTTCTCATCCAATGGCTCTCATTTGACCACATGGCACCATCTCCTTCTTCCTACCATGATTTCATATGGACTTGTATACATAGGATTCCACCACATGATCTCTCAATCCTAGCCATTGATCTTGATTACTAAGGAGTTTTTTCTTCGTTAACTGACCAATCGGTTGGCAAATTACCATTTTACCCCTGATTGCCATGACACATCTATCAAACACATTTTACATCACAATATACAATTCACTTCAAAAGTACTTAATTATCATTCATTACATCACTTTGAAGTTATTACTCCTTGATTACAATTCAGGATATTACAACAAGCATGCCTGAGTCAGAGTTCATATGCCCGAGTGATACATCAGCATTCACGAGTGAGAAATCTAACTTTCTCAATTCTAATGCAAGTGCTGAAGATAAGAGTATATTATAAAGAATATTCTTCTCACTCGAGTAGGAGTATGTATGCTTGAGTGAGGGCCCACATCACCTGTGAGTGCAAAATCACACTCTTGCTAAAATGGTATGCGAGTGTTGTCCAGAGACGCAGCTCTTAATGTAAAATACAAGGACACTCGAGCAAGAGGAGCTGTGCTTAAGTGAGGACCCACATCACTCGCAAGTGTGAAAATGCACTCTCTCAAAATCTGTGGAAGTGCAAATGCAAAACTGAAGCAAAAGGTGAAAATATGGTATTGCACTGGAGTGAGTCCCTCAGTGCTCGAGTGAGACTCTGCCAGAAGCCAAAACGCACCAGTCTTACAGCGTTCAATCCGAATATGGTTTAATGATATTTATTCATTTTATTGTCACTTATTATTATTATTTAACATCATTTAAAATGTATTATGAGTGTGATACAAGAGTTTGAACGTTTGAATTAAAAAGACGCAAAGGAAGTCAAACAACGGCAGACAGCATCATTACGATCATCCAAGCACGTACCTACCACATTCAAAGATTTCAAACGTATGCATGCCGTTCTACAGTAACATGCACCGCTCCACAATGATCATTATTCAAACGGGAAAAAACAAATGTCTATAAATACAGAGTTCCAAAGATCATCAAAAATAAAGAAGTGCAATAATTTACACAAGCAAATTCATGAGTCTCTGTTATTCACATTTTCTCTGTATTCATATCGTTCTTCAGTGTTTATCATATTTGCTCTGTAAGAGAGTCTGTATACACTTTAAATTCTATTTTCATTTGACCTCAAGGTATTGGGACCTTGAGAGGGTAGATATCCTTACGAGAGAAGCAGTTGAGAGAATTCCTAGTAAAACTTTCTACTCATAAGACTTACAAGATACAAGCAGTAGAGAATGTTGCTGCTCGTAAGACTTACAGTGGTGTAAGCAGGAGAGAACATTGCTTCTCATAAGACTTGTATATGTAAGCAAGTGAGAAAGGTCATAGGTTGTTTTTCTGCATGTAAGACTTGTCGTAAGGGGGAGAGAAATTTCCGAGTGTTAGAATATTCTGCTCGTAGTCCATTCGAGGACGATTGTTGTTTTGTGGCATTCTGAGAGCCCATTGAATCTTGGAAGCATAGTAAGAATCTTAGTAGGTCTTGATCTCTAAGGATTGGACGTAGGCCTGGTTTTTGGGCCGAACCAGTATAACTCTTTGTGTACTAATCCTCTCAACTCTATCTACAACTATTGTCATATCACCACATCAAACGAAAAATTTATCACATCACCCAATTCACCCCCCTCTTGGGTGAAGCTTGTCTCTTTCAATTACTTCTCGGCATCTATGTCTTTGCTTTTCGATCCACTGGCACCCGCTATGATGTTTATTTAAAAATAGGGTGAGATTCCAAAGAATCCCCGTAAAGACATGTTATTGTTCATAGAAAATGCGAAAAGTAAATATGATATGCGCCATGTTGCACCAATTAATGAACAATATAAATATATCATCTGCATGTATACATGAGTAGGAACCAGCTCCACTAATCTGTACCAGTTGGGTTCTTACCAACTCCAGTGTAAGTGCCTCTGGCACTGCTGACCCCTCTCTGGGCAAAACATATTGATTAATAAAGTAAATTTACAACAATGGCATCCACACAATCATATAACTATGACATGATGTATGAAGGATAATGTCCCTACCTCAAAGCTTTATAGATCTCTTTTTAGATGTGTCTCGCAAAACTTATTGTTCCGGCTTCCGACTTGGTCCTAAAATATTAAATATATAAGAAATAGGTCATAACCTATCCAAGTATCATTTTAGACTCTTTCATAGTATTCCTTGTGGTTATATTAGTTTATGGTGGAAATTTACCAAAATGCCCCGGGAACCCCGGCCCGCCCCCGCTTTACCCGGCCTGATGACACGTTTTCCCAAAATTTTGATTAGGGCTATCCTGACTTATTTTCAACCAAGGAATCCATTTCTGAGCTTGAAATTATCAAATTCATTGTCAAATTATGAAAATACCCTTGACAGCCCCAGTTTAGGGATTTCAGTGGCGTTTTCTTAATTATGCTTTTTCGGCCTCTACCGAAAAAGTGACCAACTGTATCCCTATCTATTTTTGCCCACTGAATCCAATGTAACCATTTATTTCATGAAAATCCAGCTCCTACCCCTAAGAAAGTGCTGGCCAAAAATTTCAAGAAAAATGGAAAAAAGTGGAGTTTTGTGCTTTAGCTTCAAAAACTTGTACTTTTCCACTTCTAATCCCTCATTAACTTATTTAATCACATCTTAACCATGATTCAAAGAAATTTGGGCAGCATAACCCCTTAGGGTTATAGCTTTCCAAATTTACAAACTTAACCAAATAACCAAATCCAACCACAATCATCAACAACAATCACATACTAGCATAGTTTTAGGATTTGTGAAGTTACCTCTTGAGTTCCTTTCCTCTTACTCTCTAAACGTCCTCCTCCCTCTCTCTTTGGTCTCAAGATGAGCTTGCTAAACCGTGAATTTCATAAGGAAATAGAGATTAGAGAACAAGCTTATACTAGATTAGAAGGAAATCTTAAGAAATCACAACCCTACCTTGATCTTTCTCTTCCTCCTTCTCTCTAAGTCTTCAAAGTTTCTCAAACTCTCTCTCTCTTCTTTGGTTTGGCCGAAATGTGCACATGGAAAGGGAGAGGACGTGTTTCATTAATTTGAGTCTTCTAGCCTCTTAGCCATTAATCTCATTAAGGGTTGACATGGTGACACTTGCCAACCACCATGCTTCCACCCATACCTCCCTCCATGCTTCTACCCATACCTCTTCACTTTTTAACTTACTTGTCTCTTTAGGTTTTGGTTAGCATTGGACTAGATTCTTCCCTTGATTTGGTCCACAAAACCGTCCCCCTCTCCCTTACCTAACAAAACTAATTTTCTCTCTTCATGTGGCATTTTAGACATGTGCTCATGAAATTAAATTTTCCCCCCTCATTTTTTATATGTTGGACGAAAATTAAGGAGGAGAAGGGAAGGAAAATGTGTTTCACTATTCCTTTAATTAATTTATGCCCAAGTCCCTCTAATTTTACAATTCTTGATTTATTCCATTAAGAATATCCAATTTATACCTTTTCCTTTATTTTCCTTGATTAATTGAAATTAATTCCAATTAATTGAAAAATAATTAATATTGGGCAAAGTTGGCAAAATTATGATTTTTCTACCACCTTTATAATTTAATTCCCTTCTTGAATTAATTTACTCATTTCCTCATAAATATAAATATTTTAAAATTCATAAGACCCAAATTTCATGAATATTCACCATTTTATTGAATTTCTCAAATAATTACAATATATTTTTGGTGAATATAAAATTTGGGTTGTTACAGTTCTCCTCCACTTAATTAAATTTCGTTCCCGAAATTTGCTACCCTTAAACATTCATGAATTCCGGGTAACACTTCTTCATACTTTCTTCTGTTTCCCACGTAGCCTCTCTGGGCAATAACCCTTTCCAGATGACTTTGACGAACAAGATGCCCTTGTTTCTGAGTTGTTTTTCCTACCGATCGATGATTTGGTCAGGCATGACTTTGTAAGTCAAATCTTCACGTATTTCCACATTCTCGTACTCTATTACGTGCTCTGGATCAGGTTGATACTTTTTCATATGAGAAACATGGAAAACATCATGTAGCCTACTCAGACTTGGTGGCAAAGCGATACGGTATGCTACTAGCCCAATCTTCTCTAAGATCTCTAACGGATTAATGTATCTTGGTTGTAGCATCTTTACTTTCAATGCTCTGCCAATACCTATAACAGGTGATACTTTCATTAACACGTGATCACCGACTTCAAATTCTAGAGGTTTTTGCCTCTTATCTGCATAACTTTTATGTGGGCTCTGAGCAGCTAACAATCTCTACTTGATCACCTTTATTTGCTTCGTTGTCTGATCAACAAGGTCTGGCCCTAGCAATTCCCTCTCAGACAACTCAGTCCAGCATATAGGCGATTGACGCTTCCTCCCATAGAACGCCTCATACGGAGCCATCTAAATGCTTGAATGGTAACTGTTGTTGTAGGAAAACTTTACTAACGGAAGACATTTGTCCCAGCTACCTTTATATTCAACCACAAACACCCTAACATGTCCTCAAGGGTTTGAATTGTTCGTTTTGTTTGCCTGTCAGTTTGAGGATGATATGTCGTGCTGAATCGGAGTTTGGTACCCAAAGCTTCATGTACTGACTTCTAAAACTTGGAAGTAAATCATGGATCTCGATTGGAGATAATGTTCATCGGAGTACCATGTAGTCTCATAATCTCCTTAATTTAGATCTTCGCTAGTCTATCAAGAGAATAGTGCATGCTAATCGGTAGGAAGTGAGCTATCTTTATAAATCTATCAACTATCACCCATATAGCGTCATGGTTTCTGACCTTAGGTAATCTTGTCATGAAATCCATGGTAACTCTTTCCCACTTCCATTCAGATATCTCAGGATTCGTAAAGAGCCCCGATCGTCATTGATGTTCCACTTTTACTTTCTAACATGTCAAGTAACTAGAGCTGGTAAAACAGGCTTAACCTGTGAGGCCGCAGGTTGGGATAGGGTTAGGGTTGGGAAAATCCCAACCTGCGAAAGTGCGGGCAACACAGGCCCGTACCGTATGGCCCGTATGATTTCATAATATTTATAAGTTGTCCATTCCTATCTTGATACTTTCCAATTCAAAGAGAAAAAATCTTAGCCTCTTCCCTTCTTTTTTAAACAAAATTATTATATTTTTGTTGTTTGAGGATAAGTTTATATTTTGCTTATAAACTTTGATAAATTTAATAACTTTATCTCTTAAATTGTGAATTATGTTTTTAAATTTTTATAAGAGGAATGATTGATGCTAGAAAAGTAAATTTAATAACTCAAATATATATGTCTCGTATTTTCGACTACCTTTAAAAAATAGGATCTTTTTTTTAAAAAAAATATGCGGGCCCGTGGGCTGCCCGTAACCCGCATACTGCGGGTTAGGGTTGGCAAAATGCCAACCGCAACCAGCACACTACGGGTTAGGCTCAACCCACGTGGCCTGCCGATTGGTGCGTGCTAGCCCGCAACCCGTGGGCTGACCCGTTTTCCCAGCTCTACAAGTAACGAGCAATAAACTCAGTCACATCTCTTTTCATCCCCGGCCAATGGTATTGAGCCTTCAAGTCATGGTACATCTTTGTGGCTCCTGGATGAAGAGTATACTTGCTCTTATGTGCTTCCTCCAGGATTTGTTGCTTCAGTTCTGGTTGTGGTGGAATATAAATCCGCTTCTTGTACCTGACTATCCCGCTGGGAGACAAGTCGTAATCCTGAGTCTCGCCCCTATCAATCATACCTCTGATAGATAGCACTTTATCATCATTCCGTTGGGCTTCCTTAATTACCGCCCTCAAATTTTGTATATCTGACTGACACCCACTGCCTAACAGAATCTGACTAGAAAGATTTAGGTCTCTGAAATCCTTAATCAATTTCTGCTCATAAATCATCATGGCTGCCACCTGCAATGATTTTCGGCTTAATGCATCAGCGACGACATTAGCCTTACAGGGATGATACTTGATTTTGAGGTTGTAATCTTTCAGCAAACTCCATCTATCTGCGTTGTCTCATATTAAGTTCTTTCTAATCATACAAGTATTTCAAACTATTATGGTCGCAGTACAACTCTATGATTTCACCATAGAGATAATGCCTCCAGACTTTCAAAGCAAACACGATTGTTGCAAGCTCAAGATCGTGGGTGGGATAATTCAATTCATGAGGTTTCAGCTGACGCGATGCATACGCCACTACTCGGCCATGCTGCATCAATACGTATCCCAATCTATGCCCACTGGCATCTATATACACAACATATGGAAATTCGGGATCTGGGATAATCAATACTGGTGTTGTAGTTAATCTTTGCTTCAACTCTAGGAAGCTCTTCTCACAATTCTCATCCCACACAAAATGTTGAGCTTTCCGTGTTAATTTTGTCAACGGTAATGCAATTCTGGAGAAATTCTGTATAAACCTCTTATAATAACCAGCTAGACCCAGAAAACTGTGTACCTCAAATACTATTTCTGGTCTTTTCCAGTTCAATATTGCGTCCACCTTACTGTATCAATAGAAACTCCTTGGGTTGAGACAACGTGGCCCAAAACATTTACCTCTAAAAGCCAGGATTCACACTTGCTTAGCTTGGCATAGAGTTGCCTATCCCGTAGTACATTCATCACAGTTCCCATATGCTATTCGTGTTCGGCTTCACTTCGTGAGTACATCAGTATATCATCAATGAAGACTACAACGAACTGGTCCAAGTACGGACGGAAGATTCGATTCATGTAGTCCATGAACACAGCAAGAGTATTGGTAAGCCCGAATGGCATCACTAGGAACTTATAATGCCCATATTTGGTCCTGAAAGCAGTCTTCCCTATATCTTCTGCGCTTACTCTCAACTGATGGTATCCCGATCGTAAATCGATCTTTGAGAATACATAACAACCAGACAACTGATCGAGCAAATCATCAATTCTAGGGAGCAAATACTTATTC
Organism: Inga oerstediana; assembly: GCA_963210345.1. NCBI lineage: Eukaryota > Viridiplantae > Streptophyta > Magnoliopsida > Fabales > Fabaceae > Inga > Inga oerstediana. Next base: position 28,547,424 of record OY723410.1, on the reverse strand, counting down.
CTAATGGTCACCTTGTTCAGCTCTCGGTAATCGATACAGAGACATATGCTTCTATCTTTCTCCTTTACGACTGGAGCACCCCAAGGTGATACACTAGGTCGTATGAACCCTTTCTCAAGTAATTCCTCGATCTGCTTCTTTAGCTCTGCTATCTCGCTTAGAGCTATACGATATGGGGCTTTGGAAATTGGACCGCTCCAAGCCTCAAATTAATTGAGAACTCCACTTCCCTATTTGGAGGTAATTCACCGACATCCTCTAGAAAAATGTCAAGGAACTCATTCGCTACAGGGATACTCTCTAAGGCTACACCAGCTTCTGATTGTATAGAATAGAATACCATGTAACCCTGACAACCCTTCTGCAAATATCTCTCAACCTTAGCCGCGGATAGAAGGTTAAGAGTGATTTTGGGGACAGCTTGTGGTTGTGGATTCAGATATAAGACTCTCTTCTATTTACAATCCAACAACACACTATTTGCTGCCTGTCAGTTAATCCCCAAAATTACTTCCAACCCTTGCAGTGGTAAACAAATCAAATATGCGGTCGATTCACACCCTTCGGCATTCACCATGCAATTTAGGAAAACGTCGGCTGTCACAACTCGTGTACCTATACGGCTAGAAATGACCAAATCATAGGGGATTAATGAACAGATAAACATAACCATCTCACTCAGTTGTATGCAATGAATGAATGGCTTGCACCAGAATCATACATAACGTGCACTAAACTGCCGTTCAGAGAAATTGTACCTTGAATCAGTTCCAAAGACTTTCCGGCCTCTGCTTGTGTCAGTGCATAAACCCTGCCAGAAGCTTTAGATCTCGTCTCCTCTTATCGCCCTTGACTGCTTGCTCCATCCTCGATCCACCTACCCTGTCTAAAATGTTGGTAGGGGAGGGTGAGATTCGAGAGAATCTCAGTAGGGAAACATATACCAATATGCATGCAAGATAAGTGTTTAATGCATGACATGCTTGCATCACAATAACACAGGCTCACATAATGACATATCTGCATGCTCAATGTTTCATCAACATACTTATGGCCATAGCATACAAAGGAATAGAGCTACAATCATTCATACATGTTTCACATAATCAAGCAAAGCAATACATGCATCAATACACAAACACAAATATCAAAGCATGCAAGAGAGGTAAGTTCCCTACTCTCACATAAAATTGCCCAAGGAATCACATGGAAATATCAGAATTACCAAATTCCTACTCCATTATCATGCTTTGGTTTTAGGCAACACTAAATACCAAAATTCCAAAATCACCAAAGTTAATCATTCAATCCCAAATCCCTTTCTATCTATCCCTATATACTCCAAACATACCAATTTCATACCAACAACATGCCAAATACATAATGACCCTTATTTTCAAAATCAAGCCCAAAAATTCAAAGCTAAATAATTTGCTACAAAACTTAGATAGAAAGATTGGTTTCACTTACCTCCTCAAATTTTCTAAAGGAGTTTCTTGATCCTCCAAACTTAAAAATTCCTTAAGAGCTCAAATCAACACCAATGAACAATCTATAACCATAGAAATCAAGCTCTTAACTCAAGGAACAACTTTAATGAAGAGTGTTTGAGCAATGAAGGTCATCTTCTTACCTTTTTCTCAAGCTTTTCCTTTCTCTCACTTGCCCAACAATGGTCGCCGGAAATAAAGAAGGGAATGAGAAAGAAAGAGTGTGAAGGAGTTGAAGAATGATGATGAAACTCCCTCCCTATGTTGCAGCCGAAAATGAGGAAGGAAGGAGAGAGAGAAACTAATTTTAAAATCTTCCTTTGACTTTTCTCAACTCCTCTCACTTTACCAACCTGCCACATGTCACATTTCTATTGGCTCTCATAAACTAAGTCACCAATTAGCTACTTTAATCCCTCATTTAGCCATTTAATCACACTTCTCATTTTCTATTAGTGATTAATTTCTCCCTTAATCACTAACTATTTGCCCAATAATTCCATTTAAATTTTTCCAGCAATTATGACATATTAATTAATATTACCACCAAAACACATAATAATTCCAATATAATTCCAATTTAAATTCACAAATTATTCTCTATAATCATAATTAGCCCTTAATCAAAAATTGGGGCATTACAATATGCCTCAGCTTGTTGCAAATAAAATAGATAGGTGGTTGATTGGGATCGACTTTCAGTAGTACACCATTACAAGCTCTGCCAAGATGGAATGATTTACGACAAAACCAACATGTGCGACTTCCCAAGGATCCTTGGCCTCCATGGCCTCCCATCTGATTCAGCCTTTTTGTAGGTCCCCTGGAAGGTCCGTCCTGCTCTTTCCTCTTCTATGTTGAGCTAACACTCCTGAAACTACTGTGATTCCCAGTCTGTGTTGACCAGCTCGATAGATGTTTCTCGATGTATCGGTACTCCACTGATGTACTCCCTGAAGGTCAGTTCTTATCTTGTTCATCGTCTGCTATTATTGCTCCAACATATCTAGTATTCACTGTTGGATAGGGTCAGGCATTGGTTCACCCTTGTTGTTACCCTGTCTACCACGCCCTAGACCTCAACCTTTACCTCGGCCTCTACCACAGCTTCTACCACCTTCTTTTGGTTGTATCATTTCCATAATTCACTCTACATGAAATGTAAAGAAGAGTAAATTGTGATATAAGAGCAAGGGTATTACCGTTATTTCATAAAAAGTCAGGGTACAAATATATCATACAGAATACATAACGACTATTTACAGTAGTTATGAAGAAACAACAACATTGCGTAACCTGCATACTACTGTTCATGACATGTTGTCTTTTACATATACCAAAATATTAATTTATAAAATTTCCCTGTACCTTCCCCAAAATACATCTTTTGGCTAAAAATTTCTTCTGGCTAAAAATTTCTTCTGTCTGCCTGTATCCTATGACTGCCCTAGCCTCAGAATACATACTGGTACCTCCGGGTCACATAAAATATAGGTCGGTCCCACATCACTCCTCCTTGTCCAGGTACTCCCTCGTGTACTCATAGATGTGATCTAGAAATTATGGAAAGTCGCTGTTGGGACCCTCATCGAGGATGCTAATCTTCTTTCGATTCTAGAAAGCAGTATCGAGAAAGAAGCTCATGGTAGTGAGAATCCATGTTGGGTCCGGTGAATTGATATCCAGAAGACATAGTCGCCTATACAGTATCTTGATGGAATCAAGGTACACCAGGTAGTAATCCTTTGGGTCGATGAACTCTCGTCTCGCATGTGTCAGCTTGATCCATAGAAAATCTGTAATCTCCTCATCCTGCTGCAAATCATATCGTACGTGTACCGCCTCTACCCTCGAGAAACCATCACTCAAATCAGCCTCGATAGGGTCCTCTTCTGGGTCGTATGCTAGCGGATGTCCCAACTTACCTACCTCAAATCTCGACAGAGTCTCAGTTCTCGGCTACATTCCTTGTACTGGCAACATCGGTACACTCTTCCGTGCCGTATAGCACATCCGCGTACCACTGTTACCGAAATAGTCAATCATCGGTCCTCTCAGAATATCCATGATATCCTGTCACCATGCAAACAAAACCATATCAGTATACATTTTTGATAATACCAGAACCGCTTATTAGCTCTGATACCAAAAATGTCAACACCCATTTTCATTTCAATATTCGAAGAGTAATAAAGACGGAATTCTATGGGCATACAAAAAAGTATGATTATACTGATAAAAATATTCGTTTACAATCCCAACATCGTTCGTCAACAAAAACAGAAAATACAGCGGGAGTTTTAATATATACAGGATAACCAAAATATCTAAGGCATAAACTAATTATAACCACTATCTTATCCTCACCTTGAGACACGAGCCAATTACTTCTTAGCATCTACGCTTTGCCTTTCGATCCATTGGCACCCGCTGAGTGTTTATTTAAGGCATAAACTTATAGCTCTTTGATTTTGGCGGTATACTATTACAAAAGTATTAAAAGTAAAGATCCAAACTTCAAAGAATGACACATAAAGATCCAAACTTCAAACTTATTTGACTCCATGGCATACTAAAACACATGAACACTTAAACTTGAAATAAACTTGAAACAAGTTCATCATAGCATAAACTTCAAACAAATTAGGGCACATTACCACTACATCTCATTATCCTATTTTGATAATCTATCCGCATCTTATTTGGTATAGTTTTCCTAATTAGCTGTCCTCTGGCATACTAAAACACATAAACACTTAAATTTGAAATAAACTTGAAACAAGTTCATCATAGCATAAACTTCAAACAAATTAGGGCACATTACCACCACGTTTCAATATCATATTTTAATGAATGAATGTTCTTGTAATTATTACTTTAACCCATAAGCCACCCAATAACTACTCCCAATTCCTTTGGCCATATTGATAACTATATTTTATCTTCAAAATGTTTAATTCGAATAATAACAATAATGTACTCTATCTTTATTATGAACTAATAATATTTACCTATTTGAATAAGTTAGAGGGTGGCGAATTAGAAAGGAGAATAACAAGAATTGGGTTGGTCAACCAAATAAGAAATCAGGGGTGGGAACAAAAAAACAGGGAGTGACAGAGCATTTTATATGGTATTGATATAATAAATCGCTTACTGGGAAAACAACAAATTGCCAAATGGATGAACAAGAAGGCAATGATCTTACCTAAATGAAGGAGGCAGTGAGCTTGGACGAGCAACCGATGGTGGCTTGAGAAGCAGGCAGCAGCGGCAACTAGAGGAGCAACCGGAGACGACGCTCGAGGAGTAGATGTGCAAAGGAAACGACTCGATATGGAGGAGAAATGGACGGGCAGTGAGCTTCAACGAGCAACCGATGGTGGCTTCATTAGCAGCTGGTGGTAGCAGTAGCTGGAGGAGCGGACAAAGATGACACTGAAATACTAAACACGGAAGGAAGTGAGCTTGGAACGCGTGAAGGAGACGGGAGAAATGGACGAATGGGAGAGGGAAAAAGGGTTTATAATGGCGAGGGTAGTGTTGGAATATTGAAAAACTGCCATGGGCAATTTAGTCACAATGGGACACAAATTTTCTCTCCCCTAGAAATAACCCCAAATCTGGAGGTTTTTACAAAGTGGGGGAGGTGACTACTAAATGACACAAAATTCTCCCACCTTTCACCTCCCCTCCTTCCAACCAAATACATATTTTTTTTATCTTCAACCCTCCCCTACCCTCCCCTAACCTAAAAAAACCTCTCCAACCAAACACAACCTAAGTCTCCGGCTAAAAAAAAAAGGGATACTAAGTAGAAAAATTAATAAGGTAAACAAGACATATTTTTTTATGAAACATAAAATGAGGATAGAATCCTTATAATGAGGATAGAATAAAGTATTTGGAAAAATATAACTGGCTTATTATTAGAGAGATCACTAATAAATTAATGTATTATAGGTTTTTTGCACACCTAATAATGAGATTCCCTAATTATTATCAGTAATTAATATTAATAGTAATAGTTAATTAAAATAACAAAGGGAAAATTTTAAGAAAATATTCTTATGTTTCTTAATATAAGACATATTTGAAAAGTTTGTTTTGGTTCTAAATATAAGACATAGTTTTCATAATTATTAACGTTTTCTTAATTTACCTCTATTAATGCTCCTTTAACTATAATCAAGGAGGAGAGAGAAAGAGGAAATTAAGGGAGATGACTAGGGTGTTTTAGAAAATTTGTGTCATATTAACTAATTTAACTGACTTCCTTAATTTAATCAAATTAAGTAAATATACCTTACATTAAGGACCGAAAGAATACCACTTAAATTTCAAAATCTTAAATCAGTAATTTACTACTAAAATGAGTTATGAATGGTGGCACCCTATAAAGTCTAGACGTGGAGGGGGAAGAAAGAGAGAGAGAGAGAGAGAGCTTGGAAATGGGGGTGATTGAATCATTAGATGTTTTTCTGTTCCTCGTTCCTAGGACACTCAATGGCTCAATTCCTTCCTTGAGAAGTTCCTTGCTTGAGAGGTTTCTTCCTTGAGAACAGTGGAATATATTTTTAAAACAAAAAAAATTGGCCCTCACAGCGCACCCACCAAACATCTGTATTGTATTATGCTAGTATTCTTCTGCTGACCAAATGGAAAACTATACTAGTGTTACTTTTAGGGGAAATTACATTCAAATCCCAAGAAAGAAAGAAAATAAAAAATATAGTTCCTTGAAATTACAAAATAAAAAAATGATCTCATTGACAACTCTATGAGTGGGTCATTGACAACTTTATGGAATTATTTTTTCATTTTACAATTTCAAAGAACCATTTTTTTATCTCCCTTCTTTCTTGAGACTTGAGTGTAATTTTCCCTTACTTTTATAGTACAGTAATATTTATAGTCATTTTTGCAAAAAAAAAAAGTTTGTTGATATTTTTATGCTTTTGATATAAGTTAATGGCTATTTTTTCCCCTTTTTAACCCTTATCAGTAATTAATATTAATAATCAATTAAAATAAAGCGGAATAAAGCACAAAATGACATTAATAACTTAAAAAGTTTACAAGGAAGATAAAAAAAGCCAACTAAAATATAATAAATTAAGTTTAGTTAAAAAACAAGAAGAACTAAAAATGACAGGGCTGGTTTGAATTAGTTTTTAAGATTTGAGAAGCATGTTCTAACAAAACTAAGCAAAACTTTTCTTACACATATACCACGTAGTATAGGTAAATTATATTAAAAAAATAGCTTCTACCTTTAATTAAAATATACCTTTAATGTTTGCAAAAAGGAAAAAAAACTACAACTTCTACTTGGGTAATGTGGTGCTTGTGGAATTGGTTTCCCTGCTCAGCAGATTTGATGAGCATGGAGAGCTTGGAGATTCTGGACCGTCGGATCTACTGTGACGGCCCAGAATCTCCTAACTATATTTTTTAACAAAATAGATCTGGATTGTCCAGATCAGATCCGATGGCTCAGAATCTCCTAACTTTTATACTCATCAAATCTGTTGATCATGAAAACCGGGTCTGGTGATTGTACATTGCTTTATGTTCCTGGCCCCTCAATGGCTTATTTCCTTCCTTGAGAAGGATGGAATATATATATATATATATATATAATAAAATAAAAATTGAGCTAGCACACCCGACGTCCAGACATCCTGTATTGTACTAGGAGTGTGGTACTGATCAAAGCAGGAAAAAAAGAAAGAAAAGCAAGCGTAGCAGAGCATCATGCAGGGAGTGAGAGTCACGCAACAAGCGGGTGGGTATAGTCATAGAAGTGATCCTTTACCTAAACTTAGAAGTTTTGTGAATCGCACTATCCCTCTCTTCAATTCCTTCGCTCACTACCTCTTCTCAGACTGACACTTCCTTCGCGCTCTCCACAGTTTTGTGTTAGCTAGTAACTGAATCGATAGGTTGTTTTCTCTTTTCTCTTCTCAATTTCTTGCATAATGTGAACCCATCTTTCTTTTCAACTCAAATTCTTATCAATGGGTATCGAATGATTGGTTCAACGATTTTATCTGGCATGTGTAATTTGTAAATTTTGGGATCTTAATGTAGTTTGGGGGCTCTTTTTTTTAAATGTAAAACGGCCAAGTTAACTTGAAAATTAAAGAGTACTAAATAAAAAAGACATCAAGAAAATTGACTAAAATCTTCCCTAAGAATGGGATTGCACCCTGGGTGAGGAATTGGTAGAACCACCATAGATTGAGCTAAATTCTGTGCATCCTTAGCAAAATAATCTTCACACCGGATCGTCTCCCTTGGTGCATACCTCAACTCAACGTCCCATTCTGAGTAAAGCAAATCTCGGACCGCATTGATGAGCGATCTGGCTGGATGATGAAGTCTACCGTCTTGTATGACCAAATGATATGCCTCCAGAGAGTCTGTAAAAGCAATCACCTTATGGAAACCATGCTGTTTGCACACTTGAAGACCTGTCTATAAAGCAAAAAGTTTTGTAGTTGTTGGGGGTAAAAATCCCAACTTACATTGAAATCCGAGGACCCAGCTGCCCCTAGTGTCTCTGACCACTCCTCCGCATGCTGCTTCCTGCTGATTGTTGACTGAACCATCTGTATCCAGGCGCAAAAAATCGTTTGGTGGGGGTTGCCATTTGTTGTCGTCTCCATCTCTAAAAGAAAATATTGGATGCTTCAGAGTGTCTGGGAGATTGTATTCCATAAGTTGGTACATGACAACGTGGATAATCTCATTAGCCTGAAGTCGAGATCCTTCCATCACACCTTGACATCTGTTCTTCCATAACAACCAATAGATAAGACTAAAGGTCTGAGCCCATGGCCAGCGGTGAAAATAAGACTTCCCCATTGAAGCTAACATATTATCTTTGATCCATACCTGCAAATCATAACAAAAGAATTGAAATCGAGCGTTAGGAGTAAGAAAGTGTAACCATACCTCTCTCGCAATCTCACAATCATGAAGTATATGAAGAATAGTTTCTGGTAGGTGGCACTCAAACGGACACTCCTCACTAGCTGATAACCCTCTCATAGCTCTGAGTGAATTTGTAACGCCCCAATTTTCGATTAAGGCCTAATGATAATTATTGAGGATAATTATCGGATTAAAGTTGAATTAATGTATATTGGTGACAATATTATTTAATATGTCATAATTGTTGGAAAATTGAAAGAATGGAATTATTGGCATAAGTTGGTAATTAATGGGGAAATTAATTACTAACTAAGAGAAAATAAGAAGTGTGATCAAATGGCTAATGGAAGGATTAGAGAGATTAATTGGTGACTAAGTGTGTGAGAGCTAATAGGAAAATGACATGTGGCAAAGTGGGTGTGAGAGGAAGATAAAGAAAAGTCAAATGAGATTAAAGAATGCATTTCTCTCTCCTCTCTTCCCTCTTGTGCGCTGGAAAACTGAAATGGAGGTGATAAGTAAAATATTTACATATTTATTTTCCCTTATATGATGATTTTATGGATGACATTTGAGCTCAATTTAATAAATTTGGGTGTAATTTATAAATAAATAATGATTTTGGCATAAAATAGAATTTCTTGGAAAATACTAAATTAGACCCTCTTTCAGTTTTCAGGCAATATCTGGAGCTCTAGATGTCGGATCGGGACATTCTTTATATGGATAAAAAGATAAGAAAGAGCTCTACAACTTTTATGTTGAGACGAAATTCCAGTTCTATCTCCAAGGGTTTCGAATTTTTGCTTGAAAGTTGAGAGCGGGAATCATCTACCATTCCACCAACCATTTCATCTACCTCTTCATCTTTCTTTTCACCTACTACTTCATCTACCACATTTCATCTACCTCTTCATCTTCCTTTTCACCTACTACCCCATCTACCACATTCTATCTATTAATCCACCTATCACATTTCACCTACTACTCCATCTACCACATTCTATCTATTAATCCACCTATCACATTTCACCTACTACTCCATCTACCACATTCTATCTATTAATCCACTTATCACATTTCATCTACCACTTCATCTACCTTACTCCATTTCTCCCTATATATAGCCACCCTCTCCTTCACATTTGAAACACACCAATTGAGATCCATTACTCTCATCTCTTCTCCACACACACCATTTCATTTCCATTACTCTTTTCTCTTATCTACTTACACACCATTTCATCACTCCATCTCTTCTCCAACTACTACATCATCTTGGAATTAATTTTAGGTATTGTATTATATTCTTGCATGCCTCCATCTTGGAAGGCTTAGGATTGTATTACTCTTTGTATGCCACCTACATGGAAGGTTTTACCTCCTAAAGGGACGGCTAGATTTTTACATTTTTTATGCATCTTTTGGTTGTATATTTATGTTTGAGAATTTAATATTCAAGTTTTATGCAGTATTTATAAGGATTTCATTTTAGTTTTATATAATGTCAATTTATTTTGCTGTTGTTTTTAATTTTATCATGAGCTAAATCTTCATTTTCCTAGGGTGATGACGTAGCTTAATAATAACGGATTGAATCTTAACTTATTAAATCTAGTTTTATTTTTCCTTTATGATTGAGTTTTAATTATTACTCTTAATGCTTTCATTTGATTGGCCATCGTTTGAATGATTCCAATATATATGTTGAGACCGGAAGGAGATACATATGTGTAGACCCTATAATTAAAACCATAACTTGCATATGAAATAGGAATATATTCATATGAGTTGTGTAGTCTTATAGAGTTCCATAAATTTTAATGCATAATTAATTGCTTAAATTCATATAGGAATATATTGGATTAGCAATTAATTATAGAATTGCTTGACCTTGGAAGAGGCTAGTAATTAAATTAGGGAAACTCGACTATCAATCATGTGGAATAAATTGGGCTAGATTAGATAAGTGATTCAATCCGAAAATTGTTAAGTGAAATCTAATCCCTAGGACTTTTTCTCATTGTTGTTTCATATCATTTGCATTCATAGTTGCTCATCTTTTATTTCGTACTCTTCATCACCAACGAATCGATCGACTAAATAGAATTAAAATTACCTATTTTGGTACTTAGTGATCAATCCTCGTGGGAACGATACTCTACTTACTTCTATATTACTTGATTACGACAGTGTACACTTGCACTATTTAATAGACCATTTACACTCGTAACAGGAGGGAGTATAATCATTTTCTCACTTTCTTCACTCCACCTCCATCTCTCTCTCTCCTTCTCTCTCTCGCCATTGTTGCAGAAATAAGGGGGAAAAGCTTGCAAAAAGGTAAGGAAAATGGCTTCTATTGCTCAAACTTCCTTCTTTAATATTGATCATTGAATGAAGAGCTTCATTTTGATGGTTGTAATGGGTTCATTGGCGTTAGTTTGTGACCTCAAGAGATTGTGAAAGTTGAAGAATCAAGAAATCTCTTTGGTAAAGTGAAAGAGATGAGTGTTAACTCCTTTTTGATATATAGGTTGTGGTTGTTGGTTGAGATTGATTTTTCTGGAATTTTCTGCCCTATTTTCGAAAAATTAGGGTCTTAGTGAGTTTGGCATGTTGTGATCATGGAAATGGTATATTGTGATGTCTTTTGGACAAATGGATTGGTTTGAATCATTACAAGTAAAGTTTGGGAACTTTGTGTTGGTTTTGGTGTATTGGTCAAAACAGGGCATGTGGTTAGATTGTGAATTTGGTCATTCTGAGGTTACCATTGTGTTCCTTGTGGAAAATTGTATGGGAATATGTTTGGTTAATGATTTTGGAGTCATTGAACACTTTGGTAGAAAAGTTGGAAAATGCTATCAATGTGAACTCTGTCTGGGCAGTTTAATTGTGTGGAAGTTTTGAATGACCAAATGATTTCAGAAAATTGTAAAACTTTCCAGTCTTAAAGTTCACATCCCAACTTCAAAATGGACATATATTTTGTGTCATTTCATTTATTATTCTGGGAGATATGGTTGTCCAAAGTTTGGGGATGGAAACAGAACTCTGTTCTAGAGTAGTGTTGAGTTTTGGGTGATTCTGTATTTTTGTGATGATTTAAATTTATGAGCCATATTTTTCCTTGAAATAGGACTTAAATACCTTTCATTTGGCTTTAGAATCACTCCGTTTCGATTTTCCTACAATTAGATATGATTTTTCTAAGTTCAGCCAAGAGTCAGGAAATTTCTTGGCCGCGGCCCATGAGTAGCTGGCCACGGCCCAAACCTTTCTGGCTTGATTCTGGCCACGGCCCATGAGTGTCTGGCCGCGGCCCACAGCCTTCTGACCATATTGTGGCCGCGGTCCAAGGAAGGGCTGGCCGCGATCAACCCCTGTATTCCAGCACTTTAAGTTTTTGAAAAGAGATCTTAACCCTATTGTTTCCCAACCTTTTAGGGGTTTTATTAGAGGCATTTGTGGCTTCTTAAGGGTCATTATTGATAACCAAATCTAGGTGTTGAAGAGTTAATTGAGTATTGGAATAGAGAATAATGCTTCATCCTTAATTATGACTTTAGGATTTGATATCTGCCCGAAACATAGAAGGCCTGTGCCTGCTCAAGGAAGGAAAGACAAAGGTAGTGACACTTTATCCTATATCATGTGTATTGCATTGCTTGTTTGCATTAGTCATCGATTGTAGTGAAAGTGAAGGGGACGTGGCGAAAGCCTGGACTCGATTACAGTGAAAGTGAAGGGGACGTGGCGAAAGCCCAGACTCGAATATTGATAAAGTGATGGGGCGTGGCGTAAGCCTGACCTCGTATAAAGTGAAGGGAACGTGGCGAAAGCCCGGTCTCGAATATTGATTGCTGTATTGTGATATATGTGATTTGCTTTGTATATATGCATCATATAAATAAACTGTTGCTACTGGGATTCTCTAGAATCTCATTCTTTCTAAATAATATTTTTAGACAAGGCAAGTGGATCGAAAAGCAAGCAAGTGGCAAAGGACGATTAGGACTGCCAGCGGTAGTCTTAGCTATATATTTTGGTTTTATATTGAACTGGTTATCATTTTGGATCAATGTAAATGTATTGAATAGATTTATAGTATTATAGTTTTATGTAATCCCCGGTATGGATACTGAGATGGGCAATGATGCCCTGTATAAACCTTTGGATTAATGTTATTATCCCGGGTGAATGTCGGGAATTGTGCTTACTCTGATATTGTATATGTAACAGACCAAACAAGCCATTTGTTTTAATGAATGAAATGAATGGAGATCCATTTGTACAGGTATTTTAAAAAGTTTTTAATTGTCCCGGATTTCTTATTCGATAATCAAATGTGCTTAAACCCTAATCCCGGCCTGATTCTTGAAGGGGGTTATAGAATTGGTAGGCAGTCTCTCATGAATAACCTGCCATAGAAACATTTTTACTTTTTCCGGTATAGGTAACTTCCACACTTTCTTCCACAAACTCGTTCCATTCCTATCCCGTTGGGAAGATATAAAATTGTAAGCAGCACGGACACTAAAATTACCATCTGAAGCATTCCTCCAACAGAAAGGATCATTCCCATTTTCACATGGTGGCCTTATCCAGGTTATAATATTTATCACCCATTCAGGGAGGAACTCCCTCCACTTAGACAAATTCCACATACCATTTTCCAAAAGAAATTCTCTGGTCTTGGCACATGGGTTCAAGGTATGAAGATTTTTTTCCACAAAGTAAATTAATGGTTCATCCAGCGGAGTCCACAAATCCCACCAGACGTTGGTTGTATGTCCACCTTTCAAAGCTCTTCCAACTCCTCGATAAAATGTGTCCCAAACCATAGAGATACTTCACCACACACTCGAGGACTTTTGCTTCTTACAAACCAATAGATAGTCACCCTGTCCACAACCATATTTTCCTCGCAGGCATTGAACCCACAGATGTGTAGATTTGGTAAGGAGACCCCAGCAGAGTTTCATGTCAAAAGCAATATTCTGTCGCTGGAGGTCTTTAATACCCAGGCCCCTATCTTCTTTAGCTTGCTTAATCTGGTCCCAGGAAATAAGATGCATTTTCCTACATTCCTGACCTTGGTTCCAAAGGAAATTATGACTCACCTTCTCCAGCTCCTTTAAAATGCCCTTGGGCAGAAGCATGAGTTGCATATGATAAGTAGGTAAGGCCGAAAGAACAGATTTAATCAGGACCGTTCTACCTGCCATAGTAAGTAACTTACCCTTCCAATTGGATAATCGCTTAGTTGCCTTCTGAACTATGGGGAAAAAAGTAGCCTTGGTAGTCCGCTGATGGAGAAGCGGGATTCCAAGGTATTTACCTAGATCACCTGTAATCCCAATCCCTAGGTATTGGCTCAGCTCAATGGCTCGATTAAAGTGAACCTTTCTGGAGAAGAATACTTTCGACTTGAGCAAATTAATTTGATGCCTTAAAACCTCACAGAAGGCCTTCATTGTTTCTCTCATGACCTCTATCTGATCTTTAGTAGCTTCCCCAAACAAGAGAAGATCATCTGTAAAGAAAAGGTGAGAGATGACCGGGGTATGTTTGTTAAAATGAAGACCCTTCCAACTACCTTCTTGAACTTTCTCAGTAATCAAATGTCCCAACCGTTCCATACAAAGTACAAATAAATAAGGGCTAAAAGGATCACCCTGACGAACTCCCCGGGTCGGCTGGAAAGCAGGTGACTCAATTCCATTCCAGAGGATTTTCATTGACACCGAAGTTGTACAAGCCATGATGAGTTTCACCATTTCATATCTAATCCCAATCCTGAAAAGGGTGGATTGAAGGAATTTCCAATCCAAATCATCATAGGCTTTTTCCATATCAACTTTAATGGCCACTAATCCTTTTTTCCTCTTCCTACTCCGCATGGTGTGAATAGCTTCTTGAGCAATAATAATGTTGTCACTACTTTGTCAGTCGGCAATAAAACCACATTGTTGTGGCTGAACCAAATATTGCATCGCCCTTTTCATTCTTTCTGCAATGATTTTAGTGATAATCTTAAAGATCACATTGCATAAGGAAATAAGCCGGAAATCACGGAGAGTCATAGGGTTATCAATTTTAGGAATAAGAATAATGTGAGTATGATTAATATCCCTAACTCTTTCAGGATTGAGCCAGATCTCCTAAATAAGGTTACACACCTTATCTCCAAAATAGTTCCATTGGGTTTGAAAGAAATGAGCCTGTAGACCATCCAGACCTGGAGCCTTTAATCCACCTACCATAAAAGCAGCATTCTTAATCTCAATGGCATCCACTTCTTTATGAATTAATTCATCATCCCTGGTTTGAAGTGGCGAGAAGTGAGCAGTCCATTCCATGGAGTCTAGAACCTGATCATTACTGGTATAAAGATCTTTGAAGAAGTCTGCCGCTATCTGTCTCAATTTTTCTTGCTCCATCACCCAATTCCCCTCCTCATCTTGAATAGCTTCAATGCGTTGTTTCTTTCTCCTAATCAATGCTGAGGTGTGAAAAAATCTAGTATTTTTATCTCCCAAAGCAAGCCACTTACACCTAGATTTTTGATACCAATGAAGTTCCTCCTGAGCACTTAATTTGCTATATTCCTGCCAGAGCTTTTTCTCCAATTTGAAAAGGCCATTGGAAATATTATTAAGACGAGCTCTATCAATGCCTTCTAATCTTTTGAGGAGATTTAGCTTTTTCTTAGGGAGACTACCCAGAACAGTAGCCTTCCATTTGGTAGCTTCAGTTTCAAATGTTAGTCTTCCCTGATCCCAAGTTCTAATATCCCAGGAACTAGCTACAACTGCAGAGAAACTATCTTCCAATGCCCATGCTGGATGATAGCTGAACCGACGGTTGGAATGGTGAGTTTGGGAGGATGCCTCATCCGAGACAAGCACGATCCGGTGATCCGATTTATACCTGAGTTTATGAAAAACCTTACTATGAGGATGATTTAATTCCCACATAAGGTTGCCAAACACCCAATCCAGTTTTTCTTTAACTCCTCTTTTTCCCAAGTGAAGCGCTCGTCGATAATGGGAATTTCCAACAAATTCGAATTATGGACACAATCAGAAAATTGTTTCATAGCTCGAACTGAAGGCATAACACCTCCTATCTTATCAGATGGATTTAGGAAAGCATTAAAATCCCCAATAATTATCCAAGCATCCTCCATATCTTGTGCAAGTCTTGTAAAGAGGACCATAAATTCTCTCTTCGAGTAATTCCTGGCTCCCCATAAACAAAAGTCACAAAGTAGGAGTCTCTTGTTCGCTTGTCCAACAATTTACAGTGAACAATTTGAGTTTTAGAAATACAATAGTCCACCTGAACATTAGATTCATCCCAAAGAATCCAAATGCCCCCCGCAAAACCAGTGGCCTCTAGTCTAATCCAATTAGTAAAGCCCATTTTCCTATTTGCAACTTTAGCCCTACTTCCACTTATGCGAGTTTCAACCAGACACAAGACATCAATATTATGGTTTTTCACTAAAGTTCTCACAGTACTAGGAAAAGTTCTATTCCCAGCACCCCTACAGTTCCAAGAAGCAATTATCATATTTAAAATTAATTTTTAAGAGAAAAAGATAGTAATCCTTACCGATTACCAAGATTCCCTTGGTTCTTGGTGGTTTGCTCAGCTGAACTATCAATTCCCTCTGTACCCAAGTTTGCTTCCATGAAGTCATCTCCAATATCATCATCCAAAGATGATGATATGGAAGAAAAAGGTGCTGCTCCATGCCCAATACCACTACTGAGCTCACTTTTTTCCTTAGTGAATGCGTCATATGGAGTGCTAGCATTTTCCTTGGGCCCTTCTAACATTAAAACATGTTTATTCATTTGCCCATCCTTATGATGTTGTGTAATAATAGAATTAGAGCTCATTTGATTGATGGATCCCCCCACTACAAGATGTTCCCTTCGGCCTACATGAGTCTTAGAAGGCCCAACCACTTTCTTATTCTTGTCCTGGCCCAATCCCTTTGATTCAAATAACACTTTCTCACCTTAGGCCTTAAATTCAACTCTTGACCCATGTCCCTTATTTTGTCCCTTTCCTCTTCCTTTAAGATCTGCAGGTCCGTGCCTTTGCTGGAGTTGAAACCCAGACTGCCCTCTTTCCCTTGGTTCAGATTCTTGAATCCCGTGCTGTCCACTATGCTCTGTGTGTGTCGAATTCGGCGCTATAATTGCCTGACTCTGCCCCTCCGCCATACCTTGCACCATACTGGTCTCTTCTTCGAGGTCCGCCAGTGATTGAAACCGCGAGTAAGAGTGTCCTGTTCCATGGTGAGCCGCCGGATCTGGTCTGCTGCCCTTCTCCGATGAAGCCCCGCGTTGTTGCTGTTTCCATGATCCACGCCTACGCCGTGCGTTTCCCACAATCATCCAGTCGCCAAAACGCTCCTTGGTATTGACTTTGGACACTGTCGACACTGGCTTAGGAGTGATCTGATCTATTGCAGTAGGTTGAATAGACTCGGTATGCCCTATTCCTTGATATGTCCATTGGCAATTCTCTTTGCGATGCCCGTAACGCCCATAAGAGAAGCAGATCATCTCGAGCCCTTCATATTCTACTTAGTACACTGCGTTTGCTGCAATTACTCTTGATACAAGTTTTTTTTTGAAGATCAAGTTCCACACAAATTCGAGCATATTTGCCTCGCTCAATTCTTGCCAACTCAGAGGGTGTGTCCGATGGTATCAGCAGATCAACCTTCACTGTTTTACCAATATAATTGTCCAGTCTGGTAATGAACTCTTTATTATAGCACTGCATTGGTATTTTGGGTATCCTCACCCAAGTGACAATTTTTCCCAAAGGATTGTTGAACAGGACAAAATTAGGCGACCATTTTTGAACCAGTATTGTATGCTGCTGCACAATCCAGGGACCCTCATATAGGACTTTCTGATATAGGTGTCCCCAGCCTTCTCTTGGCAAAAAATGCACCAGGAAATAGTTGTTGGGCATATCCACAAAAAGTGGGGAGTATTCCAGATCCTGCTAAGGTGTACCTTCAATGTATACACATTATATCACTACTACAAAAAAGGGATTTAATGGCATAATTCTTATGGCAGTTTTTTCAAAAAGCGCCAAAGATAATTATTTATTTTTTAAAATAAAGGTTATTTTAAAGCTTTGGCGCTTACAATTATAAGCGTCATAATAGACGTTAACTTTATATGATGCTTTCCTGAATAAGCGCCAAACATTGTCATCAATATTTTAAAAAAAAACAATAAGAAGCTTTGGCGTTTTATGTGGAAGCGCCAAAGCTTCTTATATTTTTCAAAAACCAAAAAAGGAAAATATAATAGGAAGCTTTGGCGCTTCCTTAAAAAGCGCCAAAGCATCCTATATTTTTAAAAATATATATACATATAATATGAAATTTAATATATTATTTCTTCTTTCTATTTAATCTTCCTACGGCTTTACACATATGTTTGACAAAAGAAGTTTAATTTCTTTTTGACTATTGTAATATGCCTATTGTATTTGCATTATGCATTTTTTAAAAAAAATTAAATCAATTTTTTTTAATTTAGGTCATAACATTTATTATTGGTAAAGGTTTAATAGTTACAGTCAATGTAACACTATATGATATCTTTGCCATACTTTTTGTTCTTTCTTTTTATAGATCCAATATTATATGCTTAAATATATTATTGTCACTAGTATTAACTTGCACTTATAATGAAGCGTAAAACTGAGTGAGCTCCATGAAGTTCATCAATTGTTTTTTTGTAAAAAGGCCACATTCCAAAAGAAAAAACTAAAAAAAATATATTATAATAGGAAGCTTTGGCGTTTCCTAAGGAAGCGCCAAAGCTTCTTATGTATTTTTAATGTTTTTTAAAAGGCCACATACAAAAAAAACTAAAATAAAAAAAGAAATATTATAATAGGAAGCTTTGGCGCTTCCTAAGGAAACGCCAAAGCTTCTTATAGGAAGCTTTGGCACTTCCTAAAGAAGCGCCAAAGCTTCCTATGTATTTTTTTTTAAAAAAAAGGTTCAATCAGCTTCTTCGATTGTGTGTGTCTAGCTATAAAGTAAATTTAAATTAAGTGTTTTTTTTTCACTTGGGTCATTATATTATTATACATTTATCATTGTTAAAGGTTTAATAGTTACAATCAACGTAAAGTTATATGATATGTTTGTCATACTTTTTGATCTTTCTTTTTATAGATCCAAATTATCTGCTTGAATATATTGTTGTCACTAGTATTAACTTACACTTATAATGAAGCGTAAAACTGAGTGAGCTTCATGAAGTTCATCAAATTTTTTTATAATGAAGCGTAAAATTAGTATATACTTGACCATTGTTAGAAAAAGAATCAACACATAAAATATAGTTAAACTAACCAATTACATAAACACAGTGCCAAAACTTCATATTGAAAAAATAAAAAACACAATAGAAGCTTTGGCGCTTCCTAAAGAAGCGCCAAAGCTTCCATTTTTTTTTTAAATTTTATTTTGAAAATGGGAAGCAATGACATTATTTTATGAAGTGCTAAAGCTTCCCCTGTTTACAAAATTTAAAAACCCCGCCATTGACATCACGCCATTATCGCTCTCCCGCTTGTCACTTCCCATAACTTCGATCTATTACTCTCTAACTTTATTGGTCTACTAGCTTTTCTTATTCGTTATTCCCACTCCTTCCTCTCTTTAATGGCAGTAAGTAGAAGTAGGAGATCCCTAGCTTGTAAGCATTGTTTTTTAAACATTTGATCCATGTTTTCTTTTTTTTTTCTTTTTTGTTAAAATTTGCAATGACTCTTATATGTTTGCTCATTTTTTTTATTTTTTAAGTATTGATTTGAAGTTTCAACTTTGTCAGCTTAAACTTCCTATATATTGTTAGTTTTTTAATTTTTAAACTTACAAATTAATAATATTGTAGTAATTTTGTTGTAATACAAATCATTGTAGTTAATGTTTTGTATTTTTTTACCATTGTATTGTGATTTGTTTGTTTTATCAAGAAAATAAAATAATTAAAAAAATGATCATCATCGTTTTATATTGTAATTTACCTACTAGATGAAATGTATAGTCATTTACCTGCTAAAAAATTATATATGATTATCAGGCATTTATTTTTACATTACACCGTATTGTAGTTATTTAAGACAATCATCGTTTTGTATTGTAATTTTGTCTACTAGATGAAATATATGATCATTTTGCTTACTATAAAAAATATACATGGTCATCAGGCATTTTGTTAAAGCATTATACTGTATAGGAAAAGAAATATTTTAAAAAATTATTAAAAAAAAAACCCTCATTTAACGTTTGTAGAAATAAACGCCAAAAGAGGTCCAAACCTCCTTTAGCGTGTAATCATCAAACGCCAAAGGAGGGGCACCCTCCTTCGGCGTTTGATACCCTCCTTTGGCATTATCAAACGCCAAAGGAGGGCACACCCTCCTTTGGCATTATCCCAATAAACGTCATATGTAATTTATTTATTTATTTAATTTGATAAAGTAATGTATGACGTTTCTGTAAATTGAAAAGCGCCAAAGGTATTTTTAATGGCGTCAAAAATTTTAACGTTTCCTAAACGCCAAAGTACTTTTTAAAATAAGCGCCATTATATTGGTTTTTTGTAGTAGTGTATCTTTTACCTAAGACACAGTAAGGATGATTGTTGCATTCCATGGTCGGCACCATGTATAGTATTCATCTGGCGTTACTGGAACCATCGGTGAATCTTCATCAGAGCCAAGACTTCCTCAGAGGGTGCTGGCATATCCTAATCAGTATTGATGATATTAGAGAGTAATTCCTCATCTTCCATAAATTCCCCACCATTGGCAACTCCATTGAAGCCAATCAATGAATCCCGATAAGACACATTTGTCTTCTAAGGTATATGTGTGTCTATGGGTATATCATCCTGTTTAGAGTCATCCTGATCCATGAGAACATCCTCTTGAGGAGGTGCTTCTTCCGACATATGAGTGTCCATAGGTGCTTGTAGAGAAGGATCATTCTTCGTTTTTTTCTTACTACCACTAACTAGGATGTCAAAGGGCCGGTCCGGTGGAAGCTTCCGGTGGTTTTGGTCACCCATACTGGAAATAAGACTAAAATCACAGTAATCGAGAGAGAGAAAAACCCCAAAGCACTAAGAGCTTAAGATCCGTTTAATTGTGTCCCCAGTTTGGGGGCTCTAACTCTAGTTGTAAGTGTGGATTTTATTGCCAATGATCGTTGCGTATTTAAGGTTACTTGGATGCTGTAAGATGTGGTTTGTTTGCTTTGGTCAATATATGCAAGTTGGAAATCAGCTTGTCTCGGACGAACGTGCAAAGAATGTGCGGCAAAATTGATCAGAGTAATAGAACTTTCGCGCGTAGGTTGCGATTAACTTTGCACCTCATATTACCGCTGGTAAAAATATTTTGCTTCTGTTTTAACAGATTTTCTCACTCTTTTTGGGCTTTTGGCCTTGAGGGAGGAGTAAGTAGTGTAGGTAATTAAGATATCGCTTACAGATTTTGTCAGTGCTCATCTGTCCTTTGGTTTAGAGGAAGTTGTATGAATATACCCTAGATGTTGTTCCTTATTTAGAGTGAAGTTTCTGTGCTCAACAAACGCAGAAAAATTGTTCTCAAATGTTGGCCGTCAGTGGCTATTGTTGACTAGTTTGCGTATTTTAAGGTTATGATTTGTAGTGGGGAAAGAAAGGAGGAGGTTGCAATTTACAATGTGCCATGATTCTCTCTCGACATATTTACTTATCCACTTTAATAATTGTACCACGGAAAATCAGTCTGTAGAACTGGAAGTGTTCGGTTGTGTATAAAATTTAATTTACGGTTTTTTCTTTTTTTGTGTATGTGCTTGTCCATGTCTCTCTCATTGTCTTATTGTCATTGTTGATTTTCCTATATTTGGTGGATTGTGTGTTGATTACATCTTTATAAATATTACGTGCAGTCAACTATAATCTTCCTTCTTCATGACGCATTCAGAAATCTTTTTTATGTGTTTGTTCAATAGTTCAATACTTGGGAGTGCAAGAATGTTACTCTTACCAAACAGGCTTTAGAAATACAGTCTCTCACACCTCCTTTCTTATTGGCTATTGTTTGGGGGTGGCAACCTGAAAAACTAATTTGACTGACAAAAATGTGCGATATATGTTGTGCAGGCCACCCGAAAATGGAGCTAGAAGGAAGAGAGAGAGAAAGTATAGTTACTCAGATTAGCATTGGTGGATTTGATGGCCAGGTCAAAGCAAAAGATCTTGTGACATACTTGGAAGATAAAATTGGACTTGTAGATAGGTGTCGGCTGAAAACTTCTTGGACCCCTCCAGAGTCTTATCC
This sequence comes from Inga oerstediana, assembly GCA_963210345.1. NCBI lineage: Eukaryota > Viridiplantae > Streptophyta > Magnoliopsida > Fabales > Fabaceae > Inga > Inga oerstediana. The sequence goes on along the minus strand of OY723410.1, from coordinate 28,525,597 downwards.
AGATTTTTCAATTACTGACACAGCAAAAATTGAAAGAACAGTTGGCTATAAGAAGGTGGAGCCTCATGCATTTGTGCATTTTGCATTACCTGAATATGTAACTGAGGCACATAATGCTGCTGGCCGCTTGGATCTATTTTGGCAGCATCAACATTTAAAGGTTAGCTTGGGATCTGAAAATCCCTACTTCTTAAACCGAAGGAGGAGAACCACAACTCCTTATAAGTTATCTGATGTTCTTGTTGAAATTGGCAGTTTAGTTGACCCAGAGAACTTTTATGTTGCCTGGAGAGGACCTGATAAAGGGGTCAACCTTCTGGTAGACCCATTTGATGCCATGTGCAAAATATGTTTCAACAAAGATGTTGTTTTCTCTTTTAAAGGTATAGATAAAAAAGCAGTAATCAAGTGCAACTTCCAGGTAGGATTCTTGGTCAGAGATATAAATGAAATCAAGAGATATGATGATAAATCATCTGCATCTTTAGTTATCCTATTACAGCTGGCTTCATCGCCATGGGTTTGGTACAGAACTGCAGATGATGACATTGAAGAGTCAGTTACACATGATTTGCTAGATGATGATGATCCTTGGATCAGAACCACGGATTTTACTCCTAGTGGGGCCCTTGGCCGATGTAATTTTTACAGAATTTCTATGCCAGTCAGGTATCATACAAAATTGCTGAGGGCTATGGAGTATCTAAAAGGCCAAAGAGTCCAAGAGATTTTACTTAACCGGCCTCTTAGGAAAATGAATGAACCATTGTATGGGGTGCCCATGCAAGATCCTTTCTTCAGTATTCATTTCCAGAATGGCATCACCTTTGACATTATGTTATTGATTAATGCAATTATGCACAAAGGCATATTCAATCAACACAGGTTGTCAGATAGCTTTTTTGAGTTGTTGAGAAATCAGCCAAAGGAGGTCAATGTGGCTTCACACAAGCACTTATGTTCTTACAAGCGACCAGTGTTTGATGCAGCCAAGAGGCTAGAAATAGTCCAAGAGTGGTTGCTCAGAAATCCAAAGCTTTACCAGGTCTCTAAACAGTCAGATGATATTGCAGAGGTTCGTAGATTGGTCATCACTCCAACCTGTAAATATAAAACGTTCACATACAAATATAAAAATTTGATACATAAACAAGATTGATGAAATAATTGGTTTTCTTTTTTGAGATTTGTTTATAATTCTTAGGCGGTCCAAATATGATTAACTCTTTTTAATAATTAAGCCTTTTGCTTTGTAGAGAAACCAGTTCCTGTGTTTTAGACAAGACTGTGGTCCATTTATTTTGGTATGACATTACTATTTTTTTTTTTTTTTTTTGCCAAAGAAATATGACAATATTCTTGAATATGGATTGTGTACCACAAAAAACAATGCGAGTGTTGTGAATGAGCCATCGATTATGTTTATTTAATCTGAACCCGATTGATGTTTTTGTGAGAAATAAAGACATTCATCACCCATCTTTTCATTACAGTTCTATTTTTAATGATCTTGCTTTACTGAAACAAAATCATTATCTATGTCTTATAATGTTTAAACCTTAAAACAAATTAAACAAAAAGCTGCTTATCAGTTTGGTTTGTTTAAAATTAAGCCTATAGTATTTAATTTTTCTCCTAAAATTTATTCTTTTTACTTATGCCAGAAAATAAATAAGAATTGGAGAGAGACATGCCGGATTCAGATTCATAACAATCTATTGGATGCACTTTACTTACTACTAGAATATATTCTCTTTTTGCCCAGCATATACACCTCACAAGAAAGAAAATGATATTTTACTTTTGTTTTGACTCGTGATGGTCACATTTATTTATAGTATAGGTCGATGAGATATTTTACAAATTCATATAAGTTGTATTAAAAAACGAACAAACTAAAAATTTCATTTCTAATTAAAAGTAAACTTATCTACTAGCTCTTAGGAGACGGAGACTATTGTGTGTATTAGATTTAGAGGAGAGAGAGAGAGAGAGAGAGAGAGAGAGAGATTATGATAAGCACTCACACATACATCTTTGGGTTTGCATTGGGTGCTCATCATAGTAATAAGGCAACCTATCACTTATCATTATGATGAGATCTAACAATTTAAATTTAATCTAAATATTCTAAATTTATAACTATTTATTTGTAATTTTTAAAAGATAAATTTATTTTTATGAGAAGTGATAGTTATAAGATTTTCTTTATTTTAAATTTTACATATATTAAAATAAAAAGTTATTTAAAATAAAAAAATTAAATTAAATTAAATCTTAATTATACAAAATCAATTTAACAATATAGATATTGGTGATGGGCACATATATATCCAAACATAAATCACATTACACAATTTGACTTTTACCAAAAGTAATATTACAACAAGCCTAATTGAAACAAATCTAATTGTCCATCGCTGTTCCAAACACACACATAGTCTTCATAGGGACAAGCACAAAATGTGTTCTCGTACATCTTTTCACGCTAGTTTATCACAACCATTTATTCTTCCAATACATGATTCTATAATTATAAAAAAATAATGAAGAAAGAGTTATAACTTGAAGTGGTCTAAAGCACAAAAGCCATCAACTCCCTTGCTTTCATAGTAAGCAACGTAGTCTTGGAGTGAAGTGTGCCTATAGAGAGGAGGGTTTTGTGGTGACAATAGTTCCTTGATGGGGCCATAATTCCTTGTTGTTGGATATGTATGAAGAGTGAAAAAGCATCCAAATGATACTCTTGGCCCTTCAGTTTTTGCTACAACTCTATGCACTACACTCTTCAATCTGTCATTCGACATAAGCTGCAGCATAAAAATCTTAATTAATACCTATATTGCATATGGTAGTCACATCTAATATACCCACACAAAGGGGAAATTAACCTTTAATTCATGTAATTTTGACTTGGTTGTAACTTAATCCTGAAAATGAGCACATTTTTTGTTTATCATTTGATGAGTATAGCATGCCCATCACCAATTTGAATGGTCTAGATTGATTTTGGATGTTCCATTTAATTTTTATATTTTGAGTAAATTTTTATTTTAATATATGTAAGATTTAAAATAGAGATAATCTTATAACTACCATTTCTTAGAAAATGAGTTTATTATCTAAAAAATCACAAATTAAAAATTAAAAATTAAAAATTTGGATCCTTCAGGTTATATATAAACTTTCTAGACCTCATACAGCGATGCACACTTAGTGCTCACTATTGTTTATTTAATCCTTGTAGCTAGTTTTGATGTGGTTACAACTTAGTAGTCCTTAAACTTTAATTTAATACAACTCAATTTTTGTAGTTTTAACTATTTAAAACATTGGTCCTTATATTTTAGAAAATAAAATTATATATTTCATGAAGCTTAAAAGAACTAAAGTTTTAAATGACTAAAAAACAGTGAGTTAAAATTTAGAAAACAAGTTTTAATTGAGTTAAAACTAAAAAGATTAAGTTGCACTAAGTTAAATTAAAGTTTAGGAACTGAGTTACAATCGAATCAAAACTATATGGACTAAAAAATTATTTCCCCCATATTTCAATATAACTTGAGAATTGTCCAAACACACACACACAAATATATATATGTATATATATATATATATATATATGAAACTGACCTGTAAGATATCTCCAATATTCACAACTAGAGCTCCTGGAAGAGGAGGAACATCAATCCACTCATTCTGGCACAAAATTTGAAGTCCACCAATATGGTCTTGAAGAAGAATGGTGAGGAAGTCAAGATCTGAATGTTTGACGGTGCCCATGACGAGTTCAGGCTCTGGACATGGTGGATAATAATGGCTCACAAGAAAATGCCCTTTTGCACAATCCATGCTCTTAAGATGCTCAGGCTTGAGCCCAAGTGACTTCGATAATAATTCAAGCAAAATGTTCCCCAATGCCTCAATTTTCTTTGAGTACTCCATTATAACATCCCTACAAATTAGAAATTAGTTTCCCTCGTACTCATCATCAAGATCCTCTCTTTATCATGTGGCACATGTGTTTTGACTCAACTTTCAAAATGATGCTATTTCAACACTAGGCTTAGGAGTGTTCAATGCCTCACATGTCGGGACGACATGAAGCATGTTTAGGATGGCTCTTCAACTTTTCAAAAGTGTTTATTCACATAAATTGAGAGAAATCTTCTTTTACATACTCACCTTATATACTGTAAATCAAGACCGAAAAATTATTTTCGGAGGCTTCAATTACTATTTCAAACAAGCATATGGACAACCTCATCCTAATCCCGCCTTGATGAACCATGGCAATACGGCTTTTATATCATGTATTTTATTCTAGTATCAATGGCATCTCGTCCCAGTCAGAACAAGACTGGACGTCCCATCTAAATTATGATTTTTTTTAAAAAAAAAAATTTAGACAAGTTCCAATATGATGAAATAAAAAACCACAAAACTCTACAATATGCACGTACAAAATTTAAGGGCCAAAAATAAATACACGCAAGAAAATAAAGTGGACATTTGTATAATCGTACATAAATAAGAAAGAGTTAGGCGAGCTTGCCTAGAATTTTCTTTCATAGGAGTTGAATATCTGTGAGATCAAAATTACCTGCAGACCAAAGGCAATTCTTGAGGATCAAGAGGTTCAGGAGCCATAACACAAAACAAAGATTCCCTCCTATTTGCAAACTTGGACTGATGATCCAAGTTGCTTCTGAAGTTCACTTTGCTCTTCTCCTCCCTGCTATGGCCGTACTCCGCCTTCACCTCTTTTGGCAGCTCGTGGAACTCATGCGCCGCCGTCAGCGTCTCCTCCAACAACTTCACGGGTATCCCATGATTCACCACTTGGAAAATCCCCACCGTCTCGACCGCACGCCGGACTTCGCCAACCACATCACCATCAGCACGATCCCCTCCACCGGCGGCTATGTCTTTGAGGTCTATCACCGGAATCTTGAACTGGGTCTGACCCCGTTGACTCCGGAGACCTTCGTCGGTGGCGATCTCCTCCGACGGCCGTATGAAGATTCTAGGGAGTTTCGTGATCCCAGTATCAACGAGGCCTTTAACGCCAGATCTAGATTCATCGAAGGCCTTCAGTTCTTGCAAACGATCGTGAGTGTCGGAGCTTTCCATTGTCTAATTGATGATTACAAGAGAGTTCAAGATTTCACTCTTTTACCATTTGCAGGTTCCCATACGCTTCACGTTTTGTTCTGTTATTATATATATAATTGGGAAATCACACTAAAGGTCTCAATTAAAAATAAATAGAGTAAATTATATTGATGACCCTTTTATTTTACCTAAATTACACAAACATCTACTCTATTTTGAAAACGTATATAGACCTCCTTTAAAATTAAAATACAAGTTATAGAAACTTCCCTTACATATTTGATATTCCATTTCCATCCACCAAACCGTTAATTGACCGTTAAGTTTAACCATTAAACATTTACTTTGATCAAAATACCTATTTTTTAATAAATGAATAAACATTTATATTTGTCTAAAAATAAATTTTTATATATAAAAAAAATCTGATACACATATGTTCAAAATTTCCAATATAAAATTTATAAATTTTAAAATTTCATCATATTTTTGAAACTTATTTATTTATTATCCTTTTAAATGACTAAAAAATATGCCTTTCAAATGAAAGGCAAAAAAATATATATATATGTTTTATTCATAATATATTATTAATTATGTAAATTTGATACAGTATATGACTTATATTAATTTTAAATTTTAATTTTTTTAAATACATTTTTTGCACAAACATTTATAAACATGTTTATTTTAATTTGCATCTATTAATGGGATTAAGCATATTTTTAATTAAGTGTTCTATGTCTACATTAATTAAATTAATTAAGTATTTATCTTGATATGAAAAAATTTAACATATAACCATTTACAAAAGTAAAAGATAAGTTAAGAAAAAGAAAAAAAAAACTCTTAAATTACTTAAACAATTTTAGTCAAAATTAGGTAATTAGTAACGATGAAGGATAAATTAGTAAATAAAATTTATTTTAATATAAATTTTAATTAAAAAATAAAAATCTTTAACGGAATTAACGGTTTGGGTTTAAGTGCATGTTTTCAAAATACAGGGAAAATTTGTATAATTAAGGTAAAACGCAAGGGAGGTTAAGATATTTTACTTAAAAAAATAATATTAGACATTTTATAACATAATTCTTTTGCTTATCAATCTTTCATTTATTATTGATATGATAAGTTATGATACTTTGTTGATATTATTATTTTTATTTGAGACCTTGTGTCATTTGCGCTATATAATTTAACTTAATTGGATGATTCCATGATGTTGTACCGCATTAACTTGACAGCTGTTTTGTAAATGAGCGTTGAGCACCATGAGCACATCTGTAAATTTGATACCTTAACAAAGCTAAATATACTACTTAATAGTAGGATATTATATATCAATTTTTAAGTAAAATAAATTAATTTAGAGATACTTTGATGCACTTAGTTAGTTTCTTTAATCTTTCTAAAAAAAATATTTCATCCCATATTTTAAGGACTAGATGTATTATTTTATATCATTATCTTCAAAATGACTCATCCTATTTATTTAATTTGAGGATATTAAGAAAACTAAATAAATTACTTAATTATATATGTGACATAATCTCTCTAAAGTACATTTGTCTAACATTAGATTAATTTGGACAAAATCGGAGGTTTAGGATATAAAATAGAAAATATTTTACATTTAGGATTAACATCTATTATTAAACTAGATATTATATTTTCGATCAGAGACGTATAATAAAAATTTTTAAATATTATATTTAAAAATAGAGAAAAAGACAACTCAATATCATTTGAACTTCAAAATCCTAAATTAGTCTTGTAGACTATAACAATATAGGTATTGACTACAAGAATATAGCAATTAACCGAAAATCATTGATTCAAAATTTTAAAGTTAAAACGGTATTTTCTCACCTTTTTTACTAACAAAATATATAAGGCATTTCTTGTTTCAATATATAATAGTTTTTGGCTCAGATTCCATCAAATTAAAGTGATTACTTATATAATCCTCATTCCCACCTTATAATCCATAATTGTTCTCAAATGCATCTCTCCCTCTTTGTCCCAAGCTTCTATTGTCTTCTTCCTTCTCCTCCAACGCCGGTGAAGCATCTTCTTCAACCAACTCCGGCAAACATCTTCCCCAAAAACTAGTGAATGACTCCACACTGACTCCGGCGAACATCACCCTTGTAGCCCAGATGATTTTTTGAGCTTGGTTTTTGTTGCATATCTATCTAGCTATGTTCAATTTACTGCTGTTCAAATTGTGTTTGAGAAGGGAACAAATGAAGGAGGGATTTGTAGTTTAATTAAATATCAAAATAAATTTTACTTCATTACTATTAATATCATCTTATATGTCTGGCTATTACATTCCCATTGATTCTACCAACCAAACCCTTTAAGATAAACATAAAAAGAATGTATAACTTTAAATGTCATTAACTTACTCATTGAGAAATATAAATCAATTAAAAGTGATTTATAATTTCAAGCAGAGTAAGTATATATATAAACAAATTTGCACGTTTGTTGGGATAAAACTAAAATAACCAAGTGACTTTAAGACAAAAATATTGGGTACTTGATATTGTTATTTACGATGAAATTGTTGTCAGTCATTCATTTGTTGTAGTCAATAACGTACAGTACATCTTCGTCAAACTTGTGAGTTGTGATGACAATTGTAAAATTGTTTTTGAGAATATATATATAGTGGGTAATGGCATATGTGGTATGGTTATTTGTTATTAAATTGTAGTTACTCTCTGATTTGTTTTAGGTCAAAAGCTGAGGGACATTGTGATAAATTAACAATATTATGAAATTCTAAATTAGTACTTTGGGAATGAATTAAATTATGAAATTCTCCTCCACTTAATTAAATTTCATCCCCGAAATTTGCTACCCTTAAACATGCATGAATTCCGGGTAATACTTCTTCATACTTTCTTCCGTTTCCCACGTAGCCTCTCTGGGCAATAACCCTTTCCAGATGACTTTGACGAATAGGATGCCCTTGGTTCTTAGTTGCTTTTCTTGCCGATCGATGATTTGATCGGGCATAATTCGTAAGTCAAATCTTTTCGTATTTCCATATCCTCGTACTATATTACGTGCTCTAGATCAGGTTGATACTTTTTCATTTGAGAAATATGGAAAACATCGTGTAGCCTGCTCAGATTTGGTGGCAAAGCGATACGGTATGCTACAGGCCCAATCTTCTCTAAGCTCTCGAACGGACTAATGTATCTTGGTTGTAGCTTCTTTGCTTTCAATGCTCTGCCAATACCCATAACAAGTGATACTTTCATGAACACGTGGTCATCGACTTCAAATTCTAGAGGTTTTCTTCTCTTATCTGCATAACTTTTCTGTGGGCTCTGAGCAGCTAACAATCTCTGCTTGATCAACAAGGTCTGGCCCTAGCAATTCCCTCTCAGAAAGCTTAGTCCAGCATACAGGCAATTGACACTTCCTCCCGTAGAGCGCCTCATACGGAGCCATCTAAATGCTCGAATGGTAACTGTTGTTGTAGGCAAACTTTGCCAATGGAAGGAATTTGTCCCAGCTACCTTTATAATCAAGCACACACGCCCTTAGCATGTCCTCAAGGGTTTGAATTGTTCATTCTGTCTGCCTGTCAGTTTGAGGATGATATGCCATGCTGAATCAGAGTTTGGTACCCAAAGCTTCATGTACCGACTTCCAAAACTTGGAAGTAAAGCGTGGATCTTGATCGGAGATAATGTTCTTCGGAGTACCATTTAGTCTCACAAACTACTTAATTTAGATCTTTGCCAGTCTATCAGGAGAATAGTACATGCTAATCGGTAGGAAGTGAGCTGTCTTTATGAATCTATCAACTATCACCCATATAGCGTCATGGTTTCTGACCTTAGGCAATCCTGTCACGAAATCCATGGTAACTCTTTCCCACTTTCACTCAGGTATCTCAGGATTCGTCAAGAGCCCCGATGGTCATTGATGTTCCACTTTTACTTTCTGACATGTTAAGCAACGAGCAACAAACTCAGTCACCTATCTTTTCATCCCCGGCCAATAGTATTGAACCTTCAAGTCATGGTACATTTTTATGGCTCCTGGATACAGAGTATACTTGCTCTTATGTGCTTCCTCCAGGATTTGTTGCTTCAGTTCTGGTTGCGATGGAATATAAATCCGCTTCTTGTACTTGACTAGCCAGCTGGAAGACAAGTCATAATCCTGAGTCTCGCTCCTATCAATCATACCTCTGATAGATAGTGCTTCATCATCATTCCATTGGGCTTCCTCAATTACCGCCCTCAGATCGTTATATATCTAACTGACCCCCACTGCCTAACAGAATCTGACTAGAAAGATTTAAGTCTCTGAAATCCTCGATTAGTTTCTGCTCATAAATCATCATGGCTGCCACCTGTAATGATTTTCGGCTTAATGCATCAGCGATGATATTAGCCTTTCTGGGATGATACTTGATTTCGAGGTTGTAATCTTTCAACAAACCCTATCTATCTGCGTTGTCTCATATCAAGTTCTTTCTAATCGTAAAAGTATTTCAAACTCTTGTGGTCACAGTACAACTCTACGGTTTCACCATAGAGATAATGCCTCCATATTTTTAAAGCAAACATGATTGCCGCTAGCTCAAGATCATGGGTGGGATAGTTCACATGAGATTTCAGCTGACTCGATGCATATGCCACTACTCGGCTATGCTGCTTCAGTACGCATCCCAATCCATGCCCACTAGCATCTGTATACACAACATACTGAAATTTAGGATCTGGGATCATCAACACTGGTGCTGTAGTTAACCTCTACTTCAACTCCAAGAAGCTCTTCTCACATTTCTCATCCCACACAAAATGTTACGCTTTTCGTGTCAATTTTGTCAACGGTAATGCAATTGTGGAGAAATTCTATATAAACCTCTGATAATAACCAGCTAGACCCAGAAAACTGTGTACCTTAAATACCGTTTCTGGTCTTTTCAGTTCAATACTGCTTCCACCTTACTAGGATCAACAGAAACCCCTTACTGTGAGACAACATGGCCTAAAAACTTTACCTCTGAAAGCAAGAATTCACACTTGCTCATATTGGCATAGAGTTGCCTATCCCGTAGTACGTTCATCACAGTTCTCAGATGCTGTTTGTGTTCGGCTTCACTTTGTGAGTATACCAGTATATCATCAATGAAGACTACAACGAACTGGTCCAAGTACGGATGGAAGATTTAATTCATATAGTCCATGAACACAGCAAGTGCATTGGTGAGCCCAAATGGCATCACTAGGAACTCGTAATGCCCATATTTAATCCTGAAAGCAGTTTTCGCTATATCTTCTGCTTTTACTCTCAACCGATGGTATCCCGATCGCAAATCGATCTTTGAGAATACACAAGAACCAGACAACTGATCGAGTAAATCATCATTTCTAGGGAGTAGATACTTGTTCCTAACGGTCACCTTGTTCAGCTCTCAGTAATCGATACAGAGATGCCTGCTTCTGTCTTTGTTCTTTATGAAGAGCACTGGAGCACCCCAGGGTGATACACTAGGTCATATGAACCCTTTCTCAAGTAGTTCCTCGATCTACTTCTTTAGCTCTGCTATCTCGCTTGGAGTCATACGATATGGGGTTTTGGAAATTAGACCCACTCCAAGCCTCAAATTAATTGAGAACTCCACTTCCCTATCTGGAGGTAATCCACTAACATCCTCTGGAAAAATGTCAAGGAACTCATTCGCTACAGGGATACTCTCCAAGACTACACCAGCCACTGATTGCATAGAACAAAAAACCATGTACCCCTGACAACCCTTTTGCAAATATCTCTCAACCTTAGCAGTGGATAGAAGGTTAAGAGTGATTTTGGAGTTAGCTTGTGGTTATGGATTCAGATATAAGACTTTCTTCTGTTTACAATCCAACAACACACCATTTGCTGTCAGGCAGTCAATCCCTAAAATTACTTCTAACCCTTGCAGTGGTAAACAGATCAAATTTGTGGTCGATTCACGCCCCTCGGCATTCACCACGCAATTTAGGCAAACGTCGGTGGTCACAACTCGTGTACCCATAGGTATAGATACGACCAAATCATATGGGGATTTATGCACAGGTAAACATAACCGTCTCACGCAGTTGTATGCAATGAGTGAATGGCTTGTACCAGAATCATACATAACATGCACTAAATTGCCGTTCAGAGAAGTCATACCTTGAATCAGTTCCGAAGACTTTCTGGCCTCTTCTTGTGTCAGTGTATGGACCCTGCCAGAAGCTCTGGGTCTTGTCTCCTCTTGTTGCTGCTTCCGTGAGCAATCCCTGGCCATATGTGTAACCCCTTTTCAACCAAAGGTTGAGATTAAACTTCACCGAAGAATTACAAGCCTACTGGAATAACATAATAGTGGACAATGGGACTGAGATGATGGTGCTTAGTGGATGAGAGCAATGACAGTAGTGTGAGACACATGGGATGGAGGTCACCGAAACTGTGGGTGAAGGAGGGCAAGTCACCTATTGATCTCTCTCTCCCCAAAACTCAAGTCTGCTCAAGCTCTGTGTTCTCTGAAAGTCGAGCTCTAAAGAAAAAGAAAGTTTCTAAGGGAGAAGAAAGATGGCAGGCGAAGCTCACCGGCGATGGTAAGGCAGAGGAGGTGGTCTGATGCTCTCCGCGGCACTGTGTGTGTGTGTGTGTGTGTGTGTCAAAATGAAGAAGGAGTGGTGCCTCTTGACTAGTTCAAGAAGGTCAAAGCTATTCTAGTGTGTTGTTGCGGTGCTATCTAGAGCTCTAGCTTCTGCCTTCTCGGTGGTGAAAAAGAAATGCCGGCGGTGATGAGATGTGATATGGTCAACGGCGATGGTGGTTAGAGAGAGGAGGATCACCGGCAACCAAGGAAGGATTAAGGAAGAAGTGATCCCTTGATGCTCACCCTCACCTTGTATGGTGCCACTATCCGAATCCTAGATCTGTTCTCTATTTTTTTAAATGACTCTCAGCTCTCTTCTATTGGGTAGCCTCCAGCTCAGGTTGAAAAAGAATAAAGGAAATGGTCAAAATCTGACCTAACTTCCCGGATCAAAATGCAAGTTTTGACCAAGGACTAAAATGAAATTTGTAGCAGCTCTCATGGAAGGACTATACTGAACTTCTAAAACTTTATGAGGGAAGACTATAATTTTCACATCTTGTGGGTACTTTTCTATTCATGTTCACTGACCTGTTTTCTCTTCACAACTATATAATTTTTAGAATTTATGGGGCCATTTTCTGTAGTTTTCCCCAATCCTTAAAATTATTAATTTGAACCTCCAAAATCTCCAATTCTCTTATTAAGCACATACAATGCAAGATTAAGCAAAATGTAGCATCCAAAGTCCAAGAAACAATTGTACAAAATAAGTAATAAATTATGACCATTTTGCCCCTAATTGCAATTAGCTCAAAACAATTGTCCCTAACTAAAATTACTGCTTAATCATGCAATAATACTCCAGAAAATGCTTAAAAAATTCCAAATTAATAATGAAAAATCATGTAAAAATATGGCTCAATCAATTCCCCCACACTTAGACCTTTGTACTCCTGAACAAAGGCAATTAAGCACAATTTTCTAAATTCCAATCATCAATGTAATTCAAAGACAAGCAATTTCATAATTAGAAAGCAATAGATCAATTAATCAAATTCTTCAAGCTAATACTAGCAATAATCAAGTAATGCAAAGGAATTAGCTAACTACACAATCTAAAATATTAGAATGAAGCATAAGAGACTCTCAAGATAATAGTGTTTCACTTATCTCACCTCATTGGAATAATTTCACTCTAGCTCACTTAATCAACACCTTACCATAGCACTACTACAAAATATACTTATAACTACCCTAAAGGATGTCCCTTTTTGAAAAAGGGACACCCAAAATATTGGCGGGTGGTATATGTGTAATTATAGATGTAAATTGGAGAGGTTGGCGAGTAAAAAAAAATTGAATCTCGTGCCAGGAGGGGCCAGAAGGTGTTTTAGACGTCCCTAATCAAAATGAGGACGTCTAACGACCCCCATAACTGCCCAGTATATCATATACAGTTAAAAAAATTAGAAAAACTTTAGACGTCCCCAGATGGGCTGGGGACATCTAATGTTAAGCTTTAGACGTCCCCAAATGATCTGGGGACGTGTAATGTTAAGGTTTAGACGTCCCTAAATGGTCTGGGGACGTCTAAAGGTAGCTTTAGGCTATCTGATCCGTGAATGATGTCAATTGAACCTCTCTTCTTTAATCTTCCCTAATATGAATTATTACAGTGAACTAAGATCCTGCTGGCAAAGAAAAGTGTACCTATGTTCTAACAAATGGCTTGTTAAATCTGATCGAAGCAAGACGGATCCGTATCTGACTGAGAAATCTTTCTGTCTCGGCCATAACTAACTGGTAATCAAGAGTTTCAGGAAACATCTGGGATTACCTACCCATTACATCAAACTGCAAATAAGAAAGTGTCCTGAAATGCATGTGAGGCTAAATAGAAAGTTTTAGACATCCCTAGATGATCTAGGGACGTGTAATGTTAAGGTTTAGACGTCCCCAGATGGTCTTGGGACGTCTAAAGCTACCTTTAGACGTCCCCAACCCATCTGGGGATGTCTAAAGATGAATCACATATCTCTGGTCAACTTGACTGGTGCATGTGGAGTGTCAGAAAAGTCTATGCTTTACTCTTTCACTCCTCATATCTTCATCACTTCCGTTATCCCCTTCTTCGGGCTCTCCTCTCCCCTGGGCTTCTTGTTTTTTCTTCTTTCTCCAAATCTTTCTATATGCTATCCCTTGTTTCTTGTTGGTCCTGCATTGTGTGCCTGCTCATCTCCGTCTTTGCTCTGCTGGGTTTGCACCGTTTTCTCTCATTCTCGCCACCGTCATCCTCCCTCTTACCACCGTGGGCCATCTCCCTCTAAAGTTTCAGCAACATGTTAGCTAACTAAACTTGTGAATGCTTAGCAAAATGCATTTAATTCTCGACTGAAATTTAAGTGTGATTTGTGCTTGAACTTTATCTTTGCTGTTTTGGTGGTAGACTTTCTGAGACAATTGTTGTCAACGTGAGCTGTGAATTTAAAGTTTGACTTGTGCTGGACCTATACACCTTGCTTGCTATTGAGTTTAATTGGTGATTAATAAAAGAATAAATTAAAGTGTGACTATGAATGGCTAAAGAATCTAGATTTTTTATATACACACACGTACTAGTAATAGTAATATATAGTTAGATCAAGTAGAAGGGACTATATATATATATATATATATAATGATATATATCATGAACAAGGATTTCTAATTTAATTTTTATGAATGATGTGTGTGTGTAACGTTAGGAGAATAACTAATTTAGATATTAATGATGAATATATATATATATATATATAATTATGCGTGCATGCATAAAAGCATAAGGGGAGCGATAGGAAGAGGATAATGGGGAGAGAGGGAATGGGGAGTATATTTACAGAGAAATTTCAAGGCATGCAATCATTCCAATGATCATGTGTCCCTCCACTTACAACTACAACAACACCAAACTCTCTCTCTCTCTCTCTCTCTCTCCCCACACACACACACGTCTGATTATATTCCTTCATAATTCATTCAACAATAATAAAAAATTTCCTTTTTTCTCCTCTGTCAATCACAAGCAATATGCCTATAAATGACCCATCAACCATATATATACCTATATATCTCAAGAGGCAAATGTGATGGAGTATGTTATATATCATTTCAACAATCATAACTACAAGTCATTCTCTTTGACATGATTATTCAATTTCTATAAGGAAAATATCACTGCACTCTCTGTAGCAAATTATTCTCAAACAGTTTATAAAACTTTCTGAAACTTCATTGTACCCTTAGGTCTAAACAAAATTTTTTTCCTTTTATTGAAAAGACATTTAAGCCCTTGTCTTATATATGGTTGAGACGGTCTTATAAATTCCCACATGTTTCTCTTGTAAATACACATAGTTGATTTGTAAATTCCCACATATCTCACTTATGGAACATATCTGATTTAATAATTTGGTTGGTAAAATATAAGTGTATTGTGTTTGTGCTTGGTGCTAGAAGCTAAAGTTTAGTTTCATTTAAATTAAGCTGAGATGGTTTGTTATTTTGATTTTGGGATGTCTCACTTTTAAGGGGAAATGCTGCCAAAATTTTGAAAAACAAAATAGTAAAAGGCAATTCCCAATGTTGACAATTATTCTAAACTTGACTGTGAATGGCATAGGTGGTAATAAAATGGATCATAGTTGGATAAATGCTTTGAGAACAAGTGAAGAATATGAGAATAGGGTTGAAGAGTTTATTGAATTTGCTAGAAGGAACGCTCCAAGAAAAAATAGGATGTATTTTTGTCCTTGTGTCAATTGTTTAAATGAGAGAAAACGGGATGTTGAAGTTGTAAGGGATCACCTACTTTGTGATGGAATAAATCTTCGATACACAAGGTGGATATGGCATGGTGAGGAAGTAACTGATTGTCTGTTGCACAAGAAGGAAGTTGTGGATGTCATAGATGAAGATAGAATGGAGAGAATGATTCACGATGTTGAGGTAGAATTCTTTGCTCAATCGCATGAATATGACAGCCTGCGGAGTGATGCAGAGACACCATTGTACCTTGGGAGTAAGTACACATGGCTGACAAGAACATTACATTTGGTTAACTTAAAAGCAACTTGTGGGTGGACTGATAGTAGTTTCACATTGCTGCCTGAACTGTTGTGTGATATGTTTCCAGACGATAATGTACTTCCAAATCGTATGTATGAGGCCAAGAAAATCCTCGGTCCCATGTGGTTTACTGGTTTGTTATAGTTACCACCGGAGTTTGTGTTTTGTCTATCCTAGGTCCCACATGGTTTACTGGTTTGATTCCTTGAGTAGAAAAACAGACAAAGACACTAAAAGTGTCTTCAACACGTAAGTTATTTTTTTGCATTTCAATGCTTCTTAATTCTTGACTTAAATGAATTATTCTAATTTATGTTGATTTTCATTTTAATGATAGGGCATGTACGACGTATCGAGCGCTTGGCGGGCCACGCGATCGTAAAGGTGGCAAAGACCCGAGATGGTTGTTTATAAAGGTACATAGTTTCAAATCAAGTTCTTTTGATTGACGGTCATTTTAGATATGCCTTTATTGATTTTAACTATTTGCTTTTGATTTAGTGCCCTCAACAACCTGGTGGCTGGGAATGTGGATACTATGTCTTACTTTATATATTTAACATCATTCGGAGTGGCATTACGATAGATTTTGAACAAGTAATCGCTTCTCCATTCTCAGAGGATATTATTCTTGGTGTTGTAATTTAATGGCAATTCATTCACTTGATTCATTATTTCATCTAAGCTTATTTTCTAATTTACAGATTTTTGACAATGAAGATGCCTACTCATATGAAGACATAAATATGATTAGAGACTTTTTGGCTGGACATCTTCTTCAACGTATACCAGAGTAAAGTCTTTAGTAGTTTGTGTAGGACATACTTTTGTGGTAGTTCTATATATTGTACATATAATTAGCATTGTTGTTGTTGGATATAGATTGGATTTAGTCTTGGTTATTGTACAAACTGGGGACTTAGATATAGTCTTTTTAGTGCAATAACAGACTTGGCTATAGATTGTTGTGTAGTTTGTGTAGTTTGTTAGTTAATTAGTTTGCTACTCCTTAAAGTTATTGCATGTAGTAGAGCCTTGGGTTGATCACTGTGTTTCAAGTTGTTGTTTTATTCTGTTGTTTCCATCCTCTTTTTGTAGTTTACATTTTCCAGAAAGTGAAATATATATAAAAAGGCCATTTAAAAAAACTTTCAACGTCCTTAAAACAAAAAGGGACATGGTAGAGGGGGTGCGACACTTTAGACGTCCCCAGTGCGACACTTTAGACATCCCCAGATTGTACTGGGGACGTCTAAAGTGGACCTTTAGACGTCCCCAGTTTGAACTGGGGACGTCTAAAGTGGACCTTAGACGTCCCCATTTCAGACTGGGGACATCTAAAGTCTGCCTTTAATGTCCCCTATTTTACGTACATTATTGACGTTTTTTCCACGACCCTCAGATAGACGTCCCTTTGTTTTCAGACGTTAAAAGTCCAAAAAAAGGGAGGTTAAAACAATTTTTTCTAGTAGTGTAGGCTTGTAACAACTCTAATTTTTCCACTACTAATAGCACTTAGTGCAATGAATCAAGTAGGCTTTAAAAGGCCTGTAATTATGGATGAAAGCTAAATGGAATGGATTAATTAGAGAAAAGAAATAGTTGAAATGTAAGTCAAAATTAGTGGACAAGTTCAAAGCAACTAAATAACTTGACAACCTTTTACCAAATCTTTTTCTACTTCTCTTTCTCTCTTTTTCTTTTTCATTTTCTTTTTCTTTTTTTTTTCAAACTATATACATTTTTTTCAATTTTTTTAAAAACTAAACTCTCTCCTTCTTTTTTTCAATCCATTTCTACTTCTTCCTTTTTTTCATTTCATCATTTTTTAAACTTATTTTAATTTTTATCTATATATATGGCATTTCAATATATATATTGTTCACCATTCTATTGGCAAATCACTTTGATTTTAGAATACCATGAACACTAAGAATAAAATGACATGCATAAAATATAGGAATGACTCAAAGGGGTAAACAAAGGTAAATAAATGTAAGGTTGTGTTTGGGTTGAAACACTTTAGAATGAATGCCTCTTTCATTTCCATCACACTAATGCAAATGTCTTTTCGAAGTAGAGTTGAAACATGTTCTAGAAGGTGAAAGACTAAGTGAACTTGCACACATAGAAAGAATTCAAGGCTCAATTAACCTTCCAACAAGGTTTTTCTCAAATGCTCACTCCAATATAATCAATTGCATAGTAAACTAACCACAATGTGTTTACTTAACTATTCCAAGTACTAACCCTACAAATACAATTAATCAAAACATTCAATTAATTATAATAATGCTCAACTCTTAAAAGCATTGATGATATGGAAACTTTCTTTTCTCAAAACAAGAAGTAAGCAAAACTCTAATTGTGGGTTCATTTCTGTTCCCATTCACTTGAAAAGCCAAAACATGATTTCAAAAAGTTGCCAAAATAATAGAACACACGCAAGCTCAAAGAGTTTCTTGACCTTTTACCATATAGGACATATGTTAAAGCAAGTCATTCTTGAAAAATTTTCTAGTTTAAATCATTTTCCCATTTTAACACAACCAATTAATGGGATTTAAAATATATTTCCCTCCCCCACACTTAATAAATACATTGTCCTTGATGTGTAAAGCAACTCTTTTATTCTAACTTGTTCCTTAGTGAAGTAGGAAGTTATGAAGTTCAATTGCAATTGGAGCACAACACGTCAATATCACATAAAGAGAAAGAAGGAGAAACAAGTCATAATAACAGAGGAAATCAATATAAAAAGGCATAATGGTAATTAATTATGGTAATAGCCAAAAAACAATGTAAAGCATACAAAGGGGGTTATTATTCTTTGTACTAAACTACACTACTTCTACATTTTTCTGCTGGATTGTGTTCCTCCCCCATACTTATCTTCCTCTTACAACAAATAAGCCCAAAGAATTAAAGGATTTAGGAAGAAAAGAAGTGAGGAAAGAGACAACCTATGTTAGAGTATCTTGAGTCACTTGAAGGAGAAGTTCTCATCCTCGATAAGAATCATGCATTTGTCTTTAAAAACATATTCTCTTACATTGAATTTCCTTGATGGAGGTGGCTCAGGATCAATCAGAAGAGGTCCAAGGATGTACGATGGATGTAGGCTCCTCTGATGACCTTTCCAAGAATGTGCATTCAAAGGAGACAAGAAAATAGCAGTATCTTATCCAGAAATAGAAACATGGAGAGATTTCAAGTAAAGTAAAGGCATATTAAGTTCCAAACTTTCTAAGTAACTATCACATTCAAGGAAATCAATGGCACTCCCATCAGTAGGGGCAAACAAGTAATTATATTTTAAAAATGCTTATGTGTTTACAAAGTGGAAGGTGCGGAATCCATCTTAGTGTTGGAGTACACCACATTATCATTGCAATCACAAGAGATGGAAGATAAAAGAGTGGAAGAAGAAAGAGAATTGGTCAAGTAATCACCCAAAACTTTTGAATTTCTAAAAGAGTCATTTTCCTTTTCTATATCGGGTGATAAATCACAAGAAAGAATCATATGAAAAGATTCATTTTTCTTTGTAAAATCATCGATCAAAGCAAGTGAATCTTCTCATATGAAACTATCATGTAATTCATTGGAATCAAGAGGAAGATCTTCTTCTAGGCTATGGTCTTTCTCATTTACATCAACCACAGTGGCATTCATACAAGATTCAACATGTTCACAAGTGTCATGTTTACAATCATCAATAGTACAAGAGGATGCATTATGATTAATGGTAGAATCAACCACTTCATAAGATGCTTTCTTTCAAAACTTAACAAGAAAGTAGTATTTTTCATGATAACAGTCTATACATATTTGATCTACCGCACAAGAGCATGAAAATATATCATCCAATTGATCATAATCATCCCTAGTACTATGAAGATAAGCATTTTCAATAATAGAAGCTTCACAAAAAGAAGCAGAAGCATAGTCATCAACAAGTACAATTGAATTACTACTACTAGAACCAATTGGTGAAGTAATTAGATTTTCAAATATTTGAGGGGATTCAACAATAATTTCCTCATCCACCTTATCATTACTCAAATCATGAAGTGCTTCATTAGTTAAAGTAGTATAAGAGTCTACTTCTACAAAGATAGGATTATTACCAAATGGTAGGGGATACTCTTCAATGCTCTTTTATACTTGCTTCACTTCCTATACTTGTGTGGGAGTAGGCATCGAAAGAGTGGAAAATTCCACTTGTGAAGTTGCATATGGCCTTGGCTCTTCGATTTCCCTATTATCATTGGAGTTATAGGACTATGGAGCTCCTTCGATCTTTATCCATATTATATGATCAACAAATGCTTTGATGAAGCTTTCAATGTCCTCTTTTTCCTTTTCCTTTTCCTCAGAGAGTCTAAGAGCATCCTTGAGCATGAATAATTCTAGATGCCGGACCTTTAGTTGGTCATACATTCTTCACAGGGAAAGGGTTTGGGCATCTATATATGGAAATGTGAGAAATGCATCAAGTTCAAAAGCTTGAGGAGTAGAGGGTTGGGGTGAATGTTCATGGCATAGTAGAGAGGGTGGTTTATATGGAAGGGTATGTGGTGGGTGAGTCTCTGGTGGAGTATGGCACTTAGAAGCCTTTGGTGCTTCCTCCAGCTCCTCATTATTTTCTTTTAGATGCTCCACTTCATGTGTATGTAAGAACATGGAAGGAGGATTTTCTTGGGGATTCTTCAACACTTGTGATTACTGAGTGAGACGCTCAAGTTTATTTTCCAATCTCTCACTCTCTTTCTCTTGTTGTTCCATTTTGCTGATAAGAGAGTCCATTTGTGACCTCAACTCTTTATAATGTCATATATTTGAGTTTAAAACTCTTAAATCACTTTCATTTGATACTCTTTGTAATGTCATCCATTTGAGTTTGAAACTCTTAAATCACTTCCATTTTATGAGCAAAGGTATCCTTGTTTGACTACTCTTCAATGATAGTCTGAGTGATTTGGTTTTAAAGCTCTCTAATGACTACACAAATAGAAGGGTCTTGGTTTGGCACACATGGTTGGGAAGAAGATCCATAAGATGGCTCAAATGGTAGGTATAAAGACTCAGGAGGTAGATGAAATGGTTGGGAAGTATGATGGAATGAAGGAAGGGATTCATGAGATGGCATGTGGTTATATGGTAGAAGATTAAAATGAGGCTCATAACATGGATTATATGGCAGAGAAGGCTCATGGTATGATCTATAGGGTAGGTGTGGTGGGTAATAAGGTTGGAATGAAGGTTATTGGTAGGGTTTATGGTGTGGAGGGTGGAATGGACCATAACATTCTTGATCAATTGGACTATCTTGACATCCCAACTTAGCTTGAAGAAGCATTAATGATTGTTGAATGGAATGAATGCTTTCAGAGATAGACTCTTTCCTTTTAGTCAAATCTCCTGTAGAAGAGTGAGAGTGAAAGGGTAAACCTTGATTACCATTAAACCAATCCATGAAATTCAATCACAATAAATTCTAATGAATCACAACAGGATTATCTAACTATAAACTATGAAAACTAAGAAAAAGAATCTAAGAGAATACAAATGTAAGTGAAAAAGAAAGAAAAGTATCAACTTGACAAACAATGCAAATATGCTATGAATTAACTTGGAGACATGGTGAATTCATACAAATGAGCTCAAAATCATATCAAATTGAAAAAATATAACACCAGACAAAAGCTACCAAGTCAAAACAATGCAAGAATGCAATGAATGATATGTAAACTACCTAAACACAAAAAAAATCCGAAACTACAAGCAATAAAAAATCAAATATGCAAAACTAAAAAACTTCACATGAGAAACCCCTTGTGAAAATGAAATGGACAATTAGATTACCTAGGGAACCAGCTTCTTAGCTCCCCGGTAACGGCGCCATTTGATTGGCAGACATTTATTGAATCCTAAGTAATCTAATATGCCAAGCAAATACAATGAAACAAGGGGAAATGGATTTTTGGATTTTCAAATTAATATCTAAAGAAAATTCAATCTAATTAAATGCTAAACTAATTTTTTTTTTGGTATTTTCATAAAAAAAATGGATTATGAGTGAATGGAATGGTATGGAGTGAAAAGGATGAATAATGAATACTCTTGGTAACAAAGAAAATGTCTATCCTTGCTCAAAGAGATTATGGGAGTTAAAAATTCATTAAGTCTTAAGAATAACCTCAAAATAACACTTGAGTCCAATAATCCCAATTAATAGTAGCTCCTACAAACTTAGCTAACTACTACCTCTTGAGATATTGTTAAAAACCACTTAATGCTCAATTACCTAGGGATCGTTCTCTCTTGATGAGGACCCTTTTATTGAATCCTAAGTAATCTAATATTCCATGTAAATACAATGAAACAAGGGGAAATGGATTTTTGGACTTTCAAATTAATAGCTAAAGAAAATGCATTCTAATTAAATGCCAGACTAATATCTTTTTTTGGTATTTTCATAAAAAAATGGAGAACGAGTGAATGGAATGGTATGGAGTGGAAAGGAGGAATAATAAATACTCTCGGTAATGAAGAAAATGTCTATCCTTGCTCAAAGAGATTATGGGAGTTAAAAGTTCATTAAGTCTTCAGAACAACCTCAAAATAACACTTAAGTCCAATAATCCCAATTAATAGTATCTCCTACAAACATAGCTAACTACTACCTCTTGAAATATTGTTAAAACCCACTTAATGCGCAATTACCTAGGGATCGTTCTCTCTTCTCAAGGAGCCTTTCATTCTAGATCCTACTAAAAAGAATTGGTCCATTGTACTCCCATCCAACAAGAATCATCAAGAACAAGTTGATCTTGAAAGTAATGAAAATTTGAACATCAATGATGACAATCCTTTGTTTGAGAATTTGTGGTCAGTAGATATTGATATAGATGGAGATGTAGATGAAGATGAAGATGGAGATGGAGATGGAGATGGACCCGTATACGTGAGACATGATCATGAAGATGGAACTTGGGTCAAGAGAAACACAATTCTCAATCCAACATGAATTTTGAAAAATAAAATTTCAAATCAACCAAGAAAAAGGAAAAGATAATGAATGCCTTGACTTGTTTACTTGTACGTACGTTTTTATAAATTTCAAAATAATTTTCTTTCGTTGATATGGTTGACATTATACACTGATGTTTTATTTTGGTGTATTTCACTTCCAGGAGTATGGACTCTCCACACGATGAAACTGATAATGTTCCTCAGCACATTAGTAGACAAAGATTTGAGGCGAACGTAAGATGTGACAGGACAATTATGGTGAGATTGATCAAATTGAGAAGTAAGGGAATCAAGTTACAACTAGAGTGGAATGAAAATGGAAACCCATTCGGCAAGAACGGTAAGTCATTAAATAACTTGATTGGGACTACAGTTCGAGACAGAGTCCCTATTATAGTTCAAAACTGGAAAATGGCAAAAAAAGATTATGAGGATGACATATGGGATGAAGTTTAGGTAACACATTAATTATATTATTGTTCGGTTTGCTATGTTTCACTTAATTTCAATCTTACATATTATATATGTTTTTTTATTATTACAAAGCATTTTTATTATTGATGATGATCAGAAGAACTTCATGCTAAAAAAAGCTGGAAAACTTATGAGAAAGTTTCATTCTGATCTTGTCAAATACTACTTAAGGGATGATGATAACAATATCATTGATACACTGCCTTATCCATTATACGAAGGAATCATCACTCAAGAAATGTGGGATGAGTTTATCAGAACACATACAACTCAGGAATTTCTGGTAATATAATTTTTTTACTTTCCATAGTACTTGTAATATGCGTATTTGTAAGTAACATTTATACATTGATATGAATAATTTTGATCTAAACAGGAGTTGAACGAGAAAAATCATGCTAACACGCTCAATATGTCATACCGGTACACACAAGGACCTATTTCATATGCACAGTTAGACAGAAAATGGTACGAACTAATTATTATTTCATTTGTAGATAAATTGTATGAATATCATTTAACTTCAACTAAATTTTCCGTACAGATAGAAGAATCAAGTTTAGGTATTACACAGGTTCCACAACATGATCTGTGGATAGCCGGTGTCACAAATAAGAAAGGTGAAATTCATATTGAGGAAGCAAGAAGAGTAGATGAATATTGTGTAAGTATTGGATTATGTATACAATAAATAATTGGCTTTACTTAAATGAACTTGATTTATAATAACTAATATTTTTGTAATTCTTTTTGTGATAGCGACAAGTGTCACAGGAGGATCCTACGTTAGCGAGCTATGTTGGTCGGGACGATTTGTTGAGCAAAGCACTTGGAGTACCCGAGTATGATGGTCGTGTTCGGGGTACTGGTTTTGTTGTCACCCCATCAGCATACTTCGGAAGTAGAGGTGACGTTTCCTAGCTGTATGACGAGATGACTAGTTTCAGGCATCAAATTTAAGAACTTCAAGAACAAATGCGCCATAAGGAACAACGAGAAGAACAATTCTTAAAACAAATGTGTTTGTTGCAAGAACAGAATGTGTTGTTAACAACACAAATACAATAGTTTATGCAGTGTAGGCCAACACAAAATGTTCCCTTCTGTAATAGTCCAAGTGTCAGAGATAGTTTCACTTCCATGCCTAAAGTCCCTTTTCCTTTGGTAACTAATTTCTTCTCTACTTAACTTTATGTTACATTATAATTTAGCGAACTATAACATATTAAGTCTGTTTTCTATAGGGCGAATTTCAATGTAAGTTATATGTCGAGCAAGCTTCCAAGCACGTGGTTGCAGTAGGTGCTGCCTACAACACTGATAAGGACATACTACACAATTCACCGCTGCCTGACAACACACTCCGAGTGAGGGTTGACATCTGCACAAATGAAGACGCCCTCTTACCGATCCCATCTCAGGATGAGCAAATAATGGTGAAAGATGTTGTAGGTGGCTTTGTTGCTTGGCCAATAGGTCTTATAGAGCCATATAAAAAGGTCATTCATTTACAATTCCTTCCATTTTTCCTTCATACTTCCAAATAAAACTGTGATTTAATTTTTTTATTTTTGCAGGGCAAGATGTCAAAGTGTTTCACAACACAACCCAAGTTTAAAGCTTCGGCTAGCCAATAAAGCAGAAGGAGACCGACCTCATATCGTGATCAATTAGTATTGATTACACCACAATTGATCAGTGCAGGAGGACGGGAAATACGTCTTGAAAGACATATCTACAATGTTGGCGGTCTAGTTGATTTTGTTACTGCCGAGGTCGTGCACGACATATGTACTCGTGATTGGGTTAGTGCTTCAGCTATCAACTTCTGAATAAGGTACTTTACCATTATCATTTATCACTGTTATTAATATTTCTTGTTCCATTTATTTTGTTTTTCATGACACTGTTTGTTTTATACCAGGCATTTATACAATGACTGCTTAATGGATACAATTAGGGTCCGATTCGTATTTGTCAACCCTTATCTCGTTGACTACCATGGGGGTAAAGTAGATATACATGCGCAGTTTAATGAGCTAAAAGATTACTTTAAAAAGAGAGCGACACCGACTACGCTATTTTTAGTGCCATACAATGCAGGGTAAGTTATTAGTGGTACAATTTTTGTCTTTATTGTTTAACTTTTATCATACCATGATTGTTGAAACTAATTTTTTAAAATATTTTAGGCGCCATTGGATATTGATAGTTATCAATCCAATGGAACCTTCAGGCCCTCACATTTACTATGTGGATCCTCTAAAAGATTGTCTTCCACAAAACCGTTCTGATATGTTACTATTGTTCAATGGGTAAGCATACGTGCGTATGTGTAAATATTTGCATATGTGATTGAATAATCAAAAGGCATCAGTTTTTATTTGTTTCGTTAGTGCATTGACTACGTATCGGGCCTCTGTCTCCTTTAACTACTCTAAAGTTGTTGACCCTCACTTTAGCTATCTTTGGAAGAAGATACTAGTATTGATATATGAATTTACTCAAATTTTGTTAGTAAACAATTTTTATTCATAAACAAAGTTAAATATTGCATTATATTTATGCAGTGCCCTTTCTAACCCAATGACAATTATTGTGGGTATTACATCATGAAATTTATTAAGGATGTAATTACGCATGATCAGGCATTTATTCCTCAAAAAGTAAATCATTTAGCTGCACTCCATATTGTGTTTTAATTAAATTTAATTAGTTCCTGATAATTACGTTTTGCTGATTTTAATTCGTTTTAATTTGTGGCTGATTGTATATATGTGTAGTATTATGAAGATCAACGTTCTGACACTTTGACTGACCATTAGCTTGATGAAGTGATCAAGGAATGGTGTGAATATATTTTTAGGCAAATCTCTGGGTAGCTATACTATTTAATTCATCTCTAGCTGCTGGCCTTTATTGTGTTGTTTCTTGGCAATTGTTATGTCATGCATGCATGTATTCAAGTTGAATGTTATATAATTCATTCATGTACAATATATTGTATAATTATTTTATGTTCTACTTTAACTAATTAATCATCTGTTTGTATCATTTTGAAGTTATCTATTATTGTTGTTGGCTTTTCTTCATTCTGCAGTATTGTGGATAAAGATACAAAATGTTTATTAGGCCATGCAGTGTGAAATACTGTACAATTATGGGAGATATGATCAAACAAAAAATTAAAAAAAAAAAGAGTTTTTGTGACGGTTTTTTAAATAAGGGCCACAGGAAGAGCCAAAAAAAAGAAATAAAGAGAAAATAAAAGAAAAGAAAAAAAAAAGACCCTCCTATGGCACTTGTTGGAGTAAGTGCCATAGGAGGGGGTCTCCTGTGGCGCTTGATGATGTAGCACCACAAGATGGTATTTTTAAAAAAAATAAATTTATAATGTTGTGACGTTTACCAGTGCCATAGCTTCTTTTAGTGGCATCAAGATATGTAGCACTTCCTTAGCACCACAGCTAATCAATTATAAGTGCCACAGCTTTGTTTTTTTGTAGTAGTGATGAGTGAATAGAATGGTATGGAGTGGAAAGGATGAATAATGAATACTCTTGGTAATGAAGAAAATGCCTATCCTTGCTCAAAGAGATTATGGGAGTTAAAAATTCATTGAATCTTAAGAACAACCACAGAATGACACTTGAGTCCAATAATCCCAATTAATAGTAGCTCCTACAAACATAGCTAATTACTACCTCTTAAGATATTGTTAAAAACAGCTTAATGGGCAATTACCTAGGGATCGTTCTCTCTTCTCGAGGAGTCTTTTATTGAATCCTAAGTAATCGAATATGCCAACCAAATACAATGAAACAAGGGGAAATTGAATTTTTGGACTTTCAAATTAATAGCTAAAGAAAATGCAATCTAATTAAATGCCAGACTAATATTTCTTTTTGGTATTTTCATACAAAATGGAGAAGGAGTGAATGGAATGGTATGGAGTAGAAAAGAGAAATAATGAATACTCTGGGTAATAAACAAAATGCCTATCCTTGCTCAAAAAGATTATGGGAGTTAAAAATTCATCAAGTCTTAAGAACAACCTCAAAATAATACTTGAATCTAATAATCCCAATTAATAGTAGCTTCTACAAAGATAGCTAACTACTACCTCTTGAGATATTGTTAAAAGCCACTTAATGTGCAACTACCTAGGGATCGTTCTCTCTTCTCGAGGAGCCTTTTATTGAATCCTAGGTAATCAAATATGCCATGCAAATACAATGAAACAAGGCGAAATGAATTTTTGGACTTTCAAATTAATAGCTAAAGAAAATGCAATCTAATTAAGTGCCAGGCTCATAATTTTGTTTGGTATGTTCATAAAAAATGGAGAATGAGTGAATGGAATGGTATGGAGTGGAAAGGAGGAATAATGAATACTCTTGGTAATGAAGAAAATTTCTATCCTTGCTGAAAGAGATTATGGGAGTTAAAAATTCATTAAGTCTTAAGAACAACCTCAGAATGACACTTGAGTTCAATAATCCCAATTAATAGTAGCTCCTACAAACTTAGCTAACTACTACATCTTGAGATATAGTTAAAAACCACTTAACGCACAATTACCTAGGGATCGTTCTCTCTTCTCGAGGAGTCTTTTATTGAATCCTGAGTAATTGAATATGCCATGCAAATACAATGAAACTAGGGTAAATGGATTTTTGGACTTTCAAATTAATAGCTAAAGAAAATGCAATCTAATTAAATGCTAAACTAATTTTTTTTTTTTGGTATTTTCATAAAAAATGGAGAATGAGTAAATGGAATGGTATAAAATGGAAAGGATGAATAATGAATACTCTTGGTAATGAAGAAAATGCCTATCCTTGCTGAAAGAGATTATGGGAGTTAAGAATTCATTAAGTCTTAAAAACAACCTCAAAATAACACTTGAGTCCAATAATCCCAATTAATAGTAGCTGCTACAAACATAGCTAACTACTACCTTTTGAGGTATTATTAAAAAAAAAACTTAATGCGCAATTATCTAGGGATCCTTCTCTCTTCTTGAGGAGTCTTCTATTGAATTCTAAGTAATCGAATATGCCATGCAAATACAATGAAACAAGGGGAAATGGATTTTTGGACTTTCAATTATTAATAGCTAAAGAAAATGCAATCTAATTAAATGCCAGACTAATATTTTTTTTTTGGTATTTTCATAAAGAATAGGGAAGGAGTGAATGGAATGGTATGGAGTGGAAAGGATGAATAATGAATACTCTTGGTAATGAAGAAAATGCCTATCTTTGCTTTAAGAGATTATGAGAGTTAAAAATTCATTAAGTCTTAAAAATAACATCAAAATAACACTTGAATCTAATAATTCCAATTAATAGTAGCTCTTACAAACATAGCTAACTACTACCTCTTGAGATATTGTTAAAAACAACTTAATGGGCAATTACCTAAGGATCGTTCTCTCTACTCGAGGAGCCTTTTATTGAATCCTAAGTAATTGAATATGCCAACCAAATACAATGAAACAAGGGGAAATTGAATTTTGGACTTTCAAATTAATAGCTAAAGAAAATGCAATCTAATTAAATGCCAGACTAATATTTTTTTTTGGTATTTTCATAAAAAATGGAGAATGAGTGAGTAGAATGGTATGGAGTGGAAAGGAGGAATAATGAATACTCTTGGTCATGAAGAAAATGCCTATCCTTGCTCAAAGAGATTATGGGAGTTAAAAATTCATTAAGTCTTAAGAACAACCTCAAAATAACACTTGAGTCCAATAATCCCAATTAATAGTAGCTCCTACAAACATAGCTAACTACTACCTCTTGAGATATTGTTAAAAACTACTTAATGTGCAATTAAAATGGATAACTATAACTTGTTTCCTCTTAATATGAATGCGATAACATGACACTCAATTGATCCAATTCAATTATACAATCTAACAATAACAAGTAGAAAGCACAATATCTTTGAATCAATAATAAAATGCATATATATAAATCCCACAAGCTATAAAAATGCAATCCAATTACAAATATCTAACCAACTGAGACAATTAACATCAATCTTAGTTCCAGAATCATATGCAATAATGTCTAAAACTTGGCAATTTAAATATATAATTCTAGACTAAGGGAATGATAGAAAACTCCCCTATGCAGTACAATAAGCTTAAGCACAAATCCCTACTACTAAAAAGCAAAAGATTAGCCTCTCATTGCTTTAAAATAACCACAGCTTAGAATCTTGAACTCGCTGGAAAACTATATCAGCTAGCCAAAATCTAGAAATTCTTCCTCGAAAAATGCTTAACTTTGCCAGAGAATTACAAGCCTATTGGGATAATACAACAGTGGCCAACGGGACTGAGATGATGGTGCTTGGTGGATGAAAGCGATGACAGTAGTGTGAGACACAAGGGATGGAGTTCACCGGAGCTATGGGTGAAGAGGGCAAGTCACTGATTAATCTCTCTCTCTACCAAAAATTCGAGGCTGCTCAAGCTCTATGTTCTCTGAAAGTCGATCTCTGAAGAAAAAGAAAGTTTCCAGGGGAGAAGAAAGGTGGTAGGTGAAGCTCACTGGTGACGGTGAGCAGAGGAGGTGGTTCGATGCTCTTTGCGGCACTGTGTGTGTATGTGTCAAAATGAAGAAGGAGCAGTACCTCTGGTCAGTTTCAGGAAGGTTAAAGTTGTTCTGGTGTGTTGTTGCGGTGCTATATGGAGCTCTAGCTTTTGTCTTCTCTGCAGTGAAAAAGAAATGCCGGTGGTGATGAGATACGATAGGGTCACCGGTGATAGTGGTTGGAGAGAGGAAGATCGCCAACGACCAAGGAAAGATAAAGGAAGAAGTGGTCCCTTGATGCTCACCCTCAGCTTGTGTGGCGCCACAGTCCGAATCCTGGATCTGTTCTCTATTTTTTTTAAATGGCTCTTAGCTCTCTTCTATCGGGTCGCCTCCAGCTCAAGTTGAAGAAGAATAAAGGAAATGGTCAAAACTAGGGACTAAAATGAAATTTGTAAAAGCTCTCTTCTTAAGCTCCTACAATACAAGATTAAGCAAAATGTAACATCCAAAGTCCAATAAACAATTGCACAAAATAAGTAATAAATTATGACCATTTTGCCCTTAATGCAATTAGTTCAAAACAATTGTCCCTATCTAAAATTAATGCTTAATCATGCAATAATGCTCCAGAAAATGCATTAAAATTCCCAAATTAATCATGAAAAATCATGTAAAAATATGGTTCAATCAATCATGCACCTTTGGAATGTAGCTGGCGTATTGCATAGTCCAAAAGGCATTCTTCTAAAAGTGATTGTGCTATAGGGATAAGTAAAAGTTGTCTTCTCTTAGTCTTCTAGGGTTGTGGCAATTTGATTGTACTCAGAATAACCATCGAGAAAGTAAAAGAACTCCTGACACGCTAGCTTGTTCAATATCTGGTCAATGAATGGCAAAGGAAAGTGATCTTTCCTTGTAGCAGTGTTAAGCTTCCGGTAATCCATATATACCCGCCATCCAGTCACCATACGAGTGGGAATTAGTTCATTTTGAGTGTTTGCCACTACAGTCATGCCACCCTTCTTAGGGACACATTAGACTAGGCTCACCCATGAACTATCAGAGATGGGATATACAATTCCAGTTGAGAGCCATTTGAGAATTTCCTTCTTGATCACTTCTTTCATAATTGGATTCAAGCACCTTTAATGCTCAATGGAAGTTTTATAATAATCCTCTAATAGAATCTTGTGCATACAAACAGAAGGGCTTATTCCCTTAATATCAGCTATCTCCACCCAATGGCATGCTTGTGCTCTCTTAAGACTCGTAGGAGCTTCTCTTCTTACAAATCTGAGAGAACGGAAGAGACAATAACCGGTAAAGTATTAGAATTTCCCATGTAACCATACTTGAGATGAGAAGGTAGAGGCTCCAACTCTAGAGCTGGAGGAACTTCAATAAAAGGCTTCAATGGAGTACTTAAAGCATCAGACACTTCAAGTGGTTCAAAAGTCCTCAGTCTTGAATGAGGAAATGATTCTATAAGAAATAGATTTTCAATAACTTCCTCGTCAAACTCCTCCAATCTCTTCTCACCAATTAAGAATGCCTCTAAAGAGACTGTGATCATGGAAGCATATGATTTTTGAGGAATGATTAAATCTAATATATCAACAAAAGAGCATTGGGCTAAGTCATCATGAAACTTCAAAGCTTTTAGAACGTTGAATATCACTTTTTCATCATCAACAACCAAAGTGATCTCACCCTTTTCCACATCAATGAGAGTCATTGCCGTGGCTAAGAATGGACGGCCAAGAATGAGAGGGATTTTCTAGTCAACTTCACAATCAAGCATAATAAAGTCCACTGGAAAGATGAACTTGTCCACTTTAACTAGGATGTCTTTAATGAGTTCTCCAGGTTTAGAGATATTCTGATCCGTAAAGAGAAGGGTCACCATAGTGGACCTTGGCTCTCCCAAACCTAATTGGTTAAAAACAGCTAGAGGCATCAAGTTAATACTAATACCCAAGTCACAGAGAGTTTTACCATTGAAGTTAGTCCCAATACTGCAAGGAATGTAGAAGCTTCCCAGATTCTTAAGCTTAGTAGGTATTTTTTTTTTTGAAAAACCGCACTACACTCTTCAATCAATGCTATGGTCTTAAACTCAATGAATCACCGCTTCTTGGACAAAACATCATTAAGGAACTTAACATAGTTAGGCATGCTTTCCAAAGCTTTGGCAAAAGGAATGTTCATATGGAGTTGCTTGAACAAGTTCACAAACTTTTAAAATTAAGCATCTTCCTCTTTTTTATTGAATCGTTGAGGGAAAGGTAGTGGTGGCATGATAGTAGAGGCGGTTGACTTTCTCTTCTTCTCATCATTCATCTCTTGTTCTACCTTCTTGCTCTTGACAATATCATCCAAACTTTCTTCAGTTTGCTTTCTCTTCCTAGTGTTATCCTCTTCCACTACACTTTCATGATTTATAGCTACTTTATCATCAACCTCAATATAAACTTGTTCATCTTGCTTTGGGCTAGTCTTACTTGAGCTAGGCACATCCGATATCACTTTGCCACCTCTTAAGTTAATGGCCTTGCATTCTTCTTTTCCCTCCCTTTTAGGATTAGGAATGGTGTCACTAGGGAGAGTCCTTCTTGACATGGCATTCACTTCTGATGTTAATTGCCCCATTTGCACTTCAAGGTTCTTAATCGCCGTTTCATGAAGAGAGAAAGTGGCCTTGTTTTCAGCTCTTGAAGATTCTATATTAGACAATATTTGAGCTAGCATCTTGTCTATTTTAGACTCTTCTTCCTTAATAGGAATTTGCCTTTGTTACATTTGAAAACCTGGTGAAGAAGGAACATGCTTTATACCCGAAGTAGACTCATATGGAGGATTCAAAGTATTACCTTGGCTCCAAGAGAAGTTAGAATGAGCTCTCCAAGCACGATTATAAGTTTGTGAATACGGGTTCCCCTTATAAGGTTGAAACTTGCCCATGTAGTTGATAGATTTCGAAGCCATATAAAGAGGACAATAGTTAGGCATGTAGGCATCATTGCTTTGTTTACATACTATAGGAGTAGTGTGAATAGAATGCACACCGTGAGAATTGCTCTTTTGCATTTGAGATTCTAGCACATCAAAATGCTTGTTCAAAGCGGATAAGATTGTTGCAATTTGTGATGAAAAGTCTTCTTTTGTAATAGGTATGGCTTGAGTAATCCTTCTATCATTGCCTTAAGTGTTGTTGGCAGAAAGTTGATCCAAGAGCCTAAACACCTCATTGACAGGAACATTTCGGTAATCTCCATTAGTCATAGAGTCAACCATTACCTTAGATTGAGGATTAAGGCAAGCACAGAAAATTTGGATTGCCACCAACTTGTCCACCCTATGATTAGGGCATTGCTTCATCAACATTTTGTATCTCTCCCAAGTGGCATAAAGATACTCATTTGGATGTTATCTAAAGCTTAGAAATTCATCCCTAGCTCCCACAGATTTATCATCAGAGAAAACTTGAGCTCTAAACTTAGCCTCAAGATCATCCCATGAATTTATTAACTTTCTCAAGCTTAATTTAATTCAACAAATCATCTACAGTGATGGCTTGTCACAAATAGCAGTAAATACAAGGTAAAATCAACATATATATACCATTAGATACTTAAAGAGAGAAGGATTCGAGTTTAATCCATAAAAAGGTTCAAAAACAATCCTAGAATGAAAATCTTAGTTACCATGCAGAAAAAAGAATCACAGGTATACAAAATCATTACAATCATATCAGAAACAAAAAGGGAATGAGTTCAGCAAAACCAAGAGAAATTGAGTTTGAATCTCTTCGAATATTCAATCCTACTTGATTGTCCTTGAGAAACTCCACTCCTTCACTTGAAATTGCTCCTTAGCCACCTCTCAAAACCTTCGTATGTCGAGCTCCCCTCTATTTTTCTAGATTTGGCCTTTTAAATGACCTAGAAGTCAAAATGCACATCTACTATTTCAGGTTTTGACTGCAGCCAGAAATTCTTGGCTGGAGCCAAAACTGCATTTTGGAATTTCTTGGCTGCAGCCAAAAACCGTTTGTCTTGGCTCTTTCTATCATTTGGCTGCAACCAGAAATGGCTTGGCTGCTGCCTAAAAGTTTCTGGAGGTCTTCTGGCTACAGCCAAGCATTTGTCTTCAACTCTTATAGCTTTTTCCAATGATGCAATGGTATTCTACTCTTCTTGCCAACTTCTTAATCAATGATTTGTGCTTCCAATGGCTCTATGTGTCTCAAGTGTGATCCTATCAACACAAGAAAATCTATACAAACCAAAGGGTGAAGAATGATAGTAAAATATTCACATTTAACCAAAGATTCATGCCCTTTTTACCAACTACTCACTAGGCACATTTCCTATACACTTATATCCTTGCATATCCATTAATCAACCCAAAAAGTATGATAAATTGAGGGTAAATGTGCCAATTTGATATGAATTTCATGAGGTTAGCACCGATGTCCCTGGGTTGTAAGACCTATGTACTTGGCGTTGTGGTTGATACCTGATGACATTAGACCAATGTGTAAAGGGTATGTCTTAAAGCTAGAAAAAATATTCAAACTGTACCAGGTTGTAGTTGAGGCAGTGAGACCAATGTAACCAAGCGCTTTGGTGTGGCCTGGGCAGTGTGGTCCGTTGCATGTTATGATTGCTAGGCTAGTTAGGTCCAGTGGTTGATGTGATTGTGTGATCTGGGCGGAGTCCTGAAGAGGCTGTGAGGCCTAAGGAACCAAGCTCTATGGGAATGAACCAGTGGATCTTGTGTTTGATTGCATGCTACATATCATGTACAAGATGAATAAGGAATGCTGAATACTATCTAAGATCTATGATGAGAAATGGTGATTGTGTTGCATGCTTGAGGAGCTTGCAGATGAAGGAGATAGATAGAATATGATCGATATTTCGCATGGCTTGTGAGCCTGCACATGATAAAGGGATGGGTTGAGTGACAAGGAATAATCCCCAAGTTGTAGATGTTCAAATTTTGATGACGAAATTTATTGAATGGGGGGAGAAATTTAATATCCCAAAATTTAATAAAAGTCTATTTTCTAAAAAAAATTGAGGAACAATAATTAGAAAATAAGTCAAATTATAGAACCTACGAAATTTAAGCAATCTTAAATTAGACAAAGGTGAAAATAAGATAAGGGTGTAACACCATGTTTTACTAGGGCAGAGAGTCTAATTTTCTTTTATATGATGAGAAGAGAGCCACTGATATAGCGGACGTGCGACCACATAATTGCATGTATGAGAACGGCAAATTTTGATATTTTACCCATTAATTCTATGATTTTGCACCCTTACGTAATTTTAACAACTTTTCTTATGTGGTGTGAATTAATTTAACTTGCACAGTTACACTAACCAGTTTGAAACCCCTCCTCCTCCCTTCACATCCTCTTCCCTCATCTTCCTTTTATAACCTAATAATCAACATTTGAATGGTTCAGATTTGATTTTATACAAAATATTTATTTTATTTTATTTATTTTAGTATTGAATTATTCATATCAAAATTTAGCAATTTTTATTTATTTAATTATTTGTTTTATAATTTACATTTTAATAACAATTTTATAAAAGATCAAATTTGAGCCATTCAAATGTTGATCAAATGGTTACATTTAATTGTTTTATCAAAATTTTAAATTACAAAAAGAAAAATAATTAATTAAATTTAAATTGTTAAATTTTGTTACTAAATAAAGGAAATAAAAATATTTGTATAAAAATAAATTTGAAGCTTTCAAATGTTGATCTTACCATTAGAAAAGGAAGATGAAGAGGATAAAAAGGAAAAAGGAGAGGTTCCTCTCCTACTGGACCAACTGATTTTGAACTTCTGCCTTTTATCTTTTTGAATTCAAATAAAATGTACTCATATTTTTAACAATGAATCCATTAAACCCCATATTCTGGTTCGTTTTGTCCGTTAATTTTTTTGATAATTTATGTTTTTATTCTTGTTAAAAAAGATAAAGAATGTTATTTTTTATATTTTCTTGTTGTATTATTATATAGATTTGTATACCTTTTTTCTATTAATAAATAATTATCTAAATTGTTTAGGATGATGCTCAAATAAATATTTTTAATTTCTAGATTTTAAACACAAGATAATAAAATTTTAAAGAGAAAATTATCATCTAATGAATAAAACTTATCATCAAAACCTTATAAGTCAAATCTCCAATCACGTCACAACAAACTAAATTTTATATTTAATAGATTGGTTATTATATTTAAGAAAAAGGAATTAGGTACCTCAATGCTTGTAGCTACTAACTACTAAGCGTTCATAATTAAAAGGAAAAGGTGGATATATAAATAATATGGAGTGCTTGGATCGAGTGGCTTGGGTCATTCCAACTTAACTAATAGTCTTGTATTCGAGTCATGACTATACAGTTTTAATAATTTATTAAGCTTTGGTAGTAATCTGTGAAAATGTAGAGGAACGGCTCTATTTGTTTCTTGGATTACCTTGTTTGATTTCATTAATCCATCACATGGAACATGCAAATGGTAGTAATTATTTAATTATTTAATTGATGGATTACTTTGTTTGATTTCATTAATCGGTGCGAGGAACATGCTTTCACATGTTTAATTATTTTTCACAGAACGTCATCAAATTGATTGCTCAACAACCAACTCTCTGTTCAATAATTTATTTAGCTTTGGTAGTAATCTGTGAAAGTGGATAGGAACGGCTTTATTTAATTGATGGATTACTTTGTTTGATTTCATTAATTGGTGCGAGGAACATGATTTCATTAATTTTCACAGAACGTCATCAAATTGATGGCTCAACAAGTAAATCGTTGTTCCATTACAAATGACTCAACTCTCTGTTCAATAATTTCTTTGGCTTTGGTAGTAATCTGTGAAAATGGAGAAGAACGGCTTTATTTAATTGATGGATTACTTTGTTTGATTTCATTAATCGGCGCGAGGAACTTGCTTTCATATATTTAATTATTTAATGTCATCGAATTGATTAAACTGTATTGAACCTGCTGTTCGATGTTTTTATATTCTAAATAAGTACCCAAGA
Source organism: Inga oerstediana (assembly GCA_963210345.1). Lineage (NCBI taxonomy): Eukaryota > Viridiplantae > Streptophyta > Magnoliopsida > Fabales > Fabaceae > Inga > Inga oerstediana. Next base: position 28,488,622 of record OY723410.1, on the reverse strand, counting down.
TGATTCAAGGATTGCTCTAAGGTTCTAAAATGTTAGTTGATTGTTGTCCTTCCTATCATCATTGTGATGAACTCTTGCGAGAGAGAAAATAAAGACTGGTGTGGATTATGGCACACATTTGCATATTTTTGTTATGTTTTTAGGATTCAAATCTTTTCACATCTTGTCTAATTCTTGTCTGCCACCTGAGCTGACCTTATATGGCCAAAATATCATTCACAATGTATTATACGTCTAGCTTTCTTTTCCCACTATAATAAGACACAACGTCTAATAAGGAAAAACACAAGACAACTCCCAATTAAGATTTAAGAAATTGGCAAAGCATAAGGGCCTGTTTGGTTTCCATCTTAAAAGCAGTTTTTTTTTTTTTTTAAAAGAAAAAACAAAAAAAAAACGTGACTGGAGACAAAAGATGACTCTCTAGGGACTGATGTGCTCACATAAACTGTTACAGTATCACTATCCATCACTGCTTTTGCATCAGCCTAGTTTCATTGATATAATCAACTAAGTGAAATACACTTCCTTGCTTCTTAATTTTATTTTACATAAGAATGATGTTCCCAGGGGCACGGCTTGTAATCCAAATTGTACTCCTTGTGGCAAGATAAAATGTGAATTTTGTTTAGATGAGTAATCAGTCAACTAGAATTAATATGATATAAATTGTTATATTTTCACTGGACAAAGTTTAGATGACAAGATAATCTTGGAGTATATAAGTATTTTTCCAACTTGGAATAATAATTTGCTAATTGGGTAAGGGAAATTAATTTTCACCTAACCCTTTATCTCCTCCTTGTCACCGTTTTCAGTCAAAAAATTCAAACAAATGGACAAGCTAAGTAATAGTCAATATGTATTTTTACATATGTTTTAGAAGTTTATAGTTACTTTTGTCCCTCAAAAAAGCATTTGTGTCGGGCGCACTTTTGTAGAAATTTCATTTATATATTTACTCCTTAATCCCTTAAAAAAATTCAAACAAAAGGTTAAGTAATTATCAATGCATAGTTTGCAACTACTTTGGAAGTTCATAGTTATTTTTGCTGCTAAAAAAATATTTAGTGTTGGACGCACTTTTGGGAAAATCTCATAGGTATTTTTGCACCTTAACCCTATATTTTGGGTGTCCAGGCCATGTTAATCTTTTCTATATTTTTCCAATTTCATTGTATGGCCGCAAGCAGGGACTTATATGTGCTTTCTGAATTCTGATAATGAAAAGGTTGTTTCTTTCTTCTTCATCTATATATATATATATATATATATATACATACACGGTCAAGAGATCAAGTGTTGCCCCTCTCTTTAAAAGAAACTCGTCATCCAATTTAGGAGCCACGTTCTTTTTCTCTCCTATTTGAATCATTATCTTCACCCTTATATCCATATCATCCCCATAGAACTCACATATTTAGACGTAATTAATAATTTTAAAAAAAAAAACTTATCCCTAAAAGTGACTAGTAAAAGTTAAAAAGAATTTAAAATATAAGTTAAATAAAAACAGTTTTATTAGGACATGCAAATTGAGTAATTTTATCTTAGTAATAAGAAATAATAATTTGTCATAAAAAATTTAACGGCACCTTTTTCAATTTTCATGCAAGAGATCTCTCTTTTTTACATTATTATTATGTAACATATGATTCTCTTACTCCCTCTGACATTCTTGCTTCGGCGCAATGAGTGTAGGCAAATTACAAAAGCAATAATTTGTCATAAAGGGTTATAGGGCAATTTTAACATTTATTAAAGTTAGTGGCAGTTGATCTAGTCTGACCATTAGGTTCAATTCTTATACTACCTCCTATATTAAATGTAGAATCTAATTTGTAGTGAAGTCCTACGTTTAGGGTTGGAGGATTATCATTTTTATGGAAACTCCAAGCAATCAACGAAAAAAATAATAACATAAAATTATATATCAGATTATAACCTAGTAAATCTTCAAAGGTTTAATCAGTGTAATCATAAGAAATAATAATGAAGATGATAAGCAAAAATTGTTATTTTAATTTATTGTTAAAATCCAAGTTTACTATTTTGAAAGAAATGGGCAATAATTCAAATAACACATTGGTTTGTGTTTACTAAGTGAACCCCTCGCTTTGTTGAAAATTGCATGTCCCAGAAGGGCAAATTTTGATATTTTATTCATTAATTCTACGATTTTGCACCCTTACGCAAGTTTATCAACTTTTCTTGTGTGGGTGTGATTTCACATTTGATTTTTCATGAATTATTATCAAAATGTTAAATTATAAAAAGAAAAATAATTAATTAAATTTAAATTGCTAAATTTTGATATGAATAATTGAATGGTACAATAAAGGAAATACAAAAATTTTTATAAAACCAAATTTAAACCATTCATATGTTGATCTTGCAGTTGGAAAAGGAAGAGGAGGGAATAGGATGAGAAGGGAAAAAGGAGAGTTCCTCTGCTAGAGACCAACTGATTTTGAACTTCTGCATTTCATCTATTTGAATTCAAAGGAAATCTACTTATATTTTTAACAATAAACCCATTAAACCCCATATTCTTGTTTGTTTCGTCCGTTATTCGTAATTTATGTTTTTATTATTGTTAAAAAAGATAAAAAATAATATTTTTTTTATACTTTCTTGTTGTATTATACATATATATATATATATATAACTTTTTCTATTAACAAATAATTTACTAAATTTTTTTTGGGTGTTGGTCAATTAAATATTTTGAATTTTCTAGATTTTAAACACCAGATAATAATATTTTTGAAGAGAAAATTATCATCTAATGAATAACAATTATCATCAAAGCCATGGGTTAAACCTCCTTCGTCATTGAAATTAAGGAAAAGGAATTAGCTACCTCAATGCGTGTAGCTACTAACTACTTAGCATGCATTATTAAAAAAAAAGGTCTATAAATACAATCGACAACTGAGGGTGTGTTTGGGATAGCGGTAGGAAAAATGACTTATATAATTCAGGCTTATTAAAATGTCTTAATAAATAAGTCAATAATTATAATATGATTTATGTTTGGATAAGCGGTTGAATAAGTGATTTTTCATAAGTCAAAACGTGTTTAGATTAGCGATTTATATAAGTTCGTTTTTAAAAGTAAAAACTTGAAGGGTATTTGTATATTATTCAAATTTTAGATAGATCATATATGTGATATCCAACAGTAACATATCATCAGGACCAGGAAGATATTTGAAAATGCAACAATTATAACTTCTTCACCTGAGTGCATGAGAAAAGGAACAGAAAAGTCAGTTTTTGTAATATAATTTATATTTGGATGAGCGATTGAATAGGTGATTTTCCATAAGTCAAAACTTGTTCGGATTGACGATTATATAAATGTTTTTTTTAAAAGTAAACACTTGTTTGGATTGACGATTACATGAGTGCTTTTGTGTTAATTATAACAAAACAAAATATTTAAAATTAAAAATTAGTGGAAAAATTGAAGTTAGAAAATGTGATACCAAAATACATAATTTCACATAAAATTATTATATAACTAATTGAATCATTTAAAATTATATGTATTGTAACTTTTTAATTCATCTTAAAAAAATGAAAGTTTTTCTGATTCTTCAACAAATCCCCATGTATATATGCAAATTATTATTATTTTTTGTCATTATTTGATGATCACATGAATATTATGCGAAAGTGAGACCAATTAATAAAAGCATTGAGGCAATTGAAAGTTTGAAACAAGGTTTCCTTTTTTATCAAATATAAAAACCAACAGACCTGTGGGCATATGGGCATATGAAGTACCAAGCTTCTCTCCTTCCTCTAACGGTAATACATATATTTTTCAACCGAAAAAAAAAAAAAAGCTTCTCTCCTTCCTATAACGGTAAGCCCGTGTTTCGACCAAAAAAAAAATTAAGCTCAACAATTTTTCAAAAATAAGTAGGCAGATGGGGTTTATTTTTTAAGAACTCTTATCGGGCTTATTGTTTATTGCAAAAAGCTAAACCAAACACTGCCAAATTAGGTTACGTTTTTATTTGGACTTATTGATAAAAAAACGGGCTTATTGGGCTTAAAAAGCCAAACCAAACACTCACTGAGATTAACTAGCTGTGAATCATTTCAACTTAACTAATAGCCTTGTGTTTGAGCCATGGGTATACAGCTGTGTCTATGGTAAGAAAACGGAAAATATGTTTAGTGATAAGAAAATGACCAATATCAAAGAAAACGGAAAATATATTTAGTGATAAGAAAATGACCAATATGTTTGATGGGATGGTGTATCAACTATGACACGATGCTTGAATTGTGCTGACAGCAAAAGAAAATAATATGTTCCAGCCTATACCAGTATTAGAATACATTATCCTTCCTAATTCTTTATAGGATAGGTTGATAGGCACAATATTGCCTAGGGAAGAAATATCATATTTCGATGTTGATGTTGAGGCCATATAATATTAATAGGTCGATAGGTTCCTATAGCCCTGAATTTAAGATAATTTGGGTATTTCAAAATGATCTGAATGTGATTTCCCCTAAATTATATATACACATGGGTATAGGAGGTACTGTGTAGCTCCACTATTAGATTAATTTTGCACAATAAAGATTTAATATTGTATAAAAAGTATGAAATATGAAATATTTTAATAAAAGTGAACCAATGTGAACCGTTTACATCCAATTTTAAGAATTAAAATTTATTCGTGTATGCATTTTTTGTTGTTTGATATTATAATAGTATTTTTATACAATAACAAAATCTCAATCATTTAAAGATGATTAACAATAGAAATAAGAAGTAGAGTGGAAGTGGAAGGCAAGAGAAATGAAGATATTTCCTTTTCTAATCGTCATAGACAAATCAAAAGAAAAGAAAAGTATAGAAAATATGAGATAAAGGATACATATACTTTCCTTCAATTTTTTATTTTATGCCTATACCTTTTTAATAACTTCATTAAATCCTTTAACTTTGTTCTATTAGCATCGTTAGCCCCAGTAACTTTGTTATGTTAGCACTATATTTAGCCCCTTGTACAAGAGGCCAATGATACTAACAGAGCAACGTTAAATAATTTTATAATATTAAAAAATGCATTAAATTAAAAATTTAGGGGAACTATTACCTGCAAAATGGTGTCCTCGTGAATAAATTTGGAAGCAGACAAATATAGAGGGAGGAAGAAGAATAGAGAGAGAGTGTGTGTGTGCGCGTGTTGGCAATCGATAAGTGAGTGAGTTGCTGCAATCTTCTTAGTCTTCGTCGTTATCTGGGGAGGCAAAGATTTCCATGCAGCGAGAGCGACCCCCTAACCCCCAATACAAATGAATTGTGAATAAAAAAATACCACGATGTGACTCCCTCTATGTAACATATAATTATATATATAAAAAAAATTCCATCAAATTCTAAAAACATAATGGTTTTCGTGACGTGCTAGGTCAAAACGGGAGGAAGAAAATAATGGTGGCGTGCAGCGCTGGAAAGAATAAGCCAGGGATCACATCCGTGATTTTAGTCAAATTTGATATTGGGAGAATTACTGATAAATATTTTTTTGGTAAAATAATTGCTGAATGCTACCATGGAAGATGGTTTGCACAAAACGGAAGATCGCTTGCACATTTATACGGAAGATTTTTGCACACATGGAAGATGGTTTGCATAAAATGGAAAATCGCTTGCACATTTATACGGAAGATTTTTGCACACATGGAAGATGGTTTGCACAAAACGGAAGATCGCTTGCACACACGGAAGATCGCTTGCACACTTGATAGCAATCAGCAATTAATTTATCCCAAAGTATTTTTGGACAATTCTCCCTTTAATATTTATATATATTTTTATCCAAATTTAACAAATCATAACTAATCATTTAATCAATCGTCAATTACCCATCAACCGTATTCTTAAAATCTTATAAAACCCGCTCCGGTTAAAAATGGGTCATATGGGTCAATTCGGGCCAAACAATTAGCATTTCCTATTTTTGCCTTATTAACTATGATTTCCACTTTTAATTATAATTAATGCATTGAATAAGATTTGCAACATATATGTAATTAATGGCTATTGAATATTTTATTTTCAAAATACTACGTTATTTCGACCAAAAAAAAAAAAACACTACGTTATTAATGATTCGCAATCTCTAATCCTCTTATTTACCAACAAAAATTGTTCATGACATCTAATTTAATTTCAAATAATTTACAATTTAGTTTATTATTGTTGAATTATCTTGCGTTCAACTTCTATTATTTTTTAAATCCATAAATAAATTTGTTGCATTACCTTTTAAAAGCTTTAGCAAAGTATTTCCTAAATTATAACATCTCAGGGAAATATGGCATGCAAACAAAAAGTTTTTTTTTGGGTATATGCTTTTTTTTTCCTGACATGTCGGTGTCATATGTCATGCTTTATTTTTGTGGCAAAACAAAATTACTTACATGGGGAGAAGGGTCACTTGAGGTGTGTAGAAGATCTCTCAATTTTACGATCCAATTCGACCTCACAGGAAGTATTTGGTAACTACTCCTCCTCCTTTCAATTTAGTGTAATATGGTTTTGCAATTTTTTGTCACTTCTTTTCGTTTTTTATGGTAAAACCTGTTAACGGATACCCCAAAATTATTATTATCAATTACACCAAAAACGTTTGAGTACAACACCTAATATATACAAAATTTACTATTTGGGCTCAGCCCAACGAGCTGATGGGCCTATCCACAATATAACACCTGATATACAAAACTAACACTCCTATTATACAAATTACAACTTAATTATTTTCACCATTAAACTCTACACTCCCCCTTAAGTTGGGCACCCTATATTCACAAGTGCCCAGCTTGTTGAGAATGTACTCATGCTGTCCTCCGCCTAGAGCTTTAGTTAAAACATCTGCATACTGTTCTTCTGAATGCACATGCTGAAACTGGATCATTCCCGCCAACAGTTTCTCTCTCACGAAATGGCAGTCTACTTCGATGTGCTTTGTTCGCTCGTGGAAGACGGGATTTGTTGCTATGTGTATTGCAGATCGGCTGTCACAGTATACTCTAACTGGTTCAACTTTATTAATGTATAACTCTTTCATTAGACCAACTATCAAGGTTAACTCAGCAACTGCCATCCTGAGTGCTCTGTATTCTACTTCTGCAGATGAAATCGACACTACGCTTTGCTTCTCTGACTTCCAGCATATAAGAGAGTTCCCAAATCTCACAAGGAAGCCTGTTACAGAACGTCTAGTATCTGCACAACCTACATGGTCAGAATCGCAATAACATTCCAAAACAGATGACTTTTCAGCTGAAAGGAAAATCCCTCTACCAGGACTATCCTTCAAATATTTTACCAATCTTAAAGCTGCCTTCATATGAGATTGTTTTGGCTCTTGCATAAATTGACTTAACACCTGCACGGTAAATGAAATGTCAGGCCTAGTCAAAGTAAGATATAACAACTTACCAATAAGCCTTCTATAAGGCCCTCCATCATCAAGATAGTGATCTGTTTTAGTTGCTCCAGCTGTGAGTTTCAAATGCTGTTCCATAGGAGTCAGTACTGTTTCAGATTCATCCAACCCCACTTGATCTATGAGCTCAGTGGCATATTTTCTCTGATTAACAAGAATTCCGTGCTTAGATCTTAAAATTTCTAAGCCAAGAAAATATTTCAGTATCCCAAGGTCCTTAATTTTGAACTCCCCATGCAAAAACTTCTTAACATCATTGATTCCTTTATTACAACTACCAGTGATCATAAGGTCATCAACATAAGAAAGAACATAAACCATACCAGATTCATTTTGCTTGTAAAATAGAGCATAATCATATTTACTTTGTTGAAAACCCCCTTTTATTAAAGATTGGATTAATTTCTCATTCCATTGCCTAGAGGCTTGCTTTAGGCCATGGAGTGATTTTTCTAGCTTGCATACTTTTAAGTGATCTATTTTTCTATCAAAACCTTGAGGAATGGTCATATAGACCTCCTCATGTAGATCTCCTTGAAGGAATGCATTATCTACATCTATTTGATGGATTTCCCAATCATTCACAGCAGCAAGTTTAAGGATGGTTCTAATGGTCACAATCTTTACCACGAGAGAAAAAGTTTCATAGAAATCTATTCCTTCCCTTTGATTGTAACCCTTAGCAACTAACCGTGCCTTAAACTTGTCTATCTTACCATCATATTTATATTTAATTTTGAAAATCCACTTACACCCAATGGGTCTCTTACCCTTGGGTAGATTCACTATTTTCCAAGTCTTATTGGATTCTAGAGCTTTTATTTCATTCTTCATTCTGCATTGCATTGACCCACCTTGGGTCTTTGCAAGCTTGAAAATAATTCTCAGGCTCAATTTCTTTATCAATGGAAGAAAGGAAGCATTTGTATGAAGGAGACAAATCATCAATGGAATTATGATGCAACAAATTTATATAATGATCACCTATTATGTCACTGACAGGCTCACAGTTCTGCTCACTATTTTTAGGCAAATATTGGCACTCATAATCTTTGGTCCAAGTTGGAACTTGCCTATTTCTAGCTGGTCTAACAGAAGATAGTTGCTGCTGTAAATTTGAATCAGTTCTAACATGTTCATGTGATGGATGATGATTATGCAAATCAGAATCAGTTCTAACATGTTCATGTGATGGATGACGATTATGCTGCGAATTAGAGTCAATCCCCTGATTGTGAACAGTTCTGGACATAGAGGAAGATGGTAAATCATGAAAGATATCAAAGAAATCAAGATTATTATTATCTTTCCCTACTCCCCCTTGATCAGAACTTTCACAATCATTAAAAGGAAATTTATTTTCCATGAATGTAACATGTCTAGAAATGATGAGAGACTTAGTCTTAATGTTATATAGTAGGTATCCCTTTTGAGTGTTAGGATATCCTAGAAAAACACATGCTTCTGCCTTGTTTTGCAATTTATTTGTAGAATTCAAAGTCATTGCAAAAGCTTGGCATCCAAACACTCTAAGGTGACCTACTAAGGGTGGTTTGCCATATAGCATTTGATATGGTGTAGAGTAGGACAGATTACGAGACGGGGTCCTATTGATCAAGTAAGCAGTTGTCCAGATAGCTTCCCCCCAAAATTTAATAGGTAAATTTGCTTTATTCATAATACTTCTGGTGATGTTCATCAAATGCCTATGTTTCCTCTCAACTACCCCATTTTGTTGGGGAGTGAAAGGACAAGACCTTTGATGAACAACCCCTAAATTAGAAAGAAAATCTCCCAAGTCATGATTAACAAATTCAGCCCCATTATCTGTCCTAACTGTTTTAATCTTGGCAGAAAATTGATTCATAGCATAATGAATAAAGATTTTCATAAATTTGGGAGCCTCGGATTTAAAATACATAAGGAAAACCCAAGTGCCCTTAGAATAATCATCCACAATAGTTAAAAAATATCTATATCCCTGATATGTAGGTACCCTATAAGGACCCCACACATCAGCATGCAACAAATCAAAACAACATTTGGATTCAGTTATGCTAGAAGGAAACGGTACACGAGAATGTTTGCTCTGAATACACACTTCACATTGATCATTACTATCACCAGATTCAGAAACTTTTACATCATTTAAATGTTTCAATACATCCATAGGGGCATGTCCTAACCTAGAATGCCAAACCAAATCATTGATATTATTTGCATGTTCATGTTTGTTTCTAAATTTCAACAAATCAGAATGACAGCATCTCTTAAGCAAGTATAGTCCTTTAGAATGATTACCAATCCCTCTGATCGTCCCATTGGACGTGTCCTGCAAGACACAAAATTCAGGGAGGAAAGAGGCAATACAAGCATTGTCTAGCGTAAGCCTAGCCACAGAAATCAGATTATAGCAAAATTCCTTAACGTACAAAACATCAGTTAACGTGATATGCTTAGTGAGTTTGACATTCCCAATATGTGTTATCCTAATTCTTGCCCCACTTGGGACTCTAACATATTTAGTAGGGCCTAAATAGGGTCTCCAGCTATCTAACCGTTTTAAATTATTGACTATATGACAACTAGCACCTGAGTCTAATATCCAGTCAATTTCAAGACTAGAATCCATACCTGGTATGGTTGCTTGCACACTAACAGCAGCTTCATGGGAGTCAGAATCACGTTTCAGCATATTAAGGATCTTCTTATACTGCTCCTGAGTAAAGAAGGGTGGTTGATGCACTTGGTCAGCATCCTGATCCTTTACCAATGGTTTATTCTGAGCATCATTGATTGCTGGATTAGCTTGTTCCTCTCCTGGCCTCTTATTTCTGGATTAAGGAAAACCAGGAGGGAATCCAAAAATCTGGTAACATGATTCCCTTTGGTGGCCCCATTTATTACAGTAACTACAAATGTCCTGAGGATTGGATTGGAAGCATTAGACACCATTACTGTGCTATCATTAGGCGCAGACTGAGTGCCATATGACAGTTGTCTCTGAGTCTCTTCTTGGGTGACCATTGAGTAAGCTTGATTGGGAGAAGGGAGAGGATTCATAAGGAGTATCTGGCTTCGAACTTGATGAAAAACTTCATTTAAGCCCATAAGAAATTGAAAGAGACGTTGCTCCTGAACTGTTTTGCTATAATCTCTGGAGGTAACACACTGACAGCTAGGAATGGGAACTAAGGCTGCATGTTCGTCCCATAGTTCCTTAAGTCTTGTATAGTAGGAAGAGACTAACATAGTACCTTGAGAAAGAGAGCTAATGGATCTGTAGAGGCTGAAAATTCGAGCACCATCAACAACATCAAAGCGTTCTTTCAGGTCTTGCCAGACAGTATGGGAATTGAAAGTAAACACCATTCCACTCGCAATATCCTTGTCAACAGAGTTTATAAGCCATGAGAGTACTACCGCATTACAGCGATCCCATTACTCTTTGTGTTTATCCTCTTGATTCTCTCTGAGACAGGTCCCTTCAACAAATCCTAACTTATTTTTACCAAGAAGGGCGAGTCTCATGGCCCTACTCCAAATGGCATAATTCTGAGTACCCAGCAGAACCTGTGAAACCAAAGTAATGGCTTGGGTATCGACTGGATAAAGAAAAAGAGGATGTTGGAAATCGAGTGATTGGCTGGGTTGGTTCTTGGGGTCTGTGGAGTCGGCCATAGTGTAGGAAATTGTGTAGCAGCTCTTCTCAGGTTATATCTGTAATATCCAAGAGAAGACAGAAAAGATCAACCGAATAGACAGAAGCCAAGAATCCAAGAACTCACCGAAAGGAAATATGTATAAACCAAGTGCTGTGCGGACGATGAAAGGCTGACGAGGAGATGAATTTGCAGCCGATCTTCAGTGACAGACGAGATTGAAAGTTTGCAAGTTCTTGCAGCCGATCTTCGGTGATAGAACCAGGGACCCAAAAACGCCGAACTTCAGCGAGAGAACGGTGACAAAACCAGGGACCCAAAAACGCCGAACGACAGCGAGAGAAGAGTGGATCCGAATAAGAAAGCTCCGATCATCGGAGGGAGACGGAATCGACGAGAAGGAGGGAATTTCCTATCGGATAGGTGTGCCCTAGCGCCTCTATGAGAAAATGAAATTCGCTATGGCTGAATCAGAACAATGAACCTAATCAGAACAATGAACCTTGGATCTTTCTGATCCTCCACGTCCCAGATCTAGCGGCTATGGCGTCTTGGATCTGGACGGTTTCTAGGGTCGAGCGGTGGTGATTCAAGAATGGCCCAAGATGTTGAAGAAAGTAGGCTCTGGTACCATGTTAACGGATACCCCAAAATTATTATTATCAATCACACCAAAAACGTTTGAGTACAACACCTAATATAGACAAAGTTTACTACTTGGGCTCAGCCCAACGATCTGATGGGCCTATCCACAAGATAACACCTGATATACAAAACTAACACTCCTATTATACAAATTACAACTTAATTATTTTCACCATTAAACTCTACAAAACCGTGGGGTTTCTGGAAAACAAATCTCTTCTTATAATATTATCCATGTCTTTATTTCATGAACATGCAAATAGAGAAATCCAACTGAAAATTTTCAACAACACATCCTTCAATTTCAGAAGATGTAATTTATTTATATATTTCACTATATTATGTTCATTATGTGATTTTGTTTTTGTGGTTATAAGGTTTCTTGCAATATTTCAAATATTAAACTATATTCATGTCGCGCAGCTCTTGCATGAACTTGGGCAGTTGGCCTCGCTGTGATGATGGGTAGGCTTATTGTGCTCTGCCCCTCATGTGGACTGTCATTGAGGAACATACTTTCAAACATACTTTTCCCGACATGAAAATCATACTATCATTGCATCATACTTGTCATAAAATAATTCACCAATCATAAAAACATTATTGATGTCATTGGGTATCCTTAAAACATCTTTATTATCTTATATTTACATCTCAAAATACTTATCAAAATATTCTTTAATATTTCTCATGGTCATGACATAATTCCCAATCACCTTGGGAATCTACCCTCTCATTTTTTCGTGCATTTTCTCCTTTTAGATCATAGTACCTATAGTGGTTAGGTAAGGAGAGGTGTGATTCGATAGGGAGAATCTTAGTAGTTTCGAATCCATCCCATAACTCAAGCATGCATTCTTCGAAAACAATTGCCATGAACTTAAAATCGTATAAGATCACATCATATATATCATATTCATGGCCATAGGTATAAACGAACAAGTGATCACATATTCAAAACATCATCATATAACCTGGCAATCAAAAGGCATACAACACTTGCAATGACAAGCTTAGGTTAAGATGATAAGTTATTTTTTGTGTAGATAACTGCAGGATCTGTTCTGTACTATTTATGTGAATAGCTTCGATATCCACAATAATTTAGTGAGAAATCCCTATCTTTATTATATATTTTAATTTGTTATTTAGGGATTTTGTCATAATAAATGAGTTTAAAATACCTCTTTTGTAATTAATTGTGATTAAAGGAGTTTGTAAAAAATTAAGGTTGAAAAAGGGTAAAAATAGCATATATTTTATGAATTACCTTAATTAATTAATTTTTGGAATATAAGTTATTGCATTTTTAGTTCTTTTTAATTGCAGATCAATTTCGTAAGAACTACAGAAATGAACCCAGAATTTTTAAGAAAAAAGCAAATTGATGAAGGAATAAATCAGAGGCAATTGCATAAGAGGCCCATACGTTTAGAGAATCATTGTTTAACCCATAAAAGTTTTTAATCTGTGAATTTAGTCCCTCCTAAAAATTTCAAAATTTTCACTGTGGTCCCTTGGTCAAAACACACCGTTTTGACCAAGGGATCCGAATGTTATAGGACTCGACTTTGTCATGGTGTGGACTGTGGAGATTAATTGCAGAGCTGAGGGAAGTTTTAGAGACAGCAGCAGATCATCGTCGGATCTCATCACCTTCATCTTCTTCCGTTCTTCCTCTTGTGTCGCCGGCGGCCTTCTCCATCACCACCATTGCCGCCGGCGAGCTCTCCTCAACCACTATCACCTTTCACCGACAGTGAGCTCCGAAACAGAGAGGGCCCGACATTGTGAGCAGCTGGGATTTGAGGGCTGACATGGAGATTTGGAGCTGAGAGTTTAAAGAGGCAGCACCGATAGAGAGAGAGCTGAGGCCGAAAGCTGAGCAAGGAAGAGAACAGGTGGAGTCGAACTAGAGGAGTGAGCAGCGATCTTCAACCTTTCAACACCATCCAAGTCACCATTCCCGTCCTCACCCCCGTCTCACTACAGCATCTCCACCGCCAGCGACTTGCTGCCACTTCACTGCCTTCACCGTTGGCAATATCTTTCATTCAGACTTGGCTTTCTCTGTTCTGCTTCCGGAAATATTTCAGCCAAAAGTTAAATTGGTTTAAGTGCTAATTAGTTATGGCTGTGTTGGTTTCTGGAAAATTTGCTATCACAGTGACAATTAGCTTCATGAATTGCAGTGGCTAATTCTCTTCTACTCTTAGAGCAATGGATTGATTATTGAGTTTGGAGCTTCAAAGGTGACCCTACTAAATTTTAAATATGCACGGTAAGTATACGGGTCGTGAAATAATATAGTAGTAAATTAAAGTCATTCCATATAGATTCAAGGTAATAGATAATTAGGCATTAAAATTCCCATTTTCATTTAAGTAGACTAAATTAAAGAAAGAGATTGAAAGATAATTTAAACAAATGTAAAAGAAATAAATCTAATGATTTAAAGATTTCAATTGATAAAAACAACCTAGAGTGGGTAATCCCTTCTTTAAGTTTTAGAGCATGTATTTACCCAATTAAAAGTATTTAATGCTAAATTGTTAATCTAGAGTTTAAATAAATATAATTATCTTCCAATCACTTATACCCCTCTCTCAAGTTAAAATTGTTATTCCTAACTAATTTACTCAAGAGGCAATAAACGTCCAAATTCACTCTAATGTGATTATATGGATCCAAAAGGTATATTCCTATCCTATTGACAAATTAAAATAAATTCTAATCCCACATTACTTAATCTTATGGTCTAATTAAGATCCCTCTTCCAAGGATAATCTAAATTTCCCAAATTCATATTTAGTGGTCATCAAGCACTAGATAGATAAAATAATATAAGATTAAGTAAACAAAAATTATCACTAAACACAATTTAATGATTCGTACATGCTCAAATCCCCAAATCCCCAAATTAGTTCATAACTACTCTAGATTGAAAAAGAAATTAGCCAAACATGATTTTAATTAAACATTGGGGCTGGATTTGAATTCAGAAGCAGAACAGAGATACACGGTTGGAATGAGTCCAACACAGAGGATCCACGGCCTCAGACTGAACTTGAAGCACACCTCCGGAAGTGATAGACAGTGAAGGAAGGAGGAGTGAATGAATGGTGGTTCAGGCTTGGCTCGTTCTATTACTCCAACTCTCGCGACTCTGTTCACGGCAGTGGAGGACAATGGAGGTGGTTGTGAGCCGGATGGTCACCGAGTGATGGTGATGAAGAGGTGGTGGTGTGGTGTTTCATGAACCTCCGATCCTTGCTCCCAGCTCTGTCTTCGGTCTCTCCTGGCTGTTCCCTTCACACATCGAGCTCGTCGGACCTGGGGAACAAGAAGATGAACCAGAAGCTAATGGAGCCTCCCCAGGTCCGGAACCTCCAGCTGATGCTCCTCTCTCTCTCTCGATAGATGAAGATGACTTCCCTTGTGCGGCTGCTTCTGTTCTCGCTCTCTCCCGCCGGCTGTGACTTTTTTTTCTGTTTTTTTTTTTTCAGCTCAGCGCCTCCCCTTTCGGTTTTTTTTTCTTCTGTTGCTTTCTTTTCAATTAGGTTCAAACATCCTATTCCCATAGCTCCTGGGTCCAGGTCTATTTGTCCTCTTCTTCAGATAGAAATTTGACCATAGGAAACCCAAGCCCAAGACCAATACAAATCGCTGGCCCTGAATCTATTCCTTCCACCAAAGCCTCTTCTTTTATTTGGCAAGTGATTCAAAATATTCAATTGTGAAAGCCCAAACGTGCAATAATAATAACAATAATAAAAGCTGATTTTGTTTTATTTGAGAAATCTTTCCATTATTATTTATTCTTAAACTCAAAAGCTTCCATTTTAAATTGAAATCCCATAAATAATGCATCCATTGATACCTCATAAAATCTCATTGAATCTTCCAAAATTACATAGATAACTCTCCAATTATCTTCAAAATATTCTTTAAATGTACAAAATATGGAGAGTTTATCAGAGTGTTTTACCATTTAATTTTTATCTTTAATCCTTTATATTAGTTGAATTCTACGCTTAGAGTTTAATTAATTATTGGACTGAGATTTTGCATTGGGGTTCCATTCAATCTATGAAATTAAATTTGTATTTGGATTTAATTGTGTGTATTTGACACTCTGGATTTCATTAGTATCAATTTCATGTAATTGACTTGGTATAGCTTTTGCTTGAGGTTTATAGGGGTGTTCAAAACCGGGACCGGGACCGGGATCCACCACTCCCGGTCCCGGTCCCGGTTTTTGGCCGGGATGCAAATTGCATCCCGGTCCCGATCCCGGTCCCGGTTTGGTCCCGGTCCCGGTAATCCCGGGCGGGACCGGGATCAAACCGGGAATTCCCGGTTTTAAAAAAAAAAAATTAATTTAAAAAATATTATTATTTTAGTTAAATTTTCTATAATCTAGTGTTTAAAGTAATTATTTAACATCTAATAAGATTATAATAATCACACAAATTGATCTAGAATTTAAAAATAACATCTTATTATTATTATTATTATCACCTTCATCATTTTTGTTATTATTTTTATACATTATATAGTAGGATTAGTATCACAATATATATAGTTTAACTCTAACTAAATATGTGATACACATTTTATCAAATGATAACTTAAATTATGGGATAAAAAATACAAAAATAAAACAATAACTTAATTTTTAAGAAAAAAATAAAAAAAAAATAAAAAAACCGGGACCGGGACCGGGACCGGGACCGGGATCACAAGGTATGTGACCGGTCCCGGTCCCGGTCCCGGGTCCCTTAGATCCCGGTCCCGGTTTTCCCGGTCCCGGTCCCTGCCGGGACGGGAAATTTCCGGGATCAAAATTCCGGGACCGGGACCGGACAACCGGGACCGGGATACTTTGGACACCCCTAGAGGTTTATATGAATATTTAATTATGAATGTAATGCAAGGGTTCTTGGTTACTTGTGTTATTGCATTTTATTGATTTAAATTGCTAGTGTTTAATTTTAGTTTCAGTTAGAGGGATTAATTTTTACCCGGTGTGGAGAAATTAATTCACCTAACTCAATCTAACTCAAAGGGTCTTTTGAGCAAATTTGTCAAACTAGCACACTCCCATTATCTTATGAAACAATGATAGATAAAATTTATTGTTCTAGGAGACTTTATTATACCTTTCAAAACTAATCTTCATTCCATTCCATTTTTATTCCAAAAATCCCAACAATATCTATTTTAATTACATTCGATTCATAATTTTGAAATCCAATCAATCATGTTTTACCCTTGTCAATTTTGCATTATAATTACTTAGTTTATTAGGAATTAGTTTCATAATCGACTCCTCAAAGTGAAACGACCCAAGTTATGCACTATATTGCATTATTTCAGTTTTATTCTTGATAACCCTGAGACGACTAAAAGGGTGTTATTTCATTTAGGTATATAAGTTCCTTTGAATGCAGATAACTTATGTGATCCACTTTGGTTCTCATCACAGTGGTCACCTATTTCACATCTCAGTAATGGGATCTAAACTATTTAAATTTAATCTGAATTATTGAAATTTAAAATTTTTAAGTTGTGATTTTTTAAATGATAAATTCATTTTTATGAGAAGTGAGTTATAAGACTGTCTTTATTTTAAATTTTACACATATTAAAATAAAATTTTATTTAAAATTATAAAAATTAAATTAAATTAAATCAAATCAGAACTGTTCATAATCAATCAAATAGTGTAGATTGGTGATTAGCACATTAATGCTTGTCAAAGTGATGAGCACAAAATGTGCTCCCTATTTGATGTGGACATGCTTGATCCACTTTGTATTCTAAGAAAAATTAATATGCAAGTGCCTATGATTTCACCTTATTCCATTTTTATTTAGGTCCTTGTTGTTTTTGCTCTTTTTATTGGGTCCATATAGTTTCCTTAATTATAAGTAGGCAAATAGATATATTTATCCTTTGACTTTATACAAGGTTTTAGTTTGGTCCTTTAACTCTAAAAAACGTCTTTTCAGTTCTTTATCCCTAATGGCCATTAATATAATATACTAATATTGAAATTTTAATGTTGACAAAACATTGTGAAATGAATATATATAGATATAGTTTAATTTTCAAAATAATAGTGAATGTTACAAAACAACATCATTCGAGACTATCAATGCTAGTGTTAAAGGACAAAAAAAATATTTTTTAAAATTTAATTATCAAAATACTACCTTTTGTTTTTTTGTTTTTTTTTGCGTAAAGCCCCCGGTGTCCCACACCCAATTGGATGCAGACTATCCGGAGTCGCCCCCGGGATTAAGGGACTTCCCACGGGTTCGAACTCGGCCACCTTTAGGCAAATGGTGGGAAGGCACCGTGGCTTCCCTTTCAACCATCGAGCTGCACCCCCATGGGCAATGCTAGACCTTTTGTTAATCAAACTTGCAAACGTTCCTAGTTGAATTTGACAGGAAGTGAAGAGCTCCTTTTTATATTTCTGAACTTTCAGCTCCTTTGCACAAAAGCTTCCTTTTCAAAGTCTTCTCCGCCATAAAGGCATAAACCATAGTCAATCAATGTCTTTCTGCCAGTTTCTCACTGAGATCTCATGTGGGGCACTGTCTTCCTCGAGCGAATTAACCATTCACATTAATTATATAAATCTTTTATTTTTTAATAAGTTTTTTTGGAGACATTTTTTTTAACAAGTTACAAGCAATAAATGTTGCCCGTAATACTTTTATTTTCCCATATCCATGGTACTTTTTTTTAAGCAACATCAAAATTTGGTGTAAATATATTTTAAATGCAAAAGTATACTTTTAGTCTTTTAACTTTACACAATGTTTTAGTTTGATCCCGTAACTTTAAAAAAGATATTTTCAGTTCTTTATCCATAATAGTTTTTAATGGAAAAGACTATTGATATTTAAATTTTAATGCTAACAAGATCTTATAATGCTAACATATAAAGTTTTAGTTTTCAAAATAATAATTATTGTTACAAAAAATTATCTTTTGATACTAACAGTGTTTGAGTTAAAGGACCAACAATATATTTTTTAAAGTTAAGGCATCAAGTTGAAACTTTGTATAAAGTTAGAGGACTAAATTTATGCTTTTCTCTATTTTAAAATGTGACTTTTAATTAGCAGCAGAGCAAACAAAAACCAAGTGCCTATGTGGGAAAAATAATCAATGCTCCAGACATTCCGTAATTTAAAATGATTAATATTTTGGAACCAACAAAAAATCTTCTAGAAAATGACCGATATGGTAATATATAGGGAAAATCTCACAAAAATACCTTTATAATTAGTAAAAGACGGAGAGGTGCTCCTAATATTGGTAATGCCACAGAAGTCTGAGTGCCTCAATTGTCTTTTACTTATCACCCCTCTCTGCTCTTTTTCTCGTGTGTCCATGTCTTTTTTCAAATCAAATGGAAATGACAAAAATGGAAATGCAAGGATGAGGGGTCTGATGAGTAAATACATCTGAGAGCAACATAGAGCATTTGTAGCAGGAAGGCTAATTCAAGATAATGTTATCGTAGCCAATGAAGCTGTCCAGTATTTGAAGAGAAGAAAAGAGGGCTCTAGATAGGATTTATATATGAAAATTGATCTTAGCAAGGCCTATGATAGAGTAGATTGGGTTTTCTGACAGAAGTGATGATTAAGATGGGATTTTGTGAAAAATGGGTGAGATGGATCATCGAGTGTGTGTGACATCAATGGAATTTGAGCTGCTGGTTTGCTAATGATACTTTATTCTTCATCAAGGCACAAAGAAGAATTGCATGACTCAGAAAAATCTTGGACATGTACAGTACAACATCTGGCCAGGAAATGAATTTGGAGAAATCATGGGCTTTCTTATCACCTAATACTCCACTTGAAATTAGGAATGAAGTTGAAGATGCTCTTGAGGAGAAAGCAACTAATGAGCCTGGGAAATATTTAGGTCTGCCTCTTTTATGGGGAAGATATAAATCTGTTGCACTTGCTTTTGTAAAAAGTAAGATAAGTAGGAAACATCAAGGATGGAAACAGAAGCTGCTGACTTTTGCTAGTAAAGAAGTGTTCATTAAAGCTGTTGCAAACTCAAGACCAATTTATCCAATGACTAGCTTCCTATTCCCTAAGAAGAGATACAAGGAGAATGAGGCTGAAAGTAGAGGAATTCATTGGAGGGGATGGGAATTCATGTCCAGATCTCAGAAGTCTGGGGGACATAGGATTTAGAAGCTTTCAAGCCTTTAATTTAAGCTCTCTTGGCTAAGACTGCTTGGAGAATGATTCAGAATCCAATGGATTTATAGTGTAGGATACTGAAAGGCATTTATTTTCCAAGAAGTAGTTTAATGGATGCAAAAAAGGGAGGAAAGGCATCTATGGTGCTGGTCAAGCATTATTGAAGGAAGAGAGCCGTTGATAAAGGAATTGTTTTGGAAAGTTGGAAGTGGTAGTACGGTGAGAATATGGGGTGATAGATGGATCCAAGGTGTGGTGAATGAGAGACTGGATTATATGCCTGTAGATGAGCAAGAGAAGAGTATGAAAGTTGCTGCATTAATTAGAGAAGGAAGGTGGGACCTGGATGTAATGGAGGATAAGCTAACTAATGAAGAACAGGCATTGATTTTGAGAATTGACGTATATGATATGGAGAAAAGAGATGAGGCAGCATGGCAACATTGTAAAGATGGCAAATAGAGTGTCAAGACTGGATATCACGTGGCAAACAGTGAGGAAAAATTTGGAGTGATATTGGAACCTAGCACTTCTTTGCAAATTCCTTGTCAATTATGGTAATATATTTGGAGCTTGCAGGTACCTCCTAAAATTAAATACTGAAAAAAAACGAAATGTGCCCATGGTTATTTATGCCCAATATGTGGAAACAACTGGCACTTGATCCTGCTGTGTCCTTGGACCAATAGTTGTTGGTTTGGTTGCTCTTTATCTTTATTAGTCCAAAGTGATCAGATGGTGAATATTAGGAGCCGGAGTGAGGATATGTTCCTTAAAAACAAGAAGTTGACTGAGGAGGATAAAGCGCTGGCTGCTGCAATCAATTTGGAAGGGAAGATATAGTTGGGTGTTTAATTAAGATTTGCTGGATTCTGAGAAAATTATTTCAGTAGCTACTCTATTGGTCAAGGAGGTATGGAGTGCCAAAGTTGTCAGCAATACTGGAATGTGTAGGAAAGGGTGAGAGAGGGTAGAAAGAAAGCTAAAGTGAATAGCACCTGATGCAGAGACTGTTAAAATAAATGTGGATTGTTCCTTTAGTAGACAAATTGGATGTGCAGGTGTAGGAATTGTGTGTAGAGATTGGTTGGGAAGATTTCTGGGGGGAATGGGAAAGAAGGTTAAAGCTTGTAGTGCCTTTGAAATTAAATGTCTTGCATTGAGAGAAGCTTTAATGGCTTGTGATCATTTTCATGGCAAGAAGATTTGTATTGAAGTTGATTATAAAAAGCACTACTACAAAATATAGATTTAGCAGCGCTAATCTTATGGCACTTCTTCAAACAAACACCGGAGGAGACTTCTATTTTTTTAAAAAAAAGAAATACATGTGGCAGCTATTACGCTTTCTTCGTCAAGCGCCATAGCCGTCTAATACCTTGTATGACGATTGCTTGGGGAAATGCCATACAAGGGGTTATTTTTTAAAAAACAAAAAGAATATATCCCTTGTATGTCAATTATCCGGACAAGCGTCATAGCTGGTCTTATTTTTTATTTAAAAAAAATAGGCCTTATATGGCTAGGTTTCAATAATAAAAAAAAAAAAAGAAGCTAAGGTAGCTGGGTTAAAAAGTCAAGGCCTTCAATGACATCAAGCGCCATTGAAGGCCTTGACTTTTTAACCCAGCAGCCTTAGCTTCTTTTTTTTTAATTATTATTATTGAAAGCTATGGCACTTATCTAGGCAAGCGCCATAGCTTTCCTTCCCTACTTTATTTTAAAAAAGTTGTCCAGCCCGTCATTTATTTTCTTTTTCGTATTGTCACTTATACATACAAATTTAGATGCGAAATTTATTGCTCTGTTGCCTAAATCTTGTAACAACCTGGGACCACACACGGCACCTGCGGCTAGCCGAGACTACACACAAAACCTGGCAGGATTTGTCCCCCCTCCACCCGACGGCTTAGGGATTTTTCTCTTAGGTACTCCTAATTTCTCCAAGAGTCACCTCCCCAAAGATTGAAGGCTTAACCTGAAGGTCAAATACAAACCTTATGTGATCCTTGGTAGCTAAGTGCGCTTAGCCCACTTGGAAAATCCCTAAGCCGTCGGGGCAGAGGGGTAGACAAATCCTGCTAGGTTCTGTGTCTAGTTTCGGCCAGCAGCGGGTGCTGTGTGTGATCCCAGGCTTTTACAGATCTCTCATGTTTAAAGAAATACGCAGTCCAATCCGATTGAGAAGCTTACACCAAAGCTTGTGGTACTAGAGAAAATAAGTGCGACTATGGTACCCTCTTCTCTAAGTACATACTGAATTCCCAAATCTCAGAAGCTTTTTTCTACTTATTGTCTCCTCCTACAGAAACTCCCTTGTAAGTATTTTTTTTCTTTTTTTAAAATAAAAGCATTCATCGATTGGCACTATAGTTTCCTTTTTTATATTTTAAGTTTAAAATCTGTCATAAAATTTAGATTGTAGTTTTATGTGTACTTATAATTTTTTTCCATATATTTGCTTGAAGTTACAACTCTCTCTGGTTAAACTTCCCATACATTGTAAGTTTTTTAATTTTTGAGCTTACAAATATAATTGTATTAGTTGTTACTAGTTTAATTTTCTCAATGTAGTTCTCTTTTTGGAGTTATTTCATTCTGATTTGGTTTGATCTGGTTTTATTTTGTTCATTTTGCTATGAATTTGTATTGTCAAATACATAGTTTATTAGGAAAAGAAAAAATTACGTAAAATTATTTTGTTTTGAAAAAAAAAATACTTTCTATGGCGCTTCCTCATAGGAAGCTATTTTTAAGGGAAAAAAAAAAGAAACAAGCTATGACACTTCCATAGATTTAAGAAGCGCCATAGCTTTCTTTTATGGCACAACAAGCTATGGCGCTTTCCAAATGCCATAGTATTATTAAAAATAAGCGTCACTTATTGTGTTTTTTTTAGTAATGGAGCTTTACAGATCTATTATTGCCGGCTCAATGGAGAAGGATGAATGGCAAAGTGTGGAGGCCTTAGCTAATAAAGACTCGGCCAAATGTGTCATTTTCCTTGGTTGCTCATGTAATATCCTGAAATTTCGTAAAACGTTAAATTTTTTTTTCCGAAAAGAAATTTTAAATGGAAATTGGATAATAAGTCAAATTATGGAAAATTAGGATTTAGTGTGTGTAATTAATAGGATAAAAATATACCTATATATGTATATTAAAAGCTGCCGACACACACTAACATTAATCACTCCATCTTCTTTTGTTTGCACACCTGGAGGCTTGTTAAACGCACACATATACTTTTGCTTAGAATTGGAACACACAAAAGGATAAACCAATAAACTACACACACACTCTCCAGCCAAATGTGGACAGCACACACACATACACAGCTATTAAATAAATTATATCAGCCTCCTCACACGTCCATTTACATTCTGCATCCAAAGCAAAAAGAAAGAAAACAGAAAAGAGAACGAAAGAGAGACATGAGTGAGAGAGAGTTAAACCGGAGGAGGAGGAGGCTACAAATCATACATGCAACACCATATTCTTATGTAGGTGAGTCTCTTACATCTTTAGCTTGCTTATACCGTTTGGTTTGAGTGGATTTGAGGTTGTTGTTGTGGTGGTTTTGTGGCTTGAACAAGAGAAAATTCGCCGAAAAATTCTGTCACTGAAAAGTTGTTAAACCAGTGATTGTGTGACCATTTTGGGGCGAATTTTGGGGTTTTTTGGTTCTAAAATTTGATCATTAACCTCAGGACATATGTGCAGGAGAGTATAGAGTTAAAATTCATGAGATTTCGAGTATAAATTCATGGTTACATATTACTTTTCTTCACCCTGTTTTGCTGTCCGAAAAACAGAGTATCTACCTGAACTTTGCAGAAGCTTAAACAGAAGTTATGGATGGATTTTTTGAATGGGTCTTTTTGTATAAATAGTTTAGGATGTTTATTTGATGATAGAATCAAGAAATGTACAATTTAGAGTGAAAATGAATGAGTTCATGATTTTTCAAGTCAAACTGTCAAAACTGACGTTTTTGGGACTCAGTCAGCTTCATGTTGAGTTTTGACCATTCAAATCTTGGAAAAAAATTATGAAATTTTATAAGAATATAGTAGACATTCATAGCTTTCCAATGAGTCCAAGAATGCATTATTTTGATATATGTGGAGAGAGTTATGAGTTCTAAGTCTGGAAGTTATGATTTTCGAAAATTTTGGGGAACTTTGGCTTATAATTTGAAGTGACTAATATTTTTTCCTTAAATTAGACTTAATTAGAGTCATATAGGACTTAGAATCACTCCATTTCAATTTTTGTAGAGTTAGTTATGAATTTTTGAAGTTTAGTTGTTAACAGATTATATTTCTGGAAGTTAGATTGGTTGTGGCAAAATTTTGGAAAATCAAACCTTAACGAAAAATTATGAAACTTTCCAGATATAAATTAGACATTTAGATATTTAATTTGATGGGTAGAACATAATTTTTGGACTAGTAGATTAAAATATATGGATTTTTGAAGTTGAGCTTTGTTTTTGGAATGCAATTTGGAACAGTAGTAGTTGGCCGAATTTTTGGGCAAAATTTGTAATAAGTAATTATCTTTGGATATTTTTCCATGAAATTATATTTAAATAGCTTCATTTAGGCTTTGGAATCATTCAATTTGGAATTTTCTAGAATTAATTATGAATTCACAAAGTTGACTGAAAATCTGTTAGTTTCTGGAAATTTATGAAAATGTCATTTGGTAGTGATTTTGTAAAACCCAAGGTCAAAAATGGATTTCTTGGGTGAAAATATGTCAGAATAACTTGGGTCAAAATTTCTAAAAATGTATAGTCAGGCCAGGTATGGTTGGGCCGGGACCGTGTCCTAGGGGCATTTTGGTAATTTTTCTATATAGACTTATATAACCGCAAAAAATACTATGGAAGTTTCTAAAGTGGTACATGAATGGGTTTTAATCTAATTCTTGTACATTTGGAATTTTAGGACCGGAATAATCGCCAAAGCCGTTGGCACGTAGTTCAAGGAACTATTCTTGTATAGCGAAAAGAGACATAAGGTAGTAACACTTTCTTTCATATACTATGTAATAATTTGTATGCTTTGTGTATGCCATCGTTTGCAATATGACAGCGCTTAGGGCACACGACCTAGCTGTGATCAGGGATCTAGTGATGGTACACGTGGATAAGCCAAGGGTTCAAATAGTTGTTGACCTTGGACACAAGTTAAGCCAGGGTTGCAAATATGTCGTTTGACCTTGAATAGTGTGCACACAACATGAGTTAGCATCTTACATGGCATGGTGCATTTTTTCACATTTTATATGTCAAAAAAGCATGTTACTACTAAGATTCACTCGAATCTCACCCTTTATCAAATTGAAAAACATTCCAGCAGAAGCTAGTGGCTTGAAGGAAAAGACAGAGGCTATCGGTGCATAGAGTCCCGATGTATACCAGAGCTGCTGTGGTTATCTATATTTGTACTTTTGCTTTCTATTGAACACTCTGTGTATATTTTTCAAACTCTATGATGATTCTTCTGTATTGTAAATAAGTACCTAATGTCAATATGTTTCCGCTATTTCTGTATGCCTTACGGAACTATGCGCTTAATATTCTATGAATATCGAAATGTTAAAGGGTTTGACAGCTCAAGGCAATTGTGCTGTGCAGATTTCCTTGCAACTTCTAGCATAAGAAAGGTGGATTCCAATGGATGGTTGGTGACAACACCAACTCTCTTAACTGATGTACTCATGGCTGACATAAATGGTCAGAGGAATGGAGGCTTGGGGTAATCATGTTAGGTGGCTTCTTGTATGGGTATTGGTTGATTTTCTACAGGTACAAGTTAGTTTGTTTACTGCTTTACTAGTTGTTTCTGTTCAATAGGTTGTGTCTAGGTTCTTTTTTCTTGTTTAGTGGTGTGTTAGTTTGTATTTGTAGGTTTTACACATACAAGTTTTTCTTTGGGCTTCATCTATTGGTGACTGTACTATTTTTTTTTGTGATTAATAAAGTTGACACTTTTGTTAACAAAACACTCAAACGTGTTTTAAACTTCAACTCAAAATAAAATCATATGCGGTGGATTGTTTCGTCAGTTTATGAGTTTTGAGTCGAAAACAATCTTAAAGTAAACATAAAATGCATATGTGGAAAATATGTAATTGTTAATATCCCATAAGCTAGTGTTATTTTCGTTTTGGATAACTAGCGTTTTTATGGTGAATTAGTTTGGATTCTCAGTATTATTACTGTTGGACTTTGGGTCCAGGTCTGCTTTTAATGGGCCGGACTATTTGATTAGGAAACAAGTAGCCTTATCAAGTGAGAAACAAATCAGCATTAATTATGGATTTGTTAATTGAGAAACAAGTAATTGTTTATTAGAAAATTAATCAAGAATTAATTTCCTGATTATTACTTAGAGGGCAAGTAGGAATGCACATAACTTCCTAATTAGTGGTCTCTCTAGATCTCTATAAATAAGATATGCCTTTCTCAATTGAAGATCACCCTTGCCATTGAGCTATCTGGCAATCTCTTTTCTTTCCTACCATCTTTCTTGTTCTGGTGATCTGCTATGCCAATCCTAATTAGGCTCTAGTAGTCTAATAATTACGTGAGCATTATTATGTTCAAGTTATGGAGCATTGGACCTTTAACCCGGATCTGATGCTCTAGCCTATTCTCTCTCCTTATTTTCCTTCATTGGTATCAAAGTCTGGTTGATCTTGAGGCGGTAATTATTCTATATGAATAAACATATGGTATAATTTATTTATATCCCCATCATAATTATTCTATATGAATATTTAATTGTGATTATAATGTAAGGGTTCTTGGTTATTTGTGTCATTGCATTTGATTGATTTAATTTGCTAGTGTTTAAATTGGGTTTCGGTTAGAGGATTAATTTTTACCCGGTGTAGAAAAATTAATTCACCTAACTCATGCTAGCTTAAAGTGTCTTTTGGGATCTTTGTCAAACTAGCACACTCCTGATATCTTTTGAAGCAAGGATAAATAAAATTCATTGATCTAGGAGGTTGTTATTATATTTCAAAATCAATTTCCATTTCATTCTACTTTTATTCTAAAAATATAAACATATTTGTTTTAAAAGCATTTTAGTTTAATTGCAACTTACTTGATAGATAAAAAGCTTAAAATCCTTTTTAACTTGTCTCATGCCAATCATCACACGTACTTTCTAGATAATTAATAAAAAGGCTCCTCAAGAGACGATCCGGGATTGCACCTTATATTGTGTTCCTTGGTTTAATTTTGAAGAAGTTATCAAGACATAAGCTGACACGCTCCTTCACTCCACCTCTTTATATTTCATAGTGAAAAATCAAAATCCATTTTCCATTTGTTTCATTGCATTTACATGGCATTTAGATTACTTAGGATTCAATAAAAGGCTCCTCGAGAAAAGAGAACGATCTTAGGTTTGCCTATATGCAATCCTTGGTTAATTTTTGATTATAGACCCCAAAGCTAACGTACAAAAATGTCCCAATCAAATGGTGCCATTGCTGGGGAGCTAAGTAATTGGCTCTCTAGGTAATCTAATTGTCAAATTTACTTTTGACAAGGGGTTTCTCGTGTGAAGCTTGTAAGTATTGCATTTTTTGTTTTCCTTTGCATATAGTTTAGGAATTTTGCATTTAGGTAGCTTGCATAGCATTCATTGCATTGTTTTGACTTGGTAGCTTTTGTGTAGTGTTATTGCATTCACTTTGATATGTTCTTGAGCTTATTTATTTAAATTCACCATATCTCCAAGTTAATTCATAGCATACTTGCATCTTTTGTCATTTTGAAACTTCTCTTTCTTTTTCATTCGCATTTGCATTTTATTCTATTGTTTTTATTAGTTTTTATATTTTATAGGTAGATAGTTCTCTTGTGATTCATTTGTAATTTATTGAATTAAATTTCTTATGGCTTGGTTCAATGCTCATAATAATTTTAATCATGATTCACCCATGTCTACTTGCTCTTTTGTGGGACAAGGTGTTTTTGAATCTTATGCTGTTGAATTGAACTTGAAATCACTCCTTGCCATCCTAACTTTTGATAATTGAGTGCATCCTTTAAGGAAAGCAAATAACGAGTTGGATATAGAACATCAATGCTTATTTGATGCTGCATTGGAGTCTGGCACTTTGAGGGAGCAAATGGATAAGCTCAATGAAATGGTAGATCTCTCTAATGTTACCATATTTCATATATGGTGGGAGAAGTCTAGTGGTGAAGAGGGAGCTCCAATCTTTCCAAAGTTGCATGTAAAGCAAGAGGGTAATGCTGAAAATGTTTCAAAGCTCACTCAACTCCAATCTGCCAAGAATTTGGAGTCTTATGAAGCGCTACGTAATGCTAAAACCAAGTTGGACCAATATGACATTCTTTGCTCAGAAATTCATAAGCAAGAAGTCCAAGCTCATGAACCAAATGTCATTTCCCAAATGGAACATTCTAAACCTCCAGTGACTACTTCCACACATACACAAGAAGTGAAGCAAATACAAAAGAGCATTGAAGTGTATTCCCTACCATTTGGTAATAATCCTATTCTTGTAGAAGTCGAATCTCCTACTACATTAACTAGTGAAGCAATTAATGATTTGAGTAATGAGGAGGTGGATAAGGAAATCATTGTTAAATCCCCTCAAATGTTTGAAAATGTAATTGCTAAACCCATTAGCTTTAGTAGTAGTGATTCGATTGTACTTGTTTATGACTATGCTCATACTTCTTTGTGTGATGCTTTAACTATTGAAAATGCTTCTCTTTATAGTACTAGAGATTACTGTGATATATTAGATTATGTATTTTCATGTTCTTGTGTGAAAGATCAAATATATGTAGATTGTTATCAAGAAAAAGATTGGACTGAGAATGTAATCTTCAAATGAGTGTAATACTCACTAACACTTAGATTGCCCTGACGGAGATTGTAAAATTCCTCTTGAAGATCGGTGATGCGAAACAGATCGGACTAAGAATATCACAAACGGAGGTCATTCCAAATATCAAAGGCAGAATGAAACTAGAGAATACACTTTGCAATGGTTGGCCAAAGAGACTTTGTGAGCAAACCTTGGACAAGATTATTGCAACATTCCCATGCCGAAAAGAGGGAATCGGTCAATGGCGGGGTAAGAATCGAACCATCAACAAACTTGAGTTTTACTTCGAAAGTAAAGCCATCCGCATAGCTCTAGCCCAACTATGGTAGTTTGAGCCATCGAGTGATGGAGCAACAAGAACAAGGGCAGGGTTTTCATTGGGGTGAATGTAGTAAGGGCTAGCTAGATCAGTGATTGATTCGGAAGCCATGGAAATAGGAAAGCAAGTGAAGTTCTCGAGGAAGAAGAGAGGGTAGAGAAGGAAGAGAGAAAAGTGGTTGAGAGGTAAAAAAGGGAAAAAATTTAGGAGACTCTAGATGCCATGTGACGAAAATATCCTGAAGGGAAAAATGAATTGTGTGTTATTATTGATAGACTGGTGTTTATATATAGAGTAAAATACTCTAACCACCCTTCTATTTTGCCTTAATTATACAGACCTCCCCTCTATTTTGCCTTAATTACACATATAAACCTCCCTTTAAACTAACATGTTTGTTATACAAACCTTCTTTATATTTTGAGATTCT
Organism: Inga oerstediana; assembly: GCA_963210345.1. Classification (NCBI taxonomy): domain Eukaryota; kingdom Viridiplantae; phylum Streptophyta; class Magnoliopsida; order Fabales; family Fabaceae; genus Inga; species Inga oerstediana. The sequence continues at coordinate 28,458,941 of OY723410.1, read as the reverse complement.
ATTTCCATCCACCCAAACCGTTAGTTAACCGTTAAGTTTAACTTTTGGATTTTTTTGACCAAAATGCCCCTCTTCAATATTAGAATTATTTAAACATATATATATATATAGGGGCTAATATATATATATATATATATATAGAAGAAATAGAAGACTACGGAATATGCGATATACATTGTTTAATGGGTTTGAATGAAAATTTGATAAGCTTTGTACCTGTTTGTTTCCATGATCTTTTGCAGTTGTCTTCTCTATAGTTGTTCTTGTGGCTCGTGTTTTTTCTTCTAGAAGTCTACAAACTCTTAAGTAAAACTAGGGATTTAGTATTAAGGGTAAACTAGTAAATAAACTTTATTTTTATATAAAATTTTATTAAAAAAATATATTTTTCAAATCTTTTTAGAATATTCTTAACGGAGTTAATTATATTGTTTGAACTTAAGTGTATGTTTTTAAAATAGAGGGGAGGTATGTGTAACTAAGGTAAAACTGGAGGGTAGTCAGAGTACTTTACTCTTATATATACAATGTGTGTATACAACAGAATGCACTAACTAATTACATAACTGAGAATGAAACTAACTAATTACAAACTTTATGTTACACTTGACACAATGAGCCATGGTTGTTCAGGAGGATCTACCAAGAGTGCCTTTGAATGGATTATCAAAAATGGTGGGATTAGTGAAGAAGCTGATTATCCTATACAGCTCGAGACCAGCTTGCAAAGCCAACAGGGTTGGTTTCCTCTCTCTCCCCCCCTCCTAACTATAACATTGATATCTTCTCTCGGACTAATTTGAGGTTTCTATATGTGTTTCTTAAGCAAAATGGAAGCAAAGTCGGTGAAAATTAATAGTTATGCAAAAGTACCTCCATCAGATGATGCTCTCCTATATGCTGGCGTCTTTGGATGCAACATATCTTATGTGCTGGCGTCTTTGGATGCAACATATCTTCAACTATACAAGGATGTGAGTCTTTTCTCTGAGTGTATTGTACCTTATTATTTTATTGAATTAATCTTTTGGGGTTTTCTTTATTTTATTGGAATGTACAGCACAAAGTTATGAAAATGTGATATGATTTTTTATTATCAAATATCAATCAAGATTTTAGATTTGGTTTCCTGGTTGCCTTTATTGTATTTTGTTAGGGAATTTTCGATGAAGGGAATTGTGAAAACGACTCAACCTACACAAATCACGCGGTCTTGATTGTTGGGTATGGTTCAAAAGACGAACAAGATTATGGGATCGTGAAAAATTCAAGGCGAGAAAATTGGGGAGGTTAATGAAACTTTCTCATTAAGAGGAATGCAGATTCACCACCTAGAGTTTGTTCTATCAATACTAAGGCTTAGTTTGTAACACCTCTCTCGAGGACCACTTATTAGAGCATTTGAGAACCACATGTGACCCAAAGATACTCTTGATTAAGCAAAAATCTTAAACTCAATATCAAAGATTGGGTACCATGAATAATGAATTTTCCTGAAACTTAGAACATTCATAACTAAATCATTTTAACTCCAAAATTAGTGGTTCAAAGCTCTTGGAAAGATTATTTATATAAAAAATAGACTTGGGTAAACTATTGTTCCATTTAGTTCAAAAACACCCATATCTTAAATCTGTATAGTGATTTTGGCAATAGTTCTCAGCTTTACTAGCTCAATTTTGAAAATTCATATCTTTTTTATGTACACATCAAAAAATTATAAATTATGAGTTCATTTAAAGCTCTGGATGTGTACTATGTTCCTGCAAAATTTTATAATATAACACTATTTTGCCCTGTGTCTAAGTACTTACAAGTCTGTGGCTCATGTATGCATACTAGGTAATTATCAAACTAAATTCCCATACATCTTGGCCATGATCCTTCCATGGCACTTACCTTGGGTTGGTGCTCTTTATCACATACTCCTCCTTATGGAGGTTAGATTCAATCCTTAGTATGTATTTAATTTACATGACCATGTATAAATCATAACAACCACATAATCATAACAGTAGATGTAACAAGCATAACACAACTATGCTTCCATAAGCCTCCACTTCTTCTAATCCTCCACTAGCTTCTCCTTCCCAATAGATGAACTTGCACCTACTGTTGGTACATGGGAGAAAGGGGTGAGATTCAGGGAATCTCAGTAGTAAAACATGAACTCAATATATAATGTGCAATAGTAATAAACAAAGCATGTAAATTGACAATATAAGAACAACACCTTAAAGTATATACACATGGCCATGGCTTGAACTCAAACAAAGATATTACATGTTCAAAGACATACATGACACGTAAACATGCAATCAACTAAACACAAATTATATAAGAGTAAGTTTTACTACCTTTTGCTTCCTCCCAAGTTACCTCCTTTTGCTTGAACATCTTTGGTTTTGCTTCCCCCTTTGCTTGATAGTGGTTGCCAAATCCTATTAATGATTCACGTGGAGCTTATTAATAATTAAACCTTAGTGCATAACCATTGCATAATAAATCTCTCCCTATGACCTCAACTCTTCTTTGCCAAAGCATATGCACATAGGTGGATAAAGCTCCATTTTTGTAAATCATGCTTTTAAACATGTATTCTTGACATCTCCCTACATCATTGACATTCTTTTATTCTTATTTCATTATGTATCTAATTAAGACTTATTGAATGTCTTTTGCCCTGTAATTTACACACTTAATTTAATAAATTTAACCCCTTAAACTTGTCCCATAACTCTCAAACCATCACTAACTTTAATTCCCTAAAATGTTATCAATTTCCAGACTCAACCAATTCTACCTCCAATTTTTAGGGAATTTTGAAAAATCATATCTTAAGCTAGGAAACTCCAATTGAGGTGATTCAAGCTCCTACTTAAAGCTCTTTCAGTTCTCTACATATGAAAATTAATGTTCAGTATTAAATCATGGATCCAGCTTCCCAATTTTAGTGTGCAAACTGACTGTCCATTTGGTAAGTCAGAATTTTCCAGATTTCATACCCACATTTTTAAAATTCATAACTTACAATATACACATCCAATTTCTGTATTCTAGTAATTGATTTAAAGATTTATAAGTCCATTTTAAGGGAAAAATAATCATATTGACAAATTACAAAGGTAGCCTCATGTAATTTGCATAATAACTCACTAACTAAAATATGAAAAATAGATTGTTTCCAGTTTTTTGTTCAAAATTCCAAAAATCATAAATTTTGTTCTAGATACCCAATTAATGTAGTCTAGTACTCATTTTAAAGGTTAGAATGTGTACTTTTTCCTTACCAAATTTCATAGACAAAGGACAACATTAGCTTCATCAAAACCACACTCGATCCTAATTATCTTAGTGCCACTACAGATTTGACCCCTGCCACCAAAATCTAAAAAACACCACTTTTCTCTTGCTAAAATGAACTCTTCTTGATTCTATATCTTAATAAACATATTGATCTGTCTAATCCTCAAAAAAACCAAATCAAACCCACTCAAAAATTTCAGTTTTAGCTTCTACAAACTCATGCATGCAGCACATCTGTTTTTGGTTTGGAAAGATCAAGAAGAAAAAAGGACATGCAAGCACAGACTATGACTCAAAACTCTAGAAATTTCAACTCTGTAAACTCAAACATGCATGCCCTATTTTGGTGACAATCTTACAGAATCAAAGGAACCCCAAAAACTCACTCCAAATCGACATGCATGCCCACAACTCATGCTCTCTTGTTGACAGCAACCTTTCTCAACTTTCAGCAGCCAAATATACCCAAAGAACTCACCAAATCAACTGAAAGAAAGTTTGAAGAGATAGAATAGACTCACCTAAAGAAGATCCCAAGCTTGCATGCAAAGTCCGATCACTTTCTCTTCTTCTCCGGCGAGCTCCGATCACCCTTTCTCTTTAGCTCTCTCTCTCTCTCAGTTTCTCTTCCTTTCTCTCTTTCTGTTTTTGTGTTTCTTTTTCTTGTTTGGCACAAATGAGGGGGTGAGGGGGAGCTGATGGTGTTTAATATGGGGGTGTGTGTATGTACGAGTGTGCGCGTGTTTATTTCATTGGATAAGGCTCCAATAGTTCTAAACTAAAATCTCTTAAATCTAACTCGAAATTTTCTTGATCATGTGTAATACTTTTGGGTTCCATGGTTTGGCTCATACTTTAGCCCAATTCCCATTTTTTGCATCTGTGTAATACAATTACTAATTTTCCCCTTTCTTTATCGGTGCCAAATTTCTGACTAAAATCTAAAAATTATTCCTTAATACCTATTAAGGATTTTCTTCTTCAATTAGCTTTTTTAAGCCATCAAATAATTTTCCTAAAATTTTTAAGCCAAATAATAACCTCTACCTATTTTTCCTTGAATTTTCGGGAAAATAGGGTTTTAATTTGAGAAATTTACTTTTAAAATTATTTGGGACATTCTTGGGGAATTAAGCCTATTCATAATTTTTATTTGAATCCCCAGAATAATATTTTATCATGTTTCCTCAATTTTTCTAGGCCCATAAATAATTTTAATGATTACCTTAAGTCTATTCCTCCTGACATACTTAACACTTTTGGTTCAATTGGGTTTAATAGTTTACTTAATTTAGATTAATTCTTTATATTCTAAGCACACAATTTGAAATGTTACATATTGAGTCAATTAGTTCCCTAGCCTGTCTCGTTCAGAGTTTTAAAAAGTTAGAACAGATTGAATTATATATATATATATATATATATATTCTCTTCTTGTTGAGCGTCACAACAATGTCAGTCTAACGATGGCTAGATCATTGGCCTTCAAAACACTGCTTCGACGGCCTTTACTACTACAAATTCAATCATAGTTTATTTTTTTATTTTTAAATATTAAGAACTGCTAGCCCTGCTACCTTTATTGAGGGTTAGTGTTGGGTATCCCATGTTGCCTTGCTAGCTCTGCTCTTTGCTTTTCAAGTTTAATTTCTTGTCGCCTTAACTTGAGTTTCTATGTCACTAGCAAATATCTTCTATCTATCTTTTCTTAATATATACTAAGACGCAAAAACATCATCTAACTTGCACTCGGTAGTCCTAGCTAGTGCCTCAAGGTCCTTCTGAGTACAAATCAAGCTCAGGGAATGAACTAGAAAAAGGATGAAACCCACGGACACATGGGAGAGCCCTTTTCACAAGGAAATCAACTGCTGTATTCCCATCTCTCTCCACCTGCTACACAACAATCACCCACTCCCGCTGCACCCAAGAATGCACCTCCTGAATCAGATCAAGCAGAGTATTCTCATGAAATCATCCTGATTAACGAGCTTAATCACATCTGCAGAATCGATCTCCAAGATTACCAGTCTGTTTCCTGCCTCCTGTGCCATCTTAAGCCCAAAATAGCATGTCCATAATTCAGCAGACAATGCATCACCATGAGTCAAAATATCCTATCTATCTTGCAAAGTTTCATGGCTCAGTTGAACCTACTAATCATTCATCAATGAACTGGAAACTTGCCTTGATAATAGCTAATGTTTGGACTCTATTTCTATTTCAAGAAAATTCAAGTTTGAACATGCTAGATACCCATTGTACTTTGAGCATAGCTAAGCCTGAGTCGTATTCTTTTTATGCCTTTCCATCCCATTAGTTACGTTATTTAAGGTTTACTAATCCATCATCAATGATTGAATGGGTGCATGCGTAGTAAAATCTGCCTTTTAAGTTAGCTAAAGCCTAATTATGCTAGCTAGGGCTTGATATTAATTAAAACATGGGATGCATATGCATGCGTGTATATATAACGCTCCTTACTAGTTGCTATCCTATCTACCATGTGAAATGAATAATTTGACTCTTGATTTTTCATGGCCAACCAGAAACATGTATGTATATATATATATATATGTTAATGCTATCAATCAGAAAACAAACATCATATATATTTATAGTGAAGGGGCACATACTATTCTTATCCCTTGAATTACACCCCATGTAAGACTAGAATCAATAATAAAAAAAAAAAACGTAAAGTGGAGAGGTGGAAAGCATGGGTAAAGAAAAATGAAGAATTTTAGTTGTCTCGTATAACCAAATTTATTTTAGTCATCCCCATAATATTTTGAAATTTCATTGCATACCCAAGGACTAAAATGAAAATAATTTTTGTGGGTGAAAAGACAATAATGACCCTTGCTTTATGTAACATCCTAAATTTTTATTCATAAAACTTAGGTAATATTATGAAGGAAATATTTAGTGGTAAATAAAAAGTAAATAAATAATAAAATAAAAGGAGAATAAAAAGTCCCATATCGACTAAATAAGGAGAAGAGGGAGACCTCAGAGCCTATATATAGGAGTGGTGAGTTGGATTTAAGGTGCAACAATTCTATTTTAGTATATACCTGAGGTAGCCTCAATAAAATGTTATGTCCTCCTTTATTGGCTGTTGGATCGGGCTGATTGGTCAGCCCATCCAACTCATTATATTCAATGGTTGGATTAGCTATTGGCCTTTCCATTTAAGCGTTACAAAGCAAGAAACACGATCAGCATTCTGTGCAAAACAAACCCTAAAAGAAAGAATCGTCGTTGGATTGTCATGGAATTTTCAGGACATCCCTTTTAAAAATTTCAATGGTACAATCGACCATTGGATGCTTAAGGTAAGAGAAATTTATTGTAATATCCCAAAAAAGTGATTAAGGGCTAATGACTTCAAAAATGAATGTAATTATTGTTGAATAAACACTTTTGGAGAATGGGTGATGGGAATTTGGATGTTTTAATGATTCTAATTGCTTCCTTGTGAAAATTCGTGTGGGGAGAGTGTTTATTGTGAAATTGGAACTATTGGGAACAATTGTGCAAAAGTTGGAAACTCTGTCCATTGAAACTCTGTACAGGGCAGTCGATTTGTATGGACGTTTTAAATAGGAAAATGGTGTCTAAAAATTCTGAAATTTCCCAGTCTTAAAGTTCACATGCCAAGCTATAAAATGGAAATATAATTTGTGTCATTTCAAATTTTGATCTAAGAGTTATGATTTTCCAAAGTTTGGGATGGAAACTGGAATCTGTTTTGGAGCAGTATGGACTTTTGTGCAATTCTGTATTTTTGAGGTTATTAAATGCAGTGATCCATATTTTTCCAATAAATAGGACTTAAATAGCTTTCCATTGGCTTTGAGATCACCTCATTTTTATTTTTCTAGAATTAGTTATGATTTTTCAAAGTTTGGGCAGAAATCTGCCAGAATTTTGTAAAAATCCGAAATTGATGGAAATTTAGTAAATAATTAGAAAATAATATTATATTATATTAAATCATCATCCACCACCTCCATCAGCCCAAAACCGTGATATTCAGCTGCAACAAGAGAGAGAAGGTGTGAGAAATTCTACAGAGAGAAGGAGAAGAGAACTTGTACAGTAAGTCGATTTCTTCGGTAGATCCTTACCTAACGCGTATAACTCCGCTCCTAAGCTATTCTTCTATGTTCTTCAAGGTTTGTGGGGCACAAATTTGGGTGTTCTAAGGCTAGGGTTTTCAGCCACCTTGAGGAAAAGCTAGTGGGAGCTTGAGGTAACTTCTAAACTTTCATATATTGCTTATTCTGGCTGCTGTGGGCAATTTAATCGGTGAAATTTCACCGGATTGCCATTGGTTTTAAAATTTGGAAATGATATGACCTAGGGGTTATGCTGCCCAAATTGGGTCTTAATGTTATTTGTAACCTAATGTAATGATTAATAAAGTGGTTAGGAGTAGAAAGGAACACGTTTACGGAGCCGAAACCGGAAAACACCGATTCTTCCCAAAGTATACCAAGACTTCAGCCAGGGCTAGATCTGAGGGTTAGAGTTGGATTTTCAATGATTTGATGGTTCCATTGAGTTCAGGAGTGAAAATTAGGTGGGGTTACAGTTGGTCACTTTTTCGGAAAAGGCCGAAAATTCATAATTACGAAAACGCCCCTAAAACCCTTAAAGTGGGGCTGCCAAGGGTAATGTTGTAATTTGACATTGAATTTGATAATTTCAAGTTTGGAAATGGATTCCTTGGGCGAAAATATGTTAAAATAGCCCATGTCAAAATTTCAGAAAAAGTACAGCCGGACCAGGTACGGCCAGGCTGGGTCCCCGGGGCATTTTTGTAAATTTTCATAATATGCTCATATAACCCCCAGAAACACTATGGAAGTGTCTAAATTATATTTTGGAATTGTAGGACCATGTTGTGAGCCCAGTGGTTAGCACGTTTTACGATGCACACTAAAAGGTGGTCTTTGAGATAGTACTCCTTAACCCTTTAGGCATGTGTCTAGACTTCTAGTAGCCACCTAAAGAGTCCAAGTTAGAACCAACTTTAAGTGTTCTGAAGGTGAGAAATTTGGAATAGAGAATAACATGTCGTCCTTGACTTTGGTTTATAGGGTTCGACATTTGTCCTAATCGCAAGCAACCTGTGCTGGTGCACATCAGGAAAGAACAAGGTAGTCACTCTTTTCCCTTATACTATATGTGATACATGGTATGTTTGTTTGATCATTATTTGTGTGTCTATCACCTGCGGCCTATCGGTGTTGACGGTGGGAGGATCGTACCTTCGGGACGGTGGAATCCGGGGGATGAGACTATGTGAAAGCCGTAAGGCTATTTGTGAAAGCCGAAAGGCTATTTGTGTAACCTTCACCCGCGGCCCATCGGTGTTGATGGTGGGAGGACCATGCCTTCGGGGCGGTGGAATACGAGGGATGAGATTATGTGAATATGTGCTTATATGGCAGCCTGCATGCTGTGCTTTATGTTGTGATGCTGCTTGATGATTTTCTTACATGCTTTGTGATTACATGTGGTATGAGTGATTTGTTACCACTGGGATTTTTTTGAATCTCATTCTTTCCATTGACAAACCTTCAAACAAGGCAAGTGGCTCCAAGGGAAAGGAGACGACCAAGGGCGGATAGGGCTCCTTAGGGAGATTTATGTTTTGTTGGGATATCACCGTATATCTTATAAATGTTGTTTTGGAGACAGTGGTGTAATCCCCTAATGGGAATTTATAAACCTTTAGTTTATGTATGAAACCCGAGGGTTGCCGGGATTTTGTTGTACACTCTGATATGTAAATGTGATGTAACTGCATAGGGTAATTATATTCGAGTTATGGAATTTGAGACCAGGGTAAGGCAGAAACTTTGAAAATATTTGTGAAAACCCTTCCGTAAGGCAGGGATTGTAAATGAGTTTGATTATTATTGGTCTCTATTTCATTTTAAAATACGTATTTCGAATCATAATTACGAAGGGGGTTACATTTATCACACACTAAATCTGATATTCGAAAAATAAGAATTCTGTCATAAATTTGGGACTTTTCCAGAAAATGGTGTTCTAAAGGTTAAAATCCCAAATTGAGATGATAGGAATGTTAGATAAGGCTATTCTAACACTCCAATGATCCCAATTCTCAAATCTCATATAGTTCCCATATAACGTTTCCTACTCATATGAAATTTTGACCAACTTAATGGAGGTAAAATTATGAACATCTAGTGTTGCTATATAACTTTGTTTTAATTAAGTTTCTCGTTACTCTGTAGTTGAGTTCGAGCTTTGTGATAAGGACTTTTCTCAGTAACGTGGTCCTATCTATCTTAATTATCGGTACTGATCGTGGGTTTTACTGAAAACTCCACAAGCCTACATTGAGTAGAGCTAGTATGACTAAAATTGCCTTGTAGAGCCTTTGTATGGACCTTAGAACCAAATAGATTGATATATGTGATTATTAGAAACAACCATATATAGGCCTATATGTGTGAACTAAGCTAAATTTCATGTGGTTAATGTAACCCCCTTCACGATTAAGGCCGAGATTTAGTTCATAAACACGTAATTAATGTGGAATTAAAGACCGTAATAGATTTTGGGACTTAAACAAAGTCAATCTCCCCAAAATCATGGCTTACAAAAATTTTACAAAATTTGTTCAACAATGGTCTCACATTCACATTTCAATACTAAATGGCCTGCACAAGTTGATTTCATTCACAAATATCAGAGTATAAAGCAAATTCCCGACACACTCGGGTTCCATTCATTAAATAAGGGATTTACAAAGGCACAAAGCCCACGGTTCAATACCCTTAACTTGGGGATTACACAAAACTATACTATCAATCCCAATATACACAATTGTTTCCCAAAATTATCCCAAAAGATATACAATTCCAAAATCTACAATGATAACCATTAATTCCAAAATACACTCCTAAACAGGAGCTCTAACTACTCTTCGTCGCCCGCTTGCCTCTCGATCCTTCAGCCCTGTCTAAAACATTGTTTTTGGGAGAGTGAGATTCTAAAGAATCCCCGTAGTAACAAGTCAATCATATAATGTACAATAATAATGCATGTAATCAAATCACTATCCACACAAGCAACTACAACGGCAGTTACAACGGCAATGGTTAGTATGACACATGTCATCCCTGACGATTGCTCACGCTGAATTGCTCACGTTGTATTGCATCACAACAATCAACACAGTATAATTCACCACAGCTGGGATCCATATAAAGCATATCATATTCGCAAGCCACATAGGCAAGATTCACACACACAGCCCACGGCTGGTTTCACAAACGCCGCCCCACGGGTCGGATTCACAAAGATCCATGTACATTTACGACGGCAGTTCAACGGCCGATCTAGAGATGACCACTGTCACTCCCTATACGGCTCCCATTGAAGTGCTCACGCCGTAATGTACCATGACACACATTTCACAAATTCAACGATAAGTTATGCATGCCAAAACATCATACAAGATATGAGAGAAAAGTCACTACCTGAGTTCTTCCGGGCGTGTCCTAGCGCCGGTCTCTCCCGAGGAGGGCAAATGTCAAATCCTATATTTATAATTAGGGACGAAGAGTTATACTCTATTCCAAGACTTAATTAACTTGAAACACTTAATTTTGGTTATCATAATTGACCCTTAAGAGGCCACAAATGCCTCTAATAAAAGCCCTAAAAGGTTGGGAAACATCGGGTTGGAAACCACTTTTCAAAATCACAAGGTGCTGAAAACAGGGGCTGGCTGCAGCCAAAAAAACCTCTGGCTGCGGCCAGAAACAGCACAGAAAGTTTCTGGCTGCAGCCAAGAATTTTCTGGCTGCGGCCAGAAGCAGCACAGAAAGTTTCTGGCTGCAGCCGAGAATTTTCTGGCTGCGGCCAGAACGTTCACAGAAGCTTTTGCGCTGCAGCCAAGAATTTTCTGCTGCAGCCAAGGCAACTTCGAAAATTCCTAACTAATTCTAGAAAAATCGACATGAGGTGATCCCAAAGCCAAATGAAAGGTATTTAAGTCCTCTTTCAAGGAAAAATATGGCTCATCACTGGAAATCACCACGAAAATACAGATTTCAAGAAAATTCCACACTATTCCAGAATTGCACCCAGATTTAACATCAAACTTTGGACAGTTATAACTCCTAGCCCAAAAATCGAAATGACACAAAACATATGTCCATTTTGAAGCTTGAGATGTGAACTTTAAGACTGGAAAGTTTCACAATTTTCCAACACCATTTGCTATTTTAAAACGTCCATGTAAGATCACTGCCAAAACAGAGTTTCTTACAACCAAAACTTACCACTTTTAACACTAAGTTCCCAATGGTTCAAAATTCATATTCAACACTTCTCCCACACAAAATCACTCAAGGAATCCAATGGGAATGTCAAAATCCCCAAAATCCTATTCCATTATCATGCTTTGGGTTTTGGCCAATCAATTCAACAAGATACCAATCTTAACCAAACTTCACATTTCAACTTCTAATCAATCTATCTATCACATACTCATTCCAAACATACAAATTTCATACCAAACACATACCAAACTCCTAATGGCCCTCATTTTCGAAAATGGCCCCAAAATTCCAGAAAATTCAAAGTATTTCAAATGGTATGAAACTTAGATAGAAAGATAGGTCTCACTCACCTTATCAACTTCTCCAAAGAGAATTCTTGATTCTCCAACAATCAATTTTCGTGTGGCACAAATCACAACCAAATGATCAAACTACACACACCAAAATGAAGCCCATTACTCAAGGATCAACATTTGTGAAGGGAGTTTGAGCAAAGGAGATCATTTTCCTTACCTTTCTCAAGCTTTCTTCTCTTCCTTTTCCACCAAAAATGGCGCCCAGCTTGAGAGAGAGAGATGAGAGAAATGAGAGAGGGAGCACGAGAGAGAGAAATGGAGAGATGGAGTGTGAGAGAGAAAAGAGAAAAAAGTGTTCCCTTGTCCTCATATGAACTCATCCCATGGCCACCAAAATGCCACATGTCAACATCTCCTTCATTCCCTCAATAAGCTCACACAAGCTAACCACACTGGATCCCGACCCACGGTCAAGGAATCACCACCCTTGATCTTAAATACCACACATATGCACTAATATTCCCAATTTCCACTAATTATGACATTAATTAAAATTGTCATAAAATACATAATAATCCCAATTAAATTCATAATTATCCATAATAATCATGATTAACCCATAATCAAAAATTGGGATATTACAGTTAATGTGCAAGTATGTAATCTTTTGATCTATTGTGAAAGTATACTTGGTACATGCACCTAAAGAAATTGAGTTTATGACATTGATTGACATGCATGAGCATGAGAATATATGGAAACCCCTTGAGAATAATGTGATTAAATGGTGGAGTTAGTAATTGGGTTGTGATTTGTATAAAACTGAAAACCATGTGGCAGGCTGCTAGTTTAATTATTGTGCACCACAATTGGCATCTATTTTACAGGGCAGTATTTCCTGATACACACTCCAAGGGCTTCTGGGCAATATTCTCGGAGCCCATGCAGTGTTCTGGAGGGCAGTAACCTTACTGGAGGAACCCATGGTCCCTTGTGTCTCTGTAGTACTTTAGCCGGTTTACATAACACTTGTGGAGGGCTCGTGAGAGTATCCAATAATATGGAATGTACTTAGCCCATAGGTTCAGTCGGAAGAAATAAGGAGGATACAAGGATGGTTAGGGGGTTAATAAAAGATAAAAAGTAATCATTGCATTATGACATTTTGCGATATGGTATATTGTGTTATGTGTAAATGTTTTTTTAGGCATATAAATCGATACTATTATCCTCATGCTTCTAATGTTTGTTTGCCCTCCTTCTTATTATATATGTTTAACATGTATGTATATTAGTCCCACCTGGCACCCCACGAGTGGTGCCGATAGTTAAGGTAGATAGTAACTATGTTACTGAGATAGTGGTCTCGTCCCGTTACTTCTCACACTTTTCAGGTGAGAGCTTGAGGGGCAACGTGATTGTGAAGGCACCTGAAACCTGAGGCTATAATTGTTAGTAGCCACAATGTACTTGTTTGATTCCATTTATTGCCACAGTTAGGATCTGTTTTTTAAATTCATGATTGTGTTAAACTCTGAGTAGTCCTTAATCTAGATTTTGCTAGTAGATGGCTTGAGGCCTAAGGTTTTCATGGAAATACATTATTATAGCTTATGAATTATTATGTGATGGATTTGGACCTACGATTGTTACATTTGTTAGATATGATTTATTTTGATGATATCAAATATAGATGCAAAATATTAAGAGAAAAAAGTTTACATAATGTATTTATCATATACATTGACTAACTACTATATTTAGTGTGAAATATATCTTATAGATTAGTTAATAAAAGAAAGAAGCTATCAAGTTGGATTACGGTGAATAGTCAAACAGAAGATTAAGAAGCTATTGAACAAAGAAGTTATTAAATATGGGGAAAAATAGAGAAAAACAAGGAGTTATTGAGTTTGATCATTGAGAATGATCAAGAAGGATAAAAAGGAAAAAGAGAAAAAATTAAAGAAAGAAGAATTTGCAAATATAATGAGAATATTAAGTGTCAAATTCTTAGATTTGATATTGGAGGTCTCTATGATCAAATGGAAGTTGGAATAGCTAAATCGGAAGTTAAAGGGCCTTATATTAAAGGCATATCAACTTCACTCAAGTGATACCTCATTATCACTCAAGTTGCACCCCTAAAAGTGATTTTCACACTTTTCACTCGAGTGATAGTAGCTCCACTCGAGTGATTATCCAATGTCAGCATACTCTGTTCAGCTCTGCTTTCATTCAACATGAAAGATGTTCGGTAATTTGGTCATATCTCCCAAACCACAAATCTGATTGAGCTAAAACTTGTTTCATATCAAACTAGACTTCAAATGCGACACAAAGATATCAAGATCATGCTCAATAAAGGTCAGATGGTATAGATATGAATTTCAGAATTGGACATTCATATAAAGACACCTCTCCAGACCAGGTGCTATAAATTTGATCATAACGTTCAGAACGTAACAAATTTGGAACTGGTTTTTATTGCATTGGAAAGAAGACTTAAGAGCTTTCTAGGGATAGGTCATTATCCAAATTTGGAGTTACATTTGAAGAGTTATGCCCATTAGAAGTTGACCTCTGTGCCAAATTATCTATGTTCTGAAAAGAAAAAGGGCACTCGAGTGATAGTAGATGAACTCAAGTGACGAAGCCTTAATTCCAAAATTTCAGCAAGTCACTCAATGGTGATCATATCAAGTTAAGAGTTCAAAGATAAAATCACTCAAGTGATGGGGCACACACTTGAGTGATAGGCATCTCACTTGCAAGTGATTTGAGAGTTAGTAATCTTCTTATGAAGATCAATGTGAAGTCACTTGAACTAATCCATGATCACTTAAGTGATTTCTGAAGATCACTAGAGTGATTGAGGAAATCTCTCGAGTGATAAAAGATCAATTTAAGCCACACTCGAAGTGATATTGTTCACAGATTTTAATTGACGTCTCAGATTTTTCAATATTCTTTCAAACTCATTTAAATCTTGATTTTCGTGTTTCTAACCATTCCTAATCATCAATAATTAAGTTTACATGAGGATTACAAGTAATTAAACTTGGATTAGAACTCAACAGCCAAAAAGCAACTTTGTGTCAGAAGCTTTAACGGCTACTTCCAACAGACATCCAACGGTCATATTCTAAGATGCTCAATGGGAAGAATGTGCTCAAAAGTCAAATGCTCTTCATCAACTATATAAGGAGAGGCATTCAAAATGAACAAGGACAAGAGTTTATGCCTATAATGTTGATATGATGATACTTTGAATCTTACCCGATCGAAGCTTTATAATCATACTCCTACCATATACTTCAGTGTTAATCATCATCTACTTCATATAGAGAGAAATATGCTTTCATTGTAATCACTCAATCTTTGTGAGAGTTACTCAAGATTGGGGGATTTTGAGTGAGAAATGGATTGTATCCTTACAGTATGTAAGGGTGAGTTCTTATCTCAATACGAGAATTATAGTGGCTACACAAGTGCTTGGATTACACTTGTGAGATTGTGGTGTTCTCAAGTACTCAGTTTAAACTTGATGAAGATAGTGAATTGAAATCTTGAAAGAAGCCTAGGGACTGAACATAGCTCATCGAGGGTTAGACCAAACTAGGATAAATTATAGTTTGCATATTTTCTTCTCTAAGCTCTTATATTTCCAGCATATATTATTTGAATAACTGATTATTGATTTATGATTTCATACTTATTGTTTCATTAAGATGTGAACAGATTTTTAAAGTTCTTAATTTTTTATTTTACACCCCATTCACTCTCCTTGGGTGTCATATGGTTCTAACAATATCTGGCTGGACGAGATTTGTGTGCAAAGGGCCCAGAGCACCCATGCGTTTTGATATTTGTTATAAGGGCATGGTAATTATCCCTAATGCATGACAATTTAAGAAAAGTTTTCTTAAAATTCACTCTAAGTGTAGGGAATATGAGATAGGGTATTACACTTTATTTTTTTTTTAAAAAAATAAGGCTTGACCATTGCCAGAGCTCCAGCGAACATTCACCAACAGCTGCCAAGCTAAAGTGGCCATTACTGGTAGGCCATCGAAGCTCCGATACCAGCCGACCAGAGCTCTGACCATTAAAAATTAATGTGTTATCCATATGTTTATTCCACTTATTCATAAAGAGTATAATACTTGCAAATTATAAGATTTGTTCAATTTTTGTTATTCATATGTATAATCCACTTCTTCATGACGAGTTAGACGCTTGCAATGGGACTTGTTCATGATCCTACTTTTCTTGTTAACCTATTAATTTTTTTATTCATATGCCTCTTTCACTTGTTCATGAGGAGCTTGACACTTGCAAATGAACAACACAAATTCAACAAGCCCCATTTGTAAGTGTGCAACTCTTCAGAAACAAGTAGAATCCCTATATGAATAACACAAATTAATGTTTGATGGTAGGAGCTTCAGTCAAGGCCAGAGCTTTGATGGTCGGCTGCTAGAGGCAGCTCCGACCTAGTGGCGGTCAGTGATCGGTCGCCGAAGCTCCAACAATGACCAATCCTTTTTAAAAATATAAAGCAAGGGGAAATATTGTCTTTTTATCCACAAAATTTATTTTTATTTTAGACCTTAGGTGTGGAGTGAAATTTCAAAAACTTATACGAGGCTACTAAAATAAATTTGGTCCTATAGGACTTAACTAAAATTCTCCCAAGAAAAAACTTACTCTGCAAGCCCTAGAATGTCACTTCACTACTATATCTTTGGGCTTTTATAATGCCTAATATGTCACACCCTTATGTTATTTTCACCAATTTCAGAGTATTTGCGGAAAACGATACACAGTTCTGTGAGCAGCATAGGAATAATATAAATATACTAATATTATGTGCACGATTACAAAAATTTCCCATAGGAGTTCGTACTTATAATTACAATTAATATAGCCTCGCAGCACTAAGTGGGTGTCTAAACCCGTCACAGGGAAAACGGAGACATCTTTCAGTCTTTGTTCCATCACGGCATTCCCCTTATACGGTTCTCTTCACTGCTCTTAGCATAGCTTCTGTCTTCACCTATCTAAATTGTTAGTAGGGCAGGGTGAGATTCGCGAGAATCTCAGTAGGAAAACAGTACCAATATGCATGCAAGTTATTAATGCATGACATGTTTGGACTACATAACTCATGTCCACACAATGACATATCTGCGTGCTCAATGTTTCAATCAACATACTTATGGCCATAACATAAACAAAAACAGACCTTCAATCATTCATATATGTTTCACATAATCAAACAAAGCAATAACATATATCAATATACTAGCACAAATATCAAATACACGTAAGAGAGGTAATTTCCCTACCTCAAAGTCTTATCAATCCCTTTTTAGTATGCCTCGTAAAATGTGTCGCTTCCGGCTTCCGACTCGGTCCTAAAATATTAAATATACAAGAAATATGTCATAACCTATCCAAGTATCATTTTAGACTCTTCTATAGTGTTTCTTGTGGTTATATTAGTCTATGGTGAAATTTTACCAAAATGCCCCCGGGAACCTAACCTGGCCCCGTCGTACCCGGTCTAACAGTACTTTTTCCGAAATTTTGACTAGAGCTATCCTGACATATTTTTGCCTAAAGAATCCATTTTTGGGCTTGAAATTGCCAAATTCAATGTCAAATTATGAAAATACCCTTGACAGCCCCAATTTAGGGTTTTATGGGCATTTTCGTAATTACACTTTTTCGGCCTTTTCAAAAAAAGTGACCAAACTAACCCCACCTATTTTCGCCAACTGAATCCAATAGAAGCATCTATTTCATGAAAATCGAGCTCCTACCCCTTGTTCTGACCTTGGCCGAAAGTTTCTCAAGAAAAAGGGAAAATAGAGTTTTTGTGTTTAAGCTTCCAAAGCTTATACTTTTTCACTTCTAATCCCTTATTAACTCATTTAAACACTTCTTAACCATGATTTAAAGAAATTTGAGCAGCATAACCCCTTAGAATTAGGGCTTTCCAAATTTACAAGCTTGACAAAAATCACTAAAACCAACAACAATCACCAACAACAACTTCCTACTAGTATAGATTTGAGTTTGATGTAGCTACCTCTTGAGTTCTTGTATTTCCTCTCTCTAGGCATCTCCTCTCTCTCTCTCTCTCCTTGAGCTAAGAATGAGTCTTCAAGATCATGGATTCATGAGAAAAAGGAGTTTAGAGAAGGTTTCTTTAGCAAAATGACAAGAGAAGCTTCAGAGAATCAATCTTCTTACCTTGATCTTCTTCTTCTTCTTCTCTCTAAAACCTCCAAGTTCTTCAAAGCTCTCTCTCTCTCTCTCTTCTTTCTCTTGGATGGCCGAAATGTGCATAGGAAGTGGAAGAGGATGTGTTTTAACGAAATACATCTTCTTTCTTCTTAGCCATTGATTTTCAAGATGAGATCTTATTGTGACACTTGTCACAACCCATACCTCCTTCCTATTTGTTATAATTACTCCATTTGGCTTCCCTTAACATTGAACTAGTTTTTCTCCCTTGGTTAGCCTCACAAAACCGTCCCCCTCTCATGCTCGAACTAGCCAAATTACTTCTTCCATTTACTTAAGTCCATTGGTACAAGAGTTGGCTACCTAACCTTATGACATTAGTAAGGACTTATGACACAACAATTATCTCCATCATCTTTCATGTGGTGTTGACACATGGCCTCATTGGATTTTGACACTTGTATTCTCCTCCTTCATCTCTTAATTTCTAAAATAATTAAGAGAAAAATGAAGATTAATTTATTTCTTCAATTTTTGCACAAATAGAAAATCTGGGCAAAATTTTCACCAATCTTTGAAATTCATAACTAATTTTGTAGACATCATTTTGGTGTGATTCCAAAGGCTGTGGAATCCTTATTAAGTCTAGTTTCAAGGCAAAATATGAACTTTTACTTGATGGAAGCATATCATTCCCAGATTTTCAATTTTTAACCGCTGCTCCTAAGACTTTCCAGATTTTCTGGACTAACTTCAAAAATTCATAACTCTTTGTATATAGCTTCAATTGATTCATATGACCTATCAAATTCAAGATTAGGATGTATATTTTCACGCTGTAAACTTTCATAATTTTTGCTCATCAGTTGTTATTCCAAAACCACATGACAAACTCACCGCCTCGCAGGCCATTTCACTGAAAACACTATTTGACTTTCAATTTTCAATATTTAATTCTTTTGGCCTTAAATATTCACCATTTCATTGAATATATAAAATAATCACAATATACTCTTGGTGAATAAAATTTCAGGTGTTATATAATACATAACCATTATAGCTAATAAACGTCATGTATGTCAAGGCAAAGTTCACACAAGGATATATAACGCTTACAAGTAACGGTTAATTATGCGCACCATCATGTATTAAGAGGCGAAATTTGTAACCCCCGTCACGATCAAGGCCGCAATTGGTGTTTAAACGAGTTTTATAATTGAATAAGAGATCCAGAATAATTAAAAACTTTTTACAACACATGTATAAATAGATCTCTATTCATTGATTCATAAAACAGTAGGCCTGTTCGGTTTGTTATATGTACAATATCATAATATAATCCAAATTTCCGACACTCACTTGGGATAATAACATTATTCCAAAAATTTGTACAGGGAATCATTGCCCATCTCAATACCCAAACCGAGGATTACACAAAAACTACAATCCTATGGTCAATTCAATATATACATTGTCCAAAATAATAACTAATCAAAAACCAAAAAGATAGTAGCTAAGACTATCATCGGCAGTCCTAATCGCCCTTATCCACTTGCTCGCCTCTTGTTCCACTTGCCCTATCTAAAAATGTTATTTGGAAAGAGTGAGATTCAAAAGAATCCTAGTAGCAATAGTTTACGTATATGATGCATAATAAACAAAGCAAGTAAGCATATATCACAATGCAACATTACAATATTCAAGGCTGGGCATACTGCCACGTCCCCTCAACTATATTCAAGGCTGGGCTCTCACCACATCCCCTCACTATATTTTAGGTCGGGCTCTCACCATGTCCCCTCACTGTATTCAAGGCTGGGCTTACACCACGTCCGCTCACTGTATTCAATGTTAATACAAATAAGCAATGCATTACACATGACATAGGATAAAGTGTTACTACCTTGGTCTTTCCGCTCTTGAGCAGGCACAGGCCTTCTTTGCTCTGGACAATTACCAATTCCTAAAGTCATATTTAAGGATGATGCGTTACCACTTAGTCCAATACTCAATATCTTCACAATACTTAAATTGGTTATCATTAATGTCCCTTAAGTACTTTTAAATATCCCTAACAATAGCCCTAAAGGGTTGGAAGAACTATCCCAAATATCCCCCTTTAGAAGCACAAACACAAATATTTTTTCACTGTTTCACTCGAGTGAAGATGACCTCACTCGAGCGATGGTACGGTCTACACTTGGGTACTAGAGAGTGAAGAACATCGAGTGAATACTCGAGAGCACAAAAACTTTCAGAAGACGAGAACACTCGAGCATAGAAGGCAACACTCGAGTGACACCAAATGCTCACTCGAGTACTAGGAAGTGAGGTGTAGAAAGTGAGAACCCGAGAGCAAATGGAAATTTCAAAGGGAAGGGGCACTCGAGTATGGAACTCGTCACTCGAGTGAAGACTTAACACTCGCAAGTGTTAAGGCTCACTCTTGAAACTTGCCTGCGAGTGACAACCTGAGAGGCAAGTTCTATGTGTCAAATACACCAGCACTCGAGTGAGAGGAAGCTCACTTAAGTGAGAACCCACCACACTTACAACAGAGGCAACACTCTTACCCCTTTCACAAAAGTGCAATATAGAAAATGAAGGGAAAGTGAGGAACTTGACTGACTCACTAGAGTGATACCCCCTCACTCGAGTGACACACATCAGAAACCGAAAAAAGCAGAAACACTCATAGTATTCTCCAGAATTTTCCCAAGAGTTCCCAATGAACCCAAAACTTCAGCCAAAGCTATCCCCACACAAAATCACTCAAGGAATCCAATGGAAATGCCAAAACCACCAAAATCCTACTCCATTATCATGCTTTGGTTTTGGCAACATTAAACACTAAAATTCCAAAATCACCAAACTCAATCATTCAATCCCAATTCCTTTCTATCTATCCACACACATTCCAAACCTACCAATTCCATACCAATAACATGTCAAATATCCAATGACCCTTATTTTCAAAAATGGGGCAATAACTTCCCTAATTTCAAAGCTAAAGCATTTGGCACAAAACTTAGATAGAAAGGTCTCTTTAACTCACCTTAACAACTTTTTCAAAGGAGCTTCTTGATTCTCCAACCTCCAAAATTCTTGAAAGCTCAAACCAACACCAAATGGCAAACTATAACCATGAAAATAAAGCTCTTAACTCAAGGAATAACTTTATAGAAGAGAGTTTGAACAATGGAAGTCATTTTCTTACCTTAATCACAAGCTTTTCTTTCTCTCACTTGGCAACCATGGTAGACGAAAAATGGAGGGAGGAATGAGAGAGAGAGAGAAGTGAGGAAGAAGAAGAAATCATGATCTCTCCAACTCCCATGCTTGCTTAGCGAAAATGAAGGGAGGAAGAGAGAGAGAAAATGTTAAAGAATTGCATTTGACTTTTTCCATCAATTTCTCTACTTGTGAGCTTGCCAAGTGTCACCTTTTCATTGGTTCTTATAAAGTAAACACCCAATTAACTTATTTAATCCCTCCATTAGCCATTTAATTACCCTTCTCCTTTTTCTCTTAGTTAGTAATTAATTTTCCCATTAATCACCAACTATGGCCAATAATTCCATTCTTTCAATTTTTCCCCTTAATTATGGCATATAAAGTAATATTGCCACAAAACACTAAATAATCCCAACTTTAATTCAATAATTATCCTTAATAACTATCATTAGCCTTAAATCAAAATCTGGGGCGTTACAAAATTCGCGAAAATACAAACTTAATGGTTGAAGTTAACAAACGTCATTTATTTAATGACAAAAGTGACAGTTTCTTTGAAACAACTGTCATATAACACTTACAAACGATTCGTCTTCCAACTTTATATAAGTGAAAAGACATACATAATAGTTATGTCAATTGACCGTAAAGTGTGAATGAAAAAACGACACTTCATAATAAAAAACTATCATGTAGAGTACAAATCTAAAAAGCACCTTTTTTAAACCTTATTCGGTCTGACACCAAGTAGCAGTTCTCCTAAAGTTAAATACTTTATAATGAAGTATTCATTTTATTCATAATACAATTCTAAAAAGCACATATTCATAACATCCTCCTTCTCTTCCTCATAATGGTCAGATGTCAAAGAGCTCTTTCTATTCATCTTCCTTCTCATCTACAAGCCTTTCCTCCTCCACCACCGCCTCCGCCTCCACCACCATCGCCTCCTCCTCCGCTGTTAGCACCACCACCACCTCCACAAGCTCCTCCCCTCTTCCTTCATCTTTTCTACCTCCTCCTTAAATGGAGGCTTTACGTAGACGTTGGCCAATCTTGACCTCTCTACAAGACGTCTCTCTAGATATGCCACAATTTGAATAGGAAGTTGGACCTTATCCTTCATCACAATCAGGTTATATGTGCTCACTTCCGGTCAAACCTTTCATCTCCTTCCTCAAATGTTGATGATGTGCTGAGTGAGGGGGAGGGGTAGGAGGAGGCAGAGGACAATAGTAGTGGTGATGACTGAAAACCATTACTATTTTTTTATTTTTTGAATATTTAAAAAATATTAATCGTTAAGGCAATGTAGCCCAAAAAGATTTTTAAAAAATAATTGTATCTTCACGATTATTAGTAAACAACAGTTACTAATTTAGGCATTTTTTGTTAGTTTATTCAAACTCCCATTTTCTTTTTTAAATTTTTTGTTTGTACCATGGGGTTGAATAATCAACTTTAAAATTTATTAAAAAAAGTCAAATAAGTAACGATTATTATGTAAAACCCTTCACTTTTCAGAATATCATGTCAAATACCTAACGGTTATTAAGAAATCACCGTAACCGTTTATAAAACCTAATGACTATGATGTTAAAACCGTGAACTTTCTTTCAAGGATTCATTGTGGTTGTTAATTAATTTCCCAACATTTCAAAATTTCAAATCAGTCTATTGGAACTAGTTTGAAGCTATTGAAATTTAACACCCTCATTTGTATTTTTGTTGTTTCCAAAGTATTTTTTGTCTTTTTCTCAAAATATAAATTATTTCTAAGGTATTTTTCTGCCATTAAATACTTATTTTGGAAATAAATGATAAAGAGAACGAGCATCTATTAATTAGTAAGGATAAATTTTTTGGTTTAAAACCAATTTGAAAAAGATTTTCTTAATGTTATTTATATTTGAAATTAGAAATTTTAAAGGAAAATCCTATTTAAATCCAGCTATAATACTAAAATCTACATTTAGGACTATACTTTTAACAAATTCATAGTTAAGCCAAGAGGCCTAATTTATAATTTCAGAATTTGGTGATTTTACCTATATGCTCTTTTGTGGCTGTGGTTTGTCCTTGACTTCTATGAGATACTCCCTATAGTTATATTTATAAGATCCTAATAATTGAATTACATTGTTTAAGAAAATAGTTAAAATTAGTTTAAAACAATAATTGTATATGGAAAAAAAAAAGCCTTTTTTTAAGTATGCCCTTATTTATAAAGAGGTGAGAAAAAGAGAGAGAAATAGAGTAAATATAGGTATGACCCGACAAGGACAAGGGGTGTCTCCATTTAGGCAGTCTCTCCATTTCTCTCCATTTAGATTAAATGGCACCGTTATTTTGTCTCTTTAGCCATTCACCTCTTGTTTTCTCCTGGAGTGATGCTTTTTTGCTCATAGGGATGATGTTGTATATATTTAAAAAAAAAACTCAGACAAATTCTTCTCGGCATTCACCGTGGCCCATCCGAGTGTTTAAGGTTTCCTCACCGTTGGTCCCTGTGATCATCTTCGCCATCATCGATTTGCATCATCATATGGAGAATAGATTTGAAGTTGGATTCTTCCATACCCACTGATTTCTTATTACTTAAAATGCTTTAATTGTACCCATTTACTTCACAAATTAAGTTTACCCTCTCCTGGTTTAAAGGATTTGTGTTTTCAGTCTCATTCTCTAAAAAGAAATTTGATGCAGCCTTAGTACCTATTGCTGTGCTTCTTTCATGACCATTAAAAAGAAGCTTCTTTTACTAAAGGTGCATTTGCATTATATGTTTACTTTTGTAGGGTTCTAATGAAAACGTCCTTCTTGGTTCTTAGCTATCAGAGTGAGGTCTTAATGACTGATCTTTGAACTTAAACTCTCACAATGGGCGATGGTGAATATTGAGGAAAATTTGTTTGAATCTTTTTTTTAATGTATAACACCCTCCCTTTGCTCTATAGCAAAACGTCGTCACTCCATGGGAAAATGAGAGGCGGATGGCTAAGAGACAAAAAATGGTGATGTTTAATCTACATAGAGAGAAATGGAGAGAGTGCCAAAATGGAGATACCCTTTGTCGAGTGACGGTATCACCAATCTTTTAATTAATGTAATTTATATAATTAATTTAGGGTAAGAATGAAAAAAAAAACTGATTAAATATTTAGACAATTCTTATCGAGTTCTTATAAAAATGACCAATACAATTCAAATTTTAGATTCTTATGAAAAAGATAGGAGGAAGTATATCTTTTGGTTGCTTGTCCAATTCTCCAGCACCTTCTTCTGGTGCTAGCAAACTTAATTGTAGCAAGAAACATTAGTTAGGTTCGCTTTTGTGCTTTTTGCCATGACTTCAAGGGTTACGATGCAAATTTACTTCAGAAGTTTTCATTAAAGAACAATGTTATCTTGAAAGTTTTTTTAAGTTCAATGTCACTCCGGAAGTTTCAAAACGTAACAATGTTACCTCATACCGTTAAAAAACTAACGTTGACTATTAAAAAATTGATATTAATTATTAATTTTTTAATGAAAAAGGGCAATATTATTCTATTTTAACAATTCTGACACAATATTAAATATAAAAAAACTTTCAGAATAACATTACTCCTCAATTAAAACTTTTGAAATAAATTTGTACCTTAATTCTAACTTCAATTGGTGGAGTCGCAATTTTGATAGGTTCCTTAATCTTTTCCTCCTCTTTAGTTTATAATGTTTATAACTTATTGTTTATGATGCCTTTATTGAAACATTAGTTTTTTTTTTATACAAAAGGAAAACATAAAACAACATTAAAAATAAATACAAAACTAAGATAGCTGCATAACGCTAGCCAACGTGTCAGGGCCCATAATGGTCAAGCCAGGGTAGTCGTTCAAAGCTGTCTTGGCAATTAAATCAGCTCTAGAATTCAAATTTCTCTCAATATATTCAATCTTCACAACCCAGTCGCGTTGTAGCATTTCTTTCGCTTCCATGATGAGAGACCAATCTTCGTGAAGGTCAGAAATATCATTCAGAAGAAGATGTATCACTTCCTGAGAATCGCTTCTCAATCGAACCAGTCTATGACCTCCCTCCCATGCTCTCTTCAAGCCCAATAAGCAACCCCAGATTTCTGCTTCAAGAGATTCACCATTCTCAAGCCTGAGACGAAAACCTTCCAATATACTTCCATTATGGTCAATAATAATTCCTCCACATGCACATTTTCCTTGCCTCTGAGAATAAGCTCCATCGACCTCTACAGTAGTATAACTATCGACATTGTGAAATGTAGAGCCTTCAACTTGAACTTGATTGTTTGCAAGCTTCGTATATTTAATCCTTTTCGTAGCTTCCATAAAGCTTCCCAGGATTGCCCTAGCCTTAGCAATAATTTGATTGAGATCCATGCTCGGACAAGAGTGAATCCTCTCATTACGATCCCTCCAAATGAGCTAACAGATTATAACAAAGAGATATTTCCATTGATCCATATCAAGCCCATAAGAATGTCTCATATTCGCCTGGAACCAGGTATGAATATTACCCGAGAAGAACCTGTCATAGACGGATGGGTGAATGATTTTCTCCCAGATATTCCTAATGTCCTTGCAATCTCTAATTGCATGAATTTCATCTTCAATGAACTCTTGACAACGGTCGCAACGGCCGTTAGGATGAAGGGACATTCGTTGCTTCCAGCTATTAGTGATAAGTCGTCCATGTAACATAAGCCAAGCAAAAAGCTTACATCTTTGGGGAATTTTGAGTTTCCAGACATCACTCCATCTACCTTCTAGAGAGACCTCTTCGTGAGAGAGAACCTTATATGCCGATCGCACCGTGAAAGAACCATGCTTTTCAAATTTCCAACGAGCTCTCTCAATACCGTCTCTGTCTGCAACTAACTGGATACCTTCTTGAACCTTAGGCCAGTTTTGTTTAATTCCACTCCAGGTGTTGGATCCTGGTTTTTTGGAGTTAATTCGTGGTATGAGATCATCACCACAACCATACTTGCTTCTGATAACTTTAGCCCATAGAGAATCTTGCTCTTTAATCAATCCCCACCCAAGCTTCATCATATAAGCTCGATTCTGTTGTCTTATATGCTTCATACCTAGACCCCCTTTAGTTTTCTCAGTACAAACCTTATCCCACGCCACTAGATGCATTCGTCTTCGTTCATCTGATGAACCCCAAAGGAAGTTACGTGCCTTCTTTTCAATATTTTCACAAACAGATGCTGGTAGGTTGGTCGTCTGCATGTTATAAGAAGGCATCGCAGCTATGACTGATTTAACTAATGTATCACGGCCTGCAAGAGAAATTCTTGAGGCATGCCAACTGCTTAGCCTATCTTTAACTTTATCAACCAGATGCTGGAAAGTTTCAGTAGTAACACGATCATGGTGCAAAGGCACACCCAAGTATTTCCCAAGATTCCCTGTGATTTGGAAGCCCAACTCCTCGCTCATTTGTCGTGCTCTATTATGATTAACATTTTTTGAGAAGAAGACTCTTGTTTTGTTTGCGTTCACTTTATGACCTGATGCATTGCAAAATTTATCCAAGCAATCCTTGATCGTCTCGACTTGGTCCAAATTTGCCTCTGCAAAAAGTAACAAGTCGTCAGCAAAAAATAAATGGGTAATAGGAGGACCATTCTTACCTAGCTTGATCGGTTTCCATCGCTTAATAGATATCATATGTTGAATTATGTGAGCCAATTTCTCCATACATATCACAAATAAGTATGATGAAATGGGATCTCCCTGTCTGATGCCTCTAGTTGGAAAGAACTCCTCCGCTCTACTACCTTCCCAGAGAATTTGCATAGTTGGAGAGGAGATACAGGCCTTTACCACCTCTATAAGACTGTTTGGAATTTGGAGTTCCTCTAGGCAACTCATAATGAAGTCCCAACGCACTCGATCATATGCTTTCTCTAGGTCTATTTTAATGGCCATAAATCCCTTCTTTCCTTTCATGTTTCGCATAGAATGTATCACCTCTTGAGCAATCACAATATTATCAGAGCTGGATCTTCCCGGTACAAAACCACATTGGTTAGGAGAAATAACCTGAGGAAGAAGGCATTTAATACGATTAGCAATAGTTTTAGTAATGATCTTATAAATTACATTACATAAACTGATGGGACGAAAATCTCGAATAGTTTCTGGGTACTCCCTCTTAGGAATAAGCACAATGAAGGTATGGTTGATATCTTTTATTGATGATGGATTCTCTATAGCACTCTTGACCATTTTGATGACAGAAGGACCTAGGATATCCCATTGACTCTGAAAGAAGAGAGCATTCAAACCATCCGGGCCAGGAGATTTCAAAGCCCCCATGTTGAAAACCACTGATTTGATTTCCTCGTTGGATATATTACTCTGGAGACGTAATAAATCTGCCGGATCAATCGTTGGGAATGGATAGATAGATAAATCTATTAATCTGCCATTATTTTCCTCACGAAAGAGATTAACAAAGAAGTCAGTAGCAATATGCTTAATTTCGTTTGTATTGAAACATTAGTTAGGTGATCCATGTTTCGATTAATTTGCCTTCGCGGGGATAACTGTTTCTTCTTTACGTGATAGTGTTTTGCAATTTTTATCGTCAAAATGTTTTCTTAGTCGGAGTTTAGGGGTTCTCGTGTTACCCATTAGATCTTTTTTTCTATTACTGCCCAATGCCCATTAGATGTGTTTTGCAATTTTTATCGTCAAAATGTTTTCTTAGTCGGAGTTTAGGGGTTCTCGTGTTACCCATTAGATCTTTTTTTCTATTACTGCCCAATGCCCATTAGATCATTTTATTTCATTCTCTTCGCCCAAAAGTTAATGGGGAAAAGATAAAAAAACATGTCCTAAAAATTTAATTTGTTAATTGCTATATTTTTTTTGTTAATCTCATTATTTTTATTGTCAGTAAAATCAATTTGAAATTTTAAAGTTTAAGTGATATTTTTTGTCTTTGTCCCAAAATTTAAGGAAAATTTATGACAATTTTTTAAAATTTATGCTTTAATTTACAATAATTTAAAATTAAATCCAGTTGAAATTAGGCCTGCACTTATCCTTAATTTTATTTCCTAACTATTGAGTGTCATTATAGGGCATGTTTGTTTTAGCGATTCGATTGCTTATAAGTTGCTTTTTAATAATGATTTACGGTATACGAAGTAAGTATGTGAGAGGAGTTGTGTCTCGATTTACGTAAAAAGCAACTTATAAGCAATCGTAACGCCCAAACAAACATGCCCATAGTTTTTTAACAATATTAAAAAAAATTTCTAATTAGATCTCTAGGCCTTATTAAAAATTTGTTAAAAATATGGGTTTAAATTTATATTTTGATATTTCAACTGAAGTTAAATAAATTTTTTCTATTTTAAAATTTTGTACCTTAATATCAACCTCTTTTTGCCGGAGGCACTGATTAAATAATTAATCTAACCAATAACTGGCAAGGAAAAAAATTAAATTAGCGAAAAAGACACCTAAGCATAAGAAAGTGACTGTTCACTCTGTGGACTCTGCGACTGGGTCATATGCTTCACTGTATTGATTTCTTTACCTCAAGTCGCTCGCTCTTCTTCTCTCTCGCTGATGTGGTGAGCCCCTGCGAGCTCCGATCGTCCTCTCGCCATCTCTGCTTCGAAGCGAGAGAAAGAAAGAAATGGGGTTCGCTTCCTTTATGGGTCGGGTCCTCTTTGCCTCCGTCTTCATCCTCTCTGCCTGGCAGATGTATGCCCCCATTTCAGATCTGTTTACTGTTCTCAATATTATTACGATTGGTACCCGACGACTTCGTTAATCAGTGTTCTTTTTCTTTGATTTTAACCGATTTGGAATATGTTTTTGTATCTGTTTAATTTCATGTGTTGTACTGATTTGTTTGTGGTGTTATGACCTTATGTCTACTTGGCTAAATGTTGAAATATGTTTGGCTAGGTTTTTTTTAAAAAAAATTTATTCGGTTTTTTTTCAAAAAGTCAACCTGAAAGTCATTGGCAACTGCTTCGATTGCGTTTTGAAGTTCGATGCATCTTCTTCTATAGTTTGTTCTGGTGGTTGATTGTGTTAATGATATATTCTTATTATAGTTTGACACTTTTTCACAAATTTGTGAGCGTGCGGGGATGCTCAAGTGGCCTTACTGGATTTTTTTCACTGAGGCTTTCTCCAATGTTTGGAAGAATATTATCATTTTTGACAGCAAGAATTAAGAAATGGTGTGAACCTCTGAAGAGCCTGACTTGGTTGATTTCCCCACTGTTAGATGTAACTCGATATTTTGGCCTTGATTTTCTTTTTGTTAGTGGCTTCAATTATATGAGAATATTGAGGTTTCATTACGCACTACAAATTTGATATTAAGTTGTATACAGCCACATGTTGAGAGATCTAATTTTGAGATTTAGTTTTATGTGTCTAAAACCAGCTTCTACACAGTTAATATAGAGATTAGAGAATAGAGAATTCACTTTCTCATTTCCTTCTGGAAAAGGAATATGAGACATTACGTCATGTTAACTTATATATATGCATATGAATTCTGAATGTTATTTTTATTATTTTTTCCACCTCAACTTGAAAATATAGCAAGGTAGGTAAATTTCTCATTAAATCCAAGTCCTCTTATCAGTCTTGTGAGGTAATGATGTTGTTAGTTTATTTTTGTCTAACATGGTTTATATGCAAGTTTCTAACTGACATAATACTAAAGAAAACCTAACTGTGATAATTAGATAAACTGTTCTCTTTGGCTGATTTCATGCAAATGAAGATTTGAGTGTGTGATAATATTATCATAGCAAAATACAGCATTTGGTATTGACACAACCTGCATGTTGCTAGATTTAATGAATTTGATGCCATTGGGGGACCTGTTGCTAAGGACTTGATGGTCCTATCTCTTTCTTGGGGGTAGTACTGTGTCATAAGTTTGAGAGGAAGCCTATACAATTTTGGAGCTCAAGCAGTAAAGCAAAAAGTATCTCTGGCCTTTTCTGCTTTTCTAGGCTTTATTATTCTGGATTTGATTTTTGTGAATACTTGTTCCTTGGGGTGGTCTTTTAGCAACCTTTTCTGCAATTCAAAGTCGTTTTGCCCCTACTTCACTACTTAATGTTGGATTACTCAATTAAAGTTTATGTAGGTGCAAATTGACCCACATTCCAGGCCCTAAATGTTGGATAACTTGCTTAATCTAGCTTCGCTAACGCTTTCACTTTGTGTAGCTGCCTGTCACCTGTTTAGTTTGATTGCTTACAAATGAAGATGTAAGAGTGTAATTGTATTATCATAGCAATATGCAGTATTTTGCATTGACATAGCCTGTTTGTTTCTAGGTTTAATGAATTTGATGCCAGTGGTGGACCTTTTGCAAAGGAGTTGATTCCCAAGCTCAGTGTTTTGAGAAAAAATTTGTCCTCCAAATTGGGGATTGAGATACCAAATATTGATGTAAGGCTTTGTTTTTATCAATTATTGTTTGTAGAGATCGGATTTCATTCTTTGTAACTTCAGTTTCCTTTCTAATTGAGGTGCCAACTACAGGTTCAACATTTTGTTGCTATTATAATAGTACTGAAGGGGCTTGGAGGCATCCTTTTTGTGTTTGGCAGCGCATTTGGAGCTTTCCTACTGGTAAAACCTTACTCTTTTGCTTTAGAATGCAAATAATTTGATGTTAATTAACTTTCTAAACATCTATGTAGTTCCAAAGAGCTGTAATCAGGATTGAAAAGTTTGTGTTTGCCTTGTAGCTTCTGCATCAGGCAATTACCGTTCCACTTCTATATGATTTCTACAATTACAAGCCTAACGAGCCCGAATATAGTCTGCTGCTGAATGATTTCGTACAGGTTTGTGCAAACTCATGCTATTCCCTGTGTTTTCCAGCTGACGATGTCTGAAGTTTGAATGACTTTTTTTTACAATGCCGGGCTTGTTTTCCATTGCAGAACACAGCACTCCTTGGTGCCCTGCTGTTCTTTATAGGGATGAAGAGCTCAATTCTCAGGAGGCAACTGAAGAAGAAGGTTCCAAAAACAAAGACAACTTAGAGCAGAGATGCATTGATGTATTCTCAAGAACAGTTTTTTGACAGCCTGCTAAGTGGCAGCGTGAGATTTCTTTAAGCTTTCTTTGTATTGTTTTGCCTCTTGTTCCCCTTTTTTAGCCTCTTCAGTTTGGATTAGATGCTTTGATTTGTTTGAATCGTACTTTATTGATATAAACAGTGGGCATATAATTAGTTCCTGGATACGCTTCAGCTCCCACGTTTCATTTTATTCTAATATTAAAGGTGAACTGAGATTTGGTATTAAGCAAGGCTTCTGTGTTGGTTAGACATTGCTTCTTCTTCTTCTTGAATTGAGGGAACGGATAAACACCAAATGAGAAGACTGTTACTGATCACACAAATGGCTTAAGCCACACCAATCCTCTTCAAAAAAGGGCCTACAGCCATGTTACTTGTGCAGAATTTTTCATCACCAGATGATATGAGCTGTTCACCTAGATTGTTTTCTTCCCCACTTATGTGGATATGACTGAAAAGATTGATGTTATTACTTTTATAAATAAACAAGAAATACAGAAAGAATTTGAGGAGTTGTGATGGAGAGCATGATGAAGTGAAACAGGCAAGCTGGGTTGCAAGATGGAAATGAAAGAATGAGGTGGTTGGAATTGAAAGTGGAACCAACTAACAAAGGTGGTCTCAAGAATCACAAGCCCAAAAAAAAACCGCAAAAAGAAAAGAAATGACCAACGGGATTGTTTGGGACTTTAGCAAACAAACGTGTGTGCGCGAGAGATGCATAAGTGTGCAAAGTCCTCAGCGTAGAAGCGGAGTTTAGAGATAGTGACAAAATAGGGACGAAGGATTGTGAATTGGGGAGAGGATGAGTCCCACACCGATGAAACGGGGAATAAGAAAGGAAGCAGTGGGATATAAATAGGAAGGGCGAGCCATGCGAAGGAGTTAAAAAGGGTCGGCTGGCTAAATATGCCACGCTTGCCCTTGATTGGCGAGTGCTGTATGGCTATCAAGACATATGGCCGACATAATTTGTGGGACCCCATAGGGTTGGCTCGCTTGGCCGACCCTCCTATGTTAGTTTAGATTATTTGTTTGGTTGTGTGATTGTGTAATGTAAATGTAATAAATTAGAATTACAACTGTGCGATCAAGGGTTTCATCATCATCAGGGTCACTTGCACGTGGAATTGCACTCCAGGGATTGATCATCATCACGTCCTCTGCACACGTTATTGCTTAATGTAAAGAAATAAACCTTAAGAAACGTCAAAAAAGTGTATTAGAGAGAAGCGACAAAGAAGCAAATTACTCAATATAAAGAAATAAACCACAAGAAGCATCAAAAAAAGCAAATTGCTTAATGTTAGGGATAAACTATAAGAGGCGTCAAAAAAGCTCAGTGGAGAAGGAGAAATGAATTTTTAGAATCAACATAAGAATGATATAAGGATTTTTCAAATTTTGGTTGTTGACGAAGAATAGTAATCGATCCATGTGGTCGACCCACTTAATGAGAAAAAGTTTTGTTGATGTGGTAAATTGTTACATCTCCTATGACTTTTCCTCTCTTTAATAAATACGAGTAATTAATAAAAAAAATTAGTGCTGCAAGTAATATTCTCCGTTCAAAAAGACTTTCACTTCACATAACAATATATAGAGATCCAATCTTGAGAAGAAAATAGGAAAAATAGATAAAATAAAAATTATAAAATTATAAAATCTTAAGTTAAATTTGTTGTTAAGAGTTAATGAGGTAATGATGAAATTTAATAAGAAATTTACAACTTATTATTTTAAAAAAATCACTTATTTAAAATTTTACCATTTCAAAACTTTTTTTCTTCAAGAAAATAATCATATTCTATAAATAAAATCATAATATTGGAATTTGGAAGTTTCAGTTTTGCCCATAAGTAACCTCAACATTCCCACATTATTGGATTACAGTAATTTTGAGTAATATTTAATTAAAAAGATAAATAAGAATCAGATCTTGGATACAATTGCTCTGAGAGTCAATCCGAGAACATCGCACATTTCTGGGTACAAGCTCTTCCTTATCTCCGCATACACTTCACCGATCAATTTCCTCTTTGCTAACTCCTCCCCCAGGCGCACCGAAGCCTCCATCACGCTCTCAGCGCTATCGTGCGCCGAATCCACAATCCCCATCTCCACCGCCTCAACCGCCTTCACCTTCATGCCCATCATCAAGACGTCGCGCAAGGCGGTCGACGACCGGATCTTCGATCTCAATCCAACGGCGAAGTAATCAGGAAGCGTCATCCCGAGGTACACCTCCGGCATGTACAGAACTCCTTTATCGTTCCTCATCAGAATATAGTCATGGCTCATCGCGAGTATGAGACCGGCGGCAGCGGCGTGGCCGGCGACGGCGGCGATTGTGGGCATCGGAAGGGAGATAAGCGCAGCGACAACCGGCTTGAAGGAATCGACCATGTGGTTGAGCCGATCGCGCGCGGCGGACGGAGAACCAGCGGCTTGGGCCCATGAGAGATCGAATCCGTTGGAGAAGAATCGGCCGTGGGCGGTGGTGATGAGGACGGAGCCGGGGGTGGCCTGAGAGCCGATTTGAGAGAGGGTGGAGAGAAGGGAGGCGATGAGGGTGGGATTAAGGCGGTGCTGGTCGTCGCCGTTGAGGGTAAGAATGAAGAGAGAACCTCGCTTCTCAAGAGTGCACATCTTCGTTGGGGATGGAAGAAAAAGTGAGCTCCGAATCTGAATGTCGAATATCAAATTTTTGGACTTTGGTCCTTTATCTGAAGGAGAATCTTTTTTATCTGCATCGTTAAATTAAGATATCAATAATTTAAATTTAATATATTATAAAAATATTTTTATTATATATTATATATACATTGTTAAAATCTTAATCTAATAATTTAGATAAAAATAACCCTCCCATTTTTTTGAAAGAAAAGAACGAAAGCGGATTCCAAATTTTGGGTATAGGGTTTTGACTTTTGGCTGAATCAGATCCCGCCATGTACTTAAATCCTATCCGACCTTATGATCAAAAGTTCACAATACGCCACTTCATCGCGTTATTAAAAAATGAATATCAAAACCCATTGTTGTCGGGATTCTCGCGGACTGCCAAGCAAAAAAATTGTCCTCCAAATGGGGGGTTGAGATACCAAATATTGATGTATGGCTTTGTTTTTATCAATTATTGTTTGTAGATATTGGATTTCATCTTTGTAACTTCATTTTCCTTTCTAGCTAGCATTAACTCCTCCGCCTAATTGGATTTTAAACATAAATAACACATTTAAAGATAATAATTCAACAATCCACTTATTGCTTTCATTACATCCTTGATAACAATCACATTCACACTTATAAATTCAAGTATGTAAGCAGCAATATAAAGTTCATTAATCAAGTACAATAGCTTCAAATCAGCAACTTAAATCCCTAAATACCTCCTTGTAGAGAACATTTTTTATAGTCCTTCTCCTCTCTTGATCATTAGTAGGCACATATATCTTCAATTCATTCTTACTTTTCACACTAAATAGTGCAATATATAATTAACTCTGTGTAAACACAGGCCTTCTAAAAAAGAAAATATTTCATTTTTTGATCTATATATAGATATGTTGCATAATGCAAATTGCTAATAATAATAAAGCTAAATTACATAAAACTCCCTTGAAATATTTAACGTGAACAAATAACCCTTTGAAAGTGAAGACTGCATGTTAGCATATTTAAGGTATTCAAAAGAAGAATACATTGATATGACTCATCCTGGGAATAGTAGAAACTAATCAGAATAATTAAATATAATGACCAATATTGGACAATTGCATCCTTTGAGGTTGGGATATTCTAGGGCTTACACCATTTGTTGTACTCTTCGGCAGTAACTGGAACCACTGGGTGATGTTCCATAAGTCCCTGAATTTCCTCTATGAGTTCAGGCATATCCTACTCCCTATTGAGAATGTCATACAACAATTCTTCATCCTCCATACATCCCCCATATTATCTATTCCATTAAATCCCATAAAGAGAGTCTTTGTAAGATGTATGCCTCTGCACCAATTGATCCTTCATACTAATGTCAGTGTTCTCATGTTCCATGGAGGTATTCTCCGCTGAAGATTCTCCTCAGATGCTTCATCGGTCATTTGTGTTGTCCATTTCTGCCTCAGAAGAGGATTCACTCCTCTTCTTTTTGTTGCTTCCACAAGCAAGGAGATCGGAAGGCCAGTCCTGTGGTAATTTTCAGTATTAAAGATCTCCCATGACGGAGCAGGTGAAGCAGGCGCGTTTTCCAAGAGAAAGCAAAGTCATACTACCTTAGAAAGCCTTTCTATTTTTAACAACTTTCTATATAGAAATGATGTGCTCATTGATTGCTTGAGGCTTTATCGAATCACATACTACCTTTGATTTTGAAATTTTATTGAATCACATGCTACCTTTGATTTTGAAATTTAGGATATTGCTAACTAATTTATATATAAGATATTGGTTAAAATTAGTTTTTTATTCAAGAGATAATATCATTGTTAGCCCTTGCAGTTTAACTGAATTTTAACTTTTGGTGCTTATAGTTTCAAGTTGTCAATCTTAGTCCCTATGGTTCATAAAATATTGGTTAGACGTTAACAATCCGTTATTATTATTTTTTTTAATTCCAAGGGCAAGCTAAGCTTGATAGTTACAAAAGGTCTAGAAACTAGACATCATAAATTGTTCTTCGTGCATTACACCATACTCTACTGAAAATAGTTCTATACACCTAATGGGGGATGTCCCCAGCTCCACATACTCGTGATCACATCTTTGTGCCATTCTTGCTAAATATCCTGCACATCTGAGTCCTTCCCTATAAGATTGTGAGATCTCCAAATCCCAGTTCAAGTATATCAGAGACCTTATAGCCAAAATGTCCTCAAATAGAGGTTGTTCACTCCCACAATTTGTAAGTAACAAATCAATAGCCTGTATAGAATCTGTGAACAGTATAATCTTGGTGAAACCTAACTTTTTACACAACTGTAATCCACTATGTATTGCCTGGATCTCCGCAGCAGTTGAGACATTGTATCCTAACTTCTATTGAAAACCACATACCCAATTACCTTGGTGATCTCGGATAACTCCTCCACATGTAACGAGGCCTCTAGTATCCATGGATCCATCTACATCCACCCATACCCATCCTGGTTCTGGAGAGTACCAGCAGACTGCATCTCTTTCTGGGATATGAAATACTTGATGTCGAAAGCGCCCATTCTTCACTCCTTCCATGAGCTGATGAATGCCCCTGTTTGCTATTGCTTTCGATTGGTCTGCCTTCCCTTCAAGCACTTGTTTGCATCTATTCTTTTATAGAAGCCAACATATGGTACTGAACACCTTTTGCCATGGCCATCGAGCTACTCTTGCATTCCCCAATAATTGTTGTATATTCCATTTAAGCCATTCCTACCAGAAGAAAAAATATAGTACAATATATATGGTTAGTTATAAAAGACCATACTCTCCTGGCTTGCTCATAATCTCTCAATATGTGAATTATATTTTCCTCACTCTCATACTCAAAGGGACAGGTGTTTTGAACATTTAGATTATGTCTTGCTCTGAGTGTATTTGTTGGTAATCTCTCATGGAATACTTGCCACATAAACAATTTGACTCTTTCTAGAATCCCCCAGCACTATAAGCACCGCCAATGGTGTTTCTGTCTGTATTCTTGCTGATGACACACCATGTCATATGCTAATTTAACACTAAAGTTGCCATCAAATGACCTCCTCCACCATATTATATCCTCTTCTGTGCCATACGAGGATCTATCATCATAATTCTATCCACAATCCAGCTGGGTAGGAAGCATTCCCATTTTTCTCTATCTTATTGACCCTCATGTGTTACAAAGGATCGGACTGGCACTTCAAGATCAAGTGACTGCCAGTTTCTTTAAATATAATGTTCATTGGTCTGTCCATCAGGCCCCAGAGTTCCTTCCATGCCTATGTCGACCACTCGCTTTATAGTTTTCTACCAATCCCTCTCTTAAACTCATCCCATACAATAAGGATACCACTCCACACTGTCGACTAATTCTGCTTTCTCTGAACCTGGGGTAATTTATTCTTGCCACATGCATATTTCTTACGTAGGCATTTTACCCATAAAGTGTCTGGTTTTGTGGTCAATCCTCAGTACAGTTTCATAAGGAAGGCTTTGTTTTGGCAATGTAGGTCTTTTATTCCCAACCCTCCTTCATTTTTCCTCTTCTTCAGTATATCCCATGCTAACAGGTGGATTTTCTTGGATTCCTCATGTTGATTCCAAAAGAAGTCTCTACTTAGCTTTTATATTCTTGCCAATACTCCTTTCGGAATCAATGTTGATTGCATCTGGTATTGTGGAATTGTTGACAATACTAACTTGATAAGAACCATCTTACCTGCCATACTTAAGTATCTTCCCTTCCATTTGGCTAGTCTTGATCTTGCTTTCTGAATTAACAGGGAAAACGTCACTGCGACCATTCTTTTATGTAGCAATGGAACTCCCAAATATTTCCCAAGATCAGCTGTCAATCCAATCCCCACATTTTGGCTCATCTCATATGCTCTATTAAAATGTACATTTCTTGACACAAACATTCTGGATTTGCTCAAATTAATTTTGTGACCCGACACCTGACAGAAAATTTGCATAACATTTCTTAACTTTTGCATCTGCTTAGATGAGGCTTCACAAAATAGCACAAGATCATCAGCAAAAAATAGATGAGATATCTACGGTCCCCTGGTACTCAATCTCTAGGGTTTCCAATTGCCTAACTATACCTCTTGTCTGATCAGTTGTCCCAAAAGTTCCATACATAATACAAACAAATATGAGCTCAGGGGGTCTCCCTGTCAAAAAGAAGGCTTCTGAGGCTACACCATTCCAAAGAACACTTGTGGAAGTAGTGGATATACAACACATAATCAGCTTAGTAAATTCCCTTTTCAAGCCTAAATGTGAAGAGTGAATCCCAAAAAGCGATAGTCTAGCCTGTCATAAGCTTTTTCCATATCCACCTTCACTACTACATATCCCTTTTGTCCTTTCTTGTTTCTCATTGTATGAATTGCTTCATGTGATATAATAATGTTATCACACCCTGTCTTCCTGCAATGAAGCTACACTGGTTCTCTGCTATGAGCTTATTCATAACTCCTTTGAACGATTAGCAATCACCTTTGTAACAATTTTGGAGCTCACATTGCACAATGATATAGGCCTAAAATCCCTCATTGATGTAGGATGATCAATTTTGGGAATTAAGACTATATTAGCTTGATTGATTGCTTGTATGTCTTCAGGATTAGCAAAGATCTTGATCACTAAGTCACATATTTTCATCCCCACCAAACTCCATTGAGTATGAAAGAAATGAGGATTAAGCCCATCTGGTCCCTGGCCTTTAAATGCTCCCATCTCAAATGCTGCATTCTTTATCTCAATTGGAGAGACTTATCTCTGTATGAACTCCAATTGGTGTGATTCCAATGGTGGAAAGTTTGTTGGCCAAGGAGAGAAAGGTATGGAGGTATTCTCAGCCACATATAAGTTCTTATAGTACTCCACTGCCATTTCCCACAACCGATCCTCCTTAGTAACCCAGCTGCCATTCTCATCTTGAAAGGCCTCAACTTTATTTCTTTTCCTTCTTGATACTATACTAGCATAGAAGAACTTTGTGTTTCTGTCACCCCCATTTATCCATTTGCATCTAGATTTTTGAAACCATATAAGCTCTTCCTATAACACAATTTTGTGATTTTCCTCCCAAAGTCTTTGTTCAACTCTATAAAGGCTATTCTAGGAGCCATTAGTCTATTTTTCCCAATCTATTCCCTCCAGTCTTCGAATAATCCTTCTCTTCTTTTTTGCTACATTTTCCACTTCCCTGTCATTCCATTCTGTCACCACTTCCTTGAATGTTGTTTTGCCTTGGAGCCAATCTTTCCCAAGAAGAATTAATGATGTTAGTAAAACCCTCTTCCACACACCAAGCGGCTTGGTACTAAAACTTTCTGTCTCTTCTATTACGGAAATTCGAGTTGTTATCCGCCACCACTACTACTCGGTGGTCCGATTTGAAGTAGAGATGATGGAAGGCTTTAGCTTGGGGGTTTTTAACTTCTTATTCAAAGTTACAGAACACCCATTCAAGTCTTTCCTTAACCCCTGTCTTCTCCCACGTGAATTGGTCTCCCACCTCAGGTACTTCAATTAAATCACATGTGTTAATACACCTTTGAAACTCTTGCATCAAACTATTTATGGGTTGCCCCCTCCTTATCTTTTGGCTTAAGAACTGCATTAAAATCACCTAAGACAAGCAAGGAGGTGTTTATGGATTGATTGGTGTTGCACAATGCCCTCCACAATTCTCGTCTCTTTACTACATTAATATCTCCATATACAAAAGTCACCAACACAATGTCCAGAGTACTTTTATCTAACACTCTATAGTGTAACATTTGAGTATTAGAGTGAACATACTCAATCATCACTTCCCAGTTATTCCATAATACCCAAATACCTCCTGCATATCCTGTTGCTTCCACTCTTACCCAATCAAAAAAACCCAATTTCCTCACCACCTTATCAGCTCTAGTTCCACTAATCCTCGGTTCAATTAGGCACATCACATTAATTCCAAACTTTTTTACCACCTCTTTTAAAACCTGTGGAAGCGCTCGTCCGCCCGCTCCACGGCAATTCCAGGAGGAAACTATCATATTTAGTATATAAATAATGATAAGAAAAATAAATTATTTACTTATATGGAGTTCTTGCTTCTTGTGTAACTTCTGCCCCCATTTGAGGTTTCTACTTCATCCTTGGCTTCGACATTACCGCACTCAACATACTTCTTGTACCTTGTATCTGAAGCACGACCATTTATGTCTGAGTCACTTCACTATGGGGCTCTTGATTTTTGGATTCCCAAACAGGCTGTAATGGTGCGGTAATCTCCTTTCGCTTCTGTTGGGCTTTTTTATTTTCACTTTCCATTGTTTGCTCAATCACCATTGGTTTATTTGTCTCCAAGTACCCTTTTATCACATTATGGGTACGTTGGGTCAATGCTTTTTTTTTTTTTTGCTTTCCCTCCTTTTGATTTCCCCCTTTGATTTCCTTGCTTAAGCCTATATGTCCCTATTGGGCTTTTTCTATGTCATTCCTCTTATTAGGCTTGGTGTTGACTTTTTCTTTGGTTTTAACCCATTTTTTCATTCCTAATGTCATCCCCTTTTTCATTCTCGCCTACTCCCCTTTTTTAGTCGCCGCCCTTCTCTGACTCTCTAGCGTCTCATCTTCAACAAATCACCCCTTATTTTTTGCCACTTCCTCATCCTTTCCTTCTAAGAAATTCAAATCTGACTCGGGTATCTTGCCTTCTTCTAGGTCCTTACCCTCTAGCACCGCAAATCTGGAGTAGGAGACTCTACCTTCTATCATACCTTTTGCAGATCGGCTCTGGCCTTTACCACCCGATCTGTCCTTTCCCTCACTCCTTCTCGAAAATCATTCTTTAGATGGCTTCTGGACAAACATCCATGTCCAAACTGTTCTTTCTTGGCCGGCAAAGTATTTTCTGATGACAATTTCGGGGCCACTGACACTGTTCTTATCAAGCTTCCTATTGCCATCGGACCTTATGGTGCCACCCTCCATGGACATTGCACCTTTCGATGCCTGTATCGACCACAGATAAAACAAATGAGTCCCAATCCCTCATTCTATGTTAAACAGGGCAGACGCTGAGATAATTCAGGGAATTATTTTTTATGTAAGTTAAGTTCCACACAGATTCTGGCAAACCAGCCTCTATGAATTTTAGCTTCTTCTTCCTCTATATTTCCAATCGTGTTCATGTCCACTCTAAGAATTTTCCCAATCGTATCTCCTAGTTTCCACATACACTCCTTATTATAGCAGAGTAGAGGAATGTTTGGAATTCTTACCCAAGTCACCACTTTACACAGTGGATTATGGAATGGATCGAAATATGGTGACTATCTCTGCATTAGAATTGTAATGGTGTCCCCAGTTTTCTGGATCCTTAAGCTTCACCATATAATAATTATTGGGTAAATCAATTAAATCAAACCCACTAATTTGTCAAATCCTGCTAAAGTGTTCCTTCAACCTGTAGAAGTTAATCATAGCACCCAGAATTATAATTATCAGTGCGTTGTTCCATGGTCTCGCCCACCAATTGTATTCTTCATGTGACATAGCCATTGTTAGGTATACATCCATAAGTTTCCTCAGTTCTTCTAGTGGTTCTGGGATTTCCCATGATTGGTCCATAAGATCGGATAGCAATGGGTTATTTTCCATGCTTGAGCTACCATATGCTACACCATTGTATTCTGTTCCCTTAAAGCCTTGTAGTGAGTCCTTGTATGAAAGCCCTCGATCAGCCTTTTTTGTCGACTTGACCGTCTCCTCTACTTCCTCTTCACATTCCTCTGCTTCAAGTATTCTATCAGAAATAATTTCATCTTCTTTGATCTCCTTTTTATATTTCTTCACCCTTGCTGCAGTAGC
Source organism: Inga oerstediana (assembly GCA_963210345.1). NCBI lineage: Eukaryota > Viridiplantae > Streptophyta > Magnoliopsida > Fabales > Fabaceae > Inga > Inga oerstediana. Next base: position 28,416,853 of record OY723410.1, on the reverse strand, counting down.
TCTAGTCTCCAATGCCCTGTCTGGCAGCGTTTTCCTGACGTCGGGATCATCCATGAGAGTAGAGTTATTTGACGCGTATTCCAAGAAAGAGAACACTCAGTTCACTAATTTATTATATATTCTGAACCTAAAATCTCCCTGTTATTATAATTTTAACGTAGTTTTGATCTTTATATTTGAAGTTATATCAAATCCTAGTGAAACTCAATGATCTAAAACCAACTATTTGAAAACACTAGGACCAAAACCAAAAGTCATTAAACTATGAGGATTGATGTTGATAACCAGGGATATTTGATTTAGTGGTGGACCACCTATACTACAAAGTGGGTGAATAAAGTTCGAATCCCACCTTATTTAAAAAGATCCATTGGAAGAGGTATCATAGTCATAAAACCTCGATTCAGATTAACTAGTTGTTCAGATATCGAATAATAAAATCAACGTTGATATTAATCCTTTATTCAATTTGTCTTAAGGCTTAATTTTTTCCACAGTTGTCCTTGATGTATCTTTCCGTAAGTCATTTTTACATTTTAGGAAATTTTTTTCTTGTGTTTTATGGGATGATTTCCAATCAAGGTTGCAATTAAGAAATTATTTAATGCTTCTTTCTCATTTTTTATATATTACTTTTTCATAATTTTTTAACAATAGAATGATATTTATTTAATTGTCCATTAGACTATTACCTAACATAAAATGAAATGTCTTTTTTCACAAATCTAAATTATAAAAACACATTACAAATATAAAGTTATCATAAAATTTATAACTCAAAGTTTCAAACATTATAAATTAAACCTATATCACAATTCAACACATTACAAACTAAACATAAATTCCAAATCAATTATTAACATTTAACACAATCAACACATTGTTAAGGAGGGAGTGTTTTTGTCTTGTTTTTTTTAAGAATTTAAGAATTGTAAAAATTAAATGCTGGCTAAATCATAGGTTAGCGGTTAACTTGTCATGGGTTCGGGTTATGTAGGGCTAGACCAAAAAGACTCGTATCAAAATGAATCCAATTTTTCATAACCCAACCTTCCAGTGCTGAAAGGACTTTTTCCTTTAGCATTTTATAGTATATTTGATATCAAATGGAGCAGCAGACACAAACGAAGGCCAAACAAATAGAGAGTTACACTGTAGTCCCATGGAAGCTAATATATGAAGAAATGGTCCCAGAAAATTCTGAAATTACTCTCAAGTCCCATGGGACCATTTTGTAATAAATTGGAAATGGCAAAAGACCAAGATACCCCTATCTGATAAATAGAGAGAGGGAAGGGAAAAAGGTGTGAAATGCAGAAACAAACAGCTCCAGAAATGTCATGAAGAATGAAATGAAGATCATAAGCAAAGGTTGAAAAGTAAGGTAAGGAATTGATGCTAACAACTCTCTTTTCTTCATTATTCCATTTGACTCATGTTTTCCGTTAAGTGGTTAAACAAATTTTAGCTTGATCTATCTTCGTTTGGTCCTGAAAAATAGAAAAAGTTGACAGCTTTTGTCATTTACTGTCCTCTAATTGTTTGAAAACTAAAAAGGTAGATCTAGTAAATGCAATGGATTTGCTTTGGTTGTGGTTTAAATGTATTTTGGTATGATTTAGTATACTCTTTTTTTGTTGTCATTATGCTCTGTTTTCTGGTTCACTGTGCTATATTTTTGTGATAGAAAAGCTAAGGAATGAAGATGGGGGTAAAAGGATTGTGGCTACATAACATGATTTACATAAGAAAAAATGTGTTGTTAGTAGAGGCAGCGATAGTTGTTAATGGAGGCTGCTAAACTTGTTAATGATAACTATATGTCAAGTGTAAGTGTTTTTTTTTTCAACTATAGGTTTTGTGGATTCATCTTCATTTTGGTCTTGAAAAAATGGAAAAAGTTGTCTGCCTTTTATGGGCATTGTCCTCGATATGCTTGCAAACTATAAAAGAAGGCATAGTAAATGCAATGGATATGCTTTGACTAAGGTTTCAATGTGTTTGGCTATGGTTTTGCATGCTCTATTTTTGTTATCATTATGCTCTATTTTCTAGTTCATGGTGGTGTGTTTCTGCAATAGAAGAGATAAGGAATAAAAATGAGAATGAAGGGTTTGGGGCTACATAACTTGATTTGCTTAGGAAAAAAGAGTTGTTAATAGGAGCAGCGATAGTTATCAATGGAGGCTCCTTAACTTGTTAATGACAACTAGAGGTCATATTTAAATGTTGTTTGTGAGAACTAAAGGTCTTTTTATTTATCTTTGTTTTGATCATGATAAATTGAAAAAGACTGTCTGATTTTTGTAGGCATTGTCCTCCATATACTTGCAAACTATAAAGAAAGACCTAGTAAATGCAATGGATATGCTTTGGCTAAGGTTTCAATATGTTTGGGTATGGTTTTGCATGCTCTGTTTTTGCTATCATTATGCTCTATTTTTTGGTTCATGGTGGTATGTTTCAGCAATAGAAGAGGTAAGGAATGAAGATGAGGGTAAAGGGTTTGGGGCTACATAACCTGATTTGTGTAGGAAAAAAGAGTTGTTAATGGGAGTAGCGATAGTTGTCAATGGAGGTTTCTTAACTTGTTAATGACAATTAGAGGTAATATTTAAATATTTTACTTGTGGTGTAATGGTGTTTGGAATGTGTTTGAAAAGTTTGCTATGTTTTTTGGTATTTTGTGGTGTTTTCAGTCATTATAAGTAGGATTTAATGAACAAGGTGTGAAATATGTGTGATTGGAGGTCCTGATTATGTAATAAGAATGTGTTGTTAATAGAGGCTGCAACATTTGTTAACAAGGCTGGTGAAATTGTTAATGACAACTTTTTTGTGCAGTAGACAACAGTGATGGCTACCACGTCTAGTAAGAATCTACTATATTTCCTTCATATAGGGGGAAGGTTTGAAGTCAGTAGAGATGATGATTTAACATATGTTGGTGAACCGTCAGATCTAGAACCATTAACAACTCTTCATAACAGCATAAATGTGTTAACAACCCAAGGGGCCTTCACTGACAACTCAAGGGACATTCACTGACAACTCGTAGTGCCTCCATTGACAAGTCATTAAGACTCTATTGACAACTCTTCATAACAGCATAACTGTGTTAACAACCTAAGGGGCCTTCACTGACAACTCAAGGGGCCTTCAATGACAACTTGTGGTGCCTTAATTGACAAGTCATTGCGACTCTGTTGACAACTCTTCATAACAGTATAACTATATTAACAACTCAATCAGCCTACATTGACAAGTCAAGAGGCATTCACTGACAACTCATGGAGCCTTCATTGCCAAGTAAAGGAGTGTCCACATGTGACTATGACCACCTAATTAATATGGAATATCAACAACATAGGAAATCTATAAGTATACGCACATAAACTCATTTTCCAATGTCATCATATCTGCATATATATATTAACAACTGCATGGGTATACATTAACAACTCCATAGGGCAATAATGACAACCCAAGGTCCATTTGTTGACAACATAATTTATGTCAGATTAAAACTTTCAATACATAACTGTGGGATACACAAATGTCAACATAACTGTATAAATATATATATACACACACAACTGCATAGGCATACATTGACAACTCCATGGGGCAAAAATGACAACCCCATGGGGCAAAAATGACAACCCAAGTTCCATTCGTTGACAACATAATTTACATCAAATTAAAACTTTCAATACATGACAGTTGGATACACAAATGTCAACATAACTGCATATATATTAACAACTGCATGAGCCTCTAATGAAAACTTCAAGTCCATACATTGACAACATAATTTACAACTGATTGCAGCTTTCCATAAATAAAAGTGGGATACCAAACCATATTTTATCTAACATTCATTTACAGTTGAAAATGCATGCACACAACAATTTGAACTTCATAACAAGTCTGCCGCTCTCTTTTCCCATGTTTTAAACTCTTTTAAATTTGTTCCTTCAATAATGGTTCTAAATCTGATGGTTCCACCAACAAATGTTAAATCACCATCTCTACTGACTTCAAACATTCCCCTATATGAAGGAAACATAGTAGATTCTTGCCAAACATGGTAGCCATCACCGTTGTCTACCATACAAAATATTTGTCATTAACAATTTCACCAGCCTTGTTAACAAATGTCATAGCCCCTATTAACAATACATTCTTACTACATAATCAGGACCTCCAACTACACATTTTGTAATCCCCTTCCGTAATTAATATTCAGAATATGCAATTTAAGTGAAATAAAGACCAACATTAATCAAAAATCATTTCAAAAACCCATCTACCAGATAGGGTTTTCTCAAATACATTTCAAAATCATTTATGATCTGGTCTTGTAACCCCCTTCACGACATAGGCCAAGATTTGAGTTTATAAACACATGGTTAATGTGGAATTAGAGACTATAGACGATTTGAGACTTAAAGAAAGTAAATTTCCCAAAATCAGGATTTTCAAAAAACTTTTTCAAAACCGATTCACAGTGGTCTCCTATTCACATTTCAATGCACAAATGGCCTGTACAAATTGATTTCATTTATACATATCAGAGTACAGCATAATTTCCTGACACACTCGGGTTTCATTAATTAAATAATGGTCTACAAGGCATAATTGCCTATAGAGTTTCCCATAATTAGGGGATTACACAAATACTATCCACTATGTACAAGTAATTCCCAACAAAATGTATCCAAATGATTACAAAATGATAACCAAATATTCCAAAAGTAAAACTCCTTGCTCGGAGCTCTAACTACTCTTCGTCACTGCTTTCCCTTGGATCCTTCATCCCTATCTAAAAATTTGTGTTTTTGGGAGAGTGAGATTCTAAAGAATCCCCGTAGTAACAAATCACTCATAATATGCACAACATCAAAGCATGAAAGTAAATCATCCACAACACACAACAATCACAACAACAGTTGCAATGGTCGGGGTAGGTATCATGGGCATCGCCCCTACGATGGTTCACACTGAACTCCTTGCTATATTGCACATTCACATAAACATATCACATATATCACCACAGTTGGGATCTATATAAAACATTTCACAACACATAGTCCCATGGGCTAGATACTCAAACAGGAATCCATGATTCCATAATGCAGCCTCGGTACTTACAGCGGCAGATACAACGGCCGAGGTAGGTATCATGAGCATTGGCCAATCTACGACGGCTTACGCTGAACTACTCGCGTTGTAATGCCTTATGGCCGATAACACATTCACAATGATAAACATGTATACCAAGTATCATACACAACATGAGAGAAAAGTTACTACCTTGATCCTTCCGTATGTGTCCTAGCACCGGTCTCTCCCGAATAGGGCAAATGTCAAATCCTATATTCATAATTAGGGATGAAGAGTCAATTCTCTATTCCAATCCTCAATGACTTCTTAATACTTAATTGGTTATCATTATTGCTCTTTTAGAGTCATTAAATACCCCTAACAAAACTCCTAAGGGTTGGAAGAACTATCCCAAAGATCCCCTTTTGGAAGCACAAAAACTGATTTTTCACTACTGCACTCGAGTGAAGATGGCCTCACTCGAGTATTGGTATGGACACTCGAGTGATAGTACGGACTGCACCTCAAGTGCTAGAAAGTGAGGACAGAAAGTGTTTGCTCCAGAGTACAAGAACTTTCAAAGAAAAGGATCACTCAAGTAAAGAAGACCTCACTCGAGTGAGAACTTAACACTCGCAAGTATTAAATAGCACTCTTGAATTTTAAACCCGAGTGACAACCCGAGACGAGAGTTCATGGTGTCAAATACACTTTCACTCGAGTGAGAAGGGGCTCGCTCGAGTGAGAACCCATAACACTTGCAAGTGAGGCAACACTCTTGCCTCTCGCCTGGAAGTGCATCATGAAAATCACACACAGCACTCAAGTGAACCCACCCTCTGTCACGCCCCTATCTCAAAACGATATGCGGTTCGGTAGGCAACACATGAATAGCATAACTATACTGATAATATGTGCATGATTAAATAAATTACCTACAGAGGTTTATACATAATACTTACGATTAAGGTAGCCACACAAGGCTACTAGGGTGTCTAAACTCATCCCAGTGAAACAGAGACTTCTTACCGTCTTTGTTCCATTACTGTAATCGCCTCGTACGGTACTCTGCATTGTTGTTTGCATATCTTCTATCGTCTCCTGTCTGAATTGTTGGTAGGGGAGGGTGAGATTCGAGAGAATCTTAGTAGGAAACAGATACCATAATGCATGCATGATTGATGCTATGTGTATGACATGTTAGCTTTATCTAGATGTATGCCCCATAATGACATTTCTGCATGCTCAATGTTTCATACAACAAGACTATGGCCACAGCGAAAACAGAAACAGAGCTTCATTTATTCAGATATGCTCTACACAATCAATTAAAGCAATCACATACATCACTACACAAGCAGAGATATCAAATACATGCAAGTAAGGTAAGTCCCCTACCTCCAATCTTTCTCCTCGATTTGCGTGCCAACAGCTCGGGGCTCCATATTCTATCCTGTAATGTCAAATATACTATTTAGACACTTTCATAGTGTTTCTGGAGGTTATATGATTCTATTTTGAAAAATTACTAAAATACCCCAGGGGACCCGGCCCCATCGTACCCGTCCGGCTGTACTTTTTTTGAAATTCTAACATGGGCTATCCTAACATATTTTCGCCTAAGGAATCCATTTCCGGACTCGAAATTACCAAATTCAATGCCAAAAGATGAAATTGCCCTTGGCAGCCCATATTTCAGTGTTTTAGGGGCATTTTCGTAATTATGCTTTCTCGGCCTTTTCCAAAAAAGTGCCCAACTGTAACCCCACCTAATTTTCGCTCCTGAACTCAATGGAATCATCAAATCATTGAAAATCCAACTCTAAGGCCCATTTATAGACCATACCGAAATATATGGGTTTTAAGGGGAAAATCAGGGTTTTTTGGATTCGGCTCCGCAAACACGTTCCTTTCTACTCCCAATCACTTTATTGACTATTCCATTAGATTACAACTACCATTTAGTATCAATTTGGGCAGCATAACAGCCCCTACAACCCATTTCTATTAATTAAAACCAATGGCAATCTGGCGAAATTTCACCGATTAAATTGCTCACAGTAGCTAGAATAGTCAATATACAAGAGTTTGGAAGTTACCTCAAGCTCCTACTAGCTTTTCTCAAGATGGCTGAACCCTAACCCTTGAAACACCAAAAGATGAGCTTCCAAACCTTAAATCATATGCAAAGGAAGCTTAGGAACCGAGTTATATGCATTACGAACCGATTTACCGAAGAAATCATTTACCTTTGTAAGCTTTTTCCTCCCCTTTTCTCTTTCTAAAATTTCACACTTCTTCTCTCTATGTTCAGCTGGTTCACATCAGAAATGGGGCTGAAGAAGGAGGAGCTGATTTATAATAATATATCCCATTTAATTAATTCATTTTCCCAATTTTCGGATTTTTACAAAATTCTGGCAGATTTCTGCCCAAACTTTGAAAACTCATAACTAATTCTAGAAAAATCAAAATGAAGTGATTCCAAAGCCTATAGAACCCTTATTGAGTATAGTTTCAAGGAAAAATATAGAGTTTTTCTGAATGGAATCACAAAATTCCCAGAATTTCAATCTTTGCATATTGTTCCAGAAATTTCACAGTTTTTCTGTGCTGAATTCAAAAATTCATATCTTTTTGTGTATAGCTCTAATTGAGTCATATGACTTATCAAATTAAAGCTTAGGATGTCTACTTTCATCTTGTAAAATTTCATAATTTGTGCTCATCATTTGATCTTTCAAAATCACATGACAAGCTCACTACCTCATAGGCGATTTCACCAAAAATATAATTATATTCTCCAAAGTTCACCATTTTACTTTCTTAATACCCCAAAGATATAAGAATCATTAGGGGATAAATTTGGGCCATCTACTAAATCGGGGCTTAGTAGTTCACTTAATTTAGGCTTATTCCCAACCCTCCAATCCCAAATTTTGGAGTATTACACCCTCACTCGAGTGATGTTCATCCTTCACTCGAGTAAACTCACTCTCACTCGAGTGATTTTATCAGAAACCAGAAAACGCAGCAAAACTGACAGCTCTTCCCAACAATTGCCCAAGTGATCCCAATAGACCTAAAACTTCAACCAAAGCTACTCTCACACAAAAACACCCAAGGAATTCAATGGAATCATCAGAATTATCCAAATCCTACTCTATTATCATATTTTGGTTTTGGGCAACATAATCATCCAAATTCCAAAATCATACAAATATACCATTTCAATCCCAAATCAATCTATCTATCCCAAAACTCATACTAACATACCATTACTATACCAATAACATGTCAAAAGCCCAATAACTCTTTTCCAACGAAAATGGGTCAAAATTCCCAAAAATTCAAATATTATTCATTTGGCATAAAACATAGATAGAAGGATTGATTTCACTTACCTTATCAACTTTCTCAAAGATACTTCTTGATTCACCAACCTTCACAATTTCGTGTGGCACAAATCAACACCAATAGGCACACTATACACATCAAAATGAAGTTATTCATTCAAGGAACAACATTAATGAAGAGAACTTGAGCAATGGAGGTCATTTACTTACCCAAATCACAAGCTTTATCTTTCTCTTCCTTGCCCAACAATGGCTCCTGAATTCATAAGAGAAGAGAGAGAAAACAAGAGAGAGAGAGAGAGAGAGAGAAGGAGAGATGGAGTGTGTTGGAGAGAGAAGAAATGATCACACACACACACCCATGTCCATTCAGTTGAAAATAGGGAAAGGGAGGAGAAAGAAATCATTAAAAAATCAGTTTGACTTTTCCCTTACTCTCTTCACATATGAGCTTGCCAAGTGTCACACTATCATTGGCTCTCATAAAGGTAAACACCCAATTAGTTACTTAAACCCTCCATTAGCCATTTAATCACACTTCTCATTTTTTCCTTTAGTTAGTAATTAATTTTCCCTTAATTACCAACTCATGGCCAATAATTCCATTCTTCCAATTTTTCAATAATTATGACATATTAATTAATATTGCCATAAAACACATAATAATTCCAATTAAATTCATAATTATCCACAATAATCATGATTAGGCCCTTAATCAAAAATTGGGATATTATAGGTCTCACATTTACATTTTCGAATACAATTACTATACGAAGATAAATCATATTTAAATATATCAGAGTACGCAATATAATTCCGAGCCAAAACCGGGTTCCATATATTAACTCAAGTTTTACAAGGCATATTCGCCCATATACAGTTTCCCAAATAGGGGATTACTCAAACTATCTCATATACATAATCAAATCCTCCTCCACATATACACAACTAAATCCAAATACAAATATCCCAACTATGATGATAATCAACTACCAAAATGACAACCCAAAGGAGTCCTCGTTGCCCATGGTGCCTGCTCTATCCTCGATCCACTACCCTATCTGAAAGGTTAGTGGGGGAGGGTGAGATTCGAGAGAATCTCAATAGGAAAACAATATCAATATGCATGTACAATAAATGTTTAATGCATGACATGCTTGCGTTACATAACTCATGGTCACACAATGATAAATTTGTAAGCTCAATGCTTCAAACAACATACTGATGGTCATATCATAAATTGAAACATAGCTTCAAATTACACAGAATCATGCAAAGCAAAGACATGCACCAATACACTAACACAGATATCAAATACATGCAGGGGAGATATGTTCCCTACCCTCTTTCCATGTAAGCTCCAGCTCCAGCTGCTCACGATCAGGGCGACCACCAAACCCTATAATCAAAATAAGGACATAGGGTTAATCCCTTTGCCAATTCCTTAACTTTCAAATACTTAAGTTAGTTATCATTCATGACCTTTAGGTGACTACTTAAAGCCTAAACATATGCCTAAAGGGTTAGGAAATACTTGACCAAAGACCATCCTTCGAATCCTCAAAATCCCCTTTTTAACTGTAGCACTCAAGAGAAGATGACCTCACTCGAGTGATGGATGCCCTTCACTCGAGTGATAACCTCAACACTCGAGTGATGCCTCCTCAAGCACCTGAGTCCTACCGAGTGAAGCTCTAAAAGTGCTTACCTGAGAGCAGAGAAATCCCAGAGTCAAAAGTGCACTTGAGCACAAAGACCCTTACTCGAGTGATAGCCCAAAACTTATGAGTGCTAGCTTACACTCTTGACAAACCAATTACGAGTGTTTGGCCGAGAGCAACCTCTTAGCACACAACACATATTCACTCAAGTGAGCCATGGTACACTCAAGTAAAGACCCACTTCACTCGCGGGTGGGGAAGTGCAGTCTTGCTTCTTCCAAAAGCAAGTACAACCAAAATTGAAGGGGAAAGGAAAAATATGTTGCATCACTCGAGTGAGACCCCTGTCACTCGAGTGAGACAGTGTCAGAACCCAGAAAGCAGCAAATATCAGAATTTTCCTAAACTTAACCAATATGTTTCCAATGGTCCTCAACTTTTAACACAAGACTATTCCCACACAATTCTACACAAGGAACACATTGGAAACCTCAAAACACCCAAAATCATATCATAATAACATTTTTCCCTTTTGGTCACAATCCTCACACACATTACCTAATTCAACCACTTTTACTCCCAATGCTCTAAATCAATTCTAATGACATCAAAACATACTATGACACCATTTCCAACACAATACAATAACCAATTCATCCATTACACAACTATTCCAAAATCAGGGCAAATACCACTATTCACAAAGCTTAACCAAAAATCACAAACTTAGATCAAAAGGGTATAAATACTCACCTCTTCCTCTTTCCAGAGCCAAATCCTTGATTCTTCATCTTTTTACTTTCCTCAAGCTCTCAAAACACCTTCTTTCATAAATCTAAAATCATAGCAATGAAGCTCTCATCACTTTGAACAACTTTATAGAAGATGATTTAAGCAAAAGATGACATTAACCAAGCTAAATCTCACCTTTTCTATTTCTCTTTCCTCCCAAGCTTCAACGAAAATGGAGGAAGAAGAGAGAGTAAGAAAGCCATGAAGGAGGACTAGATTTTTTGGCTCCCCACACACACATAAACCGACTTAAGGGAGAGAGAAGAGAGAGAAAAGCTTTTGAAACATTGACTAATTCTATGGTCCATATTGTGACACTTGTCACAATCTTACCAAACCTCCCATGAGCTCACATAGACTCAAATACATGGGATTCCACCCTTTAATCACTACACAAATCAATCTCAACCATTGATCTTCAAGCTACCAATAAGTTTCCTCTTCGGCAACCGATCAATTGGTCGGCAACTTTACTCTTTTGCCCCTGATTCTAGTAATTCACACTGAATCACCACTAAACACATTTTCTCATTCTTCTAGCCATAATATGCGCCCTCCCTATATTTGAAGTCAATTTGGATGTTAATCCACAATTGAACTTAAATACAGGGCTTTGACACTGCTCATAACACAAATGACTACAATCCACTTCATATTCTCCAAAAGGATTTATTTATCACTAATCACATCCACTTTTGGAGTCAAAATCCCTTAATCAAAAATTAGGATATTACATATTTAACACCTTGATCATTAAATCCCACATAATGTGGGTTTGTTTTCCATTGCAGAACACAGCACTCCTTGGTGCCCTGCTGTTCTTTATAGGGATGAAGAGCTCAATTCTCAGGAGGCAACTGAAGAAGAAGGTTCCAAAAACAAAGACAACTTAGAGCAGAGATGCATTAATACATTCTCAAATAAAAAATTTTTGATAGCCTGCTTAGTTTCAGCATGATATTTCTTTAAGCTTTCTTTATATTGTTTTGCCTCTTGTTCCCCTTTTTTAGCCTTTTCGACTTGAATTAGATACTTTGATTTATCTGAATCGTACTTTATTGACATGAACAGTGGGCATATAATTAGTTCCTGGATATGCTTTAGCTCCCCCAAATCATTTTATTCTAATATCAAGTTGAACTGAGATTTGGTTTTAAGCAAGGCTTCTGTGTCGGTTAGGCATTGCTTCTTCTTCTTGTTGTTGTTGAACTGAGGGAATGTGTAACCCCCTTCACGCTTAGGCCGAGATTAAGTTCATAAACACGTAATTAATGTGGAATTAGAGACCATAAATAATTTAGGACTTAATACTATAAGTTTTGCCCAAAACATGCTTTTATAAAACCTTTTCTAAAACCTGTTAACAATGGTCTCCCATTCACATTTCAATACACAAATGGCCTGAACAATTTGATTTCATTTATACATATCAGAGTACTCAGTAAATTCCCGACACACTCGGGGTTCAATTACTAATTCAGGGTCTATACAAGGCACAAAGCCCAAGTAGTTTCCCATACAAGGAGATTACATAATTACTATCCAATATATACATGCAATTCCCAACAAAATATATCCAAATGATTTACAAAATGATAACCAGATTTTTTTTTCCAAAATAGACTCCTAGCAATGAGCTCTACCTGCTCTTCGTCACCCGCTTTCCCTTCGATCCTTCTGCCCTGTCTAAAATGTTTAATTTTGGGAGAGTGAGATTATAAGGAATCCTCGTAGTGTCAAATCACTCATAATATGCATAACAATAAGGCATAGAATCAAATCATTATCCACACAAAGCAACTACAACGGCAGTTACAATAGCAATAGTTAGTATGACACATGTTATCCCTTACGATTGCCCATGCTGAATTGCTCACGCTACATTGCACAACACAATACACACAATATATTTCACCACAGCTGGGATTCATATAAAGCATTTCATCACACAAGCCATACAGGCAAGATTCAAAACTCACAGGCCACAGCTGGATTAACAAACGCCACCCCGTGGGTCGGATTCACAAAGTTCCATGTCGATTACAACGGCAGTTCAACGGCCGACCTAGAGATGACCAACGTTAATCCCTACATGGCTCACGCTGACCTGCTCGCGCTGTAATGGACCATGGTACATGCAGTTCACAGTTCAATGATAAGTTATGCATACCAAAACATCATACACAACATGAGAGAAAAGTCACTACCTGGTTCGTTCCATGCGTGCTTTGTCGCAGGTCTCTCCTGAGGAGGGCAAATATCGTATCCTCAACAACTTTCCCAAAGGCACTTCATAATTCTCCAACTTGTACATTTTCGTGATTCCTCAAATCACCACCAATGGAGAAATTACAACCATCAAATTGAAGCTCTCACTCCAAGGAACAACTTTATAGAAGGAAGTTTTGACATTAGAGGTCATTTACTCACCTTAAATGCAAGCTTTCACTTTCTCTTTCTTGGCCAACAATGGCTGCACAAGAGAGAAAAGAGAGAGAGATGGAGAGAGGAGGAAGAAAATGATGATAATACTCCCTCCATTTCAGCCAAACAAAGAGAGAAAAAGAGAGAGAGAGAGAGAGAAACTATTAAAATATTACATTAGACTTTTCTCACTCTCATGCTTCATCTCTTCTTGCCACATGTCACAAGGTTATTGGCTCACACACAATAAATCACCAATTAGCCAATTTAATCCCTCCATTAGCCAATTAATTTCCCATCTCATACCCTCTTAATTAGTAATTAATCTCTTCCATTAATCACTAATTTAGAGCAATTCTTTCAATTTTCCCAACAATTATGGCAAATTAATTAATATTGCCACCAAAACACATAATTATTCCACTTTAATTCGATAATTATCCTTAATAATTATCATTAGCCCTTAATCAAAATTTGGGGCATTACAGAATGGATAAACACCAAATGAGAAAACTGTTCCTGATCATAAAAACGGCTTAAGCCACCACCTATCTTCTTCATAAAAGGGCCTACAGCCATGTTACTTGTGTAGAATTTTTCATCACCAGATGATGTGGCTTGTTCACCTAGATTGTTTTTTCCCCCACTTATGTGGATATGACTGAAAAGATTGATGTTATTGCATTTAAAAATAAACAAGAAATATAGAAAGAATTTGAGGAGTTCTGATGGAGAACATGATGAAGTGAAACAGGCAAGTTGGGTTGCAAGATGGAAATGAAGGAATGAGGTAGTTGGAATTGAAAGTGGAACCAGCCAACAAAGTGGGTCTCAAGAATCACAAGCCCACAAAAAAAACGAAAAGAAATTATCAATAGGATTATTTGGGACTTTAGAGTGTGTTCGGATACTTCTCCAAAAGTGGTTTTTTTTTTTAAAAACCTTGATTTTGGAGAAAAGTCATCCGAACACCCCAAAAAACTGTATAATCCCTTTTTCATTCAAAACCTTAGGCTATGTTTGGTACGAAGTAACAAGGGGTAGGGATAGGGATTGGGTGAGGGATTAAGTCAAAATATATCGTTTGGTACCAGGGATTGGGAATGCCACGAAAGAGGGATTGCTGCAAAGCCACCTCCCCCCTGGTTTTATGTTTTCAATCCCTGGATTCCAAAATTGTAGAGACAAAATTACCCTTGATTTAAATTTTTGCAGACAAAAATACCCTAATTTTAACCTAATCAATCTCTCTCACAATCACTCCCTCTTTGATTTTTCCTCGCCGGGGGCGTAAAAACCATCACTCTGCCACTATCCGTCCTTGCTTCACCTATGTCCAATTCCTCGTCCGAATTGAATAACCACTTCATCATGAGAAATCTACATCAACCAAAATTACACATAAAAAGCATTTTACAATTTACAATGCACACATAAACCCAGTAATTGTTGCGAATTGGGATTCTCTGAATTTAAAGGTCGGTGGAGTTGAACGACAGCCTGCAGCGAGTTCTTTGTCAACATGATGATATTGCAAAAGGAACAACTCCTCATAAAGGAGAAGGAACATCAGTTCTTCCAGTTTTGCCACTTGTGAACGTAAACCAAGAGGATGATGAATCAGAAGATGATGTTGGCCAACTAGCCCCCCGGTGACCACAAATTTCTGCATTATTATATGCTAAATCTTGCCAGAAATTGCTTTATAAGACCACAAATTTCTCTTACGATCTCATCATTTTAAGTAATGGTGTATATAACCATGATTCCAGGTCATCAAGAAATACTCATGCACAAAGCCAGAAGCCAGCCAATGACGAGACATTGCCGGTGAGAGTAAGTCCACTTCTTCCCCCTCCACCGGCCCCAAGGAAGCCTGTCTTCCATGACTCTGGGATGGTTGACTATCTAAGCGGTGATGCATACAGAACAGATGGTTCCTCTGTGTTCAAAGATTTTGACGCCCAGCCTGTGTTTGATGAAGAACCATCTTTCGTAAGCAAATCTTCAGAAAGCATTCCTCCACCACCACCTTCAAGTTATGATCAGAGGCAAAACCTGTTTGACCATCAAGGTTCCTCCTATGACAGAGTGGTTGGAAAAACACAGAATCTGTCTCTAAATGAATCCACCCCAACCAATAAACCGAAGCCATCACATGCCAGTTTCAAGGATCTAATAATGGACTTCACAAAATCCAAAAGCTCACCCCCTTCATATCCTGATGGGCAATTTAGCATTATGCTCTTCAGGTTTTGCTTCAGATTATCGAGCTGACCATTTGATGGTTGTTATTGTCCATGTGTACTTAGTCTACTCATTCAAACTCATATATTCACGCCTATTACTTGTATTGAATTTGGTGGCTTGCTGTCAATAATATTGGATTATTTTTATTAATGGTCTCTGATCTTTTTGTTAGTGAGTTCTCAATGCGCCAGAAATGTAAGATATCACCTTGAACAATTAGTGCTAGTTGTTAGGAGGTTAGTTAGCATATCTTAAAATTGTTGCCAACAAAGTAAGTTGCTTCTGATTGAGCTGTGACTTAAATATTCATTGTAAAATTTGCTTCATCAGCTCGCCTTGACTGATAAATAGAACAGTTCTTCTGGGGAATCCCTGGAATTATTATACATTATTGTGTTTAACTCGATGGCTTTAATGAAATTGGCATTAACATTCCATTTTAAGGAATCAAGCCAACTAGCTGTAGTTCTCTAGGCTGACTTAATGGCACGTGTTTAAGAGAAAAAAACTACCTAATATTTTTTGCTTTTTTGATGTTGAGTTCGTTTTGGTGAAGAAACCCACACCCGGGGGGGCTAAATTTTTGTTCTGAGTTCTCTTTGGAGTTCAACTGTACTGGTTCGATATAACAGATACCCAGCTAATTCCTTCAATCGATTGTTTGGAATTTTGGGTAGGGTATTGGTGTCATTTTATAATTAATATATGTTTATTAAATAATATTAGTAAAATCATTCCCTCTAATTACCACATCATACCAAGCATATTTTTAAAGTATCAAACCCAATTCCAATCTCAATCCCTATCCCAATCCCAATCCATATCCCAATCCATCAAAATTCAATACCACGTACCAAACATAGCCTTAGTGTTGAGGCCAAACCAAGGTTTTGACATAATCTATTTTTTTTTTCACTTTTTTCTTGTGTGGGCCCCACTCCACTCACTCACTCTCTCATCTTTTCTCTCTTTTTTTTTTTTTAATTTCGGTATTCTCTGGGGACTTTGTCAGCGTTTTTTTTTAATTTTAAAATTTTAATGCCCCCTCCTATTCTTAATATAAGATATATTTATCTAATTTGATTATATTAGAAAAATTAGTTAAGTTAATTAACATTACATATAGACAAATTTATTTCATTTTTGGTATTAATTATGAAATTTAATGTTAAATAATGAGTTAAGATGCATCATTTTTAATGCTGTCAGGGGTTTTCTTCTCTTATAATTTAATGTCGTTAGGTGAAATTTAACGGTTTTGTTAAATTTGGATCTTAACTATAATCTTATCTTTATATGTAATTATCATAAAGTTAATGTATTTTTTAATATTTTGACCATAAAAAAAATTATTTTTATTGTAACATCCAAACACTCCCTAACATGCAAAACGTGTGCGTGAGAGAGATGCATAAATGTGCAAAGCCCTCAGCGTACAAGTGGAGTTTAGATAGTGAGTAGTGACATAATGGGGACGAAGGATTGTGAATTGGGGACAGGCTGTGGGTCCCACACAGATGAAATGACTAATAAGGAAGGAAGGATAGGGTTATAAATAAGAAGGGAGTGCTGTATGACTATCAAGACATGTGGCCAGCAAAAGTTTGTGGGACTGGCCCCCTTGGCCCACGTTCCTTTGCTAATTTTGTCTCTTAACTATGCGTTTGTTGGTGGTGCCCACGAGTTCGATCATCATCAGTCACTTGCACATGGTATTGCTAAATGTAAACTTGTGTCAGCATGTTAAACAAACCACAAGAAGCATAAAAAAAGTGTAAAGAAATAAACCTAATAAACCATAAGACGCATAAAAAAAGTGTAAAGAAATAAACCGTAACTCCTTAAGAAGCGTCAAAAAGAAATAAACTATAATTGGCCAAAAAAAAAAAAGAAATAAACTATAAACCATAAGAAGCGTAAAAAAAGCTTAGTGTAGAAGGACACATGAATTTTTAGAATATTCTCAACAACATAAGAATGATATAATGATTTTCAGTAAAAAGAATCATGCGGTATAAGGTCGACCACTTTGGTTAAAATCAGAGATGAAGCTAAGCTTACTTGCCCTGGATGGTGGTTTATAGGAATATCTTATCATAATCCTACATGTCATTCTAAATTTTGATGGCTTATAAAGTATAATAACACTGTTTAATCTATGTAGTCGAACATATTTAATGGGATAAAATTTTGTTCCTATGGTAGTAAATTATAATGGAAAATAATTAGATCAAATTCCTTGTATCTATGTCCTTAAGTTTTCCAATAATATATGATCATGTGTCATATTTTTGAATTATTATCATTTAATTATAAACTCATATAAAAAATAATAAGACACATGATCATGTGTTATTAGAAAACTTAACAAAATATATATAAAAAATTTGATGTAAGTATGGTTTTATTGTTATAATCTATTATGACTTTCCTCTCTTTAATAAATAATTAATAAAACAAATTAGTGCTGGAAGTAATATTCTCTTTGCTAAAAGAAACTTTCATTCACTTCACATAAACAATATATACAGAGATCTAATCCTGCGAAGAAAATAATTATATTCTAAAAATAAAGCATAATATTGGAATTTGGTAGTTGTTGTTTTGCCCATATGAAGTAAACTCAACATGAAATTCACATTGTTCCCACGTTATTGGATTACAGTAATTGAGTAATAGCAGTATTATTGTATCAAAGAAAAAAAGCAATAGCATTATTTAAATAAAAAGATAAACCCCGATCAGATCGTCGATGCAATAGTTTTCTGAGTCAGTCCCCAGGACATCACACATTTCTGGATACAAACTCTTCCTTATCTCAGCATACGCTTCACCGACCCATTTCCTGTCTGCTAACTCCTCCCCCAGGCGGACCGGATCCTCCATCAGGCTCTCTGCGCTATCGTGCGCCGAATGCACAATTTCCATCTTCACCGCCTCCGCCGCCTTCACCTTCACGCCCCTCAACAAGACATCGCGCAAGGCGGCCGACGACCGGATCTTCGATCTCAATCCAACGGCGAAATTATCAGGAAGCGTCATCCCGAGGTTCACCTCCGTCGTGATCAGAAACCCTTTATCGCTCCTCATCAGAACATAATCATGGCTCATCGCGAGCATGAGACCGGCGGCGACGGCGTGGCCGGGGAGGACGGCGATTGTGGGCATTGGGAGGGAGATAAGTGCAGTGATGACCGGCTTGAAGGAATCGACCATGTGGTGCAGCCGATCGCGGGCGGCGGACTGAGACCCAGCGGCTTGGGCCCAGGTGAGATCAAATCCGGTGGAGAAGGATCGGCCGTGGGCTGTGGTAATGAGGAAGGAGCCGGGGGTGGCCTGAGAGCGGATTTGGTAGAGGGTGGAGAGGAGGGAGGCGATGAGGGTGGGATTAAGGCGGTGCTGGTCATTGCCGGTGAGGGTAAGAATGAAGAGAGAACCTTGCTTCTCGAGAGAGCAAATCTTTGTCGTGGATTGAAGAAAGAGTGAGCTCGGAGTCTGATATCGAATACCAAATTATTGTTGTATAAGTGTTCCGGAAGCCGGACCGGTCGATCCGGCCCGGAACCGGTGACTTAACCGATTTCAGTGAATGAATCGGTTTATTTTTTTTTAAATCGATTTTTTAATATTTTTTATTAAAATTTCATATTAATAAGCCTAAAATATTCAATTTCTTACCGGTTTAGTTTTGGTTTAATTTTGATTTAGCCTAATCTAACCCACTAACCCTTAACCCAATACCCCGACCGATTCAATACCCGATCACAGTTTTAGAGGGTGTTTGGATTCACTTAAAAAAAATGATTTTGGACTCAAACCATGGTTTTCTGAAAAAACATCCAAACACCCTCTCACAGTTTTGTTGAATGGTTTTTGACTGTGGAAACCATATTTCTCATGTACTAAAATCCTATCCGTCCATATGATCAAAAGCTAACAATACGCCCACCGTGAATTTTTGGATAATCTGAATGGACATGATTTGACACTAATAATCACAAACTTCAACTTGCCTATGTAACTACAAAAATAAAAAAAATTTAAAAAATACAATGACTTTGTAATAAGGCTTACAAAAAGGGAAAATCACTTAAAAACAATTTTAAAATAGGGAAAAGATAAAAATGTGATCTGAATTTACATATTCCTCTAGAGGTATTAATGCCTAAACTGGAATTTTTCAAATTGAAATGAAATTACATAAGTAACCCTAGCAGTTTTTAAAATGAAAATAGTGAGGGAGGCGTTATAAGAGCAGTTGTGAGTGATACATTACGGTTCGACACCGTTTATTTATTCTGGACCTATTATAACAATTATAATATAACAATCATTATATATTGATGCTTGATAGGGCCTTGATATGCTCATTGATGTGATAATAATTAACGGACACACATCAACAACCATTATAATACATGATAATACTTATATCATACATAACGGTTCCGCTTTAACAACTGTGATATATAGTTGACATAAATAACGGTTATCAGCTAAGAACCGTATTTATAGTGTCATACATAATGGTTTTTGTAACATCTAGATTTTTATTTATAGGATATAATTATAATTTAAAAATAATTATGAATTTATTAGTGATTTTTTGGATAAAAAAAAGAGGGAATTTTGGTTTAAAATATATTATAAAAAAATTATCATTGTAAAAAAAACAATAATAATATTATTATTATTAAAAAATGAAAAAAAATAAAAAAAAAAAATCAAAGTGGGCACCGAATTTAAAAAATAAATTAAAAAAATAATAATAGGCCACCTACCCCCAATTAATCACACCACCGTTTTTGGTGGTGGTGTGATAAGAAAGGGGAGGGGTATTATTTAGGAAAAATCCCTAAAAAGGAACCTTAAAATTATGAAAAGATAGAGAGGTGTTTCAAAATTGAAAAATCCTGTAGAGATATTTTTGACTGATCAGAGATTTTTAATTTGGAGAGCAAATGACCGAAATGACCCTCTCTTTATCAACACCTTCTGTCTCTCTCTCTCTCTTCTATCTCCTTCTCCTTCTCCCTCCCTCCCTCATCTTCTTCATTCTCGTCCTCTAGCTTATGACAGAGTTATTTGCTGTTAGTGAGCGGTTTTTGAGGAGAAAAAGAGTGGTGGGGATCGATGGGGTTGGTTGCACTGAGAGGGAGAGTGGGTCCGTAGTGGGTGTAGTCCATTTCATAAGGAAGGAAGGTGTCGACGAGGCTTATGATTCTGCCCTATTTTTCCATTGATTGAAGTAGAGAAAAGGTGGACTGTTCTGATGGCGAAAAAATGCCAAAGAAGAAGAACTTATATATGGGTTTCCTAACTTATGACATTTAGATAGTTTCCCAAATTTAGATAACTTTTTTGCAAGTTTAGATAAGTGTTTCCCCATATTCCCTGGAATGTTTGTGAACGTAGTAGGCAAAATCCCATGAAAATGTTAAGAGTTTCCCTATTTGATATAAAGCGTTTATCAATGTTTTATAATGATTTCATAAATTCAAACAAGCATTTCCGCAGGTTTCCCCACATTTTTCTTAGCTTGCTTGACAAAATCCCCTAAAAATCTTAAGGGTTTCCCCATTTGAAATAAGTGTTTATCAATGTTGTATAAGGATTTAGCAAATTTAGACAAGCATTTCCGTAGGTTCCCTCTCATTTTTCTCAACTTGGTTGACAAGATCCCCTGAAAATATTTTTGTTTTCCCCATTTGAGATAAGTGTTTAACAATTTTCTTTAAGGACTTCACACGATCAGATAAGCATTTTCGGACGTTCCCCTCCACTTTTTTCTCAGCTTGCTTGACAAAATCCCATGAAAAAATTAAGGGTTTCCCTATTTGAGATAAGCTTTTATCGATGTTATATAAGGATTTCGCAAATTTAGAGAAGCATTTCTGCAGGTCTCGCTCACATTTTTTTCAACTTGGCAAACAAGATCCCCTGAAGATCTAATAGTTTTCCCCATTTGAGATGAGTGTTTGCCAATGTTTTTTAAGCGTTTCGTAAATTTGGATAAGCATTTTTGCAGGTCCCTCACATTTTTCTCAACTTAGTAGACAAAATCCCTTAAAGATCTAACGGTTTTCCTCATTCGAGATAAACGTTTATCAATGATTTTTATGTGTTTTGCAAAATCGGATAACCATTTCCATAGGTCTCCTAACATTTTTCTCAACTTGGTAGACAAAATCCCTTGAAGATCTAACAGTTTTCCCCATTTGAGATAAGCGTTTATTATTGTTTTTCAAGTGTTTCACGAGTTCACATTTCTCACAACTAGCACAACAATGTCCCCTGATCTTTGCGTTTTTTTATTAATTTCTTATTACCAATTGTCAATTTTGTTTATGTATTTATCAAGTTTAGATTAGCATTTCCACAGTTTCTGTACTTTTTATCACCTTGCACTACAAAATCCCTGACACTTGCATGATTTTTCACAATATCGCTTAAGCGGTCGTCATGAAATGATTAGATTTTCCTATCTGTAGATAAGCGTTTCACTTGTTAGTTCACAACTTTTGCAGCTTTATTTTGTAAACATCAGCACGCCATGACAGTGCAATTGTCTTTTCAGATTCTATCTAAAGAGGACAATATCCTTCTTCTTCCACCCTATACATTAGTTTCAAATTAAAGGAGTGGACAACCTATACCCAAAAACCCTAACATACTGACATCTAGGCCTTATAATGGGGTATGACCTTACATAAACAACAATGGGAAATAAAATGACAATACCAAAAAACCAACAACAACAAACATTGTTCTAACATTTCAATGACAACAGGATATTAAGAAAGTGGTTCACCCTCATGGCTCTAACTCAACAAGTTGCAAATCAACATTCACAATATTTGATAAGGGTTTTCTCAAGTTCTGATAAAAGTTTCATAAGGTCGGATACCAATAAAGCCTGCCAATTGAAATTTCCCAACTTTCTGTCGATGATTTTATCAGTGATAAACCTTCCCTGCACTTTCTGGATAAGATTTAGAACAAAAAAAATCTCCCAAATCAAATAAAAACCTGAAATTCCAAATTCAAAATAATCACCTTCAAATCCTTGCCATACTTAGAATTCTCAGGATAACATCGTTCCTCCTTCGCTCCTTCAATGCCCCTGATTTTCTCGAATAGGACATTCAGTTAGTAGTGCCGAAGACCTCTTGCGCCATGTGACTGAATGAATTCGACGGCAGGGACAAGATCTGACGGCTAGTAAACTACCGTTGGAGACCCTGTCACAAGCTAGAGGATACGAACGAAGAAGATGAGGGAGGGAGGGAGAAGGAGAACGAGAGAGAGAGACAGAGACAGAGACAGAGGGTGCTGATAAAGATAGGATCATTTCGGTCATTTGCTTTTCAAATTGAAAATCTCTGATCAGTCAAAAGCACCTCGGCAGGATTTTCCTATTTTGAAACACCTTTCTGTCTTTTCACATTTTTGAGGTTCATTTTCAGGGATTTGCCCTATTATTTATAAATACCCCTATCCCTTCTTCACTTTGTCATAGAGACAAAGTGGTGAATTTTGATAGGAGGGAGTCGTAAAGTCTCAATTTTTATTTCTTTAGAGATCAATAAGGTACTTAAATTCATTTCTGATCACAAAATTTCTTTCATGAAAATGTTCTAAATAATTTTTTCTTTCTTATGATAGTAATTTTATACTGATTAGAGAAAATTTTAAAATTAGAATTTTGGACAAATTTAAGGTTTGTTAATATAAGGCTATAGAAATATAAAGGATGATTAATAGTTAATTTTAATCAAGTTACTTTTGTTATTTAGTTGGTATATGATTTTATAATGAATTTTATATATAATTAATCTATAAATAATTCTATATTTATTTTTAATCGATTAAATTTAGATTTAATAATTTATTTAGGTTATTGGAGTTATTATTGAAATTCTAATTAGTTTAGTTTTGTAGATTTTGGTGTCATATAAAATTATAAATTATAATTTGATATTAGAAATTAGAGTTTAATATGGTTTTAATTATGTGGAGGTTTCAAATATTATTTAATAATTGGGTTATACTCATATAAATTAGAAAAAGAGATTTAATTGATTTAGAAGGTTAATATTAATGATTTTATGACTATAGGTATGTTAAAGGCGAAACTTTAATTTATAAAATCGGATAATTGATGTAAGAATATGATATGGAGATTATTTAAGGATTTTAATGAGTAATTTGGGCTTATGAGGAATTGTTTATAGTTAAGGATTATTAAGAAAACTGAAATATTTGAGGATAATAGTTGTAGAGGAAATTGGATTTTCAGGAATTAAATTTGTATAAATTATTTATTTTAATGGTGCTTGTGGTTAATCGGGATCTACATCGATAATGTAGAGTTTTCTTATAATCATTGATTGCTCTTGTTTTACAACTCAAGTTAAGGTTAAGCTTAGAGCTGAGGTAACCAAGGTTAATTTATTTTATATACTTGTTTTGAACTGTAAGATGTTTTCTAAACCTTACTTTCATCTATACCACTCGTATGTTGTTTTGAAAGATTATATGAATATTTGAATATAAACCTAGTTTAGTGAAACAACGTATTTTCCAACCTGTATATATGAGCGTAAATTACTATTAAAATTGTTACTGTTGTGATGGTTATGATGTTTGTGATGGAATATTGTATAAGGGATGATAATCTGGTAAATGTTTTCAAGGACTATATTGAAATATTGTTTTTCTGTTATGGGATATGTTGGGTTGTGTGGTAGAGATATGATGAAATTGTGCCTATCGGCTCTCTCATTCCTAGCCCGGATTTTGAGTTGAGTGTTTTGGTCGGACTCCTCTATGTTACAGTATATCGGTGGTGGCATGGGAGGGGTAGTATTCTTGAAGTGACTAGCTAACCTTTGATCGGGTATACTAGCACTGATAGGCTGTACCACATCCAGAAGCTATAAGGAGTAGCAGGATCAATGAGTGGGGATGGTTATAATTATTGATCATATTATGTGAAGTTAATTATTGAGAATATTATTAATATTATATTAGTTAAACATGCTTCTCTGACTTACAATCCTTTCTTACATATTTTGTAAATTGATTTTGGTTACTGTGACCGTATGTCTCACCCCGTTGTTATAACTATTTTTCATGCGAGACCTCTAATTTGGCTAGAGGCCAAGGGAAGGATCCAGAGGAATAGACATTGAGAATCTTGTAGGCCTCTTTTGGTATTGGTGTTGTATTATTTTTTATATTGTCATCATAGGACATGTCATGCTTTTGAGATATCATATTTATTCTTTAGATAACTGTTTTGGTATAATTGTTTAACTTTTGTTAGGCCTGAGGCCTTATTTCCGTATTCTAATATTTTGGTGGACCTACAACCATATATGTAACCCCTTGTCGTAATTATATCCGAAATATGCAATTAAAATGAAATAGAGACCAATAACAATCAAATAACATTTTCAAAGCATTTTTACCAACCCATCTACCAGAAGGGGTTTTTAACAAATACCTTTCGAAATCAAAACAACCTGGTCTCACATTCACATTCCGAATACAATTACTACATGAAGATAAATCACATTTAAATATATCAGAGTACGTAAAATAATTCCCAGCCAATCCCGGATTCCATACATTGATCAAAGCCTTACAAGGCACAATCGCCCATACAAGCCCTCATACGGCGATTACATAAATCTCATCTCCATACATAATCAAATATACATCCATATATACATATCCAAATCCAAATAAGAATATCCAAATATACATCCCAACTATGATAACCAACTACCAAAATCTATAACCCGAAGTAGTCCTCGCCGCCTTTGCCTATTTGGTCTAACCTCGATCCACCTACCCTATCTAAAATGTTGGTAGGGGAAGGTGAGATTTGAGAGAATCTCAATAGAAAACAAATACCAATATGCATGTAAGATAAGTGTTTAATGCATAGCATGCTTGCAATACACAACTCATGCTCACACAATGACATAACTGCGAGCTCGATGTTTTAACAACATACTCATGGCCATAGCATAACTAGAAACAGAGCTATAATCATTCATATATGTTTCACATAATCAAGCAAAGCAATACACGCATCAATACAAAAACACAAATATCAAAGCATGCAAGAGAGGTAAGTTCCCTACACTCTTTCCACATGTGCTCCAGCACCGGTTACTCACGATCCGACGAACATCGAACCACGATCAGGGCGAATATTGACCCTATAACCAAAGCAAGGACATAGGGTTATTCTCTATTCCAAAACCTTACTTTCATATCACTTAAAGTTGGTTATCATTCACAATCTTTAGGTGGCTAATCAAAGCCTAAACACATACCTAAAGGCTTGAGAAAACTTGACAAAAGACCATCTTTTGAATCCTTAAAATCCCCTTTTTGACTGTAGCACTCGAGTGAAGATGACCCTACTCGAGTGATGGATGCCTTTTACTTGAGTGATAACCTCTACACTCAAGTGATGCCTCCTCAAGCACCTGAGTCCTACCGAGTGAAGCCCAGAAAGTGACTACCCGAGAACCACTGAACCCTTAAAATGGCAAGCTCACTTGAGCACTACCCCCAGCACTCGGGTGAGATAACAACACTTGCGAGTGCACATTCACACTCTTGCCAAATTGCCCACGAGTGTTGACCCGAGACGCGGCTCCAAGTGCCAAAATGCATGTTCACTCGAGTGACACAAAGTGCACTCGAGTAATAACTCTCATCACTCGCGAGTGAACCAATGCACTCTCAAAACTTCTAGATGCAAGTGTGACCAAAACAGAAGGGAAAAGGGAAGATACCACGCTGCACTCGAGTGAGAATCAGGCGTACTCGAGTGATGCTGATCAGAACCCAGAAATGCAGTAGATATCAGAACTTTCCCAACTTAACCCATATGTTTTCCAATGCTCCTAAAACTTTAACACAAAGCTATTCCAACATAATTTCACACAAGGAACACATTAGAAACCTCAAAACAACCAAAATCATATTACAATGAGATTTTCCCCATATAGTCACACTTATCACACACATTGCTTCATTCACAAAATTCAAGGTGCAGTGGCCCCTCTTTATAGTATCCCACACTCATTCAAACAACTCTTTTAGGGTCTCGGTTCTGGTTTGCATAAGGACAAGATCAGTAAGAAAGGGAATACCAGTACTAGGGGCATTATTAGTGTCGGAGAACGAAAGACTGACCAATTTAAATATAAAATAAAACTCAATCAGTCGATCGGTCACAGGCACCAGAGCAATGTGTTTTCCAGAAAAAATGATGCACGACTAAGGTCAAAACCCAACTAGGCAAGATAAAGTGAAAAATAAGGAGAATACGGAATGCATAAGAGAAATCATACCTTAAAATAAGGAGAACATAGCACCTGAAGAAATAAGACCTAGCTAGGGCTCTGAAACGAAAAAGCTAGTTAGGAAAATCAAAGCAACTCACACAGTTGTCAGACTGAAGTTCAAAGAAAGATGTGGAGGATGTGGTTCGCTGGAAAGTGACTATCGACGGTTAAAAAAGTCACCTGGAGTTGTGGGGTTCCAAGGATGATGGGTAACGTTCAACCAAAGACAAGCTTGTTAAGTGTAATAACTTGGGAATGTGAAGAGGCACAAGATAGCTGGTGTTTTAAAAGACTTGATAAAACTTGCTCACGGTTATAAGTGTATAATCGTTTGTATATGTAGCCTTTTCTTACAATTCTTAATTTACAACCATAATGAACCTCTAAATGAAAGTTCATGGTTTTACAACTCACTATCACTAGGTTTTGTAAATGGTGATGGTTTTTTCTTAACAATCATTAACTGTTAGACATTGTGTTCTAAAAAGTTATAGATTTTACACAATAATTGTTACTTATTTGACTTTTTAAAATAAATTTTGAAGTTGATTATTCAACCCTATAATACAAACAAAAAATTCAAAAAAAAGAAAAGAAAACACGAATGTGAATACACAAGCAAAAAATAAAAAGTTATGAGGATGAATGATCTACAACATCATCAAATTCATTCTTCTTTAGTAATTTGTTCACCTTCTCAATCTAGAGAGTGAAAGAGAGAGAGGTCAATTCCTTCAAACTCTTCCACATGTCCTTGTTGAACGCGTCCTTTAAAGATCATTTCTTTTTAATTTAATAGATGTGGAATGGAAAGGGTTACATTATAGAGCCAAACGTGTCCTTATAAATTGCCATGGTTAACATAAGTAATGGTTATTTACTAATAATCGTGAACGTGTTTCCTAAATTAGTAATGGTTGTTCACTAATAACCGTGAAGTAACAATTGTTTTTCTAATATTTTTGGGCTACATTGCCCTAACCATTAATTTTTTTTAATATTCAAAAAACAAAAAAAGCAGTAGTGGTTTTCAGTCATCACCACTACTACTGTCCTCCTCCTCCTACCCCTCCTCTTCACTCAGCATATCATTGATATCTAAGGAAGAAGATGAAGGGTCTGACTGGAAGTGATCATATACAACCTGATTATGATGAAGGAAGATGTCCAACTTCCTATTCAGACCGTGGGCGTGTCTATCAAGACACCTTGTGGAGCGGTTAAGGCTAGCCAACGTTTCCAGTAGAGCCTCCATTTGAGGAGAAGGTAGAAGAGGAGGAGGTGGTGGAGGAGCTTGTGGAGGTTGTGGTGGGTTTAGAGAAGGTGATGGTGGAGGAGGAGGGGCTTGTGGAGGAGGAAGATGAGGATGAGGAGGGTGAATAGACGAGCTATTTGATGTCTGACCATAATGAAGGAGAGAAGAACGAGGTTATGAAAATATGCTTTTTAGAAAATCACTAAGAACAAAAGGAATATGTCAGTATAAATAGAGTTGAATACTTTACTCTAAAGCATTTAACTTAGGAGAACTGGTACTTGGTGTGACCGAATGAGGTTTTTAAATGGTGCTTTTTAGATTTATTCTTTACATGACAGTTTTTAATTATGAATTGTCGTTTGTACTTTATGGCCAATAGATATAACCATTATATTTGTGTTTTCATTAATATAATGTTAGAAGATGAATCATTTGTAAGTGTTAAATAACGGTTGTGTTTTAAGAACCATCATTTTTCTAACCAAATAAGTGACGGTTATTAACTATAACCGTTATTTTTTAAATTTCGCGAATTCTGCCTTACAATACATAAGGGTGCGCATGAATAATCGTTACTTTAAAGCGTTACATATCTTTGCGCAGCATCCACCTCGATATACATGACGTTTATTCGATGTAACCGTTATTTATTAAGCGTTACATATGCCCAAATCTGTAGTAGTGTTTTAAATAAATATTGTATTATAAAATTTTTTTAAATTTAATATAATTTTTTTATAAAAAAAATAGTACTCTCTCCTATCTTAATATAGAACATATTTAGAGAGTTGATTATGGCTCTGTATATAAGACATATTTTGCATATTTATCAATATTTTTCTAATTTACCTCCATTGGTTCTCTCTCGACAATAATTAAGGAGGAAAGAAAGAGAGGAAACTAAGGAAGATGACCAGAGTGTTTTAGAAAATATGTCTTATTAATTAACTTAACTATCTTCCTTAATTTAATCAAATTAGATAAATATATATTGTATTTCTTCCAGTCCTAAATATAAGACCTAGTTGACTTTTTCTTGAGAGATTAAGGGAGCTAAATAAGTTGCTCAATCATATCATATGTCGTGTGTTATTAAATTATATAAATTTATAAGATAGGCAAAATAGTTTGAAGGAAAAAATGATAAATATAAATACTTTAAAATGATTTAATTAGTTTTTTTAATATCTTCGAAAAAGACAATTGGGTCTTATATTTAAGACTGAATGTAGTATTACGGACTGAAGGGAGTATAATTTTGGAAAAATTAATCTTTTGGTCTCTATAATTTTAACTGGGTTGTTACTCAATCGCTACACTTTGATTCAATGCAACTTAATCCTGATAATTTTAACTCGATTATAACTCAATTCTAGAACTTTGACTCACTGTAACTCAGTTCCTATAGTTTTAACTATTTTATAATTTAGTCCTTATGTTCTAGAATAAAGGTGGGGGACTATATTATAAAAGAGTAAAACCTATAAGGACTAATTCACAGTGAGTCAAAGTGAAAGAATTGGGTTATAACTCAATCAAAACTATAATGACCAATAGATTAATTTTCCCAACAATTTTTGAGCTCAAGACCCATTGGCCATCGAAATGAGGTGGTGTTTATGGTATACCAGCTTCACAGTTCAAATTAACCGTGAGACTGCCAAGCTGGATGTGCAAAGAAGAGCTTCTCCGAAACAACCTTGCTAAAAGTAAGATGTAATCCCATAGTAAAAGTTTACGTGACATCCAAAAATTTTCAATTGAGTTATTTGAAATTCATGATGGAGGATTAATCCTTAGTAATCAGAGTTACTTTCTTTGATGGATTTTTTATTTGGTCGAGATTTCTTTGATGAATTAACTGAAGGACAAAATGAAAATATTTTGAAAGAAAAAATTGCAAGTTTTCTTTCCATACCGTCATAATTCATAATTTTCATTGGTCGGTAAAATAAGTTTGACAAAATCGGTGAAATGCCTCTATTTAATAATTTTATTCGTCAGATGATCCAATATATTTTTATATCCAGAAAGTAAGGATAATCTACCGAATTTCATTTACAAAAAAGTTCAGCTCATTTTAATCAATAATAATATAAATAGAGTATTAAGTTTAGCTCATTTTCAGGTTAAAAAAAAAAGTTCAGCTCATTTTAATCAATAATTTTTTTAAATACAAACTTTTCACTGGTATTGGGAAAACGGGCCAACCTATTTGCGCCTGAGTCCAAAAAAAGTACAGATATTTGCAGCTCGGCCCGTTTAGTTAAGGCCAATGGGTTTCAAGTTCGTTTAGCATCTTTTTACTTTCTATATATTTGAAGACTACAATACCTAATTTAAAATATAAATATTATAAAAATTAAATTAAAATATCAAACATTATCTATGTTTAACAAAACATAAACACTAAGACCTAAGTCCAAATCAAAACTAAGGCCCACAATCAATCAACCACAACCACAAATATACAACTATAATCAAATAAATAAGTAGGTAAAGTCATAATCCTAAACTAAATCATCAAGGCTTATTTAAATAATATTCATCACTATAATATAAATAACATTATCATTTTTTTCTTTATATCTATCATGACTTATGAGGGACTGGGGTCTATATTCAATTAAGGTCTTATTTTTTTTTTTAAAAAAAGGTCAAACAGGTTTAAAAAAACCAGCCTTACAAGGCTATAGGGGTAGCTATTTTAAACCAATGATTTTATAAGATTAACTCTTTTAAGCCCAACTTTTTTTATAGACTCTAAATTATAAGTCCGATTCTTAACGGGCTGGGCGGATTTCCCAACCCTACTTTTCACCAACTTTCCTCAATCAAGTACTCCTATGATTTTTTAAAGTTTATCGTTATATTGGTGGGCAGTCGTGCAGTCAGGCTTAGATGTATCATAGATTCACAGTCAAATGCAAAATAATAAATAAGAATAAAAATGAAAAATGATGGGAAATTGTTAGGCTCCGTTGGGATTTGGATTAGGAAAATAGGAAGCACGGAGTATTTGTTATTAGTTCATTTTAGAATAAAAATGTTGCTTTCTCAGTTTCTCGGCTTACTTTTGTGCTTAAAGAATCTCTTTCCACCCAGGTTTTGGAACTCGAACCGAACTGACTGATTTGACTTGAAAACCGACGAACCGGCCAATAGATTGGTTAGGTTGTCGGTCCGGTCCGGGTTCTTATTCTAAAATTTTTTTTTTAGAATTTTATATTAATAAGTCTATAATCTTTAATTTCTCACCGGTTTGATCCCGGGTTAGCTTCAGTTTGATCTCAATTTAAACCATTGACCCTTAACCTAATACCCTAACCGATTCAATACCCGGTTTGGGTTCTTGAACCTTGCTTCCCGCACTCACATGGATGGCAATATTGGTGTATTTATTCGCTTCCCTCCTTAATCATAATTAGAGTATATAATTATTTAACCATCAGTAAACAATAATTTCCCTCCAAAAGTGACCATGGTGAAAATGTACTCTTCCCTTGGCGCCAAAACTGATTATAATATTGCAACTAGACGCCACTGACAAATTGGTTTCGCGCCACTTTGAATCCCTTTCAGAATCCATAATAAATTTCAACAGGTTCTTGAAGCCGCTCTCATTTTCTTTCATCGTCATCGTCTTCTTCGTTTTCGATTTTCCCCTCAGTGTTTCATTCTCATTATCATTTCTCAAGTCTCAGTTTCATCCTATCTTTAACATTCGATCTTTTTGCTGAATGCTATTTTTTGTATCTGCATGATGGATTTCTTGCGCGAATCGATCAAGAAGGTACGGTCACGATTCGATTTCGAGGTTCCTGAACCGGCAGTTCGCCTAGCCCTAACGGAGTGTCGGTTCGACGAGGACGCTGCGGTAGAGTTTCTCAACAACAATCCCGGGTTTCTGGCCCGGCCCGTCACGGTGGTTCGGGCCGTCAGTAGCACTGGCTCGAGGGTTTTGGCACCAACGCCGGTAAAGCAAGAGCGGTTTGGCGACTCACAAATGTCCGATGAAATTAATCTGAAGAGCAATGTGAAAGAGGAACCCGTTGATTTGGCGATTGAGGATCAAAACCCAGCGAATGTAGAAAATGGTTCCGATAATTCTCATGAGGTGGCACAACCGATCGAGGAGTTGAATGTGAGGAAGGAATCGGAGGAAGATGGTGTTTCTAAGTCATTGTCGTCCCAAACCCAGACGCAAGAATCTACTGGTAATCGGAAATCTTCATGGGAAGCTGAATATGAAGAGTTCCTTAAGGCTTCAAATACAAAAGTCATTTCAAAGGAAGAATATCTTAAGTCTACTGTGGAACAACAGCAATCAGTTCAGGCTTCTGTGAATAAGATATCGGAGAAGAAACAGGTGACTACTCCTGATAGCGATGAAGTAAAAATCGTCAACGAAGTTGGTTTCTTTCAGTGTTTTCGGAAATCTTCCCAGGTTAAAAAGAAAAACGTTGAACTTGAACTTCCTAGACCTCCAAACGTGGAGGATGGGGAATTTCCAGAATATCCAGACTGGTTTTTAGCGGGAAGGACAATAATCACTGCACTTTCAACTACCAAAGGGAGGAAATTAGTGGACAATGAGATTGTACGTTTCGATTTTCGGTCTGCATTTGCCAAACGCGACTCGAAATGGATTCTTCGCATTTCAACCGAGCGTTCCGGAGAGGTTGGTCTATTTTTTTAAAATTTTTTGAATAATGTATTTTGTTCTTTCCTTTAAATTTTATTAGCTTTTAATTATAATTATTGTTTTAATATAAATAGTGGTGATGGTGATTTTTCTACATACGGAATGAAACGAAGACATGAGAATTGACGGTGTTGAGTTTGTGATTCAACTTAGGTTGGACGGGTTAATATGGAATGGGCTAATGAGGTTGTCCCACTTGTTCGTTCTGCAAAGGTCAAGATTATAGGCCGATGCGTAGCTGCACCACCTGTCTTACAAATGATGCAAGATGTCATCTTGTGTGTAAGGTAAATTTCTGACTCTCCTACGGCTTATGGACGAATTCCTTAGTCCATATAAGTCACTTAAAGAAGAATTATTTGTCAATTTCACCTATAATCAATGCTTGAATGTGATTTCTTATTTTCTCTTTCCCTTAAAACCTTATTTAATACACGTAAAGTTGGAAAAAAATTTCAATATAAGACGAGTTTAATGAGCCAATTACCATCACTTGGTTATGGAGAATTAGTTGAAGTATATTGTGGGCTAGAGGGAGTACTGGGGAACCTGTTAAGCAAAAAAAGTTTTCTAGTTCCATTTGGCTATTTCATTTTGAATTGTTTTTAGCACATAAATTTAAAATCATTTATAATAATTTGAACCTGTAACTGGATTTGAGACAAAGTACCCGCAATGACAATAATATTTATAAAATTTAGATGCATAAGTACTGTTGTACTATCTAACAACTGCTGAAAAGGGGAAAAAACTTTTAGTCATTTTGTGATTCTATCTTGATAAAAATTTAATTGATGACTTCTGCAGCTTTTACATCCACCACAGCGTATTCACTTCAGAAGTCAATACTTCATGGAGGCTTGATGGCTCTACTTACATTGATCCTTCTGTTTATCCTCTTCCCACAGTGTTCAAATTGATAGAAATGAAGCCATATCAGAATGTAATAAACCTTTCTACATATTTACGTTTCTTTTCCTTTTTTTTTTCTGTGGTGGATTGTTAATGCGTTTTTATAATGTTAAATCAGGCTGCTTTTACCCCAGAGGAACTTAATTCTAGGAAACGTTTGTTTAGTATCACGGTATGTATAATTATTAACTGTGACCCTCTCATTTGATTTGATATTTTCATAAATCGTTTTAATGTTTGAATATGGTCAAGCTTGTGCTTCTCGAAGTCTTTTACTTAAGTATCATTGTGGTCAACGTACGTATGAATTATCATGCTTGCTTGCATTTAGGATATAACAAAACAATGAAGTTTGATCAAATTTTCTACCCAGTCTTTCCTTTATGCATTTTTATTCAATACACTTCCTGTCCAACATTTGTGTGTATCTTGTCACTGGTTTTTAAGTTCTTCAACATGTCAAGTTATCATAGCTTAAGATATAAGACACTTAATTCTATAAGCAATGTCTGATTACAAGAAGCCTGATAATGTGATGCTGCAGGGTGATAAAGATGAAGCTGCGTCAGATTTACCTGTCTTGAAACGGAGAAAGGGTTGTAGTCCTGATCAAGATGATGAACAAGCTGTGTCGCAGTCATCTTTGAATAAGCTTGTTGGAGCAGCTGAAGTCTACGACTTGGAGGTATGGAACTTTGATTGGTTGGCCAATTAATTATCATTTCATCTTCTGATTGACCTCTCTTTCTCGATTTATCACCAACCTTTGTGTAATTCTTGTTTTTAGGAGATGGAAGGGCCAAGCACACTGATGTGTGTTCTAAAGCCTTACCAGAAACAAGCGCTGTATTGGATGTCAGAACTAGAAAAAGGATCTAAAGCTCAGAATGCTGAAAATACTGTTCATCCTTGCTGGGCAGCCTATTGTATAAATGATGAGTAAGTAGAAAAGATAAAGAGGGAGATGAGAGAATAGAAAAAAGGGAAATCAAGTATTCTTATTTGCTGTGTTTGGTTAATTATACATGTTCAAATTGATCTCTAATGCTTTCTTACAGGAGGGTTCCCACTATTTATGTAAACAACTTCACGGGGGAAGCAACAACAAAGCTCCCACCTGCATTTCGATTGCCAAGAGGAGGGGTGAGATTTTCTTGCCTTTAAATACACTACAATTTACATTCTGTTAGAACAATTTATCTGACTTCAAAATTGTTGCTTTGTAGATTCTCGCAGATGCTATGGGACTTGGGAAGACTGTCATGACTATTGCTCTAATCCTTGCAAGACAAGGGAGAGGGGATAATGTTGGTCTTTCAAAGAGGAACCAAGTTTCTCGTACTGACCCCACATTCAAAGTTGATGGCGGCACTCTTGTTGTTTGTCCCATGGCATTGCTAGGTCAATGGAAGGTAAGTTTCCATTGTATTTTAATATTAAATAAAAATGGGTCAAATGTCAAAACCATTGATGTTGTCCTTTAAAATTTTCAAGTTTCATTTATGCTGCGATTATTCATTTGTATTTTCTTTCAATCTTGGAAGGGTGACATTTTATTTTCTGATAAGATAGCTTAATAAAAGTCTCATTGAATTCCACAGGACGAGCTTGAAACCCACTCCAAGCCAGGAAGCATATCCATTTTTGTGCACTACGGTGGAGATAGAACCAATGATCCTCGGGTGATCTCAGGGCATGATGTTGTTTTAACAACATATCGTGTCCTTGGAGATGCATATAAAACTGTAAATATTATGTTGCCTTATCCTTATTTCAATTCCTATAATTAGCACAGAGAAATTTCCTCATAGATGACTTTTGATACAGTATAGAGAGAACAGCATTTACCATAAGGTCAACTGGCATAGGGTGGTCCTCGATGAAGCTCATTCCATTAAAGCCTATAAATCACATGCTGCACTAGCTGCTTTTACATTGACTTCACACTGCCGTTGGTGTCTTACTGGAACCCCTCTACAGGTTTACGTTGTTTGTTATACGTATTATGTATGATAGTACATCATAATTGCAAGAGTTTTTTTGTACTTTGTGCAATCATTAACTAATTATTATGAAGAGGTTCCATGTTACTTGGCAAAATATTCCACCTCGATATGCCTTACTAATAAGGTACATGTTATGTATTGCAGAATAGCTTGGAAGACTTGTTCAGCCTCTTGTGCTTCTTGCATGTTGAACCATGGGGCAATTTTGCATGGTATGACGAAATGTTATTGCTAAATTTTAGTATAAAATTAAAGTGTAACGTATGTAGCTTGTACTCTTTTTTGTCTTTTTTCTTTAAAAAAATTTAAACTTTGCATCTCTGTAGGTTTAATAAATTGGTTCAACGGCCTTTTGAGAATGGTGATCCTCGAGGCTTGAAATTAGTCAAGGCCATTTTGAAGCCATTGATGTTAAGAAGAACAAAGGAAACAAAGGATAAGTGCGGCAGGTGATCATTCTCACTTAAAAATAAACTGGGTGTTTCTCCTCTGCAGCAAGTTTAAATTTTTCATCATGTTGATGTTCAATATGTTGTGGTATCCAGACCCATCCTTGTTCTTCCACCGATTGACATGCAATTGATTGAGTGTGAACAGTCAGCAGCTGAAGCTGAATTGTATAATGCTCTCTTCAGGAAATCTAAAGTAAGTTTTCCATCACTATCCCTGATATCGTTTTTCTCTCACTTTCATTTTTCTCATAATGTCATAATGTGATGAAAATAAACTTGGAATTAGAACCAAAATTTTAAATTAGACCCGCCTTAAAATTTTCCCATGCCATATGAACAGCATCAATTCGACCAGTATGTTGGACAAGGAAAAGTTCTCAGCAACTATGCCAACATTCTTGAGTTATTATTGCGGCTGAGACAATGTTGTAACCATCCGTTCCTGATCACAAGGTACGTAACTATTTCTCAAAGAAGGTCTTGGTGCAACATAAGGTGTCATGTTGTGTCTGATAGATGAATAATGTCATATAATTCTGGTTTTTCTCTTTATGATGAAAACTGGCTTTAAATGTGCAGCCGAAGTGACTCAAAGAAACCTGTGGACTTTGACATACTCGCAAAAAGACTACTCGAGTTCAATGCTAATTCTACAAGTCAGTGTGCATATGTTACAGAGGCCATAGAGGCTCTTCGCAAGGGTGAAAAACTAGAATGCCCAATATGTTTAGAATCTGCAGATGATCCTGTGTTCACTCCATGTGCACACAGAATGTGTAGGGAGTGCTTGCTTTCTTGCTGGAGTACCCAAATCAGTGGTCCTTGCCCTCTCTGCCGTCATAAGATAAACATAACCGATCTAATCAATTGTCCATTTCAGAATCAGTTTGTGGTTTCTGATGTTGAGAAGGACTGGAAGGAGTCTACCAAGGTATCAAAGCTTCTGGAAAACTTGGAACACATTGAGAGATATCGCCCCGCTGAAAAAAGCATTGTGTTCAGCCAGTGGACGGCTTTTTTGGACCTCCTGGAGATTGCTTTGAAGAAGAAAGGAATTGGGTATTTTAGATTTGATGGGAAACTGCAACAGAAGAATAGGGAAAGAGTTTTGAAGCAGTTTAATGAATCCAGAGGAGAAAGGGTAAAAAAAACATAAAATGAAATCCAAACCCTTCTCATTCTTTCTAATTGTAATGATAGGTACCGAATTTTTTTTAATTATACCCAATTTTCAGGTTTTGTTGATGTCACTTAAAGCTGGTGGTGTAGGTTTGAACTTAACTGCAGCCTCAAATGTCTTCATGATGGTAAGTTTAATGTTTATTCAACAACCTGTGGAGCTTCGTTTGACTTGATATTTGTTAATGTTTTCGGTTCATGAATATCTAGGATCCATGGTGGAATCCTGCGGTTGAAGAGCAAGCAATTATGAGAATCCATCGTATAGGACAAAAGCGAACAGTTCAGGTTAGAAGATTCATTGTCAAGGTAAGCTAAATGTTACTTTTCTCTGACAATGTCAAACCAACATGTATACAAGTGGAATAGAATTTTCTAATTTGGCTTTATGGAGGTTTCTTGAATTGACCAGAAAGTTCTATTACTGTGACATAATTCTCCCTCTTCATCTAGTCTAATAAAGTGCCATAGTCATTCATGCTTAGATTAACAATGATTTAAAATGTCATTTAAAGTTCTTGAACCTGCTACCACTTAATTTGGGTTTGGGTTTGAGTTTGGTCTCTAATTCTCCTGTTTTGTAGGATCATACTGGCCAAGTTTTTTCTTTTGCATCACACAACCACGCGTGCGCGCCAGAAAGAATTACTAAGGTCCCAAGAAAGGGATTTAATTATCAAAAAGTTCTAATGACAAATGAGCAATATAAACCTATTGTCATTTCCTACACTAGAATTGTCATTGCTTTCATTGCTTTCATCTCAGTGGGTATAGGACGTTTGGGAGATTAAATCCCTTCTTTGGGACCTTTAGTAATTTCCCCAATCCTTACATCTTGTCGGTTCAGTTGCCTAGAAACATCTTAATTTTTCTCCGGTGTCTGATTTGCCATTGATTGAACTAACTGGATTGACAATGATGGATCATATTGATCAAGTTTTTCTTTACAGTTAGTCGGACATCGTCCTTTTATCATTCCCTTTTATACAATTGATTCCTTCCTAGTTTTTGGTTGGTTCAGTTGTCTGGAAACATAACCTTTTTCTTCTGTATCTTAGTTCTGATTGAATGAACTAACCGGAAAATTTGCACTGTTGAAACTAAACTATAGGATACGGTGGAAGAGAGGTTGCAACAAGTGCAGGCCAAGAAGCAGAAGATGATATCTGGAGCCCTCACAGAGGATGAGGTTCGGTCAGGTAGGATTGAAGACCTCATGATGCTGTTCAGTTGAAAGACTTGGTCGAAATCTTAAATTATAACCAAAACTTGGAAAGAGGAGATTGTAGAAATCTCTGGTTTTGTTAGACAACATTGTGTTATGATATTTAAACCTCTTGAAACACATTTTTGCACATATAGAGGTAGGGTTTGATCATTGTGGAGGAGGCTTTAGTTTTTATTTGTTTGTCTAATTTGTTAAGAAAGAGGCAGAGCTAAGTAAGCCCCCTGGGTTGTCATTTGTAAATCCTTTGGCTTCAGAAGTATCTATTTTGAGAATCACTATTCTGAGTTTCAAGTGCATTATCTTTTCTGTTGCAGTTATTATTACGTTTATGTTAAGGGTAAATTACTGATATTATTATGTAGCACTCATTCTTCATTCCTATGTGGTTTGAACATTTTCATTTAGTCGTACTTCTGATTTAAAAAATTGAATGTTTGGATTGTTATTTGTAATTTTTTTCATTGGAAGTCATTAGAAATTTAAAATCAAGGACAACTTAGTTATCCTTAATTGCAGGTAGCTTACCAACCGACATTGATTTTAATGAAAGGGGTTTTGCCTGTTTAAATATGAGGTTTCACGTTCGAATATGTGAATATAGAAAATATTTTTGGAAAACTACTTTTTATCATATCCGACAATACTCAAATTTTATTCAGTTAGACAGCTATACAGTTTTGCATGAAAGCAATTGAATCAAACTTCCCTTATTGCGCCATTTAATTAGATACAACAGCCAAATCCTAAAGAAACATGAATGGCCTGTGAAATTATGCGACTCGGTCCAAAAAAAATTTATGACACACTCAACAAGAGAAACTTGAGCCTAATACATCAAACAAATTATAGAATACACACCAAGCCAGCGGGATCAGTTTCAGTGTTTGTGGCAATGATAAGCTCCATCGTATTCATCGTTGAAATGAGATTTTCATTGTTTAAATATAGTCAAAACAAACCAAATCTAAAATTTTTTTAATTAATGATTTTTAAATTAAAAATTTATTTCTTTTAAAAATTGATAATTAAAATGTTATCTTTATTTTGGATCTCTACCCATCAAAATAATTTTTTATAAAAAAATTGAAAATTTAAAAAATTAAGAAAAATTAATCTTTCAGTTTTCTAACTTTTAACTCACTTGTAACTCAATCCTTTTCCTATAACCCGAAGAAACTTAGATTTTGAACTTTTAATTCAAAGCTTCTCATTCAGTCAAAGTCCCTTATCTTTTATTATCTTTTTATATTATTATCATTGTCCTTGTTTAGTGATCTCATGTGGCAAAAAATTGTTTCCAAGTCGAGGCAAAAATTATTCCCACTCAACCCCAAGTATGCGACTCACCTACTCTCCAGTCTCCACCAGCTTCTGTCAAAAGTAAAACCACCTTCAAATCCGCCGGCCACTCTAGTTTGCCCAACACCGTCTCAGTTGGAATAATTTTTGCCATGTGGAGCTCAGTTGGAAACAATATTTTGTCATATGGGATGACTCAACAATAACAAGAATAATAATATTAAAAAAAGAAAGATAAGAGACTAAGTCATGAGTCAAAAGTTCAGAGATTAAATCATAAGCGAATTAAAAGTTTAGAGATTGAGTTAGTCATAAGCAAATTAAAAATTTAGAGATTGAGTTACACCGAGTTATAGGTGGAGCATTGAGTTAAAAGTTGGAGAATTAAAAGATTAATTTTCTTAAAAATTAATATAATCCATCCAAATTAAATCTAAACGATACGGAACCGTTTGAGCTCTTAGAACTTATTATTTTGATTAACACTTGAACTTATTATTCAAAAGAAGCAACAAAATAGTGGTCAAAGGAATTAATAAAGTGTTGTCACTTTTGGAAATTTTGTCCTAAAAAGCGTGTGAAATTCGATAGCCGCTTTTGGACAAAATAGTTAGACTTAACACAATGAGTTCTCCAATCCAACAAGCTTGATCACCCCATCTTCTTCCGTTCTTATCTTCGTTGTCTCCCTGGAAATGGATTGATGCTGAGTTCTTTTCAATTATAGTCTCATTCCATATCAAGTAACTGAATATTTGGGCCCCATGGTATACTTTATATGTATCTGTCCCTATCAGCAGTTTATTATAAACAAAGTTTGATACGATTGAATTCAATGGAGAATAGAGGTAGATTGCAAATTTCTTTACTAGTTTAGTTGAGTTCAAAGATAAAAAAGGGCATTCTAGTCATTTCATTCAACAAAGTTCCTAATAAAAACAATACTAGGACATTCTAGCTAGCTTCTTGCATTCATCAATTTAACATGGAAAATTTAAACATTTGGTTCTTAAAGTTTTAATTTGGTTATAACTCAATTCATGAACTTTAACTCATTTTAACCCAATCTCCATATTGTTAGCATTTAAAATGTTGGTTCCTACATTTTTTAGGAAAAAAGTTATAAGACAAAAGTTTAGAAATTGAATTATAATTGAGGCAAAAATAGGGGATTAAATGATTAAGTTTTTCTACTTTTTTAATAAATACTAGAATCCCTATCTTAGTAGAGACATTACATCAAACCTTATATAAAGGAATCCTAACTTTCATCAATATCTACCTCTTGGATAAAAGGAGGAGGTTGATCAAAAAGACAAAAAAATCTCATCTATGCTATGAGAGTATTTAGCTAAATGATTAACAATAGTTATGGTCTCTCTATATCTGTTAGTGACCATAATTTACAAATCTCTATGAAGAAGCATCCTAATATCATCCACAATATCCTTAAAAGAATAGTCTTTATCACATCCTCTTAACATATAATTAATGGCCTCTATGCAATTAGTAAACAAACTAATCTTCCTATACCCTTTGGACCAAGACAATTATAGGCCTTGAATACAACCAAATATTTTTGCAAAACCTGGAGGAACATTTAGTAGTTTGCAGCTGAAGCCTCCAAGCCATTTGTCATTTTGGTCCTGAAGGCAACCTCTGCACCCGCTCCTTCCATCCTCCAAGACTGAGTCATCATTTGCTAATTTGATGAAGTCTTCTTCCTGTTGATTCCGACTAGCATGAGAAAGACTAATCCTCTTCTCCGTAGCACATATTCTGAGAATATCCTTGTATAAACATACTCTAAAGAAACTGTGATGTGCATTCAATCTCACATTAGTCGCCTCACTATCAAAAAGCTTGTTACAGTGTGAGGCCCACGAATCCCAACAAAGATACCAGAACAGGGTTGGCCACGGGACCTTCTTCATATAGTCCTTGCCAATCTCATGAGTCAGATTCCATTTGATTCAATCCGCACCCCTGTAAAGAAGAGAACATATTCCATTTTTCTTGTTTGACCAATGATTTCCAACACTCCTTGATATTTGAGCAGTCTTGCAACATATGTATAAAGTCTTCTTCCATCTCGCATCCAAAAGGGCAAGCAACAGGCGTTTCCAATCCTCTTTGCATCCTCAGCTTTGATGTATGAGCTTCCATGAGAAGCTAACCAAATGGAGGCTTTAGGGTGTGTTCTTATTAGCTTTTGGAGAATAGCTTCTGGAGAAAAAATAGAGAATAGCTTTTGGAGAATAGATTATGAGGAGAATAGATTATAGGAAAAAGTGATTTTGATAAAATGAGAGTGTTTGGATGTTTTGATCAGAATAGCTTTTTTCATGGTCAAATTACTAAAAAGGACATTAACTTTTATGATAATTACATATAAAGAATAAACTTATATTTTATGTATTATTTAAGGGTTAAGATCCAAATTTAACAGTCAAGTTTTTCCTGAGGGGCATCTGGTACAAATAATTCTAGAAAATGCAAAAATAAAAATGAACAATTAAAAATAATGTAAATTTAACAAAACCGTTAAATTTAACCTAAAGGCGTTAAATTATAAGAGAAGAAAACTCCTAGCGGCATTAAAAAGGATGCATCTTAACCCATTATTTAACATTAAAGATCATAATTAATACCAAAAATGAAATAAATTTGTCTATATGTAATGTTAATTAACTTAACTAATTTTTCTAATATAATCAAATTAGATAAATAAATCTTATATTAAAGATAGGAGAAAACATTAAAATGTTAAAATTCTAAAAAAAATAAATAAATATATGCAGAAAAAACGTCAAAATAAAAAAAAAATAAAGATGAGAAAGATAAAGC
Organism: Inga oerstediana; assembly: GCA_963210345.1. NCBI lineage: Eukaryota > Viridiplantae > Streptophyta > Magnoliopsida > Fabales > Fabaceae > Inga > Inga oerstediana. The sequence goes on along the minus strand of OY723410.1, from coordinate 28,374,006 downwards.
ATGGGCCCACATCATACAAAAGACCAATAAAAATCAGAGGGTGGGGGCCACATCTTCAAAAATCCCAAAAAAATAGCTTCTCCCCAAAACCATCAAAACCATGGTTTTGGGGAGAAAAGGGATTATCCCAAATAATTGGGTGTTCGGCACTTTTAGCACAAAACCATGGTTTTGTGCTAAAAGTGCTTTTTTATAAAGCATCCGAACACCCTCTTAATCTTCTTTGAAACAGATAATCTCCATTGAATCTTTCATATGTTATCTGCAACCCGTCGAGTACCTGAAAAAAGAAAACGATATGCCAATTTTATAGAGAAACAACCATTAGTGGATGGTTTCTAGTATATTTTGTCATCTCCTCTCTCCTTACATGGGAGTGCACATAGACAATGTGATCAATTACATAGGGAGGAAACTGGTACTCCCTCTTCCCTCTATTCCACTCATCCCCTTCCAAAACATACTTAGCCACACTCTTATTCTGATAAATGAGATGTTCATATCCCTAAATCATATCAATGAGAGGCCTGTTCATTCCAGACCAATTGTCAATCCAGAAAGATGAAGATAAACCATTTCCAATTTTTCTCCCAATACCATTTCGGAATTGTCCTCAAACAGTGTTGATTCCTCTCCATGTTAGAGGTGAGCTCCTTTGCTTCTTAACATCCGGTATCTTATTCTCATCACAGTTATATTTAGCCCGAAGTACTTTCACCCACAAAGCCTCTCTATTGCATATAAGCTCCCAACAAAGTTTTATGATAAAAGCTTTATTATGTTTCCGTAATTTCCTAATTCCCAGTCCTTCTGGAGTCTTTTCTTGCAGAATCTAATCCCATAAGACTAAGTGTAACTTTCGACTGTCTTCATTATCCCCCCATAGGAAACCCCTACTGCTCCATTTCAATTCCTTGACTAATAATATATTATGTGACACAGTTAGTTATGAAAAGTGTGGCTCACTGTAAGCTATAAATAAGATATGAAAAAAAAAATCTTCTTATTTTTAATTTAGAAGCATGCATACACAAACCATTGAATGAAATAATTCATTATAACAAAGCTTTTAGTTATAACCCAGGTTTCATGCCACTAATCTTTCTATGTTTATAACCAAACTTGTACGATTTGCAACTCATCTCTTATCTTCACAATTGAACTATGTTCAATTGCATAAAGACATTTTCATGCATTTATTTGCTCTTTTCTCAAACCTTAATCATCCTGGTTTGTAATTTCAATAATATTTGGTCCCTTGAGTGAAAAAAATTTCCTTCCATGATCTTGATATGTCATTTTCCCATTGTAAGAGGACTAAGATTAGGGTTAAGGCACATCTCCTATCATATTGTTGTAGAAGCTATAAACAGCATACTAAAAAAACCCATATCCCAAATTAGATAATATTGAGATAAGGGGGTATTTGGACTAACTTATTTTAAATGATTTTGTATTATACACGGTAAACATGCTAGAGTAGTTTTATTCTGTAAAAAGTAAAAATATTCTTGAGGGTGTTTCCAAGTCCATGACCATGGGTCCTCCGCTAAAACCAAAGGGTGAGGTGGTTTATCCGACTTGTGGCGGTTGAAACGTGAAAATGTTTGTTAGACGCAAAAACCATAAACCATCAGCAAATGGACAACTTGAGGTTGGCCATCAGATTTTGACACAACGTTGCTGCGACAGTGACCCAACAAAACATTATGTAACATCATTGTACAAATCCAAATCCAATATCATTAATTATAATTAAAAAAACAACTCTTCTAATAATTTCACCATTACAAAGACGATAGAGATAACCTGCAATACGGGGGAGACACGTGTCATGATAAGCATTGGTCAGGAAATTGACCACACAGCCGACCAATTGGTTAGGTTTTTGTGATAATGGTGAACGCGAACGTGGGAATGATGCCGACGTTAACGTTGAAGAGACCACAATCACAAGGTTGACGGTCAAAGGGCCGGTGGTTTTGCTGATTTCAATCACTGGTTTGAAATCTTAACCTTCATCCTAAAAGACAACCAACTATTGTTATTATTATTATTATTAGCTACTCCTGACTTTTGACTGGAGATGATATCTGATTTTTTTTAAAAAAAAAAAAATTGGATTAATTTAAGAAAACCATTGTGATCCATGATTACCCGACCAAACTGGGTTCTATGATCAGTTGGATCTTCATTTAAACTTATTAGCAGCTCAATTTGAACCAGAAAACTGTTTTCATGGTTGAACCGGAACGGGTTTGGGCGTAGAAAAAGGCTGAGAAAAATTAAAAACATATAAAAAAAAATTAAAAAATTAACCCTTTAAAAAATTTCAATATAATGTAAGACCATTTGTAGCCGTATAACGTTATTTCATTGAATATTTCATATAGTGTGTTCATATGTGTATATATGTCTTGACCAGAAAAAAATTATGTGTGTATGTGTATAAAATTATTCTTATTAAATTTTTAATTAATTATTACGTTGTCATTTCAAGAAACCATAAAAATCCACATCCATTTAACTTTATCCTACATCACTTTTAAAATAATGATTTCGATAATATTTATAGCCTATATTTCAATATTAATTTGTGATCGATAAATTATTCTCTCCAGTTATAACTTTATTACAGTTATGTTATTTGCCAGTGCGGCGCCGGAGAAATGTCCAAATTTTCGTTGCGTTTACTTTCGGGTTGCCCACTCGTGCCCACCACTCCACTAAGCTCATTTACAAGTTTAAAAGTCTTAAATATAAGATAAAATTGATTTTTTAGAAGGATTGAAGAAATTAAATAAGTTATTTAATCATATCATATATTGTATATCTTTAGAACATATATCAGTTTATTAGTCAAACTAATTAGTTTAGAGAAAAAAATAAAAATATTTTAAAGTAATTTAATTAGCTTCCTTAATTTTTTTAAAAAAAATCAATTTTATCTTATATTATGACAAGAGGAGTAACTTGTTGTTGTCATATATAGTGCTCATTTGGGATAGCTTATTTTTGGACAATAAGTGTTTATAAATCGTGATTTACGGTATACGAGGTAAGTATGTGAAAGGAGTTTTATCTCGACTTACTTAATAAGTATTTATTAACCCCAATAAACAATACCAAACACACACATAGACTTGGTGTGCGTTTGGAATAGCTTATTTTTGGGCAATAAGTGCTTATAATTCGTGATTCACAGTATACGAGGTAAGTATGTGAGAGGAGTTTTTTCTCGGCTTGCGTAATAAGGGCTTATTTACTGTGCAAAAAGCTTAAACAAACATGCACTTGTACTTTCATCTCACGCTGCAAGCAAATAGCAATGCTCTTGCTAAAACACCTATAGGGCCCGTTTGGTACACTGGAATTGGCCTCATGGAAATGGAATTGGAGGCCAATTCCATGCTTTTGTTATGTTTGGTACAAATCTAGGAACATGGAAATCATTTCCATGTGGAGGCTAATTCCATCAAGATTGATGGAAATGATTTTCATGTCAAAAGCTAGGATTTGTCAATTCCACCCAGAAAAATCATTTTTGCCCCTCTCCTCTTTCATCACCTCCCAACCCATCGCATCATCATTCATCTTCACAAACGGCAGCGACCTCCATCAACAGGTGGTGGTGACCTTCTTCCCCACCCACCAGCGACCTTCTTCTCCATCCACCGCCACAGCCACCGCCGGCGAACTTCTTCCCCACCCACCATCGACCTTCTTCTCCACCCACCACACCCACCATCGGCCTTTTTCGACTTTGTCGTCTTTATCTTTTGCTCGACCTCCATTGATGAACCATGGCTGACCTTCATCTTAAACCCCAGACCAATGACGGTGACTTGTGCAAGTGAGCATCGATCCGTGACGGCAGTAAACTTCCAAATTTGCAACGATTTCGAGCTCCTCTTCCAAATCTGTGATGAGCTTCAATCAACAGCAAAGATGGGTCATTGGCGAAGAGTGGAGGCTTCTGGAGCTTCATCAAGCTCAACTGATTGATAAGCTTATTGATTTGCGATAGTGAAGAGTAGAGGCTTGTTGAGCTTTCATTTTTTCGTGGTGATAGGATTTTGTGGAAGATTCTTTTATTTTTTTAATTTAAGGGGATATTTTGGTATTTTCATACAAAAATTATATCTCATTTCCATGACATACCAAATACACTTTTAAATCTCATTTTCATATCCATATCCATTTCCATATCCATATCAATTTCCATCAAAATCAATTATGCGTACCAAACGGGCCCATACTGATTCATTTGATAAATTCTAGAATCTTCTAGATGAGAGGAGAACGTGTACTGCATTAGAAGTCTCCCCTGAAATATTTGGAAGCAAATCCTCTCATCATCTTATTTCTCATCATCCCTCATGAACCCATCTGAACCGTTGATTGGGAAAAAGAGCCCATATGGATTATTGATTGGGAAGAGGGGAGGAAAGTCGAAAGAGTGATAGCTTAATGACATGACTCATTTTTTATCTTTCAAATTGATTGGACAAACATGATTTAGAGATTATAGGCTTGTTTGTTTAAGCGTTTTGTACAGGAAAAACGCACTTATTACGCAAGTCGAGAAAAAACTCCTCTCACATACTTACCTCGTATACCGTGAATCACGAATTATAAGCACGTTTTGGATAAAAATAAGCCATTCCAAACACACACTATGAGAGATAATGAGAAAAAGGACAATGAGGGAAACCGGACCTGAAATATTTGGGTAGGACTAAATTAGTGGAACGTTGGGGAAAAATAATTATTTATTACTGAAAATAATTTTTTTGACTACACGGATCTGACACGCGCATGTGCGCGTCACCCTCACATTCACGCATGTGACTCTCCGTCTCAGTTCTCACATATATACCTCACCGAACGCATTTCTGTGTTCATCTCTCCAAATAGAATCTCTTTCTTCTTTCAATTTTCCCTTTTCGCCTTCGTCTCTGAATTTCTTTTGTACTCTTCAGATCCGTTTTCCGTTAGCCGATCCGACCCGTTCCTGAAGGACCTAAAGGATTCTCTTCTGTTAATCTGACCAATCGATACTCGCCAGGATGGCAGATGCTCAGATTAGTAAACTTAGCGACGGACGCCGGCGGCAACCGAGCCGGTTGCAGCGGCGTGCACCGTCATCTTTGTTGGTAAAGCGGTCGTGCGAGTGGAACGTTGCGATTCCACTTTTGTCGCCAACGACGGAGGAAGTACCACCGGTGGTGACTTCGACGGAAGGAACGCCACCGCAAGAGCTGCCGCAGCAACAGAAAAGGCTTCCCAGCGCGGAGCCGGAGAATGTGGTTTTCCAGAAGTGGCAGCATCCGGCAGCGCCTTTCTGCTACGATCCGCCGCCGTCTACGGTGGTGACTCCGTTTGTTCCGGTGGAGTTGTGAAGAAGATGGAGCACGAGGGAGGATGATCGGATGGTTGAGAATAAATCAGGATAAGATTTGACGGTGTATGTTTGGTGGAACAGCTTTTTCTGATTTTGCTTACGTAGGATATAAATATGAATATGATTTTACTAGAAAAGTAAATACATTTAGCCCATTGGGTATGATTGATTAGCCCATAGAATTTTAACCTTTGAACAAGAAACTTTTCAACTTCTGTTTTTTACTTTTCTAGATGATTGATGATAGATTTACGAATAACTTTTTTAATCTTTCGTTTTTTTAACTGCAAAAGCTAATAGTTATCACAAATATAAACTCAATGTTTTACACTATTTTTTTTCTTGAACTTTATGATGCACACAGATTTAGATCTAATTTCTTGTGTTCAATTCTCGTCTTGTGAAATAATGTTAAATATATAACTGGTCTCCAACAAGCAGGGATTAGTCGTTTCACATAAAATTTTAGCAGAAGTATTTTTCTGGGTCAAAAATTTTTAGCAAAAGTTAACAACACTGGAGTGTAATGGATGATTGTTAAGTATTTACAATACCTTGCATTAATTGTCGGCAGAAAAATGAAAAAAAAAAAGGAAGTATTTACAAGTTTATTGAGTACTCTTGATCTTGGGGCCATATGACTTTTTTTAGGCCAATTATACTTTTGATTTATCAAATTAATCAAAGAAAAGGGATGAGTAAATAAATCAGTTTTTCAAAATTCGTTCTTTTTAGGCCAGCTTGTGGCTCTATGTGGCTGGACTTGTTGGGTATTGGTCGTCTCGAGCCTAACCACATGTTGCTTTTCGCACTTCGGGTGATCCTGAACCAATCTAAGCATGTAAAAAAGTTATAATTTATGATATTAATGTTAAAAAATTATAATTTATGATATTAAATAAGAGATATTCAAATGAATGATATTTACAAAGTTGCCTATGCTTTAACAAAGATGAGGATCACTAAATCTTCTATGTTGAATATATGTCTGTCTCACCTTTGGAGCTTAATGGATTAAGATTGTACGGAATTAAATTCCCTTTGAATTTTATTTGTTTTAAATTTTAAGGGTGTCTTGCCTTCCCTATGTAACAAAGAGAGGGGCAGGTAAGGCCAACTACAAGGGATTGATGTTTTTAGGGTTAATATGCTTAAATTACCTTTATTTTGTTATCAAAAGTGCAACAGTAACGTAAAATATTTGTTTGGAGTAAAAGTAGTTATAAATTTTTAAAATTGGGGTAAAACTGTAACCCTCTACCGTAATTATATCCGAAATACGCGATTTAAAGTGAAATAGAGACCAATAAGAAACAAAACTACATTTTACAAACCCATCACATGACGGGGTTTTCATAAATACCTTTCAAAATTATTCATAACGTGGTCTCATATTCAAATTTCGAATATAATTACTATGCGAAGATAAATCACATTTATACCAATATCAGAGTGCACAATATAATCATCCCGGTAACCCCGGGTTTCATATCTTCGCTAAACAATCATAGGGCACATTAGCCCATACAAGCCCTCATATGGGGATTACACAAATCCTCTTAAATACATCTACAAAGATCGTATCCACATACATATATATACATCCAAATCCATTTATTCCCAACTATGATAACCAACTACCGAATCTTCAATCCCGAAGGAGTCTTCATCGCCCTTAGCTGCTCACTATATCCTTGATCTACTACCCTGTCTGAAAGGTTAGTAGGGGAGGGTGAGATTCGAGAGAATCTCAGTAGGATAACAATATCAATATGCACGTACGATACATGTTTAATGCATGACATGCTTGCATCACACAACTCATGATAACACAATGACAATTTGCAAGCTCAATGCTTCGAACAATATACCTATGGCCATAGCATAAATTGAAACATAGCTTCAAATTACACATAATTATGCAAAGCTAACACATATATCAAATACAAGCAGAAGAGATATGTTCCCTACTCTCTTTCCACGTATGCTCCAGCTCCGCTTACTCGCGATCAAAACGAAAACCGAACCACGTTCAGGGTGAACATCAACCCTATAATCAAAGCAAGCATATAGGGTTATTCTCTATTCCAAAACCTTACTTTCATATCGCTTAAAGTTGGTTACCATTCATGACCTTTAGGTGGCTAATCAAAGCCTAAACATATGCCTAAAGGCTTGGGAAACACTTGACCAAAGATCACATTTTAAAAGTCCAAAATGCTGATTTTTGGGGGTGGGCCGCGGCCCACAATCCACTGGTTGCGGCCCAAAATTGCCCAGAAACATTTGGGCTGCGGCCCATAATCCACGGGCTGTGGCCCAGAAAATCCAGTTTCCTGGCTGAACTTCCAAAAATTATAACTAATTCCAAAAAAATCTAAATGAGGTGATCCCAAAGCCAAATGAAAGCTATTCAAGTCCTCTACACAGGAAAAATATTGGCCAATACTGGAAATCACCACATAAATACAGAATTCCCAAACATTCAAGACTGTCCCAAAACAGAATCCATTTTCGACCTCAAACTTTGGACAGCTATAACTCCCAGTTCCCAAAACAAAATGGCACAAATTATATGTCCATTTTGAAGCTTGGGAGGTGCACTTTAAGACTGGAAAGTTTCATAATTTTCTGACTTCATTTGCCCAGTCAAAACATCCATACAAGCATACTGTCCAGAACAAAACTTCAAAAGACAGAATTCCAAATTTGCACAATTGGCTTCCAATGGTCCAATTTTCATATCAAACATCATTCTCACACAAAATTTCACAAGGAATCCATTGGAAACACCAAAACAACCAAATTCACATTACTTTGACATGTTTTAAACATAGTCACAACATGTCTTCACTCAACCATAACACAGTTCACAACATTGTAACTCTTCATTCCAAGTTCTCAAATCAATTCCAATGGCCATATCACACAACAAAATACCAATTTCACCACAATACACAAGGCAATTCCTCAAATCCAAAATCACATGAAAATCAGGGCAAAATTTGAAATTTACAAAGCTTAACCAATGATCACAAAACTTAAGTCAAAATGCTTCAAATACTCACCTCTTCCTCTCCCTCAAACCAATTCCTTAATTCTTCATCTTTCCACTTTTGCTCAAGCAACAAAACACCTCCTCTCACAAATCTAAAACCATAGAGATGAAGCTCTCATCACTATGAACAACTTTATAGAAGATGAATTGAGCATTAGAGGACAAGAAGCCAACCAAAATCTCACATTTTGATTCCTCTTTCTTCCCTTAAGCATGGCGCCATGGAGAATGAAGGAGAGAGAGAGATGAGATGATGAAATGAAGATGATGTTCAGTTTTTTGGGATGCCACAACCGACTAAAAAGTGAGAGGGAGAGAGGAAAAATAAGTTTGACACTTTGACAAATTCAAGGGCCCAAAACTTGCCAAGTGTCAACATTTCAACACACCTCCCATGAGCTCACATGAGTGCACCACATGGGATTCCACCCTTTGATCTATTACACAATCAATCTCAACCATTGATCTTGAAGTTACCAATGAGTTTCCTCTTCGGTAACCGATCAATCGGTCGGTAACTTTACCGTTTTGCCCCTGATTATGGTAATCTCTCTTGAATCACCATCAAATACATTTTCTCATTCATTTTCTTTCACAATGCGCCCTCCCCTCTATTTTAAGTCAATTTAGAGGTTAATCCATAATTGAACTTAAATACAGGGTTTTGGCGCTGTTCACAGCACAAACGAATCACATTGGGTGCCGACTCACACCATAATCTCCAAAAGGGTCCATTTATCACTAATGACATCCACTTTTGGAGTCATTAACCCTTAATCACAATTTGGGATCCTGCTAAACCAGGGCTTAGCAGTTCACTTATTTCAGGCTTATTCTCTAGCCTCGAGTCTCAAAATTCGGGGTATTACAAAAACCATTAAACCTAACAAATTTTCATCTATTACAATGAGAAAATTAAACTTTTGGCCTTAAAGATTAAATTCACTTCTAACTCAGTCTTTCAACTTTTGACTCGATTGCAATTTAGTCCATGATGTCTCTAAGTCATCCTATGTGACAAAAAAATGTTAAAAATTGTTTAAGTGGATTTTCCATAATTAAAAAAAAACAGTGTCGTGGTCCCCACCAACTCACATCACCCCCAACCTCTATTTTCCAGAAACCTTAGACATTCACGACATTCATGACATATCTTTTTGAAATACCAAAGGACTGGGAACGACTCATATTGGAGAACATGGTACCACTTATGATGCTTTTACTATGATAAAGCACCTAAGTATGCAAGAAAAAGCTATTGTCGAAAAAGAAATTTTTTAACTTTTGAATGATAAATAATGAATAGCGTTTCGATGGGGATGAAATTAGAAAAAGTTGAAGCACACCCATTGTCATGGATGCCGTCGATGCCCAACAAGGTTTATGAAAAGTAGAGGCAGAGGAGGATGCGAGTTGGTGGGGACGGGGACATTGATTTTTCCTTTTTTTTTAATTTAAACAATTTTTTGTAGTATTTTAACATTTTTTTGTCACATAAGATGACTCAAAAACATCAGGGACTGAGTTGCAAGCGACTCAAAAATTTAGGAATTGAGTTATAAGTGATTTATAACTTTAAGGACCAAAAAATTAATTTTTCCTATTGTAATAGATGGAAGTTAGTTGTCTCTAACAGTTTTGGCCCACATTTGCAAGTTTATGGTTATTTTTTCTCCAAAAATAGTTTATGGTTACTATTGCACTTTTGATAAAAATTGAAGGTTATTTTTACCAAAAATAAAAAATTGAAGGTTATTTAAGCACCACTTCACCCATGCTTTTAATGCTGGTTTTTTTTTTCCAACAGAATTGGTCTCTTGTACAAAATGACATTTTGGAGATGGTTGCATCCTTCTTGGATTCTGAGTTTTTGCTACAGTCTTTTAATAAGACAATCATCACTCTCATTCCCAAAATTGATAAACCTCAATCTATTAAGGATCTTTGACCAATAAGCTTGTGCAATGTGGTGTACAAGATCATTTATAAGGTGTTAGTAAATAGAATGAAGATTCCATTACAACACCTCATTTTACCCCACCAGAATGCTTTTCTTAAAGAGAGATTAATATTAGACAATATCATGCTTGCAGCTGACCTCATGCGTTAAATGCACAATTCGAGGCAAGGGAGGAAAAAATTGGCAACCTTGACGATTGATTTCTTAAAGGCTTTTGATCACTTGTCATGGGAATTTATATTGGTTGTTCTTGATTGTATGAATTTCTTTCAAAAGTGGATAAATCTCATCCATCAATGTCTTGGATCAGTCCAATATCACCTTCTCTTCAACAGTAAACTCTCCAGACAATCTGTCCTAACAAAGGTGTTAGACAAGATCTTCTATCTCTCTATCTTTATATAATTACTGCAAATGTTTTATCATGTCTAATTAACCATTTGGAAGAAAGAGGTGCTTGGGAAGGGATTAAAATATGCAATAATTCCTAACCAGTTACTCACTCGTTGTATATGGATGACTCCCTATTTTCCTTTGAAGTGTCATCTCATTGTGTTGACACTATGAAACATGCCTTAGAAATGTATTGTAGCTGAATGGGTCAATCTATTAATCACTCCAAATCTAGTCTCATTTTCAGCCTAATGTAAATCATGATCTTAAACTTCAACACTCTCACATGCTGGATATAAATTTCTCTGGGAGGCTAGAAAGTATATGGGTACTTGGATTGATCCAGGTAGAGAGAAATCTCTTATACATAATCATTCTCTTGAAGTTATTAATAGAAGAATAGAAGTTTGGAACACTCAACTTTTGTCTCAAGCATCAAGACTTCAACTTATTAAGTCAATTCTTTCCTCATTAGAATTGCATATAATGTCTTGTATATCCCTTTCCAAGTATGTTTGTTTTTGGGGCTCTTCTTGCAACAGAAGGAAAATCCATTTAGTGAAAAAAGACATCTTGTTTCAACATAACAATACAAGCACACAAACAATGGGTCTTGGCATCAGGCCTTCTCACTCTCAATAAAGCCGTTGTTGCCAAGCAAATTTGAAGGATTGTGTCCTCTCCGACCTCTTCCTTGATTACAAACACTCTCAAAAGAAAATATGTGAATGAGTCTTCTATACCTATGTTTATCACTCCTTACAAATTTTCTTGGTTAAGGAAAGGCATAATGGATCATGCTGACCTCATCTCGAGTAACCTTAACTACAGTATAGGAAATGGATCATTCATCCTATTAAATCACCCCTTGTGATGGCCCATGCAACCGAGATTAGAAGGAAGTGGCCACAACCTTTATGTTTCTAATATGCTAATTCATAATTCTTCTGATAAACTCTTCCCTTTGTGAAATAATGATATGATTTTTCCACTATATGCTCTTAATGTTGCTCGAAAAATCATCAGCACTCCAATTTCTTATATGAATATGCCTGATTAAGTCTTCTGGTCAATAAATGCTTCAGGGAAATATCTAGTTGAAGATGGTTTTTGGAGATCTTTAACTCAATCTCAAGTTGGGGTTTTCAATCCTTTCTAAAAATTTCTTTGAGCTATATCACTTCCAGTTAAATTCTTGCTTTTCATATGGAAACTCTTAATAATGCAGTCCCATCGATAGATATTCTCAGGCATCATCATTTAGTCACCTCTGGTTCATGTCAGTTTGGATGTAATGAAGAGGAGTCTTTACTTCATATCTTCTATTCTTGTCCCTTTGCTCAGGCAGTATGGTTTGCAAGTGCAGGAATTAGAATTGAATTATCTGGTTTTGATGCTTTTCAAGGAACTTTTTATGTAAGACTTGGTTTCTGGATCATAGACTATAAAGAACTTTTCTTCAGTTGCATGCTAATGGCAATGATTGTGTTATCCATAGGATTATCATTCTGAGTAATTCTTTATGGATGTGGAGAAATCAGGTCTTACATGAAGGAAAAACCATTAAGCCATTAAGAGCAGCAAATAAGATTATGTCTAGAATTAATTTCTATCAGATAACCTATGATGCAGAATTGGATTCCAATATCTGGGTGCATGTACCAACTGCAATCACTTCCCTAGAGATAGCACAAGAAGGATGGATGTTCACCATATATAAAACTTCACCATCTCACTATGAAACATGGATATGCTATCAGGGAATCGATCCGATCTTTCAATCGTCCCTTTCAAACTGTCCCTTTGTCTCTCTCAACACCCTCTAAATCTTGTGAGTCCAACTATGTTTATCCCCTCCCACCTATTCTCCTCATCGTCTCTGTAAAAGGTGACCCAGTGCACAAGACTCGCACTATAATCTCTGTAGATGTTTTAAAAACAATTAAAAAAAGAAGTGGGTCCAACCTATCATGACGGGCTTGGGTTGGCTAAACACCAACTAGATCAACCTAAAATATCAACTCCTTACTAACTACATTAACCTTTATTAATAGGTTATAAGTCAATTATTTTCCAAGTATATCAACTTTTATGGGCGTACTACATATGTTATCACTATCTATTCTCCCCTATCAACAAAATATTGCTAAAACCTCTCCTTTTTTTAATTCAAACCAAAAATAAGAGTCATTAAAATATCTTCATTCTCCTAGATCCAATTAACCAAACAGAGGATTTAGGCATCAACAAAAGAACTTTCTCAATTTTAAAGGCTTGGTATACTTTTTTTATTCGTTTTTTCTATATCTTTTCATACATTTTGTTGTGCTCCATACAATTTTTTATCTTGTTCCTTCATAGCTGAGCGGTCAAAGAAAGCAACGGCCAACTACATTATTGGAATTGAAAATGAAATTTGAAAACAACATATCGTTATTGTTTTTGCTGCTTTCGTTGTTGTTTGACTCTTCATAGACGTGAACAGGTGACTCAATCCAACTTTTCTTTCACGTATACAATTTATAATAAGTGATGTTATTTATGAAATCTCAACATCAATACTCATTTAATGTACGAGAACTTATTTATATGAAATATAAAAGTTTTGTTGGCTGTACTTTTGATGCTTGGATGCCAAAAAATGAATTTAATAATAGTCAAGTGAGTTGTAAATATTATTTTAAACTGCTAAATTTATCTTTTACAACATAAATGTCATTTAGTTAATTTGAATAAGTAAGGAAAGTACCCTATTAAAACCTTTACCTGTATATACAAAGTCTACAAAGTATTGATACTTTCTATATAAAAAATTTATCAGGTTTTTCTCACAAATAAAATTTTCAGTGAAGACTTTTTTCCAATTTATCCTGATAATTGTCACATCCCACTCTCAATCTCTTTCACCGCTGGGCCTCAACCCGAACCGTTAATAGCTACTGGAGACCTATTGGCATGACAATGTGACTCACAAAGTACTGTCCCCCCTAGCGGATTTCTTTTGCTTCCACGTCCCTTGAACACAAGACCTGGGGGTAAGTACGTGCGCTTGGCGAGAGATGCTACCAAGCGCACGTACTGACCGCCCTTTGGTAGCTGCTAACGGTTCGGTCTAAAATTTGGCTGGCAGTGAAAGAGGGGGTGTGACAATAATAATGCCACACATTACAAGTTTTGAATATTTAATCTTCATTTGATAACATAGTTTTATGACTTGTTTGAAATGATGATTGGAGTGAGTTTTCAAAAGCATTTTTTTTTTAAGTACAATTCATAGTTTATAAGGTAAGTATATGGGAAAAAATTTTATTTTGACTTATATGAACAAAGATACTTATGAATTGTGATTCTAAACAAGTACTTGAAGGAGGAAAATAAATCAACATAAAATAAAAGGTAAAGTTTTATAACAAAAGAGTGACAATCAATGTACTAAAAACCGGACCAGACAATGAATTGATTAAGATAGTGATTCAAGGTTTAGTAAGTCAAAGTCAACTTAGGGTTAGATCGATAATAATGATAAAAGATATTTTAAATAAAATGCATAAAAATATCTTCCAACAACACATATATAATATATGTTATAATAATATATTTACATATAATCAACATAGAGAAAGGACTAAACCCATTTTAAAATTTGAATCTTACAAAAATGACCGTAAGAGAATATTTTTATATAGAGTTTCTTGAAAGTTTCCGTAAATAAGCATTTGGTATTTGTTAGTTTTTGAGGGGATAATATTACAAAAAAAATTTAAAAATGGGGCAATTTCACCATTAGTTAAAAATACAAACGATCAATTATTTGTTCACTTATTATCCTGAACATGCCTATGGCATCCATCTCATCTTTTGTTTTCCAAATCAAATTTTTGAGTAGGAGAAAATAAAAAAAATTGCTTCCCTTCAAGCTCTCTCCAGCAACCACACGTCTCTTTGTCCTCCGGCTACCGAACCCATAATTATTTAAAAACATCATATCCTTTAGCTCAGTAAATCAAACCCAGAATTAAGCACCCCTGAAAAAAAACCTTAAATATTTTCAATTAGCGAATTCATCAAGATTCATAGGCACGCAAATGCAAATTCAGCCACCAAACCAATAGTAAGAATACTATATACAAACTATCAGAAAAAACAGAAGCATTATGAAGAGAAGGCAAAGGAGAAACTGTGAGATCTGAACAACCCAGATCTGGAAGGTCAAGAAACTAATGTAATCTCTTCAATTTCCCAAAAATTTCACTGCAAGTTTACGATGAATAGCCCCTTCAATATCCCAGTAAGCTTAAACCCACGAAATCCTTCAGCATGATTCTCGGATTTCTTCGAGTTTCCACAGTAGCAACAGCAAAAGAAGAAGAGGATTTACCTTCACCAGCGACGACCTCCACCGCCTCAACCCCACCCTCTTTATTCAGATCTAACCACCAAGATAGAAGATTGAAGAGATTGTGATGTTGAAGAGGAGAAGCTTTATTGATTTAGCTTCACCAACTACGCCAAATTAGTCTGTCGCCCGTGATCGGCTCCACCACATGGACACGCCGCCGGTCTCATGCTTGTGATCGGTAGAACCTGAATCTCCTTGACCAAAAACCTCGCCTAATCCTGAAGTTGGTCGTAGATTTTGACGACACTGTGAACGAAGAGGGTCTTACGGGGAGGAAGGATGGATGCTTTCATGGAGGAGGAAAAGGATGGAGGCTATCGGAAAGGAAGAGAGGGAGGAGACGAAGGGTTACAGAGGGGAGTGAGAGAGAGGGTGAGCTAGATGATGAGATAATTAGTGCGGTGTGACACATGTATATTTTAGTCAACTGTAACAGTCGAATTTAACGTTTTTAACGGTGAAGACAAAATTGTGTTTTTTAAATTTTTAGGGTAATATTGTCCACTCAAAATCTTTTACAGAAAATTTTGAAAAAATCTCTTATTAATAACTTATTTGTTAAATGGGACTTTCGTATGTAGATTATCTTCCGCGTGTGCAGAATATCTTCCCTGGTGTGCAGATGATCTTTCTTATGTGCAAAATTCTTCTTTGTTCGTGTGCAGAAATCTTTCCTACGTATGCAAAAATCTTCCCTACATATGCAGAAATCTTCTCTACATGTACAGATATCTTTCCAGATCCTATTTAATAAATAAGTTACCAATAAGATCCTTTTTAGAAATTCTCCCAATCTTTTAAGTGCTCTGTGCTCATTGTCAGAAATTTCTGCAGTAATTTTGTCTCTTAACTCTTTTTTTTTTGGACAAACTCTTAACTCTTTTATATATTATCATTTATCAATATATGTTATTAACTCTTTTTTTTAATTATTTTTTCTCTCTTCTTCCTTGCTCACTCGAACCGAACAAGGGACTGGATCATCGATTTCAGGTTAACTCGACCAATTCAGTCCAGGTTCAATACTATTGATGACAGCTAACGGATGCTTTTCAGTTATTAACTTGATATCCCATTGACTTTTCTATTTCTTTTTTTGATTTCAGACATCACAATAATTCATTAGAGTTGGATAAAAATAAATAATTCATTTGTGTAATGCAATAATGCATGTCTAACAAGGCTTAACTTCCCTAGTCATGTTTTTACATAATTGAATCCAATCAACACCGCACTTCTGGTTAAATTGACCCGCCAATAATAACTATAATAAATCTTTTTCCGTCATACTTATTACTAGCATTTTATTATCATTAATTTATTATAACTTCATAATTAGTAGAGGCTACAATGTTAATGGGCAAGAAAAAAAAAAGAGGCTAAAATGTTAAACAATATATGAAATCTCAAATTAACAGACTGTTTGGCAAATTAATGGTTTTATTATTTTTGCCCCATTTTAAAATGTTCATGTGTATTTTCACACAAAAAAAATTTTATGGTGCATGGTAAAATTTTGGGAAAACATTATGTGTAGATTTGCACTTTAACCCTAATAATTATAATAAAATTTTATAAAAAGCTAGAGTAAGGCCTACTTCATTACTGGATCAAATGCACATTTTCCCTCTATTTTTATGATTTTTTTGTTAATTGTTTTTAAAAATTAATGTTAAGTTATAAATCCCTGGACGTAAAGATCTGTGGATTGGTACAAATCAATTGAAAGAGGCTTCTTATTTATTGGATGGAAACTTCTTCATGGGCGCAGTTGTGGATGGACCATCATGTTGGGTCTCTCTCCGGTCTTCACCATGAGGCATGTTTATTTTGACGATCAGATTATTTATAAGCTGTTTTTTATGTAAATTGAGATACAACTCATCTCACATACTTACCTTATATACCGTAAATCATGATTGAAAAGCTATTTTTAAGTATTCCAATCGCTAATCCAAACGAGTATAATTATGGGTTAAGTGATATTTACAACCATCTAACTGCAGGTTTTCATCAGCACTCACTATTTTAAATTAATTTTTTAATGCAACTAGTACCCTGAAATTTTTTTTTTGTAACACTCAGTATGTTAAAGTAATTTTTGGTATATTTAGGGTTTTAAAATATTTTTTTCGTAGAGCTGAAATATCCAAAGTTTAGGATACTCCTTCATACTTAGAAAAATATTTTATAGGTAAAGTTGTATTGAAAATTATTTTAGGATCTAGATATTATTGAAAAAATACTTTGAGATGTTAAATGCAACTTAACCTATATATTAATATATAATATTAAATTTATTATACGTCACATTATTGATTATTCATAAATCAACATTGAGGCATTGAGCTTACAAGATGTTATATATGTTGTAAAATATGAACATTAGAGTAGGTGTGTTAAAGAAACGAGTCCCACATTGCTTGGGAATAAGAGAGCACAAGCCTATATATATCACTATACTATCTTGGGCTTGTAAAGAGGTCTAGAAGAGTGGTGGGCTTGCTCGCACAACAACAAACCACCAGAAGGCAAACGTAGTTGAAATCCAACGATTTCCCCACTTGTGTGTAAGTAAAATGTGGTAATGGCACTTTTTGTGAAAATATTTTTATTTATTTTGATAAACCTATGTTTTGAGTGCTTCAAAAATTGTTTCTCTTAGGGACGGAAAATTGTCAGTAGTCAACACTTGGCCAAGAGACTCATCCTGTTTGGTATATCTCCTCAACTATAAATAGTCAAGAGATGGAGTACTTGGGAGTACGAAAAAGGCCTCTCTTCTGTCTTATTTTCTTTATGCTGTTGTTGCCATTAACTTTTGCTAGTTTTGTTGCCTTCATATAGGTCAAGAAGGGTCTATTTAATCCTGGGCAATGCCGCTTTTTCTCTGCCGGTGGTTGCGGAATAACTCTTAAGGATAGTGTCCTCCGACATGACTCAGATTGTCCAAATTATTGTTCCCTCGTGCTATTCCTGTTATACTAGATTACTACTGTGTTTTCCACTAAAATCTTAAGAGTTATTCCCACCTACGAATATGGAAAATGATGGTGCAAACAATATCCCTAAGAATTATGATGCTAATCCTAATCAACCAGCAGTGCCTTTTGCAGTACCGCTTCTTAGGCCATTTCTCGATGCCTCCAAGATTGATGTCTTTGATGGATAAAATTTTAGGCATTGGCGGGAACGTGTTTATTCTTTTCTTGATATCTATGGGGTGGCTGCTGCTCTCGATCAACCAGAACCTTCATCAGAATCTAACCAAGCCACAAAGGATTTTTGGACATATGCAAATAAGGTTTGTAGACACACCCTCATAAGTACCAGTCTAATGATTTGTTTAATGTTTATTGTGTCTATAAAGAGGCACAAAAGATTTGGGGGTCACTTATCCTACAATACACTACTGAGGACACCGAAAAACAAAAGTTTGTTGTGGGAAATTTTTATGGATGGGAAATGGTCGAGGATAAAGATATCAAATTATGGATCAACGAGTATTATAAACTTTTAGAAGAACTCCTGACTGAAAAGATCAATCTGCCAGATGAATTTGTGGCAGGAGTCTTGATTGAAAAGCTGCTAGAAACATAGAATGATTACAAGTAATAATTAAAGCATAAGTATAAGCAGTTGTCATTGTCGGACCTGATTACGCACATTATTATTGAAGAGATACTAATAGAAAAGCGGTCAAAGCACCAAAGGGAAAGCAAATGACTGCAAAAGCCAATTCAGTGGAAGCAAAGCCGCACAACAAGAGGTATGACTCTAAACAACAGCACAAAAAGAAGTCTGATTACAAGCCTAATAATTCTAACCCCAAATTCAAGAAGAAAGGAAATTGTTATTTCTATGGCAAGCCAGGTCACTCTGCTGCTTAGTGTAGGAAAAAGGCAAAAATTGAAAAGCATAAAAGAGACGAAAATCCTGTAAAGCCAAATGTAAATTTGGTTGAAAGAGATGAAAATAGTGATAATGAAGTTATTGTTACAATAGCCTCTCAAGCCTTACTTGTCTTTGATGTGAAGAAATGGGTGGTAGACTCTGGAGCTACTAAGCACATATGTGCAATAAGGAGATGTTTGCCTCCTTCCAAGAAAGAGAAGACCACATTTATTTGGTTGAATCAAGAACTGCAAAAGTTCAAGAAAAAGGAAAGGTGACGCTTAAGCTCACATCAAGAAAGACATTAGCACTGAGTGATGTTTTGTATATGCCTGAAATTAGAGCAAATTTGATATCTGTAGCTTTATTAAGAAACTTTAGGATTAAGATGTCATTTGAATTTGATAAGATTATTATGAGAAAAAACAATGTTATGATAGGAAAGGGCTATTAGAATTAGGGTCTTTTTGTATTAAGTGTTGCTGAAAATAATGAAAGTGAATATTCTTCTGCGTACGTGATTGATTCCTTTTGATGTGTGGCATGCTAGATTAGGACATGTTAATAAGTCATATTTGAAAAATTACAAAATCTAAATCCAATTTTTGGAATTAAGGATGCTATGATAGATAAATGTGAAATTTGTGCAAAAACTAAATTGTTTAAAAGAACTCATTTCCCCAAACAAAGAGATAGTGAGTTATTATCACGAATTCATACTGATTTTAAAGATTTAAGACAAACTAAGACTAGAGGTGGAAAAAGATATTATATAACTTTCATTGATGATTTTTGTAAATATACTAAAGTATATCTATTAAGGAACAAAGATGAAGTTTTTGAAAAATTTACTTTGTACAAGGCAAAGGTAGAAAATCAATTAGATAGAAAATCCAAAAGAATTAGGTCTGATAGAGGAGGAGAATATTTACCATTAAATGACTTTTGTGAGAAGAAAGGCATAATTTATGAAATAACTCTTCCATATTCACCTGAGTCTAATGGGGTAGAAGAAAGGAAAAATAGAACTTTGAAAGAAATGATGAATACTTTACTTGTAAGTTTTTATGCATATGATAATTTATGGGGTGAAGCCTTATTAACTGTCTGTTTTCTACAAAACAGAATACCTCATAAGAAAACCAAGAAAACACCTTATGAGTTATGGAAAGGATATGCACCTAACTTGAAATATTTAAAAGTGTAGGGGTGTCTTGCAAGAGTTCTATTACCTGATCTTAAACAAAAAAGGATTGGTTTGAAAACTGTTGATTGCATGCTTATTGGTTATACTTTACAAAGTGCTGCTTATCGTTTTCTAGTTTTGAAAAGTGATATTTTAGAATATAATACAATTATTGAAACAAAAAATGCAGAATTTTTGGAGAATATTTTCCCTTTAAAAGTTGAGCATATTTCTAGAAGGGTTGAAAATTTGTCTGAACAAAATTCAAATAATGATCTAGTTGAAAATTTACGAAGAAACAAAAGACAAAGAAAAGAAACACATTTTGGAGATGATTTTTACACTTATCTAGTAGAAAATGAACCTAGGAATTTTTATGAAGCTGTTTCCTCTCCAAATGCATATTCTTAGAAGGAAGCTATTAAAGCTGAGATAGATTCTTTGAATGAAAACAAAACTTGGGTTTTAGTAGATTTACCTTCTGGAGCAAAGCCTATTGGTTGTAAGTGGGTGTTTAGGAAAAAATGTTTTCCTGATGGGTCTATAGATAAATATAAGGCTAGAGGTTATACCCAAAAAGAAAATATAGATTATTTTGATATATTTTCTCCTGTGACAAGAATTGCCTCTATTAGAGTCTTTATTGCTTTAGCATCAATCCATAATCTTGTTATTAACCAAATGGATATCAAAACAGCCTTTTTAAATGATGACTTAGAAGAGGAAATTTATATGGTTCAACCTGAATGATGTATAGTTCATGGGCAAGAAAACAAAGTTTGTAAGTTAGTTAAATCATTATATGGCATGAAACAAGCGCCTGAACAATGGCATGAATAATGTAGAAAGATGCATTTATACAAAAATTGTTAATGGTGATTGTGTAATTATTTGCTTGTATGTTGATGATATGCTCATCTTTGATGCTAGTTTAAATGTTGTGGTTGAGACAAAAAGTTTTCTTACTTCAAGTTTTGATATGAAAGATTTTGGGGAAGCGAAGGTAATTTGGGGTGTCAAAATCATAAGGAATGAATATGGGATTCAACTTTCTGAAGAACATTATGTTGAAAAGATTCTAAGAAGGTTTAAACAATTTGATGAAAATCCTCTAAGTACTCCTTATGATAGTAGTGTGCATTTGAGAAAACGCAAAGGAGATCCAATAGCTCAATCTAAATATGCACAAATTATTGGAAGCCTATTACATTTAATGAACTATACTAGGTCAGACATAGCATATGCTGTATGCAGATTGAGCAGGTATACTCACTGCCCAAGTAGTAAACATTAGGAGGCACTTATAAGATTATTATGATATTTGAGAGGTACCATGAATTATGGTATACAATATAGTGTATTTCTCATTGTATTACAAGGATACAGTGATGCTAATTGGATCTCAGATTCAGATGAGAAAAAATCCACTAGTGGCTATGTCTTTATTCTTGGTGTGGTGCAGTCACATGGAAATCAGCCAATGTAGGTACTTCAATAAAATTTTCATTTCATCTCTTTGAAGCTCCTCTCACAATCATCATCCCATGCATAATGTTGAGTTATGGGAAATTTCGATATAAACATTTCATCCTTTTTATTGTCATACCTCACACTTCCCCCGCACTTCCCCAATCGCAGGAACTACAAGCAGACTACGAGCGTGGACTCACCAGGATATCTACAGCCCCTCCAACTCAACCGCATTTCTTTTGCTTCCCACAGCCTCGAACACATGACCCTGAGGGCATGAGATTGCAGTCCTGACTAAGGCTACTACCATTGAGCTACTCATAATGATCAACAGGACTCAGAACACAACATATCACAACCACAGTTTCTGGCCTTCTCAGTTCAGTACTGCTTCTACTTTACCAGGGTCTACCAGGATCCCTGTTGTGCGACTACGTGGCCCAAAAATCTCACCTCTGCAAGCCAGAACTCACACTTGCTCACCTTGGCATATTTCCTATCTCGTAATACGTTTAACACAATTTTCAAATGTTGTTCGCATTTAGACTCACTCTGTGTGTGTATCAGTGCATCATTAATGAAGACTACAATGAACTGGTCCAAGTATGGATGGAAGATCAGATTCATGTAGTCCATGAACACAGTAGGTGCATTGGTCAACCCGAATGGCATCACTAGGAATTCGTAATGCCCATATCTGGTTTTAACAGTAGTCTTTGCTACATCCTCTGGTTTTACCCTACTCTGATGGTATCCCGATCACAAGTCGATCTTCGAGAATACACGGGAACCAGACAATTGATTGAGAAAATAGTCAATTCTAGGGAATGAATACTTGTTCTTAATGGTCACCTTGTTCATCTCTCGGTAATCGATATAGAGACGCAAGCTTCCGTCTTTCTTCTTTATAAAGAGCACTGGAGAACTCCAAGATGATACCATAGGTCGTATGAACCCTTCCTCAAGTAGTTCCTCAATCTGCTTCTTTAGCTCTACTATCTCGCTTGGTACAATAAGATATAGGGTTTTAGAAATTGGACCTGCTCCAGGCCTCAAATCAATTGAAAACTCCACTTCCCTAACTACGGTTGATTCGTGCCCCTCAGCATTTACCATGCAATTTAAACAAACTTCAGCCATCACAATTCGAATGCCCTTAGGTGTAGATCCAACTAAATCATACGGGGATTTATGCATCGGTAAACATAATCATCTCACGTAATTGTATGTAATGAATGAATGGCTTGTACCAGAATCATACATAATATGCACTAAAATGCCATTCAAAGAAATCTTACCTTGAATTAGCTCCGCAGAATTTCTGGCTTCTTCTTGTGTCAGTGTATAGACCCTACCAGAAGCTCTAGGTCTCGTCTCCTACTTCTGCTACTTTTGTGGACAATCCCTGGCCATATGTCCCGGCTTGTCGCAATTATAAACAGAATCCTGCTGTAAGATCTACCAGGGTGCATTGGCTTCTGGAATCGCCAACAAGTCTTGCTTCCCGTAGAACCCTGGCCTCCTCGGCCCCTAGATTGATTCGGCCTCTTAAGATCCCCTCTGGAATATCCACTCTGATCCTTTCGCTTCTGCGTTGAGCTACCGCTTCCAGAAGCACCTTTGTTTCCAGGCTGTGTTGACTAGCTCGACAGACTTTTCTCGATGTATCAGCACTCCTCTTCGCTTTGCTGAATTCCGTGAAGTGCTAGGAGATTAGCCTCTCCTTGAACTCAGGTCTCAGCCCCTCTATCATCACGTTCGCATTCCATTGTCCTCTGATACCGCTGACAAAATTCTGATATTGCTAGCACCATTCTGATACCACGGCACCCTCCTGACACCACTATTACAAGTGCATCTATCGTTGCTCTATGCATTGGAACCACCAATACCATCAACTGGGTATTGGTACTGCTTTTGCATGCACTGATATCACTACTTCCTGATACCACTGATATAATCTTGATACCATCCTGATACCATCCATACTACACTTATATCATCTCCAGGTGTACCAGTACCACCGATACTGCAATCTGGGTACTGATATCACCTCAGAGTACCCTGATACCCATATTCTCGATACCGTCGTTACCGTCCCAATATCGCTCTTCTGGTATCCTTGTTTCTACACCGTCAGAGAACGCTAAGTATCGGCCTCTCAGGGTATCGTTCTCTTGCAGCGCCCTATGATACTTGGCTGTGAGTAGATAGAACAACTCCATGTTCGGCTATAAATCATACGACACATGTATCGGCTCTGCCTGAGACTCGTTATTGCTCAACTCGTCCTCTGACATCTACTCCATATCGTAGTCAGAGTCATAAGCCTCCGATGCATCTCTGGTCTCTCTAAGTTCTGTCACTCTTGGTGACACCGGCCTCGGCTCTGGGCCGTATACTAATGTACCGCCATTTCCAAAGTATTCAATCTTCGGTCCTCAGTACGAAACACACTGGTTCACCATCGTCTCACTCGAACTATCCACGATCATGATCATCAGCTCACTTAGACCATCCATGAATAGTTTGGTCGCCATGCAAACAAAAACTTATCAGTATACAATTCTGATAATGCCAAAACCGCTTATTAGCTCTGATACCAAAAACGTCAACACCCGTTTTCATTTTGATATTCAAAGAGTAATAAAGACAGAATTCCATGGGCAAACAGAAAAGTACAATTATATTGATAAAAATATTCGTTTACAATCCCGATATCGTTTGTAGACGAAATACAGAAAATACAGCGGGAGTTTTAATGTTTACAAATTTCACCAAAATATCACAAAATAGACTAATTAAGACCACGATCTTGTCCTCACCTCGAGACACGTGTCGTTCACTTTTCGGCGTCTACGTCTTTTCCCTTTGCCCCACTGGTACCCGCTGAGGTATTTGTTTAAAAATAGGGTGAGATTCCGAAGAATCCCCGTAGAGACATAATATCGTTCATAGAGAATGCGAAAAGTAAATATGACATGCGCGAATGTATACACAAATTAATGAACAATATAAACACATCATCATCAATCTACACCGGTTGGACTGCAGCCAACTCCCAGAATAAGTGCATCTCTAGCACTAACTGCTCCTATCTAGGCAAATCATGTTGATTAATAAAGTGCACTTACAAAACAATGGCATTCACACAATCACATAACTTATGGCATAGTGTATGAAGGATAATGTCCCCACCTCAAAGCTTTATAATCCCTTTTTCTGGCGTGTCTCGTAACACGTGTCGTTCCGGCTTTCAAATCAGTCCTAAAATATTAAATGTACCAAGAATATGTCATAACCTATCCAAGTATCATTTTAGACTATTTCATAGTATTTATTGTGGTTATATTAGTCTATGGTGTAAGTTTACCAAAATGCCCCCGGGACCCCAGTCCGGCCCCTCCGTACCCGGCCTGATGGCACGTTTTCCCAAAATTTTAACCAAAGCTATTTTGACTTATTTAGGGATTTCAGTGGCGTTTTCGTAATTATGCTTTTTCAGCCTCTACAGAAAAAGTGCCCAACTGTAACCCCACCTATTTTTGGCCACTAAATCCAATGGAACCATTTATTTCATGAAAATCCAACTCCTACTACCAATTCTGGTTCTGTCCGAAATTATTAGGGAAAATGAAAAAAAATAAGGTTTTGTGTTTTAGCTCCCAAAACTTGTACTTTTTCACTTTTAATCCTTGATTAACTTACTTAAACACTTCTTAACCATAATTTAAAGGATTTTGGGCAGCATAACCCCTTAGAGTTATGAATTTTCTAATTTTACAACTCAACCCAAAAATCACAAAACCAAACAAAAATTACCAACAACAACTTCAATACACTAAGAAGTTAAGGTTTTGGATATTACCTCTTGATCCTTGGTGTTTCTCTCTCTAGGATGTCCTCTCTCTCTCCTCAACCTTGAAGAATAGCTTGCAAAACCATGATTCCCATGAAGAACAAAAGATTAGGGGATGAACTACATAATATAGGAAGCTTATTCACTTGAAAACAAGCTCTTACCTTAGCTCTTGCTTCCTCTTGCTCTCTAAATCACCAAGAACTCCCAAGCTCACTCTCTCTTATTTTCTTTTTGTCTTGGCCAAATGTGTGGATGAAAGAAGAAGAAGTAAGTGTTTTATTATTTTAGTCTTCCTTCTCCCTAGCCATTGATTTAATTTCTTCTTCCTTCATTTTTTTCATTAGCTTCCCCTTAAGTGAGAACCAATTTTCTTCCCTTGTTTGGTTCTTCAAAAACCGTCCTCCCCCCTTTGCTCCAACTAATCCATCCTTCCTCCAACTAAGTCAAAATGTGCATTTCACCATGTAATCATGTTTCTCATTCCTTCACTCAAGCTTCTCCATCATGTACTACATCATCATTCCATGTCGTGTACACTCAATCTTGGTTATCATTTCTTTCTTCTTGTGGCATGTGATCATATATTAAACATTTTTTTTCTTTCATGCATGGACGAAAATAATGAGAGGGAGGGAAGAGAAATTTTTTTTTGCTCAATTCCACAATTGACATAATTGATTTTATGTATAATCCCCCTTAATTTCCCAATTCTTGATTTATTCCACCAAGAATAATCCCATTATGCATTTTATTTTATTTTCCTTGATTAATTAAAATTAACTCCAATTAATTGGAAAATAATAAATCTTGGGCTAAATTGGTAAAATTATGATTTTGCTATCCCCTTTGTAATTCAATGCAATTTTTGAATTAATTTGCCCATTTCCCTATGAATATGAATATTTCAAAATTCACAAGATCCAAATTCATGAATATTTACCATTTTATTGAATAATTCAAATAATTACAATATATTTTTTGTGAATAAAATTTGGGGTGTTACAATATAGAAGTTAGATAACTAATTTATATAAATTAATAAAATTAATTATTTGTGAAAATGTAGGCTGATGTTTCTAAAATATTCTCCTTTTAAAAATTATTTACCATGTTTAACAATTAAAGATGTTTTCTACTTTATCCGTATTAAATACCTCCCTTAAAGCGTTTCCTACTTTCCTCATTCATTATTGAACAAGGGTAAAAGGAAAAAATTGTATTGCATGCAGTGTCATCTTTTATTTCGGTTGTTGGGCTTTGTGCTGTTTTCTTGCCGGTGTCTTCTTAAGAAGACCAAGGGCCCCTTTTTTGTTTCTTTTCTTGTGTGTTTAATCTTAGGCCCCCAAAGGGGCATTTTTTTAGTGTGCTTTTTATCGTTTTATTAATAAAATTGTCTTTTGATTTTTTAAAAAAAGATAAAAGTTGTGCTTTGTTCGTTTGTAAGGCAAAAAGAAGATTTTTTTTTTTACCCCATCTATAAGTCACGTTATTAAATTTTATGTACAAATGAATAAGTTTACCTTTCACTTATATTACATGGATTTTGTTCAGGGAGAATTGTGAAAAAATATCTCAGTGAGAACTTAGTTGTCAAATTGGATTTTGATGTGCAAACGATCTTCCAGGTGTGCAGCATATCTTTCCCTATGTGCATACGATTTTCTCTGTGTTCAATATTCTTCCCTATGCTTGTGCAAAACATCTTCCCCTGTGCGTAGAAGATCTTCCCCCACGTGCAGACGATTTTTCCAGGTCCCATTTGCAATTAATGTGCCAGTGAGGTCTTTTTCACAATTCTCCCTTTTGTTTATATAAGGTATCTTGTATGTTTTATTAATGAAAATGGTATAATGTATATTAAATAGGGTATAAGTTGGAAATTTGTTGAGCTTTAAAGTAAAGTTAATGAGGTTTCAAGTTTTTTGACTCAATAATACATGTTGGAAGTGACTTATAAATAGAATATATGGGTAATATATAATCAATGAAGCACTTTATAAAAAAGGGAAAATTAATTTGGAAGTTGTTATAGCTATTCGCAATGTTCTTTTTTGCTAAGCACATGCATTCTTCTATTGGAGGCAATCCTGTTTGAGGCACTGTTGGGTAATAAATTTGGGCACCTTTCCCAGCAGGGGATTCAAACCTTAGTTCGTCACGTTGCGAGATATTAACCCTTTCCGCTAGACGCAACCCCCATTAATTGATAGCTTTCCTCAAATTTAAATCACGTCTCTGTACCCTTTTTATTGGGCTCGTTAAGGTTTTTTGCTATTAGATCGGTTAGTTCCTCATCATTAGAAGTGTTAAATAGGTATAAACGATGTTAAAGTTCTATCACTGAGGACAGACATGTGGATTATGTCAACACCTGTTTCCATTTCGATAATCGAAGAGTAATAAAAATGAAATTCCATGGGCATATAGAAAAGTACAATTATACTGATAAAAGTATTCGTTTACAACCCTAAAGTCGTTCGTCAATGAAATACAAAATACAGCGGAAGTTCTAATAATTATAAGATTTCTCAAAATATCTTAAACATAAACTAATTATAACCACCAGCTTGGACTTTACCTCGAGACACGTGCAATTCACTTCTCTATATCTGCACCTTTACCTTTCGTCCCACTGTCACCCACTGAGATGTTTATTAAAAAAAGGGTGAGATTCCGAAGAATTCCTATAGAAACATACTATCGTTCATAGAAAATGTGAAAAGTAAATATAATATGCGCCAAGGTATGCACCAATTAATGAACAGTATAAACATATCATTATCATGTTTACATGTGTAGGGCCCAGCCCCACAATCTATTCTGGTTGGACTCTCGTCAACTCCCAGTGTAAGTTCACCCCGGCACTAACTGCCCCTCTCTAGGCAAACCATACTGATTAATAAAACACATTTACAAAAAATGGCATCCACACAATCACATGACTATAGCATGTTGTATGAAGGATAATGTCCCTACCTCAGTTCTTTCAATCCCATTTTAGTGTGCCTTGTAAAACGTGTCGTTTCCGGCTTTTGATTCGGTCCTAAAATATTAAATATATAAGAAATTTGTCATAACCTATCCAAGTATCATTTTAGAATCTTCCATAGTTTTTCTTGTGGTTATATTAGTCTATGGTGAAAATTTACCGAAATACCCCTGAGACTCCGGCTCGGCCCCACCGTACTCGGCCCGATGACATGTTTTCTCAAAATTTTGACTAGGGCTATCCTGACGTATTTTTGCCCAAGTAATCTATTTTATGGATCAAAATCATCAAATTTAATGTCAAATTATAGAAATGCCCTTGACAGCCCCGATTTAGGGTTTTAGGGGTGTTTTCGTAATTATGCTTTTTCCGCCTTTTCCGATAAAGTGACCAACTGTGACCCCACATATTTTTGCCTACTGAATCCAATGGAACCATCTATTTCATGAAAATCTAACTCCTACTCCCAATTCTGGTTCCGACCGAAAGTTTCTCAAGAAAAAGGGAAATTGGACTTTTGTGTTTTAGCTTCCAAAGCTTGTACCTTTCCACTTCTAATCTCTTATTAACTCATTTAAACACATATTAACCATGATTCAAAGAAATTTGAGCAGCATAATCCCTTAGGGTTAGGGCTTTTCCAAATTTACAAATCAATCAAAAGTCTTCAAATTCAACAACAATCACCAACAATAACTTCATACTTGTATAGATCTAAGATTTATGAAGTTACCTCTTGAGTTCTTGGATTTTTTCTCTCTAGACGTCCTCCTCTCTCTCTCCTTGAGCTCAAGATGTGTCTTCAAAATCATGGATTTCATGAAGAAGAGGAGTTTAGAGAAGGTTTCTAAGCAAAATGACAAGAGAAATGCTTAAGAGAATTAATCTTATCTTAAGCCTCTTCCTCCTTCTCTCTAAGTCTTATAAGTTCTTCAAGCTTTCTCTCTCTCTTCTTTCCTCTTGGCTGGCCAAAATGAGCAAAGGGAAGGGAAGGGAAATGTGTTTAATGAAATGCATCTTCTTTCTTCTGAGCCATCGATTTCCAAGATTACATCTTGTTATGACACTTGGCAAATGGATCTCATCTCCTTCTAACAATATCATTAGGCTTCCTGTTATATTTAAACTAATTGTTCTCCTCTTGGTTAGCCTCAAAAACCGTCCCCCTCTTGCACTTCTAACCAAATGAGTTTTCCACCAACTACCCCAACCTTGCACTCAAGTAATGTACCATTATCACCATTCCTTGTCCAAGAAGCAATACTCAATTGCAATTAGACATGTGCTCTTGGAAAATAAATTATAAACTAATATCATTCCATAGGATAATGACATTTGTCATGTTTAATTTCATTAATCAAATTTTCCCTCCATTTCTTTGTGCTAGGCGAAATTTCAAGAGAAAAGGGGGAAAAATTGTTTCAACATTTTCCATAATTCAATTAAATGAATTATGTATAATTTCTTCTAATTTCACAATTCTTGATTTATTTTACTAAGAATATTTCAATTATACATTTTCCTTGATTAATTGAAATTAACTTCAATTAATTGAAAAATAATTAATCTTGGGCTAAATTGGCAAAATATGATTTTTCTATTACCATTGATATATAATTTCCTTTTCTTGAATTTATTTGCTCATTTCTTCATGAATATGAATATTTTAAAATTCATAAGTTCCAAATTTCCTGAATATTCACCATTTTATTGAATTTCTTAAACAATTACAATATAGTTTTGATAAATATAAAATTTGAGGTGTTATAGATTAAAATTTGATTGTTAAGTTGAGCTTCACCATCTTCTACTGGTATTGGTGGATTCAAAAATACACTCTTCACCCTACCCTAGCAGCCTCATCCATGACACCCCTTATGGCATCGCCGCCACCGGCATCGCTCCCACTTCTCATCACCGGCAATTGTTCAACGGTTTCTTATCTCCGAGTTTCTGATTGTAGTGTCTTCTAGAAATGACGCTTCGCGACAATGATGTAGCAAGATTTATTCCTATAAGAACCCAATAAAAAGGAGGGACAATGTCCATGGATCTTATTCAAAGTTGGGAAAAGCTATATGGACCTCCAAATTAATTGTAATTGTAATAACAATGGGAAGTTAGTTATGTCTGTTTAGACATAAATAAGTAGGATGATTACAAAGGATGTTTGAGATCTATTAGCTTGTGATTTTAGAATTTTCACTTGTTTTTAAAGAGAGTTTTGTTGTTCAACATCCTCACACTTCTATTATTTTTAAAGGTTTTGGTTGGAATTAAGTATGATAAAACTTTGTTTTTTTAAATTTATATTATTAGTGTCTTTAGCTGCTTGAGCCTTTAAGAAACGATCATTGTTCTCTTTAGTGTTACACATATGATTTCTTTCATAGCGTTCTTGTAGTAGGATTTGCAAAAGCTTAAGTGCTTGTTTGTTTAGCTTTTCATAAGTGCTTTTATGATTCATGAGGTAAGCATGTAAGAGTGGTTTTGTCTTAGCTTACAGACAAGAGCTTCTGAAATCACTGTTTGGTTGTTTCCCAAACAAACAAAACCAATTTCAGAAGCATATTTACAGCAAGTCGAGACATGCCATTGGTGTTGTGTGTGTATTGAAATTTATAAGTGAAAATATCAACAACAGAGAGAAACTAGCCTAAGGCAACAAATGTATTGTTGACGGATTAGAAAATTTAAAGAATTTGATTATTTGTTGATCTTTTCCCCTATTTGATAGGAGATGGATGTCTCAATTAATTTCTTTCTCTATTGATTTCTCTTTCCATTTATTTTTAGGTTAAGGTGCAAAAATATCCATGAACTTTTGTCAAAAGTGCGCCCAACACCATAAACTTTTTTTAGGTGCAAAAATACCCATGAACTTGTCAAAATGGGGCAAAAATGCCCACACCGTTAATTGGCACAAACGTCCGTTTTGTGGGACCCACTTATTATTTTTTGAGGTGCAAAAATACCCATGAACTTTCTTCAAAAGTGCACCCAACGCCATAAACTTTTTTCTGGGCGCAAAAGTACCCATGAACTTTTCAAAAGTTTATGGTGTTGGGCACACTTTTGAGAAAAGTTCATGGGTATTTTTGCACCTCAAAAATAATAAGTGGGTCCCACAAAACAGATGTTTGTGCCAATTAACGGTGTGGGCATTTTTGCCCCATTTTGACAAGTTCATGGGTATTTTTGCACCTAAAAAAAGTTTATGGTGTTTGGCGCATTTTTGACAAAAGTTCATGGGTATTTTTACACCTTAACCCTTTATTCTTTAATGAATGTATTTACCATTAGATCAACTTTCAATGGTTGAGATTTAATAATATTAAATAATATTATTATAATAAAAATCTATCATGATAAATCTCAACCATTGAAAGTTGATCTAATGTTATATATATTCAATGGAGAGTAAATGGAGAAAGAAATCAATAGAGACATCTTCCCGCCCGCATTTGACGGGGTCAACAAATAAAGACAGTTTGCATCAATATCAATAGTTACAATAAATTATAGGATTAATCTTTGTTTGAAGAAATTGGAGATAATGGCGCAGAGACCAAACTAAAAACTGTTGAAATGCAATGAAGTTAAAATAAAGTTTGCTTATTAATTTATTACTGCCGAGTGGAAACTCAATTAGAGAATAATCGAACCGCTTGATGAGCGTCTAAACCAAACCTCATCAAATTAGGATAGTTCATATTTAATTTTTTATCTTTATTTTTTTAAATATTATTTTAATTTGTATATAATCTCTTAATTATAATTTTTTTTTTCAAAAAATTATTTTTCATTGAAATTTATTAGTTGAAAATGATTAAATTTGGATTGTTAAATCTAATGATATTTGAGTGCTTATCACTAGGGCTGCTCAGGTTGTCCCTATCCTGGTTGGTCCCGTCCGACGGGATTTGGCCTTGTCCTTAGAGTCTTGGTCTCGTAAATTAAATAATCCTTTTATTTTTTTACCTCTTTTTATTTTTATTGTGGTTGGGTTATCAAGGCGAATATTGTATTGTTTTCACTCATATTGAATGAGAAGTCTTTCCATGTAAATTGTTGTGTCTATTATATATTTTTTAAATATTTTATAACATAATTATCTTGACTCCATGTCACTGTAGTTGGAAAGATTTAAAAGGCTGCTTTCTTACTATAAGTAGTATGACCTTGTTAGTTGTTATATTGTTATGAATCATCACTTTAAAATATGAAATAAAGTACATTTCACTGATATCATAGCATTCTTCTGGTTTTTTTTTTCCCTAAAAATAAGGGTGAGACGGAGTCCGTCCTAATCCTTGTGCACCCCTCCTCATCATTTTGATGTTTAATGAGCATCCAAATTGGTTTTGAGAAGAATGGAAGGAGTTTCGTACTTATTAATTGTGTTTAAAAATTAAGGAAGTTTTCTGCTGTATCCATATTTTATCCATATTTAATTCTAATAGCTTCCTACTTTCCTACTTTTTTTTTTTTTCAATATAGAACAAGGGTAAAAGAGAAAAATTGTCTTGCATATAGTATCATCTTTTATTTCGGATGTTGGGTTTTCTTGTCTGTAACTTCTTAAGCCCAAACGGTGCTTGCTTAGTCTCTTTTCTTGTATGTCCAGTCTTGGGTCCCAAAGTTTTTCACTGCATATATCATGTAAAGGGGCCTTTTTTTTTTTGATTGATAACTGGAATTCATTAAGTTACAACTTAGAACTTAATACAAAGCAAAAGGGGAAACACCAAAGTAATCGTCAACGACCGTCTCCTCCAACGAAGGTGGTGGTTGATTAAAGAAAACAAAAACCTCTGCATAAGTATGCGCTAATCTAGCAAGATGATCAGCATTCCTATTCTGTTCTCTAGGAATGTAATTCAACAAAACATGCCAATCTCTAGACAACCATAGTCTAGCTTCTACAATAATAACACTGAAAGGGTGGTTTTGCTCTCCACCTCTCGTTAACAAATTGATAGCCTCAATACAATCAGTGTGGATCAGAATGTTTCTGTATCCTCTGTTCCAGCAAATCTGTAATCCTTGGATAATTGCTAAAATCTCTGTGATTGCAGGAGGAACTGTCAACAGCTTACACATGAAACCACCAAGCCAAGCTCCTTCCATATCACGTAAAACTCCCCCACAGCTGCATTGACCTGAGTCCATAGCCGATCCATCTACCGCCAAGTGTACAAAGCCTTCCTGCCTGTCTCTCGTACTCTGATATTCAGATGACTGGGAAGAGTAAAACTTACAATGGGAAAGCAGATCCTGATCGCAGCTAGCGCGAAAGAAGCTGGACTGTGCATCCTGTGAACAAAACTCAAGCTCCTCGCCAAAGACATTCTTGCATCTGGATACCCATATATCCCAACAGACATAACTAAACAAGGAAGCCCATTGGACTTTTCTCGTGAAATTTCTGCCAAATCCATGTTTAAAATTCCAATTTATCCATTCTTTCCCTTGTAATGATATGAATTTATCCCACAAGGTCGGATGAATTAAGGCAATCCATCGCTCCCGGGCGTTGCCACAATCTCTAAGCATGTGCATCATGTCCTCCTCTTGGTTACAGCCGAAGGAACAACTTGCCGAATCCAGGAGACCTCTCTGAGTTCTCAACTTTGCCGTATGTAATCGATCATGAGAGGCTAGCCACATAAAAGATTTGATCTTCTCTGGAATTGAGCATCTCCACAGTGTCCTCCAGAATGGCTCTCTGACAGCATGAGTACCTGCAGAAAGGAAATAATATGCAGATTTAACAGAAAAGCAGCCATCCGAAGAAGGCTTCCAGTAATACTTATCCTCACCCCTCTCCTCACAAGGAGGGTGGGCTCGCATAATACGATCAGTAACATGAGGCTGGAACCATTGGCTTAGCTTATCCCTGTCCCATTCTCCCAACAGATTAGTGT
Source organism: Inga oerstediana (assembly GCA_963210345.1). Taxonomy (NCBI): domain Eukaryota; kingdom Viridiplantae; phylum Streptophyta; class Magnoliopsida; order Fabales; family Fabaceae; genus Inga; species Inga oerstediana. The sequence continues at coordinate 28,339,464 of OY723410.1, read as the reverse complement.
AATCATTTACTTTAGCTTCCCTATCCACAAAAGCTTCATAACCAGGAATGAGCTCAATTAAAGGTCTATTCATCTCAGACCAATTATCATGCCAGAAGGAGGCCAAATGCCCATTCCCAATATTGACTCTTACGCCTTTGATAAACTTTTCCCATACAGCGCATATTCCTCTCCAAGCCGCAGATGAGTTTTTCTTGCGTTGAATCCTTGGCATGAAGCCAATGCCACATCTATACTTCGATCGGAGAACCCTAACCCATAGAGCATCTTTGTTGTTAAGGAGGTGCCAGCATAGCTTCATCAAAAAAGCTTCATTTTGTCTTCCCAATTCACGGATCCCAAGTCCTCCGTCTTTCTTATCTCTGGTTATTTGATCCCAAGATATCAAATGAAGTTTCTTTCTATCGTCTTCTTCCCCCCATAGGAAGTTTCTGCTTCTTTTTTCAAGCTCGTTCAGCATTCTTTTGGGAAATAACATTGTCTGCATGTAATACGATGGCAAGGCATTTAAAACTGATTTAACAAGAGTAGCACGACCGGCCAGGTTCAGGTATCTCCTTTTCCATCCTGAAAGCTTATTCCTGGTTTTTTCCAAGATAGGCATAAAAGTGATGTAGTTCGCTCTTTTGTGTATCAAAGGAATTCCCAGATATTTACCCAGATCCCCTGTAAGGCCAACTCCCATACTCCGACTCATACTTAAAGCTCTGGAGAAGTTCACATTCTTCGAAAAACAGACTTTTGTCTTACCTCGGTTCATTTTTTGCCCCGAAGCCTCACAAAATCTCTGGATACAATCTAACATCACCTCAACCTGACTTTCAGAGGCCTCCCCAAACAGAATGAGGTCGTCAGCAAAAAATAGATGAGAAATAAGAGGACCGCCTCTGTTCAGCTGAATCGGTGTCCACGTGTCATTATCAATAGCATCAAGAATTATATGGCTTAATCTCTCCATACACAAGGTAAATATATAGGGAGAGATAGGATCTCCCTGACGAATGCCTCTAGTTGAATTGAAAGTAGAAGTGACTTCACCATTCCATAGAATTTGAGAAGATGAGGTGGTAATACATGCCATGATAGCTTCGCACAATTTATCCTCAAGACCCAACATTCTAAGAGTATCTTGAATAAAACCCCATTCAAGACGATCGAAAGCCTTCTCTAAGTCAACCTTGAGTGCCATCCAACCTGTCTTGCCAGATTTAGTCTTCATTGAATGGATAACCTCCTGTGCCACTATAATGTTATCACTGCTCTGTCGTTTTATTAAGTGTGCTTTTTGTCGTTTTATCAATAAAATTGTTTTGATTTTGTACCAAAAAAATAATAAAATTGTCTTTTTATAAAAAAGAGAGAAAATTTGTACTTCTCTACTCTTATTTATAAGGTAGAGATAAGATTTTTTTGGTTCTATTTTTCAGTCTTGCCATTAAATTATACATATCAATGCATGAGTTTACCTTTAATTTATTTTAGCGTAGATTTTATTTTTATAAGGTATAATGTATATTTTTTTTATGAAAAGGGAATAGTGCATGTCAAATCGGGTGAAAGTTAGAAAGTCGATTATTAAGCTTTAAGGTAAAGTTATTGAGGTTTAAGATGTTCTTAGCTCAGTAATATATATTAAAAGTGACTTATAAATAGAATATATGAGTAATAAATAATCAATGAAGTACTTTATAAAAAAAGGAAGATTAATTTAGAGGCCCTTATTAATGCAATTCCTATCTATCCTATGCACGACTTCAAGTCCCCCCCCCCCAAGTTGCGAGGAACTCAATAGTATAGTAGCTAATTTTTGGTGGAATGGAAGTTCTATAGGAGGATGCTTTGCTGGCCAAAATCTTTTGGCGTCATGCAATTCATGTGGCCGACCCTACCTAGTGGGATAAAGTTTTTTTGTTGTTGTTGTTTTTGTTGCATGTCTATGGACCAGATGCATCTGGTTTGGCTGCAGCTTGGTGCAAGGTCTAATGGATCTCAGGTGTGATTTTTTCTTTTTTTTGATAGCTTCAGGTGTGGGACTCTAATCATTGATGATAAAACCAGATTGGACAGTATAGATGTTTCCTTGGTATGTTGGGTGCTTTGGAATATTTGGAAGCAACTTTGTAATGAAATGGTCTTTAATAATATGATGGAGAGTTGTCATAGAAGTTGCGAGAAGATCGAACATGGAGTTTAAAAAGGTATCGAGACCTTAATAATGGAGCATATTATGATAATTCATTGCTCCCAGAATAAGATGATACAGTGTAGAATTTATAGAGCAATATAAGGCAGCGTTTTGTGATACATGTGCAGTAGAATATTCAAGAAGAAGGACACGTAGCCCCAGACGAAACACAAATAAATGGGCTTTATATTTACAATCAGATGGGCCTGTGTTTCTTATTTGATGCTCTAAAAGAGCCATGAAGTCGAAGGGCATCTTGATGAATGTGAGACTTGATGTGTGTTTGGATTAGCTTTTTGGAGAATAACTTTTACGTATGAGATAAGTATGTGAGAGAAATTTTGTTTTGATTTGCGGAAAAGAATTTCTAAAACCGTGGTTTTGATGTTACCCAAACACCCACTTTCTTAAAGTTTGAAAACGTGGTGCATCAGGTGGCTTTGTAAATATGTCAACAAGTTGATCTTTGGATGAAACAATAGCAATTTGCAAGGTCTTAGCTGCTACCTTTTCTCTAACAAAGTGATAATCCAATTCAATATACTTGTTCAATCTTCAAGAGATTAGATTTGGTGCAAAAAAGACACAATAGTCACTAGTAGATCTTCTACCATCTATAATACCTCCCCAGTCAGCATCAGAGTATGCTACTAAATTCCTAGTATCAGAAGAAGAAGGAGGGCTAGCAGAAAAATTCTCATGATTATCATACGAAGGGAAAGGAGGAATAAGATACTCAAGAGTCTTGTTTGGAACAGCGATTGTCAATTGGGCTTGTTTCAATTGGGCTTATTGTGATATTACTTTTGATAAAAGCTAAATTATGTAATGTGATTTGTGTTTGGATTGGCGATTGTCAATTGAGCTTTTGCAAAAATGAAAAAAATGGTGTGTTTGGAACAGCGATTGTCAATTGGGCTTTTGTGATAATGATAAAAGAGAAATGTAATTAAAAATTATAAAAAATTTATAATAGTTTAAGTTGGGAAATTAGACAATTAAAAAAATGCACAATCTAATTAGAAAAATATTACATAACCAATTGTATCACATGTGCCGTACAATTTGATTTCTAATTGAGTCACGAATTTGAATCATTTTAGAGGAAGATCGCCTGCCATAATTTGTCGTGGAAGATTGTTCAGTTACACTATTATTTTCCACATCAACAAGATTCCCAGCTTCACCTTGGCAAAACACTATGTCTGCAATATCATTTCGCCTAATGAAATTATGAAGAGCCATTGTTGCACAAACAATGCGGACTTGTGTCTGATAATTATATTTAGGACGGATTTTTTGTTTTTGTTGGTGATAAAAATCATTTAAATAATTGAATCTAATGGGAGCCAGGAAGGAATAGTCCCCAGAGAGGGGCCGACTGTGTTTCTGGAGCGAAGAATGTGGTGACTCGTCTGATGTGGGAATGAAAGATGGACACGTGGTGGGAAGAGAATGATTGGGGGGATATGCTTTTGGTTTTGGTGGAGAATAAGAATAATATTGGGAATAAACTGAAATATGAAAATGATGGATTATCAATTTATCATGGCAAAAAAAAAAAAAAAAAAAAAGAAAGAAAGAAAGAAAATGATGGATTATTCTTGCCAGCTAAGCTCCTTCATTCACCATTATTTATATTCCTTATTTTATTCACTTCCTGTCCAACCCAAATCAGACTTTGGCCTTATCTACCACGTCACTCCACACACCAATAGGTTCTATTTTATGTTACGATATGATTGTTCGTTGCGGTATCGTTTTGATCCATCGAGCTTTTGATTAAAGCTCAAGTGGAGAGCTTGTTCCAATCGTGGATATTTTATCACAAGCCCAACATCACATCAGATCAACTAAACATGGAAAAAAAAATCACAACTACTAATTGGGCTTTTGCATGTTCAATTGGGATTAAGGGTGGCCAAAAGCTGCACCCAAACACACACTCTATTTTATGTTACGATATGATTGTTCGTTGCGGTATCGTTTTGATCCATCGAACTTTTGATTAAAGCTCAAGTGGAGAGCTTGTTCCAATCGTGGATATTTTATCACAAGCCCAACATCACATCTGATCAACCAAACATAGAAAAAAAAATCACAACTACTAATTGGGCTTTTGCATGTTCAATTGGGCTTAAGGGTGGCCAAAAACTGCACCCAAACACACACTTAATTTCAATATATGCAACCAAAGAAGAAGCAATGCACTTACGAATACTCATGACATAATCAATAGTATGAGACAAATATCTTAAAATCCTTTTGACAGCTGTCCAATGAAAATCAAGAGGATTATGCAAGAATTGACAAACCAACCTTCACAGCAAAAGAGATGTCTGGTCTAGTGAATGATAAATATTGTAAACTGCCAACTACAATTCTAAATAATTATCCATCATGAAAAGCAACACCAACATGAGTAGAGAGCAGAGAGTTTGATCTTGGTAGACATGGAAGTATTTTCAGTATTACAGAAAAGCATATTAGTCTTGGCAAGCAAGTCAGAGATATATTTTTGCTGAGACATGTATAAGGCTTCATCAGTAAAATGAAATTCAATCCCCAAAATATAACTCAACCGACCTAAATCCTTGACTGGAAAATATGTGTTCAATGTTGCAATTAAGTTCTACATTTCTATTGCATCAGATCCAAGAAGCAAAATATCATCCACATAGACCAAAATATACAGGGCAGAAGAAGCTGCGCGCTTAGTAAATGATGAAGTATCAAATTTAATTGGAATAAAACCTAACTGAGCCAAGCAAGAACTCAATTTTGAGAACCAGGCTCGTGTGGCCCACTTGAGACCATAAATTGATCTCTGAAGTTTGCACACATAGTTAGAAAAATCAGCATTTTTAAAATAAACATCTTCTTCTAGATTGTCATGAAGGAAAGCAGTTTGAATGTCAATTTGTCTAACTGCCCACCCAAAAGAAAAAGCAAGAGATAAAAGCAGACGAATGGTGGCTAGTTTAACAACTAGGGAGAATGTCTCATAATAATCGATGCCTGAGGCTTGATGAAAATCCTTGGCAATGAGTCGCGCCTTATATCGATCCAAAGAGCCATGTGATTTGTGTTTCTTTTGAAGCACCCATTTGCAGCCAAGAACATTTTAAGATGGAGAAGGAGGAACAAACTTCCACGTTTGATTAGCAGTTAAAGCATCAAGTTCATCAGTCAAGGTCATACGCCACTCTGGGTATCTTAGAGCTACCGCAACGGAAGTGGGTGCATCAGGAGGCGAGCTAAGAGACAAATATGCCAAGAAATATGCACAAAGTGGACCTTGGTTCCAACTTATTCTTAGTATAAGCCCATAAATGTCACCAACATGCACATCTAAATACTTTCATGAATGAATAATCAGGATTATAATTGAAAAGAAGCTGAAAAGAGGATTTATGATGAAGAAAGGCAGATGGTAAGCAGTTAATAGGATAGACTGCAGTAGAGAAAGCATGAGTCCAAAATTTGAGAGGTAAAGAGGCATGATTTAATAAGGCAAGACCTTATTCAACTATATGACGGTGTTTGCGCTCTACAGAACCATTTTGTTCATGGACAGGTTATGCAATGATTAATTCCATTGGCTTGTTAAATGTGATTAAGAGCTTGAAATTCTCCACGCTCATCTGTTTGTAAGAATTTTATTTTGGTATTAAATAAATTTTCTACCTGTTTTTGAAAGGCTAAAAAGGCAGTAGAGACATCTGATTTTGCTTTAAGAGGATAAAACAAGTGTATTTGGTAAAATCATCAACAAAGGAAACATAATATCTATAACAAGAGCAGGGCCCCAACATCATTGAATACAAGAAATAAACGATGAGGAGAACGATAGGGGGCAGAGGAATGGGGGAGTACATAAAATTTGGACTTATTACAAGCAGAACAAGAAGATGATTGTTGAGGAAGATTACGAAGAGAGTATTTGGATAAAACATGTCTGACAACTCGATAAGCTGGATAACCAAGTCTGTTTTGACTCCAAACCAAGCAGCTGGTAAAGAATTTGGTAATGGGTAGAGAAAATTCTTAGTTGGTCCTTGATGTAGAACCTGTGTTGTGTGAAGATCCTTCATAATAAAATGAGAAGAATAAAATTCAAAATAAACAAAATTATCTTGACAAAATCTTGCAACAGAAAAAGATTTTTGGATTTGTTAGGAACATGTAAAAAATCTGAAAGAGAGAATTTATAAGTGGGGTAGAGAATTGGACTGAACCTTGATTTGCAATAGGCATGGGAGAACCATCACTTATATGCACTTGCTCATGCCCCTTGTATAGCTCTGCTCTCAGATTCAGATTTGACAATTCAAATGTCATATGTTTGGTAGCACCCGTATCAAAATACCATGCACTACCAGGAACAGAAGAATAAGTTTCGTAATGAGCATGTGGAGGTGATAAATATGAATGATTGAATCTCTGATAGCAGTCATGACCAATATGATCGAATTTTTCACAGATATGACATTTTGTTGGCACGTCGGACTCATCACTCTGTCCTGACTGAGCACGAATTTAGTACCAAAACGGCCTCTTGAGCCTCTGTATGATCCAAAACGACCTGAGTGTCCTCTTCCACAGGAAAAGAAAGGACCTTGTGAAACTGACTCTGATGGAGTAGGAATAATTTTAACATTTAAATTCGTAGATATTACAGTAGAAGCAGTGGAATGAATTTGAGTGAGTCTTGCTTCATGAATCATTAAATAGCTCAAAACTTCCTCTGAAGACAGAGGTGTCAAGCGTGCGGTGAGGGAAGCAATGATTGACTCAAAATCTGTGCCAAGACCATTTAAAAGATATCTATTAAATCACTATCCTCAAGAGGTTTTCCAGTAGCACTTAAGGCTTCAGCAGTTAATACAGGCTTTCTGTAATATTCAAAAATAGTTTCTGATCCCTTTCTAAGATTCGTAATATGATTTTCCAAGATGTAACAACCTGGCTTCAGATTTTTTGGTGAACATATTCTCAAGAGCAAGCCACATAGTTCTGGCTGTCCTGTTCCCCGATTAATGATTCAGAAAGAGAAGAAATTAAAACAGAGAGAACAAACTTATCTTACTGAAACCATTTTAGATGTTCAGGATTTAAAGAACCATCAGGAAGATGGGTTGGAGGTTTAACAAAGGAACCATCAATATGAGAAAATAAATTCTTCCCATATAAATATGGTTCCATTTGAGCTCTCCAAATTGAGTAGTTTTCATTGTTCAATTTGATGGAAATAAAATGTGAAGGTGAAGATGATGATAGTGTTGCAGATATATTAGGAGTAGAAAGAGTACTAAGAGAAGGACTTGAGGCAAAACATGAAGAGTTGACGGCTCTATTACCATAAAGAAAGAGGTATCGAAACCTTAATAATGGAGTATAGTTTGATAATTTATTGCCCACGGAATAGGATGATACAGTGCAGAATTTATTGCTCAAGAAGGACATGAATAAACACAAATAAATGGGCTTTATATCTACAATCAGATGGGCCCTGTTATATTAACTTACATAATCAGACTTGGGCCTCTGTTTCTTATTTGATGCTCTAAAGGAGTTTTATTCTACTCATGAGGGGAACAAAACTTGTGAAGCAAATGCTTTTAAAGCCCAGAAACGTAACAAAGCAGTGTGCTGGCAACAACCTGCAAATGGGTTTCTTAAAATTAATAGCGAAGGAGCTTTTAATACCAGACCAGAGAATAATCTGCAGAGATGAGTTTGGCCAATTTATTTGGGGTTTTGTAGACAAAGTCAAATCCATCTCAGCTTTTTTGACTCAAGCCTATTGAAACTGACTGCCAGCGACTTCAGATTTTTGTAATGTCCTAGCAACCAGACCTCTATGATTGGCAGTGCACAAGTATATATTGTCCAAGACATTTTCAGTCTTTTCTCATCCATGAAGATGCTTCTTTCCATGACTAGGGATCAGGCTTAGCTTATTTCCTTTTCTGCTGTTTTTATTATTTCCATACTTCTTTGGATGTACTCAAGCTCCTCAACTTTGCATTTATTTTGGCAATCTAATAGAAGCATCTTTTGATTTAAAAAAAAAAAAACAGGCCTCTGGACCTTTTCCTCCCTTATTATTGGGTCCTTTCAGTTTTGCCGTTAGATTCGTTAATTCCTCATCTTTAATTCTATGTTTGGACAGAGAGGAAAGTAGGAGGGAAAAGAAAACTAAGAGGAAAAATTCTCAAAAATAGTATATATTTTTACCATTTATGGAAAATTTTCTTCTCAGTATTCTCTCCCCTATTTTCCCCTCACTTTTATCTCTATCCAAACATAAGGTAAAAGTATTAAATAGGTATAAATGGTGTCAGACTTGAGTGCCGCTTCCCTGCCGGCAATTGTTCACACTAGTTCCTCCCTGCCTCTCAATATCTAATTCTTGTTTCTTCCAAAATTTATTCCTACAAGGACCCAATGGAAAGGGAAAAAAAGTTCAGGGACTTGATTATCTTGACTCCATATCATCAATTTGTGTAATTAGAAAGATTTAAAAGGTTTCATTTTTCCTATAAGTAGTATGACCTTGTTAGTAGTTATATATATATACACACACACGAGACGGAATTGGAGTCGGGGGGTCCTTGAACACCTAAGCTGGTTTTTGAAAGAGTAACTTGTATAATGTGCTTTCAATCATCTAGAAAGACTACCTCATAATAAGATTTTACATTAATTAATGAGAAAATGCAAACAGAACATATATAAGCATAAAACTTATAATATATAAGATTGAAACAAAAGAGGTAGACAAGAGATAAAATATAAGAAACTGAGCATAATAAACTTTAACAAATAGCTAGCAGTAGTCTCCACTCTTCCACTATTTTCCTGCCGGCAGCATTAAAGTCGACTGTGGTGGCTCCGGCAGTGGATGCTCCGGCTTCGGAGCCAGTTTATGAGGGCGTAACAATCCTCGACTATTAACAAAACGGTAGCAAAATCGTCACATAACTCTATCATCTTCTCCAGGTTGGAGTCCATCCGCCTTATCACACAATCAGAGAGAGTCTAATTAAGTAATAAAAGAAAAGAATAAAGAAACAAATATGAAGAAAATAGATGCATGCATTTATATATATATATATATACTTCCTCCGGTCCTAATTCCGGTCCTAATTATAAGATAAAGTTGATTTTTTTGGAGAAATTAAGGAAGCCAATTAAATTACTTTAGAGTCTTTATATTTTTATTTTTTTCTCCAAACTAATTAATTTGACTACTAAACTAATATATAATGTAAGGATACTAAAAATATAAACACTCTAAAGTAATTTAATTGACTTCCTTAATTTCTCTAAAAAAGTCAACTTTATCTTATAATTAGGACCGGAGAAAGTATATAGGTAATGACTGTACATAAGGTAATCTTCTGTTTTATCTAACAAGCGCAAAATCCCCCCGCGCTTTGCGCGGGTGCATCAACCGCATCACATCAAAGCATAAAATGACCTCCCACTCATCCGATGTAGTAGGCACAACATCACACACGAATTATAATAACCTTTCATTGGGTACACAGAACATCAATTAACAACACATTATCCACTTAATACAATGGGGCAATGCGTTCTTCCAAAACATCCGTTGAAAAAAAATTGGTACACAGACACACAAATTGCATTTGCTTAGTACAACATAATCTCAACCCCCCTACAAATTATGCTCTTCACAACAACTTCATGAACTTGAGAAGAACATTAAACAACCAACAATTAAAATAGCAAGACAAAATAACAAAACGACACAAAAGATGTGTGCACATGTTGAAATGAATGCTACCCAATATTTCTGAATATCTCCCTATAAACTACATTAGTGGTTGTATTTTTAGGAGGATTACTCCCATGATCGATAAGAATTTTCAAGCCATCAACATTCTTAACCCTTGATAATGCAACATATAATTGCCCATGTGTAAACACTGGTGTAGGCAGATATAAGCCAACATTGTGTAGAGATTGGCCCTGACTCTTATTAATCGTCATTGCAAATGACAAAGCAATAGGGAACTGTCTTCTCTTCATTCGAAACGGAAGTCTAACTTCTGAAGGATTCATATCCATTCTGTGTATTAAAACCTTTTGATCCGGGTTTGACCCATTCAATGTAATAGCCTCAATAACATTTTTTCCAAGAAGTGTGATACGTAACCTGGTACCATTGCATAACCCATTGGCTTGGTCGATATTTCGTAACAGCATTATAGGAACTCCAACCTTGAGATTAAGACTGTGCCTAGGCAAACCTGAACAATTAATCGTATTCAGAAACTCAGTTGTGTATAGATCTTCAAACCCGTCAACATCTTGTGATGACTTACAAATAGTATCACAACTATGATATTCTATCAGTTCACCTGGTAATAAAGAGCACATGTACTCATTAACATGGTTGACACTCTCGATGGTAGGGCATAAGATGGCTCGACTATTAAAGTAGTATGAGTTACACAAATTCCTTAGCAAACCTGGGTATGTGATCGACACTATAGCATGCATAGGATCATCATAACTCTGAATAAGAAATTCCTCAGGAATCTCAATATCTGTAATACCATCATGTGGCAACCCCAACTTACCATCACCTACAGCAAGGAGCCATTGTGAAAACACCTGTAATTTGTGGTTATCTTGATTTAGTGCAGATGATAGTCTCATATTTTTGGTGAGATGGAAAATTGAACAGGAATCCCATAAGTACGATGACGTGATGCAAGCGTCGACTATAGTAGCTCTAGATCCCCTTGGAATAACAGGTAACAACTGTCGAAAGTCACCACCCATTAAAACAGCTTTCCCCCCAAATGGTTGATTGCAACTCATAATATCCTTCAAAGTCCTGTCAAATGCTTCAAAACAAAAACGTTGAACCATGGGTGCTTCATCCCATATAATCAATTTAGTGGCCTTAATCAACTCAGCTAAGATTGAATTTTGCTTGATATTGCACATAGAATCTTCATTCACTTCAATCGGTATTGCAAACCTCGAATGAGCTGTCCTTCCAGCTTGTAGCAATGTGGCAGCTATACTGCTAGAAGCAACAGTCAGGACAATTTCACCTTTGGATCGAAATGTAGAAGTAAACGCACTCCACAGAAATGTCTTCCCAGTCCCTCCATAACCATAGACAAAGAAAAAACCACCAACACCAGCATTAAGTGAACACATGACTGTATCATAAATAGCTTTCTGCTCCGAATTCAATGAGTTGATTATTTCTATTGATTGCTTGGCAAGATGAACTTTGTTGTAATTTAATTCCTGACGAATCAAGTGATTACCAACATCTACATGACACACAGATGAAGGTAACGGCAATGAAGGGAAATCTGAAATACTCTTTCCATTTTGCTGCAAGAGACCTTCAATCTCAGTAAGAGCAGCTTCCTCTCTATCTGATGTTGATATCTCAATACCTAGGAAATTAGAAGCAGTCAAATAAGAAAGCGCACGTGACAAAGTGTTGTTAAAAAAGCAGCAATGCATATCAACTTACTTGACGACAATGGGTCTTGATGTGGTATGTATAATAGATCTTCAGACAGAATTTGAGAAGTCTCCTCCCAAACAACCTCAGGCCGGCTTAGGCAGCTACATAGAAGCATGCTCACAAACATGCTACGAAGTAACTGACCTGTTGCCCAAACTGAAGCCTCCTTTAAAGCAGAAATGAATTCTGTGTCATCGTCTAACAATCCTAATGCAATACATGCCGCATGAAATGTTGGTCGTAGAACGCCATCAACCATCTTAATATCTTCATAAGACGATGGCCCTTTAACTTTAGTTAATAAAATCCGGAGGTAATAAAGTTCTCCAGATGCAGGTGAAGTATGAGTGAGACGTCCAATTGCAAAACCTCTTTTCCTTTTTTTCCAAATTCGTTGCCTCCGATGGTACACATAATATTGTGGAAATTCATAATAGTATAGTGTTTTTGCAAAATCGTCATCTTTGTTTTCTTTCATCCAAGCTAAGAACATAGACTCACACACTCTTGGCTTGTCTAGAAGCTCAGCCACATCATCAGCTTTAGAGTAGATGACACATTGTTGGTTTGGTAAATGAAAACTTAACCTTTCCACTGGTGGGAACCTATGATGGATGTCAAAACCCAATATACGCCAAGCTGCCTCACATGCAGATATGTAACGGAAATTGTAATATTGTTGAATCTCATCAAACAATGTTTCAGATTTCCTCTGTTGCTCACTATCATAGATTGAGGCAACCACGCGATCATTCCCTTTGCTAATATACTTAAATAGGTACTTGATCGCGGTAGATTGATTACATTTTTCAACATTGATGTGAGCATGAAACATAGACAACAATATAGGATTGTATGGGACAACAAACCTGTTATCCAGCGGAATGCTTTTCACTTCAACAGTCTTGCCATCATCTCTTCTTCTGTAGGTAGGGAATCCTTCTTGATCAACACTAGTTTCTTCAACAAATCTCTTAGGGAAGAATTTCTTGCATTTCTTGTCAACCATACACTGTGCTTTAGGATTTAGATGTCCACAGGGAGAATGCATCATGAATTTTTGTACAAGCTCATACAATTGAGGATTGCACTCCATATCTGGGATTTCAGCAGATATAATGTTGTCTACATGAACAGGATATTTAATTTTGTCACGCTCTGCAAGCCATATGAGGATGTGTGCATGAGGAAGTCCCCTTTTTTGGAATTCAATCGTATAAACTTCTGTAAGATAGAAATTTAAATAGTTAATCCTTCGCATGAAAGAAAGGTTATAGATTGATTTCATAAGAAAACCCATAAGCCGATCACCATGAAAAGATGTTACACTAAAGTCATATTTATTTAAAAACATAACACGATTAACAAAACATGAAGAATGAATCTATAAACATTTTGTACCTGCTCGAACGTCCCCAAATATCTTCTTTTTCTTAATAACCTTCATTAAAGCCCTAAGTTTGAGTCTAAAAATCCTGGATAATATATCAGCTCTGTTTGCAGCAGTAAGAGAACCACTTTGACAATATCTTGATATCTCAGGCCAGGATGGGTTGCATGTAAATGTTATGAATAAATCTGGAAACCCAGCAAATCTACATATCGTCATGGCATCTTGATAGGCTTGTATCATGTAACGTGCCCCACCTGTAAACGATGAAGGCAGAACAATTCGTTTCCCAGTGGCTGAAGCACTTCTCTCCCCACTGAATAAAGCATCAGACAAACCTTGATACATATCGGCACGGAGTTCCTTTTGATGTGTCCTAACCCATAACAATCTTTGAGCCTCAATCATTGTATATGCATCTACCACATATTGCTGAAATAGTCTCCCAGCATGCAAAACAACGGAGACTTCATCGTCTCTAGCCATCAACTTGTACACAAAATATTCCCTCAGACTAACTCTTTTATTTGTTTTGTTTGTATTTAAACTATTCTCTTTGAAGTGTACAATATCATCCCTGTAACCATCCTCTCCTCTAGGGAAGAGGATAGGGTACTGTAATGGTAGGTATGAAGGATGTAACTCATGTAGCCTTTGTGGGGTACCTGATAACTCCTCAACAATAATGTCTCTACGGTGGAAGTTGATATCAATATCTCCAACTATTAAGGCTGCAACTTCAGAAGTAGAGGGTAGGTTGTATGTTCGACCATCTTGTTGTCTGCTGCTTATAAGACGTAACTTCAAGGCATGAGGGTGAGGTCTTGTTACCATTGCACCAGCCATCCGATATTGTTTGACATACGGATTAAATTCATTGAGGACATTCATAATGGAAGCTACAATGTCAGGATCGATACTCGAGTGGTTCAAGTGTTTACTGGGAAGGAAGAAAAACAAAACCAAGTGAATGTAAGTATGATTGATTATCACGTTGTCATCACATGCAAAACTTGAAGATACATAACATACGTACCTCACCGCAGTTATCCTATTCTGAACTTCATTTTCTGTGTCATATATATAAAGTTGTGAGTAGACTGGTTTCATGCCATTTTCAGGTAGAAGGCTACCAATGTGATGGTAATTTAGTCCAGAGAGTACAAATGTGTAAGGAGCAGAACCATTATTTTTAGCATGGTCAATTCTTCCTCCCATGGATGTAAAGGCAAACATGTTATTATATGACCTAATATTTGCATGAAAATTCTTCGAAGCTTCAGATTTTTTGTTGAAGAATAGGTCATACAACATTGACGGAGGCTCTTTGTTATTTGGAAGCTTAACTTTCCCACCATGACAACACATTGTGAAATTTGGTTCAGTAGACTTCCTTTGATTATGAACCCTTTCATTGAACCACATCTTTGCTTTACAGTTTTTGCATGTATAAGTGGTATCCCCTTCATCTTGGTACTCTACAATGTTTTAAGGTGTAAACAAAAGTAAATTAATGCCAGAATGAAGGGATGACTATTGGGATGGAAAGAGGAATTAAAGTAATTAATTGACATGAAGTATGTGCCACAAATAACAATTTGAGAAAATCCTCTCATACCAATAATTAGTGGTCGTTTCCTTCTACTTTTGTCTTTCGAATTTGCACCGATTGCAACAACTTCAGACTCTATCTCATTATCTGAATCTGCATCAATCAATATGAGTCAATATCCCTTGACATCTTCCAATAACTATTTGCAACAGGTATAAAGGCAACCTTCCGTTGATTGTGGCTCATCCTGAGCATCTTCGTTGTTAGAGGCCAAGCGGTCGTTATATTCGAAGTGAATGTCTTTGTAATATTGTTCAGGACCTAGATATGCAATTAAATGCAGTAATGAAGCAGGGCAAAAAGAAAAAGGTAAAGAGAATGTATGAAGTAGTAAAATATGAGTGACATAGTTTTATGTTGTGACGAAAATGATGGAATTATAATTTGTGCATTTGAGGCTAAAGTGAAGATAACCTGGGCGCATGTGAAGAGGAGGAGGGTTTGTTATTGTTTGGTCTATAACCATAGATGTAGTTCTCATCCAACTTGGCTGGGTAGTTGGACATGTTGATGAGCTTTCTGTTAAGATGTGATGTTGAGTTGAACCTTGCGACCATAGTAAAAAAAGTTAAGCTTAATGTATGTAGCAAGAACTTTATTATGATGTAAGGAAAAAAACGATACACAACGAAGACATCATTTGAACAAAAGGTACTTGTACATATTATATACATCATTCATTTATGGTTATATTGGCATGGTAAGTGACATGTGTGACACAATTTCATTACTTGAACTTGAAGATGATGGCTCAAGATTGAAATCTAGACGTCGCGTTGCCTCCGGTGCTTTAAAAATGTTTCTGTGATTGCTTAATGACGCATCTAGGAGTGTACTGTGACCTGCAGAATCTTTCTCAGTTGAGCAAAATCTGTTGCTTCAGCGCCTGATGGTACTATTCCTAAACTCCAACTCCCCTGACAAACATGCACGCATAAAATGCCGGAGCTAATTGCTACCATTATCAACCTATAAAGGAATGAATTGAAAGCTAGCATACCAGGACTTGTGAATAAATTAAATGGTGAGTTTTCAGTAACCACCACATTTGTGATATCCTCAAAAACAATCCTCTTAGCTTGTTCTTTGAAGTCAGATTTGGCGCCATTAATTAAGAGTGGTCTTTTCTTTGGAGGCATCTGATACAAACATTTGTAACACAATAATATGTTGTAGCATATATGCATATAATTCCCAAATTGGAATGCAGTGTTTTTTAAGTTGACTGTGTCTGAACAATGTCTTCAACTTACAGATGATGTGAAGCATGTTATGATGGAATAAGATTAGCAGACATAAGCCGATCATAATTTAATGTAATTATATACATTAAAAACGGCAGATATATAGCAATGTTAGCTTTAATAGAAAACTAATCTCCTTTAAATAAAAAACCCATAGGCAATATGATAAGCACGTACGAACTGGGTGGTGTTCAATGGCAGGGTTGAATATTGACTCATACAACCTAGGATGAAAATAATTATGAACAATCTATTTGAAATATGATGTAGGTAAATTTTAGATGGTTAGTTGAAAAATAATCCAAATTGGAATTTCAGATAATGAAACAAAGAACAAATTATTGTCAAATGAACATACAAGGCAGAGATACAAGGAAGGTAGGTAAAGAATATGTTCAAATCTAAAATTCAAAATGTGAAGAATGATATGGATTTAAAAAAATAAACATCCATAACAGAAGTTTAATCAGAAAAGCAGCGTATTCTGACAGGTGATTTTTTTTTATTATCTTGTATTATTTTATTTGGGAAATATTTTCTCTGATGAAGTGATTCGATATGTGTTAGTATATTTTGGTTGTATTTATTTCATGCAGAAATATATTTTAGGGGCCTATCAGAAAGAATGAAAGTTTTATATTTTAGGGAAAAAGGAGAAGTCATGGAAGAGGCTATAACATGTTGACATCATGACTTGGGTAAAAATTGGACATGAACATGATTGCATAGAAGACAGATATAGCAGAAATTGTCATACAGCAGCAGACTATATATGTTCCGCAAGTACACAGGGGAAGGAACATTTGAGTTTACTTGAAGCAAATGAAGTTGCAAAGCTTGGATCATTTGGTTTAGGCAGGCAGTTATGTTGTAAACGTACAGAAGGATGTAAAAGGAAGCATGTGTAGTAATAAGCTTTAAACCCAAAGTGATGATCATGTTGAACAGAAAAGGTCACTATAGGTGCGAGTTAAATCTAATTGGTTAATCTAATGAAGTGGAAAAACATACTTGTCTCAGCTTATATAATTTAGCCGCAATGTGGGTAAATGCAGAGTACTTAGCTGGGAACTGAAACAATTGAGTAAGAGTTAACCCAAAGAACTTTAACTAAAAGCTCCCAAATAACTTAAGGTATTGTTGATTGTCTCCTCGAGCATGGTAATACCCCAATAAGACCAAGTATCATGATCAAATTCTGAAAAGCTATGGAAGAATAATATACTGCAGGTAACTAAAACAGATGCAACTTCACTCATATAGTAATAGTCGGATAATGAGCAGGTTTAAGCAATATAACTTTCAAGATACCTCAACCCAATTTAAGCACAGATTACATTACAAAAAGGCAGATAAAGTATGCATACTTAACCGACTATGATTCCATAGTGCTGACTGAAGAGGTATACAATGATTAGAATAGCTTACATGTTAAGAAACAAACTGAAGATATAGGTTGATGAGAAGTGTTTCACCAATATGGGGCAGATATGGAGGTTGACAGTAGACGGTGCACTTTGGAGGTGAAGGCAATGCCCTTCATGGTCATTATACAATGTATATTTGGGAGCTGTATCTTACTCATTAAAGAATATATGTGAGACTTGACTTTTACAATCAACCTCATACCAAACATTTAGACATTTCAGTCATAGTAGGGTCAGTAGATAGTGGAAGGCACATTTAGTGAGGTTGGTGTAATTCCCAAGAATGTGTCAGATTTAGGAAATAAATTGTCTAAATTTTAAAGCAGTGTGCAGGTAGTGCAGTAAGCACTATTGGGCTGTAGTAGACATGTCTTAGTAGATGTGCATTATTTATATAAGCAAAAAGGAATAGACTTGATTATGATACCCTGCTTGACGTACTTCATGAGTTAACTGGGAAGCTCATTCAGTAGAGAAACATCATGAGTTAATGCATGGCTGCTTATATAAATTCGTTGATGGTGCAAACTGGGAAGACCACTTTAGGAATTGGTGATGTGCATTATTTAGGTGAAACTCATTCCTAAAGTGGTCTTCCTAGTGCCTCACATTGTTGTAATGTAAATTGGAGTAATTTAATTCGGTGGAATATAGCCTTCCATAAAAGAAAAGGCAAGTGTATTGCTGCATCGCTGCTTTTTTATCCTAATATTTCAAGGGGAGTCATATATACCTCCACTTTGAAACACAACATGTCATTCAGCCCTATAGGGTGTAAAATATACTAATGCAATAATATAAATGACATATATCAGTCATCAAACAGATATGCATAGAGATATAAACGGAAGTCATACCTTGGAATAAGATGCTAGATGGTAGGATAATGACTGATCTTCAATGAATCAAGAGTTGATATAAAGAATACACCTATTGCTGAACAACCAAAGAATTGAATTAAACCTACAAGTGGACAGTGTCTTCCATTGAGAGATCATATGTCTAATAACTTAAAGGAACAGCAATAAAAATTCTCTGGTATGACTTCCGAACTAACAGTACATATGTCCTGCCTTATTTTGTTGTGATATTAAATCAAAGACTATAAGGTATCAGTCCCCTCTTACCTGCAGAAATATGTCAACCAAGGCGCTAAGATGCATGTAAACCTGGAAGAGCAGAAGTAAATCAGCAATAAAATGAGCAATCAAAACCTGACAACCAATTAGGTTACACTTCACAATCAGCGAATGAGCATGGTCCAAGAGCTTGAAGGGACCAAATGTCTCCATAATGAATGATATTGCCCAAATGGAGTTTCTATAGTCATGATATATAAGACTATATTCATTAAGTTGTGTCTGCATGACCAAATTGTGTGGAAATATGATGATAAAATTTGAGTACACTTTAAAGTATCTTAAAGGAAACTTTCCCATTATAATATAAGTATTGGAGAACAAATGTATCATGCATAATCATATGGCATTTCACTCGAAATACCACTTAATAACATAGGCAACACCTTATAAGTTAATATCATTCATAATAAAGGGACTTACATCATATGAAATCCAGACAACGTCTAATACAGCAGGAGTACATATCCAAAATAACTACTGAATTCCTAGAGAAGTGGCATTTTACACTAACCACATCTATAAAGACGTTGTTCATGGAAGAGCAGCAAAAAGTTGACGATTACAAAAGGAATTAAAGACGACAACTTAAATTACTAAACTAAAGTTCTTTTTTGCACTCAATTCTTCTCTTGCTTAATCGACTTCAACGGTTTGGGATGTGATTTTGCTGGAGAGTCAGGTCCAAATGCAGTAGACTGAGCACCTCCAGTATGAGATTTCCTTGAAGTGACCTTCCTCTTCCCTTTCAAAGGAGCTCCAGCCGAGGGATAATGGACAGGAACCCCATCTAGCTCAATGGTAGGGAAAGTTTCAGACAGTGTGACAGCGGGATCTGTATCTGTGGTGCCTTTATCTTCAACAATAGCATCACTCACCAGGAGAACATCTTCTTGCTCAAGACAGATTGAAGGACTTGGTTGTCCCATCTGATAAACAACCATACAAAATAGATAGTTTAGTATATTGAACAATAGTGAAGTAGTGGAAAAAAGTAATGTCAACTCCTGTACAATGAACCTGAGAAGCAGCTTCATTAAAATCATCAAAAAGGTCAGCACACTCAGCATATGTGACAACCGACACACTTGAGCTTGGGTGGTCCTTGTTGTACTTATTCAACCTCAACTTAAGAAGCATTTTCTTTCCAATCAAGTTGTTTATTTCATTCGGGAACTCATAGTCTATTGCGTCCTATTTTAAAAAAGCTCAAGTGAAGTCAGAAATTGAGTAAAACATGTTACTGGTCAGAAATTGAGTAAAATATGGAATATACACACTTCAGGAATATCAGCTTTTAACTGAACCGCAGTTTTCTTCATAAGCTCAGATGCATGCTTGTCAAAAAGAACAATGGATGCAGTTCCCGATTCATCAGCAATCAGGTAATTAAGCCGCAGCCTATAATAAACGGACATCAATATAATATATGACTATTTAATAAAATTAATCAAGACTGCTACAGAATATAATTAGTGCTTATGAACGTACTTTGACTGGATTCTACAGGGTTTCCCCTTACAGTAATTGCTCCCACATGAAGCTGATCCATTAACAACTTTTGGTTTAGTTCCACACCTTGCACACCCCTCATAGACCCAGTTGTGACGGGTTTCGAACTTCTTGAACTCACACAAAACAGCAAAATATTTATCCTGCAGTAAATTGAACTTCAGTTATTTGGCATAAGCAACTGGTGGTCATTAGAAAATGTAGACTTAAACATACCACTTCCTGGTTATGGATGTCAGACACTTTGACTCTTGGAGTGTTTTTCAGAAGACTTGCAGCTGAGGAATTAGACCTCTGGGACTCAACACTTTGACTCAGTGAACTAATCGTTGGAGATGGCAGGTTCTGAGCACTATGGACAGACGAAAATGAAGTAATCACTTACCTAACATGTCTGACTCAAAATGGAATGCACAGAGAAGGACTATTCAGCATGACAAAAATAAGTTATGAAGACATCTTATGCAGATTTGTTATTATTAGTAAACTTAAATGAGCACTGACCTTCCATGTCTCATCCTCATCATCAGGACTAAGTTTGTAGAGTAATATTAGAAAGAAAAGCAGATGGTTTAAGGTCAGCCACCTTTCAAAACAGGAAGAAATGATCCACACAAAACAGAACCAAAATAACACAATAGCCAAGTTCAAGAAGGGAACCATTTAAAACGTTAATAAAAAAAACTGACAACATACTAAAGGACTGAGGACAATAACTGATTTTCCTTCCTGATTACTTACAAGAGAACTGATATTTAAGTGCAAATTGGTCATAATCTCTGTAGGTAGAAATAAATTCATACCAACTACTTAGTCCTAATCGATGGAGATGGCAGGTTCTGAGCACTATGGACAGACAAAAATGAAGTAATCACTTACCTAACGTGTCTGACTCAAAATGGAATGCACAGAGAAGGACTATTCAGCATGACAAAAATAAGTTATGAAGACATCTTATGCAGATTTGTTATTATTAGTAAACTTAAATGAGCACTGACCTTCCATGTCTCATCCTCATCATCAGGACTAAGTTTGTAGAGTAATATTAGAAAGAAAAGCACATGGTTTAAGGTCAGCCACCTTTGAAAACAGGAAGAAATGATCCACACAAAACAGAACCAAAATAACACAATAGCCAAGTTCAAGAAGGGAACCATTTAAAACGTTAATAAAAAAAACTGACAACATACTAAAGGACTGAGGACAATAACTGATTTTCCTTCCTGATTACTTACAAGAGAACTGATATTTAAGTGCAAATTGGTCATAATCTCTGTAGGTAGAAATAAATTCATACCAACTACTTAGTCCTAATCGATGGAGATGGCAGGTTCTGAGCACTATGGACAGACAAAAATGAAGTAATCACTTACCTAACGTGTCTGACTCAAAAAGGAATGCACAGAGAAGGACTATTCAGCATGATAAAAATAAGTTATGAAGACATCTTATGCAGATTTGTTATTATTAGTAAACTTAAATGAGCACTCCTCTTCCATGTCTTACATTCATCTGCAGGACTAAGTTTGTAGTGTAATATTAGAAAGAAAAGCACATGGTTTAAGGTCAGCCACCTTTGAAAACAGGAAGAAATGATCCACACAAAACAGAACGAAAATTAAACAATAGCCAAGTTCAAGAAGGGAACCATTTAAAACGTTAATAAAAAAAACTGACAACATACTAAAACACTGAGTAGAATAACTGATTTACCTTGCTGATTACTTACAAGAGAACTGCTATGTAAGTGCAAATTGGTCATAATCTCTGTAGCTAGAAATAAACTAATTCTCATGACTAAGCATAACTTATAAGTACTATGCCATGTCTTAACGTTATCATTATGACTATCATTAGAGTAGTGTAATATTATGAAGAAGTACACATGGTTTAAGGTCAGTCACCTCTGATAACAGGGAGATACGGTCCCCAAATAACAGAACCAATATTGAAATATGGCCAAGTGCTAGATAGGAACCCTTTAAAACGTGGATAGCAAAAATCTGACTACATATTAAAAAATGTCTAAGGAAACCTGATTTACCATAATGAGTACTTAAAATAGAACAGTTATTTAGGTGGAAAGAGGACCAGATTCTCTGTACCTTGCAATGAATTGGTTGACCTCATTGAACTTCCCATTTAGGTGGATCTTAGTTGCATGGAATGAGCTGCAAACCTCTGGTAAACCTGGAACATGATATATAAAGGTTGAGTGAGGGTCCATAACCACAATGGCAGAAAATAATAGAAAAAAGGGACACAACTAAGTCCTGTTAGTTTATTTTAGAACTAAAAACATACTTACCCCTTTCATCAAATCCAACCCTTGCAAGTTGAGCAACCAATACTATGGGTTTTTGAATGGAATTGAAATCGTTCGTACAAAAGTTCAGAGCACATTCATCATATAACACCATCTGGATAGTGTTCTCCCTAGAGCACAGAAAGTATTCCAATTAATGATAAAGTCCAAACCCATGTCTATACTACTAAATACTTATGGAAATCATTCATTTCGTACCTCTCATCACTCAATATGAGCCGCATCTTTGTTTTCACTTCAGCTCCTGAATGGTATTCCTCTAAAGGCCCAATGTTTATCACAAAAGCAATGACATCTAATAGGAGAAAGCAGATTAGTATTGACTGAACTGAGATAATATCGGTATGGTGAGAGAGTAACTCACCAAATAAATACATAGTGTGCTTCTCCACGGTTTGACAAAGTATTTCTGTTATGGGAAGGAAGGTGAAGACAGAAAGAGGGATAGCAGTAGGTTCTTCTTTAATATAAGTGACAGAATTAAAAAGCATCTTGAACTTGTGAGTAGAAACTTTATATTCCTTCCCATTAGGAATGACCTCCAGGTTGGCCATAAAGTACGAATGGCCTTCAGCAGGCTCTTTTTCATATTGCTTGAACATGTATTTGTTAATTATTGAGGCTTGAATCTTAGAACCCTAGACCAAAAAAAACCATCAGTGAAACTATGGAGACACCATACACAGTAAATGTAACAAATTCAGGGAAGTTAAGAAAGCCTAATAACCTCTTGGTCCACGAGAAGGAAACATATAGCATATAACTGTGTTGGTGAGTCTTTGAGATAGCTATTCCACCTCCTAATGACACGCACAACAATCCTCCACATATCAGTGGTATCATCAATCTCTCTTATCATGGAACACTTCCTCCCAGCCATTGCACTCAATGAGTAAGATCACTATACCAACATACAACAGAATCGAACACATACAGAAAACGTAATGCCAAAACTTGACTTTATAGAAGGACGGAGGGGAAACTGAGATCCAATAAACCACACGTGCATTAATTTATTACCCAAGTATGTATGTGTGGTAGGTATTTGACCATAGGCATTTAAGTTGAAGTCAGGAAATAGTGGTCCTAACTACTATTATATTACATGAATTAATGTAAAAAAAATGAGGGAAGATCATAGCAGCTACCATAACCAATAGGAGTAAGACAGTAAGCATTTAGAACAGATCAGAAGATAGTTGGAACAGTGAAAGGGGAGTTAACAATTCATACCAACTACTATGTGGATCTGAGTGCCACATACTGCATTAGTCATATTAGTCGGACTTTGGACTTAAAGGACAGGGAATACACAGTGTATTGCATTTAAAACAAATCAGTGAAGATAAATTGATGATGACACCTTGATTGACATACTGCATTAGTCATATTAGTCGGACTTTGGACTTAAAGGACAGGGAATACACAGTGTATTGCATTTAAAACAAATCAATGAAGATAAATTGATGATGACAGCTTGATTGACATACTGCATTAGTCATATTAGTCAGACTTTGGACTTAAAGGACAGGGAATACACAGTGTATTGCATTTAAAACGAATCAGTGAAGATAAATTGATGATGACACCTTGATTGACATGCATTAACGTTGGCTTCAGAGAAAGTACAAAGAATAAGATACTAGACCAAAAATCAAGGGATTGCCATACCTTCAAAATGACTGATGGAAGTACATCACCTTGCAGGACAGTAAGATTTTAAGTTGATTGTACAACAACCGACTCTGCTTCCAATTGAGCTGGTTGTCTGTCGTCCTTTAAGCACACACCGTATACTACTTTTCTCATCCAACTTGGGAGGTGCTGAACAAAACGATCTATCAGTAAGGGAAATCTAGATTAGTACTTAGTTATTAATTAATATTGCTTCGAAGGCCGTTTTTTCTGTACCATACTTGATCCTCATTATGAAGTGTGAACCTTGACACTTAATGCAGTATTACATTTTGTTGGTCGGTATTTAAACATATAAGTCAGCAAAATGTGATTATTTTTTCCTTAATTGACAGGAATGTATGTACACGTAAGCAGATGTATTTAAAATTACACATTAATCCAAGATTAAAGAGATTCCCATACCTTGTAAATGGCTGATGAAAGGAAAATGACTGCCGTTGAAATAATATACTTTTGCCATAGTTAATTCTGATAAGATACAAACAACACATGAATTAGTAAAGCTATAAATGAAAACCATGTGAATGGAAGATTAATAGGCAAAAATTGTCATTGGATGTTTGGTGTCTTTAGACAAATGGCTTATGGTTAGTAACATATATTAACCTCGTCGGCCTTTATTCAAATAGCCTCTATAATGGTCATGGTGAATGTGCTAAGTACTAACCAACAAATTTATGCTATAGATCTTCAACATGGAAACTACCTAATTGGTATATAGCTAATAACAGATTCCTTTTACCTGTAATCATTTTATATTGTAATAAACCTAACAAATTTGAAACTGAATAATATGAGTTTAAATGCCTTTTGGTTAGTACCATATTTTAACATGATTGTAAAAGTCCCCAATTAATCCAGAATCCAAGTTTTCGGCATGATCACTAGTCAGATCCCCTTCATCTCTTTGATCGGGTATGGTACAAAACAATGGAGAAAACAAATAGCTGACTCACTGAGACCTATTTGAGCAGTAATTAATAACCTTAGTCTGAAAAACTTGAAACTACAGTTTAGACAAAAAGCATAAATGTTCAAACTTTAAGTCTGAAATACAGATAACATGTCAAAATAAGGTCATGCAAGACCACATGTGGGGTAATACTAACTGACGATATAGTTACAGCAACTACACTTTCCTGATACACCTCTTTGACAGCAGCAAAGCCCTCAATGGAAGGATCTCATTGAATCTTGGATTCCACAGCACTCTTGTTGCAGAACAGTAGTTGACCATTGTAACTTTCCCTGTAAATCCATAGTTCAACATGATCAAGCAAAAGGCAATGAGATGTGGAATGTGTAATCCAGTAATTTCAGTTAGCAAAAATCACATATATCACAAAAATGGTAGGAAAAGTAAAAAAAATGCAATGTGTAATTCAGTCCCTATCTAATAACTAATAAGTAAAAAGAAAACAGGCTATACAATTGGTGGTACAGTTACACTTCATATGAATAACAGAAAATGACTATAAGGTCCCAAAAAATGAATTTTATAGCAAAAATAAGTGAGCAATATAAATATAAATGTTACGTGGGTGAGGTTGACATAGATTAAGGCATGTTATGAGTCAAAAAAATGATCAATAAGGTTAGACGAATAACTCAGAGGCTATTATCTCTCGTCTTCCATATGTCTCTCAATGTGATAAAGTGGTTTCAAACCCCATTATAAGGTTTCATAACATTCATGTATGCGACAAAAACATCAAAGTGTAATGAGCACTAAATGCATATCCATAACCTTTTTTTTTTGCCAACTGGATCTTGTTTGAAGATGTGTATTTCAAGTAATTAGTGTAGATTTTCACAAAAGATGATTTTAATCATTCTAAGGTAATTAGTCAACAAATTCCAGGAAAACATAACAGAAAAATGTGTTAATGCTAGTAAATAATGATAATGCTAGTAAAACAGAGCATTAGGTATCACCTACTTCACTAAATTTAGGAAAAAATATTTTAGTTAGCTAAGAATGACATATATAATGATAATGCTAGTAAAACAGAGCAATGTATAATTTAGTATTTCTATACCGTGAGCCCTCTTGATCAACCCAAACTGCACAATGAGAATGAGGTTAGACAACTGAGAGACAACCTCAAAGTCCTTCCTTGCTTCCTTGGCCGACTCACCATGAAGAACAACAGGAAAATGATTCCCCCTGACACCATACAATTAAAGTTGGAAGAAATTAGACCATACATAATGTATAAACATTAAAAGAGTTTCAAAGACTGACACTTAACCGTCTATCTGCAATGACAAATGGAAGCTCATATGTCATCATTCCCTTGATCCTAACTTTACTCAATGGACCAATCCTAGACAGAAGCCCCATAACATCTGAAATAGAACAATGGGTATAACAAATGCCAGAGAGGAAGACGACAGAAAAAAAAAGGTACAGAAGCATTAACCTGTGACCAAGGCAGGTTGACGCAGTTGCTCTTCTAAATCAACAACATCACAAAGCTTGAAGCAGTGCTTAGGAAACAAAGCTCGACATACCATTACCTTAGTAGTTGGAATCAGTTTAATCATGAAGCTGTCATGAACGCCTTCACCACAGCATGTCACAACGAAATTCTGGACTAACAGCTCTTGGCCCTCCTTAAGTAAGTTACAGAATTGGTCTATGACCTCGTCATCACCTAACCTCATTAACATGCGATTCCCCTGTTCAACAACCACAAAGAACAACATGATTAGAACTGATTAAGTTGAACCCGGAAAGAAACTTATTGTAGCTACATGAAAGAAAGGACCTTCTCATCAAATACAACATAATCAATACAAACAATCTTCGTTGGGTAGCTACAATGTGTCCCACTCAGATCCGAAGCTGTCCTCCAGAACTCTCTATCAACCTTCACCAAAACCGTGGCCTCCCTATTGTGAGGATCTAGCTCGTCAAGCCTTAGGTCGTGTATAACCATTTTATAAAAAGGGCAGACAGAAGAATCAGTATAAGATGACTGGAGGAAAAGAAAAAGAGCTAAAGTTAAATCGAAAGTTTCGAAATAAAAAAGACGAGGACTTTGTTATTTCTTCATTACCCATATGAAGCCTTTGTCTTCCGTAAACAGCATGGTCGGAGATCCTTGAAGATAGACATCAGTATCGGAACGGGGAAGAAGAAAAATGGTCCGGAGCTCCGACGTGCACACCAACCACGGAAAAGTAAAGGCAGCTTCTGAGCATAATGAATAAAGAGAGAGTAAATGCATAAACTTTCGAACATATGGTCTTCACCTACTCCAAGATGACCTGCAGATTTGGGAATCAATGAATTAGATTAGAAAGAGTTTATTGGGAAAGCAAAAACTTGACCCACTCCTTGAGAGTGTCAGAAAATTTACAACTGAAATGACTCAACAAAGTGACGTGGCAGTTGGAGTTAACTATTAGAGGAAGAGTTACTGTTCATGCTTAGTCAGGATCGAACGAAGCCGACCACATTGGAGATGGCTTGCAATATCAGGCTGGCACTGTTGTTATAAACAGTAATTTGTGAGACATTTATGCGTTGAATTTGGCCAACGGCTTATCTCCCTATTCCTCTTAAGAATATATTGATGCAAGTTTCGATTTGTCGTGGCCGGAGGCCACTATTGATGGGTGGAGCCGTGGAGGAGGAGGAAGGAAGAGTGCGAAAATTGAGATTAGGGTGTGATTATATATATTAATCAAAAAAATACGCCGCAAGCAGAACCACATATTTTTTATATTAATAGTAATAATATTAAATTCTATTAATAATAAAAAACAATTGAATTTTATTCAATACATTCAGATATTCTCTTTTTTCTTTTTGTTCAAATATTCGCAACACAAAAAAAGCATATCATCATAATTACATTTTATCAAGCCACCTATTCCTTTTTTTAAAAAAAAAAAAAATCAGAATGCCCCACTATAAATAAAAAGGAAATTTAATTTGAAGAAAGGTATAGATTTGATGTACGTTTTTCCCGTCATTTTTTATACAAGACGGATGTACTTTTTAATCCCCATTCCCCTGGCCCTTTCATATTAACTTTAGCTGTATAATTTTGCCACGTTTTAAATATAATTGACCATTTTATCCAAAAAAAAAAAGTATAGATTTGATTTTAATTTTGATTATTTCAATTGGATTTCATTGTAAATGAATTTGAATTAAATTGGGAAAAAGACAGATAAATACTATTTGAATTTGAAAAACCCCAAAAAATTTGTTAACATATGGAAATATTAGAAATGTGATGTGGTAGGAATATGTGGTTTCGAAGTTTATGTGTTTTTACCAAAATGCTCCTCAAGTTCCTTTTTTCTTTTTAAAAAAGGAAAGAACCTCGCCGGTGTCGAAACTCCACCGCCTGTTGGTGCCAGCGCTGGAGCTTCGCTGGCCGGCACCACCTTGCTAGAGGGACCAGCTGTTGAAGCTCTAATGACAACTTAAATAAAGCGATTAAATACTTGAATATAGAAATTGACAACTTGAGCTTCATTGATAAGTTGAATAAAGGCAATAACAACTTGGGTATAGCAATTCGCAACTATGGTATATAGAATGACAACTTGGAGAGCTCAAGTTGTCAATCTCTATACTCAAGTTGTCATTTCCTTTATTCAATTTGTCAGTGACGCCTTCAATTAATACTATTATGGCTGCAATTATTTCTATTACTCATTTAATCAATACTATTACATCTTTAGTCAATATTATTACTCATTTAGTCAATACATTTATACCTTTAGTTAATACCATAACTCATTTAATCAAATTCTATTGCTCCTTTAGTCAATAAGTTTTTCTCCTTTAGTTAATATCTTTACTTATTTAGTTAATATCATTATGCTTAATTAGTTAGTATGATTATGCCTTTAGTCAATATCATTGCTCATTTAGTTAAGATCATTATGCTTTTAATATTGTATTCAATCACACATTTCCTTTCCCATTTGGTTAAAACTATTATATGAATTGTCAATCCCTTTACTCATTTAGTCAATTCTTAAATATATTGTCTAATAGTTTAGTACTCTTATCAAAGTTGTCATCATATTTACAAGTTCAAGAAAAATTGAAAACTTATCGAAGTTTTCCACATGACAAATGTTGTTGTCAATGAAACTTGAACCTCCTCTCAGTCCTTGATAGAAAACTACATGAATATTGACACACTTGAAAAATGTCAAAAACAAAAATTACATTTTTCACAAATTTCTCCCAGGAAAAAGAATTTGTGAGGACAATACAACTTCCCATGGCCATGAAGGCAAGCAAAAACACAACATTGGAATCATATTAGAGGGAGTCAATATAAGGAAGGACAATTTGAGCATCTACCCTGTTTTGGCTTCACTGAGTTTATGAAAACTACCCCAAGTTAGGATTAAAAATGAAACACATTATTAGTGAGGACAAACAATTGCAGCTTTATGCTTCAGACATGATGTAATCAACAGCCTGTTTGTAGATGATGGTCATCATGACCTCTCGCCCATAAACCTCTTTAGTCATTATCGATGTGGTTGTAGCCTATTTGTGCACTCAACTCATCAATTTGCATAAAATCAATCAACCCAAAATGGCCAATATATGATATAAATAGCAATAACCCAACTAACCAGAGTCAATCGGCCAACGACTCAACGAGAGACACCAACCGCAGTCTTCGACAATGGCACACCCTAGAGCCCAAAATGCTGAATACTCTCACTCTTACTCTCCTGGTGTGGACTATTCGAGTGTTCTCTTCGGATCCCAGCCATGATTGGCAACGAGATAGTTCGCAGATGCTGGCGGTGAGGGATTTATAGCCCGATGGAGTGTGAGAGTTGTGAAGGAGTATGCGTTTTCTCTCTAATTTTTAAATGGGTTTGAAGGGCATTTTGATCATTTGCTCTAAACTTCTCAAACCCATATTCGTACCAAAAGTTCAAAACACCTCTCTGTCCTTTCTTTCTTTTTTAGTGTCATTTTCCCAATTAAATTTATTAAATATTTTGTGATGCACCAAATCATATTTATCAAATAATTTCTTAACTAATAAATAAATGATAGTTCCTATAAATAAGGGAAGATATCATTGTCGTGTCAAAAAAGATACAGTACGATTCTAAAATGATAATTTTTGGTCAAATTTAGTGTCAATTCCATACAAATAAAAATCTCAACAATAATGAAGATTGAAATCAAATCAACAACGAGAATCCTTTGTTATCTTGCGCCGATTATATAATTACCTTTCTTTATGGTTTAGTAAGGGTGAAAATAGGCTAGGTTAGATTAGGTTTTGTCTAAATAGTCCTAGGTCTGTAATAAAGATTCAAAGCCTGGGCTTGGGCCTTTAAAAGGCTTGACAATGCCTAAAGCCTGTTTGAAGGTCTACTTAAAATATAGGGCTTTAAATAGCCTTTAAAGCTTACGCCTCCAAATTCATATATAACCATTCATGCTTATATGCAATCCCACATTATGTCTTAAAAGCCTAAGAATAAAAACTAATCGTTTATTGACTAATGAGATATATTTTTTAAAATCGACTAAGAATAACAAATAACATGTAAAATTAGATTTTTACCTCTTTTATTCTTCCCATGTAAACTAAGACAAACTCCTCTTATTAAAATTATAATATTTCATTTTACACTAAAATAAACTCATAACAATTATTGTGCTTTAGTGGAGGGCGCAAATTAGGGGAGAGAAAGTGAGTTAGTGTTGCCATCTTGAGCGATTGAAGAGAAGAGAGGTAAGGGTGAATAATTTATGCGAAAGCAAGGGTTGAGTGTAATGACGATAAAATATGAAACTTAAAATTAAGATTAAGCTGTTAAATTTATAAATAATTTATAAAATTATTTAGATGATATTATATATACTTATATAATACTATAAACTTTAAAAAAAAAGTTAAATATGCCAAGCTTGTAGGCTATACTTTATAAAAATAGGCCTGACCTATTTATCTAAATAGGCCTAACAATATGCCTGAGCCTGAGCCTGACCTATTTACTATATAGGTTAGGTTATACTTTATGTAGGCTAGGCCGAACAGGGGTCTGACCTATTTCCATCTCTATGGTTTAGTATTTGTTTAAAATTATTCGCATTTGTTATTGTTGTATTTTATATAATTACCTTGTTTATTTTATGGTTGGAATTTGTCAGAATCCCATGATTCCCATCCAAAGATTTAATTTTGATACACATGTTTATATTTTATTATCACTTTTCGATTTCAAATGAAATATAAAAATTAAAGAAATTCTCTTAAAATCTAAAGAAAAAAAAAGTGAAGTAAAAAAAAGCCTAGAAAATTGAACATACTATGATCCGTGATATACAGAAAAAAATATTTTTAGTTATTATTAATTTAGACATATAAAAAATAATTGAATGAAATGAAGGGTATTGCAATCATTACATTATACTCCATTTGCCATCTTCATAAGAGCCTTTTACTACTTCGCAAATATTTAGAATCTAATGATTCCCATCCAAATATTTAATTTGGATATACGTTTATATTTCATTATCGCATTTCAAATGAAATATAAAAATTAAAGAAATTCTCTTAAAATCTAAAGATAAAATAGGTGACGGAAAACAAGCTTAGAAGATTCAATTGACATACTGAAGAGGGAAAATGGTAGAAAAATACTGTCAAAATATGTAAAAGATAAATAAAGGTGGCGAATTTCAACCATTCTAAATTGATGGATTTAGAATTTTGAAATATTGACAAATATGTGAAATTATATAAGCGCTCTTGATTTTTTTTTAAAAAAAAAATCCTAAAATCTCTTGACCGCTGCTAGAGCTCCGATGTCATTGCTGGCAACTGGCCACTGTAGCTCTGACGCTGGCGATTGGTGATCAAAGCTCCGGCTACCTAATATATATATATTTTTTAATTTTTCAGGCAAAAGTTGTCAATATAGATGCATGAGTTGTTAATAGCAATACTAAAGTTGTAAACGGGGTATTTGCTATTAAATATTCATGCATCTTTGTTGACAACTTTTACTTAAGAAATAAAAAAAAAATTACCCAGCCGAAGCTTAGTGAAAGTTATGAGAAAATATTCAACAAATATCTCATTTACAATTGTAGTATTGCTATTAGCAACTCAAGTATTAATATTGACTACTTTTACTTAAGAAATGTCAATAGATATATATATTAGACCGTTGGAACTCTGGTGAAAGCAAGGTTTTGAAATTCGGACCGATCATAGGACTAGTCGGGGTACTGGATCAAGGGTCAGTGGGTTAGATCAGAGTCAAACCAGAGCTAACCTGAGGCTAAATCGGTGAGAAGTTGAATTTTTTATGTTTATTAATATGAAATTTTAAAGAAAAATTAAAAAAATCGAATTTTATAAAATAAGAAATAAAAAAAATACTGAACCGGTCCGATTCCATACCCGGTTTGCCAATTCCCAAGCCGGATCGGCAGGTCCGGTCTGGGTTTCAAAAAATTGTGTCACAATCCACCAAACGGCACGGTCTACAATCAGGTCAATGCGTGGAGATGGACTCACAAGAGCTATCCTCAGCCCCTCCCAGGTTTCTTTCACCTCTCCCAGCCTCGAACACTCGACCAAGGGGCCAAGTACGAGTGCCATGTGAGAGCTGGTACCATTGAGCTAGCATGGCACTCATACTTGGCCCCTTGGTCGAGTGTTCGAGGCTGGGAGAGGCGAAAGAAACCTGGGAGTGGGGGGCCGAGGATAGCTCTTGTGAGTCCATTGCCACGCCATGACCGGACTGTAGACCGTGCCGTTGGGTTGGGGGTGTGACACATTGGGTAAAAGTTATTAGGAAATATTCAACAAATACCCCGTTTACAATTTAGTATCGCGATTAGCAACTCATGTATTTATATTGACAACTTTTGCTTAAGAAATTCAAAAAAAAAAAAAAAAAAAGATTGCCAGAGCTTCGGTGAAATTTATTAGAAAATATTCAACAAATACCATGTTTGCAACTTTATTATCGCTATTAACAACTCAAGTATCAATATTGACGACTTTTGCTTCGGAGATGCCATAAAAAAAAAAAAAAAGAAAGATTGCCGGAGCTTCGGTGAAAGTTATCAAGAAATATTCAACAAATACCATATTTACAACTTTAATATCAATATTAACAACTCTAGCATGAGAAATTCAAAAAAAAAAAAAAATATTAGCTGCAGGAGCTCCGGTAAAGTTATTAGGAAATATTCAACATATATGCCGCTTACAACTTTAGTACCGCTATTAGCAACTCAAGTATCAACAATAACGACTTTTGCCTAAGAAATTTAAAAAAGTATATATATTAGGCCACGAGAACTCCAATCACTGGTTGCCTGTGCCGGAGCTCTGGTGGCCTGTCGCCGACAAGGTTATTGGAGCTTCGGTGATGGCCACCTCCATCGGAGCTCTGGTGGCCAGCAAGGGATTAAGGATTTTTTATTTTAAAAAAATTAAGAATAATTAAGTAATTTCTTAATTTTTGCAATATTTCAAATTCCAAATCAATCCCCTTGGAATTATTGAAATTCAACATACTTATTTGTCTTTTACCAATTTTGATAGTATTTTTTTTTGTCTTTTTTCCTATTTAATTTTGATATATTTATATTGTATTATTTTTTATTTATGTTATCATCACTTTCCAATTTCAATTGAAATACAAAAATTAATTATTTAACTTTTCTGTTAAAAAAAACGATAATTTTAATTACTTATTTCCATTTTTTTTTTGGGTTTTTTTGGTGGATCATGGATTCTCTTCAATGTACGGCCGTCGGACATGTAGTGGCCCATAAGGGAAAAGAAGAAACAAGCCCAATGGGATTTAATTGAGCTTACAATTAAAAAGCACTTTATATCTGGGCTTAAGGCCACATATTTCTTTCTTCTTCTTTTTTTTTTTGCCTAACACATTGGCTTATTTTTTTAAAAAAATCATTGTAACGTTTTAAGTATTGAGTGCAATAACCCAAAAGTCAAATAACATATCCCACCATGTGAATGGGTAAAAATGAACGTGTACGGTGCCATGACTACTACATCCTTAAAAGTTGGTTGTGGTGGCGTTTAAAGAGATTCAAAGGAGCATTGGATAGCTGGTTTCGCACTGGCTCTTGGAAGATATAAAGCTATGGAAGTGGGAGAATGGTCTATATTGAAAGGTTTAAGATTGGCTTGGGATATATGATAGAAGAAAATCATTCGAGTCCGATTCTAAAAATCTTGTTGATATGCTTATGAGCTCTGCAAATAATTTTTGCAGCTTAGTTTTCTTTTAAGTTCAAAACATGAAAAGACGGGACTGTGACCTGTAGATACACCATATTTTCAGAGAGAATAGACTAGTAGATGCATGAGCAAAAAACAGCATTATCAAGTTCCTCCTTGTGGGTGTGTGTCCTACTTATCTTAGGAACTAACCAAGATTGTATGCGATTTAATTCACTCTAGATTAGTTTTTCTTTTTGGTTATAGGGTAATACCCTCTCATTTATCATGTAATGACAAGTTTCAAGGTAAAAAGTGACAATAGACATTGCACATTTTTATTAAGGTAATTCACGTGTGCACATAGGTTTGAATATGTGAATGCACATATTTTAATAGTTGTTGCTATTTGAGAAAATCACTTTACGGCTTCAACAAAAGGAATGCAATTATAAAAAATATCACAACAAATGAACAAGATCAACCTATTGTCATTTTTAGCTTGTCATAATTGTTTGTTGCTTATTTATTGCCAGACACTTTTTTATGCTTACACAATAACAATTGTTTTCCTGTACTTTTTTTTTTAATGGTTTTCTGATTGGGTCATATTCGAATATTGTCGTATCCAATTAGGGATGACTCTCCTAAAAATGTTTTTTACATTCACACAGACTCAAACTTAAGCCCTTCTTGAGTTATTGTGCATGCATGTGTACATTTCTCTCTGTGTTGTTATTTCTATTTCTTTGAGATGGTAGGATGCATATATGGATATAATATTCTTGCAATTATATCGTTTATTTGCAACTATAATATCCCAAATTTTGGGATTAGAGACTTGAAAAAAAGCCTGAATCAAGTGGACTACTAAACCTTAGTTTAGCAAGAGTACCAGGAATGAGGATTTGTTGTCAGTGAAAATTTCCTGGGAGGCAGCGACATTATTATATGGTTTTGGATGATCAAATGATGTCCAAAAATTGTGAAATTTTAGAAGATGAAAGTAGACATCCTAATCTTTAATTCGATAGGTAATTGGTAATTTTTGGAGTTGTATGTAAAAAGCTATGAATTTTTGAAGCTAGCCTAGGAAAACTGTTAATTTTCTGAAACAATATTCAAAAACTTAAAATCTAAGAATTTTCAACTTCCAATTGGTTAAAGGCTATATTTTTCCTTGAAACTAGACTCATTAAGGATTCTATAGCCTTTGTAATTACTCCAATTGAAGCTCCAAAAATAAAGTTATGATTTTTTGAAGGTTTAAGCAGAAAATCTGCCAGAGTTTCCAATTAATCTGAAAATGAAAGAAAAATGTGATGACCATTTTGAAATTTATGGGATAAATGGAGAAGAGATATTTGGGCTGATTGAAGGAGCGCCTAGGCCTATATTTATGTAACCAAGAGAGAAGAGAAATTAGTTAAACTATAATTGGGCTTATGACAACAATTACAAAGAGATAATTCATGACACAAAAGTCAACATTTTGTAAATTTGGTAATTAAATAATTAAGAGATAAATGAGATATTTTACAAAAGCATTTCCCATCATCTCTTCCCTTCAAAAACTGTCAGCCCTTGCTCAAACAAGAGAGAGAGAGTGAGTGAGCTTTGGTGATTTTAGAGAGAAAGTGGAGAAAATTGCCAAGGTAGGCTTGCTAATCTTGGTCTTTGGTTTCTAAATTGTCTAAATCTTCCTCAAAGCTTCCTTTCTATATGAATCAAGGTGTTTTGAAGCTAAATCCTACGGTTTGTGGAGGCTTAAATTTTGGCCAAATGAGATAAAGCAAGAGAAGCAAAAGGTACGGTAACTCCATAAACTTCAATCTTTGGTTGCTATGGATGTTGTTGTTGGTTTAATCGGTGATTTTGTGGTTGATTTGCTGTGGATTTTAAATTTGGGAAATGATGAACCCTAACTGATCAACCACAAAATCCGTCAGAAAATTTAAAAATTATTATTATTTTAATTAAATTAAATTTAAAAATTATTATTTTTATAAAATTTATTATTTATTATTTACTATTTTTATTTGGGAGAATTGTAAAAAAAGACCTCATGGACAACTTATTTGCTAAATGGGACCTAGGAAGATATCTTGCACATGGAGGGAAGATATTTGCACACGGAGGGAAGGTTTCTGCACACGTAGGGAAGATTTCCGCACACGTATAGGGAATAATTTTGCACACAGGGAAGATCATCTGCACATCATGGAAGATATTTTGCACATGTGGAAGATAATCCGCACGCGAATGTCCCATTTGGCAAATAAGTTGCCAATGAGGGATTTTTTCACAATTTTGCCTTTTTATTTTTATTTTAAATTTATTTTTTAATTATTATTTTTAAATTTCTAAAACATTTTTAATTTCTAATCATAGGTTTTGGTCCTTATAGGGGCAAAATGGTCATATAAAAATTTATTTATAAAACATAAAGTTATTAATTATTAACTAATATTTTTTTAAAATATTAGTTAATAATTATTCATTAGTTATTAATTAATGTTAATAAAAAATTAATTATGTATAATAAGATTATATATATAACTGTGTAATAATAGAACGCCAAAGCAGTCAAACCCATCCGATAAGGCATCACACGTGTACGGACGAAGTCATGGGTTCGAACCAAATAAGAGGTAAGTTGAGTTGCATTTCTAGGAATAAAGAGGTTGCGACACGTGGTGGAGTGAGGTTGCGACATGTGGCAGATTTGGGCGCCGGTGACAAGGTGGACGCCTCCAGAGCTGCCACACGCCGCCGGCGATGAGGGGGTGGTCGCTGGAGTTGCCACATGAATTTTTAAATTTAAAAAATAAAAAAATAAGTGTGCGACGGAATTTCTGAAGGAATTCAATTCCGTAAGAAGTTGCAAGGGAATTCCCGACGGAATATTCCCTCAGAAATTGCGAGGGAATTTCAACGGAATTCATTTTCGTCGAAAATTGCAACAGAAATAAATTCCATCAGAAATTTCCGTCTGAAATTTGCTATGGAATTAGTTCCGTCGGAAATATAACACCCCAAATTTTATTCACAAAAAATATAGTGTAATTATTTGAATAATTCAATATAATGGTGAATATTCATGAATTTGGATCTTGTGAATTTTGAAATATTCATATTCATAAGGAAATGAACATATTAATTCAAAATGGAATTAAATTACAAAGGGGATAGCAAAATCATAATTTTGCCAATTTAGCCCAAGATTAATTATGTTCCAATTAATTTGAGTTAATTCCAATTAATCAAGGAAAATAAAAGAAAATCATAATTGGATTATTCTTGGTGGATATGTGCTTGTGACAAGTGCCACATTATGGTCCCTTGATGAGATCAAGGGCTAAGAGGCAAGAAGACATAAATGATGTGAAGGCATGGCATAAAGTTGGAAGAGTATGGCCTAAAGCAAGAGAGTATGGTGGGAGGGATGGTTGGAGGGATGGTGTACATGAAAGGTAGAGAGATATCAACCTTTGATTAGATCTATGGCTAAGAAGAAAGATGAACAAAATTAATAAAAACATTCTCCTTCCTCTTTCAAGCCATATTTCATACAACACCAAAGAAAAATAGAGAGAGAGAGAGAGAGAGAGAGCTTGGGAAACTTTGAGAGCTAGAGAGAAAGAGGAAGAAGATCAAGGTAAGAGCTTGTGTTTCAAAGTGATTTAAGCTTCTTATTTTGTGTAGTCATCCTCTAATCTCTTATTCTTCATGGAAATCATGTTTAGCAAGCTAATCTTCAAGGTTGAGGAGAGAGAGAGAGAGGACATCCTAGAGAGAGAAACATCAAAGATCAAGAGGTAATCTCCAAAATCTCAACTTCTTAGTGTATTGAAGTTGTTGTTGGTGGTTATTGTTTGGTTTTGTGATTTTTGGGTTGAGTTGTAAAATTAGAAAAGCCATAACCCTAAGGGGTTATGCTGCCCAAAATCCTTTAAATCATGGTTATGAAGTGTTTAAATGAGTTAACTAAGGATTAGAAGTGGAAAAGTACAAGTTTTAGGAGCTAAAACACAAAACCTCATTTTCTTCCATTTTCCCCTAATATTTCGGCCAGGATCAGAACTGGTAGTAGGAGTTGTATTTTCATGAAATAAATGGTTCCATTGGACTCAGTGGGTAAAAATAGGTGGGGTTATAGTTGGGCACTTTTTCGGTAGAGGCCGAAAAAGCATAATTACGAAAACGCCACTGAAATCACTAAATAGGGGCTGTCAAGGGTATTTTCGTAATTTTATAGTGAATTTGGTAATTTCGATCCCGGAAATGGATTCCTTGGACAAAAATAAGTCAGAATAGCCTTAGTCAAAATTTTAGGAAAGTGTGCCATTGGGCCGGGTACAGCTGGGCTGGGCCGGGTTCCCGGGGGCATTTTTGTAAATTTTCACCATAGACTAATATAACCACAATAAACACTATGGAAGAGTCTAAAATTTTACTTGGATAGGTTATGACCTATTTCTGGTACATTTAATATTTTAACACCGATTTGGAGGCCGAATACGACACGTTCTTCGAGGCACATTTAAAAAGGGGATATTAAAGCTTTGAGGTAGGGACATTATCCTTCATACATTATGCTATAGTTATATGATTGTGTGGATGCCATTGTTTGTAAATGCGCTTTATTAATCAACATGATTTGCCCAGTAAGGGGTCAGAAGTGTCAGAGGCACTTACACTGGAGTTAGTGAGAACCCAACCGGTGCAAAATAGTGGGGCTAGGCCCTACTCATATATACATGCAGATGATATGTTTATAATGTTCATTAATTGGTGCGTACATGGCATATATCATATTTACTTTTCGCATTTTCTTTGAACGATAGCATGTTTTACTAGGGTTTTCCGGAATCTCACCCTATTTTTAATAAACACCTCAACGGGTACCAGTGGGTCTAAGGGAAAAGATGTAGACGCCGGAAAGTGAGCGGCATGTGTCTCGAGGCGAGGACAAGATCGTGGTCATAATTAGTCTATTTTGTGATATTTTGGTGAAATTTGTAAATATTAAAACTTCCGCTGTATTTTCTTTTTTCGTCGACGAACGATATCATAATTGTAAACGAATATTTTTATCAGTATAATTTTACTTTTCTGTATGCCCATTGAATTCCATTTTTATTACTCTTTGATTATCGAAATGGAAACGGGTGTTGACATTTTTTGTATCAAAGCTAATAAGCGGTTATGGCATTATCAGGAATGTATACTGATAAGGTTTTGTTTGCATGGCGATAGGACATCATGGACGGTCCGAATGAGCCTGTGATTGAGATTAGCAGCGATAGCGGGATGACATTGACAGAGGTTGGCGAGACTGGAGATGTGCCAGAGGAAAACCGTTGGACGAGACGAGTAACCAAGAGTCTCAGGCAAAGCCAGTATAAGTGCTTTACAATCTAAAGCCGGACATGGAGCTGTACTACCTTCTCATGGCCAAGTACTACAGGGCATTACAGGAGCACGATACCCCAAGGGGCAGGTATGATGCATTCCTGGACGGTGTGGAGACATTGTACCGACTGTTGATACCGTTGGGGATTATGGTGACCGACGAGTGCTAGGTTCTGTCCACAATGTACTTCTTTTTGAATACAACATTCTGGAATCGACAAAAGAACCTCATCGTCGAGCGGGGCTCGAAGGCAAACTTTTGGGTTTTCTGGAAGCATATCAGAAAGCTAGTGCGGGAGTTCATGTATACTGAACTATAGTGTGGGGCTTATGTGGGTTATTTTGGTGACTGGAGCTGACCGGCACATACTTCAAGTTAAGGGCAGTTAGGTGGAGCCAACAGACAGAGAAAGGATTAGTTAGAGTTGGTAGTTTTGGGAGGATAC
Source organism: Inga oerstediana (assembly GCA_963210345.1). Taxonomy (NCBI): domain Eukaryota; kingdom Viridiplantae; phylum Streptophyta; class Magnoliopsida; order Fabales; family Fabaceae; genus Inga; species Inga oerstediana. The sequence goes on along the minus strand of OY723410.1, from coordinate 28,299,318 downwards.
AAGGAAATGATAGTTTGGATATGTAAAATACAATATGTCATGTACAGTAGTATGTAGGATGTATGGTATTTCTATTTCTCTACACTACTGTAAATAGTTATAGTATGCTATATATGACATACTTGTACCCTGACTACTTTTGAAATGACAAAGATGCCTTTGCTCTTGTATCAAAATTTACTCTTCTTTAAATTTTATGTAAAGTGAATTATGGAAATGATACAACCCAAGGAAGGTGGTAGGGGCCACGGTAGGGGCCGAGGCCGAGGGCGCGGAAGACAAGGTGACAACGAGGGTTAGCTGAGGCCTGACCCTATCCAACAGCGAATACTAGAGATGTTGGAGCAACAGCAACAAACTATGAACAAGATAAGAACTAATCTTCGGGGAGTACATCAGAGACAAGACCACTTGGAGAACTGCATAGATGAGTTCATGTGGGGGAATTATGAGGAGATACATGAGGAACCTCCACTAATGAATTTACTACCGTAGCCTGAGGTGGATATTCAAGCATGGATTAGCATGATTTTTGTAAATTTTCACCATAGACTAATATAACCACTAATGAATTTACTACCGTAGCCTGAGGTGGATATTCAAGCCGGGTTCCCGGGAGCATTTTTGTAAATTTTCACCATAGACTAATATAACCACAATAAACACTATGGAAGAGTCTAAAATGATACTTGGATAGGTTATGACCTATTTCTGGTACATTTAATATTTTAGGATCGATTTGGAGGCCGGATACGACACATTCTTCGAGGCACATTTAAAAAGGGGATATTAAAGCTTCGAGGTAGGGACATTATCCTTCATGCATTATGCCATAGTTATATGATTTTGTGGATGCCTTTGTCACTACAAAAAAAAAGGTATTTTGTAGCGGTGCACTTGTAGCGGTTATATTAAACCGCTACAAATTATAGTATTTATAGCGGTTTTTACCTAAACTGCTACAAATTTGTAGCGGCAAGATTATTTGTAGCGGTTTACTACAAAAAACCGCTAGAAATTTGGCGCGAAGTTCCCGCCAAAAATTGTAGCAGTTAATGCACATAAACCGCTACAAAATACCAAAGGTCAGAATTTTGTAGCGGTTCTGGGCAATAACCGCTACAGAATTTCAAGAGTCTCGACATTTGTAGCGGTTCTGGGCAATAACCGCTACAGAATTTCAAACGTTGTGAAAATTTGTAGCGGTTATTGTAGAACCGCTACAAATTTAATTATTTGTAGCGGTTAGAGTAGCGATTATTGCCCAGAACCGCTACTAATATCTCCTTCATTTCTCCTTTTGCTCATTTTGTTTCCTGAGGTTTCTCTGAGTGATTTCTTCGAGATTTGAGCGTTCAGACGTCTCTATAGGAGTTTTTGGTCAGTATTCCGCAGTATTTGCACTTGAGGTACGTATATAACACGTATTTTTATTTATATTTGTATTTTTATTATATTTTTGCATAATAATGGACTAATTTTTTTTTTAATTTGTACAGTTGATATGGCTTCAGGACAGGATAAGGGGAAGGCCCCTGAGGTCCCCAGACCGATTTTACGGGGTGGCAGCAGCCGGGCAGGAGGCAAAGGGAGGGGCAGCGTGCAGGCACCGCAGGCGATCCCACAGGCGACGACCGTAGCAGAGGTGCCTGAGGTGGAGAGGCCAGAGATTAGCATTGAGGACTTCCTCAACGAGGAGGAGTTCGAGATCCCGATGGGGTTCAGGGAGATGGAGCGGTTCCTCGATGAGGAGGACGCTCGGGAGCAGAACAACCCACGAGGGTTGTCTTCACGGTCCACTGGGTTTGAGGTGCAGGTCGAAGGTAAATTAATTTTTTAATTTAGTAAATTATTTATTTAAATTAGAAATGTTAACTTTGAATTATAATTTATCTAACGTGCGGTCAACTGTGCAGATGAGCAGGGGAACGTGTCGACGAGGAGGCTGGATGTGGCTGGTCTGAACAGCATGGACCGGTCCCTGCGAGTTATAGTGCCGTGGAACGAGGGCATTGACCAGCCGATCCACAATTGGGGTCACCTGCTCAACCGCTTCCTGAGCGACCTGGGAGCAAATTGGATGCGGTTCCCCCTTCATTTCCCGACGTGGAGGCACATTCCAAAGGGGCCGAAGGACCAGGCTTGTGAGGAGGTGGTTCAGGTAATTAAAACTATTTAATTAATATTTTTTGTAATTAATTATATTTAATTTTTTTTTTAATTATGGTTTTTATAATTATTGATATTTAAATGTATTTTTTTCAGCTGCGGTTTGCCGTCCGGGCCAACCGGAAGAGGTACGCCCTCGTGAAGATGGGCGACGCCTGGAGGAACAGGAGGAACGGTCTCTTCCACAGGGTGGATGGGGACAGGACGATGCCTCTGGAGCAGCTGCAGGAGAGCGTCCCGGACGGCGTGCCGCCGAACGATTGGGCACGTTTCGTCCAATTCAGGAGGAGCCCTCAGGCGCAGGTAATGTATTTATTATATTTTTGATATATAATTTTGTAATTGTTAAATATTAAATTATAATTTCAATTTAATTTGTATTTAATTTTAAATTATAATACATTTAATTATTTGTTTTTCCAGGAGCTTTCTCAGAGGAACACCGAGATCCGGGCGCAGCAGACGATCCACCACACAACAGGATCGAAGACCTTTGCTGTGACCTACAGCGAGCTGGTAACTTTTCAAGTGCTTCACTTACTTTTAGCTGATTATTTCATAATACTAATTGTTTTGTAATTGTTTCAGGAGACGAAGGCACAGCAGGAGAACTGTCAGACGGACTATGCGGAGCTGTACGCCATCACACACAGACACCGTAACGGGACTGCGACCTCTCAGCAGGCAGAGGCGGCCATTGTAAGTAATTTTATTATTATATTTTTTATAAAACCAAGTTAATAATGAAAAATGGTAATTATTAATTGTTTCATAAAATGGCAGGAGCGGATGCAGCAGTCGCAGGCTGAGCTGCGACAGACCCAGCCTGAGGAGTCACAGGGGTCAGTGGACCCGACGGCTCCTTTGAAGGCGGGTCTGGCTCAGCCTGAGCACCCTGGACGCGTGCGGGGGATGGGGATAGGCGCCAGACCCATCATGATCTACGGCAGGAGCGCCGCCTCTGAGGCTGGCAGCTCTAGAGGGGTCAGACGTCGGAGGGACGAGTCTATTGACTAGCTGCGGTCAGATTTGGAGCAGACGCAGCAGCAGATGGTGCAACAGCAGCAGTAGATGGTGCAACAGCAGCAGCAGATGTAGCAGATGCAGGTGCAGCAGCAGCAACAGCTGCAGATGCACGCAGATATGATGTACGCTCAGCAGACGCAGTGGCGTGAGATCGCGAACACTATGCTCGAGGGAGCATGGAGTCGCCTGTTCCCGAACGAGCAGCATCCAGCGGTTCCCCCTGTCCCTCGCTACGTCGTCCCGAGTACTACTCCTCCTGCTACAGCTCCTCCTCCTGCTGATGACGATGGTGCGGTTCACTCTGAACAGCGGCCCGATCCAGCGGCATCTGAGGGAGCCCCACCTGAGGGAGCACCAGAGGATCAGCCCCCAGCTCCTTAGTTTAGGACATTTTCTTTTGTTTAAACATTTGTAAATATTTATGAGTTTTTATTGACTAGCTGCGGTCAGATTTGGAGCAGACGCAGCAGCAGATGGTGCAACAGCAGCAGTAGATGGTGCAACAGCAGCAGCAGATGTAGCAGATGCAGGTGCAGCAGCAGCAACAGCTGCAGATGCACGCAGATATGATGTACGCTCAGCAGACGCAGTGGCGTGAGATCGCGAACACTATGCTCGAGGGAGCATGGAGTCGCCTGTTCCCGAACGAGCAGCATCCAGCGGTTCCCCCTGTCCCTCGCTACGTCGTCCCGAGTACTACTCCTCCTGCTACAGCTCCTCCTCCTGCTGATGACGATGGTGCGGTTCACTCTGAACAGCGGCCCGATCCAGCGGCATCTGAGGGAGCCCCACCTGAGGGAGCACCAGAGGATCAGCCCCCAGCTCCTTAGTTTAGGACATTTTCTTTTGTTTAAACATTTGTAAATATTTATGAGTTTTTATTTCAGAATTTTCTTATTGTGTTTTATATAATTATATTTATATTATTAGATCGCGTTGAAATAATTTATGAATTATTTATATCTAAATTTAAAAAAAAATAAAGTATATATATATTTGTAGCGGTTATTAGTTTATAACCGCTACAAATATATATGTTTGTAGCGGTTCTTAGTTTATAACCGCTACAAAGATACATATTTGTAACGGTTATAAACTAATAACCGCTACAAATATATATAGATATTTGTAGCGGTTTACCTTCAGAAACCGCTACAAATATCTATGTTTGTAGCGGTTATCCACTAATAACCGCTACAAACACTCAAATCATTTGAATTTTGAAATTTTCCGCCTTTGTGCACATTTGTAGCGGTTATGTTATGTATAACCGCTACAAATTAGAAAATTATTTTTATATTTAATGTCCAACGACTTTAATATTAGTAGCGGTTTAATATATATAACCGCTACTAATACGTTGAACATTCGTAGCGGTTCTATATATATAACCGCTACTAATACTCAACAAGTACATTTTGAATTTCCCACCAATTAACGGCTTGAATATTAGTAGCGGTTTTATATATATAACCGCTACTAATATTTTATAACTGTAGCGGTTGGTGTAGCGGTTTAATAACCGCTACAAAATTATAAACGTTGGATTTTCAGAATATAAGGTTCTAGGCATTCGTCATTATTTTCTCACTCATCTTCTTCTCTATACTTTCTTCTCTCTCACTTGTAGCTATGGATAAATCATGGATAAGGTTGCCGCGCAATTCTCCTGAATATTTGTACGGATTAAACAGTTTCTTGGATTTTGCATTCACTTACGCCAGCTATAACAGCAAGATCGTCTGTCCGTGTCGGAAATGCAAGTTCAAGAAGTGGCATGCACGAAATGTTGTGAAGGAACATTTGCTTGTGAAGCCTTTCCCTGAGGACTATACGTTCTGGGCAGTTCATGGTGAGAAGGCCGGCATTAGATATGACGATGCTCTTCCTCGAAATTCTCAAGTAGGCGTTCAAGTAGATGAAGATGATCCTGTGAATGATGCTGTGCGTGATGCGTTTGGATTTCAAGGCGACAACTTCAACGAAGAAGTGCACGGCTCTGAGCTGGCTTTTATGGGGAATGAAGCAGCTCGGGATTTTTTCAGCTTGATGGATGAGGCAGATCGTCCTTTATATCAAGGTTGTCGCAAATATTCTAAATTATCTTTCTTGATCAAATTGTATCATATCAAGTGCTTGTGTGGGATTATGGATAAGGGAATGTCGATGTTGCTCGACTTATTACAAGATGCATTCCCCGACGCCGAGATTCCCACAACATTCTATGAGGCCAAGAAGATTATCAACAGGTTGGGGTTGAATTATCAAAAGATTGATGCGTGCCCAAATGATTGTATGCTGTATTGGGGAGACGATTCCAGCAGGGAGACGTGTAAGAGATGTCACACATCGAGGTACAAGACAATTCAGAAGGGGAAAAAGCAGAAGAAGAAACCTGCAAAGATTCTTAGGTACTTCCCTTTGAAACCTCGTCTACAAAGATTATTTATGTCGTCTAAAACTGCTGAGCACATGAGGTGGCATGCCGTTGATAAAAACGAAGACGGTAAATTAAGACATCCGAGGGATGCAGCTGCTTGGAAAATGTTTGACAACGACTTTCCAGATTTTACGACTGACCCCAGAAATGTTCGGCTTGCATTGGCGACCGACGGTTTCAATCCTTTCGGGAATCTTAGCACAAGTTACAGTATTTGGCCGGTAGTCTTAGTTCCCTACAACTTACCCCCTGGATGTGTATGAAACAAAGCTCTTTCATTATGTCTATTATCATTCCAGGCAAAAAGGCACCGGGCAATGACATCGATGTGTATCTCCAACCGCTTATTGCGGAATTGCTTGACCTGTGGAATGTCGGCTTGGAGACGTACGACGCTTACAGCAAGACTTTGTTCAACATGCGTGCAGCCTTGATGTGGACGATTAGTGACTTTCCTGGCCTTGGCACATTATCTGGTTGGAATGTGCAAACTGGGTCGGTGAAGAATTAAGTCTTGTCGGCTTTTATGCCTTGGTAACCTCTTCAAAATTTAAACCAAGGATTGCAATATAGGGTACAATCCCGGATCGTCTCTCGAAGAGCCTTTTATTAATTACCTAGAAACTAAGTGCAATAATTGACATGAAATGAGTTAAAAATGATCTTTGAGCTTTTTATCTAACAACTAAATTGCAATTAAACTAAAATGCTTTTAAAACTAATATTTTTGGATTTTTGTAATAAAATTGAAGAAGGAATGGAAATTGGTTAGAAATGCGAGTGATGAAGATGCTCTTGGAAATGATTTTCAATAACTATCCTTGCTCAATTAAAATATTTGGGGAGTTAATTCACTAAGCTTCTAATATATCAAACCTCAATTACCATTGAGTCTAGCATCACAAGAGAGGAACCCCTACCCTTGAAATGCTATTAAGCCCTCTTAGTGTAATGAGTTTCTCTAAGTTTTCTAATATACCAAACCCCAATTACCATTGAGTCTAATGCTTAAACTCATGAACCCATTTATTTAAGCATTATTAAAACCCCTTTAAAGAGTGATTATGGAATAAGCAATGCATTTAGGTTCAACTACAATTCCAATTCAATCAAACTATCCAACAATACCATGTTAAATAGATAGAAAGCAATAGAATCATAGGAAACATATATATAACCATATATATTGATGAGTACAAATCCTCATTACAAATTCCGAATCACAACAACTCAATCCATAGAATAAAACATAACTAAAATTATAGTCTCAATATATAAATGAATTCTTAAAAATAAGAAATCAAAAATACAATGAGTTATAGATAAAATAAACTCCCCTTTGAAGCACATGTGAGCTCAAACTATATCCAATTCATCCCCAAGAGCATAAAATTGCCTAGCCACTCATGAGAATAACTTCAAGAAACATAATCCTATTCTGATTCAAACACCCAGCCATGTTAAATCACAGATTAAATTGATAAATCCACACTGAATCAATTAAGCATTGGGCTGAAGTTAAACTCAGAACAGGGCAATAGGCACGCTGAAATTAAACCCAAGCACAGAGCAAGCCACGGTTGAAATAAATCCAGATGCAGAAGGAGTCACAGCCTGGAAAATAATGAAAACTGAGGAACCACGGTCTGGATGAGAGAAGTAGCTGGCGGTGAAGCTGATCGACAGTGAAAGACGGTGGTGGAACGAAACAAGCTTTCTGATGCTTTCTCTCTTTCTCTCTCTCTGCGCTCTCAGTCTTCCTCGCGGTGTCCAGATTCGCAGCCCAAGCTCTACCTGCGGCGGAGCTTCCCTTCTTGGTTCAGTCTCAAGCCTGAAGCTCGCCGGCGACAGAATGTGTGGCGACGGTGATGTAAGGGCCGCCGGCGAGGAGAGAAGAAGAAGAAGGTGAAGTGATGAATGAAGAAGCTCCCAAGCTCGCGATGCTCTGCGTTTTCCTGCGTGTCTGCGGCCTCCCTCTTCTGATAAATCCTCTCAACTTTTTGTTTCCAATCCCGGATCCTTGCATGTCCGAAACCCATATCCATTTGGCATATCCATTTTCCCATGTCCACCAAAGCCTCACCAAATCGGGTCCCTGTTCTGTGTTTCTTTCGGATTCGTGAATGGGCCTGTGTTGCATCTGATATTTATCTTCTCCATTAAGTTCAGATCTGACCTAAGGCCCAAAACGGTGAGTTCCATTTGTTCTTTCTTTGTCATTCCCTTATTTCAGGTCCTTAACAGTAATAAATTCTGTCCCCTTTCTGATATTTCCTAAATTCGAACCCAAGATGCCATTTCCATGCTTAAACCAATTTCTCCAAGCACCTACAATTCAAATAATTATTTCAATATCAAATCTTCTTAAAAATAAATGATTAAGAGTAATTACAATTTTTTTTTGACAATTTTACCCTTTTTAATCCCAATTTAATATATTTACTCTTAATCTCAATTAAGTACAAATGAAGCATTTTAAGTTCAATAAGTATGACAAAATCCTCAAATAAAGTATAAAAACATATGATAAAATTGGGATTTGTCAGTCGGCGTGTCCAGCTTGTAATTTTGACTCTGACGCATTGCGCCTTCCCCACAGCCGAAAGTGGTGCTTTATGGGGCATCGGAGGTTTCTCGATGGAACGCATAAGTTCAGATTGCAACGGAATCGCTTCAATGGGAAACCAGAGAAAAGAGGACCACCTCAGACTTTGTCCGGTACAGATATCTTACAGCAGCTTGAGCATGTTGACTTCGAGTTTGGAAAAAGCGACGATTCAGCACAAACTCACCAAAAGACGCGCAGGACTTCGGCACCTCAGCAGTGGAAGAAGATAAGTATTTTCTTCACGCTTCCGTATTGGAGATCTAATTTACTTCGCCACAGTCTTGATGTAATGCACATTGAAAAGAATGTTTGCGACAATGTGCTGTATACGCTGCTTAACGAACCCGGTAAGACAAAAGATCACCTTCAAGCGAGGAAAGATTTACGCGACATGGGAGTTCGTGAAGATGCTTGGCCAGATAAGCATGACAGATTTACACCGGCAAAGTTTACCCTTACAAAACCGAACAAGGATGTGTTCCTCGCGACGTTGAAGAAATTAAAAGTTCCTGATGGGTATTCAAGCAACATTTCTCGATGTGTCGACTTGCAGGCTCGAAAGGTTGCTGGCCTGAAGAGTCACGACTCACATGTTCTTATGCAGCAGTTACTCCCTCTGGCTATAAAGAATACACTTCCTCCCGATGTTTCCATCGTTTTGGTGCAACTTTGTTCTTTCTTTCGGAAGTTGTGTTCTAAGGTTTTGATCATTGAGGAGCTCGATCAGCTGCAGTCGAAAATCATTCTTACGCTTTGTCACTTGGAGATGATCTTTCCTCCGTCCTTTTTTACTGTGATGGTTCACCTCACAGTCCACCTCGTTCATGAAACAAAGCTCACTGGACCAGTACAATATCGTTGGATGTATCCGATTAAGAGGTACTCATTTTAAATATGTGCTTTAATTTATTGTCCGTATTTAATGTTTGCTAGTCGTCTTTTTCATCATTTTATATCAATTTTCTCTTATGTACTTCATAGGTTCCTTGGGAAATTAAAATCTTACGTGAGGAATAAGGCGTGGCCAGAAGGTTCTATAGCTGAAGGCTATATAGGGGATGAGGTGCTATATTTTTGCTCAGGGTATTTTGATGATCTTGAGACGGCTATCAACCGCCCGCCTCGTGTTGACGATTGTCCTGAACCTGCGCCGACATCAGGAGAATTTATCCCTCGTGTTGGTAAACCAGTTGGAGCAACTGAGAACTTCAAACTAACGGCAACTGAGAAGTTCCAAGCACATAGACATGTCTTGATTAATTGCACTCAAGTTGAACCTTTCATACGGTAAGAATTGTACACTCACATGTTATTTGATCTATATCTTTCGTAATATTTCTCACTTTCATTTCACTAACGCATTTCCATTATTAATTGCAGGGAATTCAGAAGTCATGTCAAGCGTCAGCTCAGGATCCGTACACAGACATCCTCGGAAGTTGATAGGAGGGTCCACAGAGAATTCCCGAGCTGGTTTACGCACAGAATACTAAATGACCACAACCCACACTCACCAGATTTCAGAGCTCTCGCAATCGGCCCTCTTGATCATGCAAAACGGTTTACAGCATACAATGTCAATGGTTTTAAGTTTTGCACGGTTTCACGGGATCAGGGATTGCAAACACAGAATTCGGGTGTTTATGGAACATTTGGGACAAGGAGTTATGCGAGCAGCAGTGACGCCAACATGCAGTTTGGAGGCGTCCCTTACTATGGCAAGCTTCTTGATGTGGTCGAGCTTAATTATCAAGGCCGTTTCACCGTGACGCTGTTCAAGTGTTTGTGGGCAAATACCACTACTTCTCGGGGACTGACAACTGACGACCTAGGGATCACATCAGTCAATTTCTCACGGCCGATTCATACTGGTATTTCTCAAGATGATGAGCCGTATATTCTAGCTTCAGAGGCACATCAGGTTTATTATGTCGAGGACGAGAGGCATAGGGATTGGCACATGGTCGTTCATTTAAAGCCAAGAGACCTTTACGACATGGGTGAAGGCGATAACATCGCCTACGAGAGTGAGCCATTTCAGCCAGCTGATTTTGAAAACTACTTCCCTGAAGGCGATGACAATTTACCTCTACTGCGGTGAGTTTTTTTAAGTCCACGTCATTTCAATTAAATTTTTTAAATTTAATAATACATCAATAACAATAATTTTTCTACAAAATTTCTGTAGGGATGGCGACGATGAGTAATCAAATTCAAGTGTAAAAAATTTGTCTTTACAAAAAATGCAAAAAATTTGTGTTAAAATGAAATGTAAAAAATTTTTTTTAAAAAAAATTAAAATAATATTTGTAGCGGTTATTGAACCGCTACAAAAATATAAATAACCGCTACTAATTAATAACCGCTACAAATAGCACGATGAATATTAAACCGCTACAAAAATATAAATAACCGCTACATTAACCGCTATATTAACCGCTACAAATAATACGTGGATCCCTATAAATACCCTTATTACAACTCATTTCAAACACTCCCCAATTTCTTTTCACCTTACCTTTCTTTCATTTCCTCTCATTTACAACTTCTTTCGTATGAGTAGAGGAGCTGAATAATACGATCAAATATGGTAACAAGATTTTCAATTTTTTTTAGAATACTTCTTTCCTTTCTATAAAATTTATTCTAACTATTTTTTTTCTAGATATATCATAACTCTATCTCATTTTCATCTATTTTTCATACACAATTACATTATATTAGAAAACATAATAATTCCTTATTACCTACATATCCTTAATAATATTATTAATATAAATTTTATACTAATCCTATTCAATTACATTTTTCCTTTTTATTTATTAATAAGTTAAACTATTAAATAATAAACTAATTGAAATAGATAAAATAATAACAAAATAAACTATTTAATATAATATTGAAAAAACAGAAAAAAAATCATCGTATATTTTTAAAAAAAAATTTAAATATTTGTTGCGGTTATTAAACCGCTACTAAATATCGCGCCTTTTTACGGCTCAATTTAAATTTTTTGGCGCCAATTTTGAATTTCATGAAATTAGTAGCGGTTTTAAAAACCGCTACTAATTTCATGAAATTCAAAATTAGTAGCGGTTCATTAACCACTAATAAAAAATGTCATTTTTTTTTCGCCAACAAATTTTGAATTTTTTATATTTGTAGCGGTTTATTAACCGCTACAAAAAAAAAATCTTTTTTTAAGTTGTCAATAAAATTTTTGATATTTGTAGCGGTTATATAACCGCTACAAATATCTCTGGGTGTTGTAGCGGTTAATATTAACCGCTACAAAGGTTGTAGCGGTTATTTTTGATTGAGTAGCGGTTTTATAAAACCGTTACAAAACGGCTTGCAACGTACGATTTAGTAGCGGTTTTTCAAACCGCTACTAACATATTTTGTAGCGGTTAGAACCGCTACGAATACCCATTTTTAACCGCTACTAAATCACATTTTTTTTGTAGTGTGTTTGTAAATGCGCTTTATTAATCAACATGATTTGCCCAGTAAGGGGCCAGAAGTGTCAGAGGCACTTACACTGGAGTTGGTGAGAACCCAACCAGTGTAGAATAGTGGGGCTGTGCCCTACTCATGTATACATGCAGATGATATGTTTATAATATTCATTAATTGGTGCGTACATGGCATATATCATATTTACTTTTCGCATTTTCTATGAACGATAGCATGTTTCTACTGGGGTTCTTCGGAATCTCACCCTATTTTTAATAAACACCTCAGCAGGTACCAGTGGGTCTAAGGGAAAAGATGTAGACGCCGGAAAGTGATCGGCATGTGTCTCGAGGCGAGGACAAGATCGTGGTCATAATTAATCTATTTTGTGATATTTTGGTGAAATTTGTAAATATTAAAACTTTCGTTGTATTTTCTGTTTTCATTGACGAACAATATCAGAATTGTAAACGAATATTTTTATCAGTATAATTGTACTTTTCTGCAAGCCCATTATTCCGTCTTTATTACTCTTCGATTATCGAAATGGAAACGAGTATTGACAGGAAATTTCAGACAGAATCTAAATTCCTTCAGAAATTTGTTTGTCACGCTATTATTACCGACCGAATCCATTCTGTCGAAAATTAAGTATTTTTTTGTAGTGATAATGTCATAAAGAGAAGAATTAACCCACATTATGATGAAGTTACAATGTCATAAATATAATAATTAATCTACAACATAAAACTACATAAAACAATGGGAGGTTATAGGCTTTATGGAATCATAAGAGACGATGAATATCCACTACCACAATATTCATAACATCCTTATATTTTTTCTCTCCTTTAATGCCTCATTCAATATGGGTAAAGTTATAATTATTTTTCAATTTAGAATGAATTTAATAAGTTAACTACTATTTTTAGTTCTAGTGAATTAGGTAAAGTGACTTATATTGTGAAACGGAAAATAAAATATATCAAATACTCTCAGACAAACAAGGGAATTGTGCAAACTTAATAGTTTATTTGGTTAAGGAGCAATTTTGCTCTAAAAGTTTTTTGGGGGCAATTTCGTCTCTGAAGTGTAAAAAAAGAAGATATTTTTTCTTAACCGTTATCCCAGTTAATTTTGACAATTAGTTGACTAAATATGCTGACATGATAGTCCACATGTTATCCACGTCATTTTTATTAAAGTGAAAATTTACTTCGAAAGTTTTAAACCTAACTTTGAAAAAAAAAATAAAGTAGATAGCACATGGATTTTTGGGGTAAATTTGCGTATTAATAAAAATAACGTGGATGATATTTTAACTATCAGCTCAACATATTTAGTCAACTAACATTTAAAATTAACTGAGATAATAGTCAGAACAAAATTACTTCTTTTTTTATACTTTCGCGGTGGGATCCCCCAACGAAAAATCTTCCATGCCAAAATTACCCCTTAACCCTAGTTTATGAGATGTTTGTATAGCTAACACATAATACAACATCTAAACATCTAGATCGCCTATAAAAGGTTGGCATGGATATAAAACTCCTAATTGTGATTAGCTAATTGATTTGAACTCTTCAAAAAGTAATTAATAGACTTTTAGAACGATTGACCAATTAGATAGTGTGAATATATAGTGGCTTCAAATGCTCGCTCACAACACACGCACGCACGCACACATTACTCACACAACACTCATTGGGACCAGAGAGAACGACGTGCACCCCACCTGGCCACGCGCACGTTACCCCACAAAAGCCCTAATTTCCAAGGCCCTATAAAAGATGATCGAGTTTGTTGTCGCTATATTATGATCTAACCCCATTAATTTATTTACATTATTCTTAAGCAACAAACCGTTTTAAAAATTGTAAAAGGAAAAAGAGTTTTATTGGTAGTGAGATTTTAATACACCCCCATTGCTATGAGGTCTTCTAAAATAAAATTTTGATCCAAAATGTAAGAAGTTGACATGATAATTAATAATTATTTTTACTCTTATCTTTATGGGAGAAATGGGTGGCAAATAATAAATACTTATTTAAATATCACATCTTTAATAAGGATAAAATATATAAAGGTTATCGATTTAAGATATATTAAATAATTTAATTAATATTTCTTAATTCATGTGAATTAGTTACTTAATAATGTCTTTTCAAACAGAGGGAGTACACAGTCTTTCAATGCATAAATCACATCCTTGGTAGAATAAAATAATCCAATATAATTTTAATTACAACATATTACAACAAACAAAATAACTCTCATTATATAACTTTGGTTGTGTAATTTAGATTCAAACTTAAAATGAATCAACACATGGACATTTATACCTTCTATGAGTCAATATTTAGACATTTATATCCTTTATTGTTGGGCTTGATAGAGTTAAAAAGATCATTTTATATTTATTTTTAATTTTTTCTAGATAAAATATATATTTTTTATATAATTACTTAATGTCATACCAAACAAATCCTATGTAATCATATATATTTCCTACAATTTTTTGAACCAAATGGACCTGAGATGGATTAACGTTGATATAGAGTGTACTACTTCATCTCCATGTACAGGTTGGGTTTTTCTCATTTTTTATATAATCTTATATCCACAGTTGGATAAACAAAAATAAGTAGCTCAGATATTCAATATTTTATAGAATTATTACTATAAACACATAAATAAATTTGAACTCTTAAAATCTGATCTATACCATTCATAACTGCAATACATAAAAATAAATAAATTTTAATTTGTAAAAAATTATAATAATAATTTTATAAAATATTAAATTTAAACCATCTATTTCATAATCTAAGGGTGAAGATGGGGTTACTAGAAGAAAATAAAAAAGAGGAAAATGAGAGTATCCTCATCCCCCATTTGTCACGAAGATTATTTACAAGTAAATTTTAAAAATACAACATATAATAAAGAGTAATGGCTAAAAAGGGGGGGGGGGGGGGGGAAGCTGGCAAGGAAGCGAGATAGAGGAAAGAACTCAAATCTCTCTAGTAAAATTGAGTATTCAAATCTTGTAAATGAAAAGATCAATTTTGGAGAGCTACTCTTTATTTAAGCAGAATTATTTTGGAATCTGCAATAGTTGATACTCCCTAGGTACTTAGCATGAGACATATTTACCTAATTTAATTAGATTAAGAAAGTTAGTTAAGTTACTCCCTCCGGTCCTAATTATAAGACAAAGTTGACTTTTTTGGAGAAATTAAGGAAGCCATTTAAATTACTTTAGAGTGTTTATATTTTTAGTATCCTCAGATTATATATTAGTTTATTAGTCAAATAAATTAGTTTGGAGAAAAAAATAAAAATATAAATACTCTAAAGTAATTTAATTGGATTCCTTAATTTCTCCAAAAAAGTCAACTTTGTCTTATAATTAGGACCGGAGGGAGTATTTAATATGACATGTATTTTTTAAAACATCATAGTTATTTTCTTTAATTCTCTCCTTCCCTCTCTTCATTGATTATTATTGAGAAAGTATCAATAAGGTAAATTAGAAAAAAAACTGATAAATATAAAAAATATATCTTATATTTGGGATTAAGATCAACCATTTAAATATGTTCTATATCAAGAACCGGAAGTAATAATACTAATTAAATATTAGATAACTACAAGAGAGAGATCTTTTGATGGTGAAGACGGAAGAGAGACATGTATATGCATAGCTTTCTTTCCTTTGGAATCCATGTGTATATACATACTACAATGTTTCAAATTTTTGTCATCAACCGACCTACAAGCACATGAAAATTTTCTGGATAAATTTATAGCTTTTTTTTGCCAGAAACAAACTAATGATATTAAGTTCAAATAAGTTACATTGTCCCATACATTACAGCAAACCAAGACAGAAAATGATAAAATAAGAAAGTTACAACTAACAAACCTACTGACTGAAAAAATAAATCCCTAAACCTAGCTAATAAACTATAGAGGCTAAAAAATAACAACAATTCAATACAGCCAGACCACAATAATGAAGATGAGACATCATCCCCTCCAATTGTAAAGGCGGCTTGTAACTGGGAAGAAGGTCGATATGCCCGATCACATTGACAAGACACTTCTAATGAAGCTTTGGTAATCCTTCCGGCTACCAATTCTGCTTCCCTGGGAACGCACCTGTAAGAGAGGTTCCTAACCAAATTCCCTGGCACAAAGGTGTACTCAAGGAGAATATCATTCAACTTATAATCAACGAATGCACAATCAAATAGACCATAGGAAAAATAAACCCAACTCCAGTCTGAAGATAAACAGAACTGCCATATACACTGAACCAGCCCATATCTAGTCCTATAATGAACAGTGATGAACAATACACTGAACAGGCGCAAGATGAGCCAATGATGAACAACGCATACAGTTCTACTCATACAGATCAGACTCAGAAAACTGATATTTATTTGCCTATTAATTGCACATTCCTTGACCAGAATACCCACAGAGAACTTTACCTTCCTATCACATACAGCTACCATCAACCAAACATTACTAAATTCTGAATGTATCATAAATACTCTGTTTCTGAGGCTTGGGATAGTCAATCCATCTCTTTCCCACCGATAAATCTTCCACACCAATTCCAATCACATGAGACAAACCAAACCACACCAGGTATCAATTCTTCTAAATAATCAGGCGAATTAAACATAGAAGAACCAACACCAAAAGAGGCTCTCCCACCGATAGCAAAGCTCATTCTCATTACGACATCAGTGGGAACGGGTTTAAATCTTAGCAATCTACTCACCTCGGGAATAAAAGGCTGCAAAGGTAATACCTTTAAGCTTCTTTGTTCCGGTGCCTTTGAATTCCCCAACGCGATTGAAAAATCCCAGCTTTCACTCAACCATAGAACCTTCAACACCTTGCTTTCACCTGAGAGTCCACCGGTGACGATATCCTCCGACGCCATGGTGCTAATTTGTTTGACCGTTGAGCTCCAAAGTCTGAAGCACCGCATCTCCGCCACAGATCTGCCCCCAATTACCTGACAACCCCAACTCTCGTCCCTCACCTCCACAATCGATCGCTTAGAAGGGAGAGGGAGCCATCGCGTCGATTCCCTCGGAGGCCATGGAGGCACCCATCGGAGGTCGCCATTGGAGATCTGCAAGTGTGTCTGAGATTCGAACTCTTCCTCGTATCCCTTAACACAAACCTCCTGCTCGTCGCCTTCACGGGATTCACTCCCAAACCGCAAATCTTCTGGCCGCAACAGAGGAAGAGTGCCGCTAAACTCCACCGAAAGGGGAGAGACGAACCTTCCAAGAAGAAAGAGTGGCTGCCACTCGACCAGTGACGGACTGCATCTCGCCGGCACACTCATTCTACCGGAAATCAGAAACCCTAGCAGAGGGAAGCTACTCGCACGAAGGCGAAAAAAGAGTTCGATAAATTTATAGCTTAATCTTTATTTATATATTGGTGAATGTAAAGAATATATTATAATTAAACTAACTAACACACCAATGATCAAGTCTCCTCACATCAACTTTCTCTCTGCGGTGCTTTTTAATTCTGTGTGCTACTTTTTTTAGCGTGTCAAATACAGGAGCACATTCTGTGCTCATCACCCATCTAAACTAATAGATTAATTTTTGACGGTCTAGATTTAATTTAATTTTTTATATTTTAAATAAATTTTTAATTTAATATATTTAAAATTAAAATTAAAAATAATCTTATAATTATCACTTTTCATAAAAATAAATAAATCATATAAAAAATCACAAATTAAAATTCTTAAATTTAGACCATTCAAGTGATTATGTGATGAGCACCGAATGTGAATGTGGACCCCTCAAACATATGGAGGTTCAAATCTCACACGGTGAACTTTGGTTTGATTATATATTAATTAATTAATTCTTTTTGTTGTTGGTTTTTTTTTTAACACTTTCTTTTTCGATGGCTTCTTGTTGTCCTAAGTTATGCTTTGATTCTGTGAATGGGGTTTCGCATCTGTTCCATGTTGTGTCCACTGAGATCATCACTTAGTAGAATTAAGAAGATAAACAGAAAAAAATAAAAAATAAATAATTAGCGGTTTAAATATAAACAAATTAAAGGGGACAAACAACACCCTTGTTATTGATCATTGTCTCTCATCTCTCTCTCTCTCTCTCTCACATCATCCTTCTCACTGTCTCACTGGATTCATTAATTTGATTCCCATTCAGAAAACAATTGAACCTAATTCTATCTTCTCTCTCTCTCTCTGGGGTTAGGTTACACAAAGAGAGAAGAAGAGCCCTAGATGTGCATATGGGTCACTCATCTCTATCTCTTTGACTTTCCGTTCTGTCTGATAATTTCTCTCAGAATTATATATATATCAAAACCAAAAGCTAACCTATTTAATTTAGATCCGTGGTCTAGTTCCATATCACCATTTGAGATCGATCAGTTTCTTTTTCTTGGTCGATCTTAATTTTTCTGGTCTGATCCATCTTCTTCTTTCTTCTTTGTTGCTTCTTTTAATTATCTTAACCCCTCTCTTCTTTAACTAGCAATTCTGGCTAATCCTTGGTGGAGCACTCAGGTGGGTTTGCCGGGGGTTGACCCGACGGCCAATTCACCGACAGTGAACAAACGGCACGGCACCACCACCACCGACCTCTCTATCAACGAAAGCAGCGGGAAGAACAGTGGCGGCGAAGACGATGAGCCCAAAGAAGGTGCAGTTGAGGTCGGAACTCGTAGACCTCGAGGCCGACCGGCCGGATCGAAGAACAAGCCGAAACCGCCGATCTTCGTGACGCGGGACAGCCCAAATGCCCTCCGAAGCCACGTCATGGAGGTTGCCAGCGGAGCCGATGTAGCCGAAAGCGTAGCTCAGTTCGCTCGGCGCCGTCAACGTGGGGTTTGTGTGCTTAGTGGAAGCGGCTCCGTCGCCAACGTCACTCTTCGGCAACCTGCAGCTCCGGGAGCTCTTGTAGCACTCCATGGAAGGTTTGAAATTCTATCCCTAACCGGAGCCTTCTTGCCGGGGCCGGCCCCACCTGGATCCACGGGACTTACTGTTTACCTCGCCGGAGGGCAAGGGCAGGTCTTAGGTGGAAGCGTGGTGGGGTCACTAATAGCAGCAGGACCAGTGATGGTCATTGCTGCAACTTTTGCTAATGCAACTTATGAGAGACTACCTCTTGATGACGAAGACGAAGGCGTGGCCGCGGGGCAAGGCGGAGGAGGAGGAGGAGGGTCTTCGCCGCCTCCACAACCGGGGATCGGAAGCAGTAGTGGGGGCCACTTGCAGCAGGGTGGGATTCCAGATCCTTCATCACTTCCTTTGTATAATCTGCCACCAAATCTGCTTCCCAATGGTGGTGTCGGAGGGCAGGTAGGTCATGAAGCTCTTGCTTGGGCAGCTCATGGTGGAAGACAACCTTATTAGAGAGGGTTTCAGATCTAATAATGAATTATTTCTATCTTATCTTATCTTGCTTTTAATTAATTTTCTGTAGGAATTTAATATGGTTAAATAGGATTTGTGGAAAGAGCCAAGAGATTAATAAATTAGGTTACTAGAATATAGGTGTTGTGAAGATCTCAGGAGTTCGAGGAAAAAGCATATGTGTTTATAATCCATCTTTTATGTCTTTGGTGAATTGTGAACTATCTTTCTCTTTTGCTTTGATCTCTGCGTTTGGAATAAATTAAAAGAAAATGATGATCCCAGTCTTTAGCTTTTGTTGAGTTTACTATTTTTCTGATGGTAACATGTATATATATCTTCCTTGATCATATATATCTGTTATTTTCTTATTACTTGAAAGTTTATCTTAGGGTTTTTTCTTTCCTTTTACTTGGATCTGTTTGAGTGACATGGGTGGGGTGGTCATCATTACTTTAGATTAATTGATGAAGTGAAAGGGAATAAGCATTATCATCTAGCGAATAGTAAATTTTAAATTTCAAGCTAACTATTCTGGGATGCTTAATTAGTTAGTATTACACACAGTCTTTAGTTTATCTTTCTTCCCCTCCTTTCGATTTGTTTCTTCCATTGATGATATATATAGCATTTTGATTCACAATTAGGTATTCTGAACATTTGAAAGTGAGTTTAGGGCTTCTCTCACAAAAATATTGCAGTTTCTTCATAGAGAAAGATTGTGAATAAATTTGTATCAATAATCACTTAATTCAGCTCAAGGGATACACTAATAATTCGACAAGTTATTAGAGAGACATCCCTATATATGAAAATAATTAACAACTTATCAATAATTATAGCATTACTTTTTCATCATCATGTACATATAAGCCTTGGGAGGGAAAAAAAAAATTAACTCGCATATATACTAAAATGGGTTCTTCCACTGTATCTTACTATTATTTTAATTAAAGGAGACATTCGCTTTGTCGCATGTAGGATACCAAAGTAAGACTGATCAAATTAAACTAAAGTACTGTAACTCTGCTGAAGCATCGCTCACATATATACACCTTTTCTCTGCACAAGTTCAGCTCTCTCTCTCTCTCTCTCTCTCTCTCTCTCTCTATTATATATATATATATATATATCTGTCAATGGATATGCTTATCTCTTCTCTTCATTGTATTTGGACGTGATGATGTGATGAAAATGGCAGAAACGAGAGACTTCTGCGAGAGCAGAGATCCACGTGTTGTGGGGAAGAAATTAGTTCCAGGAGGCCACATACACCAACATACATATATGTTCAGAAAAGCTTTGTGCGTGTGACAGAATCGGAGGATTTGATTTGGAAAAATTTCACTGCACCCTATGTAGCAATTTATTCACAAACAGTATTAAAATTTTATGAAACTTTATTGCATCCTTAGGATTAAACTAAAATTAAGTGTTTTTTTTTGTTAAAAAGACATTTATGCTTTGTCTTGTAGATGACCCAGATGGTCTTATAAATTCCTATATATATATATATATATATATTGCAAATACACATATTTGACTTGTAAATATCTACATGTGTCTTGTCAATAGCATATATTTTTGTGAATACTTATTATCTTATACATGGCTGAAATGATCTTGTAATTTTACTTATTTATCTTATAAATAAGTATATTTGACTTGAATTTCTCACATGTATCTTATAAATATCCATATTTGACTTATAAAGTAAGGACATAATTATCTTTTCACCCACAAATTTTAATTTCAATTTAACATTAGGGTTAGGGTGCAGTAAAATTTTCCCCAACACTTAACCAAGTAACATATTATTTTATGACAGAAGGTGTCCATGTACTGACGGTGCTTGGTCCTACATTATATATATATATATATATATATGATGGCAAAAAATATATATATATATATATTCAAACATACACACACATGAACTTTGATTGAAAACTTTGGTGTTTCCAAGGGAGAGGAGAGAGAGAGAGCGCGACGGAAGGTGCAATTGGCGGCATGTGCCTAGTTCAAAGTTTGCTCTGGTTCAATTAAACAATTGGATATGTATGACTCCAATAATGTTACATAGGTCATTTAATTTAATACTTCATCCATCTCCATCTTATCCTTAATATAAAATATATTTATCTAATTTAATTAGATTAAGAAAGTTAGTAAAATTAATTAATATAACATATATTTTTTAAAACACTCTAGTCATCATTCTTAATTCTCTCCTTCCCCTTTCTCTTGGATTATTGTTTAGGAAGCATCAATAGTGGTAAATTAAGAAAAAAATTGATAAATATGAAAATTATGTCTTATATTTAGGATCAATCAATTCCCTAAATATATCTTATATTAAGGATCGGAAGAGTAATATTACTATTGTGAATGTGGTTTGTGTGCACCATGTATCCTATCCTTTTGAGTTGATTCAAGGGTCATTGCTTGATATAAGAAAATTAGGGGTTGTTTGTGTTGGACTTTGGGTCCAAGTCCGCCCTTGATGGGCCGGACTATTTGATTAGGAAATAAGTAGCCTAATCAAATAAGAATAAAATCAGCATAAGATGCAGATTTGGGAATATTTAGCAATAATTATGGATTTGTTAAAAGAGGAACAAATCACCATAATTAGGGAATTAATTGAGAGACAATTAATTCCTGTCTTGGAGGGTAAGAAGGAGTGCACACGTTTCCTAATTAGTAGCCTCCATAAACCACTATAAATAAGGTGTGCCTCCTCAATTGCAACTCGCCCCGCCATTGAGTTTTCTGGCAATTCCCTTCTCTCCTACCATCTTTCTGGTTCTGGTGATCTGCTGTGCAAATTACAATTAGGCTCTAGTAGTCTAATAATTGTGTGGGCACAAGTATGGAGTATTGGAGCTTTGACCCGGATCCGAACATGGATTTGTCCAGGTACGCCTAATCTCCTATTAGTTAAATATATTTTTTCCTACAGTTTGGAATGAAAATTTTCATTGTAGAAGATAAGTATATTACAAGAGTTTTGTTTTGAGTTACGTAAATATGTTTATGATAAACAACTCTAAATAAACACTAAATTGAACTATGTTGATTTACAAGTTCCTTCAACCACTAAAAGGGAGGAAAAGTAGCAATAGATAAGAGTCTCTCATATTGGATTCTATGCTTTTTGTATATACTCTCTCTAGTGTTAAATATATAAGAATTAGATAAGATGTTTATTTCAATTCTAAATATAATACTTTAATCCACTTTACCTCTCGAATTTATAGATTTTCTCCAAAGTATCCTTATAATTAATCGCACATATTAAGAAGTTTTCAGGGAAATCATCACATATATGTTATAAATAACCAATTTAATTAATTTTCTTACTCATTTACCTCCTATGTTAAGGATTGGAGGGAGCACATATTAAGGGATTTTCATCAAGGGGCATTACAAGGAAATTAGTACACATTTATTACAAATAATAGACTTAACTAATTTCTTTAATATTCTCAAATTAGTTATCTAAGTGCATGTTTGGTATCACGGCAGCTTAAAAAATAAGCCACTTATTACGCAAGCCGAGAAAAAACTCCTCTCACATACTTACCTCGTATACCGTGAATCACGAATTATAAGCACGTTTTGGATAAAAATAAGCCATTCCAAACGCACACAGTCTCCTTTGTTAAGGATTGGAGGGAGCACATATTAAGGGAGTTTCATTAAGGGGATAGTTCCAATGCTACATACGATTCAAAAGGGTATTTAGAAAATTCAACACACATTTGTTATAAATAAAAAATTTAACTAAGTTTTTAAATATCAATAAGTTAGTTATTTAACTCTTATAAGAACTCTTGTAATAAGGATATGATGAATTACATAGACACACACAATATATAAACGATGATTAGGTTGAATGGAGAAGATTTCATATTTTGCAAAGGGATAATAATAAAATATTTGTTCCTTCAAGTTTATTTCAATTATCAATTATCCCTGAAGTTTAATTTTTATCATTAAGCCCCTATGGTTTCATATTCAATTTTACATTCTTATTTCATCTCATCATACCAACAAATTTTTCTATGTTGCATGAAGAGGTTGACACCTTTTAAGTTAATAAAGATGATATGTTTTCAAACTATAAGGACTAGCTAATTGTTTATGATTAAGAAATTTAAGAACTTCATGGATAAAAATTGAACTTCAAATTAAAGACCGAATTGATAATTGAGGCAAACTTTTTGGGGGGGGGGGAGCAAAAGGTTCATTTTCCCTTCTATAAATAAGCAAGTTAAGGACTTTAACCTCATGAATAAAGAAAATCACGTTGTAATTTAGTTTATATATAGTGAAAAAAGTTAGCCTAACACCTTAATTACGTTGGTGTAACTGGTAGAGATTTTTATCGCTTAAGTAACAAATCTAGTTGGGAGGAGTTTAACTTTTGCTTTTTATGCCATAATGGAGACTAGTACATTTTGTTAGCAAAGGATATTTCTAGTCCTACAAATTTTTTATATTATCATCTGGTTTGATATTCGTGGCTGCCCCTCCCAACACAAGTGTCTTCTTTGGGATTTAAACTCGAGATCCAGAGGGATCTAACGGAATTTTAAACTGCTAGACCAATTCTATGATGGTAGTCTTATAATTTTTTTCCTTTCATTGAAAGGAAAAAATTTAAGGGCCTGTTTGGTTGGATGGGAGGGGATGAGGGGAATGAAAAATGAGCCCCTCCAAATTCTTTTTCTATCATTTTTCCCAAAAAAAATTCTTCTCTCTCTCTCCTATAAATAGGACCAAAGGAATGCTTATGTTAGTTATGTGTGTATGTGTATAAACAATAATTAATTTTGTCTTTGAATGTTAGATTAATTAAAATTGATTAAAGACAAGAGCAACTTGATCTCTTAATGGAGAAAATGAAATAATTCATATATATATATATATATATATATATTAATACTATAGTTGATTAGATTTGACAAAGCCAAGTGGTTAATTTTTTTTTTTGGGAGCAAAAGCCAAGTGGTTAATTAAATTACTAGTTTAGAGAGAAATAAAGTATTTTCAGACATCATGTTTATTTACTATTGACCCGAAAAGACAATTCAATTGACACATGAACGTAATGAGTGCTTTTAATTAGGAGCACAAATTTGAACTCCTGAGCATAAAAAAAAGAAGTCAATTTTAAAATTTAATTTGCATCCCTATTAGGAAACTTGATTTGATTTTTACATCCATATCAGGCAAGTTGAAATTCGATCATCATTATTGGTCTTTTGCCATCAATATTATTATTGGTTTATATAACTAGTTGAAAAGTCTTATTTTAACATGTTATTTGAAGGGTTTCATATATGAAAAAAATTAATTTATGCTTGTTTGAACATGAATTCAGTCTTTTTAATATTTAGAAAGTTTTAATTTCATTTCTTTAATTAATTATGACTTATAAAATACACACACACACACACAAAAGTTGAAATTGAGCTGTACTTCTGTGTTTAATCGTTGTCAATCGATTATAAACATTAAGTTAATGAGTTCTACAAAAATGCTATGGATTTGGGAATTGCAAATTTATGAAACTTGCAATAATATTGAGTTGATTTGTTTTTTATCATTAATATTATATGAAGAATTTTTTTGACCTGGATATTATATGAAAACTTGAATCATCATCATCATCATTATTTAACAGGCATCTCATTCTATTCTTATCAGTTAAGTTAACTTTAAGATGCGTTGAGGGATACGCTGATTCATTTATTTGTAAAATAAGTGAGTTTTGTGCACAATAAGTTGTCATTTTAATAATTCACAGAGAATGTAGCTTATTAGAATTTTTATAATATATATGTTTTCTTGTATCAAATAAGACTACAAAAAAAAAAAATTTCCGACAGAATTTGCCTCAAAATCTGCCTTTCTGACTGAATGCATTTTCAACGGAATCCGTTCCGTCGTTAATAGGTGCGTTACAAACGAACTTACGACATAATTTCAAACTTTTTTTAAAAAATTTCCAAAATAATTTTTTAAAATTTCAAATGCCACGTGTTTGCTCCTGAGTGCGCCACGTGCCCCTCTCCAATGGCTGCCACGTGTATCCTCCTGGTGCTTCCACGTGTCCGTGTATCATAATCCCTAAAAATGCCTCTCCTCCCATGTGAACCTGCGACCTCAAGTTGCCAACACCTTCACGCGCGAGTCTTTGTTAGTTACGCCGAAATAAACTTGCGTCATATTATTACATATTATATATATATATATATATAATATTATCATATATATATACAAATACATATAATTAATTAATTATATACATATATTAATTATTAATTAAATATAATATTATTAAAAATAGTGAAAAATTTAATAAAAACTTAAAACAATATTTATGTATTTAATTAAAATATTTTTTAATTAAAATTACTTAATAAATAATAGTTTAATATTATAAATATTATTTTTAATATAAAATTATAAATAATATAATATTAATAACATATAATTTTTTTAAATCAAATAAAATAATAACTAATATAATAATAATATCGTAAATATTATTTTAGTATAAAATTTTAAACATAATATTAACAAATAATAATATAATTTTAATAATTAAGGTTAAATATAATTATTTAATAATTAATATTTTAATTTTATAAATATTATTTTTAAAAAAATTAATAAATTTTAATTTATTCCGACGGAATTTGTGACGGAAAAGTTCCGTGGCAATTTGTCACAGAAATTTCTGTCGGAATTTGCCTTCGGAAAACTTTTTGACGGAATTTCCATAAGAATTTGCCACGGACAATTCCGTCGAAATTTATCAAGGAAAAAATTTCGTGATAACTTCCGTCAGAAATCGGGTGTTTTTTTATAGTGTAATCTTCTTAAAATTTATTCTTGACTAAGCATCTATTGTACGAGAAACAAAAAATTTGTTGAAAGCTTGTCTACAAGTAATTTACAGATACAAGTATGCAAATTAGGGTCCTTCAGATAGTAGTAAACAATAATTAATAATAAAAAATATATTTTTTTTTTATCCACACATGCTACATAGTCCTCTAATTCTATTTATAAGTCACTTTTAATATATTCATTAAAACGATAATAACTTTAAACATCATTAATTCTGTATTAAGGTTTGGCAACTTTCTAACCCTATCTCTATTTAATATATACTATACCCATGAGAACAAAGTTTGCATAATAATAAATAAATAATAAAATTGCATGAAAGGTTTAGTACATGTTTGGATTGGCATCATAATAGCTTATAAGCTGTTTTTTACGTAAATCGAGACAAAACTCCTCTTGCATATTTATCTCGTGTACCGTAAATCACAATTGAAAAGCTACTTTTAAGGATTACACACACTTAATTGCGTGACTTATAGATTGGAAAAAAAAAAAAAAATCCACAAGATGAGTATGTTTCATAAGAGCAAAGATGCAAATGCATGGCAGGTACTTGCTGGTAAGTGAGAATTTGATAGACGACAACACATGCCCATGTTTTATCCTTCAGGTGACACCGATTTAATAAATAATAACATCAATCCATATATGTGTACCTCTCTCTCTCTCTCTCTGTTTTTTTTTATGGCAATATATGTGTATCAAATCTTGCAAACTTGCCCTAGTTTTTTATAATTCATAATTATGTGCGTATGTATCAAATTCTGTGCCTTAGGCTGTGTCTACTTAATTATAAGTTAAGGGTCACTTTTATGCTAAAAGTTTTAGTTGAGGAGCATTGAGTACTTGAAATTTTTGTTTTTTGGAACAAAATTATTCCATAAACTAACAAAACGTATCAATTTTGCTTTGATGTTATAAAATGTCAATTTTGACTATTATTTTTTACTGGAGCATCCATGTGGCGCTATTATGTGGCATTCAATATCCTACTCATTGCCACCTCACCGTCTTCATCCCTTCTCCCTCTCTCATCTTTCGTCATTTCCGCAGACTATCTTCTCAAACCTAGTATGTGTTTGGTATCACTTATTTTTGGGAAATAAGTCCTTATTACGCAAGTCGAAATAAAACTCCTCTCACATATTTACCCCGTATACCGTAAATCACAATTTATAAGTACTTATAAGTTAAAAATAAGCTATCCCAAACAAGCACCTATTCATCTCCTCTAATAATTCCGCAGACCCTTTCTTCTCCTTCCTCTTTCACAGTCCCTTTCTTCTCTCCTTTCACTCTTCTGCTATCTTCTCATACAACCTTATCATAAGTTGAGCCCAACCCAATTGCCTCGGCACCAAGTCGGATCTCTCTTTACACGGGATAGCCGCAATCAGAGTCCACATCACAAACACAAATATCGTGCTCATTACATAGATTGGACGACATGGCTTGGATTTCTTTGGCGGCAGACCAATTCTTTGCCATGCTGCACTATAGAGGTCGGAATTGCCCCGACACACGCTCTTTGTTCACCGTAGCGTTGCTAGCACCTCTCCTTCCAAAAGACTAGGCCCTCTCAGTCGAATTGGCGGAGCTGCCTTCCTTATCCTCCGCCGTCATCGCTGTGATTAGGGATTGTAATGCCTTCTTCACACGTGAACCTGGCCATCACCAATCAGCTTTTGTTCCAGAGCAGAGACGGCAATCTCAGCGAGTTTCTGAACATTCTGTACGGACTCGACGTTGAGACAGAGTGCATTACAAATATCGAGAGCTTTGACAACCCGATCGAGGAGCTCGGGGACGAGACGGTCGAGAGGAGGCTTGGAGATATGAGTAGGGTCACGGCCCATTATGAGAACGGCCTTGAATTCGGCTTCACAGCAGAGAAAAGTGTCGAGAAGCTTTCGTAGCCAAGCGAGGGAAAGGAAGGCGTTGGCGAGAGCCGAGAAGAGATAGACGAATCGGTCACTGATGTGTTTCTGGAAGGAAGACGGTGAGGTGGGGATAGGAAGGGGAGAAACTTCCGGGTAACCGGTACTCCTCATAAAACTTTCAGATAAAAATGAACCTGAACTATTATAATATTTATTAGTAATATTATAATTATATTTTATTTCACCAACTCATTAGTTGAATAAAAAAAAATGTGTACTTTATTTTGTAAATAAGTGGTAAGACTATATGTAAATTCTCTAAGATCTATAATATATCTTACTATCTATCTGTATATATAATGATCTTAGTTACGGGCATCGAATCAAAAAAATTAAACTCCCGAAACAAATCAATCATATAGCCTGGCTGTTATTACAATTAACTTTTTAAAGGAATGTGTGGTCTTTATTATTATTTATAATATTTTTTTGATTCTATTTATATGCCACTTCTAATATATTTCATTAGTTAGATTAATAAAAACCCTAAATCTTATTATTTTGTCTTAAAATTCAATAATTTTTTTTTAATTTTACCCATATTTAATAAATGAAAACAAAATTAAAAAATATAATAATTTAACAGTATAATTGTACATTCATATAAAAAATTTAATAATAAAACTTATAAATATGACTAAAATAAATATTCCCCCTCTGCTCTATAAATAACACTAAAAGAGTATTAACTACATTTTTTTTTTCAAAATTATTCCTATATAAAGTATCTGTCTCGTTCACGTAGAGATTTTAATTTGCTTTATGTTCATAGACAATGTAATTCCGTGGCTGCCTAGCTAGCAAAATCCGGTTGCAAGGGAGATGCCGCCTTTTGGATGGAACATTAATCCCCTCGTTCCCCTATTTAATTTTTAATGTTTTACTTGCCAAGGATATTTCTGCTTGTAAAGACGTACAGTATTGGCTGATCTAGCCTGATTATGAATGCATATGTATTTCTGTATAAAAATAAAAGTAGTTTAATGCATTTTTTCACCCACAAAATGTATTCCAAATTTATGATTTTAAGTTAGGGTAAACATAAAAATTTTTTATTTTCAAATAAATTTAATGACTTGACCACTTTTTTTTTTTTATAATTATAGTGAAATAGTTGGGGGGTAACGATGGTTTTTATGAGTAAAATAAATAAATAGAAATTCTTGAAAATTTATAATTATAATAATTGCTATGTTCAGTGTACCCCATCCACTCATTTCATCTTTAACTTGGACAATTAAAAAATGGACAATGGACACTGCCTTTCTTGTCTCCACTTATTCCAATAAGAAAGATTGAAACAAAAGTATAAAGCTTTCTTTGACTTCTCAATTGGTTTATTTGTCGCCACCCTGTGGAGCTTTGCAACTTTCCCATCATCCACAGAAATGGATTGTTGAATCACTGGTAATTTTGTGATGTAATTGAAAGCTAAGTTGTCTGTGTCTATGTTTTTGCTTTCCTTTCCTTTTGTATCCAAAAAAAAAAAAAAAAAGTTGTGTGTGTCTATATATATATATATATATATATATTTCTCATATTCTTAATATAAGATGTATTTGAGGAGTTGATCATAGTTATAAATATGAAATATAATTTTTATATTTGTCAACTTTTTTTTTTTAATTTATGCTTATTGATACTCCCTTAACAATAATCAAGACGAAAAGGGAATGAGAGAATTAAGGGAGATGACTTGAGTATTTCAGAAAATACACGTCATATTAACTAACTCAACTAATTTCCTTAATATAATCAAATTAGATAAATATATCTTATACTAAGGATTGGAGGAGTATATAAATTATAGCTGGGAATACGGGCCAGCCTGCGGGTTGCGGGCTGGCCCGCACCAACCCGCGGCCTGCGCGGTGTGGGCTGGCAAAATGCCATCCCTAACCCGCAGTGTGCGGATTGCAGGCCAGCCCGCGAGCCCTCAGTTTTTTTAAAAAAAAATTCATATATTTTAAAGAGGATTGAAAATATGAGATACATATATATGAGTAATTAAATTTACCCTCCTAGTATCAATTATTTCTCTTATAAAAATTTAAAAACATAATCTACAATTTAAGAGATAAAGTTATCAATTTTGTTAAAGTTTATAAATAAAACATAAACTCATCCTCAAACAACCAAGATATAATAATTTTGTTTAAAGAAGAAGGGAAGAAGTTAAGATTTTTTCTCTTTGGATTGTGAGGTATCAAGATAGGAGTGGAAAACTTATAAGTTTTTGTAAAATTATTATATGTAAATAAAAAATAAAAAATTTTGCGGGCCAACCCGCCAACCCTCGAGCTGGCCTGCATCAACCCGCGGGTTATGCTGTACGGGCCTGTGCGGCCTTTATTTTTGCAGGTTGGGATTTTCCCAACCCTAACCTGTCAAAACCCGCCAGCTCACGGGTTGAACCCGCGGGTTGAGCCCATATTACCGGCTTTAATATAAATATAAAGTGCCAAAACACGGACCCTACACTTGTGACTTCGAGAGAAAAAATCTTACTCTCTCCGGTCCTAATTATAAGATAAAGTTGACTTTTTTAAAGAAATTAAGGAAGCTAATTAAATTACTTTAGAGTATTTATATTTTTATTTTTTTCTCCAAAATAATTATTTTGAATAATAAACTAATATATAATATAAGGATACATAATTTCACACCTTTATCTTAATTTCACCTTTACCAGAGTATTTGCGGAAAACGATATGCGGTTCGGTGGGCAACACATGAAAAATGTAAATATACTGATAAAAAGTGCTCGATTACAGAAATTCCCCATAGGGGTTTGTGCATAATAATTACCATCAATGTAGCTGCACAGGGCTACCAGGGTGTTTAAACCCGTTCGAGTGAAACAGAGATATCTTCCCATCTTCATTTCATCACCGCAATCCCCTTATACGGTTCTTTTCTTTGTTCTCAGCGTATCTTTTATCTCCTCATGTTTAAATTATTGGTAGGGGAGGGTGAGATTCGAGAGAATTTCAGTAGGAAAATAGTAACAATATGCATACAAGATAAGTGCTTAATGCATGACATGCTTGCATTACATAAACTCATGCTAACACAATGACATATCTACGTGCTCAATGTTTCGTGCAACAAAACTATGGCCACAGTATAAACAGAAATAGAGCTTCAATAATTCATATATGTTTCAGATAATCAAGAAAAGCAATAACATGTATCAATACACCAGCACAATATCAATGCATGCAGGAGAGCTAAGTTCCCTACCTCCAGTCTTTTCTCCTCGATTTGCGTGCCAATAACTCGGGCTCTCAACTCGGTCCTACAATTCCAAATGTACCATTTAGACACTTCCATAGTGTTTCTAGGGGTTCTATGAATCTATATTGAAAAATTACTAAAATACCCCCGGGGACCTAGCCCGACCCCGCCGTACTCAGCCCGGCTGTACTTTTTTCGAAATTCTATCCTGGGCTATCCTAACATATTTTAGCCCAAGGAATCCATTTCCGGATTAATAATTACCAAATTCACTGTCAAAAGACGAAATTGCCCTTAGCAGCCCTTATTTCAGTGTTTCAGGGTGTTTTCGTAATTATGCTTTTTCGGCCTTTTTCGAAAAAGTGACCAACTGAACCCCACCTAATTTTCCCTTCTGAACACAATGGAACCATCAAATCATTGAAAATACAACTCTAAGGCCCTCTAACAGGCCTGACCGAAATGTACAGGTTCTCCGGGAAAAATTGGGGTTTTTCGATTTTAGCTTCGTAAACGCGTTCCTTTATACTCATAACCACTTTATTAACTATTCTATTAGGTTACAACTACCATTTAGTACCAATTTGGGCAGCATAACAGCCCCTACAACCCATTTTCCATTTTTACGCACAAAGACTATCTGGCGAAATTTCACCGATTAAATTGTCCACAACAGCTAAAATAGTCAATATACAAGAGTTTGGAAGTTACCTCAAGCTCCCACTAGCCTTTCATCAATATGGCTGAAAACCCTAACTC
The DNA here is from genome assembly GCA_963210345.1 of Inga oerstediana. Taxonomy (NCBI): domain Eukaryota; kingdom Viridiplantae; phylum Streptophyta; class Magnoliopsida; order Fabales; family Fabaceae; genus Inga; species Inga oerstediana. The sequence goes on along the minus strand of OY723410.1, from coordinate 28,267,318 downwards.
CTTCACACCAAAATATGAGCTTCACAACCTTCAAGAATACCGAATAGAAGCTTAGGAGCGGAGTTATACACGTTAGGTACGAATTCACCGAAGAAATCGACCTACCTCGTGAGATTTCTCCTCCTTGTCAAAGGGTTCTCCTTTATAATTGCAAGTTGTGGTTATTTCCGGGAAAGCTAAAATCTCAATGGTCCGGTCCATTTACGGTGATTCAAGCATCCAAATTTGGTGATGTGGAGGTGGAAAATGAGAAGGGAGAGTGATTCAAGGTCAACGGTCAGTGGTTAAAGCATTATTGGGGAGGAGATCTGGATAGGCTGGTATCCATTATCTACCTATCTAACGAAGAGTGACCAACATGAAGATTCAAGCTAAAGACTATAAACTAAGCTCTTCTTGGGAGGCAACCCAAGTTCTTAACTTAATATCTTTAGATTCCTTGATTTTAGTATATTTTTTGTAGATTTATGTTTGGTCTTCTGCTTTCACAGGTAGGAGAGGAACACCAAATAGAGAGAAGAAAAGAGCAAGAGGATACAAAAGAAGGGTGGTGACTGGTGGTTTTTGGAAATGCATATTTCAGGAAAGTTCGTAAATTCCCATGATTTGATTGAACCTAATTTTAGATGATTATGACTTGATTTGATAACCATTATGCACTTCTCTAACCTCTGATAAAAATGTATCCATAGTTGTAGTATGAATTAGAAATGCACTGTGGATTGCGTTGCTTAATCCTGTCAAATTTCTTTTATGCATAGTGAATTCTGGATTATGGATGCATTTTGATCATGAGTTCAAATATGTGGTTAATGGTTGTTGATTGTGTGCGACTCAAGAGGAAGTATGGTGAAAGCGATTCAGTTTTGGTATGTTTTGTTGAGGATCATAGGGTGAAAAACATAGCATAATTTTTGTGTATTCATGTTGCAAAAACTGATATCTGATAGAGTTGGGAGTAAAAGACTGGCCGCGGCCAGGCCAAAGTTGGCCGTGGCCAAAAAGAGCACAGAAAGATTTGGGCTGCGGCTAGGACAATGTTGGCCACGGCCAACCATTGCCGAGAAGGTTTTGGGTCGCGGCCAGGCCAATGTTGGCCGCGGCCCAAACACGAGAGTAGCGTTTTTAAAATCCTACCTCTTTTCTTTCATTCCTCATTTCTCTCCTTTAGAGCAGCCATCTCTTCCTTTCTCTCCTCCTCTCAGGTTCGACTCCACCATTCTGCGACCTCTCTCCCATTTTCCCTAAATCTTTCACCTCCATTTCATTTTCCCTTCATTCCATCTCTCCCTTATTCCATTGCTGTCTCGTTTCTCATACCAGATCTGCGCAGTGTCTTCTGCTTTTCTGCAACCTAGGGCATCGGACGTGACCTATTCTTCTATGATTTCTCAATTATTCTGTTGATTCTCTATCCATTTAAGGTAATAGAGTCTCGTCTTCGCTCTTTTACATGCATTGTGGGTAGTTTAGTATAGTTTGGATTTGGGGATCTAGGCATCGGTTTGAAGAATGCTTTCCCTGAATTTGAGACTAATGTATATGCTTGTGGCATTTTTCTTTCTTTGTCTTCAATCTATCTCATTATTATGATCCACATTGTGATTTGTCAACCTATTTTGCACATAAATCTGTTGTTCCTCTTTGTTTTGGGGCCACGAATCAATTTTCAGAAATTTTTCGATGAATGGACTGTTATTCTATGCATAAGTTTGAACAGTGCAGAATGGTTTAGCAAATAGCTCTGTTTTGGCATTTCACATTGCTTCAAAATGTTTTCTTTTAAGCATATTTTTCCAGGGAGCCGAGTGTCAATTCCTTCATTTATCATTATAATGCACTTCCTTTTGAACTTAAATCAGTTTTCAAAGACATGGGAATAGGATCTAGGCTGGAATTGTAAATATGGCTTTGGTATATACTCAGGTTTTTGGTACATTATTGAGGTCTTTATGAAGTGAGGATAGGAGTTAGGCTTGAATTTTGATTGCAAGTTTGGTGCTAGTAAGACACTAAGTTTGGGGGAAATGTCTCTTTAGTTTTCATTTCTTTCTTAGTGTGGGAGTTTTTTGTTCTAGTCTACTGATACGATTTCTGTCACTCTTTGGTGCCAATCTCTAGTCATGCTCTTCTGCATTTGGGCATCATCTATCTATTTCTCTAGCTACTATGCCTGCCAAGCGTGTTGCTGACCGAGTAGGCCCCAGGCCATTGCTGAGGCAAAAGCTAATATCATCAAGAGGCCTCTACTACAAGAAGGCGAATTCCCTTTCACCGTGTCCTATGTGTTTCATGAGCTAGCTACCTGGACATATCACTTGAACAAGCTCATAGACCCCAAGATGGACGAAAATCTTTAAATTGTCCAAGGGTTTTATGCCAATGCATATATGTGGCCGGTTTGGAGGTTTCCTCTTCAGAGTATTGACATCAACTTCACTCTGGCCAATTTCAGGCAATTTGCATCACTCCCAGCAGTCGAGGAATGCAGATACCAGCACCATTTAGATAATACAGATGACATTCTTGAGGACGCCATTTCTCGATTGCTAGTTTCTGACGGAGAGGTGGCGTGGGAGAGTCGAGGTGGGACTCAGAAATATTCACCTCGGCTTGGTTATCGATTGAAGTTTGGGTTTGGCTGTACTTTGGCAAGGATTATTTCTGGTCTTCATCCAACGAAAATCGCCTCACTAGGGACCAACCCACCACATTTACCTTCTAATGAACAAGGAACCAGCAGATCTCGATGCTGTGGTTTACAAGTCTCTGAGAGACCACATTCATGATCACACTGGTGGCTTGATGTTGCCCCACCTTATCTCTGTTTTTTATTTTTCTGTGGGTGTCCCAGCCTTATCCATTGATGTCTTGTTCAAACCAATCAAGAAATTTCAATATTAGAGCATCAAGCCCAGGGAAAATGAACAGGTTCCACCAACCCAGCAATCAGCTTCGGCTCCTATATTTGAACAGGGTGGACCCTCTCAGGTTCATCCAGAACATGGTGAACCATCAGGTGCCCTTGCCTCCTCTCAGCTTCCTATAACCCTATATGTGATCTTAGCCGCCATGCAGTGCACTGAGGCCACTGCTGCCCAATACCTCTCCCATCTACAAGACCATGGAGTTAGATTGACCCGATTAGAGGAGTTGTTGGATGCACATGCCCCTGGTGCTGCTCATGCTGGTGATGATGATGATGGGGAGGACGGAGATGATAATGATGCGGATTTCAGTGATGATGGTGGCGAGGAATAGTATTGCTTTTCTTTGTTGTTAGGATTTTCTTTTTGTTTTTATTGCTTTGAATATTGGTCATACTATGTTCAATGGATATTGTTGGAATTTTTCTGGTTAATGGCTGATTTTGGATATAGCTTAATGATTGTTCTTCTCACATATACCTATCATTATTATGTCTATGGATTGCTGTGTTATCTATTCCATTGCAGGCAATATGTGTGCATTTTGTACCTTGTGACAATGCGGACACTGTCTGTTTCAAGTTTAGGGGTATTTGATGCATATTTTTGATCATTGACAAGAATTTTAAATTTGGAAATGTGTCTTGTGCCCTGTCCTGTGAGTCATAAGTTGAGTTAGATTTGATTAATTATATCTTAAGTGGAATGCATGATCTGATGATAGAAATGGTTATTTGGATTATATGTTTTCCAGGAAAACAATAATAAATATTCATAAATTCTTGGTTCATATTTTAAAAACTTAATTCCTAATGCTTTTCGGAATAAACATTGCACACAAGGGTTGGAAATAATCTGAATGCTTTTGTTAGGAGATTTTATAGCAAATTGATGTGTATGAGCTGTTTTCATGGAAGGTTTTTTGAATTCGTATTTGAATTTCTTGAAATGAATTAACATTTCACACACTTTTAGAACATGATTTGCACTCTCTGAGTTAAAATTTTTTTTTGGGAATTGCTTATGCTCTTGGATGATTTTTAAGGAATTGATTTGTTATTGTTCTTAGAGTTAGCATTCGGATTAGTTGAGTTAATGCATTTTGATTAGGATAATGTTCAATTAATCTTTGCGATGTGCATCTGAGAAGAAAACCTTTATTGGAAGGATTTCGAGCCTAATTTTCATTCATTAATATGTGTTTGTAACTTATTCTAGTGTACCTCTAGAACTTGTTTAAATTCTTGTTCAAAATCATAGTTGCATGTAGATTAATGAATATGATAGGGGCGTTTATTTCTAAACCCATTTACCTAAACACAAACCCTATATACTAATCTATTGTTAACCCCTTTGAGCCCTTCACATTTCAAAACTATCATTTAACAACAAGCACTATGTATGCTTCTCATTTACATTAGATTGGCACTTAAATATCATTGAATTGTCATGAATATTGTTGGTTTGAATAAATGTAATTTTCATGCAAAAAGAATGAAGAAGAAGAAGAAAAGAAATGGATGCCACTGTATAATTTTACGTGTGCATAGTACTTGTTTCATTATCCATCCCATGAAACCATTTCCATCATTACAACCCTTTTTAAAAGTCCTCTTGATTCATGAGTCTCGGTGCTACAAAGTGGTGGAGAGAGTAGAGTTTCTACAAGCATATGGCAGGACCTAGTCTAGGTGGTATTGATCGAAATTTCCTATTCTTGTGAGAGTTAAACACTTCAATCCTTAAGTGTTCTCTTATGTGCATTTCTTTGATTAATTGGCATTAATCTAGTCCATCTATATTACCTCATGCTAAAACTTGTGTTAGCTTTAGTAGTGATAATGATTAATCCAACAAAAAATTGGAGTACATGGAGAAACTTGAGATAAGTTTGGGGGAGGAGATAAGCTGCATGAAAAATATTGTCATTTATCTCAAGAACTTTGAATTTTCTATTTTCTTGAAAGTAACCTTTGAAAACATTACAAGCCCCAAAAGTTCCATTGATTTTAAAAGTGTGTGGAATATCTATAAGTGAATAGAAAGGAGAATGCAGAAGGATTAAGTTCAGATATTGAGGTTGTTTATACATATTGAAGTGTTGCATTTGATCTTAATAACAGTAGGAAGATTGTTATTCAACTCGCATCACACACACACATTCTGAAAAAATGTTGGGAAGATTGTTATTTCATTGAGAGGGATGTCATAAAATTTGCCTCCATTCTTCTCTTAGAGAAAAAGGACTTGGGTGAATTCATATTTGTTGAGATTAAGAGATATAGGTTTGAAGGAAAAATAACCTCTCCAATGTCTTATTCCTAGCTTATATCTTTATTCTTTAAAAAGAATAAGATTTGGTACTTGGAGAAGAATGAACCAATTGAGAGACTAAAACCAGTGGGACAAAATCAAATTGTGAAATTGAACATTGACATTCCTCTGAAGAAGCCACTTGAGTCTAGCCCCAAGAAGAAGAAGACTGAGAGTGAGACTAGTCGGATGGATGATACACAGTCTTTTGCCCCTACCTCTACTGCTTCTCCTTCTTTCTTTGGAACCATATTCCAGACATTTATGGAAAATATTCTAAAAGGATTTCATGTTGATGTCACCAACACCAATATGGAGCTCATCACTCACATCACCAACAAGATGGGAGAGCTGACAGAGATTATGGATAAGAGGCATGAGGAGATGTTAGCTGACCAACGAGCCCAGGGTGAGCTTTTGAGATCATTTCATGCCAGACATGATGCTATGGCACCTGGTATATCTACTCCTGGTCCATCAATGCCTCCTACTACACCTGAGCCAGTACTGGCTTCTGAGCCTAGACCTTTTATTATCCCTCTTCCTATCTTACCTATCACCATCCCCAGAAACTTTCTATTCTCTATTCCTGACCTTAACCTAGACATATCCAAACCTATTCATATCACTATTGATGACTCAATCCCTCGAGCCCAGCCAGTTCAACCTGAGCTAGTGCCCATACCTATTCTTCACTTGTAGGCACTAAGAAGGTTATTGTTTCTTCCTGTGATCATCAGTCACCTACTGGGACAGAGGAGGTAGAGGTTACTTCTCTGATCCCATCACCACAGAACCCTCTAGAGGATCCTTTTTAGATACCTCCAGTGAATCTTCTTGAACCTGAACCATCATCTTCAGATACTTCTAGTTCAAGTGATTCACATGGATCCAGATTTTCACCTTTTCCTGTCACTCCAATTTCTATAGCCTAGCCATCTAGTCCTAGTCCTTCTCTCGATTGATTTCCACCTTTGTGATGAAGACAAAAATGGGGAGAAAACTAGAAGTGATTTTTTTTTAGAATTGACATTGATGTTGCACAGATATAGCATAGGCTTATGGGTGTATTGGGATTTAGGGAGCTTTTGTTTAGCTATGTAATGAATTTCATGAATACATTCTGTAGTTAAAGTTGTTATGCTGTTTATTATGAACTAATGAATTCTTATTTGTGTATGAAAGGTGATTACAAGCTCTACAATACTTTCATAATAGACATTTCAAAATGATTTCAAAATATTAAGAGTTTCATAATCGTTGAATTTGAAATAATAGGAATTTCAAAGTTGTTGATTTCAATATAAGTTCAAATAGAAGATTCAAAAACATAGATTTGAACTTAAAACCATTTTCAAGTCATTTGAAGTTAAAAGAAGCTTCTTGTAATACTCAACAAGTGATATTTGAAAAGAGGTCAAGAATTTTAAAAGCAAAGTCACAAATGCTTTCAAACACTTGTTCAAAAATCACCAAGTTTTGTCATCATAAAAAAAAAGGAGAATATTAGATCCACATGTTTTGATGATAACAAAGATTGGATTGATCGTACAAAAGGTTTTGATAATAAACAAAAGAGATTCGAACAAAGTAAACTAAGTCTTTGGTGCTAGGGAATGCCATCACTCGAGTAACCACTCGAGTGATGAAGAAGAACAAATAATTGCTGAATAAGAGAAAGAAGAACTGGTAGATTTCAAAGCAGGTTACTTGATTTACCACTCGAGTAATGATATTTTAGGACTCTGCCAAGATTTGTATGGAGTTACTAGAGAGATCACTTGAGTAATATATTCACTGAGCTCTCTGCCAAGTTTTTGATGGTGTCACTCGAGTAGCCACTCGAGTAATGACAAGTGATCACTTAAGGGACCCCTTGAGTGACCAGGTAAGTTTTCAGGAAGTGAAGACTCTGCCAATATTTTGATAAGGCCACTCAAGTAGTCACTTGAGTAATGGGTAAAGATCACTTGAGTTACCACTCCAGTGATCAAGTCAAAAGTCATTGACTAACTCTCTGCCAAGTTTTTCTATATGTTACTCTAGTAGCCACTCAGTAATGTATGATGATCAGTCGAGTAGCCACTCGAGTAATGTAGTACAGAGAGTACGATTTTAATCTGTTGTTCATTGTTTTGTTATCCATATGATTAATATTTCATTGTATTGTTTCTTCAGTGTATTTGCAGAAAATAATGAATAGATCATGCTTTGAGAGAAAAGTCAAACATATCATCTGCAACGTCTGAAACGCTCAATTACAGCAAATGGCTAGTTTTCAAATTTGAAGAAAGGTCAAATAAAGCTGTGCGACTCTAACAGACATGTTGAAATAGTTCCAATGACTATTATAATTCATCTATATATATGGAATCATTCAATGAAGGAAAACAACTGAGAACACCCAAACTCACATCGATCAATATATTCTTAGTGCTCTTTTTCTTATATTCACTCTTTGTGCTTTAGTGATTATCTATTTACTCTATGTGAGAGATTTTCATTAAAAACTCAATATCTGTTATTGAGACAACTTAAGGTTGTGGAACCTTGAGTTGGGGATTTGATTACAACGTGTAAGGGGAGCTAGTGTCCAGTGTAGGAACTTGCTGTGTACTGAGATGCCAAGAACCTACTGAATCTTGAAAGATATAGTGAAACTCTCATAGAAGCTCTGAAAACTGGACGTAGGCCAAAGTAGTTGTGGCCGAACCAATATAACTCCTAGTGTACACTTCGGTGATATTTCACCTAGCTCTTAATTGCTTTAAATTCCCGTCAATTTTTGTATACGAAATGATTTTTCTATAATCACCCAATTCACCCCCCTCTTGGGTGAAACGCTTGCACTAACAGTGCCTTTATAGAAACAAAAACAATGTGATTAAACCAAAAAATTGAATGATAAATAATAATAACAGTGATAAACAATGGTGATAAAGGACCTAATCCAGATGTTGATAACCGAAGCATTAACCCATCTATGATTAAATATTTCATCCAACATATCATTATTATAGGATCAGCTATACCATAGGCACTCTAAATGTGTCTATCAAAATGTAATTGTAGACCTCCTTTATGGATCAAATTATGTGTAATCGATTTGAATTGATCACGATATGAGATAATTTATCTTTTCATTTGATACCTAGCTGAGGCTTTGGACTTTGGTTGAGTTGTTGAACACTTTAAATTCTTGCCATGCACTTGAATTTGTTTTCCTTTAGAATGTGCAACTTGCAAAAATCATGAAATTAAATCATGTAGTTTTAAATAGAAGTGCATGGGAAAAGTAAAAGGAATTGTAAATGAATTACCTTGTGATATGGCTCTATCAATCTTATTGGCCATGCAACATAACCACCTACAATATCTTTCACCATTATTTTTTCATCATGAGAAAGGATTGGTGAGAGCACATCTTTATTTGTGCAAATGTCAACCCTTACTTGAAGTGTGTTCTCGGGTAATGGTGAATTGTGTAGCGTATTATTATCGGTGTTTTAGGCAACACCCACAGCAACTGCATGCTTAATAGATTTATCCACATAAAACTTGCATGTGGATTCACCCTATGGATAATAGAGTTAATATGTTAAGGTACACTAAATTATAATGTAACAAAAAGTTAACTAGAGAAGAAAGTAATTACTAAAGGAAGAGGGACTTTAGGCATAGAAGTACAACTATCTCTCACACTTGGGTTGTCACATATTGGAACATTTTGTGTTGCCTTACATTGCACCAAGTGATCAATTTGAGTCCTTAACTGCACATTTTGTTCTTGCATCAAATGCATTTTTTTTTGTGAAATTGTTCTTGCATTTGATGCTTGAAGCAATTCATCTCCTCTCACAGCTACAAAAAGTCACTTTTGTTGGAGCGCTTCTGGTGTCTGAAGTATAATGTTTGTATGACTACAAAACCAGTACCCTGAATATGACCATCATACTCAGGTACTCCTGATACTCTGCTCAGCAAATTATCACGACCAATATATCATGCCAACTCTGGCAACTCTTGTGTCATTAATCGCTATCACAAAAAGAATTACAATAGTATCTGTTATTACGAAATAGAATCATTTAAATAAAACTAATTCTTTATTGTACGCATAATCTAATACTTACACGATATTCTGCAACTCTTCTTGCTTCTTCACTATGAATTTCACCTTTTTTATAAGTGCAACCGGCCACCCGCAAATCATGTCGTGCTACCTATATAATATTTGAATTTGATTATTCTATCTGTATATCAAAGTTAGTTGAAGTTAAAAATTAGTCATACAAATTAGATACATATGAAATAATCATTAGTTCTTACAATTTTTGTCTCTACTTGTCCATATGATACTAGTCCTTATGTGTAGCGGTATGCCATGTTAATCGCATTGGAGTGATTTTTCTCACTTACCTCATGTTTAGATCCAAATGATTCATATCAATAAATATTAATTGCAAATAAATTACAAGTAGTAGGAAAATTCTGATATTATATTACTTAGTATTTCTGAGTTGTATGTGTTTCCAAAAACTCATCCTAAATTTCTTGAGTGATAATTCCTTCGTATAAATCCATTTCTTGAGTGATGATTCCTTCATATAAATCCAGTGGCGTAGGAATGATATTCTCATTATCATCTCTCATGAAGAATTTTACAAGATTGGAACAAAATTTTCTCATAAGTTTACCAGCTTTTCTTAGCAAGAAGTTCTTTTGATCATCACCATCAATAATAAAGCAAGACTGTAACAAAAAACCAAACTTAATTTGTTAGATTGTAATTATATGAAACAAAACAACTAGAATAATAAGGTAATTAATGTGTTACTTGGACTTTACCCCAAGTTTCATTCCCATATTGTTTCTTCACCCGTCTCCAATCTTGAATTTTAATAGGGACTCTGTCTCAGAATATAGTCCCAATAAAATTATTGAAGAAGCTATTGTTTAGTCTAATTAAATTTCCTTTTTCATACGATTCAAGTTCTAACTTAATCCTCTTACTTCTCAATTGGATCAACTTGGCCATAATTGTCCTACCATGGATTACATTCTCCACAAATCTTTGTCTAGCAATATTAATGGGAACAACATCATTTTCATATGGTGAATCCATACTCTTGCAAGTTAACTAAACCATATAAAACATCAGTGCACGGTGATAATCATGTCAATGAATGTAAATTAATTTGAAATACATGGATACATCAAACAGACAAGTAAAAACGTCAATGCACTCATTATCTTTTCCTCTTTCTTGTTTGATTTAAAATTTTGTTCTTCATTGTTCTTATTGAATTGAGAATTGTGTTTCTTTTGAGTCTCCTAGCAGTAGGAATTGATAGATTGACCCAAGTCTCCTCTTCATGATCATGTCTCATGTATAAGGGTTCATCTTTATCTTCATTTATACCAATATCTTCTGACCCCAAAATCTCAAAGGAAGGATCATCCTCAACAATATTCAAATATTTATTACTTTCAACAGCAACTTGTTCTTAATGATTCTTGTTTGATGGGAGTCCAATGGACCAATTTTTCTTGGCAGGATCCAAAATGAAAAATACTTGTTCTGCTTGTGATGCTAAAATAAAAGGACCATCTTTATACCAAGCTTTAGAAAGGTCCACTAGAACAAAGCCTAATTCATCTGTCCACAATCCACTATTGTTATTGACCCACTTACATCTAAAGACAGGGACCCTTAACATAGAGTAATCTAACTCCCATATACGCTCAATGACACCAAAGTATGACATTGGTGCATAGATATGGTGTATGTCTTTAGCACTGGATCTATGCCAAGACTCAGCTACAAGTATTACCTTACTATTCTGCATTGTGCTCCGTGTATCATGGTCTTATGTATAGAATATGTAACCATTGATTGCATAATCATTGTAAGATAATACATTTAATATTGGACCTTTTGATAGCCGTATCACTTTTTCAGAAACTGAATCAGGATTCCTTTATATCTCATCATTAATGTGCCTTTTTAACAAATTTGAAAAATGTCAATCATGTTCTTTTGTTATCAAACTTTCATTCCTAGCACTATATAATTGTTAAAGAGCATCCTTGTCCTCTTCAACATATAGTTCGACCTCATCAATGTTATGTAGCACATACAAGTGAGCTTGCTCCCATTCAGTTATTGATATCCTTATTACATCCCTCTCTCTTGTTCCTTTCCCTTATCTTCATCCATCATGATGGGATTTTGGGATCTCTACAGGGTCAACATTTGATAGAAAATCAGCACAGAAGTCACGTACTTCTTCACCATGTATCGTTCAGCAATACAACCCTCTGGTCAATATCTATTTTTCACATCCCTTTTGAAATTTTCATAAATTGCACATTCGGATACATCCATCTCAAGTACATTAGACCATATAATTGAACCTCTTTGACCAAGTAAACAGTTAGATGGACCATAATTTCAAAAAATGAAGGTGGAAAATACATTTCAAGTTTGCACAGAGTACAAACAATTAGCCTTTGCAAATCTTGCAACTTGGTTGAACCAACTACTTTATTGCAAATCAACTTGAAAAACATGTAAAAAGTTTAGTGATGTTGTTTTTACATTTTGGGTTAAAATGGACCATATACCAATCGGTAAGAAATTCTGCATAAGCACATGACAATCATGAGATTTAAGATTCTTTAACTTCAAATCTTTCAATGATACAAAGTTCTTTATATTTGAAGAGTAGCCCCCTGAAACTTTATTTCCTTGTAGAAACTCACAAAATAATTTTTTCTCTTTCCTCGATAGAATATAAGCAACTAGAGGTAGATAAGTACGATGCCTTGATTAACCGGTGCCAACTCTTCTCTTATTTGCAAGTTTGCCAAGTCCAACCTCACATTGACACTATCCTTACTTTTTTCTTGTATATTGAGCAACGTGCCAATTAGACTATCATAGGTATTTTTTACTATGTGCATCACATCAAGAAAATGCCTCATATATAAGAACTTCCAATATGGAAGTTCAAGAAAATAGACTTTTTCTTCTAACCATTTGTCCCAATTTCTTTTGCAAAAGGCTTGCCAAAATTGTTATCCAAGTCTTTCACCTTTTCAAAAACCTGGGAACCAGTCAATATCTTCAGTGGGCTACCTTCTTCTGACTCACTATTGAAAGCCATTTTGCACTTCCTCTAATGATGTTTTGATGGTAAGAATCTTCAATGTCCCGTGTAGACATTTCTCTTACAATGACCTTGTCGCACTGAATGAGTGTCATCTTCATATATAGGGTACACACAATATCCTTTGATGCTGTATCTGGATAAATTACCATATACTACTATAGACAACGCTTTTAATGTCCGCTTTTTAGCCATTTTAACATATAAAAATAGGGGGACAACTATGCTAGGGACGTAGTAAAGTTAGGATACAATGTGTTTTAAAAAGGGGACACCGTAACTAACTTGCAACGTCCTTATTTTCAAAAAGGGACGCCATAAATGTTCTTTTGTTTAAAAAAATTGTTTACATTTTTCACTGTCCAGCAATTAAAACCTATAGAAAAAGGGTCAAACATTTCTTCATAAATCAAAATGTCCTTACAAATCGTAAGAGAACATTCAGCACTAGCTAATTAAAGTGTTAAATCCTACTAATACAATGTACAATAATTTCCACAAAGTGTCAAAAAGTTTTCTACATAACTACTAACTAATAAAAAAAAACTTTACTAATCTATGTGTTGAAGAAGATGTCCAGCTAAAAGGGCTTAGATCAAGTTAATGTCTTCGAGTAAGTAGGCGCCTTTATCATAAAAAATCTGCAAATTGGAAAATAAGCTTAGATAAAATCAATCACGTGATGTTTCTAGTACTTTAATTTGGTTTTACTAGGAAAGAGTTATTTTAAATGAAAGCATATAGTGAGAGAGGGAGGAGGCTGATGGAGCTATAGCACAATGAGAGAGGGAGGAAGTCCGACGGTAGGAGAAGGAGGTCAGGAGGAAGGACCAACGGCGTCAAAGATCGTGGAGGAAGGAGGTAACCACTCAATAGTGGAGAAGGAGAGAGGAGGACGATAGAGTATGGTGGTGAGAGGGAGTGACTATGAAAAAGAGAGAGTGAGGGACGATGAGAGAAGGACGGTGGGGGAGAGAAATAAAGAGAGTGAGGTACGGTGAGAGATGGACGGTGAGGGAAAGATAGAGTGAGGGACGGTGAGGGTAACACCCCACTTTTTATTCATTAATATTCCCTGTATATTTCTGACATTAAAAGGAATAAAATGGTGAATTTTGGAATACTTGAAATGATAAAAACACCCTTAGTTGAGGTTACACAAAAATTGGGCTAAAACGAGACATAAGGTGCAATTTTTGTCTTCCAAAAAGCCCATTATTGAAGCCCAACATAATGGATGAAAGAAAACAAGTATTGGGCCCAACTAATTGTGATTTTTGCCCAAGAAGAGGAAAAATAAGCATTTTTCACTAAAGAATTGAGTGGAAAAGTTAAAAATTGTAGGCAAATTAAAGGTCAAAATTTTGAAAAATAAATAAATATGTGTGGAGGGAAATTAAGTTAACTAATTGTGATTTTTGCCCAAGAAGAGGAAAAATAAGCATTTTTCACTAAAGAATTGAGTGGAAAAGTTAAAAATTGTAGGCAAATTAAAGGTCAAAATTTTGAAAAATAAATAAATATGTGTGGAGGGAAATTAAGTTAATTGAGGAACAAATATTACTCCCTCTCAATATGCATTTTCGGCCAAATATTGGCCAAGGAAAAAAAAGACGATGGAAAAATAAATGGTCGCATGAAAATTGTATTAAAATAAGTTATTGCAAGGAGATATTTTAAGACTTCATAACTCCTTCTTGAGCTCCCATTTTTGTGCAACTAAAATAAAATAGAGAGAGAGAGAGAGAGAGAGAGAGAGAGAACTCAAGGATATTTGAAGAAGCACAAAAAGTGCCCTAGGGTTCCAAGTGCAAAACTCAAAGGTAAGAACTTGAAATTCAAGTGATTTTGCCTTCCAAACTCCTTGGAACTTCCTCTAACCTCTTCTTCTCTTTGAAATCCATGGATAGCAAGCCAAATCAAGAGTGTAGAGAGAGTTTAGAGGCATTTTTAGAGAGAGAAAGTGGTGAAATCAAGAGATAATCTCATAAACTTAATTCTCTTGTGCTATAAGTTGTTGTTGTTGGTTTTGGCTTGGTTTTGATTGTTTTTTAAATTTGGGCTGATGAAAACCCTAGGAGAAATCCTACCAAAATTTCCTCAAATGTTCATTTAGTATTTAAGTAGTTAATCATGTAATTAGAAGTGGAAAGGAGGTGGTTTAAGCAAGAGAAATAAACAAAACACATTTTCCCTCACAAGAACCCTAATTTCTTCCAAGTACAAAATAGGGGGAAGGAATTAGGATTTTTTAATTCTGATAGTTCCATTGGATTTAAAAGAAAAAATTGTATGGGAATATAAGTGTTCATGATTTTTGAAAATTTGTATATAAATCTGGAATTTATTGAAGTTGAAAGTGCATGTTGTTTAATTGTCTCACTAGAGGCATTGGTATGGTGCAATGAACTTCATTTGTCAAACCTAGTCGAAAAATTATGAAACTTGATAGGATTAAAGTAGACATATAGATCTTTAATTTGATAAGTATTTTGTAATTTTTGGACAAGTACATTAAAAGATATGAATTTTCAAATCTGTACCCTGTTTCTAGAAGGAAATATGGAACATTGTAGGTTTTATGAATTTTTTGTGAATAATGTGATTGCAGTGGTCATACTTGGCTATTTTTCCATGAAAATAAATTTAAAGATATTCATTTAGGCTTTGGAATCAGTTAATTTGAAATTTCCTAGAATTAATTATGATTTTCCAAAGTTGACTGAAAATCTACCAGTTTTCTGAAGCTTTTGTCAATGTTTACATGGCATCAAAGTTCCTTCAGGGTATTCTTCAAATGTTAGGAAGCTTGTGTCGATGAAAGACTTGAAGTTAGTGGGGCTAAAGTCTCATGATTGTCATGTCTTAATGCAACAACTGCTCCCAGTAGCTATTCGAGGCATTGCCGAATATGATCTTCAACATATTTTGACTAGACTTTGTTTCTTCTTCAATGCTATTTGTAGTAAAGTCATTGAGATAGAAAAATTGGATGAACTGGAAAATGAAGGATATCTGATCTTGTGCCAGCTTGAGAAGCTTTTTCTTCCTTCTTTTTTTGACATCATGGTACATCTAATTGTTCATCTAGTCAGGGATATCAAGTTGTGTGGCCCTATCTATTTACAATGGATGTACCCAATTGAAAGAACTATGAAAATCCTAAAAGGGTATGTGAAGAACCCTAACCGGCCTGAAGCATCTATTGTTCAGAAATATGTTTCTGAAGAAGCCATGGAGTTTTGTCAAGATTACTTGTCAAATGTAGGACACATTGGACTTCCTGAATGTCATGACGAAGAAGGCGGTAGGCGCGGGGTTTCAGTAAAGAGCATGGATCCTGATGAATTGCAACAAGTCCACTTGTATATCTTGAATAATGTTGATGAAGTTCAAGATTACATTAATGCTCATAAAGAAATTGTACGGAAAGGAAATAGTCGAATGACTGAACAAAGGTTAATTAGGGAGCATAACAAAACTTTTGCACATTGGTTCAAACAAAAGGTTGACGGCGAAGAATATGTTTCTGATATAATTAAATGGTTAGCACGTGGTCCTGAGGCTGATGTCATAAGTTGGACTTCATTTGTGATCAATGGTTATACATTTTAGATAAAGTCCCTTGATGATAGGAGCACCGTCTAGAATAGTGGGGTTATGTTAGTAGCTGAATCTATGCACTTCTGTAGTTCAAAAGATAAGAATCCTAGATTGGCAGCAATACCTTATTATGGGGTGATTGAAGAGATTTGGGTAGTTGATTATGGTAAAGTTAAACTTCCCATTTTCAAATGCAACTGGGTTGATGTCAACAATGGTGTGATGATTGATCAGTTGGGATTTACATTAGTTGATTTGAATAGTAGAAGTTTTAGAGATGAACCTTTTATTATGGCATATCAAGCGAAACAAGTGTTCTATGTTACTGATCAGGCAAACAAAATGTGGTCTGTAGCTCTTCAAGGAAAAAGGGTCGTTGATATTAATCAGGAAAGTCATTCAATGAATGATCTGCTTGAGACTCCTTCTTTTTCTAGAGGTTTACCAGAATTGAACGAAGAAGATAAAGCAGACAATGAACACGGCACAAGAAATGATCATCATGAAGGGATATGGGAGGATATCCCTTTATAAAACTACATTGAAGGTTAGTTAGCTAAAATAATTATCATGAACTATATTTGAATTATGTATATTGTTATTGGTGTATATATATAACTACTTTTTTTGTTGTCGTCACAGGAAAATGAAGGATATGAGGTGTACGTCTTAGTGTAGATTCTCTGAAGCTGGGCCAGCTAGTGATCATCAGCCTGAGACGAGTGTGATCATCATTAATGTAATTTAATCTTTGATGTATGTATGTAAGTGAAAAGATAAGGAACTTGGTCAAAACAGCATTGTCATGGTTGTTTGATTTCCTTGCATTATGATTCTGTCTATGGTTGTGAGTTTATTATACATGGTTGTTTTCCTTTGATTCTGTTTCGGCCAGCACTGTTTAAACACAAGGGAGTTGAGTTTTAATATGTTCCAATGAGTTTTAAGATTTATTTATTTCAATGTCGTTGAACTGGCTGCTGCTTGCTGAGTGAAATGTTTTAACAGGAGAAATGACTTGCTGGGTACACTTTTAAACGAATTTTTTTTTAAAAAAAAGATTCAACTTGTAAGACCGGTTCTATCCAAAACCGGTCTGAAAAGTAAATTTAAGACCGGTTTTGGAGAAAACCGGTCTTAAAATTTGACTTTTTAGACCGGTTTATAAAGAACCGGTCTAAAATGTGATCTTTTTTAGACCGGTTCTTTATAAAACCAGTCTAAAAATTCAAATTTTCAGACCTGTTCTTCATAAGAACCGGTCTAAAATTTTATTAATTAAGACCGGTTCCTATTATAACCGGTCTAAAAATATTTATTTTTTGATCGGTTTTATAATAACCGGTCTTAAAAAGTTTTTTTAAGACCGGTTCCATAACCGGTCTAAAAAGTAGAACACTTTTTAGTCCGGCTGTATCAAGACCGGATTGAGAACTGGTCTAAAATGTCTTTTTTAACCGATCTTAAAAGTGATTTTTCCAGTAAGTAAGAAATGTACATTTTTTTAAAATATATCTTTATTTATAAAAGAAAAAAAAAGTGAAATAGACTGTGAGTAAAAATAAAAAGGTGAACGAGAATAAATGAGAAAAAGGTAATTAGAGAAAATGTGGCAAAATTGGGAAAAAAAATAAATGATGAAATAAAATTCAAATTGTAACTTATAAAAAAAAAATTACCTTTATAAATTTGAAGCTTATAATTTAGTGGGTGAGATTATAAAATAGAGATCAAGGAATCCTAACCCAAATGTGTGTGTAACAAAAAAAAAAAAAAAAAAAAATATATATATATATAGTGGGACCCATTTTCACGTGGATTCACATGTCATAGTCTCTAATCCTTGATTATTATATTTAATTACAAACAAAAGATGTGATCAACTTGGAAACAACGTTCCAAAGCTACAGTTGAAACAGTGATAATGGACCACTTCTAAAGCCAATAATTACCCGGACGCTCTATAATAAAATGCCTCCCCATGTACGGCTAATATTAAATTAACAATATATTCTCCTTTTCTTTAATTATTTAATAATCAATTGATTAATTAATGGGAAACCCACTCAGCTTGCATTAATGAAATGTCCACCACCCATTATCTATAACAACTTTTTCTACGGAAAGTGAGTGAAAAATTGAATTAATGTTTGAGTAATAAGTGTGTTTATATATGAAAATATGGACTAATATGTACTTATTAATCTGATCTCAAATATAAGTCACTTTTAATTAATTTATTTATATAAATAAAAATAGTTAAAAGTATTGAATTTATCATATAATTCAAGTGTTCCTATATATATACATTAATCTTATCAACTACACTAAACTCTAATATCATATTAGTAATTTTTACTATCTCTCACTATATTCTATTAAATATGGACATATATTAAAAAAATAGTTAAAATTCTTGGAAACTAACAAATGCGTTAAAAGGAGTGAAAAATAAAGTGATTACCTATCCACCAGTTAATGAAATATGGTATATTCAACCTAAATGTTTTCCAACATTAGTATCATAACAAGAAAATTTGATTTGCTTATGTTCAGTTTCTCCCTCTGACTTAGCTCAACCTAAGCTAATTTTGATGCAATGCATATATGGGGTTGTAAATAAACTTCTATAATATAGTACAGTATTATATTTTTATACATGAATTTTCATAACCAAAAATACCTTTGGGTAAATTAATTGCTGATTACTACCAAGCGTGTAAGCGATCTTCCGTGTATGTAAGCGATCTTCCGTTTTGTGCAAGCCATCATATTCCATATGTGCAAAAATCTTCCATATAAATGTGCAAACAATTTTCCGTTGTGTGCAAAATATCTTTCATTATGTGCAATATATCTTCCATGGTAGCATTCAGCAATTAATTTACCAAAAAGGTATTTATCAGCAATTCTGGTAAGATAAAATTGTGACATATTCTTAACTTACCCTCTTATCCTATATATAAGATATAAATGACTAAACTACATAGGTTAAAAATTTTATTACAATTGTTAAAGGTAAAAAATATGTAACATATGTGTTTTTTATTTCAAAAAACACCTTTATTTATGTAGAAAAAATGTGAATGAGGGAGAGAATAAATAGGGTATGGCAGATAATTAATACATTGATATAATACTACCAAAAAAACTGTCATTTAGTATCGGTTAAAATAATGTCTTTATAGCGGTTTTATCGGCTACAAACAACAGTAGTAGTGGTTGCAAAAACTGCTACGAAAGGCATTGTTGCAAAGGGTTTTTTAGCAGTTCAAGAAAACCGCTACTCATATAATAAAATCGCTACTAACTTTGTAATGATTCATTCTCACCGATACAAGATGCACATATAGATAACACATTATCTGAAAAGATTGTAGTGGTTAAAAAATTGCTACAAATGTTGGCGGCACAATTTCATATGATGGGAAATGACAAATGAAAATTTTGCTCTAATTTTATAGCGATTTGAAAACCTCTACTAAGTAAATGTAAGAATTTTAAAAAGTTGGCGTCAAAACCTTTGTAGTGGTCATCAAACCACTACTAATGAAGGATTAAATTTCAAAAGTAGCACCAAAAATTTAATCCGATTTTGATTTTAACTTTGTAGCGGTTTTAAAACCGCTACAAAATGTTGGAAAATTTTTTAAAAAGAAATAATACAATAATTTGAGTCCATTGTTATAATATTGTGTTGAATAATTTATTATTTAAGTAACTTTACTTATAGTAGTTAATATTTGAGAAGAGTGATTAAATTAAGTTAGATAAGTATAAACTTTATATAGGTAATATTGAGAATGTGTAGGTAATAAAGACTTATTATGTTGTCTACTAGATGTTGATCATTATGGAAGGAATATTGAAAATGTTGAGTAAAAGTCCTTTAATTCCTGGACAAGAAGAAAAAATAATTAGTATCAGTATTATAAGAAGGGGAAAAATGTTGAAATCAAATATTTAAAAAATTTTTTTACCATATTTGATCACTTTGCTTAGCTCTTCGGCTCTTTAAAACAGATTCCTAGATGAGAGAAAATGAGAGAGAAGAGGGATGGAAAGAAATGGAAGAATGTTTGAAATGAGATGTGGTGGGGTATTTATAGGGATATACATAATACTTGTAGCAGTTAATGTGACTGTTTTTATAGCAGTTGATATTTGTCGCAGTTTAGGTGACATTCTTTGTAGCATTTTCACATATTGGTCTGAATTTTTTTTAAAAAAATTTATAAATTTAGGTTTATAAGAATAAAAGCATAATTTGTTTAATCATTTTTTTATCGTCATCCCTACAAAAATTGTGTGGAGAAAATGTTAGTTTGGTATTATTTTGTACAAAAATTAAATTAAAATGATGTGATAATGCAGCGTAACTTATCAAAATGCACCAAACTATAGGTAAGTTGTCATCGCCTTTAGGGAAGAATTTTTTGAAATTGTCGGGCTAGAATGACTCACTCTCGTAGTCGATGTTATCACCATCACGAGGCTTTAAGTAAACCACCATATTCCAATCCTTATGCCTCTTATCCTTGACATAATAAACCTGGTGTGCCTTTGAGATAAGAATATATGGCTCATCATCTTCAAATTGATCAGTGTGAATTGGCCACGAGAAATTTATTAATGTGATGTCTAAATTGTCAGTTATGAGTCCCCAGGAAGTTTTCGTATTTTCCCACAAACACTTGAACAGTGTCATGATGAAATGGCTTTGATAATTTAGTTGGATGACATCAAGAAGCCTTCCATAGTGAGGGACGCCTTCGAATTGCATGTTGTCGTCATTGCTGCTCGCATAACTTCTTGTCCCAAAGGTACCATAAACACCCGAATTTTGAGTTTGCAATCCTTGATCTTGTGAAACCGTGCAAAACTTGAAACCATTGACATTGTACGCTCAAACCTTTTTGCATGGTCAAGAGGGCCAATTGCAAGAGCTCTAAAATCTTGTGAGTGTGAGTTGTGGTCATTTAATATTCAGGTCACAAACTAACTTGTGAATTCTCTGTGGACCTCTTTGTCAACTTCAAAGGATGTTTGTGTATCGATCCTGAGTTGACGATTCACATGACTTTTGAATTCCTTACAATTAATCATGGGAAGGTGATCATGAAATGTAAGTAAACTTTGTACGAAGAAAAGCACGAAAAAAAGGTCATCTCAAAATGACAAAGCATAAGAATGATTTTGTGGTGCAGCTGATCGAGCTCCTCAACTATTAAAACCTTGAAACACAAATTTCGAATGCAAGAACACAACTCTACTAAAATAGTGGACACATCGGGAGGTAATACATTTTTTATAGCCAGCGGAAGTAATTGTTGTATAAGAACATGTGAGTCATTACTCTTCAGCCCAGCAATCTTTTAAGCTTGCATGTCAATTCATCGTGAAATATTGCTTGAATACCCATTAGGAACTTTTATTTTCTTCAACATCATGAGGAAAACTTCTTTGTTTAGTTTTGTGAGGGTGAATTTTGCCAGTTGAAACTTGTCATGCTCATCTGGTCATGCATCTTCACCAACTTCCATGGCCTGTAAATCTTTCCTCCCTTGGAGAAGATCTTTGGACTTATTAGGTTTGTTAAGCGGTGTGTACAGCATATTGGTGCATACATTTTTTTCAATGTGCATGACATCAAGATTGTGTCAAAGTAAATTAGATTTTCAATATGAAAAAGTGAAGAAAATGCTTATCTTTCACCATTGTTGAGACGCAAAAGCAGAAGTCTTGTTAGTCGTTCACCCTGCTTTTACTACATCATCACTTTTTTCAAACTTGAATTCAACATGCTGAAGTTGTAGTAAGATATCTACACTGGATAAAGTCTAAGAAAGTCCTCATTTTTCTGGTTTCCTATTGAAACGATTCTATTGCAATCTAAACTTGTGCTTACCATTGAGAAACCTCTGATGACCTATGAACCACACCACTTTCGATTGTGGGGAAGGTACACTGAGTCGGGGTCAAGATTGTAAGTTGGACACGCAGTCCCAATATGTACATTCCACTCAGATAATGTTCCAAGCCCAGAAAAGTCACATATTGTCCACATCAAGGTTGCACACAACTTGAACAATGTCTTCTTGTTGCGTTATATGTCTCAATGCTGACATTTCACAAGTCCAGTAATTTCGCAATAAGCGGTTAGAGATACAAATTGATATCATTACCTAGTGCCTTTTTTCCTGGAATGATCATAAACAAAATGAAGGAGCTTTATTTCATACATATCTAAGGGGCAAGTTGTAGGGAATTAAGACTACTGGCCAAATACTGTAACTTGTGCTAAGATTCCCAAATGGATTAAAGCCGTTGGTTGCCAAAGCAAGCCGAACATTTCTAGGATTAGCCGTAAAAGATGGAAAGTTTGAGTTGAATGCTTTCTAGGCTTCTGCATTCCGTGGATGTCTTAATTTACCATCTTCATTCTAATCAACTTTATGCCACCACATATGCTTAACTATTTTGGATGATATTTGTTAGATATGGATAGTTTTGATGATGTCAAATATAGATGTTAAATATGAGCAAAAAGTTTGTATGATATAATTATCTTCTACATTGACTAACTACTATATTTAATGTTGCATATTTTGTAGATTAGTCATAAACCCGATTGTGGGTTGATGCCTCATATGTGGAGAATGATCATCAAGATGAAAATCAAGAGACAAGGGATTGAAGAAAGAAGGCATTGCAAGAACTAATAGGAATATCAAGCAAAGATTGAAGATATTCAAGAAGATATCTAGTTGGTTTATGAAGAACGATCATCAATTCAAGAAGATATCTAGTTGGGTTATGAAGAATGATCATCAAGTGGCAAAATAAGAAGAAAGAGATTGAAGAAAGAAGAAGAGAGAGATTAAAGAAAGAAGAACTTGCAAAATCACATGAGAATATCAAGATTCAAGCTCCTAGAAGTGATACCGGAGGTTTCTATGATCATACGGAAGTTGGAATGGGTCAATACGAAGCTAAAATGATGTATACGGAAGCTATGGTACCTTTGGGGATGATTACCCGAGTAATCACTCGAGTAATATGGCATTGTCTGATTTTGGAGGTGTTTACTCGAGGCCTTACTCGAGTAATCTGCCGGGTTATTTGATGAATCACTCGAGGCGGCACTTGAAGTAAATGGGACTCTGTTTTTCGCGCGGCAGAACAGAGGTTCGGTATTTTGATGATATCTCTCCAACCACATGTCGGATCGAACTGAAACCGGTGGCATATGAAACTAGACTTCCAACACGAACTTTTGACACCAAGATCACATTCAAAGGAGTTCAGATGAGGGAGATATGATCTGTTGAAGTTGACTCATGAATCACCGTCATATTTCAGGACAAGCTTCGGTATTTTGGACATAACTCTCAAAATACAAATCGGATGGAGATGAAACCGGTGCCATATGAAAGAAGACTCAAAGAGCTTTCCATGGATATATAATTTGTCACATTTGAAGCTATATCCTAAGAGCTATGACTTCTGGAAGTTGCTGCTCGTGATTTCAGGATTGTCTAAGTACAGGAGATACTCTTTGGATCATAACTTTCTGTACACAACGAGTTTGGAGTTGATTCTTGTTGCATTGGAACGTAGATAATGAGGGCTTTCCGATGATATATAATTTGCCATGTTTCGAGTCAAAATCAAGAATTTACTTGAAGGCACTACTCGAGTAACTGGTTGAAAACAAAAGACTTTACTCGAGTAGGTACTCGAGTAATCAGATAGAAAACTTCTAGTTGCTCTCGGCATTTTGTACGACTGCTAATGTTACTCGAGGAGGTACTCGAGTAACCATGCGAAAACTTCAAGTCACTACTGGAGTAAATCACTGTACATGAAGAGTTCTTTAGACGAAAACTTCAAGTCAGTACTGGAGTAAAGCACGAAAACTTCAAGTCACTACTGGAGTAAAGCACTGTTTAGACGAAAACTTCAAGTCACTACTGGAGTAAATCACTGTACATGAAGAGTTATTGACGAAAACTTCAAGTCAGTACTGGAGTAAATCACTGTACATGAAGAGTTATTGACGAAAACTTCAAGTCAGTACTGGAGTAAAGCACTGTGCATGAAGAGAAAACTTCAAGTCACTACTGGAGTAAAGCACTGTGCATGAAGAGAGAACTTCAAGTCACTACCCGAGTAACCTGTGAAGAAACTTGATGTTTACTCGAGTAAGTACTCGAGTAATGCTTCCCAGAAAAACAGAACAGCGTCCCGAAGATTCTGGAAATCAATTGAATGATCATATAACTCAGTCTTCTTGCTTCTAATCACTCTAATACTTCATTATATTAGTGATTGATGTATTTTTCCAGGAATACAATGAAGATATGATGAGAAGAGTCAAAAGGTGAATTTACGGAAGCGGAGCGTCAACGTTCACAACGGCTAGTTTTCAAATTGAAGAAGCCAAACTCCAACGGATATATTGAAATGCTCAAACGGTCATCAACCTTCATCAACTATAAATAGAAGAGCATTTAGAGTTCAGAACAACAACGAAAACACTAGAATGAGAAACATGCAAAGATCATGAATCATCTACTCCAACCCAACTACTCTCTGTTCTTATCCATTTTCTATATTATGTATATTTGAGAGAGAAACTATTTTCATTATGCTTCAGTATTCATCTATTCACTTCTGAGAGAGAAGATTGATTGTAATCTTTCATCATCAAAGTTGTATCCTTACGGGGTGTGTAAGGAGAGCAACTTGGTTGTAATCTTACGGTGTGTAAGGGGGAGCAACTTGGTTGTAATCTTACGGTGTGTAAGGGAGAGTAATCTCAGTGCGAGAATTGTAAAGGCTTCACAGGTGCCCGGATCAAACTTGTGAGAGTGTAGTGGTTCTCAAGTACCCAGTTAAACTTGAGGAAGATAGTGGATTGAAAATCTCAGGAGGAGCCTGGGGACTGGACGTAGGTCATCGTGGATTGGGCCGAACCAGGATAAATCACAGTTTGCATATTCTCTTCCCTAAGCTCTTATACTTCCAGCATATATCATTTAAATATCTAACTGTGATTTATGATTCATTACTTTCATATTTATTGCTTCCTCTAAGATGCGAAAAGAATTTCAAAGTTCTTAAGTTTTTATCTTACACCCAATTCACCCCCCCTCTTGGGTGTCAGCCGGTTCTAACATTTGGTATCAGAGACGGACTCTTGTTTAAAGGACTTAATCGTCTCAAGAGTTTATAATGGCTGATTTTGGGTGTTATATGCTTTCTGAAGGTTTTGACTACACGGTTCCACCTATTTTGAAAGATATTGATTTTTGGTTTTGGAAAGCTAGAATGACATCTTTCATAAAAAGCTTTGATTATGATATGTGGAATGTTTTTACAAATACCTTTGATCTCAAACCAAGAAAGGATTGGACAGAAAAAGACAAGAAAATGTTTTCGTTAAACATTAGAGCAATGAAAATTTTGTATAGTACTTTAACTGAAAATGATTTTGAGAAAATTAGATTTTGCTTTACTGCAAAAGATATTTGGGATACTCTTGATTCTCTGTATACTTCTAACAAGTATGTTGAAGTTGAAAGTGTTGACAGTTCATGTGAGACTACAAGCTATATATCCACAATTCATGAACAAGTGGAAGTTGACAATGAAGAAGGAGAAATCATAGAACACTTCCATGATCTTGTCAACATAGAAGAACAAGAGGAAAATGATTCACGAAAAGAGCTCGTTATGGACGGACAAGAAAATTCACTCTCTGGAGCTCAACATGAACTTAAGGTAAAAAGTTCCAATTCTTCTTGTGATTTTCGTAAAACTGATTTTCAAAGTTTGCATAAAATTGTTTTTCAACCAATTATTGATTCTATTGAGAAAAGCAAAAAGATTTTCAATCATGCTGGAAATTCATACGGGAAGAAAGAACTTAGGCAAAATGATCATTCGAAATCATCTTTTCTTGATCAACACAATACTTGTATAGAATCTCATAATACATATCATCATGTTATTTGCAATTATTGTGGTAAATCAGGTCATATCTCTCACACATGCTATATTAGAAGAAATTCTAATTTGAGAAATAAATATGTTTGGGTTCCGAAAAGACAAGTAATGTCTAATCCTAACAATCAAGGACCCAAGTATATGTGGGTACCAAAATTTTCTTCTAGTACTTTATGTATGCAGACTGAATATAAGAAGAATGGACATAAGGGTACGGAGATGATGAAGAAGAAACCAAGAGTTTCTCATGCACCAAGAAAGAGGTTCATACCATCTATATCAAAAAGAAGAACTCTCGGAGCACCCATTGCTGGAACTGCAAAGTTTAATCACAAAGAAATGCAATGGAGAAAAAGAGTACGTTCTACCTCAAGAATGGACTATCATAGAGTACCGCTCAACTATCTTGAGGAGAACAAGAAAAGGAGGATCTTTCAAGCATCAAGTAAAAGACTCCTGGAGTCTATGTATTTTGAGAGACGATTGCCAGCACCCAAAGCAAGATATTCAAAGTATCAACATCCTAGAAAGATGCAGTGGGTAAGCAAAAGCAATCCTCCAAGTATCTAAGGCAAAGGTACACAATAATGAAACCTCCTATACTATTGTTTGTAATATTTATTGAGATTTTATATTTTGGAACCTTAGGGTTGAGCATTACAAATGATTTTGAAATTATGTTTCCACATCCCTTAAAAAGCCATTTAATAGATTTATTTGTAAAGGAATTGTAATGCTCAACAGGTTAATTCTTTATGTATGTATTATTTGAAAAGAAAATATTTCTCTTGTGCATAAAGACATGTTTAATTCGTTATGCTCAATTATCTCGAATTAACTATATTCTTAGAGCATGTGAATTATAATTCCTACAAGCTAACTATGCGTGGATCCAAGTAAAACTGGACACCAAAGGAAGAAAAAGGTTTATATGGTTTTGTAGGAAGAAGAAAGGAAAAGCTTCATCTCCAGATTATGACTACATAAGATTTCACTCAAATCTTGGTGAAGTTGGACCTTGAGGCTACATCTTAAATGTGTAAACAAAAGGATGCATTACTTGAGGCAATACTACAAGTGCCTAGCTAGCAATGAAGGAAGAGAAGACGCACAGTGAAGCATCACTCAAGTAACCAATCAAGTGATCATCATCACTGCGTAACAACTCAGAGTGAATGTTCAAGTGATAACACCAACTGGAAAATTGGAAGGTAAAAGTCAAGGAATTATGCACAAATGAGCTCCAAAGGATAATTTCTCAAGTAATTACGAGATTACTTGAGCACGGTACTATCTTCTTTATTCTTACCCTATATTATGCTTATATAAATTATTTATTTGGGTAATGAATAACTTGCTCATTATTGCATACCATTAGCAATCAATCATTCATGGGTTTTAAATTGTTTTTAGATTGCCAAATGGATTGAAAGTGAAATTGTACATAATCTCTCTATGTATTTGAGTTTTGAAATGCATATTTCAAAAATGTACTTAGATTTCAAATTCATCTTGTTTATAAAAATGCATACATATTATTTGAAAATTATTCATAACTTGTTTGCATTTAAATCGGTTTCAAAATTGGAAGTTAATATTTATTTATACTGAAAATCAGAAATGCTTCAAATTCTTCCACTAGAGTTTTTCCCCATCATTGACATATTGATCATTGATTTTAAATGTGTTATCCAATGCTTGAACTCCTCAACCATTATTTTCTAACAAGTTAGACCTTATGTCTAACAAGTTAACTATCTATATGAGTTTCAAGTGTATTTCCTAGAAAAGAATCTAATATGTGAAAGCTTTATGCCTAATGCATAAATCTTTGGTTGGCCATGTTATTCCAAGCATTATGAATGTTCATTAGTGCATTGAATCTTAATGCATTAACCATTATTGTGGAATAACTTACCAGGATAATATTCTAGAACTCTAGTCATTTGGATCAATGAGTATGTGTTTCATCATCCATAAATTCTTATACTCATCATGTTGCTCAAATGTATTACCATTTGTCTTCATCCATTCTTTGAGTAATTTGATCCTTCTATTCAAATTCTTGAGTTGAATATCCCTATCCTTCAAGACACATCTCTAAGAGTCAAGTTTATCTCTTGGTCAATAGCAAAGTCATTGTATTTATATACATCATTAAAATTAAGCCTTTTTGGCTAATTCATTTTCAATATGACTTTTGCTCTTGAAAAAACTCTCAAACATGTTAAACCCCAATGTCTAACATGTTATCTTAGTTGTTCTCTAAAAAGGAAGCTTTCTAGTATATGTATATTTAAAATGTTGACTTCCACCATTTTCAACATGAATATTGATTATAAACATATTTGCATATATTCAAAATCTCAATTTTACAATGCATTGTTATGATTTGAAATTACATCTGAGATTTGAAACAATGTGCATATCTCATGATCATTCTTGGAAAATTTGATTTCATTCATGATTTATCATTTCATAATAGTTGGTCATTATAAATAGATTTTCAACTCTCTTTGATCTGACTTATCTGACTTGCAGGAAAATCTTATCAATGACATATCTTTTAAAGTGTATTTACAAATTGTCATTGATCTTTGAAATCATCATTCTTGGTATTATTTGTTCGTTACCCTTTATGATTCAATTTCTTGAATTTATTTAATTGGGTAAAATTATATTTTGGTCTGTGTTGATTATTATACTCTTTGCTCCAATATCATATGATTCAATTGTATAAGAGCATAAGAGTTATAATACTGTATGGACCCAAGAAAAAGTTGGGTACCAAAGAGCATATATTTATACTTTTGCAGGAGTTGATCAAAATGCTCTACTTTTGGATACAAAGATCAGAGGCTAATAGAGGAGACATGACTGGCAGTATTGCAATGTGAGCAGAAACAAAATTTATGGTATCGTTCAAGTGACACCACATCACTAGCAAGTAACTAGCTAGTGATGCAGCCAGAGAAAGAGAAAGAGGAGGAAAATATCTCAAGTAAACCTAGAAGAGATCCATCCAAAAGCAGCTCAAAGCCATGAACATGTATAGCTTTGTTGCCTACCCACCTTCCTTATCGTTCCAAGGTGATCAAAAGATGTTTAGAGGAAGATGCTGAGATGCACAGAATCATCAAGCTTGGTGAGCCTATGAGGATTCTCAACTACAATCCTAGCTCTATAATTTCACAAAATTATATGATATATCTATACTAGAGCTATGGTGAGTAAGGCTAATTCAATCGCTTCATGAAAGGATTATCACACAATGGCCTATATTATTAGTGAGAAGGAGAGGAACATCGGAAAGATCATGTCTTTCAAAGAACAAGAGGTATATATATATACTTCTATAGGACTTACTCCAAGTAATCAGAAGATCCTTCAAGTAATTCGCAATTACTCCAAAAATTATGCTTCAAAATCCCTCCATACTGATCACATCATCAGACAGTGAGTATCTAACGATGCATCAACGGACTTCAGAGGATTATGGCTCGAGTGATTACGATATTACTCGAGTGAGGTATTGTATTCTTACTTAATTAAAATTCTCTGAGTTGCATCACTCGGGTGAGCACTCGAGTGATGGTTGAGTGGAATTACTCGAGTAACTACTCGAGGGATACAAGGTTACAACCTTAAAACCCTGAATAGCATCATCATTTTTCAAAACTTGATTTATCTTTAATCTTTATATTTTCATAATCTCTACAAAATTTCCAATGATTTTACTAATCCAAGAGAGTTATTAACTTATTATTCACAACGATTTTCTTTTAAACCATGCATTCATTAAGGGGGAGCTTCATATTCACATGTGTTTTATATCTTGAAAGCTTATCTCTTATTGGAAAGAAAATCCTTTTAATATACTCATCTATATTCACCATGTCTTGATTAGTTTTGATGATGAGTTAATCTTATATTTTCCTTTCATGATCTTAATTTTTAGCATATCATAGAGAAAGGATGGCTTTGGTTTATGCAATAAATTTGATACTTGATTGCACTAACCATTCTCTTTGCAAGAATGCTTTTATAGTAGGAGAATTGGCTCTATGCAAAATCATTCCTCAACACACTAAAAGGAGAATATATCAACTTTGAGGAAAGATGATTGGCTGCAACACTCAAAGCAACAAAAGGCACAAATCATGATGATTTTGGTAGCATTAT
This sequence comes from Inga oerstediana, assembly GCA_963210345.1. NCBI lineage: Eukaryota > Viridiplantae > Streptophyta > Magnoliopsida > Fabales > Fabaceae > Inga > Inga oerstediana. The sequence continues at coordinate 28,237,110 of OY723410.1, read as the reverse complement.
AAGGAAGGCTATTCCTGAGCTTCCTATTGAGCACACTTCAGAGTCTACCACTAAGCCAGCTATAGTTCACTCCTATGAACTTTATTTATCAGAGTTGTGCTTTAAAAGTATGGTGAACACAACATCATAGATCTACACAACAAGAAAAGGAAGCAACGGACTTCATGGAGCACTTCATCATTTTCCAAAAACTACATGAGCATTTCTAAACCCTCTCTTTATATTTTGAGCTTACTTTGCCTATCATTGATTATGAATGTTTTCTTGAAAACCTCTCCAAATTGTTTCAAATTTGTTTTCATGAAAATTATTTTTTCATTTACCTCAAATTATAAATAAAACTACTTTCAAAACGGGGGAGAGAAACTTCTTTTCCTGATGCTTTTATTTTGATTAATGGGGAGAATGACATTTCTCATTTGATTTCATATTTACTTCTCTACAAGTCTTTCTTCTTTATAATTCAAACTTTTTGCTGATGTCAAATAGGGGGAGAGAAAGACAAGAAAAATATATTGTTCTTACTTAGTTTTTATAACTCACATATTTTTCTTGAAGGATTTGTCATCATCAAAAAGGGGGAGAATGTTAGATATGGATAGTTTTGATGATGTCAAATATAGATGTTAAATATGAGCAAAAAGTTTGTATGATATAATTATCTTCTACATTGACTAACTACTATATTTAATGTTGCATATTTTGTAGATTAGTCATAAACCCGATTGTGGGTTGATGCCTCATATGTGGAGAATGATCATCAAGATGAAAATCAAGAGACAAGGGATTGAAGAAAGAAGGCATTGCAAGAACTAATAGGAATATCAAGCAAAGATTGAAGATATTCAAGAAGATATCTAGTTGGTTTATGAAGAACGATCATCAATTCAAGAAGATATCTAGTTGGGTTATGAAGAATGATCATCAAGTGGCAAAATAAGAAGAAAGAGATTGAAGAAAGAAGAAGAGAGAGATTAAAGAAAGAAGAACTTGCAAAATCACATGAGAATATCAAGATTCAAGCTCCTAGAAGTGATACCGGAGGTTTCTATGATCATACGGAAGTTGGAATGGGTCAATACGAAGCTAAAATGATGTATACGGAAGCTATGGTACCTTTGGGGATGATTACCCGAGTAATCACTCGAGTAATATGGCATTGTCTGATTTTGGAGGTGTTTACTCGAGGCCTTACTCGAGTAATCTGCCGGGTTATTTGATGAATCACTCGAGGCGGCACTTGAAGTAAATGGGACTCTGTTTTTCGCGCGGCAGAACAGAGGTTCGGTATTTTGATGATATCTCTCCAACCACATGTCGGATCGAACTGAAACCGGTGGCATATGAAACTAGACTTCCAACACGAACTTTTGACACCAAGATCACATTCAAAGGAGTTCAGATGAGGGAGATATGATCTGTTGAAGTTGACTCATGAATCACCGTCATATTTCAGGACAAGCTTCGGTATTTTGGACATAACTCTCAAAATACAAATCGGATGGAGACGAAACCGGTGCCATATGAAAGAAGACTCAAAGAGCTTTCCATGGATATATAATTTGTCACATTTGAAGCTATATCCTAAGAGCTATGACTTCTGGAAGTTGCTGCTCGTGATTTCAGGATTGTCTAAGTACAGGAGATACTCTTTGGATCATAACTTTCTGTACACAACGAGTTTGGAGTTGATTCTTGTTGCATTGGAACGTAGATAATGAGGGCTTTCCGATGATATATAATTTGCCATGTTTCGAGTCAAAATCAAGAATTTACTTGAAGGCACTACTCGAGTAACTGGTTGAAAACAAAAGACTTTACTCGAGTAGGTACTCGAGTAATCAGATAGAAAACTTCTAGTTGCTCTCGGCATTTTGTACGACTGCTAATGTTACTCGAGGAGGTACTCGAGTAACCATGCGAAAACTTCAAGTCACTACTGGAGTAAATCACTGTACATGAAGAGTTCTTTAGACGAAAACTTCAAGTCAGTACTGGAGTAAAGCACGAAAACTTCAAGTCACTACTGGAGTAAAGCACTGTTTAGACGAAAACTTCAAGTCACTACTGGAGTAAATCACTGTACATGAAGAGTTATTGACGAAAACTTCAAGTCAGTACTGGAGTAAATCACTGTACATGAAGAGTTATTGACGAAAACTTCAAGTCAGTACTGGAGTAAAGCACTGTGCATGAAGAGAAAACTTCAAGTCACTACTGGAGTAAAGCACTGTGCATGAAGAGAGAACTTCAAGTCACTACCCGAGTAACCTGTGAAGAAACTTGATGTTTACTCGAGTAAGTACTCGAGTAATGCTTCCCAGAAAAACAGAACAGCGTCCCGAAGATTCTGGAAATCAATTGAATGATCATATAACTCAGTCTTCTTGCTTCTAATCACTCTAATACTTCATTATATTAGTGATTGATGTATTTTTCCAGGAATACAATGAAGATATGATGAGAAGAGTCAAAAGGTGAATTTACGGAAGCGGAGCGTCAACGTTCACAACGGCTAGTTTTCAAATTGAAGAAGCCAAACTCCAACGGATATATTGAAATGCTCAAACGGTCATCAACCTTCATCAACTATAAATAGAAGAGCATTTAGAGTTCAGAACAACAACGAAAACACTAGAATGAGAAACATGCAAAGATCATGAATCATCTACTCCAACCCAACTACTCTCTGTTCTTATCCATTTTCTATATTATGTATATTTGAGAGAGAAACTATTTTCATTATGCTTCAGTATTCATCTATTCACTTCTGAGAGAGAAGATTGATTGTAATCTTTCATCATCAAAGTTGTATCCTTACGGGGTGTGTAAGGAGAGCAACTTGGTTGTAATCTTACGGTGTGTAAGGGGGAGCAACTTGGTTGTAATCTTACGGTGTGTAAGGGAGAGTAATCTCAGTGCGAGAATTGTAAAGGCTTCACAGGTGCCCGGATCAAACTTGTGAGAGTGTAGTGGTTCTCAAGTACCCAGTTAAACTTGAGGAAGATAGTGGATTGAAAATCTCAGGAGGAGCCTGGGGACTGGACGTAGGTCATCGTGGATTGGGCCGAACCAGGATAAATCACAGTTTGCATATTCTCTTCCCTAAGCTCTTATACTTCCAGCATATATCATTTAAATATCTAACTGTGATTTATGATTCATTACTTTCATATTTATTGCTTCCTCTAAGATGCGAAAAGAATTTCAAAGTTCTTAAGTTTTTATCTTACACCCAATTCACCCCCCCTCTTGGGTGTCAGCCGGTTCTAACAATATTAACAATCTTTGTAATTGCGGTTTCAAAGGAAAGTACCTAAGAATCTTTATAGGCTTCTTCTTTTTCTTTTTCCCCTTCCGAATTGTCTTATACATCGATGTGTGACATTACTTATAAGTCTTCCTGCTAGCATCATCTCCCCAATACAACATACAAATGTTGGGGCATGCATCAATTTTTTTGTAATTCAATCCCAACCAGTTAATAACCTTTTTGGCTTCATAGAATATTGTGGGAATCTCTGCGTCGGGGAACACATGTTGTTATAAATCCAGCAACATCGATATTCCCTTATCTGTGACTTTACACAAGCACTTGACATGATACAATTTGATCAAGAAAGATAATTTTGAGTATTTTCGACAGCCTTGATATAAAGGATGATATGCTTCATCCATTAGGCTAAAAAAATCCCAAGTTGCTTCATGCCTCAAGAACATAAATTCTAAACCCTGCACTTCTTCGTTGAAGTTGTCATCTTGAAAACCAAATGCATCACATATAGCATCATTAATAGGATCATCTTGATCTACTTGAATTCCTACTTGTGAACTTCGAGGAAGAGCATCATCATATCACATATCGGCCTTCTCACCATAAACTCCCTAGAATGTATAGTCTTCTGGGAAAAGTTTCACAAGCAAATATTCCTTAACAACTTGTCGAGTATGCTACTTATTAAACTTGCATCTCCGACACAGACACACGATCTTACCATTACAGCTAACATGAGAGTATGCGAAATCCAAGAAATTGTTTAACCAGTATAAATATGCTGGAGAGAGAATTGCATGACAACTTGATTCATGACTTATCCATAGCTAGTGAAAAAAATTAGCAAAGAAGATAAGTGAAGAGAGAATGACGCGTGCCTGGACATTTAAATTCAAATTCTCCAATGTTCAACAATTTGTATCAGTTAACAAACCGCTACCATGACCGCTACTAAGTGTTCGTTTGTAGTGGTTTTTGTAGCAGAAACTGCTACAAAGTTTCGTGACCATTAGCTGGATTTGACATATTCAAATTTCAAAATGTCACACTATGTAGCAGTTATGTGGAAGAAACCACTATATAGTTTCATGACCATTAGTGGGATTTGACATATTCAAATTTCAGAAGTGTCACACTTTGTAGCAGTTATGTGGAAGAAACTGCTATAAGTTTTCATGACCATTGGCTAAACTTGACATATTCAAATTTCAAAAGTGTCACACTTTGCAACGATTATTTGGAAGAAACCACTACAAAGTTTCATGATCGTTGGCGAGATTTGACATATTCAACTTTCAAAATGTCATATTTTATGGCAATTATCTGGAAGAACCCGCTACAAAGTGTCATGTCACTTTGTAGTGGTCTCTACCATATAACCTCTACAAAGATTCATCACATTTTGTAGCAGTTATATGGGAAAAGCCGCTACAAAGTTTAATACACACTTTGTAACCCCCTCACGGTAATCACATCCGGATTTCGAAATTTAAGTGAAAGAGAGACCAATAAAATGAAATCAACAATTTATAATCCCTCAACTCGGGATGAGGTATTTCAAAATCAATTCAAAATGTAATAATTCCGGGTCTCACATTCACGTGCGGATATAACTACTTGAGAAACCAAATCACATAAGAAATATCAGAGTGTGGAAACTAAAATCCCGGCAAACCCCCGGGTTACTCTATATATATATATATATCGAATGGGTTTACTATTTTCCAAATGGGGATTACAAATCAAAAATTCACTATGAACAATTTATATACAGTAATCCCAAATCTACAATAGATAACCAACAATCCCAAAATCCTGAATGTCCCTAAGAGATCCTAACCACTCCGGGTTGGTCGCTTCTCCTTTGAGCCACTTGCCCTGACTGAAAAGGTTAGTCACATGGAAAGAGTGAGATTCTAAAGAATCCCAGTAGCAACAAGTCACTCATACAATATATAAACATAAAGCATGTATGTTCATCATGTTCAGCAGCTTTACAATGGTCTCTGGCTCGCGCCACATACGACAGTACTCATGGTTGTAATCACAATGCACTATGCCAGCTTTCGCTGTAATCACTATGCACAACGCCCGCTTTCGCAATGAACACTATGTAGCAGCAACACGAAGCACAACGCACCACAAAGCATCTCAAAACACAATGTATCACTAAACTCCACAAGGTATCTCAATGCACAAAGTATCACAAAGCAGTAGCAGTAGCATCCACACAATGAATGACAGACAAACATACAATACATTTACACAAAGTATAAGAGAGGAGTCGCTACCTGAATCTTTCCTGACAATCTTTGGCACAGTGGGCTCACGCGTTCGGCAGATATCAAATCCTATACCAAATTAGGGACAATTGATCAATCTCTCTTCCAATTACTTATTTCCATAATACACTAAGTTGGTTATCATTTAGGACTCTTAAGAGACCACAAATGCCTCTAATAAAAGCCCTAAAAGGTTGGGAAACAATAGGTTGAAGGTCACTTTTCAAAAACACAAAGTGCTGAAACACAGGGGTTTGCCGCGGCCAGCCCTTCCTTGGGCCGCGGCCAAAATATAGTCAGAAGGCCATTGGCCGCGGCCAGCCACTCATGGGCCGCGGCCAGAATCAGGCCAGAAAGGTTTGGGCCGCGGCCAAGAAATTTCCTGACTCTTGGCTGAACTTCGAAAAACCATAACTAATTGTAGAAAAATCGAAACGGAGTGATTCCAAAGCCAAATGAAAGGTATATAAGTCCTCTTTCAAGGAAAAATATAGCCCATCACTGGAAATCACTACACAAATACAGAATCACTAAAAACTAAACACTACTCCAAAACAGAGTTATGTTTCCATCCCAAACTTTGGACAATCATATCTCCTAGAATACTAAACAAAATGACACAAACTATATGTTCATTTTGAAGCTTGGGATGTGAAATTTAAGATTGGAAAGTTCATAAATTTCCAACACCATTTGGTCATTCAAAATGCTCGTTCAAACTGACAGCGAAAAACAAAGCTCAAACAAGACAGATTTCCAATTTTTCCCAAGTGATCCAAATGAATCCAAAATCAACAACCAAGCTTATTCCCACACAAAATCACTCAAGGAATCCAATGGAAATGTCAAAATCACCAAAATCCTATTCCATTATCATACTTTGGTTTTGGGGTAACATTAAACACCAAACTCTCAAAATCTCCAAACTTAACAATTTCAAACCCAATCAATTCTATGTATCCAAAATGCATTCCAAACATACAAATTCCATATCAAACACATACCAAACTCCCAATGCCCCTCATTTTTGAAAATGGGCCCAAAATTCCAGAAAATTCAAACTATTTCAAATGGTATGAAACTTAGATAGATAGATAGGTCTCACTCACCTTATCAACTTCTCCAAAGAGCGTTCTTGATTCACTACTTTCCAAAATTTCGTGTGATCCCCAACCACAACCAATAGACAAGCTACAACCCTAGAAATGTAGCTCTTAACTCAAGGATCAACTTTTATGAAGGGAGTTTGAGCAATAGAGATCATTTTCCTTACCTTTTTCAAGCTTTCTTCCTCCTCCTTTCACCTTCCATGGCTGATGAGAGAGAGAGAGAGAGCAAGAATGAGAGAGATGGGAGGGAGAGAGAACGTGAGAGATGGAAGGGATGGGGAATGATGATGAATGAAGTACAATTTTCCCTTGCCTATGCCTCCAAAAACGCATAGGAGAGAGAGGAGAGAGAAAAAAGTGGTTTTTGTCTCTTATGCCTCATCCTATGGTCCACCATAATGCCACTTGGCAACATCTCATCCCTTAATCTCTAATACCACACACATTTACACCAAATTCACATCATATTTCTCCCAAAATATTTAATTACACAATTTTATAATCAATCTCAATGCCATTAGCCCTTAATTGAAAATCGGGTGCTACACACTTTGTAGCGGTTCATAAATAAAAACCGCTACAAAGTGCAGTTGTTTATTTATTTATTTTTCAAAATTTGTTTGATAAGGCTTAATCGAAACAAGAAATTACATAAATGAAAATACAAATGTCTAAATTTTTTTACAACTGTTAGAAATCAAAATATAATTGTCCTAAATCATGAATAAAGCTAACTAAGATATATAACTAACTATCTGGAGGCTTATCATTAGGTCCTCTCTTAGGGGGCAGGATCACAGGGCTGACCAGAGTGAATAGCACCATCATCATCAGTAGGAGGAGGCGGTTGGACGATAAACTTAGGGATTCGGGGGACCTGTGGATGCTCCTCGTTAGGAAACAATTGACTCCATAACCTAGATAGCATAGAGTTCGTAATATCCCGCTACTAGGTCTGTTGACCGTAAAAGAAGTTGGCCTGCACCTGAATCTGCCTGGAAACTTCCTCAAGAATGTCTTGAACAATCTCCTTCCATCGGCCTTTTGACGTCGGAGGCCCCTGCTTGAGAGGTGCTATCCTCAAAGGCGCCGCTCCTATCGTTGACCATGCTAGGTCTAGCATCTAAACCCATTCCCCTCACGCGTCTAGGGTGCTCAACTGGGCCCAGACTACCTATTAATGGCACAGTGGGATCCATAGACCCCTGTGACTCCTAGGTTTGGGTCTTTTGCAGCTCAGCCTGTAACGATTGAATCTGCTCCTGCCATTTTATAAAAAAATAAATTATTATTATTATTACAATAAATTAATTTTATAAATAATAAATTATTATTATAAAACAGTATATTATCATATAATGACCTTCTTTGCATGTTAAAAGGTCGGATTCTTGTCCCAATATCTATGGGTGATGGTAAATAACTCCCCGTAGTCCATCTGGTAGTTCTCTTGCTACACCTTCCTCTCTTAAAAGAATCAGAACATTAAATTAGTATTATAAAAAAATAAAACAATAAATTTATAATATAAAACTAAAATTAATTGACATTGTAAAAAATTATTAGTTCGTTGTAAGTGACAATAAATGTCTTCGATCCTGCCATGTGATGGATCCTCTGCTACCCTCGGCACCTAGTATTTCTCTGAGAAAGAGTCTACATAAAAAACACAACATTAAAATTATTTAAAAAATATAAAAAATTATAATTATAAATAAATTATCTGTCCCTTTGGGCTCCTCCTGTACTGGACAAAACTTGCCAAGTCATTAAGTGTGATGCCGTCAGGCAAGTTCTCAATCAGCTACTACAGATGTATCGTCCCATCCTTATTCATGTTGTGGTAGATCGATTCCTCTTGTTCCTCCGGCCACCCTCCACTTTATCAGCATGCATCTCTTCCCATTGTCTCGGACGACAAACCTATCCTATAACACAATTGAATAAATAATAATTAAATACAATTAATTACAAATGATACAATTAATAAATAATAATTAATTGTAATTAATTACAAAAAATATATAATATAATAAAATACAATTAATTACCTTCACAGTGTCGTCCTACGCTAGATCTTTCAGCGCCCGGGGAACATTTTTCCACATCTTGAAGTGCATAGGGAACCCCATCCAATTCGATCCCAACTCGTTCAAATAACGGTTGAATAGGTGACCACCATTCTCTATCGACTGGTCTGTGGCCTCGTTCCATAGAACTGTCACACGTAGTGTCTGGTTCAGGCTTTTGAGACCGGCCATGTCCAACCTCTTGGTGGAAATGTTCCCCTGCTCATTTGCACAATTTACCACATACGTTAATTAAATTTAAATCCAAATTTAAACTATGGAATTTCAATATTAAAGTTATTAAAACAATAATTAAATTTATCTTGAACTTGCTCTTCAAATCCGATCGATCGTGAAGACGACCATCTAGGGTTATTTTGGTACATGGCCTTTTCTTCATCTAGGAACTGCTGCATGTCACTGAGAATGGGAATATTGAAGTCAAATTCCTCATTCTTGACGCAATCGCTCACACTGAGTTCACCCCCTCTGGCTCCATAGGTAGCTTTGGGGGGGTCACCTCCTGTGGGGCCATCTGTTGTGGCTGCTATGAGGGCATCTGCTGTGGAGGCGTCTGTTGTGGCGAGGTCACCTCCTGCGATAGCATGGGGTCATATTTACCTCCGCGCTGCCCTCTATTGCCCCTCCTACTACCCCCTCTACTATTGCTCCCCCGTAGAATAAGTCTGGGGGAAGCTTAGCCTCCTTCCCCTTCCCCTTGTCTTTTTCAGAAGTCATAATAATTGCAAAATTTAAAAAAATAGCAATAATTATAACAAAATTATAGAATAATAGGAAAAAAAATGAAATAAAAGACTTAACTTTACTAATCTCAAGTGCCAAACTCTATAAATGCCTGAGCAAAACCTCATATCTTAAGCAAAACCTTTTAGAGGGCACATGAGGAACGAAATTGGTAAAAGTGGTAAAATAAGGGGTAAAGGTGCTTTTATAGCATTGCATTTTGTAGCAGTTTTTACAAAAGAGCTACCTAAACCGCTACAAAGCAAGAAACCCTACCTCGGGTAACGTCAATATTTGTAGCGGTTAAATATAACTGCTATAAAACTGCGGACCCTTTGCATTTTGCAACGCTATACATAGAAACCACTACAAATATGCATTAAACTTTGTATCGGTTCTTCAGAATGGCTACAAATAGGATGCTCTTTGCATTCCGTAGCGGTTCCCTTCACAAAAAACCACTGCAAAGTAACTACCACAATAGTCGTGCCATCTTTGTACATTTATGGTGGCTCAGATACTCAAATCGCTACAAATTTGGCGCCAAACTTTGTAGAGGTTGCTTCGTATAAACCGCTACAAATGATGTTCACTAACCAGCACGCCACATGGCGCAAGTCATGCCGATGCACATTTGTAGTGGCTTTCCTTTAAACTGATACAAATCCTGATATTTGTAGCTGTTTATTATAACCGCTACAAATGTACCTCTACGAATTATCATTTTTTATAGTGTAACCTATAATTAATCAGGGAAAAAATGAAAAAAAAATTAACAAAATTTCAAACATACTTAAAGTGTGTCTTATAAATAGGACCTTAAATGCTGATATGAAAAAATGTATCTTATATATCAAATAGGGAGAGTAATTAACTACTTCCTCTAGTCCTTTCTATAGAGAACAATTTTGTGAATAGGTCTATTAATTAATTTATAACTTACACTTTTGAGAATGTCAAAAAATTTAATTCACCTTTTCCTTTTTATCCCTAACTAATTATATATCTCTCTTCATTAATTATAATAGTTGGCCACTTTTTTTTTTTCTGGTAATAATAGTTGGCCACTTTGGGGATGTCTAAATTATATTTTTAAAAACTCACAATTATGTGTTAGGGAAAATTATTTAGAGTATATTTAGATTAACATTGGTAAAAGTGATTTATTTCAATTGATTTTTGCAAATTGAAGTTGGTATGTGTTATGCTTTCCTTTTTTTTTTATTTTGTCTCATTTGATAAAAATAAGTACTTTTTTTTTTTAAAAAAAAACTCACATTTAGTTTTTTAATTTAGTATAAGTAATCTCAATTAATTTATTGTTTTCAACTAAAAATCATTTTTCCAGCAAACTAAAAATTATTTAATTGATATCAATGATAATGTTATTGCCACTTGTTACACATTTTTTTTTTGGCTTGAATTATTCTTGAAGATCCTTTTAGGGAACAAACTATTCTTTTTATTATGAAAATCATATTTTATTATATATCAATGTTGATATATAGAACAATAAAGTTATAGAGCAATAAAAAAACTCCATTAACATGGGAGAAAAGAAAGAAGATTGTATTGAAGTCATTTTATCGACATTTTAAAATCCTAAATTGAGTAAATGACTTAATTAAAGGTTTATTGAATTTACCAATCTTATTTAGAATTTTTCTATTTTAGGTAATTTTAAATGGGATTTTCCGTTACTAATTTTTAGTGACTTCTTAATCTTCATAATCTGGGTTTCATATTTAATTTCATCGTTTTCTTTTCTCGCGAGAACTCATGATCCATAATTCCATATTATCTATCGTTGCCTTCTTCTCCTTTTCATTGCGTATTAACTTTCTCCCCATTTTCTCATGTGAGTTTTTTTTTTTTTTGGATCGCGTTTAATTTAATTTTTAGGACTATAGTAATTGAAGGAGTGAATTAGTCAAGTCAAGAAAGCAAAAGAGATCTAGAAAAGGTTAATACTCAGGTAGGGTTAAGCCATTTTGCTTTTGCTTTTCCTTTTGGCTTAACATATATGGCGTTTTGTTTGTTCTGTTGTTTGTTGTCTATATTCAAATTAAACAATCATGTCTTTCCCTTTATGATAAGATGAAATAAAATGTACTTCCTCCCTTTCTAAATTAAGAGCTAGATAATGAATTATTTATAAAGATTAAAAAAAATTAATTAATTTAATTATTTATAAACAATTTGTGTTATTTTTTAAAATAATATCTCTTTTGATCATTTACATTAGATATTACTCCCTTGGTGAAAAAGGTACCATTTTAATGTATCTAATCAATATAGAGAATTTAAAGGGAAAAATTATAAATTTGAGAAATAAAATAGATTGATTGTTGATTTATATTTATCATCAAAACAAATATTCCTATTAACTCCTGCGTCTAGAATGAGAGAGTAAGAATTATAATATCATGAGAATAAAATATGAAACGCATTGAAAAAATAACTTCACACAAGTTAACACATACTTATCTGTCATTTGACATGAATATTATGTATCAAAATAAGCAAATCATAATCGACCGACAAAGTTTACTGGCAAATGTCAATAAGATATAGTAATAGAATATATGTGTTTTGTTGAAAATATGGACTTTGTTAGGCATATATAAAATAAATGAAGTCAACAAGAGTCTGCCCTCAAATGTGGCCCTCTGATCTGCTGTATTTTTAACAAGTACATATGCCCTTTATTGGGAGCAATCTTCTTCGGATCCAACTTCTCTCTATTACTTTTACAATCCGCTGCCACCCTTTTTCCCAAAATAATGAATGAGAGCGGTGATCACTTTTTTTTTTTTAAATAAAAAGAAAGAGTATCTAGCATTTTGAAGTGTTTTTTAATAATATTAAGTATCTTAAATTATTTTTTACTACACTCAACATCCTAAAATATTTTTCTAATAGAACTCAATAATCTGAATTGTTTTTTATTAGCACTCAGTATCTCTTAAAGTAATTTTTAGTGCAATTATATTTTTCTTAGTCATTGAAAAAAATCTATTTTAAGGTGCTAGATACATTAACAATTCCTCCTCCGATCCTTAATATGTAGGACCTAATTGTGGAATTGATATTAGTTCTAAATGTAAGACCTATTTCCTATATTTATCAATATTTTCCCAATTTATCTTATTAATACTCCCTCAATCATAATCAAGTAAGAAAAAGATGAAAGGAATTAAGGAAGATGATAAAGGTGTTTTAGTAAAAACATATTATATTAACTACCTTAACCAATTTTTTTTAATCTAATCAAAGTAAGTAAATAATTCTTACATTAAGGAATGTATAGAGTACTTTAGGATACAATATGCAACTGAAAAAATATTTCAAGGGATTGTGTACTACTAAAAAATATTTTAAGGGCTAAGAATATTAAAATTAATTTAAGATACTATATGGTACTAAAAAAAATATTTGAGAGTTCAGAGTGGTTTTTTTTTTTTTTAAAAAAAACAAGCTCACCCTCACTTATTTTCAGAGTTTTGAAATTCAGACCGAACCTACCCAGGAACCGGTGAACCAGCTAGGAAACTAGTCTAGTTTGGGGTTCGGTCTGGGTCAGCATTTAAAAAAATCGATTTTTTTAATTTTTTTCCTTCAGAATTTCAAATTAATAAGCCTAAAGTATTTAATTTCTCACTGGTTTAGCTTCGGTTTGACTCCGATCTGACCTACTGACCCTTTACCTAATACCCCAACCAATTTAGTGACCGGTCCGAATTTTAAAACCTTATTTATTTTAATCCAAAACGCGGCATAATTTTAGGGCAAAACATAGGAGTAGACATTTAAGAGTAAAGGAGAAAAGCCACGTCCACCTTGTTTGATATACAATAACACACCATATGTGCAAAGACTTTTTCATTGGGCTCCCTCCTCCCTCCTCATGTATGTGTGTTGTAACTAATATTTGATAGTACTCATTATTTTAAAATATTTAAGTATTATTGAGCGCCTAAATGCAACTCTTTTAGGATTTGTTTGATATGAGGGGAGCAGAGGGAAAATGAGCAAAGAAAAAAAAAATTGAGTTGGATTTAAAAATAAAAACAGAAAGAAGTGTGGTTAAAATTTTTTAATTAATTTTCTTGACTCTTTTATCTTACATATTTTTTTATTGGAATTTTATTCTTCAATTTTCTTAAATTCAGCTCATAAAAAATTTTCCTCTATCCCCCTCCTTGCCAAATTCCTCATACCAAACACATCCTTAATATTTTAAGAAAAAAATTTAACTTACAAGGTTTAAACTATAATCCTTGGTGCTCAAGAAATAGTATGAAACTGCATGGAGTAGCTAAAATGAGTGAGATAATGTGTGGTTAGAAACTATAATACTTCAAAACTCTCGACTTCAGACAAACTATTACTATTTCATATAAATAGCAACATCTTATCTTATTAAAGTTCTTCAATTAAATATTTTAGAGATAAGTAGAAATCATAATTATTTAAATTTTATCTTAATTTTCGATAAAAAGATGAACTGGCGTTTATATGTTATTACAATATTATTTAATTTGTAAAAATAAGAAAATAGTCTTCATGCATAATCAGAGGACAAAGGCACAAATGTTGCAATTCTGTAAAGCCACATTGGATCCCTAAAACTAAATGAGTCAAAACATTGAAACTATAAAACTAAATAGTCACAGGTTAAATTCATTTGATCGTGATTATATGAAAAGCAACGGACGGTGGTGATTTGCTAGGTAGCATTGAAGTTAAGTCACTAGTTTACATATAGATAGTAGCAGATTCGCCCAACAACGAAAATATGGGGCCCCAAATCAAAATGCAAAATAGCAAAAATTAAAACCGTAAAGGGGGAAGAAACGCACAACACAAGCCGGGAATCGAAGGCGGGTCTGTACCGTGGCTGAAGGGTACTATTCTACCACTAGACCACTAGTGCTGTCTTTTAGAGAAATTAATATTAAACTTTCGTAAGTTAACAAAGTAAAACTCTTCTATTTCAATGGAATGATCCTTTAAAATAAAAAAAAATTGTCAATATGATTGTAAACATAACCCTTCTTGTTTTTTTCACGGCAAAAAAAAATAATAATAATAATAACCCTTCTTGTTTTTATTGGATTAAGGGGCAATTTGCCCTTGTTCCATTATTCCAGTTAATTTTGATCATTAGTTAATTAAATATGTAAAGCTGACAGTTCACATATCATCTACGTTATTATGTTAAGGTGAAAATTTTACCATGAAGTCCATGTGTCATATACTTCATTTTTTTAAAGGTTAGATTTAAGATTTTTGGGGTAAATTTGTACCTTAATAAAAATAAGGTGAATAACATGTAGACTGTTAGTTTAACATATTTGGTTAACTAAAGGTTAGAATTAACTGAGATAACAATCAGGGCAAAATTGCTCAATTTCTGACATTTCTAGAGCAAAATTGCCCTAGAAAAACTTCCATGTAAAAGTGCCCCTTAATCCTTTTCTATTTTTGAACATCTCTCAAAATAATCCGAGTGGAGTCAAACTAGATCACATGATGTAAAAGTGATCGTAACAATAATTTTCCTTATATATTTATAGATATGTGTGTGTGTAAAACTTGTATTCAAGCTCTTATATTTTAATAGAACAACTACTTAACAAGCACTGAAGAACTTGATTGCCATATTTATTTGTAAAAGTAATCGAAGTGAAACACATTTTAAAACTGAAATCCCAGATCTCAGTGATTTCAAATCATCATAAAGGAACAAAATAAAATATTAAAACACAAACGAACACACGTTTGAAATGCTAAGGAAAAAAAAAAACTTAGCAAAGTATTCATCCGATCCTTAGTATAACATATATTTAAAGAGTTCATCTTATTCCTAAATATAGGACATAGCTTTCATATTTGTCAATATTTTCATAATTTATCCATATTGATGCTCATTTAACTATAATCAAAGAGGAGAGGGAATTAAAGAATATGACTATGGTATTTTAGAAAATACATGTCATATTAACAAACTAAACTAACTTCTTTAATCTAATTAGGTAAATATGTCTTATATTAAAGAATATATAGGGTAACTAACAATTGATCCAAACTAATTTAATATAGTTTTCAGAGATTGGGATATACAAGTGTCATACTGTCAGACACCTAATTAGTCTAATAATCAATTACATATTAATTATTTCATGATCATTAAAGCTGAATTTATTTATCTAATTCGTTCAAAGATGATCATTTTGGTCCTGCTCACAATCTTGGTTTGAAAGCAATGAACTTAGTGAAAATTTTCATACTTTTTTTTTTTGCCAAGAAAATTTTCATACATGGTGTGTGTCAAAACGTCATTAATTGCATTTAAATAGTATCAAGACCAACACTTGTCTAGTTCATTAAATAAATAAATAATTAACCGTCATAACTAATCCATAAATAATGGTTTAATTACTTTGACCTTGCAATCATTTGAAAAATAAAATTTTACAATGTTATTTGCGATCACTGAATTCAAGCTGAGTGATATAAATCGAGAAAAGCTATTGGAGTTATTTGCAAACAGAAAGTACCTCATAAGGTAAAAGGGAAGTTCTATTGCACTACTATAAGACCAGCAATGCTATATGGTAGTGAGTGTTGGGCTTTAAATTGATAACATGAACATAAAATGGGGATAGCTGAGATGAGCATGTTGAGATGAATGTGTGATCATACAAAAAAAGACAAGATTCATAATACTCATATACGTGAACGAGTTGAACTTGTAACACCCCAAATTTTATTCACCAATATGTATGGTAATTGTTGGAAATAGTCAATGAAATAAAATTGTGAATTTTGTAGAATGACCATGTTGTTAGTGAGATTTATTAAGTAGTTTTGGATGACCAAATAAAAGTAAAAAATTATGAAATTGTATAAGAAGAAAGTAAACATCTTAAACTTTAATTTGATTGGTAATGGATAATTTCTGGGGTTGTGTACAAAATGTTATGAATTTTTGAATTTAGTTAAGAAAAAATGTTGATTTTTTGTAATAGCATTCAAAGAATTTAATTATGGGAATTTCGTTCTTCCAATTGGTAAAAGGTTATATTTTTCCATGAAACTAGACTCAATAAGGGTTTTATAGCCTTTGGAATCACTCCAATATGATGTCTAAAAATTTAGGGATGATTTTTCAAATTTTAGGCAGAAAATATGCCAAAATTTCCAATAAATCCGAAAATGGAAAACATTTTGTATTAAATGGATATCAGCCCATTTTGGCACTAATTTGGACCCTAAACGTGAGTGAGAATAAATATGAAAATGGAAAATATTTTGTATTAAATGGATATTTGCCCATTTTGGAACTAATTTGGACCCTAGACGTGATTGAGAGCTGACTAAAGAAGAGCGAAATATTAGTTGCATGTTAAATGGGCTTGGGACAACATTACGTGTGCATAAAGTTTATGTACATAAAAGCTAACTTTTGATTTTTGGAAATTAGGAAATTATGACATAAAGCAACATGAGATAAAATCACATTTCCTTCATCTTCCCTACCAAAAAAACTGACACCTTGAGTATTAGAGAGAGAGGAAGTGAGCTTTGGTGATCTAGTGAGAGAAGGAGCAAAAACTTCAAGGTGAGTTCGATTCCTTCGATGTTTTAGCTCCTAACTTGTATAATCCTTCCTCTAAGCTTGTTCTCTATATGATTTAAGGTGTTCTTGAAGCAAAATTTCTGTGTTAATGGAGTCAGGGTTTCGTCCACAAGAGGAAAAGTTAGAAGGAAGAAAAGGTAACTTCCTAAACTTCACATATTGGTTGTTCTAGCTGCTGTGAGTAATTTAATCAGTGGATTTCTATTGGCTTTACTTTGATTGTAAATTTGGGAAAAGTTGTGTCCAAAACATTATGCTACCCAAATTGAGTCTAAATGGTGGTTATAAGTAATTAAATAGATAATAAAGTGGTTAGGAATAGAAAGGAGCAAATATGCGAAGTCAGAATTGGAAAACCCCAATTTTTCCCGGAGAATTGGGAATTTTGGCCAATGTTAGTTTAAGGGATTGGAGTTTAATTTTTGATGATGTGATGATTCCATTGAGTTCAAGAGGGAAAATTAGGTGGGGTTATAGTTGATCACTTTTCCAGAAAAGCCTTAAAAAGCATAATTACCAAAACACCCCTGAAACCCTGAAATAGGGGATGCCAAGGGCATTCTGGTCTTTTGCCAGTGAATTCAGTAATTATGAGTCCAGAAATGGATTCCTTGAGTGAAAATATGTTAGAATAGCCCACGTCAAAATACGGTCAGACTAGGTAAGGCAAGGCCGGGCCGGGTCCCCGGTGGCATTTTGGTAAATTTTCATAATAGACTCATATAACCACTAAGAACATATTGGAAGTGCCTAAAATAGTACATGAATAAGTTGTAACCTAATTCTTGTACATTTGACATTTTAGGATCAAGTTGAGAGCCCAGTTATTGGCACGTTTTACGAAGCGCACGTTACAAAAAAGAAAGGGTTAAGGTAGTAACTATAATCGCTCATACACTATGTGATTATTGATATGATGTATGCTACTGTATTTTGTGATATGGCAAAGTGCCTGAGATATGCTACCTAGCTGTGGTTAGGTACCTAGCTGGGGTACGCCTGGGGTACATTACCTAGTTGTGGTTAGCGGCCCAACTAAAGTACATGTAGGGGATCCAAACAGTGAATTGGCCCTTAGCTTTGTGTACACACACGTATTGTTATGAATTTTCATTGTACATTATGTGGTACATTGCATATTTAATTCTCATATATATAGATTTGGTTATATGTTAATACTGTGATTCCTCAAAATCTCATTCTTTTTCAAAAATGATAATATGCCAACGAGAACCAGTGGATCCAAAGGCAAGTTGGTAGACATGGGGAAATGATGCTGTGGATTCCAAGGCAAAGATAGTAGTTATAAATGTAGTCTTATTTTGGGCATTTAGTATAAATTTGTGAATATCATCAAACCCTACGGGAAAAACCCATGTTGTAATCAAGTACCTTGTATCAATATATTAGTATAATTATGCAATTCCTGTGCAGCTCACTGAACTACGTGCAAGCACTCTAAAAATGGTAAAAATTAAGCTGCCTATTCCCTAACGTTTCTTATATCTTTGAGGTATTAAATGGAATAAAATGGTAAATTAAAGAGTGTGGGAAATTTGTATACAAAAATGGAATTTGTTGGAGTTGCAAGTGCATTCTATTTCATTGCTTCCAGTGAGGCAATGTTGTTGTATAATGCATTCATTAAACCAATGATGAGAAAAAATTATGAAATTTTATAGAATGAAAGTAGACATCCTAAGCTTTAATTTGATAGGTCATATGGCTCAATTAGAGCTATATACAAAAAGTTATGGATTTTTGAAGTTAGCCCGGAAAAACTAGAAAATTTCTAGAACAGCAAGCAAAGTTTAAATTCTGGGATTTTTGTTCTTCTAACTAGTAAAAGGCTATATTTTTCTTCTCAAAACTAGACTTAATAAGGGTTCTATAGTCTTTGGAATCACTCTGATACGATGTTTACAAAATTAATTATGATTTTTCAAAGTTTAGGAAGAAAATCTACCAAAATTGACACAAAATCCGAGCATGAAGGAAAATAACTTTGAAACTATGAGATACATGGAAAATTCGATTGGGCTGATAGAAGGACCTTTTAGGACATCTTTAGCATGGGCCAAGAAGAGGAAATATTATGTACATGTTATTTGGACTTATAACATTAAGTTTATGTACGTAAAAAGTCAAACAAATAGAATTTTGGCTAATTTATTTATTATGTCATAAAGTAAGTTTATAAAAATCATTTTCCCATCTTCTTCTTCCCTAAAAACTGACGCACACAACCTTCAAGAGAGAGAGGGAGGGAGAGGGAGTAGCTGAAATTTTAAAGAGAGGGGGAGGAAGAAATCTCTTAAGGTAAGTTGATTTCTTCGGTAAATTGGTTTCTAACCTGCACAATCCTTTGTTAGATCTCACATGTTTTGATGATAATAAAGAATGGTATGAAAAAGATTTGATAAACAAATAAGTTTGAACAAAGTAATAACAGGGCAAATCATCACTTGAAGTAAGAACTGGAGTAATGAAGAAAGGCCAAGAGAAAAAGCTGAGAAACTTCATCACTGGTAAAATTTCTAAAGGTTTACTCGAGTAAGTACTCGAGTAATGAGATAGAAACTTGAAGTAACCTGCCAACTTTACTCAAGTAAGTACTCGAGTAACAAGGTAAATGACTTCCAGTTGCTCTCGGCCTGCCAACGTTACTCCAGTAACTACTCGAGTAATCAGGTAAATCACTTGGAGTTGCTCTCAGCCTGCTAATATTACTCGAGTGAGTACTCGAGTAATCAGGGAAATCACTTCCAGTTGCTTTCAGTCTGCCAACGTTACTCGAGTTTGTACTCGAGTCCCCTGCTTCAAGAAATATATTGCTCTCGGCATTTTCAATCCTGCCAATGTTACTCGAGGAGGTACTCGAGCAACTCACTATAGTAAGCAAAACTTGAAGGTTATACTCGAATACCTTGAAATGCTATTATCACTTCACTCGAGGCACTACTCAGGTATGCAGGTATTCAATTATTCTTTATCAAATATTTGAACTAGATTACTCGAGTCAGTAATCGAGTAATCTGCAGAGTTATTTACAAAGCACTTGAAGTATCTACCCGAGTAAGCTATGCAGAAAATTTATATTTACTCAAGTAAGTACTCGAGTAATAGGGTAAGCAAACTTGAAGTGCTCTCAGCCCTGAAATCCTGCCAACATTACTGGAGTAAAACATCGAGTAACCTAAAATTTATTTGAGAGATTACTCGAGTAGCTACTTGAGTAACTTATGAAGAAAATTGTACCATACTCGAGTAAGTACCTGAGTAAACAGGTATTAAGGTTTGTAAATTTTTTTACTTCATGCACTACTCGAGTTATGTGATGTTCATTTATTAACTTGCTATCATTACTTTCACGATGATACTCGAGTAAGTACTCGAGTAAACTTAATGAATACTCGAGTAACTACTCGAGTATGCAAGTCCAGAAATTCAGAAATCATTCCAACATTCATTGATTTGTTTCCTATGTGATTAACCCTTTATTGTATTAGTATTCTTAGCATATCCGGAAATAAACAATGAAGAGATCTTACCAAATAAGGAAAGTCAAATGCAACATTCAAACGCTACCTACCGCCACCTACCGCAAACGGATATTTTTCAAATACTGGAAAAGTCAACAGTGGCTGCGCACATTGTAACGGGTGAGAAGAAAATGTTCCAACGATCATTACCAACACATCTATATATATGGGAACATCCAAACAGAGAAAGAACAAGATCACACACATGAACGCATTATCAAGTTCATTACTCTGTTTTACATATACTTGTAATTCTGTACTTCAGTGATTCTTATTCACTCTGTAAGAAAGATATTTCATTCAAACTCAATATTTGTTATTGAGGTAACTTAAGGTTATGGAACCTTGAGTTGGGATTGGATTACAACTTGTAAAGGAGAGCGAGTGTCCAGGCGAAGGAACTTGCTTGTACTGAGGTGCCAAGAACCCACTGAATCTTGGAAGTTATAATGAAACTC
This sequence comes from Inga oerstediana, assembly GCA_963210345.1. NCBI lineage: Eukaryota > Viridiplantae > Streptophyta > Magnoliopsida > Fabales > Fabaceae > Inga > Inga oerstediana. The sequence continues at coordinate 28,215,987 of OY723410.1, read as the reverse complement.
TCAGAGATATTCTGAGGACTGGATGTAGGTCAAAGTGGTTGTGGCCGAACCAGTATAACTCCCGGTGTACACTTCGGTGATATTTCTCCTTACTCTTTACTGCATTATATTCACCGTCAAGTTTTCATATTTGCAAAGAAATTTTTAGTATCACCCAATTCACCCCCCTCTTGGGTGAAATGCTTGCTCTAACATCCTTCTCCTAAGTTATTCTTCTACATGATTTAAGGTTTTGAAGTAAGAAATTCAGTGGTGAAGGGCTATGGTTTTCAGCCATAAGAGGAACAACCAAATGGAAGAAGAGGTAACTTCCAAAACTTCAATTGTTTTAAGACGTAACTTCTCGCTGCTGTGAACAATTTAATTGATAAAAGTTTGTCGGATTGTCTTTGGTTTTAAATTTTGGAAATGTGATGACCTAAGGGTTATGCTGCCAAAATTTAGTCTAAAGGTAGTTGTAACCTAATTAAATAGTTGATAAAGTGATTAGGAGTAGAAAGGAACACGTCTACGGAGTTAGAATTGAAAAACCCCAATTTTTTTCAGAAAACTGAGAATTTTGGCCAAGGCTAGTTTGGAGGTTTTAGAGTTAGATTTTCAATGATTTGATGGTTCTATTGAGTTTAGGAGGGAAAATTATGTGGGGTTATAGTTGGTTACTTTTTCGAAAAAGCCTAAAAAAACATAATTACGAAAACGTCCTTGAAAGCCTTAAAGTGGGGCTGCCAAGGGCAATTTTATCTTTTACTAGTGAATTTGGTAATTTTGAGTCTGGAAATGGATTCCTTAGACAAAAATATATCAAGATAGCCCATGTTAGAATTTTGGGAAAAGTGCAACCGGATTAGGGACTGGCCGGGTCCCCTGGGGCATTTTGGTAAATTTGTACAATAGGTTCATATTACCACCAGAAGCATTATGGAAGTGTCTAAATGGTACATTTGGAATTGTAGGGCCGAGTGGAGAGCCGAGCTGTAACACGAATTACGAGGCATGAAGTTCGAGGAGCATACTTAAGGATCAAGAAGGGCTAAGGTAGGGGACTTACCTTGATTGCATGGAATTGATATCTTTGCTTGTGTAGTGATGTATGTGATTGCTTTTCTTGATTGTGTAGAGTATATTTGAACAAATGAAGCACTGTTTCTGTTTTACTATGGCCATAGTTTTGTTACATGAAACATTGAGCATGCAGAAGTGTCATTATGGGGCATGCGTCTAGATAAAGCTAACATGTCATACACATAGCATCTATCATGCATGCATATTGGTACTATTTTTCTACTGAGATTCTCTTGAATCTCACCCTCCCATACCAATAATTTAGACAGGAGGAGACAAAAGATATGCTGAGAACAAAGAAGAGAATCGTACGAGGGAATTGCAGTGGTAGAACGAATACGAGAAGATGTCTCCATTTCACTGGGATAAGTTTAGACACCCTAGTAGCCTTATGTGGCTACCTTAATCATAAGTATCATATACAAACCTCCGTAGGGAATTTCTGTAATCATACATATGTTATCAGTATATTTATGCTATTCTGTTGTTGCCCATAGAACTGCATATCATTTTCCACGAATACTCTGAAATAGCTGAAACTTAGACAAAATTGTGATAGAAAATGTTTTAAGTTTTCTCTATGCTAAGTGATAATCTTTAGTAACATTGTGGTGTTAAAGAGAATGTAGATACAGTATACGGTGCTATATGATGAGTGGTGATCATACCATATAGTGATAATAGAGGATCTGTTCTGATGATATTAAAGGTTGATGATAGGCTTGAATTAGATCTAAGCTGAAATAGTGCTTAGGTTGAAATGCGAATCAGGTTGCACTATGGTTATGTTCCATGAAGGGAGTTTGAACCTGGTAAACCTTGTGGATAATGTTGAACCTTCAGTAATGTTTTGAGTATAATACCCAAATACCGTGAAGGTTAGAATATGCACTATTGATTCTGATTCTCAGCGAACCTATTTGGTGTAATTAAGGAAAATGATTTATAATCTATATGATATTGAGGTTCTAGATTTCATAAGGAACCTAATAGCTGGGTTAGATACCCTAAGCTGTATGATATTACATGCCAGATATGTTGTAGTGGACCGGTGTGTCTAGAGGCCTTAAGACCTAGGGGACTAGTATGTCCTTAGGCTGGCAGACATATTCAGAATTGTGTTGGGCTAGTGATGATCCATGAAATTGAGGAACAAGATTCTTACAGACATGAATCCTTACAGAAAGAAATTTTGAAAATTTGCTAGCTGTTAAGTCTAGCATAGGGAAAGATTATGATAATGAAATATTCTCTTAGAGGATTGATTGAGGTATTAGCTCTCTGATGAAATAAGAGAAAAGAATACTTGCCTACTATTCCACTAACTTAAGGCTATAACAGGAGTCGATCGGTGGATGACAATTATGGTGATGAAAGGTACGAGTAGAAGTGTTACCAAGTAGTCTGTAACATAGGAATCAATTGTTAAGCTTTGATTCCACGAGAATTTGAAATGGCCGAGAATGATTTGAGTTGAAACGGCCAGGAACTGGTATAGAGAAACACATATGTTTAGTGCAGTTAGGTATTATAGGAGGTTCTTATGGGACTCCTACTAAATCACCTTTACATTATAAAAGCTCATGTGAGGAGATAAATCTCAGAGTACGCAGCGGAAGTCTATGACTCTGTATTGGTTACAAGAAGGTGAATAAGGTGACTATTGAGATCAAGCACCCACTTCTTGGAATAGATGATTTTCTCAATCAGTTATTTGGTTCTTGTGTATTCTCGAAAATTGATTTGTTATCGGGATACCATTAACTCAGGGTAAAAGCAGATGATGTGCCGAAAACTGCTTTTAGAACCAGATGTAGCCATTGCAAGTTTCTTGTAATGCCATTTGGGCTAACCAATGCATCTGCCATGTTCATGGACTACAGGAATCAAATTTTTTGTCCATATTTGGACTAATTCGTAGTAGTCTTCATTGGTAATATATTGGTATACTCGCGGAATAAACTAGAATACAAGCAACATTTGAAATATATATTGAACATACTAAAATCTAAGTAACTCCTTGCCAAGCTAAGCGAATGTAAGTTTTGGCTTTCAGAAGTTAGACTTTTGGGCCATATAGTCTCACAGCAAGGAGTCATAACAGATTCTTGCAATGTGGAAGCAGAACTAAAATGGAAAGGCCAGAGACTGTAGTTGTGATACATAATGTTCTGAGTCTTGTTGATTATTATGAGGGGTATGTAACTTTTCCCCAAAAAACTTAATACTATACGTGGGATGATGAATGTGAAAGGAGCTTTATAGAGCTGAGATGGCAATTTATTATAGCACCAGTGTTGAACATCCCAAAACATAATATGACCTTGATGGTCAACAGTATTACAGTATGTGTGATGATAGTCTTACACCCTGCGTGGTGTATAGTGTAATGACCTATATGGTTAACAGTCACACAACTCTTATGGCTTGTAGTGACACATGTGAACTGGAAGTGGGAATGTGTTTTGATGTGAGCTGAGTGGGGCATATGCATCTTGTCAGTTGAAGCTTCGAAAATTGAACTATTCCACACATAATCTTGAGTTGATGGTAATAGTGTATATACTGAATCTAGAAACGTTGCCTTTATGGCGAAATTGTGGAGTCGTACTGTGACCACCAAGGTTTGAAATATTTATATGATAAAAAAGAATTGAATGTGAGAAATCAAAACTGGATGGAGCTGCTTAAAGATTTTAACCTGGAGGTAACATATTATCTAGGAAAGGCTAATGGCATTGCAAACGCGTTGAGCCATAAAATAATGCAGGTGGCAGCCATGATGATTTGTGAGTAGAAACTAATCGAGAGTTTTGGAGATCATTGTCTATCTAAGTAGATTTTGATCAGTGGTAATAATGTCAGTGAGACATGTAAGGATCTAAGAGCAGCAATTTAAAAGCTCAGATCAAGGATAGATGAGTGCAATCTATCTTGAATATGTAATTAATATGAAGATGTGGATATATGGGATTATTTGATGTACGAAGTCATATCTAACTGAGTCATTCATCGACAGGAGAAATGACTTAGATATAGGAGTATGCCACTCATAAAAGTTGTTTGGAAGGGATTCTCTTCTAGAGGAGCAACATAGGAAATATAGAAAGACAGGCTGCAGTGTCACTCGAAGCTCGAAGTTTAAAGCTATGTATATATAGCAAATTTTGGAGACGAAATTTATTTAAGTGGGGTAGAAATGTAACACCCCAAATTTTATTCACCAATATGTATGGTAATTGTTGGAAATAGTCAATGAAATAAAATGGTGAATTTTTTAGAATGTGAATAGTGCTGCTAGTGACATTTCCTATGAGGCGATGAGTTTATCAAGTAGTTTTGGATGACCAAATAATGGTTAAAAATTATGAAATTTTATAGGAAGAAATTAGACACCCTAAGTTTTAATTTGATAGGTAATGGGTAATTTCTAGGGTTATATACAAAAAGTTATGAATTTTTGAAGTTAGCCTAGAAAAACTATTGATTTTCTGCAATAGCAACCAAAGAATTTAATTTTAGGAATTTTGTCCTTTCAATTGGAAAAATTCTATATTTTTACATGAAACTAGCCTCAATAAGGGTTTTATAGCCTTTGGAATAACTCCAATACGATGTCTATGAATTCAGTGATGATTTTTAATAGTTTAGGAAGAAAATCTGCCAGAATTTCCAATAAATCTGAAAATGGAAAACATTTTGTATTAAATGGATATCAGCCCATTTTGGCACTAATTTGGACCCTATACGTGAGTGAGAGCTGACTAAAGAAGAGGAAAATATTAGTTGCATATTAAATAGGCTTGGGATAACATTACATGTACATAAAGTTTATGTACATAAAAGCTAACATTTTGATTTTTTGAAATTAGGAAATTATGACATAAAGCAACATGAGATAAAATCACATTTCCTTCATCTTCCCTATCAAAAAAACCGACGCCTTGAGTGTTAAAGAGAGAGGAAGTAAGCTTTGGTGATCTAGTGAGAGAAGGAGCAAAACCTTCAAGGTGAGTTCGATTCCTTTAGTGTTTTAGCTCCTAATTTGTATAATCCTTCCTCTAAGCTTGTTCTCTACATGATTTAAGGTGTTATTCAAGCAAAATTCCTGTGTTAAGGGAGCTAGCATTTCAGCTGCAAGAGGAAAAGCCAGAAGGAAGAAGACGTAGCTTCCTAAACTTGAAATATTGGTTGTTCTGGCTGCTGTGAGTAATTTAACCGTTGGATTTTTGTTGGATTTGCTCTGATTGTAAATTTGGGAAAAGTTGTGTTATAAACCTTATGCTGTCCAAATTGAGTCTAAATGGTGGTTATAACATAATTAAATAATTAACAAAGTGGTTAGGAGTAGAAAAGAGCAAGTCTGCGAAGTCAAAATTGGAAAACCCTAATTTTTCTTAGAGAATTAAGAATTTTAGCCAATCCTAGTTTAAGGGGTTAGAGTTGGTTTTTTGATGATCTAATAATTTCATTGAGTTTAGGAGGAAAAATTAGATAAGGTTATAGTTTATCACTTTTTTAGAAAAGCCTTAAAAGCATAATTTCTAAAACACCCCTGAAACCCTGAAATAGGGCCTGCTAAGGGTATTCTAGTCTTTTGGTTGTGAATTTGGTAATTCTGAGTCCGGAAATGGATTCCTTGGGTGAAAATATGTCAGAATAGCCCATGTTAAAATTTCAGGTAAAGTACGGTAGGACCGGGTATGGCAGGGCCGGCCCGGGTCCCCGGTGGTATTTTGGTAAATTTTCATAATATACTCATATAACCACTAAGAACATATTGGAAGTGCCTAAAATAGTACATGAATTGGTTGTAACCTAATTCTTATACATTTGACATTTTAGGATCAAGTTGAGAGCCTAGTTGTTGGCATGCTTTACGATCCGCACGATATGATACAAGAAAGAGTTAAGTTAGTAACTATAATCTCTCATACAGTATGTGATTGTTGATATATTGTATTCTACTATATTTTGTGATATGAACACTGTGCCTAAGGTATGCTACCTAGCTGTGGTTAAGTACCTAGCTGAGGTACACTTGGGGTATATTACCTAGCTGTGGATAGGGGCCCAATTAAGGTACATGTAGGGGATCCAAACAGCGAATTGGCCCTGAGCTTTATGTACACACATGTATAGTTATGAATTTTTGTTTTACATTATATAGTACATTGCATATTTAATTCTCTCATATTATATGTTTGCTTATATGTTACTACTAGAATTCCTCGGAATCTCATTCTTTTTCAAAAATGATAATGTGCCAGCGGGAACTATCAGATCCAAAGGCAAGTTGGTAGACATGGAGAAATGATATTGCGGATTCTGAGGCACAGAAAGTGGTTATAAATGTAGTCTTATTTTGTGCATTTTGTATACATTTTTTAATATCATCAAACCCTAGGGGAAAAACCTGTGTTGTAACCAAGTACCTTGTATCAATATATCAGTATAATTATGTTATTCCTGTGCAGCTCACAGAACTATGTGCAACTACTCTGAAAATGGTTAAAAATAAGATAAGGGTACGACAGAAGTGGCCTCTATTGAAGGAAAATTGGTAGAAAGTCGTTTGAGGTGGTTGGGACATATTTAACGAAAGCCATTGAATGCTCCAGTAAGGAAGGTTGATTAAGCAATATAGATTCATGTAAAATGAGATCAAGAAAGGCCAAAGTGAACGTTTAATGAGGTTATAGAGAGAGATATTTTAATTAATAATATGCCTAAAGATATGGTTTTCAATAGAGCATAGTAGCGTTGTATATTTTATGTAGCTGACCCCACCTAATGGGATAAAGGCTTTGTTATTGTTGTAAAATTTTATGATGTTACTCAAAAAAATGTTTATGCTGTGTGCATGCCATCTTCTTAATAAAATAATATCAAAGATATTGAGTTGTTATTGTGTGTCTATTAGTGAACAAAATTATCTTGTCAGAAAATAAATGGTTCCCTCTTGCAGGTAATAGTTTGAAGATTAATATGGATTGCACAAAGATTACTAATTCTCCCTTTATGGGTGAATGCCTCGCAATGTTGGAGGCAACTAAAAGATGTCCTTTTTGAATCAAATTGTAAAACTCTCTGATTTTTTAAACAACAGCTCTCCCTCTCTTGAATGGAAATGTGGTATTATCATTGAAAATATTCTTTCTTCAGGAAATTTAATAAGAAACCACTCTTTTATGTGGATTTTCAAGAATGCAAATTTGGTAGCAGGTTGGCTGGCCAAACTTCTTTAAAGAGATCATGCCTTGTGGATTGACTTTAGAGACCTCCATCCCATCTTCTAGAGTTATCAGAGAATGATAAATAATTTAGATTTTGGATAAGTTTGTTTCTGTTTCCTTGTATCTGTAGTTTTATTGAAAAAGGCTATGTTTTCTATTTACTCAAAAAGGCTATGTTTTCTTCTGGCAAAAAAAAAAAAAATTCTTGTGGGCTAGTAGCTTGAGTGACACCAAACACTTTCTTTAAGGCTTTTTTAAATGTGAGATTGCAAATTTGAACATTTTGATATGTTATATTATTGTGAAATTTGATAAATTTATTTTAGGCATGGAAAAGGAATTCAAACTTCATCATCAATATAAAATATAAAAATTCCAAAAATTAACACCATTCATAACAATAAATTTTCACTCAAAGGGCAAATACTCTCTCACACACACGTATGTGTAGTGTTCCTATTATATTATCAAATCTAACAATTCTAAATCATTCTAACTGTCTTTGTACCTCACTTTGGTGTGGATTGAATTTTAAATTTACCATCTTTTGAAATAAAACTAAATACCACTATATTTAATCTTTAATATAAGAGTTAGTTGGGGATTGAATTTGGTCCTATATATAAGATTTTAATCCACTTTATCTCCCAAATTTATAATGTTTTCTAAAGTATCTTTATTAACTATACACATTAAAAAGTTTCTATTTAATGATAGTCATGATGGAATATAATATTTTATGACAACTAACCTATATTTGTTATAAATAAATAACATAACTGATTTATTTAATCTACCCAAATAAGTCAACTAACCCTTATATTAAAAACCAAAGATAGTATATGTTTTTCATACATAGGAGAGATAATAAATATACAAAATATATTAAAATAAAGTTAAATTAGAATTTTCCCCCCAAAATCATGCACATTTCTTTAAAATTTGTGGAAAAGTTTGAGAAAATATTGAAGGAATTTGAAAAGAGAAAAGAATATGCACCACCAAACGCTTGGATCAACTGGCTGTGGGTTGTTTCAACTTCACTACTAGTCTCGTATTCAAATCTTGGGTATGTAGTCATGATAATTACTTGGAGGTATCAAGGTTCCCCCCATCATATGCCTACATTTCCGCGAATCAGACTAGTTAGTTGCTAGTTGCACGCGGATACAGATGGATTAACCCAAAAAAAATACTTCTTTCGGTTCTTAATATAAAACACCTAGTCATCTTCCTTAAATTCCTCACACTCTCTCCTCCTTAGTTATTGTTAAGGGAGCATTAATATGACTAAATTAGGAAAAGATTGACAAATTTAAAAATGCCTTTTATTTCGAATCAAAATCAATTGTTTAAATACTTCTTATATTAAGGACTAGAGGTAGTAATAATTTCGTGAAGGAAACCAAACTATTTTTTTTGGATAACAGAAACCCTACTATTAAATATTAATAGTTAGTTTGATCCGGTTGTGAGCTTGAAAAGAAAGGCCCAAAAGAAAGTATTTTTTTCGAACTCATGGAAGCCCATCATTCATTTTCATGGGTAGCCCAACATGTGAAACCCAGGCCTCAAACCTAGTTATTGTAAGGGAAAATTAATAAATAAAATGAATATAATGGAGCCCGATGTCAAAGATCTTAGATAAATGTCAACTTTAAAAATGGATGGATGTTTGTGTAATTGTGTTTAGCACTTGAAACTCCTGTACCTGTAACCTCTAATACATGCTGGAAAAATAAAAGTAAAAGAAGAAGAAGAAGAAAAAGAAGAAAGATTGGAAGACAAAATATATATATATATATATATATATTTTAAAAAAAGCTTATAATGTTTCTGCTTTTCTTCAAGAAAGCTAAAAGTAGACATAAAGAAATGTTCATTGTTTGATGTTGCAATATGCAACTACAATCTTTACTATAAGTACTTGTAACTCATTCTCGCTTTTAAAAAAATATATTAAATAATCTTAAATTGATAAAATTTTCTTTATGATTTTTTTTTCTTTCTACATTTACAAATCATTATTACCTATCTCTCCTTTTTCTTTCTTTCTAGTAGAAATTAAATATTGGGTAAAACTGAAAAGCAGTCATCAATAACCCTCCAAAAGAGTTATATTTGGGATTAAACTTTTATCATATTATTAACTAGGACTTTGAGATTGGTTTTTTTTTTTTTTAATAACAAAGGCAAGGTACAAGCTTGAAGATTGTTTGGTTTTGATGGCAGTTTTAATGGTGGTTGTACTTTAATCTCTCAAGTTCATCCTTGCCTTTGTATTAAAATAAAACAAAAGAAATGTGAAAGCACCCTTCAATCCTTTTGTTTTACATGATATTTTAAACATCAATATAAGTTGAAATTTTAAATTTTTTTTATATGGATAGTATTTATTTTTAATTTAAAAATTAGAGAAAATCCCTAATAAAGAACTTTACAAATCCTAAAAGACAAAAAGGTGTTTTGAATATTCATAATTCTAAAGAAGTGTTAGTACCTGATTTGTTTTTTTTAAAATTTAAAGGAAATGACACAAATGCCGTCATTAAATCTTATTTTTACTTTCTTTTGTCCTCTCACTCCTTCTTCCGGTTTCATGCCGAGAGGACCTAACAATGGCGGCTGAGACAACCTCCTTCAATAAAGACAATGGCGGTTTCGGCCTCTTCTAGCAATGATGAAAGGCAATGGTCGCCCCCTCTAGCAACAAAGAAGAAGAAGGGGCATGAAGATTTGGCTGAAGGTGGTACCTTCACTTTTAGAATTCCCTTGGAGGTCTTATAGTAATCCCAAGCTTGACACAATCCCTGAGGAAGATTTGGATTTTCAACAAGGTGATTCTTTCGATTTGTGATCTCACAAATTGCAAATTTTCACAAGACTTGATAAGGTTTTCACAAGTTCTGATAGAGATTTCACAGGTTTAAATAAGGCTTTTACAAGTTCTCAAAAAAACTTCATGTCAACACCCATTTCCATTTCGATATGTATAGAGTAATAGAGACCATGCTCCACAGGCATACAGAAAAATACAAATATACAAATAAAAGTATTTGTTTACAGACTGGAATCGATAGTACAGAATTTGAGAATATTTACAAATATGTACAGAACTTCCCAAAAATATTCCAAACACAGATTAGATATAACCACTGTCTACGTCTCGGGAAATGTGTCTGTCAATTCCCTATCTCAGTATCCTTGCCTCTTGATCAGCTGGCACTTGCTGAGACATTTTTGTTTAGAAAAAGGGGTGAAATTACGAGAAATCTCAGTAGAAACATATTATTATTCACATAACATGTGATAAGTAAATATGATATACACCATGAATGCATCCATTAATAAACAATATAGCACATCGTCATGTATACATGAGTAAGACTCCAGCCCTACTACTCGTACACCAGTTGGATTCTCATCCAATCCCTTAGGTGTAAGTGCACTTCCGGCACGAACTGCCCTCTTTAGGCATACCATGTTAATTAATAAAAGCACAAACCATGGTAACCACACATTCATATAGACTAAGGCATGAAGTATGAAGGATAATGTCTCTACTTTAACCCCTTTTAATCTCAAGATGCTCGCCTCGTGGAATGTGCCAACTCCAGACTCCTAACTCGATTCTAAAATACCAAATATACAAGAAATAGGTTATAACCTATCCATATATCATTTTAGACACTTCCATAGAGTTTATTGTGCTTATATTAACCAATGGTAAAAATTTACCAAAATGCCCGTCGTACCCCGGCCCGGCTCCGTCGTACCCGGCCTATCTGTACTTTTTCCAAAATTTTGACATAGTCTACTCTAATGTATTTTCAGCCATGGAATCCATTTCTGGACTCTGAATTACCAAATTCATTATCAAATTACAAAAAAACCCTTGATAATCCCGCTTTAAGGGTTTCAAGGGCGTTTTAGTAATTATGCTTTTTCGGCCTTTTCCGAAAAAGTGCTCAACTGTAACCCCACATAATTTTCCCTCCAGAATCCAATGGAACCATCAAATCATTGGAAATCCAACTCTAAGACCCATTTCAAGAGCTGGCCAAAATTTATGAGTTCTTTGGCGAAAATCGGGGTTTTATGATTTCGGCTCCGTAAACGTATTCTTTTCTACTCCTAGCTACTTAATTAACTATTACATTAGGTTATAACTACCATTTGAACCAAAATTAGGTAGCATAATCCTTATCCAACTCAATTCCCAAAATTTAAAACCAACGGCAATCCGGCGAAATTTCATCGATTAAATTGCCTATAGCAGCCATAATAGTTAATATACGAAGATTTGGAAGTTATCTCAAGCTCCCATAAGTTTTTCCCAAATATGGCTGAAAACCCTAGGTGTTTCACAAAAGATTTTGAGCTTCCAAACCTTAAAGAACAAAGAGGAGTAGCTTAGGGTTAGAGTTATACACGTAACCTACATGAACCACAAGATGGGAGAGCTGGTCGAGCATGTGAATTAACAGAATCAGGCTGTATTGGATCAGACGCATGCACTTCACGAGCATAATCAAGCCATGTTGGCACAACAGCAGGCCCAGATTAGTGTTATACAAGAGATTAGAAATCTTCTGAGATCCCTACATGAGAAGGTGGACGCCCTAACACATTGTGCCTCTACTCGTGGTCGATCTATCTTAGCCTCAAATCCAGCATCAACCTCTACTCCTGTATTTGATCCACCTCATACCATCCCTCACACCACACTGAGCATTGTCCTTTTTAACATGACCAATCCATTGACATCTGCTCCGATCCAAATCACCCTAGTGAGCAGGCTACTGTCCAACCTAGCACAGTGCCCACTCCTGTAGCTTACCCACTGGCACCGAGCCTTTACCTCAGACTCCATCTTATCAGTCCCAGGGGTCAGAGGATACACAGGAGTTAGTGGTTTCATCCCAACCTTCTTTACCACCACCTTAGTATCCTCCTCTATATGTGCCTCATCCACAGGACACACTTCAGATCCCTCCTCTTGATCTTCTAGATCCTATATCATCACCTACCTTTGGTCAGAAAGGAGGAGATACTCTTGATGATGCATCCTCACCCATTTGAGCCATTCCTACACAAACTGAGATCCTACTCACACTAGCCCCAGTTCCAGTATCTATACCTAGGTCACCCCTCATGATGATGTCAAAAAGGGGGAGAAGAACTAGTGATTTTGGTGGATTGAACCGACTATGTGCCTTCTAATTTAGCTTAGGGTATATGGGTGTATAGCGAATCAGGGTGTTTTTCTTGTGCTTTCTGAATTGTTTAATGATTATTAATTGTTATATGTTATTGAATTCTAATGAAGTTTAGTGTTTATTATAGGTTGAATTCTGAGGTTTTATTGATGTCATCTGGACTAATGATATTTTGATTTTATATAAAAACATGTCAAGAATTTTGAAAGCATATCATTTTAATTGAAACTTCAATTTTCAAATGCCTTGTTCAAAAATCACACAGTTTTGTCATCATAAAAAAGGGGGAGAATGTTAGACACATTTTGATGATAAAAAAGATTGGAAAAGAATTTTGATAATAAACAAAAGAATTTTGAATAAAGAAACAAAGTAGTTGGTGTCATATAGAGAATTTACTCGAGTAGGCACTCGAGTGATGAAGAAGACAACAAGCCACAAAACATGAGAAGGAACTTTTGGTAGAATTCAGAAGGGATCACTCGAGTGATGACCCTTGACCACTCGAGTGATGAGGTAAGAAATGAACAAGTGATTCTCTACCAAGATTGGGGAGGGATCACTCGAGCGATGTCCCTAAATCACTCGAGTGACCACTCAAGTGATGGAGTCAGAATTACTGCTTCAACTCTGCCAAGTTCTGGAAGGGATCACTTGAGTGATGACCTTGGATCACTCAAGTAACCACTTGTAACCCCCTACCTTATAAACAGTAATTATGATTCAAAAATGCGTAATTAAAATGAATTAAAGACCAACGAATAGTAAAGCCCATTTTCAAACCCATATACTCAATAGGGTTTTCACAAATACTTTTCAAAATCCACATAACTTGGTCTCGTATTCATATTTCGAATATAATTACTCTGCGCAGTTCAGTCACATTTATATATATACCTATATATATATATATATATCAGAGTGCACAATAAAATTTCCGGCCAACCCCGGGTTCCATTCATTAACTCAAGCTTTACAGGGTACATACGCCCATTACAGCTTCTTATATAGGGGACTACACAATACGTTTCCACAATTTACATCCCAAATCTAAATACGAATAAAAATTATATAATACTCCTAACTATGATAACCAACTACCAACTAATACTCCTAGTTAGGAGCCTAACCCGTCCCCTGTCATTTATTTCTCCTTTAAACCGTTTGCCCTATCTGAAACGTTAGTCAATTGAAAGAATGAGATTCAAAAGAATCCTAATAGTAATAAATGTAACCCCCGCCACTAACAAGGCCGAGATTAGTGTTTAAACATGTTTAGTAATTGAATAAGAGATCCAAGATAATTTCAAAATTTTTAAAACACTTGTACAAATAGATCTCCATTCATTCATTCATAAAATTAATAGGCCTATTTGATTTGTCACATGTATAATATCAGAGTATAATCACAATTCCCGACCCGGGATAATAACATTAATCCAAAAGTTTATACAAGGCATCATTGCCCATCTTAATATCCATACCGGGGATTACACAAAACTATAATGCTATGATCTAATCAATATACATACATTTATACAAAATGATAACTAGTTCAGTATAAAACCAAAATATCAAACTAAGACTACCTCCGGCAGTCCTAATCGCCCTTATGCACTTGCTTGTTTCTAGATCCACTTGCCCTGTCTAAACATGTTATTTGGAAAGAATAAGATTCTAAAGAATCCCAGTAGCAACAGTTTAAGTATATGATGCATATAAACAAAGCAAGTAAACATATATCATAATGCAGCAATCAATGCTCGAGGCTGGGCACACTACCACGTCCCCTTCACTGTATACAAAGTCGGGCTTACGCCACGTCCCCTTAATTGTATCTGTATTCGAGACTGGGCTTACGCCACATTCCCTTATTGTATCGGTATTTGAGATTTGGCTTACGCCACGTTCCCTCACTGTATATGTATTCAATGACTAATACAAACAAGCAATGCAATATATATGATATAGGATAAAGTGTCACTACCTTAGTCTTTCCGTTCTTGAGCAAGCATAGGTCTTCTACGCTCTGGGCAAATATCGAATCCTAAAGTCATAATTCAGGATGATGCCTTATCACTTAGTTTAATACTCAATACTTTCACAATACTTAATTTGGTTATCATTATTGTCCCTTAAGTACTCATATATGCCTCTAAAAAAAGTCCTAAAGGGTTGGGAGAACTACCCAAGGGATCCCCTTTTTGAAGCACAAACACTGATATTTTTCATTGTTTCACTCGAGTGAAGACGGCTTCACTCGAGTGATGGTATGGTCTGCACTCGGGTATCTGAGAGTAAAGGCTAGCGAGTGAGTACCCGAGAGCATGAGAACTTTTTCAGAGATAGGGACACTCAAGCACACAAGGCCTCACTCAAGTGATAGCCAAATGCTTCACTTGAGCACTAGAGAGTGAAGTCCATAAAGTGAGAACTCGAGAGCAATGGAAATTTTCAGAGGAAGCAAGCACTCGAGATGAGGCTTCTCACTCTGGTGGAAACTGAATACCTGCGACTACCAGAACACACTTTTGCTCATTAACCGTGAGTGATAACCTGAGAGGCAGGTTTAGGGTGTCAAATAAACCCTCACTTGAGTGAGAGAAGGCTCACTCGAGTGATGATTTACTTCACTTGCAAGTGAGGCAACACTCTTGCCCTTTTCATAGAAGTACATATAGAAAATAAAGGGAGGATGCGTAGATACACTACCTTACTTGAGTGAGACCCAACCTCACCCGAGTATATTCATCCCTCACTCGAGTGAACCCCAGATCACTCGGGTGATCCTATCAGAACCTAGAAAATACATACATAATGATAGTTTTCCAGAATTTTTACCAAAGCTACCAATGAACCCAACACCTCAACTAAAGCTACTCCCACGTAAAAACACTCAAGGAATCCAATGGAAGTGTCAAAACTATCAAAATCCTACTCCATTATCATGCTTTGGTCTTGGGTAGCAATAAACACTAAATTTCCAAAATTTCCAAACTCAATCATTCAATCCCAAATCAATCCTATCTATCCATATACCTTCCAAACACAACATTTCCATACCAATAACATGCCAAATGACCAATGACCCATATTTTTGAAAATAGGCAATAAATTATCAGAAATTCAAAACTAATCCATTTGGAACAAAACTTAGATAGATAAGTATCTTTAACTCACCTCAACAACTTTTTCAAAGGGACTTTTTGATTCTCCAACTTTCAAAATTCCTTGAGATCACAAATCAATACCAATGGACACACTACACCCATCAAAATAAAGCACATTACTTAAGGAACAACATTAATGATATGAGTTTGAGCCTTTGAGATCATTTTCCCTTACCTTTTCAAGCTTTTCTTCCTTCCCTTTGGTCTTCAATGGCTGACGAAAGAGAGAAAGAAGAGAGAGAATGAGAGAGATGAGAGTGAGGAAGAGTAAAGAGATGAAGAAAGAATGATCACTCTACTTCCTCCTTACCATTTCAGCATGAACCAAGGGAAGAGAAGAGAGAGAAATCAATTAAAAATTCTATTTGACTTTTCTTTATACCTCTTCACTTGTAAGCTTGACACTTGTCTCATGGTCATTGGTTCTCATAAAATAAACCACCATTTAACTTCTTTAATCCTTCTATTAGCCATTTAATCATACTTCTCATTTTTCTCTTAGTTAATAATAAATTTCCTCATTAATCACCAACTTATAGCCCATAATTCCATTCTTTCAATTTTTCCACTAATTATGACATATTAATTAATATTGTCAGAAATACACACTACTTCAACTTTAATCCATGATTACCTTCTCAATAATTCTCATTAACCCTTAATCATTGGGGCGTTACAATTCTCCCCCCGTTCAATAAATTTCGCAATCGAAATTGATTACACATCATTAGGCATAAACTCAGGAAATCTCTTCCTCATATCCGCTTCTGCTTCCCTAGTCACTTCCCTTAGAGACATTCCCTTCCAGACCACCTTCATAAATGGTAAGCTTCAATGTCTGAGCCGCCACTTTTTACGATCAATAATTCTCTCTGGCTCAACTGTATAAGTGAAGTTATCCTGTAACTCTACATCTTCATATTCAATAATATACTCAGTGTCCGGTTGGTACTTCTTGAGCTGCGAGATATGGAACACATCATGCAATCTACTCAAATTCGAGGGTAGGGCTATCCGGTACGCTACAGGTCGATTCGTGCCAAAATCTCAAATGGACCAATGTACCTCGGCCTTAACTTTCTTCGTTTGATCGCTATTCTGATGCCTATGACTGGAGATACTCTGAGGAAAACATGATCCCCCACTTCAAACTCTAAAGGCCTTCTCCTTGTATAAGCATAGCTCTTTTGTCGACTCTGTACTACAAAGAGCCTCTTTCTAATAACTTTGATCTTTTCTGAAGTTTGATCAATGAGGTCTGGGCCATACAACTTTCTCCCAGACAGTTCTGTCCAACACAATTGTGACTGACACTTCCTCCCATACAATGCCTCATACGGAGCCATCTAGATACTCGCATGATAACTGTTGTTATAAGAAAACTCGACTAGTGGAAGGTAATAATCCCATTTTCCCATAAAGTTCAGGACACACGCTTTCAGCATATCTTTTAGTGTTTGGATGGTCCTTTCTAACTGTCTGTCTGTCTGAGGATGGTAGGCCGTGCTAAACCTCAACTGTATACCCATAGCTTCATGCAGAGCCCTCCATAATCTTGAAGTAAAGCGAGGATCTCTATCGGAGATAATGTTCTTCCGTGTACCATAGAGTCTCACAATTTCTTTGATGTAGATTTCCGCTAACCAATCCAGAGAATAGCTAGCATTAATCGGTATGAGTGTGCTAACTTCGTGAGTCGATCAACAATCACCCAAAATCGCATCATAGTTCTTGATCCTGGGCAGACCCACCACTAAGTCCATGGTCACACTCTCCCACTTCTATTCTGGAATTTCTGGACTCTAAAGCAATCCTGGTAGTCTCTGGTGTTCAATCTTCACCTTCTGACAGGTAAGACACCGTGCCACATACTTTGTCACATCACTCTTCAACCCTGGCCACCAGTACATCAATTTCAAACTGTGATACATCTTGGTCATACCGGGATGAAGAGTATACTGACCCTTATGAACCTCATCTAGAATCCTCTGTCTCAAGTTAGCCTTAAGTGGAACATAGATTCTCTTCTGGCACCGAACCAGTCCACTAGGTGACAAATCATAATCTCGAGTCCCTCCTTGCTCAATCATAGCTCGGATGGACTGGGCTTGTTCATCATGCATCTGAGCCTCTTTAATTTCAGTCCTCAGGTCATTTTCCCACTAATTATAACATATTATTTAATACTGTCACAAATACACATTACTTCAACTTTAATCCACGATTACCTTCTCAATAATTCTCATTAGCCCTTAATCAAAATTTGGGGCATTACAACAAATCACTCATACCACACATAATCACATAGCATGCAAGCATATCATCATGCAGCACAGAAGCACAAATAGCCTTTCAGCTTTCATAGTCAATCCCCCATAAACTACCACTTCAACGGGACAGTCCTCCGCCATGGGAACCCCCATGCGGCCGCAGGTGAGAGACACAAAAATACACAAGCTTCGCAGCATCCGCAACATCATAAAATAATGATTACCCATACAAACACTCTATTTACACATAGTATAAGGGAAGAGTCACTACCTTATTCTTTCCACGTGTGCCCCGGCACAAGTAGATCACGATCAAGGAAAATACCGAATCCTGACAATCAAATCAAGGACGTAGGGTTATTCCCTTTTCTACTTTCGTAACTTTAAACACTTAAAGTTGGTTATCATTTGACACCACTAGGTAGCCACTAGAAGCCTAAACACATTCCTAAAGGATTGGGAAAAACTTGACCAAAACCCTCTCTTAGAAGTAAAAACACTGATTTTAACTCATGAACTCGAATGATAGATGACACACTTGAGTGATGAGACAACTTGTACTTGAGTGAGGACGGCTCTCTTGTACAAGTGCTTGACCGAGAGCGATAATTGAGATAGGTAATGATCACAACACTTAAGTTCTGAACACAACACTCAAGTGGTAGCCTCATATTCACCTGAGTCCTACATAGTGGGGCACAGAAAGTGACTACCCGAAAGCAAAGAAAACCTTAGAATTGGGAGTGCACTCGAGTAACGACCTTGAACACTTGATTGATAATTTAAAACTTATGAGTGCTAACACACACTCTTGACAAATGGACTGTGAGTGCTTTCCAGAGACGCGACTCTTAGTGCAAAATACCCATGCACCCGAGTGAGACACCTCACACTCGAGTGAGGACCCACTTCACTAGCAGGTAAGGAAATAAACTCTTGCTTTTTGGCATGGAAGTGCAATTGAAAAACTGATGGGAAAAGAAGAAACTTGATGCTGCACTCAAGTGAGACCCCTGTTCACTTGAGTGAGGCTCTATCAGAAGCTAAAACACAGCAGATGATAGAATTTTCCCTAACTTCCAATATGTGTTTCCAACGGTCCCAAAATTCTAACTCAAAGCTACTCCCATATAATTTTACACAAGGAACCCATTAGAAACCTCAAAACACCCAAAATCATATTCTAGGTACAAATTAGTGTGATGTTGGAATGGTTGAATTCAAGTTACCAATGAGTTTTCTCTCCAGTAACTGACCAATTGGCCGATAACTTTCCCATTTTGCCCCTGATTATGGTAATTGCTCTTAAATCACCACCAAACATATTTTTCTCATTCCATCACACCAATCATGCTCCCTCCCCTTCTCTTCGAAGCATTTTAAGCTTTGTTATATAATTAAGCTTAAATACAGGATTTGGGCAATAGCCATAACACATTCAAATCATAACTTATATCGTATTCTCCAAAAGTGTCGGTTTGATGTTAATCACATTCAATTTTGGATAATAATCCCTTAATCAAATTTTGGGATATTACACCACTCGAGTGATGAAGTTCAGATTGCATGATAATCCTATATTGTTTATTGATTTGTTATCTATATGATTAACCCTTCATTGTATTAGTATTAATTCTAAGTATATTTTCAGGAAAACAATGAAGAGATTATGCTAAAGAGAGAGAGGCCAAACGTAACATCCGTAACGCTCACTTACCGGAACGACTATTTTTCAAATATGAAGAATGGTCAAAATAAGTGGCGTCACTTTAACGAACATGTTGAAATACTATCAATGGCTCTATTTCTCATATTCATTCTTTATACTTCAGTGTTCACATATTTTACTTTGTGAAAGAGATTTTCATTACAAACTCATATATGCTATTGAGACAACTTAAGGTTATGATATTTATTTACATCGTGTAAGGGGGAGTACGTTAAATTCCAAGTTTTGAAGATAACAAAAGATTATTCTGTGTTATGGTAAGAAATTTATGTTTTTGCAAGTTTAGACAATGGTTAAAAATTACCAAATGCATATAACTAAGTTCAGAGGTCATTGCTATGATTTTAACTGATGCACTCGAGTGATGGAGCTTTCACTTGAGCAATAAGCACTTTTGCACTCGAGCACAAGTAAGTGTTGAACAGAAAGTGTTTGACAGAAGCAGACTTTAGCTGAAAATACCAAGACAACTCGAGTAATTGCCACAGAACTCGAGTGATGATAAGATTTGTACCCGAGCATGTTGGCACACTCCTGCAAGTGTTTAACAAAGAGCAAAGGCAGAGGAATAATATCATCACTTCACTCGAGAATAGACTCACTACTCGAGTGATAGCCTCAAGCTTACCCGAGTCCTTGCAAGTGTGGCACAAGAAGTATTTACCCGAGAGGAAGATAACCTCAGAGTGTAAACTGTACTCGAGTCCAAGCGAGTGAGGGACAACAAGTGTTTGCCAAGAGTCAGCTAGTACATAGAAGAAAAAGTGTACTTGAATAGAGAGTACTTACACCAGAGTGATATCTCAGCACCCGTAAGTGTGAAATCTAGCTCTCTCTATTTTGATATAAGTACTGAAGCAAAAGAGTATCTTATAGAAGAATATACTTTGCACTCGAGTAAGAGTAAGTATGCTCAAGTGAGGGCCCACATCACCTGCAAGTGCAAAATCACACTCTTGATAAAATGGGATACCAGTGTTATCCAGAGACATGGATTCATTGTATAAAGTACAAGTGCACTCGAGTGAGGACCTATATCACTCGCAAGTGTGAAAATGCACTCTCTTAAAATCTCTTGCAAGTGCAACATAAAAACACATGCAGAAGAGGAAATATGAAGATGCACTCGAGTGAGACCAAAGTACACTCGAGTGATACTCTGTCAGAAGCCAAAACGCAACAGACTTACAGCGAGAAATCTGAATATAATATTATTTATACATTCTATTTTCACTTGTTATTATTATTTAACATCATTTAACATATATTACAAGTGAGGAACAAGAGTTTGATCGTTTGAATTAGAAAGGCACAAAGGAAGTCAAACAAAGGTAGACATAATCATTACGACCAACCAAGCACATACCTACCACGATATCTCGTTCAAAGATTTCAAATGTACGCATGTTGTTCAACGGGCAAAATCAATTGACTATAAATGCAGAGTTTTAGAGACCATCAAGAACAACCAAATACAAGAATTCACACAAGCAAATTCACGAGTCTCTGTTATTCATATTTTCTCTATCTTCATATTGTACTTCAATGTTTATCATATTTGCTCTGTGAGAGAGTTTGTATATACTTCAAATTCTATTTTCATTTGATCTAAAGGTTCAGGGACCTTGAGAGGGTAAATATCCTTATGAGAGAAGCAGTTGAAAGAATTCTTAGTAGGACTTTCTACTTATAAGACTTACAAGGTACAAGCAGTAGAGAACATTACTGGTCGTAAGACTTACAGTGGTGTAAGCAGGTGGGAACGTTGCTCTTCATAAGACTTGTATACGTAAGCAAGAGAGAAAGGTCATAGGGTTGTTTTTCTGCACGTAAGACTTGTCATAAGGGGGAGAAATTTCTAAGTGTTAGAATATTTATGCTCGTAGTCCATTCAAGGACAATTATTGTTTTGCAGCATTCCGAAAGCACTCTGAATCATTAAAATTGCTTTACTATTTAATGTTACTAACCTCTTATCGTTTTCAACAAAATCCTCTGGGCTCTTATTCATGAATCTATCTTCGATTTTCTTCATCGGAACATAGTCACCGTCTTGTATTACATTCCAAAGACCATATTCGTTAACCATCACAAACAATCTGAACTTCACTTTCCAGAATAAAAAATGTTCTCCAGCAAAACCAAGAGGTATGTGATTGATACTCCATCTGGAAGAATGTTCTCACCCATTATTGCCATTTACCATATCCTTCTCAAGTTGTTAGGCTGTTCGGAGAAGACCTCGCTCTGATACCAAATGAAAGAGGCAAGCTTCACCCAAGAGGGGATGAATTGGGTGATGCAATACATTTTTCAGTTGATGCGGTGATATGACAATAATTGTAGATAGAGTAAAGTTGAGAAGATTCGCACATAGAAATTGTCCTTGCATGGACTACGAGCAGAAATATTCTAACACTTAGAAATTTCTCTCCCTTTTATGACAAGTCTTACGTACAGAAAAACAACCTATGACCTTTCTTTCTTGCTTACATATACAAGTCTTATGAGTAGCAACGTTCTCTCCTGCTTACACCACTGTAAGTATTACAAGCAGCAACATTCTCTACTACTTGTACCTTATAAATCTTATGAGCATAAAGTCCTACTAGGAATTCTCTCAATTGCTTCTGTCATAAGGATATCTACCCTCTCAAGGTCTCTGTACCTTGAGATTAAATGAAAATAGAATTTGAAGTGTATACAGACTCTCTCATAGAGCAAATATGATAAACACTGAAGTACAATATGAATACAGAGAAAATGTGAATAACAATGACTCGTGAATTTGCTTGTGTGAATTCTTGTACTTAGTTGTTCTTGATGGTCTCTGAAGCTCTGCATTTATAGTCAATTGATTTTTCCCATTGAATAATAATGATTATGGAGTGGAGCATTTTACTGTTGAACAGCATGCGTATGTTTGAAATCTTTAAACGAGATATCGTGGTAGGTACGTGCTTGGTTGATCGTAATGATTCTGTCTGCTGTTGTTTGACTTCTTCTGTTCCTTTCTAATTCAAACGATCAAACTCCTATTTCACACTTGTAATATATGTTAATTGATGTTAAATAATAATAACAAGTGATAGAATGAATAAATAATATTAAACCATGTTCGGATTGATCATTGTAAGTATGTTGTGTTTTGGCTTCTGACAGGGTATCACTCGAGTGAATATTGGCCTCACTCGAGTGCATCTTCATATTTCCTCTCCTGCTTCTATTTTTGTATTACACTTCCACGTGATTTTGAGAGAGTGCATTTTCCATTTGTGAATGATGTGGGTCCTCACTCGAGCACATATCCTCTCACTCAAGTGGTTATGTATTTTGTACTATAAACCCACATCTCTAGATAACACTCGCACCCTATTTTTTCAAGAGTGTGATTTTACACTTGCAGGTGATGTGGGCCTACACTCGAGCACACTTACTCTCACTCGAGTGCATAGTGTATTCTTGTATAAGATACTCTTTCGTTTCAGTACTTGCATCAGGAATGGAGAGAGTTAGATTTTTTCACTCACGGGTGCTGAGGTATCTCTGGGTGTACGTACTCTCTACTCAGGCACACTTGCTCTTCCATGCTTAGGCTGTCTCTCGGGCAAACACTTTTTATGCCTCACTCGCTTGGACTTGAGTGTAGTTTTCACTTTAAGTTTATCTTATAAACAATTCCTGTACCACACTTGATAGGACACGAGTGAACTAAAGGCTATCACTCAAGTAGTGAGTTTATGCTCGAGTGCAATGATGATATCCTGTCTCTGTGATTGCTCTCTACTAAACACTTGCACGAGTGTCCCTTCATGCTCGAGTACAAATCACATCATCACTCGAGTGCTGTGTCCATCACTAGTTGCCTTGGTATTTTCAGCTAGAGTCTATTTTTGTCAAACACCTTCTGTTCAACACTTATTGTGCTCGAGTGCAAAAGAGCTTATTGCTCGATTGCTAGCTCCATCACTCGAGTGCATCAGTTAAAAACACAGCAATGACCTCTGAACTTAGTAATATGCATTTAGTAATATTTTCATCCATTGTCTAAACTTGCAAAACATAAGTTTCTTAATTACCATAACACACAATAATCTTTTGTTATCATCAAAACTTGGAATCTAACAAATATTACCACAATCAAAGCCTTGTGCTCAACATCAACAATCATAAATCAATCTACACAATTCAACATCACTACACATTAGTTTATCAACTAATTAGGTGGTATAAATAACAACTTAGGGACTTGGTGCCCTCCAAAGTTTCCTATTTTCACTTTAGGCCAAACTTAATTATCCCAACATAACTTGAGGTTTCATTAGCTCAAACAACTTAGCTAGATATATAGTTGAAGTTTGTACTTTTCAAGTATAGAAAATTCTCAAATCTCCCATAAACCATAACTAATTATTTGAACACAAGGTTCTATTTTCTATAAAAATTCAATTCACTTAATTAAATCCTCAATACTCCTAAATAGCTTACTTTAACAAAAACCCCCAAAAATCTAAAAATATAAACTTCCATTAGAATTTCAACCTTTAAATTTTAAGCGTATATCTCAAAAATAAATCATCAAAAATTCAATCATATCTCCAAAAAAACCCAAATCAATCATTTAACTCCAATTTAATTGGTGAAAATATCATATATATCAAAAATTCTAAAATTTTTAAATATAAATTAAATTTTTAAATCCTCAAGACAACCAATAAATAAATATAAACCCATAGAACTTGACTATTAAAATAGCTCTACAATCCTTTGGTCATATACTGTTAAAACTCAACACTTTCTCCATATTCTAGTCCAAAAATTTGCTCTAATCACCTCAAAAATACACCTATTAGAAAGAGCAAGTTGAGTAGAACGTTGTTTATGAAGAGACTTTAGTAAATAGAAGTAATCTTACTTATCAAAATGATCCCAAAGATTGCCCTAAGAGAAGAAGGGAACTGGGGGACGGCGTTGCTGGAGCTCACTCTCTTCACAGTTGCAATCCCCCAACACCTTGTCTCATGAAAAAGGGTCGTGGGCCCTTCGGCCCTTTATCTATATTCTCTCTTTTTTTTAAAATTTCTCTTTCAATCTGTTTCTCTCTATTTCTTTATATTTTCTTTTTTTCTTCTTTTATTCATTTTTCCTTTTCCAATTTGTCTTCACTTTATTCTTCCATTTTATTTTACTTGTATCTCTATTTTTATCACTAATAAATCATAATCTCTTTTATTCCTATAAAACACATATTTGGATAAATTCTCTTTACTAAAATAATAACCTTGTAAAATTTTATTTATCATGAAATAATTACTTTGTAAAATTATTTAAATTATAGAAAAAAAATGTAGGATGTTACACGTTTATCGAGGGAAAAAGATGGTTAAGGAGGAAGTATTGAGTTCCTGGGATCACCTCTATTATCTCCAATATTCCATTCGAGTAACCTTTTCTCTTGACCATCTCTATAGATTTTGATGTTTGTGTGATTCATCTTCCTTTTGCCCTAAAAGATGAAAATGTTTATATCTTTTGGTTTGATCATTGATTGGAGTTGGGTGTTTGCATATTAAGGATATCTTTTGGTTTTATTTGTGAACTATTAAGTTTAACTTAATTAAATTCAAAACATCTATTGGTCATATGTTGTTTTGATCATTTTAGTTGTGCTTTCATTGTATTTAGGTAGGGTTTCAAACTTGAGCTATGTTTTTGGGTATATTGTGCTCTGTTCTTATACTATAAGTGGGAATAAATTAATATGGGGTGAAAGTTTTGTGTTTAAAACATTTGGTGTGGGAAGACAAATTATGTTGTTGATAGGTGAAGTGATAGTTGTTAATATAAGTGGTGAACTTTTTATGACAACTCTATTATGCACTTAGATAATATGTTTTTTGTGAATTATAGGCTAACCCAGTTAAATGCAAGGCATCTATTGGTCATATATTGTTTTAATCATTTTATTTATGGTTTCATTGTGTTTGGGTAAGGTTTTGAATTTGTATAATATTTTTGGGTATATTGTGTTCTATTTCTGTCTTGTAAGTGGGAATGAATCAATATGGGGTGAAAGTTGTGGTTAGAACATATGGTGTGCGAAGAAAAAAATGTGTTGTTAATAGGTGCAGCAATAGTTGTTAATATGACTGATTAACTTGTTAATAACAACTATATTGTGCAGGCTGACATTGATGATAGCTAGTACGTCTGAGAAGAATCTACTATATTTCCTTCATATTGGGGGACAATTTGTAACTAGTGGAGAAGGTGATATAACATATGTTATGGGTATGGTGAGAATAAAAACCATTGAGGAAGGCACAAGTTATGAAGAGTTCAAAATAATGATATCATTGATTATAGGAAAAGCAAGTAACAAAGTTCTTATGAAGTTCACAATTAATTTTGATACAACTACATTTATGGACCTATAGATGATGAAGGAATTGAAAATTTAATTAAATTCAATGGAGAAAGTATGCATGTATATGTAGAAGAAAATGAAGATGATAATACACAACCAGTTAGGGATGAACAATATGTGTAAGTTGTATTTCATTTTTTGAAGTAATGTTGTTTGTTGTCATGCTAGAAATTAACTTGTCAATGAAGTGGTCCGAACTTGTCATTACTTACACCTTGACTTGTCAATGAAGTGCTTTGAACTATCATTATTAACACATTGACATGTCATTTTCTTACAAGATAGATAACTTATTTGAAGGTTTGGATGGACTATCTATGTGTACACGCCTTGTATAATGACACAAATGATGACACAAACATTCTTATAGACACTGATCACTAGAAGGCCTCCAGGAAGGCCAAGCGAAAAGAATTGAATCTCAGTTTCGAAACAAACGGGTTTATTATTGTGATAGATGCAATAAGGCTAGCCACAACACCAAAACTTACAAGAATCCTAATCCAAGCTAAGCAATGTTCTTAGTTGTGTACTTTTTTTTTTGAGAATGCATATTATACTCATTTTTTGTAAATGCTATTAAACACACTTAAAGTTAAGGGTAATTGGATAGAAATGCAACCCATATGATTTTTTTGGATGGCCTATGAAATTGGAGTTTCTACATTGTAGATGAATATGAAGATGTAAGTGAAAGTTGGATATAATATACTATTACTATGATAATTTGTAATATGATGTTTATTCAGTTATCAATGGATTGATAGGAACTTGTTAACACAAGTCCTTACACTTGTCAATTGAGGCCCTTGCACTTGTCAATGAAAACCCTTGCACTTGCTAATATAACTTTATTTAGATTTACATAATCTGGTCACAGTTAAATCAGGTTATATAAAACATTTTTCATTATAATTTCATATACTATAGACCTATTATTTTGACAAAAAAAATATAGTTGTCATTATCAGCTCATGGACTTGTCAATAGATGCCCATGCACTTGTCAGTGCATTCCCATGCACTTGTTCATATAACTTCATTTAGGTTTAAGTAATTTGATCACATTTAAATAAGCTTACATACAACATTTTTATTATAATTTCATAAACTATTATTTTGACAAAAAATAGAGTTGTCATTGCTAGCTCTCTAACTTGTTAATGGATGCTCATGCACTTGCCAGTGGACGCCTATGCACTAGTTCATATAACTTTAATTAGAGTTGTCATTGCTCAATAATGCTTGTCAATAAACACCCTTACACTTGTCAATGCTTTCCCCTATCCTTGTCAATAATATTGACCTAATAGTTTAACAATAAATAGTTGTCACATGATGCTATAGTAATAACCAATCATATGCATTCATTTTGATAAGCTTAATTAGCCACTGAAATCATGTCATTACAAAGATATCGCTACCTTGATCATCAATTAAGTTACAAAATCCGTTATATGAATAAGCAAGTCAATTTCTTCATATCTCAATGGTCCTAGTTAAAATCAAAGTAGTTTGTTTATGTTTTCCTCTTCCTTTAATGGTTCCCTTATAGCAAAGATAGCACTTTATCACTATGTAAATTGTTTCGATGACTGACAAGCCACCACAAGCACCTAACCTTCAATTTGCAGAATTCTTGCATGGAGTAGTTAGGCATGGTGTAACCAAGAAAGTAAATCAGATAAAATGAAAAAGGGAGGCGATATAATGCTTGCCTAGCCCTTATTCCTTTATATAGTATGAGAAGAATATAATGATGATTCTGACCTAATAGAATATGTTGAAGAATATTACTAGTGATATAGCGCCCGAAATTTGAAAAATATGGGGCCGCCACCAAAATTTTAAAAAAGGATAATTTCGGAACCTTTTGAAAAATGGAAACTACTCTACAAAAACCAGTTAGGATTCGGAAGTCGATTGTGAATGGGGAAGGTGTTAGGCACCCCACAACACTCATTCATAAGAATGGTTACCCTAAGTTAATTATTTAAAAAAATATGGCCTTTTAAAATTTCATCATAATTACCCAAAAATAAAGTATTTACAAAATGAAGAAAAAAAAAAGATTAATTGTTTACATTGTTAGACTTGACCTAGGATGAAAATCTAAGGCCTGCTTACTCTTTAGAGGGATCAAAGCCCACGTAGTTCATTAGGGGTAGAAAGGCGTGGCGCTTGGTTGGTGTCTTTTAGGAAAATTTGATTTAATTGTTTTTAGAAAAATAATTTTTGTTTGGTTTGTGTTTTTTATTTTTATTTTTATTTTTTAAAAAAAAGCATTTCCCTTATTTTATTATTTTACCATTTTTTTGAAAAAGAACCATTTCATTTTATTTATGAAAATTGGGTCTAAGCTAACATCCCTTTATTTCAGCAACAAATTCACATGCATGTCAAAAACCTCAAATAAAATGAATCCCATTATTCTCTATAAAAAGGAATCTTCTGTTAGATCCCAAGTTTTGATGATAACAAAAGACAATTGTGTGTAAATCATAGTTTTATAAGTTTAAGGAATGTTTACAAAGTTACCAAATGAATATAGCAAAGTTCTGTGGTGCCTGCTGTCAAAATTAACTGGTGTACTCGAGCATGAGTCTAGCACTTGAGCATAAAACCCTTCTATGCTCGAGCAGGTGCGAGTGATAGCCAGAAAGTGTTTGCCCGAGAGCATGCTACTGTCATTTTTACTGATGCACTCGAGCACTGGAGATAGCACTCGAGCAGAAGAGTCTTTCTCACTCAAGCATATGCGAGTGAGAGATTGCGAGTGTTTGGCCAAGAGCAATTCCTGTTATTCTTCTTTGATGCACTCGAGCAGTAAGATCAATACTCGAGCATAAAGCTACCTTGTACTCGAGCATTAGCGAGTGAGAGACTGTGAGTGCTTGACCAAGAGTCATGAAGGTCAGAGAAGCACAAGTATGCTCGAGTGAGGTTTCATATGCTCGAGTGACACATCAGCACTCACGAGTGAGAAATCTAACTCTATCTAATTCTGATGCAAGTGCTGATAACAAGGGTATATTACTTGAGAATATTCTTCTCACTCGAGCAGGAGTATATGTGCTCGATTGAGGGCCCACATCACCTGCGAATGTAAAATCTTACTCTTGCTGAAATGGTATGCGAGTGCTGTCCAGAGAAGAGTCTTTCAGTGTAAAATGCAAGGCCACTCGAGCAGAAGGAGTTGTGCTCGAGTGAGGCCCCACATCACTCGCAAGTGAGAAAATTATCTCTCTAAAATCCTATGCGAGTGCAAATACAAAACTAAAGAACAAGGAGAAAAATAGCAATATCACTCGAGTGAGCCCATCCATGCTCGAGTGATACTCTGCCAGAAGACTAAATACACCAAGTCTCACAGCGTTCAATCCGAATATGGTTTAATGTTATTTATTTATCTTATCATCACTTATTATCATTATTTAACATCATTTTGAATGTATTATAAGTGTGATACAGGAGGATGAACGTTTGAAATAAACAGATACAAAGAAAGTCAAACAACGGCAGACAACATCATTACAAGCACGTACCTACCACATTCAAAGTTTTCAAAACATGCGCGTGTCATTCCACAGTAACAAGCCCCACTCCTCAATGATCATTACTCGAACGGGCAAAAACTGAACATCTATAAATACTGAGATCCAGAGATCGTCAACAACAACGAAGCACAAGAATTCACAAGCATATACACGAGTCTCTGTTATTCATATTTTCTCTGTACTCATATTGATCTTCAATGTTCATCTACTTGCTCTGTAAGAGAGTCTTTATACAATTCAAATTCTATTTTCATTTGATCTCAAGGAATTGGGACCTTGAGAGGGTAGATATCCTTACGAGAGAAGCAGTTGAGAGAATTCCTTGTTAAACCTTCCACTCATAAGACTTATAAGATACAAGCAGTAGATAACGTTGCTGCTCGTAAGACTTACAGTGGTGTAAGCAGGAGAGAACGTTGCTGCTCATAAGACTTGTATACATAAGCAAGTGGGAAGGCCATAGGTTGTTTTTCTGCACATAAGACTTGTCATAAGGGGGAGAGAAATTTCTTACTGAGAGAATATTTCTGCTCGTAGTCCGTTCGAGGATAATTGTTGTTTTGTGGCATTCTGAGAGCCCATTGAATCTTGGAAGAATAGTGAAAATCTCAATAGATCTTGATCTCTGAGGACTGGACGTAGGTTTGGTTGTTAGGCCGAACCAGTATAACTCTCTGTATTCTAATCTTTTCAACTCTACTCTGTCTACTCTATTTTAATATCACCACATCAAGCAAAAAATTTATCACGTTACCCAATTCACCCCCTCTTGGGTGAAGCTTGCCTCTTTCATCTTCTTGGTGATTTAAAATGTTATTGACGAAGTTAAACCAAAAGATTAACAGGAGAGTTCATCCACCAAATAAAGAGAAAATGGAGAAGGCATGGTCATCATACTATTTGCAATAGAGTCATTAATCGCACTTATCAACGTGCATGGAGATTTAAGGAAACAATGTCAGACATACATATCTCTCATCATTGTATATGCTTTTGTGGGACATAAAAAGAACCAAGTAGTTACTTTGTCACACAAATTAGACATCATGTAAGCAAAGAAAGTGTAATATAGCAACTTAAGATAAGAACCAAACCCATACATATTCAAAGCCAAAGCAACAAACTCATACCTTTTAACGTGCCTCTTTTCTCTAAGAATTCTTCCCAAATTCTTGTCCTTGCTATCCCCATTTTTTTATGTGTCTGGCTTCAACCCTTGCTCCTTTATTTATAATCTCAAGGTTGGGTTTTCTTCATAAATGCTCCTTCTTTTTTGAATTTTTATTTTTAATTTTTTTTATATTTTATGTTAATAAAACTACCTAACTTGACCCAATCACCATTAATAGGAGATTCTTTTTTTTTCTTTTTTTTTTATGTTTTCTGTTAAGAAAACTTCCTAACTTGACCTAATCACCATCAATGGAAATTTTTTTAAAAAATTTTCATTTTTAATTAATTTTTTTATTTTTCCTACAAGTAATTTCCTAATTTAAACCGATAAGCATAAATGAGAGATATTTTTTATTTTTAAATTTTGGTTTTTTTTTTGTTATATTTTTCCTACAAGAAATTTCCTAATTTACACCTATGAATGAGAGAATTTTTTTTTACATTTTAACTTCTATTTTTTCCTCCACCATTACTTCACACTAAATTTCCTAATCCGAATATCAAATAACATTGATGAGAGGAATTATTTTAATATTTGTTTCTATTTACTATAAAACTCTAAGTTCAAGACAATCACTATTAATGATTATCATTTTTCAAACGTCAAACAATCCAATCACCATCAATATCATTTGCTTACTAATTTAAATGTGTCAGGATTAAGGAAGATTTTTCTTTTTTTCATTTTTTATTATTTTTCAGTTGGGCCCGGATAAAATAGGGTGTTTACAGTTGCCCCTCTTTGCTTGTTTCATAGCTGAGAAAAGTGATATTCTCGCCTATAAAGCAAGTAAAGATAAGAACATGTATTTTGTCCGGCTAAGAGAACAAATTACCCCCTTTGGAACCAACGAGGGTTTAGACAAAATACAGTGTCCATGCCCCCTCTTTACTTGGTTCATAGGGGAGAAGAATGCCAATGGAGCTAGATGATTACTTGGAGTGGAAGTAAAGTGCCTAATTACATTGGGCTTTGGTGGGGTGTAAAAGAATTGTTCCACTCGTTACAAGGCTTTGAGAGTGCCTACTGATACAGAGCTTTGCCTGCTGTTACAGGGCATTAAAAGAATTATGCCAGACATTACTAGGCTTAAAGGGTGCCTACTGATATAGGGCTTTGAAAGGGTGCCAGATGTTACTGGGCTTTGAGGGTACCAGCCGATACAAGGCTTTAAAAGAATAGTGCCTGTCGTCACATAGCTTTAAATGAATTGTTCCAGCTGTTACTAACTTTGAGGGTGCCTGAAAATATAGGGCTTTGAAAGAATAGTGCCTGCCATTACAAGGCTTTAAAAGAATTGTGTCAGCCTTTACTAGGCTTTGCGGGTGTCTGCAGGTACAGGGCTTTAAAAAGGATGCCAGCTATTATTAGGCTTTAAGGGTTCCTGCTGGTACAAGATTTTGAAAAGGGTGCCAACCGTTACTGGGCTTTGAGGGTGCATGCCGGTACAGGACTTTGAAAAGGGTGCCAGCCGTTACTGGGCTTTGAGGGTGCCTACCGTTATTGGGCTTTAAAAAGGATGCCAACCGTTACTGGGTTTTAAGGGTGCCTGCCGATACAGGGCTTTGAAGGGATGAGAGCTGTTACTGGGCTTCGAGTTTTCATGGCTATACAAGGCTTTGAAAAGGGTGCCAACCGTTACTGGGCTTTGAGGATGCCTACTGGTACAAGGCTTTAGAAGGTTACCAGCCATTACTGGTCTTTGAGGGTGCCTGTCGGTACAGGGTTTTGAAAAGGGTGCCAGCCTTTATGGGGCTTTGAATCAAATGATTATTAATTTATTATCTATATGATTAACTCTTCATTATACTAGTATTCTAAGTACATTTACAGAGAAACAATGAAGAGATCATGTTAGAAGTGAAAAGTCAAATAAAAGTCCGAACATTCACCTGCCGCTACCCATCGCAAATGAATAGTCAACCATTGTTGTGCGACTCTAACAGACATATTTGAATTGCTTCCAACTAACACTACAAATCATCTATATATATGGAGTATTCAAAGAGTAGAAAACAAGAACTGAGAACACACAAACATACACTGATCAACACACTCTTAGTGCTTTGTTTTCGTATACTCATTCATTGTACTTCAATGATTATATATTTGCTCTGTGAGAGAGTTTTTCATTACAAACTCAATATTTGTTATTGAGACAACTTAAGGTGTTGGAACCTTGAGTTGGGGATTTGATTACAACTTGTAAGGGGGAGCGAGTGTCCAGATAAAGGAACTTGCTATATACTAAGGTGCCAAGAACCCACTGAATCTTAGAGAATATAGTGAAATTCTCAGAGATGCTCTGAGGATTGGACGTAGGTCAAAGTGGTTATGGCCAAACCAGTATAACTCCCGGTGTACATTTTGTTGATATTTCTCTTTGCTCTCAACTGTTTTAAATATTCTGTCAATTTTCTTATACGCAACGAAATTTCTGGTATCACCCAATTCACCCCCTTCTTGGGTGAAACGCTTGCACTAATATTTGGTATTAAAGCATAGGTCTTCTTGTTAAGGTTTAACAAACTAAGAAGGATCTAATGGCAAGCATGGGTGAAGGAATTATTCCCGATGGAGCTTCTATCATAAGACCTCTGGGTTTCAATGGTGATCACTTCTCATTCTGGAAAGCAAAGTTCAGAGTCTTCGTAATGGCTACTGAATATGGGCTATGGGATGTGATCGAGAGTGGAAACTAAAAACCTGAAAAGATTGTAGATTCACAGAGTTCCCAAGACACACGCAGAATATGATGAGAATGACCAGAAACTCATCACACTCAATAGTAAGGCAATTCTGATGATTCAAAGTGCCTTGAGTCAAAATGAGTACTTTAGAATTTGCACACTTCCAATAGCTAAAGAAATGTAGGAAGCCTTGGAAATAGCTCACGAAGCAACTTCAGGAATAAAAGCAAACCGGATCAATACTATGGTTACTGAGTTTGATTTACTTTGAATGAAATTAGGTGAGTCGATAGCTGAATTTGAACTTAGATCTACTCACCTTGTTAATTAACTTGCAGCACTTGGAAAATTCTATGATCAACAAACCCAAGTATGAAATATTCTAAATATTCTTTCTAAAGACTGGGAGGCAAAAATCACTACAATTGAGGAAGCAAAAGGTGAATCAATGTGATCGGTTGCTTCTCTATTCTGAACCCTTTTTGAATATGAAAACAAATTAAAATTCAAACGAGAACTAGATGATATTGGTGACAAGAAAAAAAGAGGTCTAACACTGAAAGCAAAAGAAGAAGAACAAGATGAAGATGAAGAGCTTGACGATAACGAAATAGGCCTAATCATAAAATGATTTAGAAAGTTTTACAAGAAAGCCAAGGATTCAAAAACTTTCAGAAGGGAGGAACAAGCAATAAAGAACACATCACCTGTTATGAATGTGGAAAGCCAGGACATTTCAAATCAGAATGTCAAGAACTGATTCAGAAGAATAAAGAAAAGAGAAAAGGCAAATTCTATAACAAGAAAGCCTTTGTATCTGCCATATGGGGAGATAGTTCTTCTGACGAAGAAATCGATGAAGAGGAAGTAGCCAATATCTGTCTAGTTGCTCAAGAAGAAACAAAAAAAGAGGTAACTGATTCTGATCCGACCTATGATGAATTACTTTTTGAATATAATGATTTACATTCTGAATTCATCAAAGTAGTTAAAGAACTAGTTGTTTTCAAAAAGAAAAACAAAGCTCTTGAAATAGAACTAAAAGAAAATTTAGAGAAAGATTGTGAAAACTGTTCTACTTTGAAAAAGAAAAACATTGATCTCATGAAAAATCTTGAAAAATTCACTAAAGGAAGTGAGATGCTAAATGTGATTCTAAAAGCTCAACGTTTTATAAATGATCGACCTGGTCTTGGATATAATCCAAAATCAGATAGAAGAAAAGGAAGAAAGAAAGTATGAGGTAAGTCATATTTAAATTATTTTTAGCATTCTGTGCATACATCAAAGCCTTTTGCATATTGTAATAGAAAAGGTCATTATACATCATCATGCATTCATAAGAAGAAAGGAAAGATAGGAACCTACAAATGGGTACCTAAAGGTTCATATGTTCCTAAAATCTTTTGTACTAACCCAAAAGGACCTAAAAGATGTGGGTACCTAAAACTTAATCATAATTGATTGCAGATATGTATTAAAGCATCCAAAAACAACAAATGGTACATAGACAGTGGATGCTCTAGACATAAGACCGGAGATTTTGAAAGTTTTACCACATTGTAACCTAAGGAAGGTGGAAAGGTAAAATTTGGAGGAAATTAATCCTGAAAAATAGCAGGAATTGGTGAAATAAAAGACGACAATGGAATACAAGTCAAAGATGCATATTACGCTGAAGGCTTATGTCATAATTTGCTGAGCGTGAGTCAAACTGTAGATAAAGACAACTGGATAATATTTGATTCAGAGGAATGTCTAATCATCAACAAGAAAGACTTACAACTTGAAAAGAAAAATATCAAGGAAAAGCTCAGAGTAAAAAGGGAAGGTAACTGTCATACACTTAATATCAATAGAAATAACTCTGAAAATTGTTTTCTGAGTAATGCCAATGAAAGTTAGTTATGGCATAAGAGACTAGCTCATGTCAACATACACCAACTAGGCAAACTACTCAAAAAGGATTTAGTTCTTATATTACCCAAAGTAAGTTTTAAAAATGATTTGATTTGTGACGCATGTCAAAATATTAAACAAACTAAATCATCTTTCAAATCAAAAAATGAAATTACAACAAATCGACCACTTCAATTGATACATATGGATTTAGTTGGTCCAACAAGAGTTAAAAAGCCTTGGTGGCAACTTGTATTCATTGGTCATTGTTGATAATTTCTCTAGATTTACATGGACTATTTTTCTGTTATTAAAGGATGAAACCTTTGCAGAATTCATTATTTTTGCCAAGAAAGTGCAAAATGAAAAAGGTATGTCTATTACAGGTATCAGGACAGATCACGGTGGAGAGTTTGAGAATCAAGCCTTTGAAGAATATTGTGATACTAATGGTATTGATCACAATTTCTCTGCTCCAAGGACACCTCAACAAAACGGAGTCATGGAACGTAAGAATAGAGTGCTCACTAAAATGGCTAGAGCAATGCTGAATGAAAAGAACGTGTCTCAAGTTTTTAAGGCCGATGCAATGAGCACAGCATTCTATATTTCAAATAGAGCCTATATTAGAACAAAACTTGGAAAGACACCATACGAGCTATATAAAGGAAGGAAGCCAAACCTTGCTCATTTACACATCTTCAGTTGTAAGTGTTTTATTCATAATAAGGGTAAAGATAACTTAGAAAACTTTGATTCTAGAACAAATGAAGGAATTTTCCTCATATATTCTAACCGAAGTAAAGCATACAGAATTTTCAATAAACGAACATGTGTTGTTAAAGAATCAATTGACGCTATATTTGATGAATTTGAATCCTCTCACAAAACCATTGATGATGAGCAGGAAGTTGTTTTAAATCAAGAAAATGGTCAATCTATTTCTAAATCTCTTATTCCAAAAGTTGATCAAACCAAGGAAGAAGATCAGTCACTAGGATAACCTAAAGCCTGGAAATACAATAGAAGTCATCCCCTAGATCAAGTCATAGGAGTTGTGAATGAAGGAGTCAAAAATAGAAATAGAATTTTCAATGAAGTTAGTTTTTCTGCATTCATTTCTGAGATTGAACCATTTAACATTGACGAAGCTCTATCAGACAATGATTGGGTTATAGCAATGCAAGAAGAACTAAACCAATTTGAAAGAAATCAAGTTTGGGATTTGATACCCCAACCTAAGGATCATCCAATCATTGGCACTAAATGGGTATTCAAGAACAAACTTGATGAATCCATAATTATTGTCAGAACAAAGGCAAGATTGGTGGCCAAAGGCTATAATCAGGAAGAAGGAATTGGTTAAGAGGAAACGTATGCTCCAGTGGCTAGATTGGAAGCTATATGAGTACTCTTAACCTTTGCATGCATCAAAGGATTCAAACTCTATCAAATAGATGTAAAGAGTGCATTTCTAAATAGCTACATTATGGAAGAAGTATATATAGATCAACCTCCAGGTTTCGAAGATGTAACCAAACCTGACCATGTTTTCAAACTCAAAAAGGCTTTGTACAATTTAAAACAAGCTCCTAGAGCATGGTACGAAAGGCTTAGTAAATTTGTTATTGATCAAGGTTTTGTACGAGGAAAAGTTGATACAACACTTTTTACAAAATGAAAACATGATGATATATTAATTGTACAAATATATGTTGATGATATAGTTTTCGGTGCTACTAATGAACTATGTGTAAAGAATTTTCTGAGATAATGTAGGGGGAGTTTGAGATGTCAATGATGGGAGAATTGAATTTCTTTCTTGGTTTGCAAATCAAACAAAGAAATAATGGAATTTTCATATCTCAAACGAAGTATCTAAAAGAGCTATTGAAGAAGTATGGATTGGATGAAGCAAATAGAATGGGCACACCCATGAGCTCAACCACATTGCTTGATGCGGATGTCAAGGGAAAATATTACAACATCACAAAATATAGAGGAATGATTAGATCATTACTCTATCTCACTGCAAGTAGAACTGATATTCAATTCAGTGTGGGCATGTGTGCAAGATATCAATCAGCACCAAAAGAGTCATATGGTAAAATCGTCAAACGTATCTTCCAATGTCTTGCTGACATGGCAGAATTGGGTCTCTGGTATCCCAAAGGAAGAAGTGAATATCTAGTTGCATACTCAAACTCTGATCATGGAGGATACAAGACAGACAGACAGACAGCAAGAAACAAACTACAGTATCTCTTTCATCAACGGAAGCTGAGTATGTTGCAGTATCAAGTTGTTGTGCACAAGTAATATGGCTAAAGCAACAACTCCATGATCTTGGTATTTATTTGAAAGAGACATCAATATACTGTGACAACACTAGCACGATAAGCTTGGCAAAGAATCCTGTTCAACATTCCAGAACCAAGCATATTGATGTTAGATATCACTTCATCAGAGATCATGTCCAAAAGAAAGATATCAAAGTGATATTCATTCCAACTCATCTTCAACTAGCTATATCTTCACAAAACCTCTTGTAAAAGATCAATTTTTGTATATTAGACGAGAATTGGGAATGGTAAATCCTAATGAATTGTAAGTTATTTAGTGTTTACAAAATGTTAGACGATATTATTTATTGATGTATTGATGATTACTAACTTAACCATCGAAGTTTCTAGCAATTTGTTTTGCAGGATCATGATATTTTGTTTTGGAGTATGAAAAGTGAGGTTAACAGAGGATAACATTACTGGAGGGACAACTTCAAGTAATGATCATTACTGGAGTAACACCTTGAAGTAATGAATGAATGACTCGAGTAGCCACTCAAGTAATGAACTTGGAAATGTGCCAGTGAAGCATTAATTTCAAATGAAACAGCACAACGGTTGGAAATGAACAGTCAGAAGGTGAAGAGATAGATTACCCAAGGGAGGCCTCGAATGAACTTCAACGTTACTCGAGTAAGGCCTCGAGTGAATCTGGGTGCAGATCTCAAATTTACTGAGTTTCAACTCAAATCTGTCCTAAAGAGCCATCAAATGATCGAGGAAATATTCATGGGTAATTACAATATTATTCATACTAGGTACGCACTTGAATTCAATGCATTTTAAAATTTCTACTATGATCACTCGAGTAAGTCCTTGAGTGATGTCGGGCTTTAGGGTTATTTCAGTCAACACTCGGTCATTCCTCATAAAATCGCCTCGAGTGATTCTCCTAGTGCTCTCACAAAAACTTTTCACAATCATTTTCCCTTCTCATTTCCGTCAAAATCCCTTGGATTTTAACTTCTAAAAACTCCCATATTGCTCAGTAACCTCTACCCTACATTCGCGACTCACAGTCCCTGTTTTTCAGAAATACTCATTTCTCTCAAATCAAAATGGTGAGGACCAAATCTCCTAATCTTAGCACTCCCTCTAAGTCCTCTGAACCATATCAACCCTCTGATTCTCTTTCATCTTCACCTACCAAGAAATGAAGGATTTCTCCTAAACCTAAAACCAAAGCCAAACAGCAAGCTAAGCCTAAGGTGAAAGGAGTTGTCATTAAGGAGCCCATTGCCACAAGAGCTCAAACCAAAAAGAGTTCACCTCTAGGAAGAAGTAAAGCAACAAAAGAGCTATTTCCTCCTTCTTCTGACTCATCTGACACACCCACATTCTCACCAAAACCTCTAAAAAAGCCCAAGATTGATGAGAAGCTTACCAAAGTCATGGTAGGCATGCTTGAGGAAGCTTTTCAATCTAAGAAAGCAAAGAAAGGGCAATCTTCAAGGCAAACAGAAGAGAGGGATAAAGAAATAACATTTACTTCAAAGGGATTCAATGTGGGCAAGCTTGAGGAATCTCAGAAGTATCTGAGTCACTTTGCAAGGAGAAATGTGTGCAAGATGCATTACATTGACTATAAGGTTCTTCAAGAGGTATTAAAATTCAACCTGAGTCCCTATCTTGATTCCTATATGCCCTGGCTATCTGTTAAACTCCCATTTTGCACCAAAATTGTGAGACATTTTTACTGTAACCTTGAACCTATAAATGATCCCATTAGGAAGTCTATGGAAGAAGAAATGACTTCTAAGGTTAGAGGACAGAGAATTCTAATCTCACCTTCTAGAATTAATACCTGGTTAGGAATAGAGAACCCTCCTGATGATAATTATCCTAATTATGATTCAAATCATTTGTTTTCTATCCTAAGACCTGGTGAGATAGTAGGACCCCTCAATTTCAATCCGAGTGATATGAGTGATTTTCATCGAGTCCTATGGTATATCTATTCTAGAGCCATGGTGAACAAATCCAATAACTTCACTCATTTCATTGAGAGGGACTTCAGAAAATTCACCTCATTGATCCTCAAAGAATAAAAGGACCTGGGAGAATATATCTTTGCTGAGATCAAGAGATATAGGTATGAAGGAATACCTACTACTCCAATGCCTTATCCTCAACTTATTTCCTTGTTCCTCAAGAAGAATAATATTTGGTACTTGGAGAGTAAGGATCTGATTGAGAGGATAGCACTAGTTGGGAGGAATCAAATTGGAAAATTGAACATTGAGATTCCTTTAAAGACTCCTCTAGAAGCAAGTCCCAAGAAGAAGAAGAAGAAGAAGACTGACACAACAACTAGTCGAATAGATGACACACAGTCTTCTACTCCAGCCAACACATCTTCTCCATCTTTCTTTGGTGTCGCAATGCAAACATTCATGGAGAACATTCTAAAGAGTTTTCATATCAACATTGCGAATACCAATGCGGAGTTGGTAACCTATATGAATGAGAAGATGGGACAACTTGTAGAGAGGATAGATAAGAGGCACGAAGAGTTGTTAGCTGAACAACGTGCCCAGGGTAAGCTTCTGAGATCCATTGTTGCCAGACTTGATGCTATGGCATCTGGCTCCTCTATTCCTGGTCCTTCTATTATTCCTGAGCCCATACCTGTCTCTGAACCTGGACCCTCTATACCTACTGAGCATAGACCCTCAGAAATTGGACCCAGTAATGTCCTGTTCTCTATGCCTGACCATGACACATCTGAGCCAATCCACATCACCACTGATGATCCACCTCAGCCTATTTAGCTAGAGCCTATATCTACTCTCATTGCCTCACCTACACGTATTGAGGAGGTGCTTGAGTCTTCACCGGTTGCTATAGAGGAAGAAGAAATTACTTCTCTAGTTCCTTACCCATCATCTCCGGTTGATCCTCAAGTGGATCTTCAGACACCCCCAGTAAACCTTCCTGACCCTGAACCATCATCTTCAGATCCTTCAAGTTCAGATGGTTTATATGAATCATTGGCATTTCCTGTCACTCCTATCTCAGCAACCAAGCCAACTAATCCTTATGATTGATTCCATCATTGTGATGAAGACAAAAAGGGGGAGAAAAGCCTGAGTGATTTTGTGAAGAATGGTTGAGTTAATGTATTAGGATTTGGGTGTACGGGGCATTAGGGAATTCTTAACTTTAAATTCTAAGTTTGATTATGTATTGAATTCTTCTTTATGCAATTTGTTTCTTTATGCCATTAAAGTTAAATTTCATTAAACTTATATTGCATTAAGGGACTAATGAGTTTTTGATTGTGTATGCAAGGTGAACAAGTAAATAAGAACAAAAACTTTGAAAAGATCTTTAATAAGCAATTTCAAAAGAGTTTTCAAGGTTAAATTGAACAAAAGGTTTCATATGAAAAGTATTTAAGAAACATATGTTTGAAAACTCAATTTCAAAAAATTTGCTCAAAATCACCAAGTTTTGTCATCATCAAAAAGGGGGAGAATATTAGATCCCATATGTTTTGTGTTAGATATGATTAGTTTTGATGATGTCAAATATAGATATGACATGATAAGAGTAAAAAGTTTATATAATGTATTTCTTTGACTAACTACTATATTTAATGTTACATATTTTGTAGATTAGTCAAGCAAAGAATGAAGAAGATTGAATTAATGAAAATGAATAAGAGGAAGAAGAAGGAAGAAATTGAAGATAGTCAAGGAGATGCTTACTTTAGTCATGGAGAATTATTATCAAGAGGAAAACCAAGAAGAAAGATATTGAAGAATGAAGAACTTGGAAGATCTATCATGAATATCAAGATTCAAGTTGTTAGATGTGATATTGGAGGTTTCTATAATGATACCGGAGGTTTCTATGATCAAATGATGGTTGGAATAGGTTAATAGGAAGCTAAGATGACTTATATATGAGTTTTGTCACTTCCAGAGGTGTTATGCTCGAGCACGAGGTGTTTCACTCGAGCACAGGAAGAACTCACTCGAGCACAGATGAATTCACTCGAGCACGGGGTGAATACTCTGTTCTACTCTGTTTTACGTTCAGTCTGGTATTTTGATCATATCTCTCAAACCACACGTCATATTGACCCGAAACTGGTGGCATATGAAAGAGGACTCAACACGTAAAATGGGCACTAGGATCACATTGAAAGAAGATCAAATGAAGGAGATATGAATCTTGGAAAATGAAACTGAAATCACCGTCCCTTTTTGACATAGGTTCGGTATTTTGAGTATAACTCACAAACCACACATCGGATTGAGACGAGACTAGTGCTAAATGAAACTAGACTCAAAGAGATTTCTATGGATAGGTAATTTACCTAATTTGAATGTATATTCTAGGAGCTATGCCTTCTGGAAGTTGATGCCTGTGCAGACTAGCGAAATATACACTCTTTCGATCATAACTTGCAGAATACAACGAGTTTGGAGCTGATTCTTTTTGCATTGGAATGCATATGGAAAGAGCAATCTTATGATACATCATTTGAATCAAATAAAAAAAATTTTCTAAAGTGGCCCCACATCACCCGCGAGTGCAAAAACTTTCTCTCTGAAAATATTGTGCGAGTGATGTCCAGAAGCAGCTGAAACGTGAAGAAAATTGCATCACTCGAGCACTAGGATCCATGCTCGAGCATTGGATGATTTCTCACTCGAGCACATGCAAGTTTTGACATGGAAGTGATAACCCGAGAAGAAGCTTGTACGTGAAAGCATGAAACGCACTCGAGTATGACTGGTTGTGCTCGAGTGATTCGAGAATTCACTCGAGCAGATGCGAGTGAAGTGCAGCGAGTGCTTGCCCGAGAGGAAGTCAGAACGTGAAAATATGAACTGCACTCGAGTGATCCATATTGCACTCGAGTGAGGTCCTGACAGAAGCAACGTAGAAGTGCAGACTCTCATGGCCATCAATCCAAATGTGGTTAAATGTTATACAATCATTATGTTTTCACTTGTTATTGTTCCTAAACATTAACTAACATATATTTCAAGTGTAAAACAGGAGATTAAATATTTGGGTTGTATCTTCAAGAACAGAGGTCACGGCGAATATCTTCATTCAACGTGATGAGTCACAGAAGCCAGAAATTCATCTTTTGACCAATGATCCAACATACCCATGACTAATATTTCATCATATTAGTGATTAAGTATTTTGCAGTGTGAAACAAGAAATTTAACGTTGAGATTACATATTCAAATGTAAGAGTCAACTGTGGCGGGCGGCATCATTACACACCGAGCATCAGCTACCTACCACGACAAAAGTTTGACCCACCATGAGAGATTGTCTGGAAACTCAAACGTATTCATCCCGCTCCACAACGTTACTACAGCTCAAAATGAATCTTCCTGCTATTCAACAAAACGCTCCACTTTGCAACGGACAGTAGCTCGTTTTCAAATATGCTCAACGTTCAAATGAAGCAATGGGACTCCAACGGACGAATGCTCACAACTGTCATCATTTTCATCAACTATAAATGAGAGAGCATTCAACATCGATGGAGAATGGAGAAAGATAGAGAAAACAGTGCAACGACACCAACATGCGTATAACATGAATCCTCTGCTTCTACCCAAACACTCTCTATTTTCCAGTTTCTATATTACTTATCATTGAGAGAGTGATTATTTGTATTGTACTTCAGTGAGTATTATACCTACTCTATGAGAGAGTCTGTAAACACCTTCAAATATATTTCTGAGTTGACCTCAAGGTAGAGGGACCTTGAGAGGGTTGATTTTCTTACGGAGAAGCTGTAGAGAGAATTTCCAGTAAGACATTATGCTCGTAAGACTTACAAGGTGCAAGCAGTAGAGAACGTTGCTGCTCATAAGACTTATAAGGGTGTA
Organism: Inga oerstediana; assembly: GCA_963210345.1. Taxonomy (NCBI): domain Eukaryota; kingdom Viridiplantae; phylum Streptophyta; class Magnoliopsida; order Fabales; family Fabaceae; genus Inga; species Inga oerstediana. The sequence goes on along the minus strand of OY723410.1, from coordinate 28,172,343 downwards.
AGCAGGAGAGAACGTTGCTGCTCATAAGACTTGCATGAGTAAGCAGGAGAGGAAGATCTTCGGGATTGCTCTGCTCGTAAGACTTGCCGTAAGGGGGAGTATTTCAGTAAGAGATTTGTAAAAGGTTTCACAAGTACCCGGCTAAACTTGTAGGATTGTAAAGGCTTTTCTTGTGCCCGGATTAAACAAAAAGATAGTGGATTTGAAAATCTCAGGAGGAGCCTGGGGACTAGACGTAGGCCATCACAGATTGGACCGAACCAGGATAAATCACAGTTTGCATATTCTCTTTCCTAAACTCTTATATTTCCAGCATATATTATTTAATTTAACTGTTGATTTATAAACCTTCATACTTACCGCTTTCGTTAAGATACGAAAAGATTTCTAAAGTTCTTAAGTTTTTATTATACACCCAATTCACCCCCCTCTTGGGTGATAGCCGGTTCTAACATTTTGATGATAACAAAGATTGGACTAATGATAAAAGAGGATATGATAACAAATGAATTTGAACAAAGTAAATAAATGGCAAAGCTTTACTTGAAGTAAGCACTAGAGTAATGAAGAAGATCTGAGAGAAAGAGTAAAGGAAAAACCTCAATGGCAGTTTTTGTTTATGTTTACTGGAGTGACCACTCGAGTAAGAAATATTGTTACTCGAGTAATATTGAAAGAAAATGTTTTTGAAAGCAATGACAAAATTTGGATGACATTACTCAAGCAGCCACTCGAGTAATCTGCAAACTTATATAAGCCATTACTCGAGTAGCCACTCGAGTAACCAAGGCAAAATTCTTCTAGTAGCTCTTGGCCAAGAAATGCAACAATTTACTCGAGTAGCCACTCGAGTAACCAGGTGAGAAAAAGGCATTACTTGAGGAAGTACTCCAGTAATCTCCAGAGTTATTTGAAGTATTACTCGAGGGGTCACTCGAGTAATCAGGTAAACAAAGCAAAAGTACTCTCGGCCAAGAATTTGATGCAATTACTCGAGTGAGTAATCAAGTAATCTGTAAAGTTATTTGGAATTTACTCCAGGGGTCATTCGAGTAAGGTTTGAGGAAACAACATGGCCACTCGAGTAACCACTCGAGTAATAGGCTTATTGGAGGAAGCACCCGAGTAACTTGTGCAGAAAAGACATGGCCACTCAAGTAGCCACTCGAGTAATCAGGTATTTCCAAGGTTTGTGATGTATTGCACTCCATGTCTTATCTGAGTAATATCTCATGAAAAATGTTTATTTACTCACTGCCATATTTTTGATAGGTTTACTCGAGGGACTACTCGAGTAACAAACATAATCACTCGAGTAGCCACTCGAGTAATGAAGTCCAGAAATCATGTTTTTAATCAAATGATTATTAATTTATTATTTATATGATTAACTCTTCATTGCACTAGTATTCTAAGTACATTTACAGAGAAACAATGAAGAGATCATGCCAGAAGTGAAAAGTCAAATAAAAGTCCGAACGTTCACCTACCGCTACCTACCGCAAACGGATAGTTTTCAAATTCGAAGAATAGTTAACCGTTGCTGTGCGACTCTAACATACATATATTAATTGCTTCTAACTGATACTACAAATCATCCATATATATGGAGCATTCAAAGAGCAGAAAACAAGAACTCAGAACACACGAACATGCACTGATCAACACACTCTTAGTGCTTTGTTTTCTTATACTCATTCATTGTACTTCAGTGATTATATATTTGCTCTGTTAGAAATTTTTTCATTACAAACTCAATATTTGTTATTGAGACAACTTAAGGTTGTGGACCTTGAGTTGGGGATTTGATTACAATGTGTAAGGGGGAGCGCGTGTCCAAATTAAGGAACTTGCTATGTATTGAGATGCCAAGAACCCACTAAATCTTGGAGAATATAGTGAAACTCTCAGAGACGCTCTGAGGACTGGACGTAAGTCAAAGTGGTTGTGGCCGAACCAATATAACTCCCGGTGTATAATTCGGTGATATTTCTCTTTGCTCTCAACTACTTTAAATATTCTATCAATTTTCTTATACACAATGAAATTTATGGTATCACCCAATTCACCCCCCCTTCTTGGGTGAAACGCTTGCACTAACATCCTTAACCCTTAATCGAAATTTGGGATATTACAAATGGCCCAGGCCATCACGCGGCTAAGGGTTTTAAAAATGATTATCACGTCTATGGCTCATATCAAATGAAGCTAAATGTCAATGGGTGATGCAAGGATTCCTCACGAGACATAAAAGAGTGACTTGTACTTCAAGTTTTATATGGGTAATGGACATTGAGAAAAAGAACTCCACCTTCTCAAGAGATCCATTACCTCATAGGAAAAATGAAGTGCCTATTAACCTGTGAATGACCCAAGCTATCACACGGCTAATGGTTTTTAAAATGATGATTATGTCAAAGGCTCATATCAAATGAAGCTAAATGCTAATCAATGATACAAGGATGCCTCATGAGACATAAACGAGTGACTTGTACTTCAAGTTTTACATGGGTGATGGATATTGAGAAAAAGAACTCCACCTTCTCAAGAGATCCATTACCTCATAAGGAGAATGAAGTGTCCATTAACCTACGAATGGCCTAAGCCATCACGCGGCTAAGGGTTTTAAAAATTATGATTATGTCTAAGGCTCATATCAAATGAAGCTAAATACTAATCAATGATGCAAGGATGCCTCATGAGACATAAAAGAGTGATGACATGAATTTCAAGTTTTGATATGGGTGATGACATTGAGAAAAAGAACTTTACCTCCTCAAAAGATCTATTACCTTATAAAGAGAATGAAATGCCAATTAACCTACGTATGACCTAAGCCATCGCGCGACTAAGGGTTTTAAAAATGATGATTATGTCCAAGGCCCATATCAAATAAAGCTAAAAGGCCTATAAATGATGTAATGATGCCTCATGAGACCTAAAAGGGTTATCTCTCATTGAGATATGTTCTAACATGATAGATGTAATGAGCTCATGGTCTTTTTAGGTCAAAAATTGTTATACTAAGTTGGCTATCTAATGCATACACCCTCCATGTAATGTATCTATATGAGGAGTGATCCTAGATATATGCTCAAGTAAATCAACAATTAGCCACTTGATCTTAGGGGTTTCCTTGATTATGCATGGATTACAAATAATTTTGTCAGCAATATATAAATCCCCTCCAGTGTCCTATTTTGGGAATAACCCTAAGTTGGGGGATGTCTACCCTAAGAAAGGCAAGTACTAATTAATTGGGCTAGTCAATAATTTCTACTAATATGTGCCATAGTTTCAAGGTGGTTATAATTCTCACATATAAAGGTCTCCACCCCCATCGTAAAGATGAAGACCCCATTTAACGAAATTAACCTTCAGGGGTTCTGAAAACGGACAGGGATCAACCTCACCAAATAAGTAATAGCTAGGATGAAGTCTTCATGGTAACCTTAAGGGATCCAAAAAACTACAGGAAGACCACTAGAAACTTCCACTCACCTAAGGAACTCACAGACCCAAGTATAGGCCCCAAAACCTATGGGCTTAGGTTCTACCCAAACCTCATCTGCTAAGCAAATCACAAAAAAGAATAAAAAAATAGATGAATAAAGAATTTAACAAATAAAAAAAAATATTCACAAAAAGATAAGAAAAAGGGTAATTAAAATAAAATCAAGGCCATATTATTTTTAAATACTTAACTTGAATGGCCTTGACTCTCAAACCATCCCCAGTTGAGTCCCTAAGTTGTAGCACCCAAAATTTGAAAAATATGAAGCCGCCACCAAAATTTTAAAAAAGGATAATTTTACAAACTTTTGAAAAAATGGAAACTAGTCTACAAAAACCAGTTAGGGTTCGGGAGTTGATTGTGCATGGGGAATGTGTTAGGCACCCCACAACACTCATTCATAAGAATGGTTACCCAAAATTAATTATTTAAAAATAAATACAGCCTTTTAAAATTTCATCATAATTATCCAAAAATAAAGTATTTACAAAATGAAAAAAAAGATTAATTATTTACATTGTTAGACTTGACCTAGGATGAAAACCTAGGGCCTACGTACCCTGTAGAGAGATCAAAGCCCACGTAGTTTGTTAGGGGTAGAAAGGCGTGGCATTTAGTTGGTGTCTTTTAGGAAAATTTTATTTAATTGTTTTTAGAAAAATATTTTTTGTTTGGTTTGTATTTCTTATTTTTAAAAAAACATTTTCCTTATTTTATTATTTTACCATTTCTTTTAAAAAGAACCATTTCATTTTATTTATGAAAATTGGGTCTAAGTTAACATCCCTTTATTTCAGCAACAAATTCACATGCATGTAAAAAACCTCACGTAAAGGAATCTTCTTGGTGATTTAAAATGTTATTGACAAAGTTAAACCAAAAGATTAGCAAGAGAGTTCATCCACCAAATAAAGAAAAAATGGAGAAGGCATTGTCATCATACTATTTGCAATAGAGTCATTAATCACACTTATCAATGTGCATGGAGATTTAAGGAAACAATGTTAGATGTATATATCTTTCATCATTGTATATGCTTTTGTGGGACATAAAAAGAACCAAGTAGTTACTTTGTCACACAAATTAGACATCACGCAAGCAAATAAAGTGTAATCTAGCAACTTAAGATAAGAACCAAAACCATACATATTCAAAGCCAAAGCAACAAACTCATATGTGCCTCTTTTCTCTAAGAATTCTTCCCAAATTCTTGTCCTTGCTCTCCCCATTTTTTTATGTGTCTGGCTTTAACCCTTGCTCCCCTATTTATAGTCTCAAGGTAGGGTTTTCTGTTAGATTCCTAGTTTTGATGATAACAAAAGGTAATTGTGTGCAAAGTATGTTTTTACAAGTCTAGACAATGATTGCAAAGTTACCAAATGCATATGGCAAAATTTAAAGATGTCTGCTGTCAGTTTTTACTGATACACTCGAGCAACAGAGTTAACACTCGAGCATCAAGCTCTTTTGCACTCGAGCACATACAAGTGTTGGATAGAAAGTGCTTGATAGAGAGTAATTGCTGTCTATTTTACTGATTCACTTGAGCACTATAACCAACACTCGAGCATGAAGCTGTTTTGCACTCGAGCATATGAAAGTATTGAACTGAAAGTGTTTGACACAGAGTAAAGTCAGAAACAAGATATCAACACTTCACTCTAGCACAGGTTATGTACTTGAGTTATGGCCTTATCTGCACCCGAGTTCTAGTGAGTGAGAGACTGCGAGTGTTTGGCCGAGAGCCATGCAGAACAGAGAAGCATAAGCATGCCCGAGTGAGAGTTCATGTGTTCAAGTGATACATCAGCACTCACGAGTGAGAAATCTAACTCTCTCAATTCTGATACAAGTGCTGAAGATAAAGAATATATTATAGAAGAATATTCTTTTCACTCGAGTCAGAGTACGTATGCTCGAGTGAGGGCCCACATCACCTGCGAGTGCAAAATCACACTCTTGATAAAATAGGGTGCGAGTGTTGTTCAGAGACGTGGCTCATATTGTAAAATAAAGCAGCACTCGAGTGAGGGGACCTGTGCTCGAGTAAGGACCCACATCACTCGCAAGTGTGAAAATGCACTCTCTCAAAATCCGGGGAAGTGCAAGTATAAAACTGAAGCAAAAGGAGAAAATATAGTATTGCACTCGAGTGAGACATAATGGCGCTCGAGTGATACTCTACCAGAAGCCAAAACGCACCAGTCTTACAGCGTTCAATCCGAATATGGTTTAATGTTATTTATTCATTTCATTTTCACTTATTATTATTATATAACATCATTTAACATGTATTACGAGTGTGATACAGGAGTTTGAATGTTTGAATTAGAAAGACACAGAGGAAGTCAAACAACGGTAGACAGCATCATTACGACCATCCAAGCACGTACCTACCGCATTCAAAGATTTCAAACGTACGCATGTCGTTCCACAGTAACATGCCCCGCTCCACAATGATTATTATTCAAACGGGCAAAAACAAATGTCTATAAATACAGAACTCCAGAGAGCACCAAAAATAACAAAGTGCAAGAATTCACACAAGCAAATTCACGAGTCTCTGTTATTCACATTTTCTCTGTATTCATATCGTTCTCAAGTGTTTATCATATTTGCTCTATAAGAGAGTCTGTATACACTTCAAACTCTATTTGATCTCAAGGTACTGGGACCTTGAGAGGGGAGATTTCCTTATGAAAGAAGTAGTGAGAGAATTCCTAGTAGGACTTTATGCTCATAAGCCTTACAAGATACAAGTAGAAGAGAACGTTGCTGCTCGTAAGACTTACAGTGGTGTAAGCAGGAGAGAATGTTGCTGCTCATAAGACTTGTATACGTAAGCAAGAGAGAAAGGTCATAGGTTTGTTTTTCTGCACATAAGACTTGTTGTAAGGGGGAGAGAAATTTCTAGTATTTCTACTCGTAGTCCTTTCAAGGACAGTTGTTGTCTTGCGGCATTCCGAAAGCCCACTAAATCTTGGAAGAATAGTGAAAATCTCAATAGGTCTTGATCTCTGAGGACTGGACGTAGGCCTGGTCTTTGGCCGAACCAGTATAATTCTCTGTGTGCTTATCTTCTCAACTCTACTCTATCTATAGCTATTACTATATCACCATATCAACCGAAAAAATTTATCACATCACCCAATTCACCCCCCTCTTGGGTGAAGCTTGGCTCTTTCATTTGGTATCAAAGCGAGGTCTTCTCTGAAGAGCCTAACAACACGAGAAGGAAAGGATTCGATAAATGGCAACAATGGGTGAAAACATTCTTCCAGATGGAGCTTCAATCACTAGACCTCCTGGTTTTGCTGGACAACATTTTTCGTTCTGGAAAGCTAAGTTCAGAGTGTTTGTGATGACTAACGAATACGGCTTATGGAATGTGATACAAGATGGTGACTATGTTCCAATGAAGAAAATCAAAGATAGATTCATTAAGAAGAGCCCAAAGGAGTTTGACGAAGATGACAAGAGGTTAGTAACGTTGAATAGTACAGCTATTTTAATGATACAGAGTGCTCTTAGTCAGAAGGAATATTTCCGAATCTGCACTCTACCAAGAACTAAAGATATGTGGGATGCTCTTGAAATCGCTCACGAAGGTACATCCGGAATCAAAGAAAATAGAGTTAATACTCTAATTATAGAGTATGATTTATTTCGTATAAAACCTGGAGAAGGAATATCATAATTCGAACTCAGGTACACTCATTTTGTTAATCAACTATCTGCACTTGGGAAATCCTTTGACCAAAATTCCCAGGTAAGAAAGATTCTTAATATTCTTATGAAAGAATGAGAAGCAAAGGTGACAGCTATTGAAGAAGCTAAAAGAGAGTCAATGAGATCCATAGCTGCTCTCTTTGGTAGCCTTTCTGAGTATAAAGGAAAGTTGAGATTCAAGAAGGAACTAGAAGAGTTCAATGATAAAAAGAAAAGATGAGTTGCATTTAAAGCTATCAAGGAAGAAGAATCTTCCGAAAATGAAAATGTTCCTAATGATGATGATATGGGAATGATCGTGAGAAAATTCAAGAAGTTATATAGAAGAGGTCAAAAGAACTTCAAAAATTATCAAGGTTGACCAAGCAAGAAAGAAAACAAGGAGCAACAGATAGCATGCTATGAATGTGGGAAGCCTGGACACATCAAATCCAAATGCTTCAAAAACAAAGACAAAAAGAAGCAGAAGAAGAAAGCATACATATCATCTATCTGGGGTGATAGCTCGTCAGATGAAGAAAGCGACGATGAGAAAGTGGCAAATCTATGCTTGGTAGCCAAAGAAGAAGAATCAGATTCTGAGGTAAGTAATTCTGAACCTACTTATGATGAGTTATTATCTGAATATAATGCATTACATACTGAATTCATTAATGTAGCTAAAGGAATGGTTAGTTACAAGAAGAAAGTAAAGGAATTAGAAAATACTGTCATATCATCATTAGAAGTATGTGAAGAAAAAGATAAGAAAATAAGAGATTTAACAAAAATTGTGGAAAAATTTACTAAAGGAAGTGAAACTCTTAAATTTATTCTAAATTCTCATAAAGTTTCCTTTGATAAATCTGGAATTGGATATAAATCTGATCATGATAAAAATAGAGAAAAATAACAGTAGAACTTATCTTAAATATTTCAAGAATTCTGTGCATACATCAAATCCATTTGCATCATGTAGCTATTGTAATAGAAAAGGTCATTATACTTCATCATGTTATTTTAGAAAAGGACAAGTCATTGGCATATATAAATGGGTTTCGAAAGGGACACATGTACCAAAAGTATTACATACTAACCACAAAGGACCCAAAAAAGTGTGGTTACCTAAAACTTGATCACCTTACTCTAGGTATGTCTCAAAGCATCACGAGCAAACAAGTGGTATATTGATAGTGGATACTCGAGACACATGACTGGTGACAAAAATAAGTTCACCATGCTGGAAACTAGAGAAAGAGGAAAGGTAACGTTTGGAGGTAATCAATCTGGACGTATTACTGGAATTGGTGAAGTGGGAAAATCCGATGGTGTTCAAATCAACGATGTATATTACGTTGAATGTGACTGGATTCAATATCATTGAGACTATGTTCAGAGGAGAATGGAGAGGATGTTTCATGTGTAATGACACCTTCATTTGTCGAAGGCTTCTGAGTAATAGTGATTGGAGAAGTATCAATAAATATCATAATTGAATAATTCGGTTCTGAGGTAGCTTCTGATGGGTTTCTTTGATTTAAAAATCCAAAAGCAAAAGGAAAAGTCCAAGAATCAAAGACAACATGCTGAGATACATATATTCACCTGGTTGAACTTAAACATCGATAACCTTTATGTTGACAAGCTGGATTAAGGTAGACGCATTTTTTACTGTGAAAAGCAAACTTGTGATCATTATATCGATTGAGACATGGAAAATATGCACACCCAAATGGTTGAATTTCTTTATACTTTGGTTCTGTTTTATACAGCAGAAACAGAGGTGTTTTGTTCTGAAGAACAGGAGTTGGTAGTCTATTAATTAGGAAAACTACAGTAAGAAATGCTTCAACCTAGTAAGTTAATGGCATTCTAGCTTGAACTAACAGGGTCAAGCCCATTTCAACAATATGACGATTGTAACACCCTCACCGTAATTACATTTGGATTATAAAATTTAAGTGAAATAGAGACCAATAAGACAAAGTGATAAATTCCAATCTCTCATCTAAGAGATAGGGGTTTTATGAAAAATGGTTCAAAATCATAATTCATCCTAGTCTCACATTCACATTCGAATATAATTACTTGAGAAACCAAATCACATTAATAAACATCAAGTGCGTAACTAAAATCCTGGCAAACCCCAGGTTACTTGGATATATATATACGTGGGTTTAAAGTTCCCTGAATGGGGATTACATATCCAAAATTTAATATTTACATCTTATGTACAAATGGTAATCCCAAACCAAATTAGATAACCAACAACCACTAATGTCTCAGAATAATCCTAACTACTCCTGCTTGTCCGCGTCCCTTTCGAGCCACTCGCCCTGTCTGAAAAAGTTAGTCATTTAGAAAGAGTGAGATTCTAAAGAATCCCAGTAGTAACAAATCACTCATACAATATATAAACACAAGGCATGTAATATATCATGTTCACCAGCATCATCAGCAACGCAATGATCCATGGCTCATGCCACAGACAATAGCACTCACGGCTGTATCACAATACACTATGCCCGCTTGCATGGCAATCACAATAACAGCTTTCACTGCAAACACTATGCCCGCTAGTGCGGTAATCACAATGACAGCTTTTGCTGCAAACACTATGCCCGCTCGCTCGGTAATCTCTATGACAGCAACATCACAAAGCACAAGGTATCTCAATGCACAACGTATCACAGGCACAATGCTCAACAACGCACAAAGCTCCATAAGGCACAATGCTCCATAATGTATCTCAATGCATCTCAAAGCAGCAGTAGCACACAAAGCATGATAGGCAAACATACAATACATTTACACAAAGTACAAGAGAGGAGTCACTACCTGAATCTTTCCTGACGTTCTTTGGCACAGTGGGCTCACGCGTCTAGTAGATATCAAATCCTATACCTAATTAGGGACAACCATCAATCTCTTTCCCAAACACTTATTTCATAATACTCTAAGTTGGTTATCATTTAGGACTCTTTAGGTGGCTAATAGAGGTCTAAACATATGCCTAAAGGGTTAAGAGAAACTACCCTGAAGACCCCTTTTACGAAGGCAAAACACATATTTTTGGCTGGCTCACTCGAGTGAAGATGACCTCACTCAAGTGATGAGACACTCGTGCCCGAGTGAGAACGTCTCTCACTCACGAGTATTTGACAGTGAACAACCATCATAGCCAGAAAGTGCACACCGCACTCGAGCACATAGCTTTGCACTCGGGTGATGACTCCAAACTCACTCGAGTCACCGAAAGTGCAAGACAAGAAGTGAGAACCCGAGAACACAAGCAACATCAAAGGGACAAGCTCACTCGAGCATACCCCCCAGTGCTCAGGTGAAAGGCCTGCACTGGTGAGTGTCAGATCACACTCTTGAGCATTGGTCAGCGAGTGACAACCCGAGAGTAAACCCTACTCTAGACTTTCACCCTCACTCAAGCAAGCCCTTTCTTACTCGAGTGATCATCAATTTCAGTCGCAGTGACAGAAGTGCACTCGAGCTCTACTCATAGAACCCAAGCCAAACTCAAAGCAGAAAAGGGAAAAATAGACACAACACTCGAGCATGATCTTCCCCTACTCGAGTGTTATGTATCAAAGACCAAAAACGCAGCACATGACAGAAAATACCAGATTGGTCAAATTACTCCAAATGGTTCCCAAACCTCACACAAAGCTCCTTGCCACTTAAAATGACCTAAGGAACACATTGGTAACCTCCAAAACACCCCAAAAAGCATGTTGACCACAATCAAACACTTAGGTCTCTATGATACACACAATGTTCCAATTCCTCTTAACACATTTCCAACATTCCAAACTAAATCCAATACTTAAATATCTTCACTATGAACTAAATCCAACATTGATCACAATGAAATTCCTATATTCAACATTTACACAAACTCAAGGCAAATTTCCAGATTTTCCCAAACTTATCCAAAAATCACAAATAATATATCAAAAATCACTAAATGCTTACCTCTTCACTTTGCTAAATCTAGAATCTTGATTCCCCAACTTCCAAATTTTCACAATCACACAAACCACCACCTTTCAAGATTCTAAAACCATCACAATGGAGTTCTCAATGGAATGCACAACATTAGAGAAGAGGATTTAAGCATAAGAGGATCACAACTCACCAAAATGCAAGCTTTTCCTTCCCTCTTTTCTTGCTTGAGCACTGGAAACTATGGAAGAAAGAGGGGAGAGAGGGAAATGGTGATATGATGAAAATGATGATGATGAAGCAAGCTTTCTCTTTCTTGCCCATACACCCCAAAACACATAGGAGAGAGAGAATGAGGAAAAGTGATGTTTTGTCTCATGTGCCACATCCAATGGCTCACCAAATGCCACTTGTCACCATCCTACACATTCCTCCATAAGCTCACACAATCGCAAAGCATAGGATTTCGACCCATGGTTAAAAAATCTCAACCCTTGATCTTAAATACCACACATTTTTATACCAAATTCACATTACATTAATTCCAAAAGTGTTTAATTACACTAATTACAATCAATTTCAGAGTCATTAGCCCTTAATCCCGAATTGGGATATTACAACGATGCTTCCTCTCAACTCTACCATTTTGCGGTGATGTGTATAGATAGGAATATCTCATCAGAATACCAGCTTCTTGAGTTATAGATATGAATGGTTTGTATTTAATGCCATTGTCACACTAAATTACTTTAATTTTGTTGTTGAACTGATTTTCCACTTGTTTTTGAAATACATTGAAAGCATGGATTGCTTTACTCTTATGCTTCAATGGATACAGTCTTGTATACCTACTGTAACCATCAACAAAATGTGTATAATATCTGTGTCCTACTACTAATTGGACTGGAGAAGGACCCCAGATATCTATATGAATCAATTATAAGGGAGATTTAGCATGAGTTTTAGAATTTGAAAATGACAAATGCTTGGATTTTCCCAACTAACAGGCTTTACAAAGAAGCTTCTCATTAAATTCAAGCTTTTCATTACAATTCTTTAAAATAAGTTTCAAGACTTGATTACTAGGATGTCCTAACTTGTAATGCCATTGAAGAAAATCATTTAAATTATCCACAACTGAAACGGTAGTAGCTACTGCAAATGCTCGAGCATCTCCCTGTTCATTAGCATTGGATACATCCCTTGTCTTGCTTTCCCTTGCATCAGTGTTTGCCCTATTGCTTTGTCCTTCATAACATACTTATCATTAGTGAATTAAATATCAATATTGTTGTCCTTAACAAGTTGATTAACACTAAGCATATTTTTAGTAGCTATTGGCACAATTAGAATATTATTCACTTGAATGCCAGAATTTGATAATGATTTAGAACCAATACTAGAAATTTTAGCCTTCTCACCAGTATAGGTTGATAAATAGAACTTACCAACTGGAGTTACTTGATCCAGCTGGTCAGTATGAGGAGTAATGTGGTAATTTGCACCACTGTCCATTTACTACAAAAGATGAACAACAGTATTCGAGTCTGCATAGTATTCTTGTGGATTGAAGTTTGAATCTGATGGTTGTGGCTTGAAACTTCGATCAAATCTCTAATAACAGTGAGCAATGACATAACCAGTCTTTTCGCATAAAGAACAATATGTTTTGCCTCCTTTATAGTTGTTACTATAATTCCCTCATTGTCCTCTGAAATGACGATTTTGTGACCTTCCTTTGGAGCCATGCCATGAGCCTTGATATGAGTCGGATCCTAAAAAATCATTCACATGCCGTTAACCCATATTAGTTTAGGGTTGAATGTTAAGAGTCAAAAACTTGTTAAGTTGCTCAAGCCTGCTTTCAAAAGACAGTAAAGAGGCTTGTGTTTCAATCCATCACATATTTGTTTGATTAATGAGTTTGACTACAATTGCATTATAGTCTACTTCTAGTCCATTTAGAGTATGCATGATGAGTTCATCAGTAGATATACATGCTCCGGCCAAAGCTAGTTGTTCAGAAAGTGTCTTCATTTTGGAAAGATATTCCTCCATTTTCAAATTGTTCTTTATAGTATTGTGAAGGTATGATTTGTAAACCATAACTCTTTCTCTATTCAATGCACTGGTCAGATCTTTAGCTCTAAACCAAAGTTCTCATGCGGTTTTACAATGAAGAAGTAGAGCTCCTATCTCTTGAGACATAGTGTTTTGGAGCCAACCAACAAGCATCTTGTCCACAGATTTCCATTCAATAAAGTCTGGGTTGAGAGTTCATGTTGTTCCAAGCATAAATCGCAGCGGAGCTACTCCAATGCCATTAATATGAAGTTCAAGACAATTTCCTTCAATTAAAGGGAGAACTACAAACTCTTAAACAAGGAAGTTTCCTCTATCAAGTTTGATTGTGGTAGTCTAGCTTTAAGAATTAAAGAGATCGTATGCCTTGGCAGTTGGTGTCGTCATGCCAGAGGAACCCATCGAAGAAGAAGTAGAGGAAGATGACGAAGAAGTCATTTTTCATTTTTCCTTGCACACTAATACCAAAAAAGAAAATCAAACAAAGTGATAAAAGTTTGGCGATATAATGATTGCTTGGCCCTAATTCCTTTATATATTATGAGAAGAATACAAAGATGATTCTGACCTAATAGAATATGCAGAAGAATATTACTAGTGTTGTGCTCATAGTGTTACACATGTATAATGGAAGGACCACTCTTATTCTTATCTACAACAATATTACAGAGTGAGCTAATTGTCAACACCCGTTTCCATTTTGATATGCGCAGGGCAATAATGAACAAGTTCCATAGGCAAATAGAAAAGTACAGTTATACTGATAATAAGTATTTATTTACAAACAGTCATTAACAGAGCAGAAGTTGATAATAATGACAAATATGTACAGAATGTCCCAAAACTATTTCACATACAGACTATATACAACCACTGTATTTATCTAAGTCAGTTTCCCTTCTCTGCATCCTTGGCTTTCGAGCCGCTGGCACCTGCTGAGACATTTGGATTAGAAAAACGGGGTGAGATTCCAATGAATCTCAGTAGAAACATACGATCAACATATAAAATGCGAAAATTAAATATGCAATGCACCGTATCAAGTAAAATGAAACCTCATATCATCCGTATGTGTACACAAAATTCAGGGCCAACTAACCCGTTGAAACCCCTACATGTACCTCAGCTGAGTCCTTGACTACAGCTAGGCAAGACTAGTGTACCACAGCTAGGTAATGTGCCTTCAGCACGTGTTCAAGTCACAAAATACAGTAACACGCATCATACAAATAGTCACATAGTATATGAGAGATAGTAGTCCCTACCTTAACCTCTTTCCTGTCTCAAAGGGTCCGCCTCGTAAAATATGTCAACTATAAGCGTCCAACTCGATTCTAAAACATCAAATGTACAAGAAATAGGTTATAACCTATCCAAGTATCATTTTAGACACTTCAATAGTGTTTCTTGTGGTTATATTAGCCTATGGTGAAAATTACCAAAATGCCCCTGGGACCCCGGCCCGGCCCGGCCCCGCCATACCGGGCTCGATGGCACGTTTTTCCAAATTTTTGACTAGGGCTATCCTGACGTATTTTCATCCAAGGAATCCATTTCCGGGCTCAAAATTACCAAATTCAATGTCAAATTACGAAATTGCCCTTGGCAGCCCTACTTTTAGGGTTTTAGAGGCGTTTCCGTAATTATGCTTTCTCAGCCTTTTCTGAAAAAAGTGTCCAACTGTAACCCCACCTAATTTTCCCTCCTAAACCCAATGGAACCATCAAATCATTGAAAATCCAACTCTAAGGCCCTCAAACATCCCTGGCTGAAATAATGGAGTTCTCCGGGAAAAATCGGAGTTTTACGATTTCGGCTCCGTAAACGCGTTCTTTTCTACTCCTAACCACTTTATTAACCATCTAATTGAGTTATAACAACCATTTGAACTAAAATTGGGCAGCATAACCCTTAGGCACACACTTTTCCAAAATTTAAAACCAATGGCAATCCGGCGAAATTTCACCGATTAAATTGCCTACAGCAGCCAGAATAGTTAATATACGAAGGTTTGGAAGTTACCTCAAGCTCCCACAAACTTTTCCCAAAAATGGCTGAAACCCTAACCTTTAGAGAACAGATTTTTGAGCCTCCAAACCCTAAAAAATAAAGAGGAGTATCTTAGAGTCGGAGTTATACGCGTTAGAAGCGAAATCGTCGGAGAAATTGGCTTACCTTGTGATTTTTCTCATCTTTCTCTCTCTAAACTCTCTCAACTTTCTCTCTCTTAGTTCAGGTATGTTGCAGCACGAAAATGGGCTGAAGAGGATGATGATATATTTATTTATCATATATTTTGCAATATTTTATTTATTTGTTTTATTTTCCAAAATTTCAAAAATGAACTTATGTACATAAATCCTTATGTAGATATAACCATGCTCATTAAGCCCAATCAATATTTCCTTATTTATGCCACATGTAGGAGGCACCTAGGGGTTCCTCCCTATGATCTCAATTGGCTTCACAACTTGTCCAGGTTACGTATACACGTAAAGTCTCAATTTTGGTCAAAATTGCACTTTTTGCTCAAATTTTCCATAAATTCATATTAAATTAACTAAAATATTTCAAATATATTTTTAACCTTTATTTTCCTTAATTAATTAAAATTAAATTCAATTAATTGAAAAATAATTAATTTTGTGATATTTTGGCAAACTTACGATTTTGCCATTACCTTTTTAATCCAATTTCTTCTCTTATTTTTCTTTGGTCAATTTCCATATATTTTTGGATCAAATACTTTCTCTAATATTTATTCATTTTTGAACCTTAATATTGGATTTTTTAAATTACTCAAATTAATTCCATAATTATTTTTGCCCAATTTCTCATGAAATTGAACATTTATAAATTCATAAATTCTAAATTCATGAATATTCATCATTTTATTGAATTTCTCAAATATTTAAAATACTTTTGGTGAATATAAATTTTAGGTGTTGCACTAATTATATATAAATCATCATTATCTAACAAATCTTTATCACCTTGCTCTACTTCGTCCCACATCTATAATCAAGATGGTGCATAAACCCCGCAAAAGTCCCTATAAACAAATTTTCATAACATCAAACAGATCATTGGCACCCACAATATAATAAACTTGATAAAAGTCACCGTCAACCCACATATCACATCGAACATGTACTTTTTGCGGATGCTGTTTTAATATCAATTTTTCCTTCTTGCTCAAATAATTGTGGCTTCACTGTACGAAGCATTTGAAAGAAATAATCTCTTTGGGAAAACAAATTAAAACATGTCAGTTTACAACTATGCAAAAAGCATTAACAACTAACACATCAATAAATGACAAGTAGTCCATACACCCTCTTGTCATGAATTCTTTAGGATCAAGTTGTCCTTTACTTTTGCCCTTCCTTGGTTTTTTCCCCAACTTAATTGCATCTTCTTATTCCTTCTGTATCTTCATAAATGTGACATTATAAACCAATGAGTCAAGGGTATGAAATCTCACGGTTTTTTTTCTCTACCACATAACAAAATCAATGGTCATTGAAAAGTGCAGGCCTAAGGCCAAATATAAAATCAAAATCCCCAATATTATATCCTAAATGTTTAGGTAGGATTTCTTTTTCATTTCCCCCAAAGTCCACCTTGTGGTCCTCTCATTTATATCTAGATGGAAAGAATTGTAGATTGGCTAAATTTTACACCCCCAATAGGAAAATGTATTTTATACAAACAAAAAGTAACATTTCCTTGAATTAAAAACACAGACACTATATTATAAAGTAATAAAAGTAAAACTGCACATTTACCTAAACAAAACACGTATATAAAGATAGAGAACAATGCCATAAATTGCGGTGCATATATTAAAAGAACATGAAAGTTTCCAAGTTTGTTATTTCTTGTTCCTGAATTTTATTTGAAGCAAAATGTAAATAAAAGAATGGGCTTGGGCGATTTACAACCAATAGCTCATGGAATCATTACTCGCACCAAAACTCCTTGATAGAGTACCACAGAAGAGGATGAAGTAGCAGCCATATTTCATATCATACTACAATTAATGATGTGAGGTATTAACACAAACATGCTATTTCTCTTGGGTTTGGACATTCTAACTCCATGAATCCATACGACACATGGCAAGTTATTCTTAAAATTTGTGACAGATTAAACCAAAAAGAAACCTAAAATTTCAAGGAAGTTGAGAGAAAATTAACACAAAATGGATAAGTAAAATCGACTAAGATGGGAAGTTCACACATACTTGACCACAATGCTTCAATGAGCAACCCACACCCAAGACGAAGAGGTTTTGGGGGAGTTTGAATCAGATGTCCTCTTTTGGTGTGTTTTTACTCAGGGTAAGGGTATCTTTTCTAAGGTATTAAAAATCAGATTGGTCATTAAATTGGTCAAAATAATAATTTAAAGGTCAGTGGGTCAAACCGATGGTCAACTCGGAGTCAGACCGATAGTAATTAAAATAATATATTTTAATAAAATGAGTAAAATGTTTATATTTTAATTATAAAAATTAATATATTAATCTTTGAATGGCTACCCATATGACAAAATTCTTCCTTCTTTTTATTTGTTTTTATTTTTAATTTGTCCCCCCATAGTACAACTTACAAGCTGAATTTCCTTTCTATTTTTTTATTCTCCATTTTTTATAATTCTCTCTCCACTCCAGCACGTGAATGTAATAAATGCTTTTGTTTTCATTTCTTTCACAATTGACATGCATCATCTGATAAGACAAAAAGCTTCCTCCTCCTTCTCTTGATCAAAACGCCTGGTTGGATCTTCGACTTTCTCTCTTTCAGCCATGGCTTCTCTGCACAGATCTAATCAGAATGAAAGAGTAGTGAACGACGGTGACGGACTGAATGGTAACGGCGAGGAAATGGTCATGAGAAAGAGAGAAGTTCACATAAGAGCTGAAAGAGAAACTCCGATGACGCCTAGTGTGAGTGTGACCGACTGTTTTTTTTTTTTCAAAAATATAAACCGGCCAACCACCTAACCGAGCGGTTTACACGGGTTAATCCCGGTTTACCCCAGGTTAGTATGGTTCACACCGGTCTGTTTCTTCCCGAGTTTGCTGGTAACCCGGGCTGGACATGTGACCGGGTCACCGGTTTCCGGGTCAACCCAGCCAATCCAGCTCGAATTTTAATACCATGATCTTTTCACAATTCAAATATTTTGCACTCAGATCCCATAGGACTTGCTAGTTGCTTGGAGATTTCAAGCAACTTTTGAGTAATATTTTGTCTTATTCGGGATCTGAGTGCAATTTTCTCAATTTAATATATCAGTTCTTAAAGTTACATAATTAACCATCATCAACCCAACCACAATAAAATCAATTAAATCATAAACTAACATTTATAAGGATTCAATTATCAGTTCTTGGTTCGCCAAAAAAAATTATCATTTCTTGTTAAATATTACTGGTATTGTTGAGTATAAAATATAAAAAAAAAAGTTAAATTATGAAAAGCTACACATGTTATCAATTATAAATGATAAATGATCTAATGTCTACTTTAGTTCAATAAGTTTTTAATTTTTTTATTAGGGAAAATCACTAAATGTGGACGTCTCTCTTAATAGAAATTCAAACTTTGGTTTACTATATTTTAAGGAACTAGTTTATTCCTTTAGATACAACCTCATTGGCAATAAATTATTAATTAATCAACTTTGCTATGAAAATGGTTACTGCCGATGGCAGTAGAGCCATAGGAAATGAGCTTTAAGTGCTTAGTCACTATACTGTTTGGATTAAAATTATAAAATACACAATTTCAATTAAATATTATTTTATTTTGTTTTTTTATAGTATTTTTTATAATATATAAAGAGTCTAAAACAAATATAACCTAACTGCTATTTTGTATGAAATGAATTTATTATTTAAAAATCAGAAATTAAATAATTTTAAATATAACTTGTCTAAATTATATTTGAAATTTGAGCTGGTTAGCTCTCATCACAATTATTCAGCAAAACAAAACTAATCCCCAATAGTAAGCGATATTGATTTGAGAGGCAACATGGGCCATGACGGCTGTACTTGTGGATAATTAAATAAAACCAAAAGGGCACAAAAGAAAATGACAGGAAATTTATGTACGTACCACATATTCATGCATGCTTCCTTGCAAATTTCAGACTTAACCAAAAACAAAAAAAAGATAACAATAATAATGAAGGACCCATACTTTCCCCGCAATTTTCTTCTAAATAAACAAACACACCCAAGGGTTTCAACCCAACACAACTTTCCCCACTTTGCATACACACCGCCACATCTTTAATCCCTCTTGTATATATCACTCTGATTTTATTCATAAATCTTTTTTTAGAAAAATTTTGATCCTTATTATAAGTCCATTTTAAAAGTAATAAATACAATTTTTACAATTTTACCCCTATTAATTATAATAAATAAAAATAATTTATTCACGTTGACTCTTGAAACTATTTATAAATGAGGACAAAATTGAAAATTGAGCTCATAATTAATGAGTTAACTAACTCTTATTGTCGGTACGTAAGAGTTAATTAATTAGTACTTATAAATAGAACTAGAGTAGGATATATAAACAGATAGAACTATTGAAACACTATATAAAGATTAGCATAGATCCAAGAAAGCAAGTTAAAATTAGTAAATATGTGAGTTTTGCACCATAAAATGCAAGAATACTTCTTTTAAGTTAAACCAAACACTCTTAATATATACACCTGTTTGTATGAACACATGATTGGATTGTTACTTATAATCACAGTTTAGTATACTCCTATAAAGTCCTATAAAGCTAGGAACTTACTTTTTCTTTTTCGTTTTTCCCCCCTTTTGGTCACAAGGAACTTGCTTTTAGTATATTTGGGTAACAAATCTTACTAGTCTTTTTTTGTTTGCCAATGAACAAATCTTACTAGTCATTAACTAGTTTCTAGCTTCTTACAATTTGACCATAGTCCTTGCATTAGAAAAAAAAAAATGTAAGTGTGCACACACATGCACACGCAGCCACGCATGCACAATCCAGCCTAATCAATAATAACTGCACGCGATAGAAGACAATGATGGAGTGCTCATGATTAGTAGGTTAGGACTGAGGAGATCAATTTGATGTAAGATAATATCTTCACTGTTTCAATTAAAAAAAAAAAAGGCAACCTAGAATATAAGACTCCCATCAAATGAAATTCGAAGAATGATAGATATACGCAACATTTCTCCCGCAAGTGGAAAGACAATTTCCAAGAGATCACATGATAGCAACCTTACCATTACTTAGGCTTACCCTCTAATGTCATTGATTCAACAATCAATATAATTTTAAAATAATTCATATGTTTAATATAAAAAAAAAAAAAAAAAAAAGCCAGCTAAATCAAATATAAAATAACACACTTGAATCAAATTGGTTTTTGAAAGGTTTTATGAAAGCAAATAGGTGGAAGGTGAGTGTATTGGTTGTGGGGAAACATGGGCCATGGTTGTTGGGGGTGTGAAGAACTAGTTAAAAGCAAAGAGGGTACATGGGAAAAATGACAGGAGCTCTATATGCATACAAAGATTCATGCATGCTCTCTTGCATGTTTCAGACCTGAGAATTGAGACCAAGAAAATGGACCCATGCTCTCCATTTATTTTTTTCTTCTCAATTACAATCACACCTAGTTATTGAGCCAGTAGATGAAAACCGAGGAGAATACTAATGAAGTTATCAAGCAAAACATCTTAGTTAACATGGTATTCAATGATTTGGTTATTGATAGAGTACAATAACGCTATGCGATCCATGTGACTTATAAAACCTACTGAGATAAAGTTTGTTCTCATCTATAACCACAGTTAGTGTTTCAACCCAACAAAATTTTCCCCACTTTGCATTTACCTCCATCCACTAAGTTCAACTTTAATACCCTATTCCTCTCCTCTCCATCTCCCTCCCTCCCCCTCCCTCCCTCTCTAAGAGAGACACACACACAAAAAAGAAAAGTACAACAGTGCCTTTGAAGCATATAAAACAGTAATGCCTATAAGATATTATTCAAAACTAGATTTTGAACTCCATACAATTGAAAAACAAACTATACTATTTAAGACTTGAAAACAGCACAGCTGTATATTTCATGGAGGAGGAAACTGACAGAACCCCCGTGAGGAGGGGGGGCCACTTCTACTTCAGTCACAATAATATTCATTCAGATCATGGCATCAGCTCATTAACACTAGAGTTTAATACAAGAGAGATTGGATCCTCTGAAATTCTTAAAAAGTTTTTGTTAAGAAAGAAATTATTGCGTATGAGAAAAGAGAGGATCCTTGTACCATACAAGTGCACTAATTTGTGCAATAATCTAAATATATAAATTACCCAAATGCTAAAAGTTGCAGCAGTAATACAAAAAACAATAAAGATGAAAAAGCATTGTGCAAGTGTTCTACCACAGCCTCAGATACATCAGTCTTGACCATGTTCATTCAGGTTGTGCGATAAAATTTCATTTCAGCCCATCAGTGAAGGTGTTTTAATAAAAATGTATGGGTATAGTAAGTGTAAATTTCTACAAATATATAGATTACTCAACAAGATAAACTACAGCAGAGATACAAAAACAGTAAAAGTAAAGACCTTGTGCAGCAAGCTCACTAATTTTCACCATAAACAAGTACATGTGATATAGTTGAGGGTAGAGGAGTACACATGATCAAGTCAGTAAAACAATATGTAGTGAGAGAATCTTACACTATCTGTGAGAAGAAGACAGTAGAAACTCATCAAAATAGGTCTGTCACTGGTCTCTATAAGAAATACCCACTTCAATAATTATTTCTCTTTTTGCATAACTAAGTTGTTCATTATATAAACCTAAGAGTTTGTTCCCCTGGAAAACAATCTCAGAAACAAGAAAATGACCATATCATCATATTTTGACAAATAGAATGTTCATGTTGTTGCCACATGTTGGCACTTGATGTGAGTAACATAAACCTGAATCAATCCTGTAATCCTGAACTATATATATATATATATTGCTTTTTCTCCTTCAATTCCTGCCTGTATTGATGATCCTGAAGATGCTTCTATTTTATGTTCCAAACTACGTATATGATATACATACTGAAAAAACATTGAACTAATCTGTATATAATTCCCTTCATAAAAATTTAATTTTATAAAATCTCTAGGATGAAGAATTGCAGGGATGAGCAAAAGGTGGTGTAAAATTCTACCAACACTAGCTCAGAACAACTTATCTTCTTGATGCTGCAGTTTTAAAATTTACAACCTCTCTCCTCTCTTGGGACTTCATTTACGTGCACGCATCAGGATCCTCCGAAGTTCGCTGGCAATTTCCTGCAACATAACAGGTTTTCTTATAATTCCACTGATACCGATTTGCATGCATCTTTCACGCAAATCTTCATCAGCACTTGCAGTCAAGGCAACAATCATTGGCCAACTTCGGCTTCTAAATTTCCGAATCCTTGTGGCTACTTCAAAGCCATCTAACTCAGGCATATGAAGATCCAAAAGAATGACTTGAATAGAAGATCCAGTAGGTGCAATGACAGCAAGGCATTCAAATCCTGAAGAAACTGAAGTTACGACGCAACCTAGCTTCTGAAGCAACTTTTGTGTCACAGCTCTATTTACACCATCATTGTCAACCAACAAGACTTGCAGGCCTCTGAGCAGAGAATTAGAATCTGTGCGCTCAGAGGAATCACCAGGCTCAGATATGAATATGGAAATAGACTGTCGTAAATGAAACCGAAGAACAAGGGCCATGGTCTGAGGATAACCTAAGGTGTTTGGTACAAACCATATGTTCCCTTGCATCAACTGCCATAAGCATAAAAAATCAGAATCGATGCAAAACAATGAGAAAAATATGCATGCCACAGTAACTGCTACTTCACAGTTTCAACATCAAATATACATCAGTGGAATTTAAATTCAGTACTAATCTGCCCAAAGAATTTCAAAAGCATGAATAATCAATCAAATCATAAAAGCCCATAAATAAAAGCTAACAATAGAGAATTGTCTTCCCATACTTCTATTAGATGAGTTATTTTCCAAAGGTAACATATCCACTATAGCATTCAAACCACTCATGTCAGCTCCAAAATCCTATCATGCGTGAAAGTGCTAGTTAAGGACATTAGAACTGTGGCATATTCAATTTCATAAAACCTATATACATAACAATTCCCAGATGTTATTCCTAGAACATATTAATTTTATGAAGACAATCTACCGTTTTTCCTTCCCTATAATGAGGCAGAACCATTCTAAATCAGGTTAGTGCATACAAATGTAATCTCTTCATTCAAAAGAGGACTTTAATTTGAATTAATATATGAAGATAGGAAAGCTGAAAAACAAAATAATGCAACTTCAATGTTTTTCCAAATGTGGGAAACAACGTAGGCAAATATCCTTCGTAAAAAATAGTTAGGAGTTGGGCATGAGAGATTGTTGCTGTTGAGTCCATTGCAACTGAATGACTGAAAAACCGAGCATTCAGCTAAGTATAATAAAGTGCTAATGAACTAAGATGCAGGATTGTAATAATGAAAATCATCTGATGCACAAACAAACAGATTTCACGATCCTCACCTGAACTATCCTCTTGCAAATGCTGAAGCTCAATCTGACTTCATCTCTACAACTAGAATATTTCCTACCACGAACTCCTAAAGAAAGTGAACTCTCCAACTCATAGTTGCCTCTAGTGATCCCTATCTCAAATCTAATATGTACATCCCCACTAGATGAGCTTGGTCTCCAGGTTGTCCACCCATGGTCATTTCTTTCCTGACTTCCTCTTTCTGCAAGAACACGAAGTACAAGAATCCCTCCCCTGTGATTACCATCCAATAAGTTCCCAACCATATGTAGAATCACCTGAAAAACCCTCCTCTCATCACCCATAATGTCGTCAGGCAAAGACTTCTCACACTCAATTTTAAAACCAAAGCCCTTGTAAACGCAAAGACACTTGGCAAGGCATGCTGCTTCTTTTACCATGGCATGTAACCCAAAAAATCTCATTTCCAATGGAAATCCTCCATCATCCTTGGCTGAAATGTTCATGGCATCATTTATCCAGTTTGATAGGACATTGCTGGTTCTCAGCATCGAATCCACAATGAGTTTCTGTTCGCTTTTCAAATTCTCATCTTGTATAATTGAAAGCAAACCCAAAATTGAGTGCATCGGTCTCCTCATTCCATCACTCATGACCTTCTGAGATAAGTTTCTTGCCTGACTCGCCATCATAGCATTCCTTTGAGCCTGTTGTAGAATTCGATTCTGCTCCTCCAACTTCTCTCTCATGAGTTGGGACTCTTCAAGAATTGCAGCATGAGATAGGGCTACAGCAACCTGATCAGCAACTGTTTTAACTATTTCCAGCTCCTGAATGCTCCAAGATCTCGGCTCTCCACCAGGAAGAACCAGAACCAATATTGCATAACATGCCTGCTTTACCTCAGGTGTTCCACCTTTGAAATTGCAAATCCGAAGCATCGGCATCCGAATTGCAGCCACTGGTCCTGCCTCAGAAGAGTCTCCACTACTAGCAGCAGCAAGCGCTGAGGCAGGGCTAAGAATATTTACTCCATCACTTGCCTTGATTCTCACAACATCTGGATCCGTAATGGGTATAGAAAGATTAAGATTCCTCCCATTCAATTCATGAGTGAGGCTCATCTCTGTTTTATCAAAATTAGGCATCCAGACTGCACAATTTTGCAAACCAAGTGTTTCAGACAGCTCCACCAAGGTGGTGTCCAAAATATTATGCCTATCAAGTGACTTGCGAATCTCTCGAGTGAGCATCCTTACATGTTTTGCAGCTTCCTTCTGCCTCATAATAATACCAACCTCTCGCCCAAGTTCAGAGGTCTTTTTCTTCAGCATTAATTCTCTGACCTTCACTTTAAGAAGCAAAGGAATGAGAGTCATGAGAGTAATAGCAGTGGCACACGATACCAAAGCTGTAAGAGTTTTGAATACTGTAAGTGCCACCGTCACTTGGAAAGAGTGAGGACCATAAGTCCATGCATTCAGCAAATGTGTCAATCCACATAGTACAATGAAGGCAATGAACTGAACAAGAACCCATTTGAATGGGACATTCGCACAACTGATAAAACAAAGCAACTCAATGGGTATAGAGAAGTAGGCCACAGCAATCAACAAATCACCGACTCTCTGGCACTCCAGAATACTCTCAATAGTCCACAAGCTGGCCTCATCATCACAGTTACATCTGGGAAATTCATTATCTGTTGCAGATACACATTGGAGGAGGAACAAAATTGAAAGTCCAGATGCTACTGTTTTAAACATTGATCCAATATGTTTTTTCTCTTTAATCCATCCAAAGATACAACATAGCAGCTCACAAACCTTTGAACAATAACGTTTTCAAAGCCAAAAAAGGATCACAAAGATTTCTGCATGCAAGTCCAGAACACTTCAGTGCTCTATGCTTATGTCCTGTAAAAACAGTTCAAGAGGATTGAAAAATGAGTAAGATCTGAATCGAATGCAACAGAACAATATGAGATCCAACAAAACAATAGGCTTAATGAAAAGATCGAAACTATTCCTCTCCACTGTCGTACGTTTAGTTCTAAGGTTTAAACCTTTTCCAATTGACATTCCCTTTTGGGGAGGAATAGAATAAACTAGTGAACAACAGTCCCAATGAAGAAGACATTTTCCACAGCCAAAATATATATATAAATTAATAAATAAAACTATTAAATAATAAAAAGCCAAGCGTTGCTTTCCCCAACCCCGAACCAGAAGAAATATTATTTAAAAAATCGAAGTCCACCAACGTATACTAAAAGAAGAAAAAATATATAAACCAGTAATGCAGACCAAATGAACCTGCAGAAAAAGCGCCACAGTAGAAAGCAAAACCTAGATTGCAATCAATACTCCACCTTCATCAGATCTTATCCTTGACCCGGAAGACTAAAAACCTTGTTCAAGAATCAATACGCATTACAAACAACCCATTATTGTAATAGTTCACAACAGAGCAATCTCCAAATACCAGTGTAAACCCATGTCATCCTGCACCACCTCCTTCGTTGGGAAGAACAGAAATAAACCCACTTGCACAAGAAACAAATCCCAATACCGATTAAGGAGAACCCAGCAAAATAAGCACGAATCAAGGCTGGAAGCACAAACCCGGTTCGAAGCTTTGAGTCCGGTTCTGGGATCGACTTTTAATCGAACACGACCACCAATACCACCACACCAGGCCTCTCTCTCTCTCTCTCTCTCTCTCTCTCTGTGTGCTATTGCTATTTTGGTGAGCGGATTACAGAATTTCTCTTCTCTACGTTTTCTACATTATTAGCATGCTGCTTCCAGTAGGTTGTATTATTCTATTGTATGGATTTTCGAAATACGAATCCGAAAACCATAAACGGAAAGAGAGAGAGAGAGCGCGCGCCGTTGTTTTTGAGTTGTATGGGAAAAATAAAGGACGGAGGAGAGAGAAGGGACCCACATTTCTTACATGAAGAGAACTTAGACGCTTTTGAATCAAGACGTCCTCGTCACCCTAATTAATAAATATCCAACTTATATGGTAGATTAAACTTTGAATAATGTGTCAGTAATCTTTTATACACATAATATATATATATATATATATATATGATTTATACCATTCACCCATGCATATGCATGCACTAATCTCAAAAGAGTAAGGACTCGATCTTCTTTTAATCTTTTTTTAATTTTATTACTACTAAAATAATTAATAATTACTTTTATAAATTATAGGGAAAATTCGAGAAAAATACAATTAAAAATATAAAAAAATAAATTAGTATTGCAAATTTATCAAATCCCAAATCAGAACTGCATTAGGAATCTAGGAATTTCAATTCTGACTAAAATGCCCTTAGTTCAATTCATAAGTTTCAGAGGTCAATAATAATATCTATATCTATATTAACAACATCAAATTTTACATTTACGACTTTACTTTCATGTTTTACAACTTCATAACCCAAAAATCAGGGATAATTTTGAGGGTACAAGTTGTAGGAGTTAATAACAACATCTATATTGATGTTAACAACATCATATTTTACATTAATAACTTTACTTTCATGTTTCAGAACTTCATATCCCAAAAACCAAGGATAATTTTGAGGGCACAAGTTTCAGAGGTCAATAATAATATCTGTATCTATATTAACAACATCATATTTTACATAACGACTTCACTTTCATGTTTCACAACTAAACTAAGAGCAATTTAGTCATTTGATCATAATTGAAAATCTCATATTCCTACTTCAATTTTGATCTAGGATTTTATATATTCGTAACACCAATTTGTTTTTTCCCATTTTTAATTATATTTTTCTGAAATTTTCCCTAAATTATAAGTTCAAAAGATCATCCTTTGTTAATTTATTTCCAAAAAAAAAAAACTAATTCTGAGCAAGTAGTCCATTCCATGAGGAATATAGGAGGCAAGAAGGGCTTTATGGCCATCAAGATAGACCTTGAGAAAGCATATGATCGAATTCATTGAGATTTTGTTATATCATGCTTTGAAAACTCCAAATCCCACCTAATCTTCATGATGTATTAAGGGAATGTATCACCACGTCATCCATGCAAATCTTGTGGGAAGGAAACAAAGTAGAGGAGTTCACACCTTCTCGCATGCTCAGACAGAATGATCCTGTATTGCCTTACCTATTTGTGAATTGTATGGAGAAGCTAGCACACTTGATTCAAAGTGAGATTGCATCCAACCATTGGAAACCGATCAAACTGGGTAAAACCAATCCCCCGATATCTCATTTGTTTTTTGCTGATGATTTAATGTTGTTTGCAAAGGCAAGCTTAGATCATGTGGCAATTATCAATAACTATTTAGAGAAATTTTGTGCAATGTCAGGTCAAAAAGTTAATGTGAACAAAACCATAGTTCTTTCCTCTAGGAATATCAATCATAATCAAGCAACTCAACTAAGTGAGGCATTAGGTTTGACCCAAAACAGCAAACCTAGGAAAGTATCTAGGAGTCCATCTTCATCATGATTGAGTTACACCATGCACATATAGTCTATTGTTGATAAAGTTCAAAACAAATTGAGCAAATGACAAATAATGAAAATATGTCTAGCTAGCTGAGATACTTTAATAAAGTATGTTCTTTTTGCTATGCCAGCATACTCAATGCAGATGGCGAACCTCCCATTAGCAATATGTGAAGTGATTGAAAAGAAATCCCAAGACTTTTTGTAGGGATTGACGGAGGAGAAACAAAAAATGCACCTCATTGCTTGGGATACAGTGTGTAAGGAAAAAAGACTAGGTGGACTCAGTATGAAATATATAAAATAGAGCTTTCATGATAAAGCTTGGATGGGGTCTTGCACCTCAATTGTTGTTGTGATAGGTGTAACGAATATATGAAAGATATTCTACGGGCCCTAAGAGATTGCGAGGAAGTTGGAACATTATGGGGACCATTATCATCCCTTCCTATTATGCCAAATTCTTTTCGGGAAATACTAGTGACTGGTTCTTCCTAAATATGAAGCATAATGTTCATTATGGAGATTGTTATTGGAAAGGCTTGTTCACTATTATTTACTGGTTGATTTAGAGGGATAGAAATGACCTTGTTCGTTCCAACTCTAGTATGGGTCTTAATAATGTGTTGGTGATAGCGGAGAAGATTATGGGCAGCATGAATAATGATACTACCAAACTCAGTAGGGTGAACTTAACAAAAAATTTGAGGAGGATTCATCCTCATGATACTGTTGTTCGTGAGTGTAATATCCCGAATTTTGAAACTAGAGGCTAAAAGAATAAGCCTGAATAAAGTAGACTACTAAGCCCAGTTCAGGAAGAGTGTCATGAATGTCTAAGAGCCATAATGGCTTTTAGAGACTAGTTTGGGAACTAAAGTATGGGATTTAGTTCCAAATGGTCAAGGGAAAATACCCAACCCCTTTATCTAAAGTCAAATAAGATCTAAAACCTAACTTAGATCCAAAAGTGTGGGAATGGCATCTTGGAAGAAGAAAGAAATAAAGACAAAAAGAAAGAAAAGAGTTATGGCTTGTAGAAACCACACCCGAAAGAAAGTACGAATTTCGGTGTGGTTTAGTCGAAAGAAAATACCTGATTCCTTTTGGATATGTCAAAATGACATAGAACTTAACCAAGATCCAAAGGAAAAGGAAAAAGGTGTCTAGAAAGAAATAAGAAAGAGAATTTAAAGAATAGCACAAGAAATAATGTTATCATAATCAAGGGCAAAATAGACAATTGCCACTTGATCTTGAGGTTAGAATTAGAAACTTAAAATAAATGGTCAAGATTAGCTCTTGAAAAACAAGAGTAGTAATGAAGATGAAGAAGCAAATAAATTCCCTCCCTCATGCTATTGAAAACGTCCAAAGAGGGCAAGGAATGCAGAAAGAAGAGTTTGATCAAATAGTCAATGTTTTTCAAGTTTTTCCAACTTGGGAAGTTTGACCAAAAAGTAAGACAAGAGACCAATTTGGTTCAACAATTCCTCTCTATTTGGGCAGCATATTTTGGTCAAGAGAAACAAAGAAAGAAGAGATAAGAAGAGTTAATAGTGAAAATTCTGGAGTTCCGAAGCCGATTTCACCCCTGATTTGGCTTTTCTAGCTTCTAGAGTTTTCTCTAACGTTGCTCTAATCAATGAGAGCTTTCTTTCTATGGTTTTGGATTCTTGATCAGAGGTGTTTGGAGCCTTCTGCCTAAGGGAGGTGCTGCCAAAATTAAGAACTGGTTGCAGAATCGGGCTCAGGTAAGTGCAAGCTTCGATTTGAGCCGAATATTATGATGTTTGAGTAATTGTTCATGGAGTTCTGTGATTGCCCTGATTTTTGAACACCATGAAAAATGAAGTTTAATGGTCTTGTAATCATGAGAAATGGGTTAAAGAAGGTTTAATGACGTTAGATTATAAGTCTTGAAGTTAAATTTGCAAAACTGTTAATTGCTGGATTGAAATTTCTAGGAGGCAGTCTATTTGTGGTGAAGTTTTGATTGGTTAAACCTTTCAAATCCAAATGTTATGAAACTTTTCAAAATTAAAGTAGACATCATAAGCTTTAATTTGATAGGTATTATAAAGCAATTTGGACCAGTGGATTGAAAGTTATGGATTTTTGAAGTTGTGCCCTATTTTTGGACTTGATTCTGGAATAGTGTTGGTCTTTATAGAATTTTGTATTTTTGTGGTTGTAGATGGTGGATTTTTCTTGTATAGAGGACTTAAAGAGCTTTTCACATAACTTTGAACCATCCTATTTCGATTTTTGTAGATTTAGTTTTGATTTTTGGAAGTTGAGCCAAGAACAGAGGATTTCTTGGCCGCGGCCAAGCCTCTATTTCAACATTTCACATTTTCTGAATGGTGTTGGTTGGTCTAGCCTTTCCTAACCCTATAGGCACTTGTTTGGACTTCTAATGGCTACCTAAGTGGTTTAAAAGTTAACCAACATGATGTGTTTAGCCTTCCTAACTTCTTGAACATTGTTATACACTTCCAATGACTTGCTATCATTACTCTAATTATGTGATTGGGTATCTAGGGCCATGAGAGGTCAAAGAAGAGGAAATGGAAGAATTTCCAAAAAGCTACAATGGTTGGAAGAAAAGGGAACCAAAGAAGGATATAAAGCCATAAGGTAGGGAACTTTCCTAACTTGAATAACTTGTTATGTGTGCTTGTGCATTGATGTGTTAATTGCTTTGACGAATTGTATGAAGCATATGTGAATAAGTGAAGCCCTGTTTTAATTATACTATGGCCATTAGTGTAATGTGTTGAACATTGAGTATGCATATATGTCATTATGTTGGTATGAATTTATGTAAGCAAGCATGTCATGCACAAATCATTTCTTATTTGTATTTGTTAGTATTGTTCACTACTGGGATTTTCTTGAATCTCACTCCCCCTACCCCAACCATATAGGTATATGAACACGACAGAGGAGTGCATGAAGATATGCAAGAAAGAAGGGCGATGACGAGTTGAAGAATTTTATGTGATAGTTTGTCATGTATAAATTATTGCATATTTTTATTGTTGTATAAACATGCCATGAATAATGAATGTTTGTAATCAAGGCTAATTGAATGAGTTAAGAATGAGCAGAGAAATGAGCAGTGAATCACTCTGATTGAATTAAATAAAGATAAGAATCGATGAGTAATACTGAAGTTGTGAATTGCTAAAAGACACTTCCGCAAAATTTTGAAATATTCAGAAAAATCCATTCAACTACAAGTTCGAATCCTGTCTTGAGATTGGGAATTTAAAACGATTTTATGAAAGTTGTTCGGACTTATTGTGTACAAGCTCATTCGACTGATTACGAGAATAAGGTGTTACACTGAGGGATAGGTAATTATTGACACAGATGGGGCTTTTTCCCTAAGGAACAGACATATTGCATGTGGCTAAGGGTGGAAACAGGCCAGGTGGCTTGGCATGTTTTCGACCTGATCAGGCCTGGCCTGTTAGAATAAAAGGCCAGGCCTAGGCCTATTTTAAAGCCTATTTTATTAAACAGGCCAGGCCTAGGCCTATCAGGCTGGCCTGTTAATATATTTAAAAAAAATTGGGCAGCTCCTCCCCAACGTCCCAACAGCCCAATTCCCTTTCTCAGACTCATCACTCATTCTCTTCCAAATCTCAATCTTGTTCTCTTGTCTCTCAAATCTCAATCTATCATTCTCGTCTCACTCCCACTGCTGTCTCACTCCCACTCCCACTCCCACTCCCATTCCGATCTCGCTCTATGATCCTCGTCTCACTCCGATCTCGCTCTCAGTCAACTCACATTGTGTCTTGACTCATCCTCGTCTACCCAGACTCTCAAAGGCCATCTAATTAGGTTGATTCTCCTACTCGGTTTAGCTTCACTTCAACGAGGTTCTCAGAGTTCTTCGACCCCTCACTTTGACCGGAACTCCTATTGTCAGCCAAATTTCAGAAACTTGAGTAATATTCATCTATTTGAATCGACGATGGCACAAAATTGTTTGAGTTTTGTTTGTGCCGATGAGAATCAGGTACTCACTGCTAAACACCCTATAAATGCAATGTACAGCTCGAAAATTTTCATTCAGCTTGTTGCAGAATTCAAAGTCATGACTCTTGGCAAAGATTTTTCATTCTTGCGAGTCTTGAAAACAATTTTGCTTCTTCAATTCGCGTCGCCACTCCGATTCACGTATTTGGATGTGGACTATTTTGACTATTTTGATTTTTTCCATGATCTATATATTTGATTCTATATCGTTTATGATTTTAGTTTAGGATCTGATTGCCAAAAAAATGTTCAGGATCTATTGTTCTTGATTAGCTATTTTTAAACTCTGTTCTTCTATTTTTGGGTTTGAATTAAATCTGCAGTGGCAGATCTCCAGCTCTAGGAAGTCTACTCTAGATCTTTCTTTTGTTTTTAAACTCTATTATTCTATTTTGGTTCTGCTGTTGCCATCGAATTTACGGCCAATCATCCAAAAGTTATATGTGCTAATGAAAAATTGTTAGATTAAAGTATGCCTAGGTCAATTTCTTGGAGTTCTTATTTTCAGGTGGAAAGGCTTGTTTTGATTGGTTAATGTGACTATGTATATGCATTTTTATATAAAAAAATACAGGCTTTTAACAGGCCTTTGGCCTCCTTAAACCATGCTAGGCCTATGAATAAGCCAGGCTCAGGCTGACAAAAAGACCTATGATAGGCTACACACCAGGCACAGGCCGATTTGCTACAATACAGGCCAGGCCTGTTGTCAACACCCGTTTCCATTTCGATATTCAAAGAGTAATAAATACTAGATTCCATAGGCATACAAAAAAGTACATATATACTAATAAAAGTATTTGTTTACAATCCAACATCGTCCATAGACAAAATACATAATACAACAATATTTCCCATAATCATAGGATTTTGCCAAAATATCTTAAGCATAAAATAACTATAACCGCCATCTTTAACCTTGCCTCGAGACATGTGTCAATCACTTCTTAGCATTTAAGCCTTTGCCTTTCATCCCATTGGCACCCACTGAGATGTTTGTTTAGAAAAAGGGGTGAGATTCCAAGGAATCAGAGTAAAAACATGCTATCGTTCATATAAAATGTGAAAAGTAAGTATGATATACGCCATATATGCATCCATTAATGAACAATATAAATACATCATCATCATGTATACATAAGTAGGGCCCAGCCCCACTAATATATATCGGTAGGATTCTCACTAACTCCCAATATAAGTGCACCTCTTGTAGTATCCTGAATTGTGATTAAGGACTAATAATTTCAAAGTGAAGTAATTAATGTTAATTAAACACTTATGAAGTAAATAATGTGAGTTGTGTGTAAAATGTGTTTGATGATGATGATATATGTGTCATGACAATCAGGGGTAAAATGGTAAATTTACCGACCAACTGGACTGTCACCAAAGAGAAAAATCATAGGTAACTTAAGATCAATGGCTAGAATTTTTTAAGCAAGAGGTGGAATCAAGTATGCATGGGTTATATGGATTCATGAAGGGAGACATGAGATCATGGCAAATGTCATCATAAGGACCCTTAGATCAAAGTCAAAATTTCAAACTCATCTTCTCTTCCCTCTCTCCTCTAAGTCGGCTCTGTGTGTGTGTGGAGAAGAATGATCCTCATGCATTCACCATCATTTCTCACCTTCTCTCTCCTCCTTCCATTTTCGCTGAAGTTTAAGCAAGAAAGAGAAAGAGAAAAGCTTGATTTTGAGTAGGTAATTGTCTCCCTATGCTTGAAGCCTCTTCATTAAATTTGTTCAAGAGGTTGAGAGCTTCTTTTCTATGTTTTCAAAATTTTGAAAAGTGGTGATTTGATGTTTTCACAAACTTGAAAGTTGGGGAAACAGAGATTTGATCTTACCAAGTTGAAGAGGTGAGAATTTGATGCATTTTAGTATATTTATGGTGATTTTTGGTTGAGCCTTGTAAATTCTAGAATTTTTGCCCTGATTTCATGAGAATTGAATAATGAAAGAGTTTAGAATGGTATGGTGTAGAAAATGATGTTAGGATGTGTTATAATGTCATTAAGTTTGATTTAAAGTTGAATGAGGAAGTTTGGCAAGTTGTGGTTGAGTGATCTTGTGATCTATAGTTGAGAATGTGTTGATTGAGTGGGAATTGGGTTGTTTTATAGTTACCAAGGGGTTCCTTGTGTCAAAATGAGTGAGAATGAGCTTTAGTACAATTTTTAGGACCATTGGTAGTGAAATGGGTAAATCTGGGAACATATATCAGTTGCTACGATTTTTGGCTTCTGATGAATAATACTCGAGTACTGTGAGATATTTTCCCTTTTTCCCTTCGGTTTTGTTTGGATTCTCAGGAAAGCTCAAGAGTGCACTTTCATTCCCGCGAGTGATATAGGTCATCACTCGAGTGATCTTGGTTTCACTCAAGTAAGGGAGTAAGTTTAAGCTTTTGGGATTTATGGTTGCTCTCGAGTAGTCACTCGTTGTGTCTCACTTTTTGGTGCTTGAGTGCATTTGAGGTCATCACTCGAGTGCAGCTTCCTGTGCTCGAGTGAGGGTTTGAGACATATTGAGGTTTGCTCTCGGGCAAACACTTCCAGTATGGCACTTTTGGGGGCTCGAGTGAATATGGGGGTCATCACTCGAGTGAGGTCATCTCCACTCGAGTGAGTCGACCAAAACTCAGTGCTTTTACTTCCAAAAAGGAATTTTTGAGGTAGTTTCTCCTAACCCTTTAGGGATATGTTTAGGCCTGTAATAGCCACCTAAAGAGATTAAATGATAACCAACATAAAGTACTAAAAAATTGGAAAACTTGGAAAAGAGATTGATGGGTTGACCCTGATTTGGTTTATATGATTTGATATTTGTCGCCCTCGAGAGCCCATGGTGCCGAAGAACGTCAGGAAGGAACAAGGTAGTGACTTTTTCTCTTATAATGTGTGTGAAACATTGTATGTATATTTGTCATGCATTGAGAATACATTGTGAATACATTGTGATGCTTTGAGATCGCAGCAAAAGCTGACGCTTAGTGATACATTGTGGTACTTTGTGAATACATAGAGATCACAGCAAAAGCTGACGTATAGAGTTTACAACCATGAGTGCTGTCGTTTGTTGCGTGAGCTATGATACATTGTGATGTTGCTTAACATAATCATATATGCTATGTGTTTGTGCACTGTATGAGTGATTTGTTACTACTGGGATTCTCTTAAATCTCATTCTTTCCAATGACTAATATTTCAACAGAGCTAGTGGCACTAAAGAGAAGTGGTCAACCCGGAGTGATTAGGACCCCTCTGGGGTATATTTGATTTTGGGATGTTGGTTATCTACTTTTGAACTTGGGATTACTGTATATTTTGAGATGTAAATATTACATTTGATTTTGGTTATGTAATCCCCTAGTGGAGACTTATAAACCCTAAGATTATATATGTATAGAACCTGGGAGTTGTCGAGGATTTGGTTATACACTTTGATATGTGTGAATGTAAATTAACTGCACAGGTAATTATATTCGAGTTTTGAAATTGAGACCAGGATAGGGAAGAATTTTTAAAAAAATTTGTGAAAACCCTACTGTAAAGTAGGAAGTTGAAATGAGTTTTAAATTATCTGATAGTCTCTAATTCAATTTAATTATACGATATCGAATCATAATTACACTAATCAAGGCAGAGGGTTACACCTCTGGCACTAACTGCCCCTCTCTAGGCAAAACATGTTGATTAATAAAGCATATTTACAAATAATGGCATTCACACAATCATATAACTATAACATGATATATGAAGGATAATGTCCCTACCTCAAAGTTCTTTTAACCCCTTTTTAGTGTGCCTCGTAAAACGTGTCGCTTTCGGCTTCCAACTCGATCCTAAAATATTAAATGTACAAGAAATAGGTCATAACCTATCCAAGTATCATTTTAGACACTTCCATAGTGTTTCTTGTGGTTATATTAATCTATGGTGAAAATTTACCAAAATGCCCCTGGGACCTCAGCCCGACCCTGCTGCACCCTGCCCAACAGCACGTTTTCTCAAAATTCTGACTAGGGCTATCCTAAAATATTTTCACTCAATGAATCCATTTTCAGGCTTGAAATTACCAAATGTAGTGTCAAATTACGAAATTACCCTTGACAACCCCGTTTTAGGGTTTTAGGGGCATTTTCGTAATTATGCTTTTTCGAGCTTTTCCGAAAAAGTGACCAACTGTAACCCCACCTATTCTTGCCTCCCAAATCCAATGGAACCATCAAATCATTTAAATTCCAACTCCATCCCCCAGATCTGGTCTTGGCTGAAGCATATGCCAAGAAGAGGGAAAATTTGCAACTTTGTGATTTAACCTCTAAAACTTATGCCTTTCCACTTCTAATCTATTACTAAGCCATTTAAACCCATACTAACCATGATTTAAAGAAATTAGGGCAGCATAACCCCTTAGGATTAGGACTTTTCAAATTTACAAATTTAACCAAAAGTCACCAAATCCAACCACAAACCTCAACAACAACATCATACTAGTATAGATCCAAGGTTTGTGAAGTTACCTCTTGAGTTCTTGAGTCCTCTCTCTCTCCTTGAGCTCAAGATGTGTCTTCAAAACCATTGATTTCATAGAGAAGAAGAGTTTATAGAAGGTTTTCATACAAGATCACAAGAAAAATGTTTAAGAACCAACACTTACCTTAAGCTGCATCTTCTTCCTTCTCTCTAGATCTCAAGATCATCAAGCTCTCTCTCTCTCTCTCTCTCTCTCTCTCATCTTCTCTCTTCTTGGCCGAAACAAGCAAGGGAAAGAGGAAGGAAGAGTGTTTTCAAATATCTTCCATTTCCCTTTATTACTTTATTTCCAAGATTGCATCTTATGTTGACACTTATCATTAGCCTTCTCTCTTCCCAATTGGTGTCATAAGGCTTCAATTAGCCTTGAACTAATCTTCCTCCTCTTTTGGTTAGCTCAAAACCCCCCCTTATGTCTTCACTAACCAAATGGCTTCTTCCAACTAATCCAACCATGTACTAAATTGCTATACCTTAGTCATGATTACTTTGTAAAAGTAATATTATTTTAACTCAATTAGACATGTGCTCATCTATATCAATTATAAACTAATCCCTTTACCATAGGATAATGACACTTGGCATGTTTAATTCCAAAAGTCATTTTGCCCTCCCATTTTCTTATGCTAGGCGAAATTTTATAAGAAAAGAGAAATATAAATTGTTTCAATACTTCCATAATTCAATTAAAGGAATCATGCCCAAGTCCTACCAATTTCACAACTCTTGATTTATTTCCCCAAGAATATTCAATATATATATATATATATATATTCTCCTTTTATTTTCCTTGATTAATTGAAATCAACTTTAATTAATTGGAAAACACTTAATCTTGTGCTACATTGGCAAAGTTTCAATTTTACCATTACCATTGTAATCTAATTTCCTTCCTTGAATTAATTTGCTCATTTTCTCATGAATTTTCACCATTTTATTGAATTTCTCAAATAATTACAATATATTTTATGAATATAAAATTTGGAGTGTTACCCCTGTTAAGGCCAAAGCCTGGCCTGGCCTGACCTATTTCCACCCCTACGTGTGGCGGCATAATAAAGGATTGACAAGGAAATGTATTGGAGGGATTTACATTAAGGCTTAATACAGGCGACGCTCATACTACAGAAATTTGGGGTTGTTTTATAGGTGTGAAGAGAGCATGGAATGGGGGATTCAAGGACGTGCTGTTGAGATGCGATACATGAGGTAATCAACCTAATTCAAAATGACATCCTTGATTTGCATGAGGAACGGTAGCTGCTTACAGAAGTTAAAGGAATACAGGAGAAGCTAGAAGGTGGAGATCCAATATATTCCCAGAGATGATAACTGCATGGCTGACTCTCTAGCCAAGTGAGCATTGGATGCTTCCCAAGAATTGCACATTTTGAGACCTGAGGATGTAATGCCCCAAATTTTAATTAAGGGCTAATGATGATTATTGAGGATAATCATTGAATTAAAGTGGAATAATTATGTGTTTTGTGGCAATATTAATTAATATGTCGTTATTAGAGGAAATTGAAAGAATGAAATTGTTGGGCCATTAGTTAGTGATTAATAAAGGAATTAATTACTAGCTAAGAGAAAAAAATGAGATATATGATTAAATGGCTAATGGAAGGATTATAATGGCTAATTGGTTACTTATTTTGTGAGAGCAAATAGAAGTGAGACATGTAGCAAAAATGGGTATGATGAGAGAGTAAGAAAAGTCAAAAGAGGGAGTATTTTATCATTTCTCTCTCCTCTCTTTCCCTCTTTTTTGGCTGGACATGGAGGGAGTAGTATCATCATCACTTCATCTCACTCTTCTTTCTCTCATTCTCTTTCTCTCTCTCTCTCTCTCTTCAGTCATTGAAGAAGGAGAAAAGAAGAAGAAAAGCTTGTGATTTGGGTAAGCTAATGGCTTTCATTGCTTAAACTCTCTTCTCGAATGTTGTTCCTAGAGTTGATAGCTTCATTTTGGTGGTTGTAGTTTCTCCACTGGTGGTGATCGGAGGAACCACAAAAATCTGGTAGTTGGAGAATCAAGAAGTGTCTTTGGAAAAGTTGAAGAGGTAGGTGAAATCAATCCTTCTATCTATGTTTTATGCCAAATGATTAAGATTGGAATTTCTGGAAATTATGGCCTATTTTCGTTGAAATAGGGTCATTGGTAGTTTGGCATGTTATTGGTATAGAAATAGGTGTTTGGTATGAGTTTTGGATAGATAGATTGATTTGTGATTGGAATGATTGAATTTAATGATTTTGGAATTTTGATGTTTATATTACCCAAAGCCAAAGCATGATAATGGAATGGGATTTTGATCATTTTGATGGTTTTATTGGATTCCTTGAGTGATTTTGTGTGGGGATAGCTTTGGTTGAAG
Source organism: Inga oerstediana (assembly GCA_963210345.1). NCBI lineage: Eukaryota > Viridiplantae > Streptophyta > Magnoliopsida > Fabales > Fabaceae > Inga > Inga oerstediana. Next base: position 28,132,996 of record OY723410.1, on the reverse strand, counting down.
TTTTGGGTCCCTTTGAATCAATTAGGCAAGTATTGGGAGGTATGGTAAGTTTTTCTGCGTTTTCTGATTTCTGATAAGATCACTCGAGTGATCTGGGGTTCACTCGAGTGTGGGATGAATATCACTCAGGTGAGGTTGAGTATCACTCGAGTGCTGCGTGTATATTCTATTTCTCTTCAGCTTTCTGTTGTGCTTCCGTAATTAAAATCCAAAAGTGTGTCTTGACACTCGCGAGTGTCAAGCCATCACTCGAGTGCTGTTGTCCATGCTCGAGTGATGTTCCCTTCTGAAAGTTTCTTGTACTCTCGGGTGAGCACTTCCTGGACCTCACTTTGGGGTACTCAAGTTAGCATTAGGCTTCCACTTTAGTGATTGTGTTTGTGCTCGAGTGCAGCGAGCAACTCTGGGTTCTGTTGTTTCTTTGTGCTCTCGGGTATTCACTTGCAGTTGTTCACTCTCTAGTGCCCAAGTGTAGACTATAGCATCACTCGAGTGAGGTCTTCTTCACTCGAGTCTTCGTACAATATCACTCAAGTGAGGCCATCTTCACTCAAGTGTCCCAGTGAAAAATATCAATGTTGAGCTTTCAAAAAGGGGATCTTTGGGGATAATCTTCCAACTCTTTAGAGTAATTGATAGAGGCATTCATGGGTATTAAAAGAGTAGTGATGATAACCAACGACAAGTGTTATTTAAGTAAGAATTTGGAATAGTGAATAATCCTATGTCCTTGATTTGGTTATTAGGTTGAGTATTCGCCTTATCATGGTTCGATATCCGCTCAGATCATGAGTAACTGATGCTAGAGCATACATGGAAAGAATAAGTGTAGGGAACTTACCTCTCCTGTATGTATGTGATAATTGTGTTGGTGTATTGATGCATGTTATTGCTTTGCCTGATTATGTGAAACATAAATGAGTGATTAAAGCTCTGTTTCAACTTATGCTATGGCCATGAGTATACTGTTTGAACATTGAGCATGCTGATATGTCATTGTGTGAACATGAATTATGTATTGCAAGTATGTCATGCATTAAACACTTATCTTGCATGCATATTGATATTGTTTTCCTACTGAGATTCCCCAGAATCTCACCCTCCCCTACCAACAGTGTAGATAGGGCAAGTGGATCAAGATGGAACAAGCAACTAAGGGCGGTTAGGTCTCCTTATGGGCAAGTGAATTGATAGTTGGATATCATTATAAGTTGGTATAACTGTATATGTTAGACGTATATGCTCAGAAGATAGATTGGAATGAGTATTGTGTAATCCCCATTTGAGATATTGTAAAGGGCGTATGTGCCCTATGAATCTTAATGAAGGTATGAACCTAAGATTTCCGGGATTATTATTGTGCACTCTGATATATTATAAATGTGATGTATCTTCTGTTAGAACCGGCTATCACCCAAGAGGGGGGTGAATTGGGTGTTTAATAAAAACTTAAAAACTTTAGAAATCTTTTCGTATCTTAACAAAAGTGGTAAGTATGAAGGTTTAAAAATCAACAGTTAGATTAAATAATATATGCTAGAAATATAAGAGCTTAGGGAAGAGAATATGCAAACTGTGATTTATCCTGGTTCGGTCCAATCTGTGATGGCCTACGTCCAGTCCCCAGGCTCCTCCTGAGATTTTCAAATCCACTATCTTCTTGTTTAATCCGGGCACAAGAAAAGCCTTTACAATCCCATAAGTTTAGCCGGGTACTTGTGAAACCTTTTACAAATCTCTCACTGAGATACTCCCCTTTACGGCAAGTTTTACGAGCAGAACAATCCCGAAGATCTTCCTCTCCTGCTTACTCATGCAAGTCTTACGAGCAGCAACATTCTCTCCTGCTTACACCCCTATAAGTCTTATGAGCAGCAACGTTCTCTACTGCTTGCACCTTGTAAGTCTTACGAGCATAATGTCTTACTGGCAATTCTCTCTACAGCTTTTCCCGTAAGGAAATCAACCTTCTCAAGGTCCCTCTACCTTGAGATCAACTCAGAAATATATTTGAAGGTGTTTATAGACTTTCTCACAGAGTGGGTATAATACTCACTGAAGTACAATACAAATAATTACTCTCTCAATGATAAGTAATATTGAAACCGCAGAACAGAGAGTGTTTGGGTAGAAGCAGAGGATTCACATTTCTATCATTTTTCTCGTAGTTGCTCGCTGTCTCTGTTTTCCATCGACGTTGAATGCTCTCTCATTTATAGTTGATGAAGATGATGACCGTTGTGAGCATTCGTCCGTTGGAGTCATTTTGACCGTTGAGCATATTTAAAAAATGAGCTACTGTCCGTTGCAGAGCAGAGCATCCCGTTGAAGAGTGGAATGCTTCATTATGAGCTGTATGTTACATTGTGGAGCGGGATGAATACGTTTAAGTTTCCAGACAATCTCTCATGGTGGGTCAGTTGCTTGTCGTGGTAGGTAGCCGCCATTCGGTGTGTAATGATGAAGTTCACCGTAGTTGACTTTTATTTGAATCTGCAATCCGAACGTTTAATATCCTGTTTCACACTTGAAATATGTTACTTATCATTTAGAAACAATAACAAGTAGAACACAATGATTCAATAACATGTAACCATATTTGGATTGTTCGTTGAGTGATGATATTTGCCGTACGTGACCTCCGTTCTTGAAGATGCAATCCAAATATTTAATCTCCTGTTTTACACTTGAAATATATGTTAGTTAATGTTTAGGAACAATAACAAGTGAAAACATAATGATTGTATAACATTTAACCATGTTTGTGATGATTGCTGTGAGGCTCTGAGCTTCTACGTTGCTTCTGTCAGGACCTCACTCAAGTGCAAAGAAGCCTCACTCAAGTGCATGTATAATTTCACGTTCTGACTTCCTCTCGGGAAAGTGCTTTCTACTCTTCACTCGCATTTGCTCGAGTGAATTCTAGACATCACTCGAGCACAACCAGTCATGCTCGACTGCTCCTCTTGTTTTCATGTACATGCTTCTTCTCGGGTTAACACTCTCATGTCAAAACTTGCATGTGCTCGAGTGAGAATTAGTCTAATGCTTGAGCATGGATCCTAGTGCTCGAGTGTTGCAAATTTCTTCACGTTTCAGCTGCTTCTGGACATCACTCGCACAACTTTTTCAAAGAGTGCGTTTTTGCACTCGCGGGTGATGTGGGGCCACTTTAGAAAAAAATTGTTTATTTGATTCTAATGATGTATCATAAGAAAGCTCTTGTCATATGCATTCCAATGTAAAAAGAATCAGCTCCAAACTCATTGTATTCTGCAAGTTATGATCGAAGGAGTGTCTATTCCGCTAGACTGCACAAGCATCAACTTCTAGAAGGCATAGCTCCTAGAATATACGTTCAAATTAGGAAAATTACCTATCCATAGAAAGCTCTTTGAGTCTAGTTTCATTTGGCACTAGTCTTGTCTCAATCCGATGTGTAGTTTGTGAGTTATGTGTAAAATACCGAACCTGTCTTGAAAAGTGACGGTGATTTCAGTTTCATTTTCCATGAATCATATCTCCTTCATTTGAGCTTCTTTAAATATGATCTTGGTGCAAATTTTACGTGTTTTGAGTCCTATTTCATATGCCACTGGTTTCGGGTCAATCCGACGTGTGGTTTGAGAGATATGACCAAAATACCGAACCTCTATCAGGCTGAATGTAAAACAGAGTAGAACAGAGTGTTCATCCCGTGCTCGAGTGAGTTCATCCGTGCTCGAGTGAGTTCATCCCGTGCTCGAGTGAGTTCATCCCGTGCTCGAGTATTAAGCTCTGTGCTCGAGTATAACTCCCCTAGAAGTGCCATAACTCACATATAAGTCATCTTAGCTTTGTATTAACCTATTCCAACCATCATTTGATCATAGAAACCTCCGGTATCATCATAGAAACCTCCGTTATCACTTCTAACAACTTGAATCTTGATATTCTTGATAGATCTTCCAAGTTCTTCATTCTTCAATATCTTTCTTTTTGATTTTCCTCTTGATAATCATTCTTCATAATCCGAGTAATCATCTCCTTGACTATCTTCAATTTCTTTCTTCTTTTTCCTCTTGTTCATTTTCATTAATTCAATCTTCTTCATTCTTTGCTTGACTAATCTACAAAATATGTAACATTAAATATAGTAGTTAGTCAAAGAAATACATTATATAAACTTTTTTCTCTTGTCATTTCACATCTATATTTGACATCATCAAAACTAATCATATCTAACATCTTCGTGTAGTAATTATATTCGGAATGTGAATGTGAGACCAGGTTATAAATGATTTTGAAATGTATTTATGAAAACCCCGTCTGGTAGATGGGTTTGTAAATGTTATTTGATTGTTATTGGTCTCTATTTCACTTTAATCGCATAATTTGAATATAATTACATAAGGGAGTTACAGAGGACACCCTTCTTCTTGGGCATATGGACGACTTAGGATAATAGTGTTAGCTCTCTATGTTTTTTTGGGAGAATTACACTCAGGTCCCAAAGAAGGAGGAAAATGAAGAAATGTTCCCTTGAAATTGCTAAATTAAAAAAATGATACCATGAAGTTGTTAATACAGGTTCCTGGAGTTGTTAATGACCTACTCTTGAAGTTGTTAATGGGACTAGTTTTTCATTTTACAATTTCAAGGGATCATTTCTTCATTTTTCTTCTTCTTTGGGATCTGAGTGTAATTCTCCCTTATATTTTTGTTGTTCTTTGTTTTTTGTTTTCTTGTGTTCTGTTAGAGCCGGGAATACGAGCCAGCCCTTCACTAGCTTGGGACTAAATGGATCGGCTCGTTTATGCCCGCTTCCTAAAAAAACCCCTAATTTTTAAAGCATGCGGCGCTTCACGGACTCGGGCTTAAACGGGTTTGAACTCATTTTAATTAAAAAAAATACTTTTCAAATTTTATTTATTTATTTATTATTTAACCTTAAATTGAGATACATTATTTTTAAAACTCATAAATTTTTAGTTAAAATAATCATTTAAAGTCCAAATTAGCCTCTTTTTTAAAGTTGAAATGAATAAACCATTGAAGAAAATAAAATAAATCAAACCATTTAATAAGTTTTTACCAGTTATTAATACTTTATTAGGTATTTATGTGTCTCTCATATTGATAATTTGATATAATGATATTATATATATTAATTTATTTTTAAAAAATATTAAACGGGTCTAAAAGGGCCAGCCTTACAAGGCTGCAGGGCTGGCCCTCCAGGGCTTGCGGCCCTACAGAGCCAGCCCTTTTAGGTCCGCTTCCTGTTTTAGCCTCTAAATCATAAACCCGGCCCTTGAAGGGTTTGGACCTAAACGGACCGGCCCGACGAGCTCGATCCGAATTCCCGGCTCTATGTTGTGTTAGTGTTTTAAATCCCAGCGTATGAAAAAAAACGGGTCAAATTATAGGAACTCGCGTCTTAATTTTTTTTTCATTTATTTATTATCAAATATATAAATGAATAAAGCATAAAATTTGAAGAAGAAAAAAAGATACTACAATGTTAAAAAAATAGATGTTCTCGGAAGAAATATACATAATCTAACACATTATTTTTTATTTTTTTGCCCTTAAAAATGTTTCAAAAGAAACTTCTAGAAAAGTTATTTCTTTTGTTATATGCGGTTATATTATTTTTAGAGGACTAATAGAAACCTAATTTATTATTCATCAATAAATGTGCTGAATAAATACACATTAATATTATATATATATATATATATATATATCATCTGTATCCTACAATTTTAAATTTGTTTATATAAACTACTGGCTTCGAACCTTAATGTAAGAGATAATTGTAGAGTTGGTCTTGACCCTAAATGTAATATTTATTTATTATATTTGTCAATCTTTTTCATAATTCACCCCTATTGATGCTCTCTTAATAATAATCAAGTAAGAGATGGATGAAGAAAATTAAGGAAGATTATTATGGAATTTTAAGAAAAAAACATGTAATATTAATTAATCTAACTAATTTTTTTAATGTAATCAAATTAGATAAATATATCTATATTAAGGACAAGAGGGAGTATGATATTGGGTATTTGGGTTATGCTTGTATCTATTCATTATGCCTGATCATTGATCTTTTGTTTCTTAAAAATAATAATTCCGTTAATTAAAAAAAGAATCATCCACACTACCTTCAAAATTAGATAAGTTATTCAAGCATATAAATAAAATATTGAAATATAAAATTAGATAAATAATTGTTCTTGATGGGTTTTATTCTGTTAATAAAATAAAAAATACTCCTCCAGTCCTTAATAAAAGACATATTTATTTAATTTTATTAGATTAAGGAAGTTGATTAAGTTAGTTAATATGACGTGTATTTTCTAAGACACCCAAGACACCTTCCTTAATTCCTTCATTCTCTCGCTTCTTTGACTATTGTTAAGAGAGCATCAAAATGGACAAATTAGGAAAAGATCAACAAATATAAAAATTTTGTCTTATATTTAGGATTAATATCATCTCTTCAAATATATCTTATATCAGGGGTTAAAGGGAGCATTTAATAGCAAGATGGCTTATTTTCAGGAATCCAAATTTTACGAAAAAAGTATTATTGCCAATTTTCAGCTCAATCTTTTTGCCTTGGAATAAGAATCATATTTCATATATATTCTTTTTGTCTTGATATGGTACAAGCTCTCATTTCAAATTTTCTTCAAAGTATATGACCCACAGTATACTTTTCTATACATAAAAAGTTATATTAAGTTGTGTATGATTTAACCATAATATCGGTTAAACTTTAATATAGTCTAACTTAATATATGTTCAAGATATAGAAGCCCAAGCTCTTTCAATTAATTCAAATACATTTATGTTAAGTAAATTTTTAACATTCCAATTTTTACTTATAGTAATTAATTACTATTACGAGATAATTTATTAAGTAATTTAAGGTTTAAAGAAGATCTAGAAGCATATTAAGAAAATGGTGGAATATTAGAATATGATTAAAAATTTAAGCTAGTATATATTTACTAAGGATGGGTTGAATTTAATGAAATTGTAATTACTATTTATATATTATTAAAATGTTATTGGAATGAAATACACAAATATAGCTTAATTATGGATTTTTGGAGAATCTTGGCAAGTAGTGGTTTTTTTAGGAGGAGGATTTAGAGATTTCTTGATGTCAAAATATGAGTTTGAGGGTGTTAAGAGTCTTGTCTTTATTATATAAAATAAAAGAAATTAAAAGAAAAAAGTTAAGGAAAAAAAGAAAGAAAGGAAGAGGCATCTGAAAAGGAAAAAAAAAAGGTTAAGGTACAAATTTACCAACGAAGTTTTGTCCGAGTAGCGTCTAGCACAAATATCTTTTTAGAAGGGGCAAAAATATCAATGAACAATTAAAAAGGGGCATCCACCACAAAAACCGTTAATCTGTACTAACGGCGTTAAATTATAAGAGAAGAAAACCCTTAACGACATTAGTATGGATTTAACAGTTTTTGTGGTGGATGCCCATTTTTAATGGTTCATTGATATTTTTGTCCCTTATTAATTGTTCATTGACATTTTTGCCCATTCTCAAAGATATTTATGCCAGACGCTCTTCGGATAAAACTTTATTAGTAAATTTGCACCTTAACAAAAAAAAAAAGACGGTAATAAATATATATATTTGTGTGTGTAGTAAAACTACAAAATAATAAAATAATAATAGAATAATAATATAAAAACTATTGTGCCCACACCATGTTTTCATAATTAGAGGTAGGAAAATGGGTCAACCCGTTTAGACTCGACTCTTTTAAAAAGGCTCCTATTTTAAAACTTGGCATATCTATTCATGGGCTCGGGCCATCCCAATGAGCTTTAAGCCAGTTTAACAAAAAAAATAATCATTTTCTTAAAGAAATTAAGTTAAAATAATAAAATTTTTTATTTAAAACAAATTTTTAAAAGTATTAAATGTTTTATCTTTTTTGATAAATAAAATAAGTAACCATTTGCCTTAAAAAAATTCTTCATAAGATAGAGACTCTATTTTCTTATTTTTCAATGTGTATTATTAATTTCATTTTTTGATATAATTTGCATTATATTCGAATCTCTTCAAATATAATTAAAAAATTATTCTCTTTATTTACCTTAGATCAATAAAAAAATGATTCTTTCAATATTTCATAAGGAAAATTTTCTTTGGGGAAATTTTAACAACCAAATGAAAAATTCTTAAAAACTGAGTAATTTGTTTTTTTAAAAAAAACAATTATAAAATTTTTAACTAACTATAATGCCATCAATAAGTTACTCTTTGCTTTTTAATAAGAATATAATCAATTGTTTCCTTTAAAACGTTCAAATAGCAACACTATATGATTTGAAAAATATTTCCAATTTTAAAAAATCATTTTTCCAAAGCAAAACTTAACTTATAGTTATTTAATAAAATTTTAAAAAAATTGGCGGGCTTGAACAAGCCGGCTCGTGGCCCTGCAGTGCCGGCCGGTTTAAGCTTATGGCCTTACTAGGTTGGCCCATTTAAACTCAACTATTTCTATAAGTTCTAAATAATAAATCTTGACCCTTAAAGGGCTTGGGCTTAAATGGACTAGCCCGATGAGCTTAGTTTGATTTCTCAGCTCTATTTTATAATATGATTAATGAGCAAATTTATCAACGAATTTTTGTCTGAGAACCGTTAGTATAGATTTAACGGTTTTTGTGCTGAATGCCCCCTTTTTAATTGTTCATTGGTATATTTATATTTTCTAAAACATATTTATGCCAAACACTTCTCAAACAAAATTTCACTAATAAATTTCCTGCTTAACACTTTATAATATCCCCTCCTATCCTCTCGCAACATCACTTCGTCTCCTCGGTCTTCTTCTTTTCCAGCGCTGAGAGTGAGCGAGAGATCTCCATTGTTGGAAGTTCAGGATACTCTTGAGATTCATTTCATCTTCATAAAATCTCCCAATTTCAATACACATTTTAGAAATATTTTTCTACTCAATCAAAATTTTCTAAAAGTACAAATTTTGATGGGAACAAAACAAGTTTGAAGTTTAAGACTTGAAACAAGTGTTCAGTTTCAACAAATGGGAACCATAGGCTTATAGATGTAAATAAATATTGACATTTAATAATTTTAGAATTTTTATATTGCATTATTTGATAGATTTAGATATAGGGTTTGACTGATTAAATTTGACTTTAATGATTTAGTTATGTTTATTGGAGCTATAATTGATGTTTAATTAGTTTAAAACGTTGTTAAAACTTGTAAAATGCGATTAACTATTTTAGTATAGAGATTGATAATTTGAGTTCTCAAATTTCTCAAGTTATAATTTGAGTATAAAAATTAACAACTATCTCTATTAGACGTCGTTGACAACTTAAATATTGATAATTAACAACTTGAGTATAGAGATTGATAACTTAAGCTCCTCAATTATCAATCTCTAAATCCAAGTTGCTAATTGTTTTATTCAAGTTGTCATTATCTATATTCAATTTGTTAACGACACCAAAATAAAATAAAATAGTTGTTAATTGTTATATTTAAGTTGTCATTATCTATATTTAAGTTGTCAATGACTCTTGATAGGGGTGTTGATTACTTGAGTATGGGTAATGACAACTTCATAATACTTTTTTTGATCCTAAATATAAGATATAATTGATTTTTTTAGAAATTAAAGAAGTTAAATAAATTACTTAATCATATCATATTTTGTGTATCATTAGGTTATATATAAGTTTATAAGTTAGACAAAATAGTTTAGAAAAAAAAATATAAATATAAATATTTAAAAATAATTTAATTAACTTTTTAATATCTCTAAGAAATATCAACTCATTCTTATTTTACATTTAAGACATGAGGGAGTAGCAATTAGCAAAATACAGACAACAACCCAAAACACAAACCAAAATGCAGCGGCAACCATAAATCAAATTCCATCGGTGAAGGTGATGGAAGGGAAAAATACAGAAGGCGATGAATCCAGACTGACATTTGGGTCTGTTACAACATTTACACTCGCAGGTAACAATCAAACCGGATATCGCGCCGTGAATCCCGTCAATTTCAATATGCCAATTCAACAAAAGAAAAATATGTGATATATCAGAAATAAACATCAATGCTGATAATTCCCCAAAAACTTCACGGGAATTGATTCCCGTTTATAGGACCAACTAAAAATCCTGATGGCCACAGTTAACAGTATATGCAAGGCTACCTCGCATAAGTGTAAGTTACCACTCCATAGGAGTCCAACGGTGCCGCTCACAGGATTCACTGTTTGCCCGCACGCTTCATGCAGCAGAGACTGAAACAAGGCTAAGCAGAGAGTAAATATAGTAAAGGTGATGAATAAGAGATTTTGCCCATGGGTGCGACCGATATCGCGTCGTCGAACCCTTTTGGATCAGCGAAATGGATGAGGAGGTAGATCGCGCCGCCCATGGATTCGCCGTAAAGGAAACAAGGAAGGCCCTGAAAGTTCGGGCCTTGCGCCGCCCATGGAATCGCCATAGACGAAACAAGGAAGGCCCTGAAAGTTTGGGTCTTGTGCCGCCCATGGATCCGCCTGCGAGGTCCTTCAGCTTCTTCCGTCCGTTGCCTTCATCCTCTATTTGGTTTGACCATTGACGAGAGAGCGGAGGAGAAGGAGAATGTTTGTCAGGGAGCAAAAATCAAACCGAAATGGAAATTGAAGACTGAATTGAACCGAACCCATTTCGATTTTTTGGTTCGGTTTTTCCGGTGTTTGATGTATGTACGATTCTTTTTTTAAGCTTTTTTCAGTCTTTTGGTTCGATTCGGTTTTGTTAAAAAAAAAAATATATTCAGTTTTAACCAAAAAACTGAAAAATATAAAAAATACACCATATAATATTTTTTTCAAATTTTTTCTCTGATTTAATTTAGTTCCAATACTACATCGATCATGTATATTATTTATATTTTGTATCATTTTTCCTTAAATCTTATTAAAGCTATTCAATTTATAATTTGTATTAAGTTTTGCTTGTTGAAAATTCAGATATTCTAATTTAATTAGGAAGACAAAAAAATTTCGGTTTTATCTATAAAAACCGAAATCGAATTGAATTATTTTGGTTTGGTTATCTTCTCTTATTTGGTTTCAATTCAGTTTGAAAAATTCTTATATTTCAGTTTTTTGATGTTTTGGATTTTTACTGAATGGTCACCCCTAATGTTGGTGGTCATGCGGGTGACGAAAGATCGAAGGAGGAGGAGGTAATGGAAGGTGAGGTAGAAGATGAGACAGAAAGAGGATGAAAAGGATGAAGACAGAAAAATGGGAAGTGAGAGGTGAGAGGCATTTTAGTAAACATATCTAAACTTTAAAAACTCAAATTTCTCTACAATTACCTCTGTCATTTCCTCTTATGAAACAAATCTTTTAGTGTTTTTTTAATTCAAATAGTATTTATTTATCTATTTTTTTTATTTTAAAAGGTCTAACCAGCTTTAACTATATTCAATAATAAATACAAGTTACCAATAAATCCTTATACTAAGGATTGAAAGGAGTAATAATTTTGATGAAGACATGGAAAGGATCATTTGGAGAATTTATTATTTTTAATGGCATATTGTGATAATCAATAATTATTGTTAACACCTATTTCCATTTCGATAATCGAAAAGTAATATAGACGGAATTTCATAGGCATACAGAAAAGTACATTTATACTAATAAAAGTATTTGTTTACAATCTCAACGTCGTTCGTAAACAAAATACAAAATACAGTGGAAACTTCTATAATTACAGGATTCCCTAAAATTATCTTAAACATGAACTAATTATAACCACCGTCTTCAACCATGCCTTGAGACACGTGCAAGCCACTTCTCCATATCTGTACATTTGCCTTTTGTCCTACTAGCACTCGCTAAGATGTTTATTTTTAAAAAAGGGTGAGATTCCAAAGAATCTCAGTAGAAACATGCTATCGTTCATAGAAAATGCAAAAAGTAAATATAATATATGCCAAGGTATACACCAATAAATGAACAATATAAACACATCATCATTATGTATACATGCATAGGGCACAACCCCACTATCTACACCTGGTTGGACTGTCACCAACTCCCAGTGTAAGTGTACCTTTGGCACCAACTGCCCCTCTCTAGGCAAATCATGTTGAGTAATAAAGCGCATTTACAAACAATGACCTCCACATAAGCATACAACTATGACATGATGAATGAAGGATAATGTTCCTATCTCAAAGTCCTTTTAATCCATTTTTAGTGTGCCTCGTAAAACGTGACGCTTCCGACTTTCAACTCGGTCCTAAAATGTTAAATGTACAAGAAATAGGTTATAACCTATCCAAGTATCATTTTAGACTCTTCCATAGTGTTTCTTGTGATTATATTAGTCTATGGTGAAAATTTATCAAAATGTTTCGGGACCCCGGCCCGGTCTTGCAGTACCCGGCCCGATAGCATGTTTTCCCAAAATTTTGACTAGGGCTATCCTGACGTATTTTCATCTAAGGAATCCATTTCCAGGCTCGAAATTATCAAATTTAGTGTCAAATTACGAAAATACCTTTAAAAGCCCTGTTTTAGGGTTTTAGGGGTGTTTTCGTAATTATGCTTTTTTGATCTTTTCTGAAAAAGTGACCAACTGTAACCCCACCTATTTTTGCCTCCTGAATCCAATGGAACCATCAAAAATATGAAAATCCATTTCCTTACCTCATTTCTGGATAGATCAAAAACTTTAAAGAAAAGGAAACATAGTTTTTTGAAATTCAACTTTTAGATTTCTCTCCTTTTCACTCCAAATCACTTGTTTAACTCTTTAAACACTTATGGATTATGATTTAATGAAATTTAGGCAGTATAACCCCTTAGGGTTCATGCTTTCCAAGTTCATAAAACCAACCATGAAACTTGAAAAAATCAAGAAACATCAACAACAACCACAAGAGAGCAAGTTCATGAAGTTACTCTCTTACTTTCAATCTTGGCACCTTAACTCCTTCTCTTCCCTAGAGACTTGACTTGCTAAACACATGTAACATGAAGAAGATAACCTTAGAGGAAGTGTTATACAAAAATAGGAAGCCAAATTATTAAATCAACACTTACTTACCTTAGTTTTTTCTTTTGAACTTCCTCTTGCTCTTCCTTGCTTTGTTAACTCTCAAGCTCTCTTTTCTTTCTTTTTTTCCTATGACTTGGACGTGCCATGGCTATTGAAGGGAGTATGAAAGCATTATCAAATGTCTCTTGCTTCATTTATTATGTGCAATGACTTTTATACCCTTTTGTCCTTTCAATTTCTCCCTAACTATGACTTGAACTTGGCCATTATATTTGAATCATTTCTTCTCCTTTCCTCCTAGCCCATTACGCATAAAGGGTCCTTAAGGAACCAAATAGACTTTCATTGAAGTGGCTTCATCCTTTTTCTCAAGTCAATTGGTATAAGAGTTGGCTATCTAATTTTATGACATAAGTAAGGACTTATGACACAACAATTATCTCTATCGTTTTTCATGTAGTGTTGACACTTGATCTCATTGGATTTTGACACTTGCCTTCTCCTCCCTCATCCCTAAATTTCTAAAATAATAAAGAGAAAAAGGAAGATTAATTTATTTCTTCAATTTTTGCACAAATAGAAAATCTGGACAGAATTTTCACCATTCTTTAAAAATTCATAACTAATTTTGTAGACATCGTTTTGAAGTAATTCCAAAGGCTATGAAACCCTTATTGAGTCTAATTTTAAGAAAAAAATATGGAATTTAGCCAGTTGGAAGCATATTAATACCATATTTCATTTCTTTAACCGCAGCTCCAGAGACTTTTTAGATTTTCTGGATTAACTTCCAAAATTTATATCTTTTTGCATATAGCTTCAAATGATTTATATAACCTATCAAATCAAAGCTTGGGATGTCTGCTTTCACATTATAAAATTTCATAATTTTTTCTCATAATTTGATCTTCCAAAACCACATGACAAACTCATTGCCTCGTAGACGTTTTCACTGAAAATACTATTCACTTTTCACTTTCCAATATTTAATTCCTTTGGCCTTAAGTATTCATCATTTTATTGAATATATAAAGTAATCATAATATACTCTTGGTGAAAAAAATTTGGGGTGTTACAATTATAATTGCTTTTTAAGGTAAAACGCTCAATGCTTTATTTATTTTGTATAATTTCAAGTGCTCTAATTAAACTTGTAAATTTTTTACTGAAAGTGCTTTTTTTATTTATAACACAATTTTATAAACAAAGTTGTTAATTTGTTTTTGTTAGATCAAGCGTTTCACCCAAGAGGGGGGGTGAATTGGGTGATACTAGAATTTCTTTCGAAAATATAAAACTTTGACAAAAGAATTAAAACAGTAATGAGTAAGGAGAAATATCACCGAAGTGTATACCGGGAGTTATACTGGTTCGGTCACAGCCACTTTGACCTACGTCCAGTCCTCAGAGCTTCTCTGAGAATTTCACTATAGCTTCCAAGATTCAGTGGGTTCTTGGCACCTCAGTACAAGCAAGTTCCTTACACCTGGACACTCGCTCCCCCTTACAGGTTGTAATCCAATCCCAACTCAAGGTTCCACAACCTTAAGTTATCTCAATAACAAATATTGAGTTTGAATGAAATATCTCTCTTACAGAGTAAATGATAATCACTGAAGCATAGAAATACAATTTCAACGTGAAAACAGAGCAATGAACTTAATGATACGTTCGTATGTGTGCTTGGTTGTTCTTCTCTGTTTGGATGTTCCCATATATATAGATATGTTGGTGATGACCGTTGGAACATTTTCTTTCGTCCGTTGGTGAGTGCGCAGCCACTATTGACTTTTCAAGTTTTTGAAAAATATCCGTTGGCGGTGGTTGGCATTTGAACGTTTCTTTTGACTTTCATCTCTTGATATGATTTCTTCATTGTTTATCTGTAAATAGACTAAGAATACTAATACAATGAAAGGTTAATCATATAGAAAATAATATAATGTAAGTTTGAATGATTTCTAAATTTCTGGGTATGCTTACTCGAGTAGCTCCTCGAGTAACCCTTGAAGTTTACTCGAGTAGCTCCTCGAGTAACATCGAGAAATCTTTGTTAAATTGAAAGTCAATGAAGAGAAACAAGATTACTCGGGTAGTGCATGGAGTAAATTAAATTTCAGACCTTTGGAAATAGTTATTTACTCGGGTAGCTACTCCAGTAATGCTTTTGCAACTTCATAGATTACTGGGGTAACACCTCGAGTAATCCTTTAAAAAACTTTTGATTACTCGATGCTTTACTCCAGTAATGTTGGCAGGATTTCAAGGCCGAGAGCAATTACCTTGTTACTCGAGTAGGGACTCGAGTAATGCATTCATTTTTGCATAGGTTACTCGGGTACCACCTCGAGTAACTATGACTTTTGAGCATGACTTACCCGGGTAGTGACTTGAAGTTTACTTTGAAAATATTTGAGCATACTGGGGTACTTACTTTAGTATGTTACTCGGGTAGCTCCTCGAGTAACATTGGCAGTGGTACAAATTGCCGAGAGTTACATATTTTCAGAACAGAGTTACTCGAGTAGCTCCTCGAGTATCATGGGGAAACTTGAAGGCAACTGGAAGTTTTCACAGGGTTACTCGAGTAGCTCCTCGAGTAACATTAGCAGTGGTACAAAATGCCGAGAGGTCCACATTTTCAGAATCACAGGTACTCGAGTAGCTCCTCGAGTATCATTGGGAAAACTTGAAGGCAACTGGAAGTTTTCACTTGGTTACTCGAGTACCTCCTCGAGTAACATTAGCAGGCCGAGAGCAACTCCAAGTTTTTACCTGGTTACTCGAGTAGCGCCTCGAGTAATGGTGGCATGTTACTGCAAGTTGTCTCTTGATTACTTCAAGTTTTGTCTCATTACTCGAGTAGCTCCTCGAGTAATGCTTTAGAACATTTGCTTCTGATCAAGTTCCTCAGCATTTTCTCATGGCCAATCTTCATTACTTCCATGCTAACTTCAAGTAAAGCTTGTTCCTGTCATTACTTAGTTCAAGCTTGATTATTAATCATTTTCTTTTCAAACCATACTTTTGTTATCATCAAAACATGAGATCTAACAGTTTTCACTACTGTTTCTTCCAAGCCTCAATGCTTTGGTAAACCATCATATTTCCTTTCCAACAAGCATAGAATACAAAAACCAAGCAATAAAAGAGATTCAGCTATATATATTAGAATTATATATGATACTAGTATCATTTTTTTCAATTTCCTAATGCATTGAAGGTATTGTCATACGGTTGATGTCTTGTCTCTTTTTCTCTAACTCAATTTCTAATTTTTTTTATAATATTTTAAAAAGGTAAAAAATTTAAAAAGCATGTTACAATTAATGAAATAGCTTGTTAAAACTAATAAATCATCCTTTAAAATGCATATAAAATATTTTATTATATGTGAGTGAGGTAACAAAGCTTTGAGATTCAAATATTAAAACTAATAATTCTGATACGGATATTATAAAATAAAAAAGAAGAAATCTAAATAAAATAGCAAGGGTATATTTATCAACTTTTCATTAACTCCCCTCTCTTCCCCTCTTAAACCAAACACCCCTTAGAAGTATTGAATTGAATGTTGAGATAACTGATACCATGATATTAAAACTGTGCACAATTCTTGGTGGAAATGATATATTTAACTGATACCATGATATTAATTTTTTCCCTCTTTCTTTCATGTTGGACGAAAATTAGAGAGGAAGAGGAGAGAAAATTGTTTTGCACAATTCCATAATTCACACAATTGATTTTATATATAATCCCCCCTTAATTTCTCAATTCTTGATTTATTCCACTAAGAATAATCACACTATGTATTTTCTTTTATTTTCCTTGATTAATTAGAGTTAACTCAAATTAATTGGAAAATAATTAATCTTGGGCTAAATTGGCAAAATTATGATTTTGCTATCCCTTTGTAATTTAATTATTTTCCAATTAATTTGAGTTAACTCTAATTAATCAAGGAAAATAAAAGAAAATACATAGTGTGATTATTCTTGGTGGAATAAATCAAGAATTGAGAAATTAAAGGGGGATTATACATAAAATCAATTGTGTGAATTATGGAATTGTGCAAAACAATTTTCTCTCCTCTTCCTCTCTAATTTTCGTCCAACATGAAAGAAAGAGGGAAAAAATTAATTGATGCATGATCACATGTCATATGTAGAAGGAAATCATGACCAAGATTGAGTACACACAAAATGGAGTGGTGATGGAGTGCATGAGGATAGAAGCTTGAGTGAAGAAATAAGCAACATGATTACATGGTGGAGTGCACATTTTGACTTAGTTGGAGGAATGATGGAATAGTTGAAGAAGAGAGGGGATGGACGTTTTTTTAGGACCAAACAAGAAGCAATTGGTTCAAATTTAATAAGTAACTAATGGAATGATCATGAGGGGAGAGAAGATGGTGACATGTGTCACAACTTAGGCCCTTGATTAAATCAATGGTTAGGAAGGAAGAAGACTAAAATAATATAACACAAACTCCTTCCTCTTTCATGCACACTTCACGCACAAGTCATAGGAAATAGGAAGAGAGAGTGATTTTGTGAAGCTTGGGATTAGAGAGAAGGAAGAAGAAGAGGTCAAGGTAAGGTGGTTCCTTTGATTTTTTTTTATTATGGCATTTCCTTAGACTCTTCTCTAAACTCTTGTTTCCCATGAATCTATGGTGATGAAGAGACACTTTGAGATCAAGAAGAGAGGGAGGAGGATCCTAGATTAAGAGGAAACCAAGTAGCCAAATAGGGTAACTTCATGATCTTACCTTCTTGAGTTGTTGTTGTTGATAATTATTGTTTGGTTTTTATGATTTTTGAGTTGAGTTGTAAAATTAGAAAAGCCATAACCCTAAGGGGTTATGCTGCCCAAAATCCTTTAAATCATGATTATGAAGTGTTTAAATGGGTTAATCAAGGATTAGAAATGGAAAAGTACAAGTTTTGGGAGCTAAAACACAAAACCCCATTTTTTCCAATTTTCCTTAATATTTTGGCCAGAACCAGAACTGGTACAAGGAGTTGGATTTTCATGAAATAAATGATTCCATTGGACTCAGTGGGCAAAAATAGGTGGGGTTACAGTTGGGCACTTTTTCGGTAGAGGCCGAAAAAGCATAATTACGAAAACGCCACTGAAATCCCTAAATAGGGGCTGTCAAGGGTATTTTCATAATTTGACAGTGAATTTGGTAATTTCAAGCCCGGAAATGGATTCCTTGGGCGAAAATAAGTCAGAATAGCCTTAGTCAAAATTTTGGGAAAACGTGTCATCGGGCCGGGTACGGCGGGGCCAGGCCGGGTTCCCGGGGCATTTTTGTAAATTTTCACCATAGACTAATATAACCACAATAAACACTATGGAATAGTCTAAAATGATACTTGGATAGGTTATGACCTATTTCTGGTACATTTAATATTTTAGGACCGAGTCGGATGCCGGGACAGCACGCTTTACGAGACACTATTAAATAGGGGACATTATCCTTCATACACTATGCCATAAGTTATGTGATTGTGTGGATGCCATTGTTTTGTAAATGCACTTTATTAATTAACATGATTTGCCTAGAGAGGGGCAGTTAGTGCCATAGGTGCACTTACACTGGGAGTTGGCAGAAATCCAACCGGTGTAGATTGTGGGGCTGGGCCCTACTCATGTATACATGACGATGATGTGTTTATATTGTTCATTAATTTGTGCATACCTTGGCGCATGACATATTTACTTTTCGCATTTTCTATGAACGATATTATGTCTCTACGATGATTCTTCGGAATCTCACCCTATTTTTAAACAAATACCTAAGCGAGTACCAGTGGGCCAAAGGGCAAAGAGGTTGACGCCAAAGAGTGAGTGGCACGTGTCTCGAGGCGAGGATATGAACGTGGTTATGCCTTAGTCTATGCCTTAATATTTTGGATAATTTGTAAATATTAAAACTTCCGCTGTATTTTCTGTTTTCGTCGACGAACAATATCAGAATTGTAAACGAACGACGTTGGGATTGTAAACGAATATTTTTATCAGTATAATTGTACTTTTCTCTATGCCCATTGAATTCCGTCTTTATTACTCTTCGATTATCAAAATGGAAACAGGTGTTGACAATTGTAGCAAAAAATTAAATGCTAATAAAATTACATGAGACAATAATAAGGATATTTTTTTTTACTTGTGACAAATTAAGATCATTATGAGCATTACCGTCAAATTTTCAAATGAAGAGATAAGCATCCTCCCTCCTATGAAGAGGATAACACAAATTTGAGTCCTATAAAATGCACTATTAATAAGAGGAGAAAACTATTTAAGTTCTAAGTCTCAAAAAATGATTACTCTCAAGTCCAAACTGATTTGGGGATAATCTTTATCAAATAAAAAAAAATTATGAGCATTAGAAGAAATGATAATGTTAACCGGCCAAAAAAAAAAGAAAAAAAAGAAATGATAATGTTAAACATGAGGAAAAAAGTTGGAAACTTCCATTGGGACCAAGGGTCATAATCATCTATTTGTTTACTTCCCTTCAAATTGCATAGGAAACTACCTGCTTTGATTCATTTTTTTTAGTCTCAGTTACATTCCCTAAGACTACAAATGTCCCAATCATTAATGGGCCACTGCCACATATGGTAATTCCTAGTTGGACAGACAAAGGGAAGGGATGTGTTTTAAAATTTACATTGTAGCTTTGTATGTTATATGAAATATAATATAAGTTACACTATTTATATTTTTTTATAAATTTTAAATTATATATAGACTACTGTAGGTCCTATGATTTTTGCAGATTAGAGACTAGGTACGTTATTTATAAATTATGAAATGTAAACTTATATAATTTTAACTGTCGATAGAGTCAAAATTAGGTGCTACATGAAATCTAATTTTATATATCCAAGTAAGTGTAAAAAATATTGTATGGAGAGTTAAGTTGGCTTGAACTTGATGATGCTTAAATCTGTCATGGTAGTATTAAATTCATGGTAGTATTAAATATCATATGTTTTTTCACTTCTAAGAATAATCTATTTATAAGTTACTTCCAAATTTGTTGTACATATAAAATACATTCTTAAAAATATTATTTCCCTACATTAACATTAAATAAGGGTAACAGAGAACATTTACAATAAATGAATAATTAAATGGGGCCTCACAAAAAGAACCATAAAACATATATTTTCGCTAAATGCCTAATAGAACCGGAAGTAGAACATGATTGAGATGGAACAATGATCAAATGCTCGCCTGTCTGGCTGTCTATTTCAAGTAAAAATGAGATAGGACAAGTAGCCTAAAGCTTGTTTCTAAATAGGCATTCCTACCTTTAAAACAAGTAGGGCTATGGTTGGTTTAATCAATGAGAAAAGGATTCCTTTTCATATGGTGCGCCTATCAAATCAAGATATGCAAAATCAATCATTTATTTTTTCATCATTACTTAATACTATTAATTTCCCAATTCTTATTACCTTTTTTTTTAATTATTTAGAAGCGTTTATTAATTCAATTTCCTTTTTTCCTACCACAGTTTGTATACCAGACATAACCTAAATTGTCTAACTTGTGCGTGTAGCTAGGATACACCAATCTTTAATGAAATATCATAATAAATTTGAAATTAATTAACTTTATAGAAAACAGCATGCATGATACAAAATAATTTATTGAAAAAGCTTTAATACGCAATTTAATTAGTCATATTCTAATTATTATATCGCCAAATGTGTGTGTGATAGAATGTCAAAAAAGCTACATTATTTATAAGTTATGAAATTCTTATTTTAAATTTTGCATAAAACATAATACTGTTTACTTTTTAATTTTATGTGAAACAGGCAGTTGATTCTCTTAATTAGTTTTCCATTTGTTGGTGATTTTTCTGTTAGGTTGTACATTTTCTGCTTTGGTTTTTTGTGGCGTGGGGGACCAATAATGCCTTTTCCAATTCAAAACGGGGGATTTGGGAATCCAGCTTCCCATTGTTTTTGACTTTGGGTCACGTCATAACATAGTGTTGTTGGCTTGTAAAATACTCTCTCCTATCCTAAATATAAGAGTGAGTTTGAAGATTTACATAAGGTTTCCATATATCTTGTTTTTTAAAGGGTTGATATAAAGTTTGATGCTTATAATTTATTTTTATTTTGGTTTTAATTCTTAAAATTAAAAATTCATAATTTTATTCTTGAAGTTTGTTTCCGTTTAAAACATTAGTCCTTATAATTTTAAAAGAATCTAGATCCAGAGTTAATGCCATTAAGTTTGCTTATGTGTCATTAACACCCTTTTATCTTGCCCATATGGCATCTTAGTAGAAATATGATGTGTTTATATTTTTAAAATGTTATATAATAAATTTTTTAAAAAAACAAAAGCTCATCCTTCTAGAATTAGGGGATCTTTGAACGCGAGGAGTAGCAGGCCAAGAAAGAAGATATTTGAATGCATTAGGGGAAGAAAATTAAATCAATCTTTGAATGCGAGGTTCAGCAAAGGACTAGGGATTCTGTAAAATTTCTCACAACAATCCTTGACGCCACAACATAGAAGTAAATCTCCAACTAATAGCAGCACTAAGATAATCTTTTTCATGTTGCAGATGTAACCTCTTTCGTAATTATATCCAAAATACACGATTAAAAATGAAATAGAGACCAATAATAATTAAAATTCATTTACATTCCCATCCTTAATATATGATTTTCACAAATTTCTTTAACAAACACTTTAACCTGGTCTCACATTCATATTTCGAATATAATTATTTCGTGAAGATAAAATACATTCATATAAATATCAGAGTGCATAACAATAATACCGGCAATTCTGGGTTCATACCTTCACTAAAGATACGTAGGGCATAATTGCCCATTACAATTCCTCAACGGGGATTACACAAATCCATCTCTAATACATAACTAAATAACCCAATAGACATCCAAGCACATATACATCCAATATCCAATTATACATAATTCCAACTACCATGATAACCAACTACCAAAATGACAACCCGAAGGAGTCCTCATCGCCTTTGGATGCTTGCTCTATCCTCGTTCTACCTTCCCTGTCTAAAATGTTGGTAGGGGAGGGTGAGATTCGAGAGAATCTCAGTAGGAAACAGATACCATAATGCATGCATGATAGATGCTATGTGTATGGCATGTTAGCTTTATCTAGATGTAGGCCTCATAATGACATTTTTGTATGCTTAATGTTTCATGTAACAAAACTATGGCCACAGCAAAACAGAAACAGAGCTTCATTTATTCAAATATGCTCTACACAATCAAGTCAAGCAATCACATACATCACTACACAATCAAAGATATCAAATACATGCAAGTAAGGTAAGTCCCCTACCTCCAGTCTTTTCTCCTCGATTTGCGTGCCAGCAACTTGGGGCTTCACATTCGATCCTACAATGTCAAATGTACTATTTAGACACTTCTATAGTGTTTTTGGGGGTTATATGAGGCTATATTGAAAATTTACTAAAATACCCCCGAGGACCTGGCCAGGCCCCACCGTATCTGGTCCGGCTATACTTTTCTCGAAATTCTATCCTAGGTTATCCTGACATATTTTCGCCCAATGAATCCATTTTCAGACTCGGAATTATCAAATTCAATGTCAAATTACAACATTACCCTTGGCAGCCCCACTTTAAGGGTTTCAGGGGCGTTTTCGTAATTATGCTTTTTCGGCCTTTTCCGAAAAAGTGACCAACTGTAACCCCACTTATTTTTCGCTCCTGAACTCAATGGAATCATCAAATCATTGAAAAACCATCTCTAACCCCTCCAAACTAGCCTTGGCCGAAATTCTCAATTCCCCAGGAAAAATTGGGGTTTTTCGGTTTCGGCTCCGCAGACGAGTTTCTTTATACTCCTAACCACTTTATTAGCCATTAAATTGGGTTAGAACTACCATTTAGTATTAATTTGGGTAGTATAACACCTAGGCCAACCCATTTTCCAAATTTACAAACAAAGACAATCCGATGAAATTTCACCGATTAAATCAACCATAGCAGCCAGAACAATCAAAGATTGAAGTTTCGGAGGTTACCTTAAGCTCCTTCTGGCTTATCCTTCTTATGGCTGAACCCTAGCCTCTTTAAACAATGAAATTCCTTGCTTCAAGACCTTAATTCACTTAGAGGAATAACTTAGGAGAAGGATTATACACGTTAGGTAC
Source organism: Inga oerstediana (assembly GCA_963210345.1). Taxonomy (NCBI): domain Eukaryota; kingdom Viridiplantae; phylum Streptophyta; class Magnoliopsida; order Fabales; family Fabaceae; genus Inga; species Inga oerstediana. The sequence continues at coordinate 28,109,701 of OY723410.1, read as the reverse complement.
GAATTCATCAAAGAAATCGACCTACCTTGTGAGATTTCTCCTTCATTCTCCCTATTTTATCCAAGCTCTCTCTCACATTTTTGTTTATGAAATGGCGACAGGAAATGGCTGATGAAGATGGAGGAATTTCTCTTAATTCCATGCTGATGTCATATTTTATTTTGATGATATCATAATTCCCATTTTCGGATTTTCTGGCAGATTTTCGGCCCAAACTTTAAAAAATCATAACTAATTTTAGAAAAATTGAAATGAGGTGATCCCATAGCCAAATGAAATATATTTAAGTCCTATTTATAGAAAAAATATGGACCATTACTAGAAATCACCACACGAATATAGAATTACACAAAACTCAACACTGCTCCAAAACAGAGTCCAGTTTTGATCCTAAACTTTGGACAGACATATCTCCCAGTTCCAAAAACGAAATGGTACAAATTATATGTCCATTTTGAAGCTTGGGATATGAAATTTAAGACTGAAAAGTTTCAGAATTTTTAGACACCATTTGGGCATTCAAAACGTTCACACAAACGGACTGCCCAGAATAGAGTTTCACTAGACAGAATTTCAGATTTTGCATCTTTGCTTCCAATGGTTCCATTTTCATACCAAACATCATTCCCACATAAATTTTTACAAGGAATCCATTGGAAACACCAAATCAATCAAATTCACATCTCATTGACATGTTTTTACAACAATCTCAACATGTCAACACAATTCACATTTCAAAACCTAACATTGCAACTTTTCCATTCCAAAGTTCCAAACCAATTTCAATGACATTAAAAAACACTATGACACCATATCCAACACAATACCCCATTCAATTCTTCCCTCTATTCTAAGTCAATTTGGATGTTAATCCACAATTGAACTCAAATATAGGGTTTCGACGCTACTCACAACACACACGAATCACATTCGAGTGCCAAGTCACATCATATTCTCCAAAAGGGTTATTTATCACTAACCACATCCACTTTTGGAATCATTAACCCTTAATCACAATTTGGGATCTTGCTAAACCGGGGCTTAGCAATCCACTAATCTCAGGCTTATTCTCTAAGCTCAAGTCTCAAAAGCCGGGGTATTACAGCAAACAAATTGTATCATATCATCCAATTACTTGATGAAGAATGATAATTTGCATACTTAAATTTTAGTCAAGTTGTTCGGTTTCTGTCTAAAATTTAAAATTTTGTTGTTGCCTTGTGGGGTTTCATCTCTGTCATCAAACATCTTAACTGTGTTGTTTAAAGGTTTTTTCAAATTAGTGAAACTAAATTACAAACAGAGTAAGTAAACAAAGAGGCCTCCATATTTGTTCACTATTTTGCAACATTTGAAATTCTTGTCACTAACTAAGCTAGTGATATTACTCCCTTGGGTATGCAGAAGTCTTTTTTTGAACAACAAGGACTCAAATTCAAGCCCTTCTTTTTGGCCTTAACAATCCAAATCTAAAAATAGGTAAAGACTTGATCATTGGGTCTGCTCCCTCCATTGTTTGAGAAGAAGCACACCGGCAATCCCCCAACGGCAGGTATAACTCTGCCGGTCCAGTTGTCAATGAAGAAGATGATAAACCAGTACCCTCAAGTGACGTGTTTCATCGGATTTAGGCATTTGTTTCTAAAAATAACTTTATAATTTTTTTAACACATCATATTTTAAGACTGGGAAAATGGGCCAGCCCGTGACGGGCTTGAGCCTCCTAAATCCAAAAAAAGTATCCAAATTACAAGGCCCGGCCTGTTTAGATAAAGTCCATGGGCTTTAGGCCTGTTTAGTTTTTTTTTGCCATGACCTTTTTTGTTTATTATTCTCCTAAAGACTAAAAAACATAATTTAAAATATAAATATCATCAAAACTAATTTAAAACATAGATATTATCTAAGTTTAATAAAACACAAACACTAAGACTTAAGTTCAAACCATAATTAATGTCCACAACCAATCAAACAAGTCCACAACCACAATCAAACAAGTCTACAAGCTTCAAATGTCAGTAATAACAGAACACCTGATTTGGATTTTAGAGTACACATACAAAAAAAGAAAAAAGAAAATCAAAGAAGAGAAGCTTCAAATGAGGTCTGAGTCAGTGTGAGAGCGTCTCTGATATGAGGGTTACGTTAGGTTAACTCTACCCCTTAACCAGTGCTTGCTGCCCATTGCCATGTGCCCAGTTAAAGAAAAAGTTAAACGGGCCTAAAAATGCCGGCCCTACAGGACTTACGGCCATACAGGCTGGCCCTTTTAGGCCTGCCTCCTTTTGAAGGCTCTAAATTATAGGTCCGACCCGTGATAGGCTCAAGCCTAAACGGGCTCGGCCCGATTTCCTGACTCTATCATATTCCTACTCAACATGTCATATCAGGAAAATAAACGACGTTAGTGATACATCAACAATTTTAATGTCATTAACTTTAGACTTAGTCCTTTTGAAACTAAAGGAACTAATGTTTTAAACGGAGGCAAACTTAAGAAACCAAAACTACAGGTTTCAAACTTTAGGGACTAAAACCAAGATGAAGGTAAACTATAAGGACCAAATATTATATTAACCATTTTCTAAATTTATAATTTTTCCTCAAAACTCTCATTGAGTGTACATAAAAAGGGAGTTTTTATCATGATGATAAAATCCAACCCAGGTCAGTCAGTACTAGTAAGGGTCTGTTTGAATTGACGTTTAAAAAGCACGCTCATATAAGTTGAGATAAAACTCATCTTATATACTTAACTCGTACACCGTAAATTATGTTAGAAAAGTAGCTTCTACTGTTAATCCAAAAGACACTAAATTGGTGAACCAGTCCCTTGCCTAGTCCGGTTAAGAATTTTGGACAAGTCAACTAGGTTCGATTTTATATTTTTTCTTTTTCCTTGTTAAACTTGAAACGACATGGTTTTGAATTTTAGAAAAATAGCCATATGTTGAATTTGGGCTTTATTAACCCCATTTCTTTTGATTATATGTAGTTTATACATTAATGTTCTCTATACATGTGGATTAATGGTTTTTTATTAAAATATAATTTTAATTATGACAGGTTTGATCTCATGTTGACCTTGATTTAAACCACCAACTTTTAACCACTATCTCGACTAGTTTATTGACCAATTTGGTTTTGAGCACCTTAGTTTTCATCAAGAGGTAGATTTAATGCAATATGATTTTTAGAAAAATCAGCACACTTTTTTTCTTATAAATGAAAACCAAATTAATTTCTTCAATCTATACAAATTAGTCATCTGGAGTTATTTGTGTTAAACGGAGATGTTAATCATATAATTCAAGTTGGATGGTATAAATGGAGAAAAGCTATTGGAGTTAGTTATGATCGGAAAGTACCTAATAAGGTAAAAAAATTTTTTTATCACATTGCTATAAGACCAGTAATGCTTTATAACATTGAATGTTGAGCTTTAAATGGACAACATGAACATAGAATGGGAGCAACTAAGATGAGGATGTGTAACCCCCCTTCCCGACATAGGCCGAGATTACGTTTATAATTAAGTAATTAAGTGAAATTAGAGACCTTAGCTGATTTGGGACTTAAACAAAATCAACTTCCCAAAATCAGAGTCTATAAAAACTTTTCAAAAGCCTTCTCACAAGGTCTCATATTCACATTACATATATAAAATGGCCTGTATAGGTTGATTGCATTCATACATATTAGAGTATAGCATAAATTCCTGACATACTCAGGTTCCATTAATCAGTAAAAGGTCTTACAAAACAACAAGATGTGAGATGGATTTGTGGACATACAAGACAAGATAAGATCTGTAATGATCCTATACATGAACGAGTTGGAGTGGCAAATAATGAAGATAAAATGGTAGAAAACCGTTTGAGGTAGTTTGGATAGGTTTAAAGAAGGCCATTGAGTGCGCCAGTGAAGAGGGTTGATTAAGCAGTGTGGAGTTTTGTAAAAAGAGGTCAGGGAAAACCAAAGTGAACAATCAATGAGGTGATAGAGTGGGATCTTTTGATTAATAATTTATTTAAAGATTTAATTTTTGATAGAGCACAATAGAGTCGTGTGATCTATGTAGCCGACTCCACCTAATGGGATAAAACTTTTTTGTTATTGTTGTTGTTGTATACAAATTAATTATCTAACTTCTATATTAAGAATTAAACGAAATACTATTTTTGTTGCTTTTTAAGGTCAGTTATATATGTATTAGGCAACTTACTCTAAGAATCCAAAATAATATATTTGGAAGTCATGCTCATAAAGAACAAGATAATCTTGTTGATCAAAGAATTAGAATCCTAAGAATTTGGTTTAAAGAAACGAGTGGAAAGAAATAGAAAATATTTTGCCACATAAGTGCTTAGTTTGCACTGAAAAAGAAAATAGGTTGATAGGCAATTTTTTGTTTGGTTTTGAAGAAAATGAGATAGGAAATGGGCCAAATGACATTTTTGCCCTATCTTAAACACTTTATGTCACATCGACGTCACATCTAGGGGCTTTTATGTCTTTAGCCCATTTTCTTGAACACCGAAAAATAGGTTCCTACCATATTCTATAGGAACCCATTTTCAATTATGCAGCTAAACTTTCGTTTTAGCAAGAAACCATTTTCAGTTGGACAATGCGAGACAAATGTCCGCCGTTGGTGGGAAAATTCGATTTTCCCTTTCTTGCCCCAAAATTTCCACAAACCAAATAGGCTCTAAAAGATCTTGTCCTTAAATCTCTAATTATAAGGATGACACTACTAGAGTGTGTCAATATCTTGATAAAGCCTTATTTATATTCAACTAAGAACACAACCACATAAGCATTCAATTGGCAAAGAAAATTCAATTTCATTCATATATCAAAATAGCTTAACAAAATGTGCCTATAAATATGCTTGAATAATTGTGACCTAAAAAAAGAACTCTTTAAAACTCCTAACTTAGCTCCTTTTATTTTTTTTGGTAGAAGTCAACTTTCGTTAAAATATTAAATGAAGTTACATATTAGGGCTCAGTAGTTAGAAGAGGACATAACTATAGAGAAGTAAGAACTCTAGAACTAATACATGCACCATAACTATTTTATCAAAAGAAAATAATTCCAACAAATTCCCTATATCCTAAAGGATTATATCTGAGTGATGTTTCCAATTTTCCACCTCATGAAACCATTTCATCATGTAGCAAAAAATGGTTGCTCCTTGGCATCCGAGTTAAATAGTGAGAATTTAACAATCCAGAGCATTAATGCTCTTAATCCTATTAGTTACCTACGGAATTTGAATTTTTCCACTACAAGTAGTACATTGATTGGCCTTGATAACAAATGAAAAATCTCAAAATCCAAGAAGAGCAGTGAGAGTCCACAATAATGGACCAACCACTTGAGGTTATGTTGTTGAATGGAGAAGTAGGATTTGGAATGTGAGAGATATTCAAATCTGCATTTTCCCTTGATGAGAAGGTTGCAGTACTTAGGGAGGATGAGAATTGAATTTCCTTGATTACGGTAGCTGGATCAACCTTCTTAACCTTTTGAGGTAATTGATTCCTTTTCATCCATAAAACAAAAATGAGTTTGATAATCTATTCCTCCAAGAAACCATCCTTGTGAAGCTTGATTAAGACCCTTTTCAACCAAAATTTGAAAGCTACCAAACTATTGAAAGGGAACACAATTGAGAGATTTCCAAACCAAACTACTCTTGAGAAAGGGTAGTTCACCAAAAGATGCTCTAATGATTCTTCTTGGTTGCATCCAAATAGACAATTACCTTGGACAAGAAAATGATGATTATAGAGGATATCCACTGGGGGATTGCATCGTTCAAAATCTTCCAAATTAATAGAAGATCCTTTAGATGTTAAGAGATAGACTATATAAGAATTTCTAGAAATCATCATTCGACCTTTGTTGTGTAGATGAGGAAATTGTTTTGAACCCAAGTGAGACATATATTCTCCTGAACGATTGGCAGACCAAATTAACTTATCTTGACTATTTAGGAAGGATACATGGACTAAAGAATAGATCTAGCTATATGGGAAGGATAAACATTCCTAACCAAGTTATGATTTCACCTAACTGGGCACCAGCTAGAAAGAAGATGCACTAATAAACCCTCAACCGTTCTTAGAGATAAAGAATTAGAGGATTTAGATTGCATGGGCTGCCACAAAGTATGGTTTATAGAGATGTAATTTCTAGAGCCTACCTTACAACCTAAATGATTTATGATTATGTGAACACATTCATATATTCCTTTCCATATCTAGGAAGAATTAAATAGTTTTTTCTCTAATGAATCAGCATCAAAATAAATATATATTGGCTTTTGTAACCCCCTGCCTTTAAACTCGTAATTATAATTCGATAACGTATAATTAAATCAGAGCAGAGACCATTGGATGGATTAAACTCATTTTTAACTTCCTACCTTACAGTAGGATTTTCACAAAAATCTTTCAAAACCTTTTTCCTATCTGGGTCTCAATTTCAATGTTTGAATATAATTACCTGTGCAGTTAATATACATTCATTTATATCAGAGTGTGTAATCAAATTTTCGGTAACTCCCGGGTTCCATACATACATAAACTAAGTGTTTGTAAGTCTCTCTAGGGGATTACATAATCAAGCTCCATTACAACAATATTTACATCTCGAAGTATACAGTAATCCCAAGTTCAAAATGGATAACCAACATCTCCAAAATCAAATATACCCCTAAAAGGTCCTAATCGCTCCAGGTTGCCCGCTTCTCTTTTGAGCCACTTGCCTTGTCTGAAATGTTAGTCATTGAAAAGAATGAGATTCGAAAGAATCCTAGTAGTAACAAATCGCTCACACAATGCATAAACACAAAGCATGTACGTAAATCACAAACAGCAACAGCAGCAGCAACACAAGATACACGGATTTTACCACAAACGACAGCACTCACGGCTGTATACACAATGCGACAGCTCTCGCTGTAATTCACAATAACGATAGCTTACGCAGTAATCTCAATCATGACAGCTTACGCCGTAATCACAATAATGACAGCTTACGCTGTAAACGACAGCTTACGCTGTATAATGACAGCTATTACCAGCTGTAACCGCAATAGTATCAGAGATCATCACAAAATAGTGATACAACACACATACAGTGCATTACACATAGTATAAGAGAGAGAGAGAGTCACTACCTGGTCCTTTCCTGATATTTTTCAGTACTGTGGGCTCTCGAGGATGGCAAATATCAAATCCTGTAAACCAAGTTTAGGGACAACCCGTCAATCTCTTTTCCAAGTTCTTAATTCTATAATACTTTAAGTTGGTTATCATTTAAACTCTTTAGGTGACTATTATAGGTCTAAACATATGCCTAAAGGGTTGGGAGAAACTACCCCGAAGACCCTCCTTCTTGGAAGAATTTCTGATTTTGGGCTGGCTCACTCGAGTGATGGAAGTCTCACTTGAGTGACACCCCCAATTGCACTCGAGCACCAGCGAGTAAGACACAAAAAGTGTTTGCCTGAGAGCAAACCTTGAAATATTTCTCACACTCACTCGAGCACAAGAAGCTGTACTCGAGCAATGACCTCAAGTGCACTCAAGCACCAAGAGGTGAGACCCAACGAGTGACTACCCGAGAGCAACCATAAACTCCCAGGTCTTAAACTGACTCCCTCACTCGAGCATGCCCATGCTCACTCGAGTGGATCATATCTCACTCACAAGTCAGGAAGTGTGCTCGCGGTTTCTGCCTGAAGACTTAACCAAAATACCCAAAATTTCATACTGCACTCGAGTGAGACCCCTCCTCACTCGAGTGAAGCTTATCAGAAGCCATATCGCAGCAACTGATAAGGTTTTCCAGAATTGACTAATTTGCTATCAATGGTTTTAAAGCTTGTACCAAAACTCATTCTCACTGATTTTAACACAAGGAACATATTGGTAACCTCAAAACAACCTAATTTTAACTCAAACAACACATTCCCATCTCTAGACCACAAGATCACCAAAAACCACAATTTGCCAAAGTTCCTTACTCAACCTCAAATCAAACTTAATGACATTATAACACATCTCAACACTATTTCCTACACATTACCATACCAACCTCTTTCATTATTCAATTCTCATGAAATCAAGGCAAAATTCTAGAATTTACTAAGCTTAACAAAAAAATCATAACATATATACCAAAATTCATCAAAAGCTTACCTCTTAAGCTTGCTGAAATCAAAACCTTGATTCCACCAACTTTTAAATTTGTTCAACTATCCAACACCACTTTTCAAAATTCTGAAAGCATGGTAAGGAAGCCCTCAACACCATGAACAACTTTAATAAACATAATATAAGTATTTGAAGGCATTCACTTACCTAAAACCAACCTTTTCTCTTTCTCTTTCTTAGTTAGCTTGGGACGGAAATGGAAGTGATAAGAGAGATGAGAGAGTGAGAGGATGTTGATGAAATTTTCCCTTTACACACACACATACACAACCGACTTGACAAGGGAAGAGAGAGGGAAAATCATTTGACTTTTTGACTTCAAATCCAATGGCTCTCATTCGACTTTTTGCACAACATATATTTCAAAAGTGCTTAATTATCATTAATTACATCACTTTGAAGTTATTAATCCTTGATTACAATTTAGGATATTACAGCTTTAGAGTTTCTATAAGAAGAGAGCCAGATTGGACATTGATAATTTTCTATACTTAGTTTGCAAGAAGAGAATCATTTACCTATAAGATGGCATGTATCCCAATCCTCCTTCAAAGACAGGCCTAAAAATATACTCCTTGCTGGTAAAATGAATTCTATTTCTGTTTCTAGTTGATCCCCAGAAGAAATTTGCACATCTTGCATCAATTTTATTACAGATATATTGAGGCAGCTTTAGACAAGAGATAACATGAAGATCTACCCGTGATAAAACTGATCTAATCAAAGTCAAATCTGGATGCTTGAGAAAGTAGCCTTGCCTTCCAAGCCATCATTTGCTAATCTATAGAGTTAGTTACTTGACTATAAACAAGAAACTTATTCCTACCTGGATCCACCCAAGTTCCCAAGTACTTTCCAAGTCTATCAATATAGTGAAACCCCAAAAAATGAGCATAATGAGTCTTAAGACCATGTGAGAAATTAAGATTGAATATTTTTTCTATTGATCTATTGTCCAGACCATAAGCTATAAAGATCCAACGAAGCCTTGATGGAGTTTATACTTTGATCTATTCTCTCAAAAAGAAGACTGAATCATCTACATATAATATATGAGAGATAGGTTGAGAATTTCTACTAACTTTGTTCCCTCTCAAATGGTCAGTGTTCAAATGAATTTAAGATACAAGAAAGCATATTTGCAGACATGATGTAAAGATAAGGAGACAGTAGGTTATTATACCCCGATTTCTAAGCCACATTTAAACTATTGTTTTAAGTAACCTACTATGGTAATAATGGATTAAAACTCAAACAATAAAATTTACCATGGTGGAAAGTTTAAAATCCAATTAGAAAACAATTATCAAACCGGTTGTCACATCCCCCCTTCAGCCAACTGGCCTACCTGCCACTGGGCCTCCCACCCAGGGCATGGCAAGGATGCTGGACTCACCCACCGATGCAATCCATGGGGCTTACGAGCCCAAGACTCACAAGAGCTACTATCTCAAGTGGTAGTGGGGATGCATTGAGGCGCTACTTACCCCCAGGTAGTGGCTTCGATCCCCACGGAGGCGAGAAACCTCGCTTGGGGAGCGAGGGACTCTTGTGAGTCTTGGGCCCGTAAGCCCCATAGACTGCACCAGTGGGTGAGTCCAGCATCCTTACTACGCCCTGGGTGGGAGGCCCAGTGGCAGGTAGGCCGGTTGGCTGAAGGAGGGATGTGACACCGGTTGACCTTACCATGGTAGAAAAGAAAAGAAGCTGCTTATAAAAGACCTACCATGGTTATTTAGAAAACAATTACTTTCTTTAAAGCTTTTAACACACTGTCATGGTAGAAATGAATATGTCATGATATAATAGTTTTAAACAACAATTTGAAAGCCTAATCATCATAGAAAAGGGCAAAACTTAACAATCGAATACCAAACCTGATTAAAAGAAAGAAATCAGAATAATTTAATATGTCATTTCTAAATGAAGGGAATTCAGTACTAGGGATCCTTAACAAACAATTGGGCCTTGGGTATATGAAGCCCAACATGACAATCGTCGTTCCATAAGCCCAGACAACAAGTTATTAAATCCCTTAAATCCAAATCCATTATCACAAAACCATAGTAACAGGGGCTCCACCTGTAACCCCTCACCGTAATTACATCCGGTTTATGAAATTTAAGTGAAATAGAAACCAATAAAACAAAATCAACATTTATAATCCCTCACCTTCAAGATGGGGTGTTTAGAAAATAGTTCAAAAATATCATTAATCCAGTCTCACATCCACATTCGAATATAATTACTTGAGAAATCAAATCACATTGATAAATATCAGAGTGCACAACTAAAATCCTAGCATATCCTGGGTCACATGTATATATATAATGGGTGTATAGTTTCCCAAAATGGGGATTACATATCCAAAAATCATATTTACATCCCATATATATACAGTAATCTCAAACCAAAATAGTTAACCAATAGTCCAATTAAAATGACCTTAAGAGATCCTAACTACTCCGGGTTGTCCGATTCCCTTTTGAGCCACTTGCACTGTCTGAAATGTTAGTCTAAAGAATCCCAGTAGTAACAAATCACTCATACAGTGCATAAATACATAGCATATGTGATCATATTAAGCAACATCATAATGTATCGTGGCTCACGCCACAAACGATAGCACTCATGGCTGTAAATACTATGCGTCAGCTTTCGTTGTGAACTCTATGCGTCAGCTTTTGCTATGATCTCTATGTATCACAAAGTAGCATAATGTTTCTCAATGTATCTCAATACATGACAAATATACATACAATGCTTCATACACAGTATAAGAGAAAGAGTCACTACCTTGTTCTTTCCTGACGTTCTTTGGCACCGAGGGCGCATGAGGGCGGCAAATGTCAAATCCTATAACCAAATTAGGGACAACCAATCAATCTCTTTTCTAAAGGCTTATTTCTATAATACTCTAAGTTGGTTATCATTTAAACTCTTTAGGTGTTTATTAGAGGCCTTATCATATGCCTAAAGGGTTGGGAGAAACTACCCCAAAGATGCCTTTCTGGAAGTAGAACATTGATTTTTGGCTAACTCACTCGAGTGATGATGACCTCACTCGGGTGATGAAAGACTTACACTCGAGTGAGAATGGCTCTCACTCGTAAGTGTTTGACAGTGAGCAATAACCATGACCAAAAAGTTCTCACAAAACTCGAGCATGAGGGTTTTGCACTCGAGTGATGACTCCAAATTCACTCGAGTCCCCAAAGGTACAACACAGAAAGTGAGATCCCGAGAGCACAGCCTGTAAAGACCCAATTTGGGATTAAGGGCTAATGATTATGATATTGATTGTAATTAGTGTAATTAAACACTTTTAGAGAAATATGATGTAAATTTGATATGAGTGTATTTGGTGATTAGAGATCAATGGTTGAGATTTATTGCATATGGGTCGGGATCCTGTGCATTAAGCTTGTGTGAGATCATTGTGGAAGTGAGAAGATGGTGACATGTGGCATAGTGTGGTCCATTAGATGCGGCAAAAAGGACATAAGTCCACTTTTCTCTCCCTTCTCTCTTTTTCGGTGTAGTATAGATGAAAGGGAAAAGAAACTCATCATCATCATCTTCCTCATCACCTCACTATCTCTCATATTCTCTCTCTTCTTCCTCCATTTCTGGCGCACAAGCAAGGGAAGAGAAAGAGAAAGCTTTGATTTTGGGTGAGTAATAATCCTCTTATGCTCAAATCCTCTTCACTAATTATGTTCATAGTGTTAAGAGCTTTATTGTGGTGGTTTCAGAACCTTGATTAGTGGTGATTTGGGTGTTGGACGAAATTGAAAGTTGGAGAATCAAGATTCTGGATTTGGCAAAGTGAAGAGGTAAGCATTGTTAGATCTCTCATGTTTTGATGATAACAAAGAATGGTATGAAAAAGATTTGATAAACAAATAAGTTTGAACAAAGTAATAACAGAGTAAATCATCACTTGAAGTAAGCACTGAAGTAAAGAAGAAAGGCCAAGAGAAAAAGCTGAGAAACTTCATCACTAGCAAAATTATTAAAGGGTTACTCGAGTATGTACTCGAGTAATGATACAGAAACTTGAAGTAACCAGAGCAACCTTCAAGTAACCTACCAATGTTACTCGAGTAGCTACTCGAGTAACCAGGTAAATCACTTGAAGTTGCTCTCGGCATGCTAATGTTACTCGAGTAGCTACTCGAGTAACTAGGTAAAAGACTTCCAGTTACTCTCGGCCTGCCAACATTACTCGAGTCTATACTCAAGTCCCCTGCTTCAAGAAATATGTTGCTCTCGGCATTTTCAATCCTGCCAATGTTACTCGAGGAGCTACTCGAGTAACTCACTATGGTAAGCAAAACCTGAAAGTAATACTCGGATAACATGATATGCTTTTATCACACTTCACTCGAGGCATTACTCAAGTATGTAGGTATTCAATTATTCTTTATCAAGTATTTTAATGAGATTACTCGAGTAGGTAATCGAGTAATCTGTAGACTTATTTATACAGCACTTGAAGTATGTACCCGAGTAAGCTATGCAGAAAATTTATGTTTACTCGAGTAAGTACTAGAGTAACAGGGTAAGAAAACTTGAAGTGCTCTCAGCCATGAAATCTTGCCAACATTACTGGAGTGAAGCATCGAGTAACCTGAAGTTTATTTGATACATTACTCGAGTTGCTACTCGAGTAACCTATGAAGAAAATTGTATCATACCCGAGTAAGTATCCGAGTAAATAGGTATTTTCAAGGTTTGTAAATTTGTTTACTTCATGCACTACCCGAGTAATGTAATGTTCATTCATTAACTTGCTATCATTTCTCTCACGATGATACTCGAGTAAGTACTCGAGTAAACTTAATGAATACTCGAGTAACTACTCGAGTATGCAAGTTTAGAAATTTGGAAATCATTCCAACGTTCATTAATTTGTTTCCTATGTGATTAACACTTCATTGTATTAGTATTCTTAGCATATCCACAGATAAACAATGAAGAAATCTTACCAAATAAGGAAAGTCAAATGCAACGTTCAAACGCTACCTACCGCCACCTACCGCAAACGGATATTTTTCAAATACTGGAAAAGTCAACAGTGGCTGCGCACACTCTAACGGGCATGAAGAAAAATGTTCCAACAATCATTACAAACACATCTATATATATGAGAACATCCAAACAGAGACAAAACAAGAACACACACATGAACGTATTATCAAGTTCACTACTCTATTCTACATATACTTGTAATTCTGTACTTTAGTGATTCTTATTCACTCTGTGAGAGAGATATTTCATTCAAACTCAATATTTATTATTGAGGTAACTTAAGGTTGTGGAACCTTGAGTTGGGATTGGATTACAACTTGTAAGGGGGAGCGAGTTTCCAGGCGAAGGAACTTGTTTGTACTGAGGTGCCAAGAACCCACTGAATCTTGGAAGTTATAGTGAAACTCTCAGAGATACTCTGAGGACTGGACGTAGGTCAAAGTGGTTGTGGCCGAACCAGTATAACTCCCAGTGTACACTTCGGTGATATTTCTCCTTACTCTTTACTGCATTATATTCACCGTCAAGTTTTTATATTTGCAGCGGAAAAATTTAGTATCACCCAATTCACCCCCTCTTAGGTGAAACGCTAGCTCTAACAAGCATTTGATGCTTTTTGGTATATTTATTGTGAGTTTTGGATAAGTTTGATGAATTCTGGAAATTTGCCCTGATTTATGCCCATTTTGGAATGTGTGAATTTCATAGTGATTAATGTTTAGATTAGTTCATTATGAAATTCTTTGGGTATTTGATATGGTTTTGATGTTGGAAGTGATTTGAGTGAAGTTGGGAATTTTGTGTGTCATAGAGACTAAAGGGCATAGATTGTGTTTATAATGGTATTTGGATGTTTTGGAGGTTGCCAATGTGTTCCTTAGGCAAGTTTAAGTGTGTATGAGCTTTGTGTGAAGTTTGGGAACCATTGAGTTAAGTTTGGTAAATCTGGGAATTTTCTGTCAGTTGCTGCGATCTGGCAATCTGATAGCCTCACTCGAGTGAGGGAGGAACTTACTCGAGTGCTGCGTGCATTTTTCCCTTTCTGCTTCATGTTTTGCTCGAGTTCTCATGAAGGGGGCTCGAGTGGACTTCTGTAACCGCGAGTGATGTTGGTGATCACTCGAGTAAGTATGGGATCACTCGAGTGATAGTATGTGTTCAAGGTTAGGGTTACTCTCAAGTTGTCACTCGCTGGCCAATGGTTAAGAGTGTGATCTGACACTCGCAAGTGCAGGCCTCTCACCCGAGCACTGGGGGGTATGCTCGAGTGAGCTTGTCCCTCTGATGTTGTTTGTGCTCTCGGGTTCTCACTTCTTGTCTTGCACTTTCGGTGACTCGAGTGAGTTTGGAGTCATCACCCGAGTGCAAAACTATGTGCTCGAGTGCGGTGAGCACTTTCTGGCCATGATGGTTGCTCACTATCAAACACTCGCGAGTGAGAGCCGTTCTTACTTGGGCACGAGTGTCTCATCACTCGAGTGAGGTCATCTTCACTCAAGTGAGCCAGCCAAAGATCTGTGTTTTGCCTTCGAAAAAGGGGTCTTAAGGGTAGTTTCTCCTAACCCTTTAGGCATATGTTTAGGCCTCTAATAGTCATCTAAAGAGTCCTAAATGATAACCAACCTAGAGTATTATGGAATAAGTGTTTGGAAAAGAGATTGATGGTTGTCCCTAATTTGGTATAGGATTTGACATCTGTCAAACGCGTGAGCCCACTGTGCCAAAGAACGTCAGGAAAGATTCAGGTAGTGACTCCTCTCTTATACTTTGTGTAAATGTATTATATGTTTGCCTATCATGCATTATGTGCTGCTGCTGCTTTGAGATGCATTGAGATACATTATGGAGCATTGTGCCTTGTGATACGTTGTGCATTGAGATACCTTGTGCTTTGTGATGCTGCTGCATAGTGATTACCGCGGTAGCGAGCATTGTGATTACAGTGAAAACTGGCATAGTGATTACCGCGTGAGCGGGCATAGTATTTGCAGCGAAAGCTGTCATTGTGATACAGCCGTGAGTGTTGTCGTATGTGGCGCGAGCCATGGATCATTGTGTTGCTGATGATGCTGGTGAACATGATACATTACATGCCTTGTGTTTATATATTGTATGAGTGATTTGTTACTACTGGGATTCTTTTGAATCTCACTCTTTCTAAATGACTAACATTTCAGACAGGGCATGTGGCTCGAAAGGGAAGCGGCCAACCAGGAGTGGTTAGGGCTTTATGGACATTTTGTATTTTGGATGTTGGTTATCTAGTTGGCTTTTGGGATTACTGTATGTATATGAGATGTATATAGCAATTTTGGATATGTAATTCCCATTTTGGGGAAACCTTTAAAACCATTCTATATAAGTGACCCGGGGTTGCTGAGATTTTGGTTATGCACTTTGATATTTATTATGTGATTTATCGGCACAGGTAATTGTATTCGAAAGTGAATGTGAGACCAGATGTATTCTGTTTTGAACATTTTGTTTGGACACCCCATCTCTTGGAGATGAGTGTTTATAAATGTGATTTTTGTCTTATTGGTCTCTATTTCACTTAAATTTCATAATTCGGATATAATTACCATGTGGGTAGTTACACAGCCAACTTTAGAGGAGGGAGCTCACTTGAGCACAACCCTTGGCACTCGGGTGAGAAGACTACACTTGCGAGTGTCAGATCACACTCTTGACAAATGGCCTGCGAGTGCTTGGCCGAAAGCAACTCTTAACATGACATTACACTTGCACTTGATTGAACCCATGCTCACTCGAGTGATGGCCTGTATCACTCACGTATTAGGAAGTGCACTCACGCTTTTGGCATGTAAGTGCAACAAGAACCAAAAGAACTTGGGTAAAACTATGCACAAAACTCGAGTGAGACTCGTTCTCACTCGAGTGAGGCTTATCTGATTGCCAGATCGCAACAAAAGCCAGAAATTCCCAGATTTACCAAAACTGATCCCAATGGTTCACAAACTTAACACAAAGCTCATACCCACTTAAAATCCCATAAGGAACCAACTGGTAACCTCTAAAACACTCAAAACCCATCCTAACAACAATTCATACTCTTGGGTCTCTATAACACACAATACCTAAATTCATTCAACCTAGTTCCAAAATTCAAAACCATATCCAACACTCAAATAACTTCACACTAAACCAATTCCAACCTCATTCATCATATAATTCATGCATTCAAAAATTAGCATAAAACCAGGGCAAATTCTAAAATTCATCATACTCAACAAAAAATCACAATAAATATACCAAAAATCATCAAATCCTTACCTCTTCAACTTGCCAAAGCCAAAACCTTGATTCTCAAACTTCCAAATTGCTCCAACACCTAAATCACCACTTTTCAAAATTATGAAACCATCAAGATGAAGCTCTTAACATTATGAACAAGTTCAGTGAAGAGTGTTTGAGCATATGAGAACCATTACTCACTAAAAATCAAGATTTTCTCTTTCTCTTTCCTACTTAAAATCGCCGGAAATGGAGGTGAGGAGAGAGACAGAGATGATGGGATAATGCAGAATTTTTTCCCCTTCCCAAAGCTCAACCAAATATGAGAGAGAAGAGACAGAAAAAGGTGAGTGGTTGACAATTGCATGATCCATTGATCCACAAAATAACACTTGGCATAATCTTGCTCACTCTCTCCATAAGCTCAATAACCTCAAAGCACATGATTCCAACCCATTGACAATAAATCTCAACCATTGATTTTTAATCACCAATGAGTTTCCTCTTTGGCAACTAGCCAATTGGTCGGTAAATTTCCAATTTTATCATTTTTCCCTGGTTTTCACTATGTTTGATAAATTATCACCAAGAACATTTACATCAAACTCACATCACATTCCTCCAACAATGTTTAATTACACTAATTACAAGCAATTTCAAAGTCATTAGCTCTTAATCTCAAATTGGGTCATTAAAAATAATACATATTTATTGAACATATAAATCAAACACCAAAACCAATAGTTTCCAAAACCATATTTCACAATATTTGAATTATATAGAATTCTCAAATCATAATTAAATAGTTCTTAGGTCTTGGCATTACATATGTAAACAGGAATAACAAATGATGACATGCATAAGTAAGAGGAACCTTAACAAGAGCCTACAACTAGGCTCACCCTCATACAATTTTCTTATAACCCTATTTAGTTCTCACCTGAAAAAAATGTAAATATAGCAACCATAAGATCCAAAGATCTCAATAATCATTGGTTATTTAGAAATATACATGCAAACCGAGATCGAGAACATACGGTTCTAAAATTAAGTTCAAATCACAATAATTTATTTATATTATTCTTTACATAAAACCTTTCGCAAACAAGTCTTTGATTCGGTTACCAAAATTGCCTCCCAAAAAGGTTCTAAAACAATTGAACATCATAATTCATGTTCCAAATATCTTTCACTAGAAATTTCACAAAAACATGTCTAAACCTTGTTACACAAAAATAATTATACAAAAGCTTTATCATATTCAAATAATAAATAATATATATATATATATAACTTGCCAAGCAAATGATTGATGCACAAACCATCATTATTGTAATACCTCAAATTTTGATATTTAAGGCTAGAGAATAAGTCTGAGATAAATGGACTGCTAAGCACTGGTTTAGCAAAATTGCAAATTGCGATTAAGGGTTAATGACTCCAAAAGTGGATCTGATTAGTGATAAATAAACCCTTTTGGAGAATATGGAGTGGATTGTAGTCGCTTGTGTTATGAGCAGCGCCAAAACCCTGTATTTGAGTTCAATTATGGATTAACATCTAAATTGAATAAAAATAAGGGGAAGGGTGTATGTATGGTGTAAATGAATATGAAAATGAGTTTGATGGTGATTCCAAGGGAATTGCCATAATTAAGGGCAAAATGGTAAAGTTACCGACCAATTGATCGGTTGCCGAAGAAGAAACTCATTGGTAACTTCAAGATCAATGGCTAGGATTCAATTTTGCAATAGATCAAGGGGCAAAATCCCATGTATATGTGTGTATGTGAGCTCATGGGAGGTTGGTCAAGATGGTGACACTTGGCAAATTGTGACCCATGGGATCTTGGTCAATGTTTCAACTTATTCCTCTCTCCTCTCTTCTCCAAGTCGGTTGTGGGTGTATGTGGGAGCCAAAAATCTATCTTCTTCATCTCTTTCTCCCTCTCTCTTCTTCCTCCATTTTCGTTGAAGCTCAAGGTGGAAAGAGAAATGGAAAAGGTAAGATTTAGCTTGGTTAATGTCCTCTTTTGCTTAAATCATCTTCTTTAAAGTTGTTTATAGTAATAAGAGCTTCATTGCTATGGCTTTAGATTTGGGAAAGAAGGTGTTTTGAGAGTTTGAGGAATCTTGGAAGATGAAGAATCAAGGATTAGCTTTGAGAAAGAGGAAGAGGTGAGTGATATCCCCCTTTTGATCTATATATTGTGATTTTTTGATGAGATTTGTGATTTGTAGTTTTTGCCCTAATTTGGCATAATTGTGGAATGGTGGTGTATTGTGGTTAAAATGATGCCATAGTATGTTTTGATGTCATTGGAATTAGTTTAGAGCATTAGGAGTAAAGTAATGAAATTTGGGTAATGTGTGTGATAATTGTGACCATAGGGGGAAAATGTTATTGTGATAGGATTTTGGATGTTTTGAGGTTTCCAATGTGTTCCTTGTGTGAAATTATGTTGGAATAGCCTTGTGTTAGAGTTTGGGAACCATTGGGAATAAAGATTGGAAGTTTGGGAAAGTTTTGATATCTGTTGCGTTTCTGGGGTCTAATAAGCATTACTCGAGTGCGCTTGGTCCTCACTTGAGTGCAGCATGGTATCTTCCCATTTCCCTTCTATTTTGGTCGTACTTGCATGTGGAAGTTGTAAGAATGTATTGGTTCACCTGCGAGTGATAAGGGTTATCACTCGAGTACACCATATGTCACTCGAGTGAGCATGCATTTTGGCACTTAGAGCCGCGCCTCGGGTTAACACTCGTGGGCAATTTGGCAAGAGTGTGAATGTGCACTCGCAAGTGTTGTGATCTCACCCGAGTGCTGGGGTAGTACTTGAGTGAGCTTGCCATTTTAAGGGTTCAGTGGCTCTCGGGTAGTCACTTTCTGGGTTTCACTCGGTAGGACTCAGGTGCTTGAGGAGGCATCACTCGAGTGTTGAGGTTATCACTCGAGTGAAAGGCATCCATCACTCGAGTAAGGTCATCTTCACTCGAGTACTACAGTAAAAAAGGGGATTTTGAGGATTCAAAATATGGTCTTTGGTCAAGTATTTTCCAACCCTTTAAGCATGTGTTTAGGCTTTGAGTAGCCACCTAAAGGTCGTGAATGATAACCAACTTAAGTGTCTAAAAGTTAAGGAATTGGAAAAGGGATTAACTCTGTGTCCTTGTTTTAGTTATAGGGTTTGGTGTTTGCCTTGATCGTGAGCAGCCGGAGCTGGAGCTTACGTGGAAAGAGAGTAGGGAACATATCTCTCCTGCATGTATTTGATATCTGTGTTAGTGTGTTGATGCATGTCTTAGCTTTGCATGATTATGTGTAATTTGAAGCTATGTTTCAATTTATGCTATGACCATCAGTATATTGTTCAAAGCATTGAGCTTACAAATTTGCCATTGAGTTAGCATGAGTTATGTGATGCAAGCATGTCATGCATTAAACATTTATCGTACATGAATATTGATATTGTTATCCTACTGAGATTGTTTAGAATATCACCCTCCCCTATCAACATTTTAGATAGGGAAGGAAGAGCGAGGATGGTGTAAGCATTCAAGGCCGGTGAAGACTCCTTAGAGTATTTGAGTTGGTAGTTGGTTATCATAGATGTTGGGATAATTATATGTGACATGGATGTATATTGAGTATGTATTCAGATATGTATTTGGGATGTATATTTAAGAAGACGTTGTGTAATCCTCGTTAGAGATATGGCAATGGGCTAATATGCCCTATGATTGTTTAGCGAAGGTATGAGTCCCGGGATTGGCCGGGAATTATTTTGCGTACTCTGATATATTTAAATGTGATTTATCTTCGTGTAGTAATTGTATTTGGAATGTGAATGTGAGACCTGGTTATAAATGATTTCAAAAGGTATTTGTGAAAATCCTGTCTAGTTGATGTGTTTATAAATGTTATTTGATTGTTATTGGTCTTTATTTCACTTTAATTGTGTAATCCGGATATAATTACGGCAGGGGGTTACAATTATTACCCCTGACCAGCCTTATAACCACTGATTGGAGCCATAGTTAACAAATGATTTATCTACTTAACTAGATTACACAAGGTTCCAAATCATGAGGAGTCACCTAGGTCCTTAGCTTGTCATGATTAGACTATGGCTCTCCTCCTTTTGACGAAACCAAGGAGGTGTCATTGTCCACTAAACCCATTCTAATTCTAAACCAAAGGAAAACATTAGAGACGAGGCCCTGAGAATCACCACTCACTTTGCACCGAGTAGTGGCATACCACGTGCTATTTATTACACAAAATCTCCTATCACAACTTCAGAGCCATCCATGTGCATCAAAGACAATCGATCCTAATTATGGCATGTATATACAAGTTCTAAAATCTATGAGCATGGTTCCAAACAAGATTCATCAAATACTACATCCTCTCAATAATTGTTAAGATAACAATACTATTTCAACTCAAGGAACCATAGCAAAACGTGCTCATCATCTAAAACATATAATATAATTTCCAAATCACTTATAACAAATGATATTTCCATTATAACACATAAGCATGCTTAAACAGTTTCCAAAATATATATCCATGATTTCTAATACATACAAGCATGCTTGAATAGTTTCTAATCACATCAATATACATTTTTAGTCAAATATACAATTCTTAATCAAGCCTTCCATAGGCACCAGAAATCCCAAAACAGTTTATAATATATATATATATATATATATATATATATAGTTGACAAGTATATAAAAGAATAATCAAGGTTACTTCTATTCCAAACTTATTTTACTGACACTTCAATGCTTCCAATTTACCAACACCAAATAATTTAACTTCACTACACCATTATTATACAATTCCTCATCAATCAAATTGCTAAACAAATAATCAATTTAATTATATAAACTTAAAGTTTCCAACTCTATCTTTGACCTCCAAATGTTGCTTTTAATGACTAAATCTCCAATCTAATATCAAACCATATCTTTTCAAAATCTTAATATCTCATTTGAATTAATAACTAACCCACAATAATTCAGATTGATCAAAATCCCCAATTTCTTAAATTTAAAGCTCCAACCACAATACTTATTTTCATTTTACAAGTTTTAACAAAATTTTAAATTGATTAAATATCAATTATACCTCTAATAAACATAACCCAATGATTAAACTCAAGTTTAATCAGTTATAACTATCGTATTCAATCATAACCACCCTCTAACATTCAAACACTAACCCTAAATATCTCAAATAATGTAATAGAAAAATTCTAAATTGATTAAATATCAAAATTTATTCACCTTTACAATCGTATGGTTTCCATTTATTAAAAATCAACAGCCCTACTCTTCAAATTTGCTTTGCTCCCAACAAAATTTGTACTTTTAGAAAGCTCCCAATGAATAGAAAAATATTTGTAGAATAAGTACTAAGTTTGTTAGATTTTATGAGGAGGAAATGGAACTCAAAAACATCTCACGACTGGAGCTTCTCTGGGTGCAATAGGAAAAAAACTAGGTGGAATGATGAAATGATGGGCTGGAGGGGAGGAAGGAAATGAATGGGGTATTATTAACAATGGTGCGGGTCCCACATTTAAAAAAAAAAAAATCTTTTACTTATCTTTTCTTTTCCTTCTGCTTTTTTTTTTTTTGTTAAATTTATATTTAGTAAATTCTGATTATTCTCAAATTCATATTTTGACATTGGGAATATATAAATTTTCCAAGATCCTTCAAAAGTCTCAATAAGTAAGCTTTATTTGTGTATTTCACTCAAATATAAATTTTATTTTATATATATATACTGGTTATCATTTAGGTGGAAAAATACTTAAAACACTTTTATTTAATCCCACTAAGCTTTATTAAATTTTCTCTCGCTCTTCATTTTCTTCTAATATATAATTGAGATTGTTCCCTCAAAATTTAATCTTTTTTGAGTAATTCCTCTATACTCAAATACTGTACGATAGTTTTCAATTACCTTAAAATATTCCCATTAAATTCAGCTACCAATATTAATAAAAATATACTACCTTCAACTTCTAAACAAATTTCATATTTTCCAAATTTTATTTTTTCTAGATCTCATATAAGGCATTTAGTCTACTCTAAACCTTAAATGACTTAATAAATCAAATCCTATTAGTACTTAAATTCCGCAAATAAAAATTGAGATGTGACATGGGTCACCTTGATGAACACCTCCTGTTGGAGAAATCAAATTAATTACCTAATCATTGAAAATGACCAGGTATTGCACACTTGTAACACATTGTATAACCAAGGCAATCCATTTATTAGGGAAATTCATCTTTCTGAGAATTGCATAGATGAAATTTCAAGAGAGAGTGTCACGCGCTTTAAAAAAATCCAGCTTTAGAGCCATTAGTTTCTTCCGTCCTATGTTGGCTGAATGTATTTGATTCATGAGATGAGTTGCTAGAAAGATATTGTCGAAGATAACTCTCCCCTTCAAGAAAGTACATTGAAATAGGGCTATATAGATATCAAGAATTTTCTTCATTCTCATGCAGATCACCTTGGAGATAATTTTATAAACTATAAACAACATTACACAAACTTACAAGTCTCAGATCGTTAAATGTTTGTGCCTGACTTGGGGATTAAAATGATGTTTGTTTTGTTGAAAGACTTTAAGATAAACTCTGAATCCCAGAATGATTGCATCATAGTTTTCACAAAAGACACACTGAAACTAGTCTTGTCCCATCCTTCAGATTCAGCCATTTTAGCCTACCAATCAGGTAATTGTTGAGGGAATCTCAGAGTGTGACTTGCCAAAAACCATTTAACAGAACAAAGACCTTTTCTTCATCATCCAAGAAGAAAAAGCCTTGATTAGAGGTGTCAGCCACTGATTTGCCCAGAATCTTAAGATATCTATTGATGAAAGCATATACTTTAGGGTTGAAATTGGAAATCTTGTTAATCAATGGATGACAAGTGAAATCAAAACCGTCTCTTGCATAAGAAGCTACTAAAGAAGAGAGTGGAGGACCAAATGTATTGACAATCAGGGCTGAAGGAGTTAAGGGAGACGGGGGCTCGTTAAGGTAAACCAAAGACCCTGACACATGCTGGGATGAATCATCACAAAGTAGAGATGGGGTAGGTGAGCCACCCGAATCCGGTCCAAAAAGCGACCTATATATTGGGCTCAGACAAACCAGGAGGCCTTTTTTTCGTAACCCTATTTGGATATGAATGCTCATCATGACAACATTTTGTGTATCCTAAGCATGCATTTGATTACTTTTCAAAGGTTTATCTTGATCTATCCAAGTATTAGGAGGGTTTTCCTCATCCTTCAGGGGTTGGGTAGTAGGGGATGGTGTCAGAGAGGCAGCCGGAGATGCCACCGGAGAAGGTGAAAGAGCAATTCCATCTTGATGCTACAGATTGGCTCCTTAAGCATCTAAATCTGATTCCTCATCAGATGAGAAATGAATGAATCCATTGTTATGATTCACATTGTTGAGAATGACATCCTGGGGTGATGTCTCGTAAACTCTATATTCGCTTCAACGAGAAAGAAGAAAACCAACACGAGTGGAACCTCTTGATCTATGATGTCTTATCCAGTCCTTCCATAAAAATTCAGCTTGGCTTGGTTGGAAGTTGCGGAAAAACCTTGAGGCATACATGCGGAAAACTCGCTCATTAACAATATTAAAGCCTTGAAAAGCTTCAACAATAGTCTTGTTACAACCATGAGCAGTATAACTAAGTTGATGACAGAGATCACATATTCAAAAAATCCTTTCATGTTTGCATTCCACCTAAGCCTCTTTTGAGTCATCAAGACAAATTCAGATATTTGAACAAGCGAAAGAGAAGGATCGAGCAAGACCCTGATTCTAATGAAATGAAGGCCATTTGTGAACTGAGTTGTTCCATCAGTCATGGTTGGCGCATTTGCCTTAGCAACATATCAGGTCTCCTATGATCAATGATGAGTAGCGAGTTGTCCACTGCCCTGGGACCATTATCCTCGATAAAGTTCCTATCGAAGAAGTGTCTAATTTAATCCTCAACGACAAAAGGATCTCTCAGACGACAAAGAGAACGAAGTCTTCTTGCTAGCCTTTCAACAATAAAGTCATTATCGTCAACTAGCAAAGCAATAGCATGACAAGCATAGTAGGAACGATGATAAGAAAGCGCATCAGGGTCAACTTTTAGGGAAGCATTCATGCAACGATTTTGCATGGGTTGTGAAAAGCAGAGACATTTTGATAGCAAGCAGAGGAAAGTGGAGGAAACTAAAGAGCCAACAGAAGGGCGTGAAGAAGGGAAGAGAAAATGAAGGCCAACAGAGATGAAGAAGGAAAGAACGATGCTCTGTATAGATCAAACAGATCATTCGGTGTAGAGAGAGGCTTAGAAACAAGAAGTATATATAGGAAAAAAATTAAAAGGGTAGAAGAGAAAAAAGCAAAAAACAAATGTAGGAGGCGAGGAGATGGAGAGAGAACCAGAGATGGTGGTGAATGGGTAGCTGCAGCATCAAAGAGACCTTCACTGGCAGGAATGACAGGAAATTACAAAAGTTACAGGCTAAACCCAGAAAATAGGCATGCCACTTAAATGTTAAGGTTGAAAAATGAAGTTGATGAACAGGCTGGATGTAAAGGAGGATAGAGTAACCTATCAAAAATAAGAAAAGAAAAAGGATTAGAAAGAAAAACCTTAGATGCTTGGACAAGAAAACAGACATGCACGATGGAAAATAATTCTGAGTGAAGTTTTATGAGATAATGGAGGTTAATGACGTCATAAAATTAGATGTAGAATAGGTATAATGGCACTACTCACCGATCAAATGAAAGATAGAAAAGTAAGAAAGTTTAATCGCATAGGCAAATGAAGTCTGGATTTGGAAGAACAACTGTCACAAAATCGAAAGCAAGATATGAGTAAGATGAAATTGAAAACTCTTCTCAGAAGATGAGAAGGAAACCCAGACGTTCTCTCTCTAGTTTCGCTCATAGAGGCAGTCGTTTTCCAGTTTTCCCCCTAATTTAGCTACTTGAGCCAACATGGCCCACTTAATTGATGGACCACTAAATAACAAAAATTCATCTTGAAATAAAAAAACTTAAATGACTTAATTTGATACAAATATCCTAATTAAAAATAAGATAAATTACTTATAAATTTAAAACATTTTTTTGGTAATTCAAAATATCTAAGATATCCTTCAATTTTTTCTAGTTGTCCTTTAAATCCTATGAGATTCTCTTAAATAATAAAATTATATAGAAAGTAAAAATAAAATGAATTAATTAGAAGCTCTTTTGAAATGGATATTTTATTTGTGTTTCTCCAAAACCAAATGTGACATTGGGGAATTAGATTCCTCTTGGCATGTCATATATGATTTTTGGGTGTTTTTTTGATGGGGTTTATCCTGCTTCTCCAATATTACATAAAAGTAAAATAATTACTCTTTGAGCGCATATCAAATTTGTTAGATATGCTTAATTTTGGTGATGTCAAATATAAATGCCAAATATTAAGAGTAAAAAATTTATATAATACATTTATCTCCTACATTGACTAACTACTATATTTCATGTGAAATCTCTTGTAGATTAATCAAGCAAAGAAAGAAGTTATTGGGTTGAATTATTGAGAATGATCAAGAGAAGGAAGAAGGCGAAAGATTGAAGAAAGAAGAACTTTCATCATATCATAAAAAGAAGCTATCAAATGAAGAAAAGATATTATGGAAAGTAAGGAAAGAAAGAAGCGAGAATGAAGAAAGGATATTAGTCAAAGAAAGGAAGAAATTATCAAATTGGAAAGACAAAGAAAGATTGAAGAAAGAAGAACTTTCAATATCTAATTGGAATATCAAGATTCAAGTTCTTAGAAGTGATATTGGAGGTCTCTATGGTCATATGAAAGTTGGAATAGCTTAATTCAAAGTTAAGATATCTTATATGGAAGTTATACCAACTTCACTCTAGTGATTACTTGAGTGGCACCTCCAGAGATGAATTTTTGATGATCACTTGAGTGACCATTCGAGTGATGACTACTTTGCTCTGCTCTATTTTTGTTCAACTTGACAGAGGTCTAGTGTTTTAGCTATATCTCCTAAACCACAACTCTGATTGAGGTGATACTTATTTCATATGAAACTAGACTCCAAATTTGACACAAAGACACCAAGATAAGGCTGAATGGGTTTCAGATGAAAAAGGTATGAATTTCAGAATTTGACGCTAGAATTTCTCGCGTTATTCTAGACTAGGTTCGGTAATTTAAATATATCTCCCAAACTACAACTCCAATTGAGATGAAACTTATTGCATATTAAAATATACTCAAAAGGTGATTCAAAGACGCCATGTTCAAGCTCAAAAAGGTTCGGATGAACAAGATGTGTAATTCTAAATTTGACGCTCAAAATTCAAACACTGTTCTATCTAGCAATCATTTTTTGGATCATAACTTTTAGAAGACAATGAATTTGGGAGTGATTCTTGCTACATGGGAAAGTAGACTTAAAGATATTTTTGGGGAAAGGTCATTTTTCTAATTTGGAGTTAAAATGGCCAGATCACTTAAGTGATGAATTTCTATTTAGACATCACTTTTACTGCAACTTAGTGAGCTACCTGGTGATCTATTTCAAGATGAAGCATAATCACTCGAGTGATCCTATTTGCACTTATCACTATCACATCACCGTAGTGAACCAGAAAGTGATACATTGTGCTCTTTTGAAAACCAACAAAGATCACTACGGTGACCACTCGAGTAATGACCCATCATTGGCATATCACCACGGTGATCCTGGTAGTAATGTTCTGCATAGCTTTTATCAATGTCTCGGATTTATTTGAAACTCTTCCAAACTCATTTAAATCTTAATTATCTTGCTCCTAATCATCACTAATCAAGTGTATATGAAGATTATTGGTGATTAACTTTGATTAAGCTTCAACAGCCAAAAAGCAAATTTTGTCAGAAGTTTCAACAACTACTGTAACATTTTGAGAAGCTCAATGAGAAGAATGTTCTCAATGGTCAAATACTCTTCATCAACTATAAATAGAAGAAGAATTCAAAACTAAAGGAGAAAGAGCTTATGCCTTCACTGCCAATATGTTGAAATTCTCCAACTCATATACTCTCTTTCTCTCAATGCTTATATAATTTACTTTATAGAGTGATTATTTGTATTGTGCTTCAATGTTCATCTTATTCACTTCTAAGAGAGAAGATCGATTGTAATCTATTATCATCAAGAGATATTGTATTCTTACGGTGTACATAAGGGGGAGTGCTTGCCTCGTGAGAGAATTGTAAGTGACTACACAAGTTTCTCGATCAAACTTGTGGAATTGTAGTGGTTCTCAAGTACCTGGTTTAAAATTGAGGGAGATAGTGGATTGAAATCTCAAGAGAAACCTGGAAACTCGATGTAGTTCACTAAGGATTGGATTGAACTAGGATAAATCATAGTTTGCATCTTCTCTTCCTTTATCTTTTATAATTCCAAATTAGTGATTGACGTATTTCAGTATGCATTTATGGTTCATTATTTACATATTCATTGCTTTCATTATGATGCAAAAAGTTTTTTTATAGTTTTTATCTAATACCCAATTCACCTCCTCTCTTGGGTGTCATCCGTTTCTACCACAATCAACTATCAATAATCAATCAATTATATCCATGAAAACTTGTAATGCCCAGTTTAATAAAAAATGAGTTGGTTTAGATCCACCAACCAATAAATACATGATATTGATTATTATTTCATAATGTTTCATGATTTCCTTATTTTATGTTTGTTTATATTTGATTGATTAAGTAATCAAATTTGGAAATGCAATGATTATTTATTAAATTTCTTAATTGCATTTATTTCTTAGTTTCATCAAAACATGATCCATGCTATAGAAATAATGATCTGTTTGTTTCTGTTTTCCTTCCCCCCCCCCCAAATAGTGTTATAAAGGCAATCAATCAATCAACTATCATCAATCAATCAATCAATCAATTATATCCTTGAAAACTTGTAATACCCACATAAGTTAGTGTAAAATGGGTTGTTTTAAATCTACCAATCAATAAATACACAATATTAATTATTATTTCATAATATTTCATGATTTCCTTATTTTATGTTTGTTTATATTTGATTGATTAAGCAGAGGTTGAATTTGAGTTTAATATAGTTTTTGTTTTTTGTGTTTTTCCTTTACTGGCAAGTTTTAATATTTTGATTCGTTGTGGTATAAGGCTGCTAATTGTTTTCCCTTCATATCCAAAAACAATTTCAGACATTTTTTCACTGTGTTATAAAACCAAAGAAAACAATTAATGATGTTATAGAACGAGATCTTTTAGTTAATAATTTATCTAATAATGTGGTTTTCGATAGAGTATAATGGTATCGTGAGAACCATATAGCTGACTCTAACTAGTGGGATAAGACTTTATTATTGTTGTTGTTGATGATGATGATGATGATAATCAAATTAATGCCATTTAACTTTTAGTGTTGATGCTACATTTTTATTACATGTCAATATATTTTGATAATATATTGCCTAATATTATATATCTTTGCATATACTACTATCACAATTAACACTTTGAGGTATAATACTCTCTCGTTCCATGCATAGAGAGATAGATATAGCTTGTTAATGATTGAATTATGTGGAATGGCTAATTCATTTGGTGAATTAAATAAATAGATTTGAGTTGATACATTTATACTCAAAATTTGAAGTGAAAAAAGGAATCAATACCCTCTTGAACAAGTTTGTGAATTTAAGATTTGTAATTTGTAAATGAAAAAAAAAATGTTGGGAAAATCATCCCATTTAAATATAATAATGTTCAAATATAATCTTGTAATATGTTGAACACCAAAATAGTCAGAGTCTCGACATCTTTTGACGACTTTTTTCTTGACACAATATATAATTTATTCCTCATTGAGATTTTTGCTTCAAAAAGTTGCCTTTTCTTCACCCATCAAATAGGATATTATTCTCTATGTGTATTGAAAGAATATATTCTCAATTACTTTCCATGAGAAATGCATGTATGTGCCTTTACAGGTTTCAAATCATTTTCATTTAAATATTTTCCTCATTATTTATAAGAACTATAATATTGCTTAATTAGGATAGTGAAAGTGAACTTTCATTGTGTGCCTTTCCTTTTGTTGCTGAGAATTCATAATCTTGACCTAACTTCATAGGAATCCATTGATTTCTATTCACAAAATAGCCCAATAATTTCAACTTCTCATTATGCATTAGTTGTTCATAGGTTACAATCTCGCCTACTGTCATATAAAGTTGCTTTGTATGCTTTGCAAATATATATTATCTTATAAGTGTCCTTTATAAATAATAGAAATACATTTAATCAAAATTTTTTTAATTATGATTGGGTTGACCCCAAACCATTGGACTTAGAATCACTATTTCGACAATGATTGGTTCAGTTTTTCAGTACCTTAATATTACTTTGGGCAATTAATACGATTATAGCTATATAGTATCATTTTAGATGTAAATAATAAGCACAATCATATAAAGCTAGAATTTTTTTTGACAAATTTAATGATTTAACTAAGTCTTAACTTTTAGATTTTGACAAAAAAGAACTCTTTTTTCAGATAAATGTGGTATAGTTAAAGTAACACATTGAGGAAGTATATGGATATTAGGTTATGCTCCAAACCCCTTTTTATTTTTTTTAATTATTTTTTTCACTATTTTGAAATTGAATTGTCAATTTCCTGCCTAAAATTTTGTTCAAATTAATGTATTTTTATGCATTGCATAGGAAAATGTAATTAAATACTAATACTTTATGAAACAAAAATATTCAAAAATTAAAAAATTCACTAATTTAAATTGTAATTAATGATTTCAAACATTAAATAAGTTGTCACTTTATACTAATTTGAAATTGATGGATCGAAAAAAGCACTCATCATGAGGTCCCCAATATAAGAAGACATAATGGAATTCATTTGCGTGAGAAAGACTGAAAGAGCGAGGCTGAGAGATGGTTAGAAAATCAATTAAAAACTAAACCTTTTGATGGTATTTATAAATAGCTTATAATATGTTGCATCTGAACTAAGAAAAACCTTAAATATTATTAATTTTGTTTTAAAATTTAATAAATTTACTCTTATTTAATATCGATCATACATTATTATAACATAGTTTAAAAAATAAAAAAAATAAAAGATAAATTGTACATTCATATAAAAAATTTAATGATGTAATTTATAAATAGAACAAAAAATATTTCTCTCTTCATATTATAAATAGGGTAAAAGGAGTATTCTATTTATACTTTTGCTACATTTTATTTTAACAATAATTACCATAAAATAAAAATAATCTTATTTAAATAGTGATGTTTAACTTTAAAAATAAAAACTTCAAAACTTGAAATGGATAGACTATGAGAAAATAGTTAAACAAAAAAAAAAAAAAAGGTATTCTGTAGCGGTGGTATTGTAGCGGTTATATGAAACCGCTACAAATTATAGTATTTGTAGTGGTCTTAAGCTAAACCGCTACAAATTTGTAGCGGCAAGCTACGCGCCAAGTGGCACCACAGATTAATAGCGTTTTTTTTGTAGTGGTTAGGTAGAACAAACCGCTACAAATATGGCGTGAAATTCTCGCCAAAACTTGTAGCAGTTCAGTTGTAGTGGTTAATAAACAAACACCGCTACAATATTCCCGCCATTTGGCGCAACCAAGACCTGCCAACAGTGTAGCGGTTATTTGTAGCGGTTATAGCAACAAAATTGCTACAAAATGCCAAACGTCAGGTATTTGTAGCGGTTATAGGGATATAACCGCTACAGAATTTCAGGAGTCTCCAATTTTATAGCGGTTCTGGGCCATAACCACTACAGAATTTCAAAGCTTCTTGTAATTTGTAGCAGTTATTGTAAAACCGCTACAAATTTAAGGCACCCTGGGTGATTTGTAGTGGTTAACGTAGCGGTTATTGGAATAACCGCTACAAATTGCTGGCCTATTTAAGGAGGCCGCCTCCCCCCTTTTTCCGTTTGCTCATTTTGTTTCCTGGAGTTTCTCTGAGTGATTTCTTTTAGATTTGAGCGTTCAGACGTTTGTGAATGAGTTTTTGCTACAGTATTTCTTAGTGTTTACACTTGAGGTACGTATATAACACGTATTTTATTTGTATTTTTATTTTTATTAGATTTTTGCATAATAATGTGACTAAAATATTTTTTTTTGGATTTTTACAGTTGATATGGCTTCAAGAGAGGATAAGGGGAAAGCCCCTGAGGTCCCTAGACCGATTTTATGGGGTGGCAGCAGCCGAGCAGGGGGCAGAGGGAGGGGGCAGAGCGGAGGCAGGGTGACCGCGGCATTTCAGCCCATCCCCCCACAGGAGTTAGCCCAACCACAGGCACCGCAGATGATCCCACAGGAGATGACTGCACCAGAGGTGCCTGAGTTTGGGGGGCAGATATCAGCGTCGAGGACTACGTCAAGGAGGACTTCGAGATCCTGATTAGGATCAGGGAGATGGAGCAGTTCCTCGATGAAGAGGAGGCTCGGGAGCAGAACAACCCACGAGGGTCGTCTTCGCGGTCCACTGGGTTTGAGGTGCAGATCCAAGGTAAATAAATTTTTTAATTTAATAAATTATTTATTTAAATTCAAAATGTTAACTTTGAATTACAATTTATTTACCGTGCGGTAAACTGTGCAGATAAGCAGGGGAACGTGTCGACGAGTAGGCTGGACGTGGCCGGTGTGAACAGCATGGACCGGACCTTGTGAGTTATAGTGCTGTGAAATGAGGGCACTGACCAGCCCATCAACAATGGGGGTCACCTGTTTAACCACTTCCTGAATGACCTGGGCGTGAATTGGATGCGGTACCCCCTTCACTTCATGACGTGGAGGCACGTTTCGAAGGGGCCGAAGGACCAAGCTTGGGAGGAGTTGGTTCAGGTAATTAATAGTATTTAATTAATATTTTTTGTAATTAATTCTATTTAATTAATATTTTTAATAGGATTTTTGTAATTAATGATATTTAAATAATTTTTTTGCAGTTGCGGTTTGCCATCCGGGCCAAATGGAAGAGGTACACCCTCGTGAAGATGGGTGACGGCTGGAGGAACAAGAGGAACCGTCTCTTCCACAGGGTGGATAAGGATGGGATGATGCCTCTGGAGCAGCTGATCGAGAGCGTCCCGGACGGGGTGCCACCTAACGACTGGGCGGGTTTCGTCCAGTTCAGGAGGAGCGCTGAGGGGCAGGTAATGTATTTATTAGATTATTTATATACTTTTTTCAATTGTTAATTATTAAATTATAATTTCAATTTAATTATTTTTAATTTGAAATTTATTAATTTTAAATTTTTTATTGTTTTAATATATTTATTTTTTTTTTTTGTCTAGGAGCTTTCTCAGAGGAACACCAGGATCTGTGCGCAGCAGACGATCCACCACACAACAGGATCGAAGACCTTTGCTGTCACCTACAGCGAGATGGTAACTTTTCAAAATATCATTGACTTTTAGCTGGTTATTTCATAATACTAATTAATTGAATTTTGTAATTGTTTTAGGAGAAGAAGGCACAGCAGGAGAACCGTCAGACGGACTATGGGGAGTTGTACACCATCACACACAGACACTGTGACGGGACTGCGACCTCGCAGCAGGTAGAGGCGACCATTGTAAGTAATTTTATTATTATAATTTTTATAAAACCAACTTAATAATGAAAAATGCTAATTAGTAATTGTTTCATAAAATGGCAGGAGCGGATGCAGCAGTCGCAGGCTGAGCTGCGACAGACCTAGGCCGAGGAGTCACAGGGGTCAGTGGACCCAACAGCTCCTTTGAAGGTGGGTCTGGGTCAGGCTGAGCACCCCGAACGCGTGCGGGGGATGGGGATAGGTGCCAGACCTAGCATGGTCTACGGCAGGAACGCCGCCTCTGAGGTTGGCAGCTCTAGAAGGGTCAGACGTCCGAGGGACGAGTCTATTGACCAGCTGCGGTCAAACTTGGAGCAGCAGACCTGCTGCATCTACAGCAGAAGTAGATGCACCATCTGCATCTACAGCAGATGCAGCTGCAAACTGATATGATCTACGCTCAGCAGACGCAGTGGCGTGATATCGCGAACAACATGCTCGAGCGGTCATAGAGTCGCCTGTTCCCGGATGAGCCACATCCACAGGTTCCCCCTGTCCCTCTGTACGTCGTCCCGACTACTTCTCCTCCTCCTGCTCTTGCTCCTGCTCCTGATCTTGCTGATGATGATGGTGCGGTTCACTCTGCGTAGCGGCCTGATCCAGCAGCACCTGAGGGAGCCCCACCTGAGGGAGCACCAGATGATCAGCCCCAGCTACTTAGTTTAGGACATCTTTTTTTATTTGTTGTTGAAACATTTGTAAAAATATATATATAAGTTTGTATTTCAGAACTTAAATTTTTATTGTGTTTACTATAATTATATTTATATTATTAGATCGCGTTGTTGAATTTGTGAATTAATTGAACCAATATTATTTATATTTCTAAAATAAAAAAAATAAAGCATATATATATTTGTAGCGGTTTTATATAAAAACCGCTACAAATATATATGGTTGTAGCGGTTCTACAATAAAAACCGCTACAAGCATATATATATTTGTAGCGGTTCCACAATAAAAACCGCTACAACCATATATATTTTTGTAGCGGTTCTACACTAGAAACTGCTATAAATATATATGGTTGTAGCAGTTTTACAATAAAAACCGTTATAAATACTCATCATTTGAATTTTGAAATTTGCCGCCTTTGTGCACATTTGTAGCAGTTATGTTATGTATAACTGCTACAAATTGGAAATAATTTTTTTAATTTGTTGTCCAACAGCTTTAATATTAGTAGCGGTTTTATACATATAACCGCTACAAATACTCAACGTTTAAATTTTGAATTTCCCACCAATGTGTGCAAAATTCCAACGGCTTGAAAATTAGTAGCGGTTTTATACATATAACGACTACAAATATTTAAGAACTGTAGCGGTTAGTGTAGGGGTTTAAGAACCGCTACAAAATTGGAAACGTTGGAATTTCAGAATATAAGGTTCTTGGCATTCGTCATTCTCTACTCACTCATCTTCTTCTCTATACTTTCTTCTCTCTCACTAGTAGCTATGGATAAATTATGGATTAGGTTCCTGCGCAATTCTCTGGAATATTTGTACCGATTAAACAGTTTCTTGGATTTCACATTCACTCACGCCAGCTGTAACGGCAAGATCGTCTGTCTGTGTCGGAGATGCAAGTTTAAGAAGTGGCATGCATGAAATGTTGTGAAGGAACATTTGCTTGTGAAGCCTTTCCCTAAGGACTATACGTTCTGGGCAGTTCATGGTGAGAATGCCGGCATTAGATATGACGATGCTCTTCCTCGAAGTTCTCAAGTAGGCATTCAAGTAGATGAAGATGATCATGTGAATGATGCTGTGTGTGATGCATTTGGATTTTAAGGCGACAACTTCAACAAAGAAGTGCACGGTTCTGAGCCGATTTTTATGAGGAATGAAGCAGCTTGGGATTTTTTTAGCTTGATGGATGAAGCAGATCATCCTTTATATCAAGGTTGTCGCAAATATTCTAAATTATCTTTCTTGATCAAATTGTATCATATCAAGTATTTGTGTGGGATCACAAATAAGGGAATGTTGATGTTGCTCGACTTATTACAAGATGCATTCCCCGACGCTGAGATTCCCACAATATTCTACGAGGCCAAGAAGATTATCAACAGGTTGGGGTTGAATTATCAAAAGATTGATGCATGCCCAAATGATTGTATGTTGTATTGGGGAGACGATTCCAGCAGGGAGACTTGTAAGAGATGTCACACATCGAGGTACAAGACAATTCGGAAGGGGAAAAAGCAGAAGAAGAAACCTGCAAAGATTTTCAGGTACTTCCCTTGGAAACCTCGCCTACAAAGATTATTTATGTCGTCTAAAACTGCGGAGCACATGAGGTAGCATGCCATTGATAACAATGAAGACAGTAAATTAAGACATCCCCGGGATGCAGATGCTTGGAAAATGTTTGACAACGACTTTCTAGATTTCACTGCTGACCCCAGAAATGTTTGGCTTGCGTTGGCGACCGATGGTTTCAATCCTTTCGGGAATCTTAGCACAAGTTACAGTATTTGGCCGGTAGTCTTAGTTCCTTACAACTTACCCCCTGGATGTGTATGAAACAAAGCTCTTTCATTATGTCTATGATCATTCTAGGAAAAAAGGCACCAGGTAATGACATCGATGTGTATCTCCAACTGCTTATTGTAGAATTGCTTAACTTGTGAAATGTCGGCTTGGAGACCTACGACGCTTACGGCAAAACTTTGTTCAACTTGCGTGTAGCCTTGATGTGGGCGATTAGTGACTTTCCTGGCTTTGACACATTATCTGGTTGGAATGTGCATACTGGGCCGGCGTGTCCAGCTTGCAATTTTGACTCTGACGCAGTGCGCCTTCCACACAGCCGAAAGTGGTGCTTTATGGGGCATCGGAGGTTTCTCGGTGGAAGGCATAAGTTCATATTGCAACGGAATCGCTTCAATGGGAAACCAGAAAAAAGAGGACCACCTCAGACTTTGTCCGGTACAGATATCTTACAGTATCTTGAGCATGTTGACTTCGAGTTTGGAAAAAGCGACGATTCAGCACAAACTCGCCAAAAGACGCGCAGGACTTCGGCGCCTCAGCAGTGGAAGAAAATAAGTATTTTATTCACTTTTCCATATTAGAGATCTAATTTACTTCGCCACAGTCTTGATGTAATGCACATTGAAAAGAATGTTTGCGACAATATGCTGTATACGCTGCTTAACGAACCTGGCAAGACAAAAGATCACCTTCAAGCAAGGAAAGATTTATGCGACATGGGAGTTCGTGAAGACTTTTGGCCAGATGAGCATGACAGATTTCAACTGGCAAAGTTTACCCTCACAAAACCGAACAAGGAAGTCTTCCTCGCGACGTTGAAAAAATTAAAAGTTCCTGATGGGTATTCAAGCAACATTTCTCGATGTGTTGACCTGCAGGCTCGAAAGGTTGCTGGCCTGAAGAGTCATGACTCACATGTTCTTATGTAGCAGTTACTCCCTCTGACTATAAAGAATATACTTCCTCTCGATGTTTCCATCATTTTGGTGGAACTTTGTTCTTTCTTTCAGAAGTTGTGTTCTAAGGTTTTGATCGTTGAGGAGCTCGATCAGCTGCAGTTCAAAATTATTCTTACGCTTTGTCATTTGAAGATGATCTTTCCTCCATCCTTTTTTATTGTGATGGTTCACCTTACAGTCCACCTCGTTCATGAAACAAAGCTCGCTGGACTAGTACAATATCGTTAGATGTATCCGATTGAGAGGTACTCATTTTAAATATATGCTTTATTCTCCGTATTTAATGTTTGCTAGTCGTCCATTTCAGAATTTTATATCAATTTTCTCATCTGTACTTCATAGGTTCCTTGGAAAATTAAAATATTACGTAAGGAATCAGGCGTGGCCAGAAGGTTTTATAGCTGAAGGCTATATAGGGGATGAGGTGCTATATTTTTGCTCAAGGTACTTTGATGATCTTGAGATGGCTTTCAACCGCCCACCTCGTATTGACGATTATCTTGAACCTACGCCGACATCAGGAGAATTTATCCCTCGTGTTGGTAAACCAGTTGGAGCAACTGAGAACTTCAAATTAACGACAACTGAGAAGTTGCAAGCACATAGACATGTCTTGATTAATTACACTCAGGTTGCACCTTTCATACGGTAAGAATTGTACACTCACATGTTATTCGATCATTATCTTTCGTAACATTTCTTACTTTCATTTCAATATCGCCTTTCCATTATTAATTACAGGGAATTTAGAAGTCATGTTAAGCGTCAACTCAGGATCCATACACAGACATCCTCAGAAGTTGATAGGAGGGTCCACAGATAATTCTTGAGCTGGTTTGCGCACAAAATACTAAATGATCATAACCCACACTCACCAGATTTCAGAGCTCTCGCAATCGGCCCTCTTGATCATGCAAAAAGGTTTACAGCATACAATGTCAATGGTTTTAAGTTTTGCACGGTTTCACGGGATCAAGGATTGCAAACTCAGAATTTGGGTGTTTATGGCACATTTGGGACAAGGAGTTATGCGAGCAGCAGTGACGCCAACATGCAGTTCAGAGGCGTCCCTTACTATAGCAAGCTTCTTGATGTGGTTGAACTTAATTATCAAGGCCGTTTCACCGTGACGCTGTTCAAGTGTTTGTGGGCAAATACCACTACTTCTCGGGGACTGACAACTGATGACCTAGGGATCACATTAGTCAATTTCTCATGCCCGATTCATACTGGTATTTCTCAAGATGATGAGCCGTATATTTTAGCTTCAGAGGCACATCAGGTTTATTATGTCGAGGACGAGAGGCACAGGGATTGGCACATGGTCGTTCATTTAAAGCCACGAGACCTTTACGACATGGGTGAAGGTGTAGCATCCCAAATTTTATTCATAAAAAATTATATTGTAATTATTTGAATAATTCAATAAAATGGTGAATATTCATGGATTTGGATCTTGTGAATTGTGAAATATTCATATTCATAAGGAAATGGGTAAATTAATTCAAGAAAGGAATTAAATTATAAAGGTGATAGCAAAATCATAATTTTGCCAATATAGCCTAAGATTAATTATTTTCCCAATTAATTGGAGTTAATCTCAATTAATCAAGGAAAATAAAGGAAAATGCATAAGTGGATTTTTCTTGATGGAATAAATCAAGAATTGTGAAATTAGAGAGAAGAAATGGGTTTGGTTAGAGTAAAGAGAAGGGGGACGGTTTGTAAAAGGGAATCTAGTCCCAATCCAATTGAAACTAAATGATGAAGGGGTATGGCATAAAGTAAGAAGGTATGGTGGGAGGTATAGTGTACATGAAAAGTGGGGGAATCCTAACCATTGATGAGATCAATGGAGTATAATGCATGGAGAAAATTTATGAAGCCTCATCCTTTCCCTCTTGCCTTCATTTTCATCCAAGTCACAAGGAAAAGAGGAAGAGAGAAGCTTGAGAAATAGAGAGAAGAAGAGAGCTCAAGGAGGAAGAAGTCTAAGGTAGGTATTGTTATTCTTATGTTTAAAGCTTCCTCTCTTGCATAATAGCTTCTCTAATCTCTTTTTCTCCATGAATCACCATGTTAGCAAGCTAATCTCAAGGTTGAGGAGAGAGAGAGGACGTCCTAGAGAGAGAAACACCAAGGATCAAGAGGTAATTTCCAAAATCTCAACTTCTTAGTGTATTGAAGTTGTTGTTGGTGATTGTTGTTTGGTTTATGTGATTTTTGGTTAAGTTGTAAAATTGGAAAAGCCATAACCCTAAGGGTTTATGCTGCCCAAAATCCTTTAAAACATGATTATGAAGTGTTTAAATGAGTTAATCAAGGGTTAGAAGTGAAAAAGTACAAGTTTTGGAAGCTAAAACACAAAGCTCTATTTTTCTCTCAATATTTCGGCCAGACTGTAACCCCCTGCCATAATTATATCCGAAATACACGATTTAAAGTGAAATAGAGACCAATAAGAAAGAAAACGATTTCAAACCCATCTACCAGACGGGATTTTCTCAAATCACTTTCGAAATCTAGTTAACATGGTCTCATATTCACATATCGAATATAACTACTCTGTGAAGATAAATCACATTCGTATAACTATCAGAGTGCACAATATAAATTTCCGGCAAACCCGGATTTCTTACATTAATCCAAGCTTACAAGGCACATTCGCCCTTTACAATCTTCCAAATAGGGGATTACACAAATTCATCTCACATACATATCCAAATACTCATCCCAACTAACCAAATATACATTCGAAACATGTACAATATCCAAATATACATAATCCCAACCATAATGATAACCAACTACCAAATTGACAACCTGAAGGAGTCTTCGCCGCCCTTGGTTGCTTGCTCCAACCTCGATCCACCTACCCTGTCTAAAATGTTGGTAGGGGAGGGTGAGATTCAAGAGAATCTCAGTAGGAAACAGATACCTATATGCATGTATGATATGTGTTTAATGCATGACATGCTTGCAATACAAAACTCATGTTCACACAATGACATATCTGCGTGCTCAATGTTTCAACAACATACTCATGGCCATAGCATAACTAGAAACAGAGCTACAATCATTCATACATGTTTCACATAATCCAGCAAAGCAATACATGCATCAATACACAAACACAAATATCAAAGCATACAAGAGAGGTAAGTTCCCTACACTTTTCTTTCCACGTATGCTCCAGCTCCGCTTAGTCGCGATCCAAATGAATACTGAACCCTATAAACCAAATCAAGGATATAGGGTCAATCTCAATTCCAAATCCTTACTTTTATATCACTTAAAGTTGGTTACCATTCACACCCTTTAGGTGGCTAAAATAAGCTCAACGAAAGCCTAAAGGATTGGGACGTACTAGGTTGGAAATCACCTTTCAAAATCTCAAAATGCTGAAAATTGGGTTCTGGCTGCAGCCAAGAATTCTCTGG
This sequence comes from Inga oerstediana, assembly GCA_963210345.1. Lineage (NCBI taxonomy): Eukaryota > Viridiplantae > Streptophyta > Magnoliopsida > Fabales > Fabaceae > Inga > Inga oerstediana. The sequence continues at coordinate 28,069,509 of OY723410.1, read as the reverse complement.
CTGCAGCCAAAAATGGCTAAAAACGTCACAGAAACATCTTGGCTGCAGCCAAGAATTTCTGGCTGCGGCCAGGACACACACAGAAAGTTTTGCGCTGGAGCCAGAATTTTGGCTGCAGCCAAGGAAACTTCAAAAATTCATAACTTGGTCTAGAAAACTTGAAATAATGTGATTCCAAAGCCCATTGAAAGATATTCAAGTCCCCTTTATGGGAAAAATATGTCTCATTACCAGAAATCACCACACAAATCCAGATTTACACAAAATCCAACATTGCTCCAAAACAGAATCCAGTTTCGTCCTCAAACTTTGGGCAAACATAAATCCCAGTTCACAAAACGAAATGGAACAATTTATATGTCCATTTTGAAGCTTAAGATGTGAGCTTCAAGACTGGAAAGTTTCATAATTTTTAGAGACCATTTGCCCATTCAAAACGCTCACACAAACTAACTGCCCAGAACAGAACCTCAAAAGACAGAATTCCAGTTTTTGCAATTTGGCTTCCAATGGTTTCATTTCCATATCAAACATCATTCTCACACAAAATTTCACAAGGAATCCATTGGAAATACCAAATCAACCAAATTCATATCACTTTGACATGTTTTATCAACAATCACAACATGTCATCACAAATCACAACACAAACACCACATTGTTATCCTTTTCATTCCAAGTTCTCAAACCAATTCCAATGACCAAATTACACAACAAAACACCATTTTCAACACAAAACACATGATAATTCATGCATTTCACAATTCCACCAAAATCAGGGCAAAAACCAAAATTCACAATACTCATCCACAAATCACAAAACTTAGATCAAAAGTCTTCAAATACTCACCTCTACCTCTTTCCCAAACCAATTCTTTGATTCTTCATCTTTCCAATTTTCCTCAAGCCATCAAACACCTCCTTTCAAGAATCTAAAACCATAGAGATGAAGCTCTCATCACTATGAACAACTTTAAAGAAGAGGTTTTGAGCAATAGGAGTCATCTACAAGGTTAAAATGGCTTACCTTCACATTGATTCTCCTTCCTCTTTCCTCTTCTATGGCTTGGACGTTTTTGAGCTTGAGAAGAGAGAGAAAAGATGATGAGATATCAGATTTTTAGTCCCTCCTAGCCATATAACCGACTTTGAAAAAGGGAGAGGGAAGAGGAAATGAATTTGACATTTTGACCACATCCTATGGTTCACATTGTGACACTTGTCACAATCTTGCCACACCTCTCATGAATTCACATGAGCACACTCACATGGAATTCTACCCTTTGATCTCTTGCACAATTCAACCCTAACCATTGATCTTGAAGTTACCAATGAGTTTCTTCTTTGGTAACTAACCAATTGGTCGGTAACTTTACCGTTTTGCCCCTATTTCTGGCAATTCCCTTGGAATTACCATCAAACACTTCACATCTTTTCATTTAGCCACAATATGCGCCTTCCCTCTATTTTAAGTCAATTTAGATGTTAATCCATAATTGAACTTAAATACAGGGTTTCGGCGTTGCTCACAACGCATACGAATTACATCGGGTGCCAACTCACACCATAATCTCCAAAAGGGTTTATTTATCACTAATCACTTCCGCTTTTGGAGTCATTATCTCTTAATCACAATTTAGAATCTTGCTAAACCATGGCTTAGCAGTCCACTAATCTTAGGCTTATTCTCTAGCCTCAAGTCGCAGAATTCGGGGTATTACACAGACCAGATTTGGTAGTAGGAGTTTTATTTTCATGAAATAAATGGTTCCATTGGACTCAGTGGGTAAAAATAGGTAGGGTTACAGTTGGACACTTTTTCGATAGAGGCCGAAAAAGCATAATTACGAAAACGCCACTGAAATCCCTAAATCGGGGCTGTCAAGGGTATTTTCGTAATTTGACACTGAATTTGGTGATTTTGAGCCCAAAAATGGATTCCTTGGGTGAAAATATGTCATAATAGCTCTAGTCAAAATTTTAGGAAAGCGTGCCATCGGGCCAGGTACGGCAGAGCCCGGCTGGGGACCCGGGGGCGTTTCAATAAAATTTCACCATAGACAAATATAATCACCAGAAACACTATGAAAGTGTCTAAATGGTACGTTTGACGTTTTAGGACCAAGTAGAGAGCTCGATGTATTGGCATGCAAATCAAGGCATGTTATTCGAAGATAAGGGAAGGGCGATTAAGGTAGGGAACTTACCTCTCTTGCATGTATTTGATATTTGTGTTGGTGTATTGATGCATGTTATTGCTTTTCCTGATGATGTGATCATATATGAATAATTGAAGCTCTATTTCTGTTTATGCTATAGCCATACGTATGTTGATTGAAACATTAAGCACACAGATATGTCATTGTGTGAGCATGAGTTATGTAATGCAAGCATGTCATGCATTAAGCACTTATCTTGCATGTATATTGATATTACTTTCCTACTAAGATTCCCTAGAATCTCACCCTCCCCTACCAACAATTTAGACAGGAAAAGACAGAACGTATGCTGAGAACAATAAAGAGAACCGTACGAAGGGGATTGCGGTGGTGGAGCGAAGACGAGAAGATGTCTCCGTTCATTGAGACGTGTTAAGACACCCATAAAGCGTTGTGAGGCTACGTTAATTGTAATTATCAAATACGAACCCATATAGGGAATTTCCGAAATCTCACACATAATATCAGTATATCTATGTTATTCTTGTGTTGCCCATTGAACTGCGTATCGTTTCCGCAAATACTCTGAAATAGGTGAAAATAAAATGAGGGTGTGACAGAAGGCGATAACATCGCCTACGAGAGTGAGCCATTTCAGCCAGCTAATTTTGAAAACTACTTCCCTGAAGGCGATGACAATTTACCTCTACTGTGATGAGTTTTTTTAAGTCCACATCATTTAAATTAAATTTTTTAAATTTAATAAAACATCCCTAACAATAATTTTTCTACATAATTTTTGTAGGGATGGCGACGATGAGTGATCAAATTCAAATTATGATTTTCTCTTTAAAAAAACTGGAAAAAAAATTTTAAAATAAAATTAAAAAAAATAAAATAATATTTGTAGCGGTTATTAAATCGCTCCAAAAGTAAAAATAACCGCTACAAATAGTACGTGGATCCCTATAAATACCCTTACCACAACTCATTTCAAACACTCTCCAATTTCTTTTCACCTTACCTTTTTTTTCATTTTCTCTCATTTACAACTTCTTTTGTATGAGTAGAGGAGCTGAATAATACCATCACATATGGTAACAAGTTTTTTTTATTTTTTTACAATACTTCTTTCCTTCATATAAAATTTATTCTCATCATTTTTTTTCACATATTTTACAGCTGTATCTCATTTTCATTTATTTTTCATACACAATTACATTATATTAGACAATATAATAATTCCTTATTACCTACATATCCTTAATAATATTATTAATATTATTTTTATACTAATCCAATTAAATTAAATTTATCCTTTTAATTTATTAATAAGCTAACTAAATTAGATAAACTAATAAAAAAAAACTAATTAATTTAATATTAAAAGAAAAGAAACAAATTATCGTATTTTTTTAAAAATATTTGTAGCGGTTATTAAACCGCTACTAACAAACGCGCATTTTTAAACTCAAATTAAATTTGTTGGCGCTAAATTTGAATTTCATGAAATTAGTAGCGGTTTTATTAACCGCTATAAAATTGAAAAAAAATGTCATTTTTCTTTTCCCGCCTTCAAAATTTCAATCTTTTATATTTGTAGCGGTTATATAACCGCTACAAATATCTTTGAAAAAAAATTTCGTTAATGGGGATGTTGTAGCGGTTTGTTGTAACCACTACAAAGGATGTAGCGGTTATTTTCTTTGAGTAGCGATTTTATATAACCGCTACAAAACCACTTGCAACATACGATTTAGTGCCGGTTTTGCTAACCGCTACTAATGTTGTTTGTAGCGGTTAAAACCGCTACTAATACCTATTTTTAACCGTTACTAAATCACATTTTTTTATAGTGAAAGTCACTGAAAGAAATAGTTATGTGATTTACGAAAGGAAAAATCTTAGAAAAAAAAAAGGAAATAATGCTTTATTTTTATATTGTGTTTTGATTTTTAAATTTAAAATATAACAAAAGAATTATTTAAAGAAACTATATTAGATAAATAATTTAATTTTAATATATAATAATATGATAAGCATGTTTTTTTGGGCATGCATCATAACTAGAGGTGGAAATAGGTCAAATTAGGTTAAGCTTTTGCTAGATAGGTCTAAACCTATAACATACGCCTAAAGCCTGAGCCTGAACCTAGGCTTGCATGCCGGTTTTTTTTAGATTCAGGCATGAGCCTTAAAAAGAGATCCGGCTTTCCTCCTTTGCAAAGGAGAAAAGGAGGCTCCTTTGCAAAGGAGGAAAGCCGGATTCCTTAAAAAGGCCTAGTCAACCAGGCCTTTAAATAGGCTTTCAAAATTAGGTCTTACAAGTTTAAAATAGGCTTAAAGGCTTATAATTTAAAGCCTACAATATTATTTAAATAAAATTTAATTTTTATAATTTGATAAATCTAAATAAAAATTAATTTAAAGGGCTATTATTGAGCTTTAAATTATAGGAAACGAACCGTATGGTAGTTTAATAATTGCTTTTTAAAATAAAAATAAAAAGTGATAAAAATTTAAATACAACACACACAAATATATAATATAAATGAAATTATATTTTATAATATGTAAACAGGCAAAGGCTCAAGGCTTACAAGCCAAGCCTTCATAAAATAGACCCAATTTATTTACATATTTAGGCCTCTAAATATGTCTTAACATAGATCTTTCCTAAACAGGTCAGGCCAGGCCGTAGGCCATCTGATATGGGCTTGGCCTATTCCCACCCCATTCATAACTTTTAATTCAACTTTTCAATTATAAACATATGGTTATGTCACAAAAATATTCTATCATATTTTTCGCCCTTTTCATTAACATTCTCCTTCCTTTTTTAAGCATACCATTATTTTTAATGTTCAGCTGTTCAGTACTATTTTTTTGCAACAATGTAATAAAATGAACATCTTGTCAAATAATACTCACTTCGATCATAAATTTAAGAGTTAAAATTCACTTTGTCTCTCACCTTTATAATTTTCTTAAACCCTTTCTATTAATATAATTACACATATTAATGAGATTTACAATCATTGAGTAGTTTCTAAAAGTAAATGATTAAAAAGAGTACTTTTGATGAGCCAACACACGTTTTTTTTTTTTACAAATACTTACTTATTTTCTTAATCCCTCAAATTAATTATTTAGCTTATACATTTAGAATTAGAGGATGTTTAAATGAAAACACATTTATAAATTATATATTTACTTAAAAAAACATACTTATTTTGTTTGAATTTGGTTGTAAATGCTCGACATTATGGGGAACAACATGTATGATGGCATGGGAAAGTCAAAAAGCCACAAGTCATGCCAAGCCCTTTTTCTCATGTTACCCTACCCATGCAAGATTCCCTTCATCCAATTTTAATTTTAATTTTAATTTAATATTTTTAGATAGTTACTATTAAATACTAACATAAATAAAAAAGACCATCCTAATACTAGTTACTTTCTGAAAAATTAATTATATTGGCACTTGATTAATTTAGAAACAAGTTGAATTTGATTATATATATGGGAATATCACAGCATTAAAATTCGACATGTGTTAGCTAACTAAATCCATGAACCAATCCCTTAATTAGTGCGATCAAGAGTTTTGGATAGATCAATTGGGTTGGTATTTATATTTCTTTTTTTTTTTATTGAGATTGAAATGATATCATTCTAAGTTTTTAAAAAAATAGAAGTCCAATATCAGATTTGTACATTATTAATTTTTCTTTTATGTGTGGTTTACATAAATATGCTATATACCTATGGATTAATGCCTTTTTTTTATTCAAATATTATTTAATTATGATCGTTCTGTCTTGAGTTAACCCTTGTTTGAACAATTGACCTTTGAACCAATGTTTTGGCTGGTTTATTAATTGTAGTTATAGCCTGATTTTAAGTACTTTGGTGAACATTATACTCTCATTGGAAATTTTATCATACAATAATATCCTAAACTTGCCAATTCTAATTCTGGACCTTGAATTGATCTAAACACTTGAAGTCCTTTGAGACTAGTCTGAGATTAAATTTTGTAACAAAATAACCTAAATGCTCTTAATTTAAAAAACATGAAATGTTTAACAAGTAACAATTTTAACTTATAAATTGAAAACAACTAGAACAATGACAACCAATTTCAATACAATTTCTTGTTAAACATTAATAATGTCAAACCCCTTAACATTTCAATATGCGTAGAGTAATAAAGGCACAGTTCCACATGCATACAGAAATAGCATAAATATACTAATAAAAAGTATTTGTTTACATATAGGAATCTCCCCACAGGGTTTGAAAATATATACAAATTTCTCCCAAAAATATCAAGATGAACTAATTCTAACCAACAGCTCCAACTTTTTGATCTAGACACCTTAGTTGCCGGTATCTACTGTCAACACCCATTTCAATTTTGATATGTGCAGGGCAATAACGAATAAGTTCCATAGGCGAACAGAAAAGTACAATTACACTAATAAAAGTGTTTGTTTATATTGGTCGTTGTGAGCATATAATATTCTCTATATTTCATATCACGATTACAATGTCATATATATAGGCTAAGAATATAGGAATCATATCATCCTCATATCGCTGGTAGTAATGAGACATTATTACAGAAATTATAATCTTTACTAAACTAGAATCAAAATTAAGGATATGATAGAGGATGAAATCAGGGAACACAATAACGGGCATATTTCCAACACTCCCCCTCAAGCTGGAGAGTATATGTCAAACATTCCCAGCTTTTTCGGAACTCTTCAAATTTAGATTTGCCCAGTGGCTTGGTCATTACATCTGCAATCTGTTCTTCATATCGTATATAGGACAATTTCATAATGCCTGCTTCGACTTTCTCTTTAATAAAGTTCATGTCTACCTAAACATGCTTTGTTCGATTATGGTAAACAGGGTTTTTCGTCATCTCAATGCTGGATTTGTTGTCACACCAAACTTGCATGGGCCCTCATATGAAATTTCTAATTCCTTTAGCAACCGGATAACCCATAGTCCTTCACATGTTCCGTTATCCACAGCTCTCAATTCTGCTTCTGCACTGCTATTTGACACAACAGTTTGCCTCTTGCTTCTCCATGTCACTAGATTTCCCCATACATATGTACAGTATCCCCCCGTTGACCATTTGGTTTCCTTGTCTTTTGCATGGTCTGCATTGGTGTAGATCTCTAGGTTTCTGGCCGTGCACTTCTTGAAGAAGATTCCTCTTCTTGGATTGAATTTTAGATAACTCAAGATTTTGTAGATAGTTGTCATGTGTTCTTCCTGTGGTTGATGCATGAATTGACTTACTATTCCGACAGCATAGCTGATATCTAGATGTGTGTGGGTCAAGTATATCAGCTTCCTTACAAGTCTTCTATACCATTCGGAGTCAACTGGGACACCATTCTCTTTGATTTCTAGTTGACAACCTTCTTTTATCAGTGTTTCCTCAGATTGTGCCCCTAACATTCCTGTCTCATGCAACAAGTCTAGGGTATACTTCCGCTGGGATACGTTAATGCCGCTCTTTGTTCTTGCCACTTCCATACCCAAGAAGTATCTCATTTGGCTGAGATCTTTAACCTGGAATTCAGTGGACAGGTCCCTCTTTAGTTGAGCAATAGAACTTTCATCATTTCCATTGATGACTATATCGTCCACGTAGACGATCAGGATAGTGACTCTTCCCTCATCATGCTTGATAAACAATGTGTCGTCTGCTTGCCCCTGGATGTACCCAAGCTTCTTTATTGCTTTATTGAAGCGGCTGAACCATGCCCTTGGGGATTGTTTTAGCTCATATAGTGATTTATTAAGTTTGCAAACTGACCCGTTTGGAGCTAGGACTCTGTCTGGAACCTCCATATAGACCTCTTCCTCCAAGTCACCATTCAGAAATGTGTTCTTGACGTCTAACTGATGTAGTGACCAATCCAAGTTAGCTGCTATTGACAACAATACTTGGATTGTGTTGAATTTGGCTACTGGGGCAAAGGTCTCCTTGTAATCTATTCCATAGGTTTGTCTATATTCTTTCACAACTAATCTTGCTTTGTATTTGTTGATGCTTCCATCAGGATTGAACTATGGGGTAAAGATCCACTTACACCAGACAAGTTTCTTTCCAGGAGGGCAGGATAGGATTTCCCATATTTTACTTTCCTCAAGTGCTCTCAACTCCTCTTCCGCAGCTTGTTTCTATAACCCCCTGCCTTGATTAGCGTAATTATATTGCGACATTACAAAATAAAGTTGAATTAGAGACCATCGGATGATTTAAACTTATTTCATCTTCCTACTTTGTAGTAGGATTTTCACAAAATCTTTCAAAAACTTTTTCCCATTTTGGTCTCGATTTCGAATTTTGAATATAATTACCTGTGCAGTTAACTTACATTCACATATATCAGAGTGGATAACTAAATCCCCGGCAACTCCCAGGTTTTATACATATATAATCTAAGGGTTTATAAGTCTCCACTAGGGGATTACATAACCAATATCGAATGTAATATGTACATCTCAAAAATATAGTAATCCCAAGTTCAAGAGTAGATAACCAACTCCCAAAATCAAATATACCCCGTAGGGTTCTAATCGCTCTGGCTTGCCCACTTCTCTTTAGAGCTACTAGCCCTATCTGAAATGTTAGTCATTGGAAAGAATGAGATTCAAGAGAATCCTAGTAGTAACAAATCACTTATACAGTGCACAAACACATAGCATATATGATCATGTTAAGCAGCAACACAATGTATCTGTAAGAGGCAAGCTTCACCCAAGAGGGGGGTGAATTGGGTGATGTTATAAATTTTTCGCTTGATGTGGTGATATGAAAAATATAGTGGATAGAGTAGAGTTGAGAAGATTTGAACACAGAGAGTTATACTGGTTCGGCCTAACAACCAGGCTTACGTCCAGTCCTCAGAGATCAAGATCTACTGAGTTTTTCACTATACCACCAAGATACAATGGGCTCTCAGAATGCCATAAAACAACAATCGTCCTTGAACGGACTACGAGCAGAAATATTCTCTCAATAAGAAACTTCTCTCCCCTTACGACAAGTCTTACGTGCAGAAAAACAACCTATGACCCTTCTCACTTGCTTATGTATACAAGACTTATGAGCAGCAACGTTCTCTCCTGCTTACACCACTGTAAGTCTTACGAGCAGCAACGTTCTCTCCTGCTTGTATCTTATAAGGCTTATGAGTGGAAGACACAACAAGGAATTCTCTCAACTGCTTCTCTCATAAGGAAAAACTACCCTCTCAAGGTCCCAATACCTTGAGATCACATAAACATAGAATTTGAATTGTATGAAGACTCTCTTACAGAGCAAATGAATAAACACTGAAGATCAATGTGCATACAGAGAAAATGATGAATAGCAGAGACTCGTGTATAAGCTTATGAATTCTTGTGCTACGTTCTTATTTTCGTTCTCCTTGAATTTCTGTATATATAGTTGCTTCAGTTTTTGCCCATTTGGAAAATCAACATTTGAGGAGCAGGACTTTTCCAACTGTAGGAGAACACGCGCATGTTTGAATATTGTTAATGCGGTAGGTGCGAACGTGTTTGTAATCATGTTGTCTGCCGCTGTTTGACTTTCTCCGTAACAGCTGATTTCAAATGTTCATTTTCCTGTATCACACTTATAATACATTCAAAGTAATGTTAAACAATGATAATAAGTAATGATGATATGAATAAATAACAATAAACCATATTCGGAATGAACGTTGTGAGACTTGGCATTTTTATTGTTCAAACAGGGCATCACTCGAGCATGAAAGGCTCACTTCGAGTGATCTCCTATTTTCCTTCATATGCTTCTGTTATCGGGTTTTGCTTGCATAGAATTTCAGAGAGACAGAATCTTTACTCGCGGGTGAAGAGTGGTCTCACTCGAGCACAACTTCCTCTGCTCGAGTGATCTTACCTTCTCCACTGGGAGTGTCTTCTCAGGTCATCACTCGCACACCATTTTGACAAGAATGAGAATTTGAACTCGCGGGTGATATGGTCCCTCACTCGAGCACACATACTCCTGCTCGAGTGAGACGCATATTCTCCAGGAATATGCTCTCAATACCATCACTTGCATCAGGAATTCAGAGGGATAAAATTATCACTCGCACACATTGATGTGTCATTCGAGCATATAAGAGTGTGCTTGAGCACACTTGCACTTCTCTGAACTTCATGACTCTCGGCCAAGTACTTGCAGACCCTTGCTCGAGCACAAAATGCTCATGCTCGAGCATTGATGTCTCTGCTCGAGAGAATGAAGGAAGCATACTATTACTTGCTCTCGGCCAAGCACTCGCAGACTTTCACTCGCATGTGCTCGAGTGAGAATGACTTCTCTGCTCGAGTGCAAAGTCCATGCTCGAGCACTCCAGTGCAATTTCACAGCAGTTAAGAAGATCTATGCTCGAGTGCAAAAACCATGCTCGAGCACTCCAGTGCAATTTCATAGCAGTTATCAGAAAACTTCTTCTATGCATTTGGTAACTTTGTAAACTTCTCTTAATCTCCCAAAGACATGATTTACACATGCTTGTCTTTTTGTTATCATCAAAACTTGGGATCTAACATTCTCCCCCTTTTTGGTGATGACAAAACCTTTGTGATGAAAATTTAAGTAAAATTGATTGAGATTGAAAATCTTTGAAATTCTTCAATGTTTCCAAATGTATATCAAGTTTTGGCTTCAAGTTTAAATTTTCCTGCAATGTTTCTTCTGGACACTTAACAACCAAGATAAGCATAATATGAGGTATATAACTTTAACAATTTGAAACATCATTTAAACTTGATAATAACTTGAAATTTAAAAGAGAAACTTCATTAATATTAGCTTCAATTCAAATAACATAATAACATCAAAAATCCTACCCAATACAGAAATCTACCCAAACACCCAAATACACCCTACAGAAGCTCAGAAAACATCACACATCCTTCTCCCCCATTTTGTCAACATCAGAAGTGGGCTGAGGAGGTGGAACAAAGGACACCATGGTAGTAAGAGGGTCAATGGGTTAATCAGAAGATGAGGGAGGTAGTGAAGGCGACCGATCAAAAGTAACATCTACATTAGACTCTGGATCGGTGAAAAGTACATGAGTCTGTGGATGAAGTGGTGAGGTATGAGTGGTCTCAGGAGGCACCCCGGAAGATGAAGAGGGAAAATGTGAGTGCAGGAAGGTCTCCATATTAGTGATCCTCTGTGACATCTCATCCTGAGTTTTGAACATCAGTTTAAAGTTAAGATTGGCCTTGTCTACCAATTTAATGACTTGTGCTTCCATCTTCTCCATAAGCTTTTCATACTCAGTCACTAACTCCTTCTTCAAACTTGATACAGCTTGATTAATTGCCTCAGAAACATGGTTTGAAAGAGAGGCATTGAGAAAGGAAGGAGGAGGAATAGGACCTTGTGCAGATGATTGTGCCTCATCACCTCTGGATGGAGTGGCTTCCCTCTTGGATGTGGCTTTAGTCCGACTCACCGGAAGATTGATACCCATGTGAGTTAACTGAGTCTTACCAAACCTTGAGATGAGTACCCTTTCAGTTCCTACCAAATACCAAATTTTGTTTTTCATCAAAATGAAAGAAACAAGCTGAGGGTATGGTATGGTTGTGGATCTTGTTGAGGAAAAACAAAACCTTCTCATCTCGTTAAAAATAATCTCCCCCACATTTCTTTGTTGCCCGGCAACCAAAGAAGCCAACAAATAATAATCCTTTTGAGTAAAGTGGGTAAAATTTTTGGACTTATTGACTATGCTCCGGGAATATATATAATGAAGGACTCTGTGAGTATCAGGCATATCAATAGGTTTGAAAATGAGGGGGCCAATGGGGTCTTTTGGTCTCAGAATTTTAAAAACTTCATTGGCAGAGAAAGAGGGTGGATCAGGAGGAGGTGCAACATAACCAAGTAAGTCATTTATGATCTTGGCAGAAATCATAATAAATTTTCCTCTAATAGTAGTAGATACTGCTTCTTCAATCAACTCATCAGATCTAGACTTAATATTATGAGACTTCATGTTGCAATAAAAGGTTTTCACAACAGTGGGAGAATATGGCAAATGGATATCTAGCCAGGGAGCATAGTATTGAAGATAAGGGTATAAATCCAAATGACAATTCTTTTTCAGGTAATCCAGATCCACATATACCACAGGACAGAAATGTCTATATTTAAATTCATCATCATATACCTTCTGAGGCAAGGCCTTAAGTTCATCAACATTGAATCCCTCAGGAGGACTGGTGAGTTGGTCATCCACTGGTGCTTGAGAGGCAGAAGGTGCTCCTGAAGCAGAGGCACTTGGTTGCCTATCTTGATGTGAACTTGAAACACCGGCTTGAGAAGCAATCTTCCCAACTATCTTGTCAAGTTTGGATTTCTCTATTGCTTCCCAGAGTTGTCTACTGAAGGTATCCCCAGTAGAAGAAGATGATTGGGGTTGTTCTGATTCCTTCTTCTTCCCCTTTCCTTGAACCTCTTTGGATTGAGACCGGGTGATTATAGGTTCCTTGAATACCACTCCCTTTGGTTTCTTTTGAGGAGGTTGGTCTTTCTTTGACACTTGAGGCTTTGGGTGAGGTTTCTTAGCCGGGGTCCTCTTTTTGGTCTTGGGTTTAGGAGGAGGTGATGGTGATGAAGAGATTTTGGGAGAGGGAGGTGTTGGATCTGGGGTACCAGATGCACTGGCAGCAGAGTGAGTAGGAGAAGGAGAATGAGATCTTTGAGGAATAGAGGGTAGTTTAGTTCTTGCCATTGTAGAGAAAATGGAAGAGAAGCAAAAACTCTCGGTTTTGAAGAAAAGACAAATGAAGATTAGGGCAAGAATGAGAAATGCAGAGGGCAAGAATCACCTTTTATAGAGGATTGAAGAGTTGTAACGGTGATTTGAGGCAAATGGACGCGATTGATTGAAGAATAACTGTTGAAGGTGAAGAGTTGTGACCTTTGAGTGAGAGAGCACCTCGGGTGGGAGCAGGAAGTGCGACGTTCTGAGCTCCCCCGTAACTGATATAAGTGACAGTGCTCGATCATGAACCCTAGTGCTCGAGTGATGTTCATACTGTGCTCGAGTGTGTTCTATCTGTGCTCGAGTGATCTTATGGAAAAATAAAGAAACATGTAAAACATACCTGGATTGTGGATTTCTTGACATATTTTTGTATCTTTGTACTCAAATCCTCCAAGATCATTTGAGTAACCATGATTTGTATAGCTTTTGAGAAGAAATTCTTCTTTTTCACTCGAGCAGGCACTCCTCACCTCAAGCATGTTCATATCATGCTCGAGTGAGAGTTCCTCACTCGCGAGTGAGTTCAATTCTCACTATTGCTTTTGATATAGTCTCTTGATATTCTCATCTCCTCTGTTAACCTCTGTTTTTCATGTCATAAAGTAGAGCATTTTTAATGGTGCTGTGCTCGAGCAGAGCTGCTTGTGCTCGAGTGACACAGCTTATCACTCGAGCAGCACCCTCAGTGCTCGAGTGACAGTCCTGCAAAAACAAATTTTGAACACTCCGATGCTAAAGTCAGTATGGTTATCATCAAAAGAGAAACATTTAATTAATCTTTTTAACAAGAAAACTTACAACTCATTGGGATTAACCATTCCCAATTCTCTTCGAATATATAGAAATTGATCTTTTGCAATTGGTTTTGTGAAAATATCCGCAAGTTGAAGATGAGTTGGTATGAATTCCATTTTGACATCTTTCTTTTGAACATGATCTCGAATGAAATGATGTTGAATGTCTATATGCTTGGTCCTTGAATGTTGTACAGGGTTCTTTGCCAAGCTTATCGTGCTAGTGTTATCACAATAAATTGGAATTTCTTTTAAATAAATTCCCAAATCTTGAAGTTATTGTTTTAACCATAGCACTTGAGAACAGCAACTTGCCACAGCTATATATTCAGCTTCAGTTGAAGATAATGAAACTGTATTCTGCTTCTTGCTGAACCATGACACTAGAGAGCCTCCGAGAAATTGACATTGACCACTGGTACTCTTTCTGTCAGTTTTATATCCACCGTGATCTAAATCTAAATATGCCATTAAATACTCGTTCCCTCTTTTCGGATACCAAAGACCAAGTTCTGAAGTATCTCCTAGATATTTGAAAATTCTTTTTACTGTCTTTGCATGAGATACCTTAGGATTGGATTGATACCTTGCAGACATTCCTACACTGAACTGAATATCTGGCCTGCTTGCTGTGAGATAGAGTAATGAACCAATCATTCCTCTATACTTTGTGATGTTAAAGCTAGGTCCCTTTACATCACCATCCAACAACGTTGTAGAACTCATTGGAGTATAAGCTCCGTTAGCATTATCTAATCCATATTTCTTCAACAACTCTTTCAAATACTTTGTCTGAGATATAAATATACCATTTTTCTTTTGTTTGATCTAAAGTCCAAGAAAGAAGTTCAATTCTCCCATCATGGACATTTCAAATTCTCCCTGCATAATCTTAGAAAATTCTTGACACATAGATTCGTTAGTAGCACCAAAAATAATATCATCAACATAAATTTGAACAATTAGAATATCATTTTTGTCATGTTTGATGAATAAAGTTGTATCAACTTTACCTCTGACAAAACCTTGATCAAGAAGAAATTTGCTTAGTCTTTCATACCAAGCTCTGGGTGCTTGTTTCAAACCATATAATGCTTTCTTAAGTTTGAAGACATGATCAGGTTTTGTTTCATCTTCAAAACCAGGAGGCTGTTCTACATAAACTTCCTCCATAATATAACCATTTAGAAAAGCGCTTTTCACATCCATTTGATAAAGTTTAAAAATTTTGATGGAAACAAAAGCTAGGAGTACTCGTATTGCTTCCAATCTTGCCACTGGAGCATATGTTTCCTCATAATCAATACCTTCTTCTTGATTATAGCCCTTGGCTACCAATCTTGCTTTATTTCTCACAATGATTGCTGATTCATCAAGTTTGTTTTTGAAAACCCATTTAGTCCCTATAACCGTATGATCTTTAGGTCGAGGAACTAAATCCCAAACTTGATTTCTTTGAAATTGATTTAGTTCTTCTTGCATAGCAATCACCCAATCATTGTTAGACAAAGCTTCTTCTATATTAGAAGGCTCAATTTCAGAAATAAAAGCAGAAAAAGTTACCTCATTGAGAATTTTATTTCTGGTTTTGACACCTTCATGAATATCTCCTATAACCTGATCAATTAGATGATCCTTCATATGTCTTCATGCTTTAGGTTGAGCATGATCATCGACATCTTCTAAATTTTGAAAATCATTTGTTTCAAAATCATCCTGCTTTGAAATATATTTGTTTTTCTTGATTGAATCCATTTTTTCTTCATCATTAAGTTTTGTCTGAGATTCAATTTCATCAAACACAACATGAATAGATTCTTCAATAGTACATGTTCTTTTATTGAAAACTCTATAAGCCTTACTTCTATTAGAATATCCTAGAAATATACCTTCATCAGACTTTGAATCAAATTTACCTAAGTTTTCTTTACCATTGTTGTGAATGAAACACTTACACCCGAAGATATAAAGATGAGCAATATTTGGCTTTCTTCCTTTGTAAAGTTCATATGGCGTCTTTCCAAGTGATTTGCGGATATATGCTCGGTTTGAAATATAGCATGCAGTACTCATTGTATCTGCCCAGAATACTTGTGACATTTCTTTTTCATTAAGTAATGCTCTTGCCATTTCTGTAAGAACTCTGTTCTTCCTTTCCACTACTCCATTTTGTTGAGGTGTTCTAGGGGCTGAGAAGTTGTGATCTATTCCTTCATTGTTGCAGTAATCTTCAAACAATTGATTATCAAATTCTCCTCCATGATCTGTTCTAATAGAGACAATAGAAATACCTTTATCATTTTGAACCTTTTTGGCAAACATAATAAATTCAGCAAAAGTTCCATCTTTTGAGGCAATAAATATAGTCCATGCAAATCTTGTAAAATCATCAACAATTACTAACGTATATAAATTTCCTCCAAAACTTTTTACTCTTGCAGGTCCTACCCAATCCATATGAAGTAATTGTAAAGGTTTTGAAGTAGAAATTTCATATTTTGTTTTAAAAGAAGATTTAGTTTGTTTGCCTTTTTGACATGCTTCACAAATCATGTTGTCTTTGAATTTGAGTTTGGGAAGACCAACAACTAAATCTTTTCTAATCAATTTGTCAAGTTGGTTCATATTGACATGAGCCAAACGCTTATGCCATAACCAACTTTCCTCTGATCGACTAAGAAAACAATTTTCAGAAGAATTTGAATTTAAATCAATAGTATAACAATTACCGTCCCTTTGAGCTCGGATCTTTGCCTTGATAGTTTCTTTGTTTAGGGGTAGATCTTTCTTCCTTACTATCAAGCATTCTTTTGAGTCAAAAATCACCCAGTTATCTTTGTCAGTGCTTTGACTTACACTTAAGAGATTGTGGCATAATCCTTCAACATAATATACTCCGTTGATTTGAATGCCATCGGTTCTTCCCACTTCACCAATTCCAGCAATACATCCAGATTGATTTCCTCCAAATGTTACCTTTCCTCCTTCTCTAGTTTCAAACATAGTGAACTTATTTTTGTCACCAGTCATGTGTCTCGAACATCCACTATCAATATACCATTTGTTCGCTCGAGATACTTTGAGACATACCTAGAATAAGATGATCAATTTTTAGGTACCCATACTTTCTTAGGTCCTTTGAGGTTAGTATTTGAAGTATGTGTCCCTTTCGGAACCCATTTATATGTTCCAACAACCTGTCCCTTTTTGAAATAACACGATGAAGTATAATGTCCTTTCCTATTACAATAATTGCATGATGCAAATGGATTCGATGTATGTACAGTATTCTTGAAATATTTAAGATAGTCTCTACTATTCTTCTTATATCTTTTATTCTTATCATGCACAGAATTATATCCAATTCCAGATTTATCAAATGAAACTTTCTGAGAATTTAAAATAACTTTGAGAGTTTCACTTCCTTTAGTAAATTTTTCAACAATCTTTGTTAAATCTTCTATTTTCTTATCTTTCTCTTTACACATTTCATATGATGATATGACATTACTTTCTAATTCTTTTACTTTCTTCTTATAACTAACCATTTCTTTAGCAACTTTGATGAACTCTGTATGCAATGCATTATATTCAGATAACAATTCATCATAAGAGGGTTCAAAATCACTTACCTCAGAGTCTGATTCTTCTTCCTTAGCTACCAAGCATAGATTTGCTACTTCGTCGCTGTCACTTTCTTCGTCTGACGAACTATCACCCCAAATAGATGATATATATGCTTTCTTTTTCAGCTTCTTTTTGTCTTTGTTTCTGAAACATTCAGATTTGATATGTCCTGGTTTCCCACATTCATAGCATACTATTTGTTGTTCTTTATTTTCTTTCTTGCTTGGTCCACCTTGATAGTTCTTGAAATTCCTTTGACCTCTTCTGTAGAATTTCTTGAATTTTCTCACGATCATTCCCATTTCATCATCATTAGGGACATCTTCATTCTCGGTAGTTTCTTCTTCTTCTTTGATAGCTTTAAGTGCAACTCCCTTTTTCTTTCTATCATCCACTTCTTCAAGTTCCTTTTTGAATCTCAATTTACCTTCATATTCAGAAGGACTTCCAAAGAGAGCAGCTACAGATATCATAGATTCTCCTTTAGCTTCTTCGATGGCTGTCACCTTTGCTTCCCACTTTTTCGTAAGAATATTAAGAATCTTTCTTACCTGGGAATTTTGATCAAACGACTTTCCAAGAGCAGATAATTGATTAACAAGATGAGTATACCTTAGTTCAAATTCTGATATACTTTCTCCAGATTTCATACGAAATAAATCATATTCTGTAATTAAAGTATTGATTCTATTTTCTTTGATTCCAGATGTACCTTCATGAGCAATTTCAAGAGCATCCCACATATCTTTGGCAGTGGGTAGAGTACATATACAAAAATATTCTTTTTGACTAAGAGCACTCTGTATCATTAAAATGGCTTTACTATTTAATGTCACTAACCTTTTGTCATTCTCATCAAACTCATCTGGGCTCTTTTTAACTGCTCTATCTTCGATTTTCTTCATTGGAACATAGTCACCATCCTGTATAACATTCCATAATCCGTACTCGTTGGCCATCACGAACACTCTGAATTTAGCTTTCCAGAACGAAAAATGTTCTCCAGCAAAACCAGGAGGTCTAGTGATTGAAGCTCCGACTGGAAGGATATTTTCACCCATTGTTGCCATTTGTCGGATCCTTCTCAAGCTGTTAGGCTCTTCGGAGAAGACGAGGCTCTGATACCAAATGTAAGAGGCAAGCTTCACCCAAGAGGGGGTGAATTGGATGATGTTATAAATTTTTCGCTTGATGTGGTGATATGAAAAATATAGTGGATAGAGTAGAGTTGAGAAGATTTGAACACAGAGAGTTATACTGGTTCGGCCTAACAACCAGGCCTACGTCCAGTCCTCAGAGATCAAGATCTACTGAGTTTTTCACTATACCACCAAGATACAATGGGCTCTCAGAATGCCACAAAACAACAATCGTCCTTGAACGGACTACGAGCAGAAATATTCTCTCAACAAGAAACTTCTCTCCCCCTTACGACAAGTCTTACGTGCAGAAAAACAACCTATGACCCTTCTCACTTGCTTATGTATACAAGACTTATGAGCAGCTGTAACACCCCGATTTTCAATTAAGGACTAATGGCATTGAGATTAATTACAAAATTGTGTAATTAAATATTTTGGGAGAAATATGATGTAAATTTGAGATGAATGTGTGTGGTATTTGAGATCAAGGGTTGAGATTCATTATTGATGGGTCGGAATCCTATACATTGTGTCTATGTGAGCTCATAGTGGAAGTGGATGAGATGGTGACATGTGGCATTGTGGAGGCCTTTGGATAAGGCACTAGAGGACAAAATAACTCACTTCCTCTCTTTTCTCTCTCTCCCATGCGCATGAAGGGGCCAAGGGGGGCAGAAATTTCTGCTCCTCACCTTCATCATCATCATCAAACATTTCTCTCTCTCTTCTCTCTCCATTTTCGCCATTTTTGGCCAAAGAAGAAGAAGGAAAAGCTTGCATTTAAGGTAAGATCTTGACCTCTAATGCCAATACTCCCTTCATTAAAGTTGATCCTTGAGCTAAGAGCTTTCATCCTATGGTTGTAGTTTGTTCATTGGTGGTGGTTTGTGGCCACACGAAAATATGAACTTGGGAGAATCATGAAGTGCCTTTGGGAAAGTTGTTGAGGTAAGTGAAAGCTTCCTTCTCATATAAGATTTGTGGCCATTGGTTAGGCCTTAAATTTCTGGAATTTTAGCCCTAATTTCGTGATTTAGGGTCTTGTGGTGTTTGAATCGTTGTTGTCATGGAATTAGTGCCTTGTTAAGTGTTTTGAATGAATGGTATTGAATTGAAGCTTAAATGTGAAGTTTGGCACTTTTTGTGTTGGTTTTATGCTTTGGTCAAAACAGGGCATATAAATGGGTTGTGAATTTGGTCATTTTGAGGTTACCATTGTGTTCCTTGAGTGATTTTGTGTGGGAATAAGCTTGGTTATTAATTTTGGAGTTATTGAACACTTTGGTAGAAAATTGGAAATCTGGTTGGTTTAAGCTCTGTTTTGCGCAGTAATTTTGTATCAGCGTTTTGAATGACCAAATGGTATTGGAAAATTCTGAAACTTTCCAGTCTTAAAGTTCACATCCCAAGCTTCAAAATGGACATATAATTTGTGCCAT
The DNA here is from genome assembly GCA_963210345.1 of Inga oerstediana. Classification (NCBI taxonomy): domain Eukaryota; kingdom Viridiplantae; phylum Streptophyta; class Magnoliopsida; order Fabales; family Fabaceae; genus Inga; species Inga oerstediana. Next base: position 28,049,489 of record OY723410.1, on the reverse strand, counting down.
TTCGTTTTGTCTACTGTGAGTTATAGCTGTCCAAAGTTTGAGGTCGAAAATGGATTCTGTTTTGGGACAGTCTTGAGTTTTTGGTGATTCTGGATTTGTGTAGTGATTTGCAGTGAATGGCTATATTTTTCCTTGAAAGAGGACTTATATACCTTTCATTTGGCTTTGGAATCACTTCGTTTCGATTTTTCTAGATTTAGTTATGAATTTTGGAAGTTCGCCCAGAGTCAGGAAATTTCTGGGCCGCGGCCCAAGAGTGGCTGGACCGCGGCCCAAGTCTTTCTGGCCTGTTCTGGGCCGCGGCCCATGAGTGGTGGGCCGCAGCCCAAGGCCTTCTGACCATCTTTGGGCCGCGGCCCAAGGAATGGTGGGCCGGGGCCCACACCTATGTTCCAGCACTTTGTGATTTTGAAAAGTGACCTTCAATCTATTGTTTCCCAGTCTTTTGGGGCTTTGATTAGAGGCATTTGGGGCCTCTTAAGGGTCAATTATGATAGCCAAATCTAAGTATTATGAAAGTGAGAATTCGGAAAAGAGAATGACCATATGTTCTTGATTTGGTTATAGGGTTGGGTATTCACCCTGATTATGATTTGATATCCGCTTGGATCGTGAGTAGCCGACGCTGGAGCATACGTGGAAAGAATAAGTGTAGGGAACTTACCTCTCCTGCATGTATTGATAATTGTATTTGTGTATTGATGCATGTTATTGCCTTGCGTGATTATGTGAAACATATGAGTATGATTGAAGCTCTGTTTCTATTTATACTATGGCCATGAGTATGTTGTGTGAACATTGAGCATGCGGATATATCATTATGTGAACATGTGTTATTGTGATGCAAGCATGTCATGCATTAAATACTTATCTTGCATGCATATTGGTATGTGTTTCCTACTGAGATTCCCCAGAATCTCACCCTCCCCTATCAACATTTTAGACAGGGAAGGAAGATTGAGGATGAAGCAAGCATCCAAGGACGAAGAGGACTCGTTTCTGGGTGAGAGCTTAGTGTTCGTTATCATTGTATAGTTGAGAATATGTATGTGTACATTCGGATTAGCTTGTGACTATGTATTGAGTAGTTTGTGTAATCCCGAACTGAGGAATTGTATGGGCTAAGGTGCCCTGTGATTATTAAGCGAAGATATGATTCCGGGATTGCCGGAAATTTATATTGCGTACTCTGATAATTGTATAAATGTAATTTATCTTCGCATAGTAATTATATTCGGAGTGTAAATATGAGACCGTGGTTTTAAATGATTTTGAAATGCAATTGTGAAAACCCCGTCTGGTTGATGGGTTAATAAATGTTGTTTTATCTTATTGGTCTCTATTTCACGTTAATTGAGTAATCCGGATATTAATTACGGCAGGGGGTTACATTTTGGTATCAGAGCCGCAGTTCCTGGCAAGTAAAGGATTTGCTAGGATAATGGCAATAGTTGTTGCCTTAAGTCATAGAGAATGACTTTGTTTGTTTGTGGTATACACATTTAGGTCCCTGCTGGTTGTGGATATATGTGATTTGTGGACTGTGTATACATTATTTGATTATCAGGGAGTGGTGAATCATTGTGGAATCGAAAGATATAATGGTTTGCCTGAGAAATAGATGTGTAGATTCAGAGGTGGTTGTAATCAAACCCATCATCTGATTTGAAACCGAGGAAGATGGTTTCCGAGGTGTTTGATATTGAAGTTCTAGGTGGCATGTTTAACCTAGATGTTGGGTATGTAACCCAAGGTGGTATGATGTTACATGTAGTAATGTTATACTGATCTTGTGTGTGTAAAAGCCTTAAGACCTAGGGAATCGGTATGCCTTAGGCTGGCCGAGATATTTGAACTTGCATTGAGGAGTGTGGTGCTCCGTGGAAATGAGAGAAGAAATTTCTCAGTTCAACTAAGGTTGATATTTGGATAGATGAGTTGTGATCTAAGGATTAGACTCAATAGCTGGGTTGATTCTTAGGAATTGGATTTGACCTTAATGGTTGGTGGTACCAGGGTATGGTACTAGAAGTGAATTGAATTGTGTATCAGGTATTCTGAGAGTGTTGGTTATTAATCCAACACAGGGAGAAAGTTATCTACGGAGGATTCGGATCGGAGGGTGCTATCTACGAGGACTTTTGATCGGAGAGGGCTACCTACGGTGAGATCCGATCGGAAAGGGCTACCTACGGTGAGATCTGATTGGAAAGGGCTACCTATGGATAATTCTGACCGGAGGGGCTGACCAGTCAGTGAACTGAGTGAAGCACCGAGTGCAGTATCGTAGTGTGGAGCCACCATGACGATGAACCCTAGAGTGGAGCCACTGTGACGATGAACCCTAGAGTGCAGCCGCCTTGATAATGAACCGTGGAGAGCAGTTGCCGTGAAGTTGAATCGTAGAGTAGAACTATGAGGACGTTAGGAGTATGGGCTCTTAACGATGAATTGATTATGGCTTCCAATGATTCGAGTTGAATCAAGCCAAGATTTGGTACAGGTTGTGAAAGTTGTCAGTTGTAGTAGGAGATTCCTATGGGACTCCTGTTAAATCAACTTGACATTGTTATAGCATAGATGAGGAGATAGACCTCAGAGTGTGCAGCGGAAGCGTGGGAATGTAATATGTTTGAGAATTGTGTTGAGCAGAAGCTCGAGGTTGCTGTGAGAATGATATGATAATCATAGCTTCGAGAGGAAAAACTTCGAGGTCATGTTATTTTGTAATAAAGGGTCTGAAGATCCCAGTTTTGTGAAAAGAATTCGTGGTGGGTGGAATTATTAAAATGCCTGGTTCCAGCTTGTTGCAAATTGTGCATTGTGAGTCTCTCACCTGCGGCCGCATAGGGTGATTCCTATGGCGGAGGACCGTTCCGTTGGGGCGGTAGTTACGGGGGATTGACTATTTGTGAGCCACGGGGCATCCCTAGAGGGGGTAAAACCGGGGTGGGCACCATCGGCGCGGGGCATCCCTAGAGGGGGTAAAACCGGGGTGGGCACCATCAAAAAAATTGTGAGTCCGGTAACCCACGGGCATCCATCAGACGGGTGCGATGTGGGAGCCAGCCACGCAGCGGAAGCGTGGGCACCCATTAAGGGGGGTGTGACAATAAAAGGCGCCTGGATAGAAGAGACTGAGATTCTAGGTAGGCCGTTATGGTAGGGTGCTTCGGATAGAAGAGGTTGAGATTCTGAAGTGACCTGATGATGTGATATGTGTTGATGTGAATGTAAATCGTGATGTGAATGCCGAAAGGGCAATGTGTATTTGTGAGACAGCGGGAAGTTGTCGTATTTGTGCAAGCGGCGGAAGCCGAGGTATTCTTGCAAGGTGATATGTGTGCAAGTGGCTAAAGCTACGTAGCATTGAGTATACAGCCGTGGGTGCTGTCGTTTTGTGACAATCGTCACGCATCATGGTGAATCTGTCGTAGACATTGTGTAATACCCAAAAGTCCTGATGGGTGAGGGTAATGCCGTGAAACTTGATACGGCAATATGATTGTTGTGAATACCCAAAGAATCCCGGTACCACCAGTGGAGTTACTGGTGGGTGTACGGGTGAGGGTAAAGCTGTGAAAGTGGATATAGCGGAAGCTGAATGTTTGTGTATACAGCTAAGGCTGTCATTTGATATATTGAGGTTGTGGGGTTACTCCCGGAAGGGGTAACTAGATTGAGTTAAGCAGGGTGGTGGCCTATGCAGCCTAACTGCTGAAATCTTATGATATGACTCATGAATTAGAGTCACCGGATATTGAGATGCGCTAGCCACTCATGAGTGAGGAGGGCTTGCGACGATTGTGATTATGTGATGATAGAATGTGTGGCAATCGTGTATGGAGGCGATTGCACTTGTTTGGAATAGTGTAATGATTGTGTTAGAGTAGCAATCGTGAAATGGGCCGATTGCAGTTTATGGCAACTAAAGTTGCAATCATTTGACAGGTGAGTTTGTGTAGCAATCGTGAAATGGGCCGATTGCGACCATTATAGCAACGATGTTGCATTTGTGTTTATGCCAAAGATGTGGAGCTGTTACCTGTGAGGGGTGATAGCAGAATTAGGCAGCGATTAAGAGAATCTCGAGTGTTGTGTGGTTGGAAAGAAACCAAACACGACACATTAGGCCGTATATGATTTGATGATTGTGATTGTGGTGGATCCCTGTTTGATTTTGTGAAGTACCATAATGTGTTGTGAACAAGCAAGGGTTTGGGTATATCCTACCCAGCTTGATGGTTTATGTGAATTATGATCGAACGAGGTGGAAGCCTCTCGAGTTTGAAATGGAGATCACGTATATGTAAGAGTGTCTCCAAGTATTGAGATCATTAAAGATGGTCAAGCAAAAGACATTGAGTTGTGACGCATTGGTCTGTTTTGATTCTTGCTAGAGTCAGACCTATTGTGTATGGATTGTCGAGTGGTCTAGAGGAGACCATCCCAATATGAGATAAATTGTGAAACGGAAGCTGTCGTGATGAAGCGTCCAGAGTTTATGTCCTTAGTGGTGGAACAAATTTCGAGGACGAAATTTATTGAACGGGGGGAGAATTGTAACACCCCGATTTTCAATTAAGGACTAATGGCATTGAGATTAATTACAAAATTGTGTAATTAAATATTTTGGGAGAAATATGATGTAAATTTGAGATGAATGTGTGTGGTATTTGAGATCAAGGGTTGAGATTCATTATTGATGGGTCGGAATCCTATACATTGTGTCTATGTGAGCTCATAGTGGAAGTGGATGAGATGGTGACATGTGGCATTGTGGAGGCCTTTGGATAAGGCACTAGAGGACAAAATAACTCACTTCCTCTCTTTTCTCTCTCTCCCATGCGCATGAAGGGGCCAAGGGGGGCAGAAATTTCTGCTCCTCACCTTCATCATCATCATCAAACATTTCTCTCTCTCTTCTCTCTCCATTTTCGCCATTTTTGGCCAAAGAAGAAGAAGGAAAAGCTTGCATTTAAGGTAAGATCTTGACCTCTAATGCCAATACTCCCTTCATTAAAGTTGATTCTTGAGCTAAGAGCTTTCATCCTATGGTTGTAGTTTGTTCATTGGTGGTGGTTTGTGGCCACACGAAAATATGAACTTGGGAGAATCATGAAGTGCCTTTGGGAAAGTTGTTGAGGTAAGTGAAAGCTTCCTTCTCATATAAGATTTGTGGCCATTGGTTAGGCCTTAAATTTCTGGAATTTTAGCCCTAATTTCGTGATTTAGGGTCTTGTGGTGTTTGAATCGTTGTTGTCATGGAATTAGTGCCTTGTTAAGTGTTTTGAATGAATGGTATTGAATTGAAGCTTAAATGTGAAGTTTGGCACTTTTTGTGTTGGTTTTATGCTTTGGTCAAAACAGGGCATATAAATGGGTTGTGAATTTGGTCATTTTGAGGTTACCATTGTGTTCCTTGAGTGATTTTGTGTGGGAATAAGCTTGGTTATTAATTTTGGAGTTATTGAACACTTTGGTAGAAAATTGGAAATCTGGTTGGTTTAAGCTCTGTTTTGCGCAGTAATTTTGTATCAGCGTTTTGAATGACCAAATGGTATTGGAAAATTCTGAAACTTTCCAGTCTTAAAGTTCACATCCCAAGCTTCAAAATGGACATATAATTTGTGCCATTTCGTTTTGTCTACTGTGAGTTATAGCTGTCCAAAGTTTGAGGTCGAAAATGGATTCTGTTTTGGGACAGTCTTGAGTTTTTGGTGATTCTGGATTTGTGTAGTGATTTGCAGTGAATGGCTATATTTTTCCTTGAAAGAGGACTTATATACCTTTCATTTGGCTTTGGAATCACTTCGTTTCGATTTTTCTAGATTTAGTTATGAATTTTGGAAGTTCGCCCAGAGTCAGGAAATTTCTGGGCCGCGGCCCAAGAGTGGCTGGACCGCGGCCCAAGTCTTTCTGGCCTGTTCTGGGCCGCGGCCCATGAGTGGTGGGCCGCAGCCCAAGGCCTTCTGACCATCTTTGGGCCGCGGCCCAAGGAATGGTGGGCCGGGGCCCACACCTATGTTCCAGCACTTTGTGATTTTGAAAAGTGACCTTCAATCTATTGTTTCCCAGTCTTTTGGGGCTTTGATTAGAGGCATTTGGGGCCTCTTAAGGGTCAATTATGATAGCCAAATCTAAGTATTATGAAAGTGAGAATTCGGAAAAGAGAATGACCATATGTTCTTGATTTGGTTATAGGGTTGGGTATTCACCCTGATTATGATTTGATATCCGCTTGGATCGTGAGTAGCCGACGCTGGAGCATACGTGGAAAGAATAAGTGTAGGGAACTTACCTCTCCTGCATGTATTGATAATTGTATTTGTGTATTGATGCATGTTATTGCCTTGCGTGATTATGTGAAACATATGAGTATGATTGAAGCTCTGTTTCTATTTATACTATGGCCATGAGTATGTTGTGTGAACATTGAGCATGCGGATATATCATTATGTGAACATGTGTTATTGTGATGCAAGCATGTCATGCATTAAATACTTATCTTGCATGCATATTGGTATGTGTTTCCTACTGAGATTCCCCAGAATCTCACCCTCCCCTATCAACATTTTAGACAGGGAAGGAAGATTGAGGATGAAGCAAGCATCCAAGGACGAAGAGGACTCGTTTCTGGGTGAGAGCTTAGTGTTCGTTATCATTGTATAGTTGAGAATATGTATGTGTACATTCGGATTAGCTTGTGACTATGTATTGAGTAGTTTGTGTAATCCCGAACTGAGGAATTGTATGGGCTAAGGTGCCCTGTGATTATTAAGCGAAGATATGATTCCGGGATTGCCGGAAATTTATATTGCGTACTCTGATAATTGTATAAATGTAATTTATCTTCGCATAGTAATTATATTCGGAGTGTAAATATGAGACCGTGGTTTTAAATGATTTTGAAATGCAATTGTGAAAACCCCGTCTGGTTGATGGGTTAATAAATGTTGTTTTATCTTATTGGTCTCTATTTCACGTTAATTGAGTAATCCGGATATTAATTACGGCAGGGGGTTACAGCAGCAACGTTCTCTCCTGCTTACACCACTATAAGTCTTACGAGCAGCAACGTTCTCTCCTGCTTGTATCTTATAAGGCTTATGAGTGGAAGACACAACAAGGAATTCTCTCAACTGCTTCTCTCGTAAGGAAAAACTACCCTCTCAAGGTCCCAATACCTTGAGATCACATAAACATAGAATTTGAATTGTATGAAGACTCTCTTACAGAGCAAATGAATAAACACTGAAGATCAATGTGCATACAGAGAAAATGATGAATAGCAGAGACTCGTGTATAAGCTTGTGAATTCTTGTGCTACGTTCTTATTTTCGTTCTCCTTGAATTTCTGTATATATAGTTGCTTCAGTTTTTGCCCGTTTGGAAAATCAACATTTGAGGAGCGGGACTTTTCCAATTGTAGGAGAACACGCGCATGTTTGAATATTGTTAATGCGGTAGGTGCAAACGTGTTTGTAATCATGTTGTCTGCCGCTGTTTGACTTTCTCCGTAACAGCTGATTTCAAATGTTCATTTTCCTGTATCACACTTATAATACATTCAAAGTAATGTTAAACAATGATAATAAGTAATGATGATATGAATAAATAACAATAAACCATATTCGGAATGAACGTTGTGAGACTTGGCATTTTTGTTGTTCAAACATGGCATCACTCGAGCATGAAAGGCTCACTTCGAGTGATCTCCTATTTTCCTTCATATGCTTCTGTTATCGGGTTTTGCTTGCATAGAATTTCAGAGAGACAGAATCTTTACTCGCGGGTGAAGAGGGGTCTCACTCGAGCACAACTTCCTCTGCTCGAGTGATCTTACCTTCTCCACTGGGAGTGTCTTCTCAGGTCATCACTCGCACACCATTTTGACAAGAGTGAGAATTTGTACTCGCGGGTGATATGGTCCCTCACTCGAGCACACATACTCCTGCTCGAGTGAGACGCATATTCTCCAGGAATATGCTCTCAATACCATCACTCGCATCAGGAATTCAGAGGGATAAAATTATCACTCGCACACATTGATGTGTCATTCGAGCATATAAGAGTGTGCTCGAGCACACTTGCACTTCTCTGAACTTCATGACTCTCGGCCAAGTACTCGCAGACCCTTGCTCGAGCACAAAATGCTCATGCTCGAGCATTGATGTCTCTGCTCTAGAGAATGAAGGAAGCATACTATTACTTGCTCTCGGCCAAGCACTCGCAGACTTTCACTCGCATGTGCTCGAGTGAGAATGACTTCTCTGCTCGAGTGCAAAGTCCATGCTCGAGCACTCCAGTGCAATTTCACAGCAGTTAAGAAGAACTATGCTCGAGTGCAAAAACCATGCTCGAGCACTCCAGTGCAATTTCACAGCAGTTATCAGAAAACTTCCTCTATGCATTTGGTAACTTTGTAAACTTCTCTTAATCTCCCAAAGACATGATTTACACATGCTTGTCTTTTTGTTATCATCAAAACTTGGGATCTAACAGTATCAGCAGCCCAACATATCATGGCTCATGCCACAATTAACAGCACTCATGGCTGTAAACTCTATACGTCAGCTTTCGCTACGATCTCTATGTATTCACAAAGTATCACTATACATCAGCTTTCGCTGCGATCTCTATGTATTCACAAAGTATCACTATACGTCAGCTTTTGCTGTGATCTCTATGTATTCATAAAGTATTCTCAATGCATGACAAACATACATACAATGTTTTACACATAGTATAAGAGAAAGAGTCACTACCTTGTTCCTTCTTGACGTTCTTCTGAACCGTGGGCTCTCGGGGGCGGCAAATATCAAATCCTATAAACCAAATCAGGGACAACCCGTCAATCTCTTTTCCCAAGTTTTCCCAATCTCATAGTACTTTATATTGGTTATCATTTAGACTCTTTAGGTGGCTATTATAGGTTTAAACATATCTCCAAAGGGTTGAAAGAAACTACCCTAAAGATACCTTTTTCGGGGTAAAGCACACTAATTTTGGGCTGCCTCACTCGAGTAATGCCCTCACCGGTGCTCAAGTCCCAGCGAGTGGGACACAGAAAGTGTTTGCCCGAGAGCAAACCTCAAAATATCTCTCACACACACTCGAGCACAAGAAGCTATACTCGAGCAATGACCTTAAGTGCACTCGAGTACCAAGAAGTGAGGCTCAATGAGTGACTACCTGAGAGCAACCATAAACTCCCAGGTCTTAAACTTACTCCCTCACTCGAGCATGCCCATACTCACTCGAGTGGGATCATATCTCACTCGCAAGTCAGAAAGTGTACTCTCACCCTTCCACTCGAAAACACCACTGAGGAACCAAAGAAAACAGAAACCTACTGATGCACTCGAGTGAGCTCATCCCTCACTCGAGTGATACGCATCAGAAGCCAGAAACGCAGCAATTGGTATGGTTTTCCAAAGTGACCAAAACTGATCTCAATAGGTTCTATTCTTGCACCAAAGCTCATTCTCACCTAAAATTCCATAAGGAACCTATTGGTAGCTTCAAAGTATCCAAAATCACACCCCAAATACAATTTGTCCTTAAATCTCCACATTCCATTCAATAACTCAATCATTAACACTTCATTTCTTACTTCTAAATCAATCCCAACCAACTCAAAATACCACAAGCTACCAATTGAACAGTAACGCTCCCTTCAATTCCCACTTTCATTTAATACCAATATTCAAGGTAAAATTTCTAGACTTTACAAAACTTAACTAATATCCAAAACACAACCATCAAAATACATCGAACTATTACCTTTTTCACTTGGCAAGATCAAATCTTTGTTTATCCAACTTTCAGATTTGAGCAAACACCAAATGACCACTTTTCAAAATTCTGAAAACATAGAAGTCAAGCTCTCAACTTCTTGAACAAGGTTAATAAAGAGTGTTTGAGCATGTGAAGTCATTTAGGGCACCTACCTCAAGTTTTCTTCTTTCTCTTTCCTTCCTTGTGCAACGAAAATGGAGGATGATGAGAGAGAAATGAGATAAGAGAATGATGATCCAACTTCTTCCTTTTCCCCATGCACAAGCTGACTTGAAGGAGAGAGGGAAGAGAAAATGAGTTTGAAAATGTTGACTTCATCCATGGTTCTCAATATGCCACTTGTCATGATCCTAGACTCTCCTTTCATCCACACACATGAACTCATTCATACATAATTCTACCTTCTCAATCACTTAATCCTAGCCATTGATTCCTTTGACTTTTAATCTCAACCGTTGATCCTCAAGTTACTAATGAGTCTCCTCTTCGGTAACTGACCAACTGGTAAGTGAATTTTCCATTTTGCCCCTGATTAACATAACTTATACCAAATCAACATCAAACATACATATAAGCTTAAGTATTGTTTACAAGGGATTTACATTAATTACGTCACTTTGAAGTTATTAGCTCTTAATCACAATTCAGGATATTACAGTTTCCACTTTGGGTCAGCCATAGCTTGTTGGAAGGTATTAGGGATTTCAATCTGTGCACTGTTTACAACAAAACTCTACATCTTGACAGACAAGTTACTATTCGAGACAAATTGTTGGATTGGATGTTGAGTACAAGATCTTACCCTTTTTCTTAATGCAATAAGCCAACCCATCTCTTTAGGATCTACTCTTGAGTCAGATTCATGGTCGTTCCTTAGAGTGAGATTGACGTTTCTCTCTGCCTCCTGAGATTATTGATTGGAATCTCCTTCGGATCCATCCTCTGTATCCATCCCAGTCATGATCTCAACCTATGTTTCCAGGTCATTAGGGTTGTCGTTAGGGGGTGTAGGAGGTAAGGTCTCAGCATTTTATGGCAAGGTATCATTGGCATCAAGGAAGTTAGGTAAGATATCAAGGATTTCTGGGGTAACAGGTAGGGCATTAGGGCTATGGAAGTTGATTCATGTGAAATTAGCCATTCAATATATGAGTACTCCCCTTGAATGGGTAATTTGGGATAGTAAGCGTTCTCGTCGTAGAACACGGTGTCTTTGGAGACATGTAACTTCGTGGAAGTTGGACAATAACATTTATACCCTTTTTGGGTGGAGGAGTAGCCAAGAAAGATGTATTTCTGGGATCAGGCATCAAATTTACTTCCATCAGGGGCATGGACAAAGATAACACACCCAAAAACTTTTGGAGGTAAGGGGTTGATGAGAGGGCAATTGGGAAAGGTGGCGAGAAGTGTTTGGATCGGAGTGGCATAATTGAGGACTTTGGAGGGCATTCGGTTGATGAGGTAGGCCGCAGTTAGGACTGCATCTCCCCAGAAGATTGTGGGCACATTTCTTTCCATCAGTATTGTTTGGGTAACCTCCAACAGATGGCGGTTCTTTCTTTCGGCAACCCTATTTTATTGAGGGGTGTAAGGGTAGGAGGTTTGGTGGTGAATTCCTTGCTGATCAAGGAACTCTTTAAAGGTATGGCTGAGGTATTCTTGACCATTATCACTTCGAAGGACTTTGATAGAGGATTGAAATTGGGTCTGGACAAATTTATGGAAGCTTTGGAAAACTTGAGCCACCTCGGACTTTTCTCTCATCAAGTAAACCCACGTGAGTCTGGTGTGATCATCAATGAAAGTGATAATCCATTTTTCATTTTTCTGGGTGGTTGTTCTGGCAAGGCCCCAAATGTCACTATGGATGAGTTGGAAAGGAGCGGTGGGTCGATAGGATTGTGTTAGATAGGAGGATCAGGTTTGTTTAGCCAACTGACAAGTTTCACAGTTAAAGGGAACAAAATATTTATTGAATAAATTTGGAAATACATGTCTCATATAATCAAAACTAGGATGTACTGAACGACAATGCTATAAAAGTACATCTTTGTCTTGAGAACTGGAGTTAACTAGGGCACGTTGTGCATTTCAAATCGCTTTATTTGCCATCTTCGATCTCTCCAGGTAGAAAAGTCCTTCCCACTTTTTAGAAGTCCCAATCATCTTTTCCAAGTGTAAATCCTGAAACAGACATACATCAACATCAAATATCACTCTGCATATATGTCTTTTTGTTAACTTGCTCACAGATATTAAGTTACAAGTAAGCGCTGAGACAAATAGAACATGGTGAAGGCGGAGTGAATCGGATAGTGTGACAGTGCCAATTCCTTCAACTATAGTAAATACCCCATTCGTAACTTTGACACGAAGGTGCTCCGAACACAGTTTAAGAGTAGTAAATAAGGTTTGATTACCTATCATATGATCTGTGGCTCCTGAATCAGCTATTCACGCATCATCACTAGTCCGTATAGTATTGAGGGCTATGATAGAATTACCTGATTGAACAAGATTAACACTTGGCAAAGAGTTGGACTTATTCTATTTTTCAAGTATCAGATGAAGCATCTGTAGTTCTTCATCACTCAATGAAGTGGTGTCCTCAGCCTTTGGTTCAGTTGATGTAAGATGACCCTGTGGTCTGCTAGTAGATGGTTTGCCATGCAGTTTCCAGTATTCCTCGATGATATGACCCTTCTTCTTGCAATAATTGAACCATTTGGTTTTCCGTTCCTCCTGTGGCCCACATACTGCAAGTGTTGAACTCTCAACTGGACTTGGGAGTCTTCGATTCAAGAGTTTTCTTCTTTCCTTGAACTGCACATGGTTGACAACATCAAAGAGATATGGTAAAGGTTGTAGGCCCATTATTTTGCCCCGTATCTCCTCAAATGAGTCATTCAGTCCAAGGAGAAAATTATAGACTCATCCTTCTTTGACTATTTTCTTGTATAACTGAGTATCTTCTACATTTTTCCATGGATGTACTTCAAACAGGTCTTGTTGTTGCCAGAGTTTGATCAACGCGTTATAGTAATCAGTGACAGTCAGAGTACCTTGTCTCAAATCGCGAAGTTGGCATTTCAAATGGATCAAGGCTGCAGTATTATCAAAAGAGGAATAGGTTCTTCTGGCTGCATCCCAAATTTCTTTTGCAGTGTTCGCCAGGAGATAGCCTTCGCTGATGTCAGCATTCATAGAGTTACATAGCCAAATCATAACTTGGTTATTCTCAGCAAACCAAGTATCAAAGTTTGGGTCATTCGGGGCAGGTTGTGGTACTGCCCCATTGATATATTTCTCCTTCCGCTTTCCACGAATATACCTTAGCACGCTTTGAGGCTATTGGAGGTAATTCTTTCTATTAAACCTATGGTTAATGAACATACTCTGAGGTTTTGGCAATTCTGAGGTCATGAAGGTACTGTTGGTAGTGGAAGAGGAGTGATTAGAAGAAGAAGAGGTAGTGGAATTGGTACTGGACATAAGTGTAGTGTAACCCCTACCTTAATTAGCGTAATTAAAATTCGATAATGCATAATAAAAAGGAATAGAGACCGTCAGATGATTTTAAACTCATTTAAGACTTCCTCTATGTAGTAGGGACTTCACAAAATATTCAAAACTTCTCTATCCTGGTCTCAAGTTGAAATATCGAATATAATTAGCTGTGTATTTATATCACATTTAAACATGTAAGAGTATATAACTTAATCCCTGGCAACCCTCGAGTTTCATCTATATATATATATAACTATAGGGTTCCAGTTCTCAATTAAGGGATCACACTACCATGTATTCAAAAACTATTCACAACTTAAAAATATCATACAGTAATCCCTATCCAAAATGAATAACCAACATGACCCGACTCAAATGTCCCTACAGGGTTCTAACCGCTCCGAGTCATTCGCTTCTCCTTGGAGCCACTTACCTTGTCTGAAATGTTAGTCAAAGAAAAGAATGAGATTCAAGAGAATCCCAATAGTAACAAATCATTCATACCACACATAAGCACACAGCATATAAGCAAATCATCATACAGCAGCAGCAGCACAAATCACACTCCACCCTCATCCCCTTTTACCACCGGGAACGCACACCATCCTAACCCGAACCGTTGTTAGCGACTCAGGGACTATTGGCGTGACAGTGCATACACATAGCCCTATGGCTCACATATAGCTTTTCGGCCCCCAAATAGCCTTTCGGCTTTCACATAATCACAAATATCACACCCCATCCTCATCCCTTTTTTCCGCTGGGAAGGTACACAACCTTAACCTAAACCGTTGTTAGCGACTCAGGGACTATTGGTATGGCGGTACTTACACATATCCACAATCATTGCAGCATTCGAATTCATCACGAATCAATGACATAACATACATACAGTGCATCACATATGGTATAAAAGAAAGAGACACTACCTTGTTCCTTTCTGATGTTCGCTGGCACAGTGGGCTCACGAGGACGGCAGATGTCAAATCCTATAAACCAAATTAAGGACAATAGATCAATCTCTTTTCCAAGTTCTTAATTCTATAATACTTTAAGTTGGTATTCACATAAACTCTTTAGGTGGCTATTAAATGCCTAAACATATGCCTAAAGGGTTGGGAGAAACTATCCTGAAGATGCCTTTTTGGAAGTAAAAGCATCGATTTTTGGTCAGCTCACTCGAGTGGAGATGACCTTACTCGAGTGATGACCCCTAAATTCACTCGAGTTTCCAAAAGTGCCACACTAGAAGTGTTTGCCCGAAAGCAAACCTCAATATGTCTCACACCCTCACTCGAGCATAGGAAGCTGCACTCGAGTAATGACCTCAAATGTACTCGAGCACCAAAAAGTGAGACGCAGCGAGTGACTACCCGAGAGCAACCATAAATCCCAAAAGCTTAAACTTACTTCTTCACTCGAGTGAAACCAAGGTCACTCGAGTGATGACCTATATCACTCGCGGGAATGAAAGTGCACTCTTGAGCTTTGCCTGAGAATCCAAGCGAAACCGAAGGGAAAAAGGGAAAATGTCTCACATCACTTGAGTGAACCCTCCCTCACTCGAGTGTTATTCATCAGAAGCCAAAAATCGCAGTAACTGATAAGGTTTTCCAGATTTACCTATTTCACAACCAATGGTCCTAAAACTTGTGCCAAAGCTCATTCTCACTCATTTTGACACAAGGAAACCTTTGGTAACTACCAAACAACTCAATTCCCACTCATTTAACACATTCTCAACTCTAGATCACAAGATCACCCAAAACTACAATTTGCCAAACTTCCTCATTCAATTCCTAAATCAAAACTAATGACATTATAACACATCCTAACATCATTTTCTATACCATACCATTTCAAACTCTTTCATTATTCAATTCTCATGAAATCAGGGAAACAATTCTAGAATTTACAAGGCTCAACCAAAAATCACCATAAATATACTAAAATGTATCAAATTCTTACCTCTTCAACTTGGTAAGATCAAATCCCTATTTTCCCAACTTTCAAATTTGTGCACACACCAAATCACCACTTTTCAAAAATCTAAAAACATAGCAAAGAAGCTCTCAACCTCTTGAACAGTTCAATGAAGAGGCTTCAAGCATAGGGAGATAATTACCTACCCAAAATCAAGCTTTTCTCTTTCTCTTTCTTGCTTGAACTTCAGCAAAAATAGAAGGAAGGAGAGAGAAGGAGAGAAATGATGGTGGAGTCATGAGGATCATTTTTCTCCACACACACACGCTCATAGCTAACTTAGAGGAGAGAGGGAAGAGAAGATGAGTTTGAAATTTTGACTTTAATCCAAGGGTCCTTATGATGACACTTGCCATGATCTCATGTCTCCCTTTATGAATTCATATAACCCATGCACACTTGATTTCACCTCTTGCTTAAAAAATCCTAGCCATTGATCTCAAGTTACCTATGAGTTTTCTCTTTGGTAATAGTCCAGTTGGTCGGTAAATTTACCATTTTACCCCTGATTGTCATGACACATATATCATCATCATCAAACACATTTTACATCACAATTCACATTATTTACTTCAAAAGTGTTTAATTAACATTAATTACTTCACTTTGAAGTTATTAGCCTTTAATTACAATTCAGGATATTACACGCAGTAGGATGAGATCCAATTTTAGATGAATGTCCAGGGATAGAGCTGAAAAGAGGAGGAAATTCAAAGGGGTTCATGGTTCTGGAAGAAAAACTGGGCTCACTGGAAAAGTTATTATAGCGATGGTGAGTGGGCTCCATCAATCGGTGGTCTCCAGTCCTCCCTGTACCGGCAGTGTAGTCTCACTCGCCGCCCTACATTGGTTTCCAGTTTCCGGTGTCCCTTTCTTTCTCTCTCTCTATTGCTCACCATCGCTCACTGTCGCTTTGCTATGGCCTCTAGGATTGAGTGACCAGCTAGGGCTCTCGCCCACACTGGCGCTCTGATACCATATTGGTCGTTGTGAGTATATAATATTCTCTATATTTCATATCACGATTACAATGTCATATATATAGGCTAAGAACAGAGGAATCATATCATCCTCATATCGTTGGTAGTAATGAGACATAATGAGAAATTATTACAGAAATTATAATCTTTCCTAAACTAGAAACGTCGATCCGCTAGCAACTGCTGAGACATTTTGATTTAGAAAAAGGGGTGAGATTTCAGGAAATCTCAGTAGAAACATACAATGAATATATAAAATGCAAAAATTAAATATGCAAAGCACCGTATCGAGTAAAATGAAAACTCATACCATCTGTGTGCGTATACAAAGTTTAGGGCCAAACACCAAGTTACAATCCCTACGTGTACCTCAGCCGAGTCCTTGACTACAGCTCGGTAAGGCTAGTATACCTCAGCTAGATCCTAGCCCACAACTAGTTAATGTGCCTCCAGCACGTGTTCAAGTCATAAACTATAGTAACACACATCATACAAATAGTCACTTAGTATATGACGGATAGTAGTCCCTACCTGAACTTTTTCCTAGTCCTAAATAGGTCGCTTCGTCAAACGTGCCAACTAGAGGCGTCCAATTCGGTCCTAAAATATCAAATGTACAAGAAATAGGTTAAACTCTATCCATGTATTATTTTAGACACTTTCATAATGTTAATTGTGGTTATATTAGCCTATGGTGAAAATTTACCAAAATGCCCCTAGGACCCCAGCTAGGCCCCGCCGTACCCAATGCAGCTGTACCTTTTCTGAAATTTTGACATAGGCTATTCTGACATATTTTTGTCCAAGGAATCCATTTTAGAACTCAGAATTATCAAATTCAATGTTAAATTACAAAATTGCCCTTGCAGCCCCCTATTTCAGGGTTCAGGGGCGTTTTCATAATTATGCTTTTTCGAGCTTTTCCGAAAAAGTGACTAATTGTAACCCCACCTAATTTTCCCTCCTGAACTCAATGAAATCATCAAATCATTGAAAATACAACTCTAAGGCCCTCTAACACACCTAGCTGAATTCTCAGGTACTCTAGGGAAAATTGGGGTTTTTCTGTTTCGGCTCCGCAAACGTGTTTATTTCTACTCCTAACCACTTTATTAACACTTTATTAACTATTTAATAAGGTTACAACTACTATTTAAACCAAAATTGGGCATCATAACCCTTAGGCCCACCCATTTCTAAAATTTAAAACCAACAGTAATCTGACAAAATTTCACTGATTAAATTGCCCACAGCAGCCAGAATAAGCAATATATAAAGGTTTGGATGTTACCTTTCGCTTCCTTCTAGCTTTTTTTCAAAGTGGTTGAACCCTAGCTCTCTTCAACACAAGAAATTGAGCTTCCAAACCTTAAATTACATAAAAGAGTAGATTAGGAATGAGTTATATGTAACCCTCACTGTCATCAAGGTCGAGATTAGTGTTTAAACTCATTTTATAATTGGATAAGAGATCGAGAGTAATTAAAAACCTTTTTCCAAAAACCTATACGACAAGATCTCCATCCTTTCATTCACAAAAACAATTGGCTTGTTCGATTCGTCACATATAAAACATCAGAGTACTAATAAAATTCCCGACATTCGCCCGGGATAATATCATTAATTCAAGAGTTTTACAAGGCATCATTGCCCATCTCAGTTTCCCAAATCGGGGATTACACAATAATTACAAATCTATGGTCAATCCAATATATACATACAGTTGTCCAAATGATAACCAAAAACCAAAAAGAAACTAAGACTACCACCGGCAATCCTAGTTGTCCTTGCTCACTTGCTTGTCCCGAGATCCACTAGCCCTGGCTAAAAATGTTATTTGGAAAGAGTGAGATTTAAAAGAATCCCAGTAGCAACAATTTACGTATATGATGTATAATTAAACAAAGCATATAAGTATATATCACAATTCAGCTACACATCATTCAAAACCAGGCTACTCGCTGCGACTCAATCATTCATTCAAGGTTGGGCTACCCACCACTGTCATAATTGGCAATATTCAAGGTTGGGCTAATCGCCACTAACCTAATCAACAACATTCAAGGCCAGGCTACTCGCCACGGACACAATCAGCATCATTCAATGATAAATACGTACAAGCAATGCATTAAACATGATATAGGATAAAGTGTCACTACCTTGTTCTTTCCGTCCTTGTTCAGGCGTAGGCCTTCTACGTTCCAGGAAAATATCAAACCCTATAGTCATAATTAAGGATGACATATTATCACTTACTCCAATACTCAAATGACTTCAAAACACTTAGTTTTGGTTATCATTGAAGTCCCTTAAGTAGCTATGAAAGTCTCTAACAATCGCTTAAAATGATTGGAAAGTACTAGATTGAAAACCACTTTTCAAAATTACAAGGTGTTGAAAATAGGGGTTGGCTATAGCCAAGAAACTTCTAGCTGTAGCCAAAAACAGCCCAGAAGGTTTCTGGTTGTAGCCAAGAATTTTCTGACTGCAGCCAGAAAAATTTTGTTTCTTGGATAAACTTTGAAAATCATAACTAATTCTAGAAAAATTGAAATGAGGTGATCCCAAAGCCCATTGAAAGATATTTAAGTCCTCTTTACTAGAAAAATATGTAACATTACCAGAAATCGCCACACAAATACAGAATTCAAGAAATGTCCACACTGCTCCAGAATTGATCCCAGATTTAACATCAAACTTTGGACAGTCGTAACTCCTAGCTCAAAAATAGAAATGACAGAATTATGTGTCCATTTTGAAGATTGGCATATAAAATTTAAGACTAGAATGTTTCAGAATTTTTCAACACCATTTGCTATTTTAAAACGTCTATGAAAAACCACTACCAGCATAGAGTTTTTCACTAACCAAAACTTGCCACTTTTAAAACTAAGTTCCCAATGGTTCAAAATTCATATCCAACACTACTCCTACACAATTTTCCACAAGGAACACAATGGAACCATCAAAACAACCAAATTCCCATTCTATCTATATGTTCTGTTTTTGGCATATATTCACCAAAAATCCCAAAATTGCCAAACTTGGCATTTAAGCTTCAATCAAATTCTATCTATCCAAGATACATCTCAAAACGTCATATCCATGACAACAACAACTCAAACACCACAAGACCCTAATTTTTGAAAATAGGGCTAAATTCCCAGAAATTCCAACTTAACCAAATGACCACAAAACGTTTATCAAAATGCTCAACTCACTTACCTCTTCAGCTTTCTCCAAAGGAGTTCTTTGATTCTCCAAACTGTATATCTCCTTGAGAGTTTAAATCACTACCAATGGTAAATCTAAAACCATAGAATCGAAGCTCTCAACACAAGGAATGAGATTGAAGAAGAGAGTTTTTGCATTAGAGGTCATTTGGAGGGTCAAAATGCTTACCTTTTGCAAGAGTTCTTCCTCCTTCTTGGTCTCCAATGGCTGCACGCACGAGAGAGGGAGAAGAGAGATGAAGAGTGGGTGAAATGATAAACATGAAGGCCGAAATTCTGCCCTCCCCTTACCCTATACGCATAAGAGAGAGGGAGAGAGAGAAAATGAAGGAGATTGAGTGTGAGGAGGGAGATAAAATGATGATCTCTTGGGACTCCCATGCTCAATTCAGTTGAATTGTAGGAGGGAAGGGAGAGAGAAAAATGATGAGACCATGCTTAGTTGACTTTGATCCAACCACTCCCTTCATGCATTCACAACAATGCCACATGTCACTCTCTCATGTAATCTCCTCATAATTAATCCTCCACTTAGTTACACTAACCAATTCCATTAGCCATTTAATCACACTCCTCATTTCTTCTTAGTTAGTAATTATTCTTTTCATTAATCACTAACTAATTAATCGAGAATTTTCCATTCTTCCAATTCCTCCACTAATTATGGCATAATAACTGAAATTGCCACATAACACATAATTAAATTTCTTTTCTTCTTCCATTTGCCATTTACCCCTATATTTGGCCCAAATAATTACTTTGTCATATAATTAAGTTAAAATACAGGGTGTTTTTAATAACAATTCATATGTCAAATCGATTTTGATTTACAAAATTATTCACAATAATTATCATTATCCCTTAATCAAAATTTGGGGTGTTACATTATACGCGTTAAGAACCGATCTACCAAAGAAATCACTTACCTTTGCAAGTTTTTCCTTCTCCTTTTCTCTCTCTAAAATCTCTCTCTCTCTCTCTCTAGTTCAGATCTGTTAGGGCACGTAATGAGCTGGAGGAAGATGATGGAAATGTGTTTTTATCATATTATATGATTTTTTTTAATGATTTATGGAATTTCCAAAAATTACAAAATTTGGATTTTCATGCAACAATTCCTATCTTCATCCAGTTGTGTTATAACCTTAACCAACATATATCTAATATTTCCCCCCTTATACTACATGTAGGAGAAACCTAAGGGTCCCTCCCTTTGACTTCAATTGGCTTCACAACTTATTCCAGTTACGTATATACGTAAAGTTTCAATTTTGGTCAAATTTGCACTTTTTGCTCAAATTTTCCATAAATTCACAGCTAATCAACCAAAATATTCTAAATATATTTTTTCATTTTATTTTCATTAATTAATTGAAATTAACTTCAATTAATTGAAAAATAATTAATTTTGTGATAAATTGGCAAAATTACGATTTTGCCATTACCTTTTTATTCCAATTTCTTTTCTTACTTTTATTTGGCCAATTTCCATCAATTTTTGGACCAAATATTTTCTATATTATTTCTCCATTTTTGGACCTTAATATTGGGATTTTTAAATTATCCAAATTAATTCCATAATTATTTCTGCTCAATTTCTCATGAAAATGAACATTTATAAATTCATAAATTCCAAATTTATGAATATTCACCATTTTTTTGAATTTCTCAAATAGCTACAATATTTTTGGTGAATATAAATTTTAGGGTGTTACATATACCATTTTGCCTCTAAAGCCGCTAGCTTCTGCTGGAATATTTTAATTTTGAAAAAAGATGAGATTCAAATGAATCTCAATAATAACAGACAATCAATCATAGAAAATACAATAATAAATATGTCATGAACCACATATAGCAATTTGACAATAACACGCAATTCAGTTCAGTCGGAAACATTCAAAGCCAACCTTTGTTGTAACTCCTACTCGTTCCGTACCTCAACTGAGTTCGAGACCACCAACTAGGCATATCAGTTACATCAGTGTACCCGTAGGCACTATACTCAGTTCAATGTACCCATAGGCACTATGCATCATACATATTACAGAAAATAGCATACACAAAGCACATAATCATTGACATAATATATGAAAGAAAGAGTGACTACATTAAATCCCTTTTTATTCACAAATAAGTCCTCAATTCGATCCGGCTCAGGCTCAACAGTTTAGTTCTAAAAATCCAAGTTTACGAGAATTATGTTAATATTCATTCATGTATCACTTTAGACTCTTCCAATAAAATTTTGTTGGTTATATTAGTTCAATTATATAAAATTACTAAAATGCCCGAAGGGACCCGGTCTAAGCCCCTTTTTACCCGATCCAACCGTATTTTTCCAGAGATTTTGACCCAGGCTATTCCTACTCAGTTTTACGTGTATAATCCATTTTTTACCTCGATTATCTCAAAATAACTTCCAAATGACAGTTTTGCCCTTGACAGCCCTTATTTAGGGTTTTAGAGATATTTTCATAATTTCACTTTCTAGGATTTTCTCATAAAGTGATCAACATCAATCCTACAAAATTTTCCCTCCTGAACACCATGGAATCATCAGATTAATGAAATTCCAACCCTAACCCCTCTAACTCTACCTGGCCAAAACCTTAGTCAAGAAAAAGGGAAATTGTGTTTTTGATTTTCAACACCAAAAGCTTACTCCTTTTCACTCCTAACCACTTATTAAACCATTTAAACGCATACTAAACATGATTTGAGAAAATTTGGGCAGCATAACCTCTTAGGGTTTCCACTTTCTAAATTTTCAAAATCAACAATAAACCACCAACCAAGCCAAGAACAACAATAACAACAACAATATACCAAAAGATTTGATGTTCTTGAAGTTACCTTGGATTTCTTCACTTTCCCTCTCTAAAAACGTCCTCCCTCTCTCTCTCAAGCTTGAGATTTTATTTGCTACACAATGGTTTCCGTGAAGATCAAGAGGTTAGAGAAGAGATTACATAAGTTGAAAGGCTTAAACATTTGTAATCATAAGCCTTACCTTTGGATTTCTCCTTTGAGCTCCTCCTTCTCTCTAAGTTTTCTCAATCTCTCTCTCTATATATATATATATATATTTGTGTAGGCTTGGACGTGAAATGGGGGAAGAGAAAGATGAAGCAAGACTTAATGAAATATCTTCATCTTTTCCCTTATTAATTTTATTACAAAAAATAGATTTATGACATGGCTCATGAACTTAAACCTATCCCTTACCAATTTGTGTCATAATTTCCCATTCAATTTGAATCAATTCTTCCCTCTTGTTAAGCCCATAAAAGACGCCACTTAAGGGGTTCTTCATACCAAATTGGGCTTCTTCCATTAGCCTAACTACATGCACAAGTTAATAGTATTTTATTCTAATTAAGCATGTGCTCATACTCTAACAATTATAATTTAATCTCTTTCCTTTAGATTGATGACACTTGGCATTTGTATGATTCAAACAATTATTTCCCCTCCTATTTCCTTATTTCATAATTTACACAATTGCAATTACATCCCCCCCATTCTCAACAATTGGCACTTTTGGCAGATTTTCTCACCAAACTTTGAAAAATCATAACTTTATTCGTAGAACTTCAATTGGAATGATTCCAAATGCTATATGACCCTTATTGAGTCTAGTTTCAAGAAAAAATATAGCATTTTGCCAATTGGAAGCTCACACTTTCCAGAATTTTTATTTTTGAACGCTGCCATGAATGTTGGCCAGTTTCACTGGGCTAACTTCAAAAATTCATAACTCCTTGTGTACATCTCCAAATAATTCCCATGACCTATAAAACTATCAAATTAAAGCTTAAGATATCTACTTTCATCTTGTAAAATTTCACAATTTTTTGTTATCATTTTGTTATACAAAACTACATGACGAACTCACTACCTCGTATGAAATTTCGCTAATAACACTGTTCACATTTTAAATTTTCAGGGTTTAATTACTATGATCATGAATATTCACCATTCCATTTCATTAAATGCCACAAATAAGTATAAGACTTATTGCTGAATAAAATTTGAGGTGTTATAGATGATAATAACAATTCAATAAGTAACAAATTATATATATATATATATATATATATAAAATAAGTAATAACTTTAATTTATCTTATTACAACAACCATAACTAAGGAAATGACAACTAGTTTCTCTGAGGATAATTATATCGTTTTTTTTAAAAAAATAATTCCATAACACTTCTAAAGACTTTATAAAAATTAAATCATTTCAAAAGGTAATTTTAAGATTTCTATATTTTGATAGTTTTTATATATCCTTTTCCCTTCTACTTAAAAGGAAGAATTACAAAGAGATGGAAAAAAGTGGAGAAAAACCAAACTATACATGACGTGTGACACTCACTAAAAAGAGAATGGGGTCGTGCCATTGCTTCTACAATGCACATGAATTAATCCTAACCACATGCCCAGACCCTTGTGCATGAAGCATATTTAATGTGGTCTATGATTATTAATTAGAATATTAAATACTGTTGAAAATATGGCACGCTCTGTTCATTTCTAATGCATCTCACATTCACATCCATATGTCACGTCACCTGTTGCATTCAATGAAATAAAAGAATTTATTTAAGATGCATGAATTCAAAATTGTTTTTTATAAGGAAGCAAAAAAAAAAAAAAAAGAATTAAAATTGTTAAATATAGTTTATTTAATTATATTGAATTTCACAAATTCGGTTTGACTGAAAATTCAGATGATTTTGGTCACATTAAAAAATAAAATTGACTTTAATTAACAGGCAAGAATGACCTGAGTTGAATTCAACAGCTAATTTTTAATGTTTTACTTGGGCTAATATGCATCGTTCAAAAAAAAAAAATCAATATGCCAGGGTGGATTTGCTGTACCCACCTTCATGATATCCAACATTAATTGATTTATGTGGTGATAAAAATGAAAAAGAAAAATAAGTTGCAAATGCTTACAATCGGCCCCGAAAAAACTTTGGAATATGCTTTATTTTATGAAGGAATATATTTAGTAGAAGTAGCATCATGTATTTGTCCAAAAAAAAAAAAAAAGAAGTAGCATCATGTATTAAGTATCAACTATGGATATATTTCTGTTAATCCTTATTATAAAGCATCAACTAACTAGTAATTTTTTTATCTTTTTATAATGTAATTACAAGTTTTCAATGAGCATTTAATTTATTTTTTTATGTATACCCTTATTTAATAAAGGTAGTGGAGTAATAATTAATATGATATTTGAGTTTAGTGTGATTAATAAATGTAATATTAGAAATCACTTGAATTTTTAGACAACTTTAATACTTTTAACTATTTTTGTTCGTTTATAAGAATTAGTAGTTAGTACCTTACAATAAAGACTAGAGGGAGTAGATATATTGAGAGGGAAACAACTTGATTTTAATTTCATATATAAAATTAGTGGTACAAATTTTGTGGATTATATAAAAATAAAAAATTAATATGCAAATTCCTATAGGTTTTTTCCCCTTTTCATTGAGGTCTTTATAGTTTCTTCAATTATAAGTATTAATATTTATAAACGATATTAATAGCTGATAATATGACTTTCACTCTGCATACAACTACATATAACATAATAAAATTCAAAATAAACTAGATTATAGATATAAATTATATCATTATATACAAATGCAAGGCATTTTAGATATAATATGCGGCAATGAAAAATGACCTCTCTACCATTTGCTAAACCAGTTGTCTATTCGATCTTGAATCCTCCAAAGGAATGCTTTATTTATTTATTGGTGAAGACAAAAGTAATGCTTTAGATGAAATGTCAGAAGTATGAAATTACTATGAATCTTATGCATTCCATAAAGCTTTGAGAAATAAATTCTTATTTTGTTCTCCATCTAGTTTTTAATATATGTGCCAGATAATCAATTTACAGAATTTAACAAAATTACACTAGCTAGTTATTGGTAAAAAAATTGTGTTAATTTATTAAAATACTTTCTTTAATCATTTGTATTAAAATTACTCCTTAACAAAAACTCCTTAATATGCACAATCAATAGTTATAATTTAGGGTTATAGTTTAGAAAAAAAGTTATAAATTTAAGATATAAAAATAGATTGTGAAATTATATTTATGACTAAGTTAAATCTCTTAACTAACTTCAGTATGTACATTGATTATTGGCCTCAATTTTAACAATGTGAGTCCGAGGATGATTGGATACATGATAGTACATCTCTTAATCACTATCAAGAAATTGAATTTTGAGCCAACAGACATGTCTGTTGTATACTTATATGTGGGTTCATCAACTTCTTAAAATATTCCTGGTTGGACTTGGTCCATAAAAATGTAAATATAAAATTATGATAATGTCGACCATTAAGAATAATGGGCTCAGGCTCAATACTAAGTATTCTGTTTAAACCAAATATCCAGTACAAGAAACAAAGAAATTGTGCCCAAAAAATAAGTAACAAAGAAATTTCCCTCTTGACTAATGGTTATTAGTCTCAAACTTGGGAACGCATGGAGTATAAAAATTTTAAATAAATAGTAATTAAACATTAAATTTGTAAAATTAAAGTGTTCTACAAATTTTTTCTTAAAATTGACCATTGAGTAGTTAAATTAGTTGATATGATATGATTTTTCTGAAATACTCTGGTCATCTTTTTTAATTTTCTCATTCCCTCTCCTCCTTAGTTTTTATTGATGGTGTATTACTAGGAGTAAATTAGAAAAATATTGATAAATATAAAAAAATATTTATTTTATTATTTTATTTAGGACTAAAATAAACTCTCTAAAAAGATTATATATTAAATATTGGAGGGAGTACATCAACGTTTATTATTTTACTTTGAATTCCTAACTCATTAATCTATTCTAACCCTCCATATAACCTAATCTGGTGGATGTGTGCATGACTTCATTTAATTTCCTATGCGGAAGGGCAATGTTAGAGGTAATTTTTTTTAAATAAAAAAAGGAAACCAAGACCCATGGGAATTTATTAACAAAAAAAGGTAGGGAGAATTACACTGTGGTTCCATGAAAGCAAATATACGAAGAAATGGTCCCAGGAAAATTTGAAATTACCCTTAAGTCCCAAGGGACCATTTTGTAATAAAATAGAAATGAGAATTGTTTGAATTACCCTCAAGGAAGTGGGAAAAAAGGGAGACAAACGGAGATTGGTGTCCATATTCGAAATCAGTAGGGCTCATTCTGCTACTCTCAACCCGACAGTGAACGTGTTTTGCTCATTCGGCCAGAGTTGTGAAAACCGATACTCGACGGTGTGCGACGGATCTCTCTAGTGTAGTTCAAGGGTGGCCGGCCGAGTAAAGAAACTCCGATCTTCCTTCTTCCGTGGGTAGGGTCCGACGAGCTTCATTCTTCTTAAAATTGATAAGCTTCTCTTGTTTCGAGTGGCTTCCCTTATGTTTTGATTGCCTTCCCATAAATCAGTAGGCCATTGTTTGAAACCCGAGACTGAGCTTCTTTTCCTCTTTAGGCCAAATTTGGTAACAACTCGCGTTATAATCTGATGACTAAGTTAATTTCAAATGCATGTTATTTAGAATCTACCTCATTTAGTTGTTGAATTTCGAAAGAGTATCTTGTTCTTTGGACAATGACCATTTGATCTCTCAAGCATTATTCAAGACTAACACCCAACACCCAAAACAAAATAAAATATAAAATAAAATTCACACTTGCAAGAAAGAGAATTAAATCATCCCAAGCATAGCATTGGAATTCACTTCCCTTTATAAGTAATGGATTCTTGACGCTATAGGAGGATCAATGTGGGATGTATAAGGCATGGATTTATTCACTTGTGCCATTGAAATGTATATCTATCCCTTTTGTTGTTAGATTGCATCTAGTTCTTACTATAGAGAGGCAAGCATGTTTGTTCTGGAAACATCTTGGTGTTGGGGGTATTTGTCCACTTTGCATTGGTTTCTTTGATAGTTATTTTGCGAAAATTGTTAATTGTTGAATTAAGCATGCAGTATGAAATAGTACAATTTAAGATCTTTTATTTCATTTGCTATATATCAGAAGGGACTGTGCCTAAATCTTGTGTTCATTTTTTTCAGAAATTTATTTATTTTGTAGCTGGTTCCTTTGTTTCACCTGAAAGTCACATTGGCCATATAAAACAATTGAAAGGTCCGTTCTCTTTAATCAATAAATTTAAGTTTAAATTATATACATCCGTTCCATGTAGAGGCGTTAGTGGCTGTTGTATGGTAGCCGTACTATTGCTATTTCTTGTGGTTTGATTGTTGTGGTTGTTTAAAGTGGTGAACTTTTTTTTTTTATGAAGTTTTGCTTTAAAAGCTTGGATGCCTCTAAATTGGGATTAGCTTATTATTCAAGCCAACTATCCTGCTTCTTATGATAACTGTCTTTTAATTAACTTTTTTTCCCACTTTGAAAATTCTTCAAACTGCAAATTCATTTCTGTCTCAGATTTGCAATTTCCTGAGGTTTTTTTTATCTCTTATTTGCTTCCTAGTTTCATCCTTTTGTTTTTCTTTTTATTAAGATGCAGAAGCCAATTCCTCTCTTATTATATATATCATACAGTTGCTGATATGGGATGAGACTAATCATTGAACTTGCAACTATTTCATACTTTTAATAATTACTCTTTTAATCCTTTTGTGTTTGTTTATAATAATTACTCTTTTGCTTGTGATATTTTGAAAGTTTGAGTGGTATTTGTTTCGGATTGATGGTGAACAATTTGTTTGTAGGGAAGGAAGATGGAAAAAGTTGGTTTTGGAAAAAAGAAACAACGAACAAACAGCCCCACACGAACAAGGGCAGCCAGCTTTTTTGGCTATACTTTATTCACAGAAGAATTTTTCAGCCACAAGGGGGACGAGCAAAAGGGAAAGGAGAAGGACAAACGGAAGAAGAAGGTGAATAAGGTGCAGAATTTTCAAGAGGCCAACCTAGAGGTAAGGGAGGCTTGGAATAAGTTGACTAAAAAGAAGAGAGAAGAATATGCTAAATGGGTGGAACAATTAAGAGGCCCTAGTAAAGAGAAGATGTATGTCGTTCCATTCCTGACAAGATGTGCGCCAAAGCAGTTTATGGCTGTATGCAAGAACTTGAAAGGCAGACCAGACACCATGAAAAGGCTTAAGGTAATTGGGCTTGACAAGCTTGTTCATATTTGTTGCCCATAAATAAACTATCACATATACGCAAAGTCCATGCGATCTTTTGACCCTCCCACCAAGCAATTCTCATTGCGAGGGCAAACTGTGAGTTAAAGGCTAAAGATGTGAGACAATTGCTTGGTCTACCTAATGGTGGGCCAGACATACAGTACAAGTACATGATGAAGATCAGATATTCAAGGACGTCAAGAGTGTATACAAAAATGTAAAATACTAACAAATAGGAGAAATGTTGTTGGTTGAAATAGATGAAAATTTTGAGTTCCTTTTTGTCATATTCGCATTAGGAACCTTGTTGTCTCCTAGTGTGAGTATTTATGTCAGTGATCGTGTCTTAAAGTTGATAACGCTAACAAAAGACGCACTTGGACAATTCGATTAGTCATCCTTCATTTTTGAAGAACTTTGTGGTGCATTTGAGGATTTCCGAAAGGAATTGAGGAAAGGGAACAATAAAGGCAGAAAAACTGTTGGAGGTTGTATATACTTCCTCATGGTATGTGCCTATCTTGTCTTTTTTTCCTGCAATTGGAAATATGAATGTATAATTGTTAATTGTCTTATACATGTGATGCAGATGTTTTGCCTACAACATTTTCCATTAGCCAATCTGAAAGCAAGTAAAGATGAAGATGCCATTCTATATTGGAATGAGGAACGGGTGAGGAGTAGAGTTCAAATAGAGAAAGCAAGCAAGAAAGGGTTGCTTTATGGTGTCGACCAGGGGGTGCCCCTCCATCTACAACATTTAATCCTCAAACAGTGCTGACACACCCAGTAATTATGACTACTTTAATATGTAAACCATTTTAAATTGCATTTCTGTCATATTCTTAATACCTTAATTAACAAATCTGATCAATATGCTAATGTTACAGGAATTGTAGCGGACATACGCTAGGTTGGTTGGCATGATCGGCAACGAGCTCCTTGCCCTTCAAAATAGGTTGTTGGATAGGAACAACAACAACATCGATGAAGAGAAGGATGGTGAAGATGAAGATGCAACAAACTATAGGGCATCAAGTTCAAGGATTTTTTAGGACGATGATGAGAAGCCAGCAGAAGAGGATGAAACTGAAGATGGTAAAGAGGAGGCAGCAGACACAAAAGGAGAGGACGAGGAAGCAGAAAGTAAAGAGAAGGAAGTAAATGATGAAAAAGATGACTAAGACGATAAACACCATGATGCAATCATTGAAATTGAAGCCCATGATGGTGGTGAACCAGCTGAAGCACAATTCCAGCAGCATGAAGATGGAGATAACTAGAAAAAAGGGAGTGAGGTGGAAGTGAAAAGGTCTAAAGGGTCATAACTCCAAGCTGGGTTGTCAAATCTCCCTGGATAGATGCAAGTAGGAAGCCTAAGGGAAAGAGGAAGGTTGATGAGAAGGATATATTATTTTAGATGTGTACAACTCAGTGTAATGACGACGACAACAATGAGTAAGTGTCAACTACTACTTTGGTTGCTTGAAATGGTATTATATTGTAGGTATAGTATGATTGACATGCTGTGGGTTTGTTTTATTTCAGGGACTTCATGGAGATGCATGATCACTTCCTCACAAGGGGGAACTCCAGTGTCTAAAACCAAGAGGATGGATTAATGATAGGGTATGGCAAAAGCATTGAGTTATGTTTTATTGCTTTTCTGTCATCTTTTGGTTAGGTAACTTGTTGATGTGACTGATGCAGTTAATGACAATGGTCACGAAGACCTTGGTGGCTAATCAACAATTAAATGAGGGAAGAGTTAGAAGACACGTATTTACTGCCGACTTCATGCGCAAAATTGTTGGAAACCCACTGATATTGTCTTTGACTAAAAATGAAACAAAAATCCTCCTCAAATACTTAGGATATAACATTGGGGATTGTGAATTCATATTTGCTCCATGTGTTTGGAATGATCACTGGTTTTGCTACGTGGTTGACACAAAAACCATGTGATGCTATGACCTTGACTCTTTGGTTGACATACTGACATATAATAGGAGGCAGAAGGAATTGAAATCTGTAAACAAATTGGGGTCTAAACAATAGAGCCAAAAAAGAAGACAAGGAAACGTAAAGGACAGATTAACCCAAAGGAACATATGGCAAACGAAGTTGTATAGAATGTTTGTCACCTTACACCTCACTCTATTTACATTCATATCTCTAACTGATGTTGTCTTTGCTTTTTCAGCGAAATTGCTTATTCCAAATTCTTCAAAGAGTCAAGCCACAATTGTTTGAGGATGAGAACAAAATTGAGAAGGGTGTGACATAGGTAAAAGTACATGTACAACATGACACGTGAGTTGACATTGTGGTTTTTTTTCATAGTTTCACATTGAAAATACGACTGATCTGGTTTTCTACTTGTTAACATTTTTATGTGTAGAGATTCTTGTGGTGTACATATACTATCCTGGCTACAAATATGGGACGGCACTGAGCAAGGGCAAGACGGATACACCATGCCGTACTATACAGCAAACAAACATGTGTAAGAAGAGGAGAACTAATTAGGAACCTGACTTCAATTGTACATTGTTGTTGTGAATTGCCTTGATGTAGTACACTATGACTTGCATTGACTTATGGTTTTATGGACAACACATTAGGGGTTTGTTATTTGAGAGTTGTTCACAGTAATTGTAAATGTGGTATGTTTTGTGTCATGATCAAATGTAGTTACAATATGTGGATGATGTGTTTTTGAATATATATGAATTACATAGTTATTTCCGTTAGTAATCCAGTGTTGTACAGATATGCATATTTGATGCTCTTGGTTGTACAATGCTACAGGCCCCACAACAAATTGACTAACTGGCATTTTTGTTAAAAATTATTCTCGTTGAAAATCTTATTAATTATAGCTTCATATGTCTTTCAGGATGATATCATGATATTAAATATCAGTATTTTTTAAATATTTTTACATTTTTAGACAAATTTAATAATGACTTAACCATACCTTATTTTGCAAAGATACAAGTAACTTTTGACTACTTGCCGCAGCAAATTGACTAATTGGCCATGGTGAGTAAACATGCTCAAGAAGTTTACTCTTTGTGTAACTGGCTACAGCAAGCTGGCAAACTTGCCGTGGCAAGTACCCTACTGTTATTCTCTGGAAATTCTTGTATTTCATCATATTTTTCTTATATATTTGTGGTTTTAAACTAAAATTGTGCATAAACTTTATACATATAAAGGAAAATGTGATGTGATGAAAATACTTTGAAAAGTGCAAATTTTGAGCTAAATGTATAGGGTTTTAGATTAAATTGAAGAAAATTGGAAAGCTCATAAAATCCTTCTCTTTATAGGAGGATGATAACAAGAAATGGAAGCTTACATGGATCCTTGGAGGTGGAGAAAAGAAGAACAAAAGCTAAAAAGGAAGATCAAAGTAGTTTGAAGGTGCCCCCGATCACTTTTGCTACGCCATAGCGAAGCAAAAGTGAAAACACATAAAAAATAGGCATTTCTGATCGCGTACACTGTGGGTTAGCTATAGTGAAGCAAAAGCAAAAACACATAAAAAATAGGCACTTCTGATCGCATACGTTGTGGGTTCGCTATAGCGAAGAAAAAGTGAAAACACATAAAAAATAGGCCTTTATGACCGTGTACGCTGTGGGTTCGCTATAGCGAAGCAAAAGTGAAAACACATAAAAAATAGGCCCTTCTGATCGCGTACTTAAGGGGCCTTCAATGTCAACTCGGGGGGCTTTGACTAACAACGCGAGGGGCCTTTGTTGACAACTCAAGGGGCCTTCAGTGATAACTCGAGGGGCCTTGACTGATAACGTGAGGGACCTCCACTGACAACTCGAGGGGCCTTGAATAACAACTCTAGGGGCCTTGACTAAGAACTCAAGGGGCCTTCAGTGACAACTGGAGGGGCCTTGACTAACAATGCGAGGGGCCTTTACTGACAACTCGAGGAGCCTTCACTGACAACTTGTCGTGCCTCTAATTACAACCCGAAGTCTATTGGTTGACAACATAATTTACATTAGATGCAAACTTTCAAAACTTGACAGTGGGATAAACAAATCTGAACAAAACTGCATAAATATATATTAACAACTCCATGGGCGTACATTGACAACTCCATGGGCCTAGAATGACAATCCGAGGTCCATTGGTTGACAACATAATTTACATCAGATCCAAACTTTCAAAACATGACAGTGGGATACACAAATATCAACATAACTGCATATATTTATATATATTAGGTCCATGCATTGACAACATAATTTACTACTCATTACAACTTTCCATAAATGAAAGTGGGATACCAAGTCATATTATATCCAACCTTTATATCCAACCTTCATTTACAGCTGAAAATGCATACACAAGTAAGACAAAAGTCACAGACCATTGCTATAGAAGTAGTATGGATTTATATCTATTCATATTTACACAAATACTATGACATGCACTTTCCAAAATCAAAAGAACTGAAATGACCTTGATTGATCAGCTTGGATTGGGATTCTTGCAGGTCTTCACAGTGTGGCCAGCTTTATTGCACCTACCAGAATGATAAACCCTTTTGTCTTGAAACTGAGATTCAATCCTTTTTCATTTTTGCCTTCCCGGTGGCCTTCTAGTAATTGGTGGTCGCAAGAAATTTTGTGTCATCAGCTGTGTCATTGTAAGGGCTTCAGCATGTGGGCAATCATGCGTTGCTACAGGCCTCATAGGTGTTGTATATATTTTTTCTTGGGCACAAAGTTTGTAGCAATCATCGATGTACGAGTACACACTACGATGAACTAACTTGATTACTGCACATGCATGTGGACAAGGGATTCCACTCATCTGCTATGCCAGGCAAGTGCATGTGTGCCCTATGAGATCCATACTCTGATGGATGACTTGGTTGTCAGACACTGTTGCAACTGAAATCTTATCATCACCATAATATTCACATTCCATATTTTTGGTGCCCTTGACTTGTTCCATCAACTTAGACTCCATATTCGGCCCAATCCCATTCTTCCAATTTCTCATCGCTGCTTTGCACGCAACCATCTTTTTTGCTAATTTTTCTCTATGCTCATGAATGAAAACATCAACATTGTGCTTCCTCTCTTTCAATACCCAAGCGTTAAATGACTCCGCAACATTCGATGTTAATTTATCCCATCTTTTGTGCGGAAACTTGCTTTAAGCTCATCTTTCAACATCTCCTTCAGTTTCAACCCACAAACTAACTCTAGAGAAAACAATTTTAACCTACCTAATGCAACATTATATTCATGTTCATGTCGTGCATATGCAATAGCATCAAGCATTTTAAGTGCATCCTCTTTGCTGTTCGAAGAAGTCCTATCCTTTACTCTTCTAAGCTTTACAAACTACGCACTAAAGTTTTCCTTCATGTGTCGATAACAAAATGCGTGTCTCTGAGATCCAAATATACAACAAACAACACTTATAATGGCAAGATTCTTATCTGACACTATTGTGATCTCCCTTGTGCCAATGATATCCTTCACAATCTTAAGAAACCAACTCCAATCAGCATGTGTTTCCCTACTGACTATGACATATGCTAAGGGAAACAATTGATCATCAGCATCATACGCACTAACTGAAACCAATGTTCCCTTGTAAGGACCGCTAAGGTGGCATCCATCTATATAAAGTATACCTCGACACCCTTTTAAGATGCCTTTAATCGAGCATCCATAAGCAATGAATAGCCTCTCAAATTTGTCACCCTCAGAGAATTCATCACACCGGGCTACCGTGTCTGGATTGGTCTCTACAAGCCTATCACATATCCAAGGAACACTCATGTATGAATCTTCGACCCGACCATGTATTTCCATCAATGCTCTTTCTTTTCCCCTGTACACTTGACTATAATTTAGATGCACCCCATAATCTCTATACATATCTCTCACAACCTCATTTGCATTCTTGTCTATATTACACCTCAAACTGTCTGCGACTATTGATGAGGTTAATTTGGATCTCTTCAAGTGAGGTACAAGTAGATTATCCTGTGCATCATGTTTGTGTGGTCACCTTTGAATGTCCTTATAGTAAGGAATTTGGTATCTTGTCATTCACCCACTGAATACGCTCTGAAGTACGATGGACAGCCATCAACCATGCATTTGGTGATAATCTTTTGCTTGTTGTTTTTGACATATTTATATGCAAACTTGTGCTCAATGCCATACTTGTATAATGTTTGCTGAAAGCCATCCGCATTGACATAAACTTGTCCCTCCCTGATTATAAGATCCTTCCATTTTGTAGAGTTTATTTCAGGTCTTCCTATTGGCACCATTTGGACAGCACATTGCAATGAAGGTGAATCTTCACTACACATAGTGGCTGATCCTCCATCCCAACCTTCTGACAAGTTATCAAACCTGGACCACATTGCAAAGTTAAATATGTTAGTAATGACAAGCTCATTTCCATTCGTTCGCAAGCTATTTTTTATAACGATTTTTAACTTACATATATTGCTCATCACTTCGATCATCCCTTATTGCCATTGTATGATCATCTTCATTTTGTCCTTTATCTACATAGACATGCCCATTTTCTCCACTATAACTGATTAAATGTTCAATTGCTTCATCATCTAGTACGTCTACAAATGTTGTTCTATCACACGGTAATGTGAACTTCATAACAAGTCCGTCGCTCTCTTTTCTCATAGTGGAGGATATCATTGTTTTAAAATCTTCTAAACTTGTTCCTTCCTTAATGGTTCTAGATCTGACGGTTCCACCAACATATGTTAATTCACCATCTCTACTGACTTCAAACCTTCCCCCTATATGAAGGAAACATAGTAGATTCTTTTCAGACGTGGTAACCATCTCCGCTGTCTGCTGCACAAAAAAGTGGTCATTAACAATGTCAGCAGCCTTATTAACAAATGCCACAGCCTCTATTAACAACACTTTCTTACTAAATAATTAGGACCTCCAACCACACATATTTCAAACCTTGTTCATTAAATCCCACTTATAATGACTGGAAACAACACAAAATACCAAAAAATATTGCAAACTTTTCAAACCCATTCCAAACACCATTACACCACAAGGAAGAAACATTTAAATATGACCTCTAGTTGTCATTAACAAGTTAAGGCGCCTCCATTGACAACTATTGCTGCTTCCATTAACAACTCTTTTTTTCCTACGCAAATCAAGTCATGTTGCCCCAAACCTTTCACCCTCATCTTCATTCCTTACCTCTTATATTGCAGAAACACAGCACCATGCTCCAGAAAACAGAGCATACAAATCCATACCTAAACACAATGAAAACTTTGCCAAAGTACATCCATTGCATTTAATAGGTCTTCCTTTATAGTTTGCAACCATACAAAGGACAATACCCATCAAAAGTAGATAACTTTTTCCATTTTCATTATCAAAACGAACATGACTCAACAAAATCTAAAGCTATGTTTAGCTACTGAACAAAATTTGTGAGTCACATGGAATAATCAAGACAAGAGAGTGGATAGCATCAATTCCCTACCTTAATCTTCAATCATGGCTGCTGATCTCCACTCAATTTTCCCGCCATCTCCAGACTTCTTCCAGACGTCATTTCCGTGTTTCACACCATTTAATCATCCATTTTACTGTTTGTCTGACAGGGGGTAATTCAGACAATTCTCATTTCTATTTTATTACAAAATGGTCCCTTGGGACTTGAGGGTAATTTCATATTTTTCCGGGACCATTTCTTCGTATATTTGCTTCCATGGGACCACAGTGTCACTACAAAAAAAAGGTATTTTGTAGCGGTGCAATTGTAGCAGTTATATTAAACCGCTACAAATTATAGTATTTGTAGCGGTTTTCACCTAAACCGCTACAAATTTGTAGCGGCAAGGTTTTTTTGTAGCGGTTGGTTACACAAAACCGCTAGAAATTTGGTGCGAAATTCCCGCCAAAACTTGTAGCGGTGATTTTGTACCGATTAATGCACAGAAACCGCTACAATATTCCTGCCAGTTGGCGCGCCAACAATGTAGCGGTTATTTGTAGCGGTTACAGCAACAAAACCGCTACAAAATACCAAAGGTCAGAAGTTTGTAGCAGTTATGCCCCTATAACCGCTACAGAATTTCAAGAGTCTCGTCATTTATAGTGGTTCTGGGTAATAACCGCTACAGAATTTCAAACGTTGTGAATTTTTGTAGCGGTTATTGTAGAACCACTACAAATTTAATTATTTGTAGCGGTTAGAGTAACAGTTATTTGAATAACTGCTACTAAAATCTGGCCTCTTTAAGCCACCACCTCCCTCATTTCTCCTTTTGCTCATTTTGTTTCCTAAGGTTTCTCTAAGTGATTTCTTCAAGATTT
Organism: Inga oerstediana; assembly: GCA_963210345.1. Taxonomy (NCBI): domain Eukaryota; kingdom Viridiplantae; phylum Streptophyta; class Magnoliopsida; order Fabales; family Fabaceae; genus Inga; species Inga oerstediana. Next base: position 28,012,407 of record OY723410.1, on the reverse strand, counting down.
GAGCGTTTAGACGTCTATATAGGAGTTTTTGCTAAGTATTTCTCAGTATTTGCACTTGAGGTATGTATATAACATGTATTTTATTTATATTTGTATTTTTATTATATTTTTGCATAATAATGTGACTAATTTTTTTTTAATTTTTATAGTTGATATGGCTTCAGGACAGGATAAGGGGAAGGCCCCTGAGGTCCCCAGACCGATTTTACGGGGTGGCAGCAGCCGGGCAGGGGGCAGAGGGAGGGGGCAGCGCGGAGGCATGGCTACCGCGGCATCTCAGCCCATCCCCCCACAGGAGTCGGCCCTACCACAAGCACCGCAAACGATCCCACAAGCGACGACCGCACCAGAGGTGCCTGAGGTTGGGGGCTAGATATTAGCGTTGAGGACTTCCTCAACGAGGAGGAGTTTGAGATCCCGATTGGGTTCAGGGAGATGGAGCAGTTCCTCGATGAGGAGGACGCTCGGGAGCAGAATAACCCACGAGGGTCGTCTTCGTGGTCCACTGGGTTTGAGGTGCAGGTAGAAGGTAAATTAATTTTTTAATTTAGTAAATTATTTATTTAAATTAGAAATGTTAACTTTGAATTACAATTTATCTAACGTGCGGTAAACTGTGCAGACGAGCAGGGGAACGTTTCGACGAGGATGCTAGACATGGCCGGTGTGAACAGCTTGGACCGAAGCCTCCGAGTTATAGTGCCGTGGAATGAGGGCACTGACCAGCCGATCCACAATGGGGGTCACCTGCTCAACCGCTTCCTGAACGACCTGGGCGAGAATTGGATGCGGTTCCCCCTTCACTTTAAGATGTGGAGGCACGTTTCGAGGGGGCCGAAGGACCAGGCTTGGGAGGAGGTGGTTCAGGTAATTAAAATTATTTAATTAATATTTTTTGTAATTAATTATATTTAATTAATTTTTTTTAAATTATGTTTTTTGTAATTATTGATATTTAAATAATTTTTTTCAGCTGCGATTTGCCGTCCGGGCCAACCGGAAGAGATACGCCCTCATGAAGATGGGTGACACCTGGAGGAACAGGAGGAACCGTCTCTTCCACAGGGTGGATAAGGACAAGACGATGCCTCTGGAGCAGCTGATCGAGAGCATCCCGGACGGCGTGCCGCCGAACGACTGGGTGAGTTTCGTCCAGTTCAGAAGGAGCCCTGAGGCGCAGGTAATGTATTTATTAGATTTTTGATATATAATTTTGTAATTGTTAAAAATTAAATTATAATTTCAATTTAATTTGTATTTAATTTTAAATTATAATACATTTAATATTTTTTTTCCAGGAGCTTTCTCAGAGGAACACCGAGATCCGGGTGCAGTAGACGATCCACCACACAGCAGGATCGAAGACCTTTGCTGTGACCTATAGCGAGCTGGTAAATTTTCAAAATATCACTTACTTTTAGCTGATTATTTCATAACACTAATTGAATTTTGTAATTGTTTTAGGAGACGAAGGCACAGCAGGAGAACCGTCAGACGGATTATGGGGAGTTGTATGCCATCACACACAGACACCGTGACGGGACTGCGACCTCTCAGCAGTCAGAGGCGGCCATTGTAAGTAATTTTATTATTATATTTTTTATAAAACGAAGTTAATAATGAAAAATGCTAATTAGCAATTGTTTCATAAAATGGCAGGAGCGGATGCAGCAGTCGCAGGCTGAGCTGCGATAGACCCAGCCTGAGGAGTCACAGGGGTCAGTGGACCCGACAGCTCCTTTGAAGGCGGGTCTGGCTCAGCCTGAGCACCCCGGACGCATGAGGGGGATAGGGATAAGCGCTAGACCTAGCATGGTCTACGGCAGGAGCGCCGCCTCTGAGGCTGGCAGCTTTAGAGGGGTCAGACGTCGGAGGGACGAGTTTATTGACCAGCTGCGGTCAGATTTGGAGCAGCAGATGGCGCAGCAGCAGATGCAGCTGCACGCTGATATGATATACGCTCAGCAGACGCAGTGGCGGGAAATTGCGAACAACATGCTCGATCAAGCATGGAGTCGCATGTTCCCGAACGAGCAGCATCCAGCGGTTCCCCCTGTCCCTCGCTACGTCATCCCGAGTACTACTCCTCCTCCTCCTCCTGCTGATGACGATGGTGCGGTTCACTCTGCGCAGCGGCCAGATCCAGCAGCACCTGAGGGAGCCCCACCTAAGGGAGCACCAAATGATCAGCCCCCAGCTACTTAGTTTAGGACATTTTTTTTGGTTGAAACATTTGTAAATATATATATATATATGAGTTTTTATTTCAGAACTTTCTTATTGTGTTTAATATAATTATATTTATATTATTAGATTGCATTGTTTAATTTATGAATTATTTATATCTAAATTTAAAAAAAAATAAAGCATATATACTTGTAGCGGTTTTAACTTAAAACCGCTACAAATATATATATTTGTAGCAGTTCTACACCAATAACCGCTACAAATGTATATATATAATTGTAGCGGTTTCTCTTAAGAAACCACTACAACTATATATATGTTAGTAGCGGTTTTACACTAATAACCGCTACAAATGTATATATATAGTTGTAGCGGTTTCTCTTGTGAAACCGCTACAACTATATATACGTTAGTAGCGGTTTTAAAATAATAACCGCCACAAATACTCATCATTTGAATTTTGAAATTTGCCGCCTTTATGCACATTTGTAGAGGTTATTTTATGTATAACCGCTACAAATTAAAAATTATTTTTAAATTTGCTGTCCAACGGCTTTAATATTAGTAGCGGTTTTATATATATAACCGCTACAAATACTTAACAAGTAAATTTTGAATTTCCCAGCAATGTGTAACGGCTTGAATATTAGTAGCGGTTTTATATATATAACCGCTACTAATTTTTTATAACTGTAGCGATTGGTGTAGCAGTTTAAGAACCGCTACAAAATTATAAACGTTGGAATTTCAGAATATAAGGTTCTTGGTATTCGTCATTATCTTCTCACTCATCTTCTTCTCTATACTTTCTTCTCTCTCACTTGTAGCTATGGATAAATCATGGATCAGGTTGCCGCGCAATTCTCCTAAATATTTGTACGGATTAAACAGTTTCTTGGATTTCGCATTCACTCACGCCAGCTGTAATGGCAAGATCGTCTATCCGTGTCAGAAATGCAAGTTCAAGAAGTGGCATGCACGAAATGTTGTGAAGGAACATTTGCTTGTGAAGCCTTTCCCTGAGGACTATACGTTCTGGGCAGTTCATGGTGTGAAGGCCGGCATTAGATATGACGATGCTCTCCCTCGAAGTTCTCAAGTAGGCGTTCAAGTAGATGAAGATGATCCTGTGAATGATGCTGTGCGTGATGCGTTTGGATTTCAAGGCGACAACTTCAACGAAGAAGTGCACGACTTTGAGCCGGTTTTTATGGGGAATGAAGCAGCTCGGGATTTTTTCAGCTTGATGGATGAAGCAGATCGTCTTTTATATCAAGGTTGTCGCAAGTATTCTAAATTATCTTTCTTGATCAAATTGTATCATATCATGTGCTTGTGTGGGATCACAGATAAGGGAATATCGATGTTGCTCAACTTATTACAAGACGTATTCCCCGAAGCCGAGATTCCCACAACGTTCTACGAGGCCAAGAAGATTATCAACAGGTTGGGGTTGAATTATCAAAAGATTGATGCATGCCCAAATGATTGTATGCTGTATTGGGCAGACGATTCCAGCAGGGAGACGTTTAAGAGATGTCACACATCGAGGTACAAGACAATTCGGAAGGGGAAAAAGTAGAAGAAGAAACCTGCAAAGATTCTCAGGTACTTCCCTTTGAAACCTCGTCTACAAAGATTATTTATGTCATCTAAAACTGTTGAGCACATGAGGTGGCATGCCATTGATCAAAACGAAGACGGTAAATTAAGACATCCGCGGGATGCAGCTGCTTGGAAAACGTTTGACAACGACTTTCCAAATTTTACGACTGACCCCAAAAATGTTCGGCTTGCGTTGGCGACCGACGGTTTCAATCCTTTCGGGAATCTTAGCACAAGTTATAGTATTTGGCCGGTAGTCTTAGTTAACTACAACTTACCCCCTGGATGTGTATGAAACAAAGCTCTTTCATTATGTCTATGATCATTCCAGGCAAAAAGGCACCGGGCAATGACATCGATGTGTATCTCCAACCGCTTATTGCGGAATTGCTTGACCTGTGGAATGTCGGCTTGGAGACGTACGACGCTTACAGCAAGACTTTGTTCAACATGCGTGCAGCCTTGATGTGGACTATTAGTGACTTTCCTGGCCTTCGGCGCCTCAGCAGTGGAAGAAGATAAGTATTTTCTTCACGCTTCCATATTAGAGATCTAATTTACTTCGCCACAGTCTTGATGTAATGCACATTGAAAAGAATGTTTGCGACAATGTGTTGTATACGCTGCTTAACGAACCCGACAAGACAAAAGATCACCTTCAAGCGAGGAAAGATTTACGCGACATGGGAGTTCATTAAGACGCTTGGCCAGATGAGCATGACAGATTTACACCAGCAAAATTTACCCTCACAAAACAAAACAAGGATGTCTTCCTCGCAACGTTGAAGAAATTAAAAGTTCCTGATAGGTATTCAAGCAACATTTCTAGATGTGTCGACTTGCAGGCTCGAAAGGTTGCTAGCCTGAAGAGTCATGACTCACATGTTCTTATGCAGCAGTTACTCCCTCTGGCTATAAAGAATACACTTCCTCCCGATGTTTCCATCGTTTTGGTGGAACTTTGTTCTTTCTTTCGGAAATTGTGTTCTAAGGTTTTGATCGTTGAGGAGCTCGATCAGCTGCAGTCGAAAATCATTCTTACGCTTTGTCATTTGGAGATGATCTTTCCTCCATCCTTTTTTACTGTGATGGTTCACCTCACAGTCCACCTCGTTCATGAAACAAAGCTCGCTGGACCAGTACAATATCGTTGGATATATCCGATTGAGAGGTACTCATTTTAAATATGTGCTTTAATTTATTGTCCGTATTTAATGTTTGCTAGTCGTCCTTTTCATCATTTTATATCAATTTTCTCTTCTGTACTTCGTAGGTTCCTTGGGAAATTAAAATCTTACGTGAGGAATAAGGCTTGGCCAGAAGGTTCTATAGCTGAAGGCTATATAGGGGATGAGGTGCTATATTTTTGCTCAAGGTACTTTGATAATCTTGAGACGGCTTTCAACCGCCCGCCTCGTGTTGACGATTGTCCTGAACCTACGCCGACATCAGGAGAATTTATCCCTCGTGTTGGTAAACCAGTTAGAGCAACTGAGAACTTCAAACTAACGACAACTGAGAAGTTCCAAGCACATAGACATGTCTTGATTAATTGCATTCAAGTTGAACCTTTCATACGGTAAGAATTGTACACTCACATATTATTCGATCTATATCTTTCGTAACATTTCTCACTTTCATTTCACTAACGCCTTTCCATTATTAATTGCAGGAAATTCAGAAGTCATGTTAAGCGTCAGCTCAGGATCCGTACACAGACATCCTCGGAAGTTGATAGGAGGGTCCACAGAGAATTCCCGAGCTGGTTTGAGCACAGAATACCAAGGTATTAAAACTCGGACCGGGCATTGAACCGGTCGGGGTACTGGGTTAAGGGTCAGTGGGTCAAACCGGGACCAAACCGGAGCTAACCGGGACCAAACCGGTGAGAAATTGAAAATTTTAGACTTATAGTATGAAATTCTAAAGGAAAAAGTAAAAAAAAAAATTTATAAGTGAACCCGGACCGGACCGGGAACCAGACCGGTTTCCCGGCCGGTTCGCCGGTTCCCGGGCCGGTCCGGGTTCCATTACATTGCAGAATACTAAATGACCATAACCCACACTCACCAGATTTCAGAGCTCTCACAATCGGCCCTCTTGATCATGCAAAACGGTTTACAGCATACAATGTCAATGGTTTTAAGTTTTGCACGGTTTCACGGGATCAAGGATTGCAAACACAGAATTCGGGTGTTTATGGCACATTTGGGACAAGGAGTTATGCGAGCAGTAGTGACGCCAACATGCAGTTCGGAGGCGTCCCTTACTATGGCAAGCTTCTTGATGTGGTCGAGCTTAATTATCAAGGCCGTTTCACCGTGACGCTGTTCAAGTGTTTGTGGGCAAATACCACTACTTCTCGGGGACTGACAACTGATGACCTAGGGATCACATTAGTCAATTTCTCATGCCCGATTCATACTGGTATTTCTCAAGATGATGAGCCGTATATTCTAGCTTCAGAGGCACATCGGGTTTATTATGTCGAGGACGATAGGCATAGGGATTGGCACATGATCGTTCATTTAAAGCCAAGAGACCTTTACGACATGGGTGAAGGCGATAACATCGCCTACGAGAGTGAGCCATTTCAACCAGCTGATTTTGAAAACTACTTCCCTGAAGGCGATGACAATTTACCTCTACTGCGGTGAGTTTTTTTAAGTCCACGTCATTTGAATTAAATTTTTTAAATTTAATAATACATCAATAACAATAATTTTTTTACAAAATTTCTGTAGGGATGGCAACGATGAGTGATCAAATTCAAATTATGCTTTTGTCTTTACAAAAAATGCAAAAAAATTTTTAAATAAAATGTAAAAAAAAATTTTAAAAAAAATTAAAATAATATTTGTAGCGGTTATTAAACCGCTACAAATAAAAAATTAACCGCTACTAAATGAATAACCGCTACAAAATGGATACATTAACCGCTACAAATAGCACTATGAATATTAAACCGCTACAAAAATATAAATAACCGCTACTAATTAATAACCGTTACATTAACCGCTACAAATAGTACGTGGATCCCTATAAATACCCTTACCACAACTCATTTCAAACACTCCCCAATTTCTTTTCACCTTATCTTTCTTTCATTTTCTCTCATTTACAACTTTCGTATGAGTAGAGGAGCTGAATAATACGATCTAATATGGTAACAAGATTTTTAATTTTTTTTAGAATACTTCTTTCCTTTCTATAAAATTTATTCTAACCATTTTTTTTTCTAGATATATCATAACTGTATCTCATTTTCATCTATTTTTTATACACAATTACATTATATTAGATAACATAATAATTCCTTATTACCTACCTATCCTTAATAATATTATTAATATAAATTTTATACTAATCCAATTCAATTACATTTTTCCTTTTTATTTATTAATAAGTTAAACTATTGAATAATAAGCTAATTGAAATAGATAAAATAATAACAAAATAAACTATTTAATTTAATATTGAAAAAACAGAAATAAATAATTGTATATTTTTTAAAAATTTTTTTAAATATTTGTAGCGGTTATTAAACCGCTACTAAATAACGCGCCTTTTTACAACTCAAATTAAATTTTTTGGAGCCAATTTTGAATTTCATGAAATTAGTAGCGGTTTTCAAAACCGCTACTAATTTTATGAAATTTAAAATTAGTAGCGGTTTGTTAACCGCTACAAAATAAAAAAATGTTATTTTTTTTTCGCCAACAAATTTTCAATTTTTTATATTTGTAGCGGTTTGTAAACCGCTACAAAATAAAAAAAATTCTTTTTTTTTAGCTCTCAAAATTTCAATTTTTTATATTTGTAGCGGTTATATAACCGCTACAAATATCTCTGAAAAAAATTTCGTCCATGTGGGTGTTGTAGCGGTTAAGTTGAACCGTTATAAAGGATGTAGCGGTTATTTTTGATTGAGTAGCGGTTTTATATAACCGCTACAAAACTGCTTGCAAAGTACGATTTAGTAGCAGTTTGAGTAACCGCTACTAACCTTGTTTGTAGCGGTTAGAACCGTTACTAATACCCATTTTTAACCGCTACTAAATCACGGCTTTTTTGTAGTGTGTAATTCTCCCAAAAAGTACCCATGATAATACCTCTTAAAGCACCGCCATCAATATATATATTCAATAGTGCTGGTTTCTTCTTAATTGGTCAAAGTGTAATATCCACATCATCAACATGATCATTCTTATTCGTTGATTTTGTTCGATTTTTTTTTCATAATAATTTTGTTGCATTAAATGTTTCTTTAGTTTACTCTTTCAAATTTAAAATTTGAATCACTTGAAATTATTAATTGAAGACCAATTTGGTTATCTCATGTAATTTCAACTCTCAACTCTATGCTTGCAAATTTTTCGATTTTTCAATTAAATAAAGAAGCTGATAGGTAAGATATTGAATCAAATTTATTTATTTATTTGATAAACAATATCTATTTAACCGGTTAAATTCTTCCGCTCATGCATTGCACGTGGTCATCCGTCTTGTTATATTATATATTAAAAGGAAAAAGGTCATTTTGGTATTTTAAGTTTATGCGAAATTGTATTTTAATTCCTTAATTTTATAAAATTTTCTTTTAATTCTCTAACTCTAACTCGGTTAATTTCATTAAAAAATGCTAATATTAAAAGATAACTGAACAACGATGATTGACGAAAAGAACTATTATGTGAGACTAACTTATGTTAGATAAAAGAAAAGATATTTTATGAAATTGACGGATCAAACTGAAACTTTATAAAAAAAAATCAAAACATTCATGACTATATTAAAAAGTGAAAAATTTGCTAGGTAGGATGGATGTTGACCAAGTCTGAGCTCTATGTCCACCACTTCACCATCTTGAAGACTCACTGCAGATATATCGCCATTAACATGTTTATTATTCAGAGACTGATGAAACCACCTTTTAGGGTTTTTGTGCTCCAAAATGGAACCATAATACCTGAGAAACTCATCGTCATTATCGAACTCCTTGTTCATGGAAGCTTCTCCTTGTTGCTTGGCTTTTTTCTTCTTGGTGATCACTCTGTGTTTTCTGTGAATGTTCAGGTGACCTCCTAATGCTTGTGCATTTGTGAAGCCTTGCTTGCAGAATGAGCAGTCATGGTAATGTCGTTTTGTTGATGATGAGCCTGTAGATCCATATTCTTCTTGACCATGATGATGATCAGTACTGTGTTCCATTGAAGTTTCTGATGTGAGCTTAAATTCTGGCTTGTTCTTTGAGAGAAAAAGGATGAGGAAGACAGTAGTAGAAATTAGGGTTTTATAAATAGATACAGGACAACTAATGAAAGAGATGTATTAGATGAAGACAAGAAGAAAACTTCCAAGGCTTGTTTCTTGGCTTTTGTTCCTGGGATTTTTCATGCAAGCATGTATGTACATATGTGCGCGTGTGCGCGAAGTAGTGATTTAGAGGTTAATGGTCCAATCATGGTCGAGTTGGAGTCAAATTCGTCATGATTAAAATAATATAATTTAATTAAAATATAAAATTAAAGATATTCATATACAATCAGGAAAAAATAATATTCAAATAAAAATGCATTAATCCATAAGTAAATAGAACTTTCATGTATAAACAGATATAATCCAACAAAGAAGAGTTACTAACGTACAAAATCTGATCGCAAACTATTTTTTTATTTTTTAATTCAGAACGACGTATAATTCGGTTTGGATGGTTTTAATCTAATTAATTTGGTTGGTTTGTTTAACTTGCCAGGTTGAGTAGGTTGCGTCCGGTTAATCTTGAGTCAATCGAGTTCATCCGGGTTAGATTTTGACTAGTTTAAATGAATGATCAGACTGATCAGATGATTGATTCACCGATTTATGGGTCAACCGGATGTGGTTTGTGTTACCATACACTAATATATATATATATACACACACACCTCCCCTGATCCTTAATATGAGGTATATTTACTTAATTTGATTAGATTAAGGAAGTAATTAATTAAGTTAGTTAATATGACATGCATTTTATAAAACATCTTAGTCATCTTTATGAATTCTCCCTTCTCTCTCCTTCTTGATTATAGTTGAGGGAGTATTAATAGGAGTAAATTAAGAAAAGATTGACAAATATAAAAACTATGCCTTATATTTAGAACTAAGGTCAACCCTAACTATGTTTTATATTAAGGACATGAGGAGTATATATTAAGCCGCCGGCACTCTAATGTCTATGTCATGCATTCTATAGGGTAATTTAATTCTTTTATTGATCGGCTATTCTTTCTTCACGCATGATATCTTGACGACATTTTTATTCCCCCCCCCCCCCCCCCCAATCCAAAATAAACAAACGTCAATTTTTTCTTAAAAAAAATCTTGATCATATAGCCACCTCAATCTGACTAATTCTGGGGAAAACATTACGTTCATAAAGAAATGCAATGAAGAAATGGTGAGCTTCAATGGTGATTTTACTCTCTCACGTAGATCAATAATGTTCTACTTAGCAAAAGGAAAATGAACATATTCTGATTCCTTTTACCATTTTTAACCATTTATGTTTACTATAATATCTCATTCCCATATAATGAGATAAGAAGAAAATCGGCCAAAAAAAAAAAGAAGAAAAAAGAAACGCAAGGATTTTCTCTTTATCATCATCATTATTATATGAATCCAGCGTATCCTAAATTACTTTGGACTTGAGCCTAATCCTAAATTACTTTGGGCTTGAGTCTAATTTCAAGAACTAGGAGCAGTTAGGTTAAAGCCCTTCTTATAAGTGTACGTCTTGGAAATTCAAATTTGTATTTTCCTCCTAATAAGATGAGACTACTTACTACATCAACCATCCAACCGGATCAGATTTGTCTCAGAATACATAATTTATGTTTTTGCATGTGAAAAGCAAGTTGGATTTTCAATCGGGAACAAAGAAGGAAAGTGGTTTTGAATGTGAAATTATTTTTGTAAGAAAACGCGTTGGAGTTCCTTCAAAGATCTTTTTCAAAACCCTAGAAAGAATAACTCTCTCATATTCTTAAATTAGGTTTTGCAGGTCATTTTCTGATGATTTAGTTACTTGTAGGTTGAATCTGATTCATTTAAACTCAATGATTCGAACAAAAAGAGACAGCTATATAAAGGGAGTTCAGATCAAAAGGAATAATTTTAAAAAGATATTTCTTTGCTATGCACACCATATGTCTTATTATATACGCTATATATATAGTTGCCTAGCTCGTTCTTACTGAACTTGCAGGCAACTTAAATGGTTATTTCATCCTAGTGGGATCTCATATTATTTATATACACGCTCTTGGTATTAAAACCCAATTTAGTTTGGCCAATTATATTAGTGAACCAATGAACTAGTCTCTTGGCTAGTCTAATTAAGAGTTTTGAACTGGTCGATGGGATTGAATTTTATATTTTTGTTTTCACATTGCTAATAAGCCTGAAATAAAATTGCTTTGAGTAACAAATGGCAACATGTCAGATTTATGTTTCAGTAACTCTGCCTTGTTGAATTATGTATTCTTGATCCCTTTATACACTTAATTTCTCTTTATCCTTCTCATCCACTTCTCTAGTACTCATCTCCATTGTTAGATTGAAATTTAAGCATACCAAATTTAATGTTTTATAAAATTATTTTTAGTTTTTTATTATATTTTTAAATTATCATAACTAAAATTTAGAAGTTTGAATTTATTTATTTATTTTCAAATAATTTGACATTTTAATAGTAATTTTATAAAACACTAAACTACATAGCCCAAATTTCAATCTAACGGTAGAGATGTACAGTGGAGAAGTAAATAGGAAGGGTAGAAGAGAGAAGTCAGGTATGTGGTGTACATAAACGTTTCATTTACTTTTAAATTAATGTCTTTTTATTTAATTATTACTCTTTCTAGAATTATATATAATTTATTTATTTATAAATAATTTGACATTTTATTAGTAATTTTGTAAAAAACTAAATCAAGATAGCTCAAATTTCAATATAATGGTGGAGATATATAGTGGAGAAGAAGTAAATAGGGAGGGTACATGAAAGAAGTCAAGTCCGTATACATAAATGTTTCATTTACTTGTAGATTAATGTTTGTTTTAATCTAAATATTACTCTTTCAAGTATCATGTACAAATATTTTTATATTTGTTAATTGAATTATATTACATGATTGGGTTGACCCCATTCATCCATGGTTGCGCCGAATATCCATTGATTCTATTTCTCATTTGCAACTTTTTTTAAAATAATTACAGCAAATGATAATTTACGACAGATCTTCATGTGGCCTACAACTTAATGTTGTAAAAAATTTTGAACATCATTGTGTTTCTTTTTGTGTTTATATACAATCTTTAAAAATTTACCATTCAAGAAGCTAAAATTAAACTGCTAAAAATTTTCAAGATTGATGAACATTAAAAATTCTCTTACAAAATTGTTGTATAATTTAGTCTAATATTAGAAAAACAATAATGTCATTGATTTAAAATTATTCAAATAATCAAACAGGTATATATTGGAACTCGTAGATGGGGCTTGAGTAAAAATTCTAGTCAAAATAAATCAGTGTTACATTAGAAAAGAGGTGAAATTTATATGGTTTTAACTTTATTTAGAAGATATTTACTAATGTGGTGGATGGATGCATCCGGATCCCAGTGTCTATGTGATGTCTTCTGTCATAAGATCAGAAGATATAAGATTCAGACACCAACAAAGGCATTGGGACTAAGATCTATCCTATCTGAAACAAATGGACTGAGAAATAACAAACTGTCGTATACCAGAAACATCTTTCAGACCTTAGTTCAAGTAAGTACAAGCTTTTCTCGTTTTCGCTCAAGGACACTTTAGAACCCTCGGTCATTACAGAGATTCTGGTACTTAGCAGCTCCTCATTTCTCTAGTAGTCTTCACAGGATCATGATCGGATTCTTTCTAATGTAAAGGTTCCTCATGAAGAGGCAAGTGCATAGCATACTAGAATCAGTCACAGAGATAGAGATTATATGTTAAGAACTCGGGTTTTTAGAAGAATAAGAGGAAATTTAGAAGGAAAGCATTGTATTTCACAAAGGATTTTGCAACTCTCTAGTTCTGATTGTTCCTTACAACTGATGAGGCATCGTATTTATAAGCAAACCTGAGTAGAAGAGAACAAAGCACTCATAATTATGCCACAAAAGCATGACAAACAAACTGACAAACTTAACTGTAGACTTTACGACTTTTAATACATCATGACAAACGAAAGTAAATGACTCAGCAAAAGTAACTTTTGTACAAGATAGATAAGGCTGCCAACACTTCATAGTGGGCTAAGATGTTGCCGACACTTCATAGGGGGCTGAGATTTGCCGACAGTTTTGAAAGGCTAGATTCAATCTTTGTAAATAGGCTCATGATCATCATTGGGAGATAAGCTGTCACAGTCATGATCTCCATATAATTCAACACGTACCTTGTGTAGATCCCATGTGTAGTCATGAGACCTTTCCCACATGTAGACATGAGACTGTTCTGGATAAGTTATCTCGAAAGCCTTTTGAATTAAAGCCTGAGTGCAATAAGGCGGGAAAGATTGAGACAAGCTTGGTTGTGGGAGCTTGAGATCTTCAGGCAGAGGATCTTGGAATGTTTGAGATGATGATCCAGGAAGGGATAGATTGAGCTGAGGAATGTCATCATTTGGATCTTGAGAGTCTTGAAATTCAAGACCAAGCATTCCAGTAGGAGGTTGTCTTGATGTTGGTGGAGAGATAAATCCCTGAGTAGCATGGCCTATTTCTTGAGGAACAATTCCTTTAAAAGGATCATACTCTTCTTCAGCTGGAATTAGGCCTAAGACATGACAATTTTTTTTCAGTCGAACATTGATTGTCTTAGATAATGACCAAGTTCCTTAAGAGTATTTTGCTTCGACGGACCCAATCAAAAGGAGAGTTCTAAAGCTCTGTTGTTCCACTGGAATAAAGACCATCGGAGTGGAGATGATAGTAGTTGTTAATAACAAAAATACAACAAAATATTTTTTGTTTTCTTTTTTCAATTCTCCAGAGATTATTATCTTTAATAAAACTATAAAGTTTTCCTCTCTAGTAGGGTAAAGGAGCAAAAAGGTCTAGGAACTGATGGAGAAGGGAGTCCTTATGGTCTTTGTTACAGAGGTAATGATAGATGGGTAAAGTTGTAAAGGCTATAGGACTAACATGAAGGGTGGTTAAAGACCATAAATACCAAAACAATTCTTTAGGCATAGGTCCTTGGAGAAAAGTTAAGGTAGTAAAAGGAGTGTTTAGGCTAAAATAGCGAGTCTGGGGAATAAGGTTGGTTTTTACAAAAAGAAGATGAAGCCAGTAAAATAGTTTTTGTTCTGCAATCTTCTAAATATGATGAGGAGTCTTAGGATAAGTTTTTGGACGGAAAAGTGTGGCTTTTATGTTACGGGACATGGTTGGTTGTGCTTCTGAAATGGTTAGAATGTATAAGGGTTTTGGAGGAAGGGAAGGCTTTTTAGGTTGAGATAGAAAGTCTGCAATAGTATTGTGGTGACCTTTGATATGTCTTACTGAGAATTTATAGCGAGAAAACCAGTCTTTCCATCTGAGTAGCTGAGCAACTGGTAAGATCTTTTTCTTTGGATCAAGCATTTTTGGAAAAGATGTATTGTCCATTTCTATGACAAAATGGTAGAGGCTCAGATGCAAGTCAAACTTTTCAATCCCACGCTTGACAGCAAGGATTTCTTTGTATGTAGCATGATAATGCTTTTCTGGTTCTCTGAATGATCCACTAGCATGTCCAAAGTAATATCTTTTTCAATTAACTTCTCCAAGAAGTATCGTACCCCAAAATTCATCACTGGCATCCGTCTGTAAGATCCTTTCTCCCTGATTTGGAATCTTCAATGGATGAGGGTTTTGAGTTATCCTTTTGAGAATTTTGACTGCTTCTGTTTGTTGTTTTCCCTACTGCGAAGGATTCTTTTTGAGAAGTTTGGACAGCTGGCTAGTATGATGAGACACATGAGTGATAAAGTCTCTGAGATAATTTACAATCCTGAGGAACTGTTGAACTTGTTTAACAGTAAGATGATCATCAGGAAAATTCAACAATTCTTGTGAAATATAAGGACTAGGGCTGTACTGACCATTCTGGAAATGCATACCCAGGAATTCAATTTTTGTAACTCCAAGCTCACTTTTCTTTGAAGAGAGCATAATGCCGTATTGTCCTATGATTTCAGAAAATCTAGATAGTATGGCTTTATATTTTCATCTTTAGAAAAAAGGAGAATATCATCAATTTATATCAGAGCATTTTGAAAGATAGGTTCAAATATTCTGGTCAAGGCTTTTTGGAATAATGATGGGGATACTTTTAAGCCAAAGGGTATAACAGTCCACTGGTATTGGGCATTTGGAATACAGAAAGTAGTTTTGGGCCTATCATCTGGGTGAATACCTAGTTGCCAAAATCCTGCTTTAAGATCAAACTTTGAAAAGATTTGGGCTTTTTTGAGATGGGAAAACAAAGTACTAGGCTTTGGTAAGGCAAACTTATCATCTTGAAAGAAATGATTTAGTGGCTTGTAATCAATGACAAGTCTCTTTTTTCCTCGTTTAATTTCTGATCTCTTTTCAACATTAAAGGCTTGGCAAGCCCAATCAAACTTTGTAGCTTCAATGAATCCTTGTAGTAATAAAGCTGCACATTCATCTTTGGCAAGTTTTAAATCATCAGGATTCATACCTAGATGAGAAGCTTTAGTCGGATTGATATCCTCATTCCTTTTGAAAGGAAGTTTGATAAACAAAACTCCTAATTTTTCCATAATGGGGAAGGATGAGAGAATTGATCATGACTGTCTGAATAGTATTGAAGCAATTGATCCTTGATATCTGAATATTAAAGTGGAACCTGTTGAAGTTCAAACAGGTTAGAGATTTCTGTATAATGACTGAAATTTCCTTTCTATTTAATCCCTTTAGGTAAGATCATAAGATTTTACATTGATAGAAAGCATCAAATCCTAACAGAATATCTTTGTCTAGAAGATCACTTCCTAGTACTTTAATTTTCAAAGTACATCCTGGGAAGAATTTAATTCCAATTTTTTTCTTGAAAATAAGATCAATCTTGAAATGTTTGGTATCAGCTATGAGAAAATATTGGTTATGAGGAACCCATTCTTCAGGAGGAAGAATATGTGGTTTCATGATTGTTTTACAAGATCCAGTATTAAAGAAGGCAATAACTGTAACATGCTTAGAATATTTATCTGGAAGAACTTGAAATTTTACATTTGGAAGAGGAATATTGAGATTTTCTTTAGGATTGGATCGAAGTGAACTAAAAGATCCTATAAAAATCTGTTCTGGTTTTTCTAAGGAAAGTTGAAATGGTTGGATGAGATTGATTTATCCATAAGGATAAATCTCTTCTTCATCTGTCTCAGATTCAAGATCAGAGAAGTCAGAGATATCTGAATTTTCTTCTTTATCAGAAAGTGGAAGAACATACTGTTGGAAATTGTGCCCTAAGGGCCAATCATTGTACTTTGAACATTATTATTTTAATGAAATTTCTCTATTATGTTATCATATTATTTGCATGTTAACTGTGATAATTGTATCCTTGGATAATTCATGAAGATTTTCCTAAAATGTCCCTGGTCGGTCATCTATGCGGGAGCAGAGATGAAACAAGACCAGTATGACTTTGATAAGATATGGAGATATAAATCAAAGTCTTAGGCACTTGTAAGAGTACAAGGTGCTGGACCGACCCACTATGAGAAAGCTACATGGATCAAGTCATAAGTTTTTCTTACGTATAACCATACACAATGCCCTTAGACCTGAGGTCATCATGGATTCCTACATGAGAGTTGCTAAGCTTTGAACTAGTCAAAAGTCACTTTTGACCGTGTGATGATAAAGGCTATGATCGGGCTTAGTGTTTTTATCATGCAGAGGAATGTGAATGATCAAGATAGAATTTGTCCCTCACATTAGTATAGAGATATTACTGGGGCCCTCGATAAGTGAGTCTGAGAAATGTATGGCCATACTATAATGGAAAGGAGTTTCCATTTCTATTGTCAGGCTACTCAGGAATCAAGAAAGTAATGGTCAGGAACAAGAGGATGACATTATCCATGCCTTATCATTGATCGATATATCGTGTGACAAAAGGGACGTGACATGGTTGTATGACAGGTTGCATCGTAATAACGATCCTCATGTGATTTAGGTAGTCGTAATGTCTTGCTAGAGGCCGCTTACAACTTTTGGGTTAGTATAGTTATTAGCCCACTGCCAACTTCATATGGGCCTACAGGGTCGCACAAAAGAATGGCCCAACACGAGATAATGTTTAATTTAGGGTGGACGAATTATATATATATATATATATAATTAAACTTCGTTAATAATATTATATAGATATATATTTTCGAAATACATATCTTATATATTATATATATGTATATATATATTATATGATTATTATATTGTGTTAGTTTTAAATTTAATTTATTAAGATATATTAAATTTAATAACTAACATGATAGAGATATAGTATCTCAGATTTAATTTATGAAGATAAATTAAATCTAATGACTCTTTATTTTGATTAAATAAATAGGTTAAATTAAAACTGTTGGACAGATTTAATTTAAAATGAATTTATTTAATTACCTCATCAAGATAATTAATTGTTGAAATTTGAATATAGTCATCATAGGTATCAGAGCCAGAAGGTTTAATGCCATAAAGACAGATCCAGATCTAAGTATTACATCCCTACTTCACCTTCTGGCTCTGATACCAAGACGGGGGAGAGGCCCCGGAGACAGATCTAGCTAAAGAAAGGGAGGAGCATGTGAAGAGGGAAGAAGACGGACTTCTTAAGGTTAAGGCATAGTTTGTTGGGGAGTTGATGTGTTGGGGGCTGACATGTAGATGATAGATGGTGGTTTAGGTAAAGAAGAACAAGAGTATCTTGAAGATTCAGATTTAACAGACCTACAGTCTTCATATAATGAAGGCTCAGTTCTGGTAGCTTGACTACAAGATCTTCTTGGTCTATCAAAAGATAGTTTAACAGTTCCATCTGATGTTTGAATGATCTTGCTTACCTGAGATATAGGTTTAGGAATTGGCTTTGTGGCCTTATCCATTGTCCAATCATCTGGTAATTTAACATCATCCCACATAATTGTTTTTAGAATGGTCAAGTTTGCGTTTTGCTCATCTGATAAAAAGACTATTGTTTGGCCATTATCAGGTGGGATCAAAACTAAGGAATTGGATAAGTTTAAGACTTTATACTGTATCCTATATGTTAGGGTAGCAGGTATAGATCCTGGTTTCATTTTCAAACCGTTTAACTGAAGTTTAAGTTTAAGAACTTCAAGAACATGTTCATCCTTTAAATCTGCCATCCTATCTGGATAACAGTTAAAGTAGACAGGACCATTATGAAGTCCAAATTCTGCTGCTGCCAACAGAGAATCCGAAAATTCATAATGTCTAGCATCCATAAGGCATACTAGTCCTGATACGTTTAATCCTTTTCTTATCAATGGTTTAATGGCAACTTGAACACTTCCGATGTGCAAAAAGTTATAATCTTTCTTATGTTTGTCAATTGACTTTTGAGAGAAAAGATAAAATTCTTCCTTTTCTGGTTTGATAGGAATTGATTCTTCAACTGTTCTGATAATGTAATCAGATTTGGAGAACCACTTCTTATCTTGAGTTTGCATTTGATAAAGCGCGTTTAAGGCAATTGGAGGTAAAACCCAATCGTCTACATTCTGGTTTATATTTTCAAAATAAATTTCTTCTTTGAAAATTTGTTTAGAAGTTGAAGACTTTGATTCCTCATCGTTTAGCGTAGAGTTGTTTAATGGTGTAGAAGAAGAGCTACTACTACCGCGTTTAGAAGAAAAGGAAAGGAGAAGAAAAGACATAATTTAAATTGCAAAATTTAAATTGACAGAAATTAAAAGACTAAAAGGAAAGAGTGCAGGAGGTAGAGGACAGAAAAAGAGCAGAATATAAAGGCTGAAAGTGAAGAAGTAAAAGCTGAAATTAAAGCTGAAGAAAGCTTAAAGAAAAGAAGACGACAATAATTGTAATTCTCCCTTGCCTAAGTATCATTACCTTCTGGATCCATAGTGGTATAATAATTAAAAATGTATCAGTGTTTATGGATTAAAATGGTTTGTTAAGAAATTAGTAAGATTTCTTAGATCTAACTCTAGCCAGACTTATAGTATATAAAATCTTTATTTATCATACACTACTGCGTGGGGCACAAACGCCTGCCTCAACACACGGGACTTATGGCAACCTCAACCCACGGATGGACTCATGTATGATAAACAAGAACTATATACAAAGTGCTATCAAGTACAGATCGTTAAATCATACTAATCTGCTAACAAAAAATTTTAATGCCATAAAGATAGATCCATGTCTAAGTATTACATCCCTACTTCACCTTCTGGCTCTGATACCAAGACGGGGGAAAGGCCCCGGAGACAGATCTAGCTAAAGAAAGGGAGGAGCATGTGAAGAGGGAAGAAGACGGACTTCTTAAGGTTAAGGCATAATTAAAAACATAATTAAAGTATTAAATGATGTATGCAAAGGGGATGCTCTGTAATGTCCTATGAGATTGCAAATGAATTTAATCGGTGGCGGTAGAACCTGCCGTGATTAACTCATAAAATCTGCTAATCCCGTATCATCAGAGGAAGGAAGGATATGATGCAAAGAAAAGTAGAAGAAACTGATTAATTTTATTGAAATGAAAGCATAAACACTTACAAAAGAAGAAAGGGGAAGAAGGAAACTCGCCGGAGGGAGGAGAGGGAGGAGACTCGTCGGAGGAGCTCAGAGCTTCTCTTTCTAGTTCTCTCTCTAAGTGCCTAACGGAACCTGCCTCAGAATAAGACTGAATCGAGTTTAAATAGACAGGCGAGGATACTGTTTAGGGTGACTGGTGACCGGCTAGTGACCTGTATTGTTTACACAGTTCTGGTGAACAGTTGACCGGTGACTTGTTACTATTGAAACAGTTCCGGTTGGTACTGTTTGCACAGTACTTACTGCCGACACATGGTGTTACAGTACTATACGGTGAAAGCTACTGTGTATACTACGGTGTATAGTGCTACAGTACTTTCGTATGTTTACATTGAAAACCTAAAAATAATTCTAAGTCTTCGAGTGTTTAATCTTCGTCTAAATCTATAACAAACTCTTCTTCATCATCCTCTTGATTGTCTGAGGCTGCTGAAGAGACTGGTTGACTGGTCGAAGCCGTTTGGTCTTGTTGTTGTTGTAGAACTTATAGCATTGAGCTGAGTTAACTGATAAGATTAGCTTTATTTGTGGTTCCAGCTAAGATAGATGTAATCCTTGATTTTTGATTCAGGAATTTACTTTGTTCCGTCATACAAAGATGCTGAGGATTTTCTTTGAATCATTTATCAACTGCTCTACTGTCAATTCTGCTAATGTCAAATTTGGCCTACCATCTTACCGAGGGAAGTCTTTGTAGAATTGGTAAGAGGGTAGATCCTTGATTTGTTCTAGAAAATCTGTAATTCCAGGCAAAGACCCAGGATACAGATAATTTTGAAAAATAGTGAAGATCAATTGGGAAAGGATCCTCACCAATATTGAATTTTTGTTTAAATAATTCAAAGGCTTGTACAACCTTTGGGGGTAATATCTCTAGTACAGGACCAAAGAATCCCACCAGTGAACAAACCATTGAGGAAAATCATACTCAGTTTTTGTTTTGAAGTAGATAAACCAAGTATGTGTAAAAAGTTCATTTTGATCCCAAAAGACATTGGACCATATATCAACATAATCCCAGTAAGTATATCCTTTGGGTTCATAGTCAATTTCCCAAAATTTTGGTTTAAACAAATTTTGTCCCCACTGGGAAGGGGTGAGAACTTTTAAAATCTGGAGAGAGGAATGAGTAATCATTGGTCCAGTTCTTTTGTCTGTTTTTCTTTTAATCAAAATGGACCCAGTATGAACCAGTATTATCTCATACCATTCTCGGGTTTTTGTCAAATCAGAAGGCCTGAAATGAAATCTCGGAGGAAAGACATTCAGGGCTACCTGATTTGGATTTTGGTGAAAAAACTCTGGTTCCACCTGTAGAATGTGTTTTGCATAAGCCTCTTTGTGGGAATAAGGCGTATGCGTGCTGGCTTGTGTTTGGGGTAGACTGACAATTGCTTTGGATGAAGAAGCTGCAGTTGTCAGTTGTTTTTGAGTTGGAGGAGTAGAAGGTCTCGGCCAAGCTTGTAGACTTTGGGGTGCTTGGTTTAACCTGTCATACTCTTGTTTAGTCATTGGGGAAAATGGTATAAGGGCTGTGTTTTTCCCTTTTTTCACTACCTGTTCCCATGTTTGATTTGGAAGTTTCCTCTGGGCATATGCCTATTCATAAGATTTTAAAATCTCATTTGTAGAGGTTGCTTCTGTTTGAGGTTTCTGGATCGATGACCCAGATGGAGTAGATGACTCTGTTTGAGACTACTTCTGCTGCTAGGATCCTTGTGTTTGGGATCCATATTGTTGTAGAAGTTGTTGCATGATCGCCTCCAGACTTTCGCTAGAGACTGTTTGATTTTGAGCATCTTGCATGACACTCGGGAGTTTATCACTCTTTTGTTTATCATCAGGTACTTTCTTTTTTCTGGGCATTTTGTTGGTTCACTCACTACCTACCCTGAAGAAACTCACGGGTAAGAAAATCTGGTAAGGAGTTTGAAGTGCCTTTGATAAATTCAATGTCAGAATCAAAAACACTTAAAATTGCTTGCCATCTGGCAAAAATTTGTTTAGATGCAAGGTTTTTAACATCTTTTTGTAAAACATCTTTTGCCGATTTACAATCAATGCGAACTAAAAACCTTTGGTTTAAAAGATCAGATTGAAATTTGGAAATGTATAAAACGATTGCCAAAATTTCTTTTTTAATTGTGGAATAATTCTGCTGTGCAGTATTCCAATGTTTAGATGTGAAAGAGACAATTTTTTCTTTTCCGTTTATACGCTGTTTAAGAATGCCACCATAACCAATGTCAGAGGCATCAGTCTCAACAATTTTGTAAGCAGAAGGATCAGGAAGGCTAAGACAAGGAATTTCCTTAACCTGGAGTTTAATCTGCTTGACAACATTTGAATGAATATCATCCAAGGAGGAGGATTCGTTTTAAGACGCTGGTGAAGCGGTTTAATGAAATTGCTAAGATGAGGAATAAACTCAGCAACATAGTTTAAACATCCCAAAAACCTTTGAAGTTGTGTTTTATCAATGATTTGATCAGGAAATTTATCTGCAAATTGAATTGCTCTTTCAATTGGCGTTATGGATCCCTGGTAAATCCAATGACCAAGAAACCTAACCTTAGTTTGAAAAAGACTAATTTTAGGTTTAGAAACTACTAAACCATTTGTTTCTGCAATTTTGATGAAATGATTAACATGTTTAAAATGTTGTTCTATTGAATGAGAATAGATCAAGACATCATCAATGTAAACAATAATGAATTGACTATAATCATTAAAGATTTCGTTCATGATTCTCTGGAATTCAGAAGGAGCATTTTTTAAACCAAAAGGTATAACATTCCACTCATACTAACCAAAAGGTACAGTAAAGGCAGTTTTATACCTATCTTTTTCAGAAATTTGAATTTGCCAAAATCCAGATTTCATATCAAATTTTGAAAAGATTTTTGCAGAATATAATCGTTTAAGTAGATCGGATTTGTTGGGAATTGGATACCTAATCCATTGTAACACTTCGTTTAAAGGTTTATAATTGATTACAAGCCTAGGAGCTCCACGTTCTATTTCTGCATTTTTATTCACATAAAAAGCAGCACAAGACCAAGGGCTTCTAGATTTGCGTATCAATTTTTTGTTCAAAAGTTCTTGAATTTCCTTTTTACAGGTTTCAAGAAGTTCTGTAGTCATTTGAATTGGTCGCGCTTTTGTTGGTATTTGTTTTTCAGAAAAACCGGTTTCATAAGGCAAGTCAACAACATGTTTTTTGCGGTTCCAAAATGCATTTGGTAAATCCGAGCAAATAGTTTGATGGATTTTCGCAAGACAGGTTTGAATTTGTTGTTTAATTTGTGCTTGACATAGGTGAGCTTCTATATGTTTAAAAGAGATATCTTCCTTCAAAAAATTAACTTGTTGTTTTGAAGAAAGAAGATTTAATTCTTTAATTCTGGGTTTTTGAGTAAAAGGAAATAAAATTGTTTTACCCAGATATTATTTTGAAATTCCATCTTCATCAGTCATATATGGAAATAATAGCCTTGCAAATGGCGCCCCAAGAATAATCTGGGTTCCCATATCTTTAACTAATATAAATGGGGTTTGAATCTTTAAACCTTCATTTTCAATAACAACATTTGAAACTTTGTATTTGACATCTAGGCGTGAGCCATTGACACCATTAAACCTTTCGGTTGTTTTTTCAAAGTATTTTGTAGGAATGATTCCTTCTTTAAAACAATTAGAATCAGCTCCTGTATCAAACAGAACAGTTTGGTCCAAGACAAAATCATTATTAATAATAATCTTGGCTTGAATATAAAACTTTTGAGTTAATATTTTTCAAATCAAGTTTAAAAATGGTTCAGAAAGATCAGAAAGATTATTGTCTTCTTGATCGGATGGTGTTTTATGTTGCCCTTCAGTTTGAGTTGCAAGTTGAATATCCTGTATTTGGGATATAGCAGTTGCATGGGTGTCTTGTTGAATTTTGATAAGACTGATTTCAGTTTTGAGGTTATTTACCTTGTACTAAAGGTCTTGGAGGGTTGTTGGTCTAACAGAATGTTTGAACTTGTTTAAAACATTTGTTAAATCATATTTGTTGAAAAAAATAGGAGGTTTAGAGTTTGAAGAAGTTGGAGTTTGATTGAGAATTTCTCTTAGTTTGAACAAATATTCTCCTTTATCAGAATCTGGAAGTTTAGTAATAATATCAAGAAGTAAATCATGTTCCTTCGTGATAACATTAATTTCTAAGGAAGAGTTTTCTAGAAGATCTTCATTTTGAATTTGATTAAGATCTTCAGAAGAACTACTTTCAGATTCAGATTCAGAAGTTTCAATCAAAAGATTGTTTATTTGTTCAAGAAGAGGTTCTTCAATACTCTTAATTTTTTTTAACTTTCGGGTCAAATGACAATATTTGGAAATATGACCCGGTTTACCACATTTAAAACAAGTAACTTTTGTTTGTTTAGGACAATCAACTTTTGGTTTTGAGCGAAATTCCTTTTCAAGTCTATGAGGAGGTGTATTGGGCTTATATCTTTGGTAAACATGTTTTTTCTTTTTATGGTAAGGTTTGCGGTGAGGTTTAGATTGCTTACAAGGAGGAAAGCCGAATTGTTCACAGAAAGTTCCTAATTCTTTCCTATCTGTGGCCTTTTCTTTTGCAAGTTGGCGTTGGATTTTGTCATCTTGACAAATCTTAAGAGCAGTTCTTTGGACATAAGAGATCAATTGACCATATGTCAAGTGCTCATAAGGGATGTTGCCATCATTTTGGTTTCTAAATTTTTCCCTAACTTTATCACCAAAGGATTTAGGTAATCCAGCTAGGAATTTTTCTTTCCAAAATGGCTGATGAGCATCATCTCTAGTGAGTACTCTAGTCAAAAAAGTATCCCTATACCATCTGAAATCAGATAAGGTACTGCATTTAAGATTTGAAAGAAGTTCAGCCGATCTATCTTTCCAGATAGATGGATCTCCAACAAAATGTTAATAATTGTAAAAAGAAGAGTGTTTACTGAATCTGGGATGGGTTGGCCGTTTGAGGTAATGGGTATTCCATCAGACTCAGTTTTAATAGATGTAAAGATTGTAATATCCCAAAATGTACTCAAGGGCTAAATGTACAGAATAGATGGTGGGATTAATGACATAATTACCTCTAGAAATTTTGTTACGACTTTAGTCAATTTTCACATGCAAAAAAAATTGGCAATTGAATATTATATTGCAAGTGGATATTTTATAAGATCATCATCTCCTTCAAAGGGCCATGACTTACATAAGATATAAGGAGACAATATTGGTTATTAATATATGACATGTGAAGGCAATTTGACCAAGTTGTAAAGGGTGGTGACTAAGTCAACAATTTCAACTAAAGAAGTAATATTTGAAGAGTTGGAATTATGATTGATTCAAGAAGCTCTTTTGGCTATTCCAAGGGCTACAATTCGTATGGCATGAGAAGGAAAAGAAAATATGTTGAATTGGTCAAATATTGCAACTAAAGTAATGTATTTGAAGAGGCAAAAGTTATGATAAATCAAGGAGTATTTGTTTTGCTCTTTAAGAGCTATTTACGGTGACAATAAAGAGAGAAAGATAAGCACATGAAAGACCAAGTAAGGAGATGAAGACTTGGTCAACAATTGTAGGCCAAGCATAAGATGATATCTTGTATACAAAAGGGGAAAACATTTCGGTCAAAAAGGGAGGAGGAAGGAAAGAGAAAACTTGAAGTAATTTTCACCACATCTTTTATCTACTTTTGCACCATATTTTCGTTTGGACTTTGAGAGATAAGAGGGGCCAAAAATCTGATCATTAAGTCACATATTTCATCTCTCCTCAAGTCGGTTGCAGCAGCAAAAAAACGTGGAGGAAGAAAAGCAAGGTTTTAAGGTGAGCTTAATCTTGATTTTTCACCTTCTTAACCTCATCTATGGCTCAAGTGACCTTCATGAAACTTGTTCCTCTCTTCCTTAGCTTCATTTCTATGGTTTTTGTTTTTGAAGAGGAGGAGTTTTCAGCCACCTTGCAAGAACAAAAGTTGAGGAATCAAGAAAAGAACACAAGAAGAAGCAAGAGGTGAGTAAGAGCATTATGTTGATGTATATGATGCTTTAATTGGCTGAGTTGTGGTGGGCTATTGTGACAGCCCTAATTTCTTTTTTTAGGGTATGTTAGGGATCATAAAGCTTTCATCCTATATATGTGCTTATATGTTGGTTTGGAGGCAAATGAGCTAAGCTTAGTGATTAGATAGTGAAGTGGTTGTTTGTTGTGAAATACCCTAAAATTCTGCCAAAACAGGACATGGGGAATGAGTGGGAATTTGTTCATTTTGATATTACCATTGTGTTCTACACGAAAAATTATGTGGGAATAGGTTTGGTTGTTGATTTTGAAGTCATTGGACACATTGGTTGAAAATTGGAAAAACTGTCAAGTGTAACTTTGTGCAGGGCAGTCAGTTTGTAGGGACATTTTGAATAGGTAATTGGTGTCTAAAAATTCTGAAACTTTCCAGTCTTAAAGTTCACATTTCAAGCTTCAAAATGGACATATGATTTGTGTCATTTCGGTTTTTGAGCTGGGATTTCTAGTTGCCCAAAGTTTGATGTCGAAACTGGACCTAATTCTGGAGCAGTGTGGAATGTTGTTAATTCTGGAATTGTGTGGTGATTTCTGGTAGTGATTCATATTTTTCCTATGAAGAGGACTTCAAGAGCTTTCAATAGGCTTTGGGATCACCTCATTTTGATTTTTCTGGAATTAGTTATGATTCTTCAAAGATGTTGGAAAATTCTGGCAGATTGGTCACCTATGCGAAAATTGAAGATTTTATGGCATAATGTAATATTGTGGAACTTTGAGGTTAGAAATTAGCCTTTTAGGTTAATTGACCACTTTAGCTCCTTAGTTGACTTGATTAATTGACCATAGTGATAATCAACTTAAGTATTATAGAGATAAAATTTGGGAAAGAGATTGACGGGTTGTCCCTAACTTGGTTTACAGGATTTGATATTTGCCGTCCTCGTGAGCCTGCTGTGCCAAGAAACGTTAGGAAAGGATCAGGTAGTGACTCTCTCTCTTATACTATGTATAATGCTCTGTATGTGTGTGTTATCACTGTTATGTGATGATTCTTTGATACTGCTGCGATTACAGCTGGTGATAGCTGTCGTTTACAGCGTAAGCTGTCGTTTACAGCACAAGCTGTCGTTTACAGCGTAAGCTGTTGTTATTGTGATACAGCGTAAGCTGTCGTGATTATTATTACAGCGAGAGCTGTCGTATTGTGCATACAGCCGTGAGTGCTGTCGTTTGTGGTGAAAACCATGTATCTTTGAGATTGCTGCTGCTGTTGCTGGTTGTGATTTATATACATGCTTTGTGTTATGCATTGTGTGAGTGGTTTGTTACTACTGGGATTCGCTCGAATCTCATTCTTTCCTATGACTAACATTTCAGATAGGGCATGTGGCTCAAAGGAGAAGCGGCCAACCCGAAGCACTTAGGACCTTTAGGGATACTATGGATTTTTGAGATGTTGGTTATCTACTTTAAACTCGGGATTACTGTATATTTTGAATTAGGAATATTATATTCGATTTTGGTTGTGTAATCCCCTAGTGGATACTTGTAACCTCTAGAGTATATATGTATAGAACCCGGGAGTTGCCGGGGATTTGGTTATACACTCTGTTATACATGAATGTAGATAAACTGCACAGGTAATTATATTCGAATTTTGAAATGGAGACCAGGAACAGGAAGAGATTTTGAATGTTTTGTGAAAACTCTACTACAAAGTAGGAGATTGAAATGAGTTTAAGTTATCCGATGGTCTCTAATCCGAATTAAATGTGCATTATCGAATTATAATTACGTGATTAAAGGCAGGGTATTACATTTTGGTATGTTTATCTTTAGAAGAAAGATAATTATCCAACTAACCTTTGAGTTGTCCAGTAAACCCGGAAACTATAAGATTGGTAATCATTTCATCTGAATAATCATGTTGAGTTTGATATGCAGTACTTACCATGGACATTTGTTGAAGTGTTTGGAGAATGTTTGACTCACTTTGACCATCTATGTTCCATTCATAGATATTGTCAGCGTTAAAGGACTTAAAGTTTTGGTTTATTCGTTCTTCAACCAGAATGTCTGGAGGCCTAGCTCTATGGTAATAGAGTTTTGAAGGCTTTTTCCATTATTGATGGTTGATTTGGAGTTGCGACTCAGAAGGATTAGAGTCTGTATCTCCAATTTGGGAATCCTTTTCAAAAGTCATAGCATCTTTTGGTTTGGTTGATGACGTTTGGGGTGTGTCTGGGACAGTCGTGGTTTGAAGTTGGCTAATTTGTTGATTAACCTTTCTTAATAAATCAGATTGTTTAGTTTGAAAATCTGACTTAATTTTCGGGCTTATTTGAAAAGGTTTGAAAAGCGGTGTTTCAATTCTAGTTTCGACTTTTCTTGAAGTAACTGGTGTTTAAACAAAATAATCACCTAATACCTGAAGGTATTGGTTTGTATAATTGTTTTGTTCAACAATGTTCTTATTATCCGTTGGGTCAATTGGTTTTTCAATGTTTTTAAATTTGAAAGGTGCAGCCATAATTGGTTGACGTTTGTCATCAGCCAATTGTGGTATTTGCACTGGTTTTGGAGGAAGAAACTCAGAAGAAATAGTTTCACCTTCAGAAGTTTTCCATTGTTTCTTTGTCATATTGATGGTTTGTAAGAAAGGATATTCCAAGTTTTGATCTTCTGAATAAGCATTAAACCAATCAAAGAATGGAATATTTTCTTGTATTTTTTCAAGAAATCTGTAGAATTTTTCTTGAATTTCTTTTCTAGCAGATTTTTTGAAATTTCGTAGAAACCATTCTCTTTGAAGGGTATATTTCTCAGAGTAAAATTCCTTTTGCAAAGTTTGTTTGTCAATTTGGAAAACACTTTCTAAAACGTTTATGGTAAAAGGTTCCCCTGGTTCTCTAAGAGATGAATAGGTTGGCGACTCGATTGATTTCAAGTCATCATCCTTTTCATAACTTGTTTGTGGGATATTTAAAGAATTGTCAATTCCTTGAATTGAAACGTTTGTGGTTGTTTGTGGGGTTACCGTGGGTGTAACCCCCTGCCTTAAATAGCGTAATTATAATTCGATATTACGTAATTAAATTGGTTTAGAGACCGTCGAATAGTTCAAAACTCATTTAGAACTCCCTGTGAAGTAGGGACTTTATAAAATTTTCAAAACTTCTTTCCTATTCCGATCTCAAGTTCAATTATCGAATATAATCACCTGTGCAGTTAATTCACATTCATTCATATCAGAATATCTAATAGCAATCCCGGCAACCCCTGGGTTCCATTCATACACAAAAAGGGTCTACAACCTCCATATAGGGGACTACACAACTACGTTCAACTATTCTTTACAGCAAACATAATATACAGACACCCTGTCCAACAGGTTTAACCAACATAACCAAAATAAATGTCCCTACAGGATTCTAACCGCTCCGGGTCGTACGCTTCTCCTTAGAGCCACTCGCCCTGTCTGAAAGGTTAGTTAAAGGAAAGAATGAGATTCAAGAGAATCCCAGTAGTAACAAAACATTTATACCACACATAAGCACACAGCATGTAAGCAAATCATCATACAGCAGCAGCACCACAAATCACACTCCACCCTCATCCCCTTTCTCCGCCGGGAAGGCATACCGCCTAACCCGAACCGTTGTTAGCTACTCAGGGACTATTGGCGTGGCAGTGCATACATATAGCCTTATAGCCCATACAGCTATTCGGCTTTTACAAATGGCCCGTCGGCCTCCACAAATAGCCTTTCGGCTCACATAATCACATATATCACACCTCATCCTCATCCCCTTTCTCCGCCGGGAAGGCACACCGTCCTAACCCGAACCGTTGTTAGCTACTCAGGGACTATTGGAATGACAGTGCTAACACAAATCCACAGATGTCGCAGCATACGAATTCATTACAAATCAACGATATAACACACATACAATGCATCATATATGGTACAAAAGAAAAGTCACTACCTCGTTCCTTTCTGACGTTCGCTGGCGTAGTTGGCTCACGAGGGCGGCAAATATCGAATCCTACAATTCCAAATGCACCATTTAGACACTTCCATAGTGTTACTTGGGGTTATATGAGTCTATAATGAAAATTTACAAAAATACCCCCGGGGACCCGGCCTGGGCCCGCCATACCCGGACCGGTTGCACTTTTCTCGAAATTCTAATCTGGGCTATCCTAACATATTTCCTCCCAAGGAATCCATTTCCGGACTCGGAATTATCAAATTCAATGTAAAATTACAAATTTACCCTTGGCAGCCCCACTTTAAGGGTTTTAGGGGCGTTTTCGTAATTATGCTTTTTCGGCCTTTTCCGAAAAAGTGACCAACTGTAACCCCACCTAATTTTCGCCCCTGAACTCAATGGAACCATCAAATCATTGAAAATCCAACTCTAAGACCCATTTCTAGGGCTGGCCGAAATTTATGAGTTCTCCGGGGAAAATCGGGGTTTTACGATTTCGGCTCCGTAAACGCGTTCCTTTCTACTCCTAACCACTTTATTAACCATTACATTAGGTTACAACTAACATTAAGACCCAATTTGGGCAGCATAACCCCTAGGCCATATCATTTCCAAACTTTAAAACCAATGGCAATCCGGCGAAATTTCACCGATTAAATTGCCCACAGCAGCCAGAATAAGCAATATACGAAAGTTTGGAAGTTACCTCAAGCTCCCACTAGCTTTTCCCAAATTTGGCTGAACCCTAGCCTCTTTGAAACACCAAAGTTTGAGCTTCACAACCTTAAAGAATAAAGAGGAGTAGCTTAGAGTCGGAGTTATACGCGTTAGGAGCTAGATCGTCGGAGAAATCGGCTTACCTTGCGAGATTTCTTCCTCTTTTTCTCTCCTTTCTCCAAGCTCTCTCTCACGTTTGTGCTGCTGGAAAAGATGACGGGAAATGGCTGATCAAGATGATGGAATTGCTTTTAATTCCATGTTGATGTCACCTTACCACATGATGATGTCATAATTTCCAATTTCACATTTTCGGATTTTCTGGCAGATTTTCTGCCCAACTTTGAAAAATCATAACTAATTCTAGAAAAATCGAAATGAGGTGATTCCAAAGCCAAATGAAAGATATTTAAGTCCTCTTCATAGGAAAAATATTGGCCATTACTGAAAATCACCACAAAATTCCCATAATTTCAATCTTTGCATACTGTTCCAGAAAATAATTAATTCCGCTGGGCAAACTTCAAAAATCCAAAACTCTTAGGTCACAAATCAAAATGATACAAATTATATATTCATTTTGAAGCTTGACATGTGAACGTTAATACTGGAAAATTTCAGAATTTTTAGACACCATTTGCCTATTTAAAACGTCCATACAAATTGGCTTCCTTGTACAGAGTTTCAATGGACAGAGTTTTCAACTTTTGCACGATTGTTCCCAATGGTTCCAATTTCACAATAAACACTCTCCCCACACGAATTTTCACAAGGAAGCCATTGGAATCATTAAAATATCCAAATTCCCATCACACATTCTCCAAAAGTGTTTATTCAACAATAATTATATCCACTTTTGAAATCATTAGCCCTTAATCACTTTTTGGGATATTACAGTGGGTGGTGCAGGTGCATATATGACCGATGGTACTTTTGGCAGAGTTTGTTGGGGAGTTGATGTGTTGGGGGCTGACATTTAGATGATAGATGGTGGTTTAGGTAAAGAAGAACAAGAGTATCTTGAAGATTCAGATTTAACAGACCTACAGTCTTCATATAATGAAGGCTCAGTTCTGGTAGCTTGACTACAAGATCTTCTTGGTCTATCAAAAGATAGTTTAATAGTTCCATCTGATGTTTGAATGATCTTGCTTACCTGAGATATAGGTTTAGGAATTGCCTTTGTGGCCTTATCCATTGTCCAATCATCTGGTAATTCAACATCATCCCACATAATTGTTTTTGGAACGGTCAAGTTTGCGTTTTGCTCATCTGATAAAAAGACTATTGTTTGGCCATTATCAGGTGGGATCAAAACTAAGGAATTGGATGAGTTTAAGACCTTATACTGTATCCTATATGTTAGGGTAGCAGGTATAGATCCTGGTTTCATTTTCAAACCGTTTAACTGAAGTTTAAGTTTAAGAACTTCAAGAACATGTTCATCCTTTAAATCTGCCATCCTATCTGGATAACAGTTAAAGTAGA
The DNA here is from genome assembly GCA_963210345.1 of Inga oerstediana. Taxonomy (NCBI): domain Eukaryota; kingdom Viridiplantae; phylum Streptophyta; class Magnoliopsida; order Fabales; family Fabaceae; genus Inga; species Inga oerstediana. Next base: position 27,980,458 of record OY723410.1, on the reverse strand, counting down.
CAGGACCATTATGAAGTCCAAATTCTGCTGCTGCCAACAGAGAATCCAAAAATTCATAATGTCTAGCATCCATGAGGCATACTAGTCCTGATACGTTTAATCCTTTTCTTATCAATGGTTTAATGGCAACTTGAACACTTCCGATGTGCAAAAAGTTATAATCTTTCTTATGTTTGTCAATTGACTTTTGAGAGAGAAGATAAAATTCTTCCTTTTCTGGTTTAATAGGAATTGATTCTTCAACTGTTCTGATAATGTAATCAGATTTGGAGAACCACTTCTTATCTTGAGTTTGCATTTGATAAAGCGCGTTTAAGGCAATTGGAGGTAAAACCCAATCGTCTACGTTCTGGTTTATATTTTCAAAAGAAATTTCTTCTAGTAAGATTTCTTAGATCTAACTCTAGCCAGACTTATAGTATATAAAATCTGAGATTTTATGAGTTAATTACTGGCAGGTTCTACCGCCACCGATTAAATTCATTCGCAATCTCAGAGGACATTACAGAGCATCCCCTTTGCATACATCATTTAATACTTTAATTATGTTTTTAATTATGCCTTAACCTTAAGAAGTCCGTCTTCTTCCCTCTTCACATGCTCCTCCCTTTCTTTAGGTAGATCTGTCTCCGAGGCCTCTCCCCCATCTTGGTATCAGAGCCAAGTTTAATCTTCGTCTAAATCTACAACAAACTCTTCTTCATCATCCTCTTGATTGTCTGAGGCTGCTAAAGAGACTAGTTGACTGGTCGAAGCAGTTTGGTCTTGTTGTTGTTGTAGAACTTGTAGCATTGAGCTGAGTTGACTGATAAGATTAGCCTTATCTGTGGTTCCAGCTAAGATAGACGTAATCCTTGATTTTTGATTCAGGAATTTACTTTATTCCGTCATACAAAGATGCTGAGGATTTTCTTTGAACCATTTATCAATTGCTCTACTGTCAATTCTGCTAATGTCAAATTTGGCCCACCATCTTACCGAGGGAAGTCTTTGTAGAATTGCTAAGAGGGTAGATCCTTGATTTGTTACCAGAAATAGAACGTGGAGCTCCTACCCTCATCAAAATTAATGATGATTGATTTTGAAATTTGAATATAGTCATTATAGGTTATAAACTTGATAGAGCAGATATACTCATACATGCATGAGAATTCAGAGCCACAAGGGAAACCCTAAAAACATTGGAGGCGCTAGCACGCAATCTCGGTTGGAGAGCATTCTTGTGGATACCGGTAGAGGGAGTGGACCTAACGTGTTGGCTCCTAGAGATCTTGAAAACCCTAAGTTGAAAAAGGTACGAATCTTTCTAACCCGATTTAAACGTCGTTGATAGATCCTCGATTAGAATCGGTAAAATTTTAAAATTCTTCCGCTGTGCCTGCCGATCCTAACATATACTGAGTATCATGATCTTCAAAGCGTTATTGTTCAAGGAAAGCTTCAATATCTGCATTTTCATTTGTGATCATCAAGACTTTATGGAGCCTTTGAATCATCTTGATGTCTTTTTTAGTTTTGTAAGGACAATTTTTTGTAAAATGTCCCTTCTTTCTGTAGATAAAACATCGATCTCCTTTGCCTTTTGAGAATCTTCTGGGTTTGAAGAATCTAGCTTTTCTTTGCTTTATGTATTGCTATATAGGAAAGAATCTCTTTTCAGGTTTTTTGGAGTATGAATGATAGTAAGATTTATTCTTTGTTAAACAGTGACAAACCTTGGGATCTTTGCATTTAATCTTCAAGTAAGGTTTTTTGCAAGCATGTTTTAGCTTTGTAGTGCCTTTGAGCATATAATTAAAATACTTGTGTTGCTCACAGCTTATCAATAGTTGCAAGAGCCAGTTGATAAATTTCTCCAATAGAGATTTGAGACATATCTCTGCGAAAAGCATTAATGCTTCCGTGAAGTTCAAGTTGAATCTCATCAGGAAGAGAAGCTATGAAAGTATGTCAAAGATTGACATCATTATAGCCATTCAACATGTAGTAATTTTCAACCATTCTAGTGTAATGCCTTTGCAGATCCTTTCTATTAAGAGAACAACATTTCATCTCAAAGAATTCTTATCTGTCTCATTTGTCAATATGATTGAAGTCTCTAATAAATTCTTTATGAATAGCACCTAGGATCTGTCTAAAGTTTTCAAGTTGTACCTCCTGGAGTTTCTGATAAGCATTGAGATTTTGAAACCAATCTCTTAGAGAGCTTGTAAATTTAGAAACAAATTGTTTAAGGATTTGTTTAAGGGTTACTCCTTGTGTTGTAAGCTGTAGATCAATCCATGCTCTAAATTCATGAAGTCGTTGTCTCCATTTATTTTGTAGAGTATCATCAAATGTAAACTAAGGTCCTGAAGTTGGCTTAAAAGTAAAATCATGTTGTTGCTGTAAAGGATTAGGAGGATTAGGTTAATCAACATGATATTCTTTAGCTTCACTATTATCATCATCATTAGGTTGGACCATTGTAATTCTGGTAATATCAGCAAGATGATCTTCTGAATCACTATCAGAGATAGAAAAATCATCTGATAGAGAACTAGATGAATCGAATAAGGGTTTAGTAGGGTATTGGGTTTGGAAGATGGCTAAGGTACCATTTTGAGGCTGGGTAGTGTTTAGGGGTTGAGAAGATGGATGAATTTGAGAAGTCAAGGATTCAGAATATTTCTGTTTCTCTTTTTGTGGAGACGATTGAGTACTAATATGAGAAACAACAGGTTCATTAATCTTTAAACTTGGTTGAACAGGTTTCTGAATTCCTGATGTATTACCATGGTGATAAATAGATGGGGAGGAGGACCAATGAGAAGGAGGTCTTTCTGGTGTATGCAAAGTGGGTCTCCAGATGGGCTTAGGTTGTATAGGCTGAGGCTGCTGGAATTGTTTGACAACAGGATAGTTCATTTTGAAAACTTTGCTATAATCAGTTTCATTAGGATAAGTCATTGATGGAGATGGATAGAAAAATCTTGGTATAATAGGATATCAAGGATAGGATTCATATATGACCTGAGATTGTTTTCTGACCATATCTAGTTCTATTTGCTGTAGATCCTATTGTATTGCTGATAATTCCTTTTCTTTATGTTGGAATTCTAGTCCTATGTAACCAGTAGCGATAAACCTTTTCAATTCTGCATCCAGTTTCTGAGCTTGCTACGTCTGAAAAAGATATAGCTGTCTGACTTCTTTATAGAGCAGTCCTATTTGATAGGACAATCCTTATGTCTTGATTGTCAAAGAATCAAGTTTAGAATTGATTCCTGTCAGCGCCATATTTTGACAAACTATATTCTGAGTACGCCAATTTAGAACTTATTCGGCTGCAGATACTAGTCTAAGATTTCCTTGAGAATCAACTATATTTGGAATAACATAAGGTCGAGCAGAAACCTTAGTGTCTTCATTTGTTTTTCTCTTAAGAGGAGGAAATTTAGAATCATAAGGATGTCTGATCATCCCTATGCATGGTAAAGGTTATGCAGATACAGATGAAATAGCTAAAATTATTGGTTCTGGAAAGAACTTTTGAACAAGATCTATATGCCCTATTTCTCTCATCAATTCAACAAGGGACATATCTTTGGAAGATCTTTTAAGAGGAGGTGGAGGTTGCCAACCTCTTTTCTTTTTTTGAATAGGTTGTGAAGAGCCATAGTCCTCATCATCTTTATGGTGTCTATTATGCTTGTGAGAACAAGAAGATTCTGTAAAAGATTTGTTTTTCTTGGCATGCTTGATAGCATATTTGTACGGGTAAAGTCCTTATTCATCATCATCAGATTCTTCCCACCATTCTGGAGCATCACACTCATAGTCAGAATCACACATACCTGAGCCAGGTACATCCCATAAGAAGTGACCATTTAGATGAGAAACATAGTAAGGGTGTGCATCATGATTTACCCAAGCTATAGGTGAATCTCTTCTAGAGGGTGTATAGGCAGGAGAGAGAGTAAGAATCCTTCCAAGAGGTACGAAAGGTGCTTGTGGACTAGGTCTCTCAAAGGTAGTTTTTATTGTTCCATCTGGAAGTCTCTGGATGAGAGGAGGCATGATAGTATGGACATCTGGTTGAATTCCATGGAAGATCTTTTCATAATTGTTGATCCATTCAAGAGGCATCAACTGAGAGAGTTCTTCTCGTAGAATTTTTCTGGGAATCTGAATGATAGAGGTATCATCAGATCTGTTGGATATGGCAAAAAGTGCATCCTTTATAGAATTTGGCAGGGGAAGATCAAGAGAGTGGTTTTGAAGTATGTAAACCACTTGATGCTGTAAAGTAGCCATGATGGCTTTAGGATCCTGTTCAGCTCCAACAATCTAAACTTGTACTTTGAGTCGATTAGTAAGAGTAGAGTCCAGCAGGTTGATGTTGAAGTCTGGTTGGATAGTAAGAATAATAGTTCCATTATTCAAAGTGGTTAAAAGGGCACTAATAAGAGCATTAGGGCATTATTTATATGTCGAGTCAACTCGAGCTGTAACTGGCATGCCTTTTCTTCCATGAAGAGTCAAAGCTAGTCAGATAGCCCCCATGTAAAGATAGGTATATCCTTTAGATCTCCAGTGATTAATTAGAGGCTGTGGTATCTTAATGGTAGCATACTATTCCTCTATTGTAGTTGGAAGATGACACTGCTCCAACTTTGTCGTATGAACAACCTCTTTAGCATGATGCTGTCTAGTAGTCAGAAGAGTTCTGATATTCCTGGTAAGACTATTGGTTCAGTGATAAACACTGTATGGACTAAGAAGAGGAAGATTTGTCTAAGATATTAAAGCATCTTCAGGAAGATGATTGATCTCTATGAGGTTTTCTATTTTCTAGGATAGAGTTTCTTTTTACAAAAGAAGGGAGATTTCTAGGGGTAAACTGAGATATAAGGGTAGTAGAAGGAGGATTAGAAAGGTTCAAAGAGCTAAAGGCTTCACTCATGATTTCTGGGCTTCTTCTTACTCATCTTTATTCTTAATATATCATCTCTATCTTTGTGACAGATTTTAGTATGCTCTGCACTTGCCTCTTCATGAAGAACATATGCATCAGAAAGAATCCGATCATGATCCTGTGAAGAGTACTAGAGAAATGAGGGGCTGCTAAGTACCAGAATCTCTATAATGACTGAGGGTTCTAAAGTGTCCTTGGGCGAAGAGGAGAAAAGCTCGGACTTACCTGAACTAAGGTTTAAAAGATGTTTCTGGTATGCGACAGTTTGTTATTTCTCAGTCCATTTGTTTCAGATGGGATAGATCTTGGTCCCAATACCTTTATTGGTGTCTGAATCTTATATCTTCTGGTCTTATGACAGAAGACACCACACAGACACTGGGATCTAGATACATCTATCCACCACTTGGTATCAAAGCCATAGAATTTTTGAGAAAGTGATAATATGTTATGAATAAAGGTGAGTAAGAAGAAACCCAAAAATTATGAGTGAAGCCTTTAGCTCTTCGAACCTTTCTAATCCTCCTTCTACTACCCTTATATCTCAGTTTACCCTTAGAAATCTCCCTTCTTCTGTAAAAAGAACTCTTTCCCAAAAAATAGAAAACCTCATAAAGATCAATCATCTTCCTGAAGATTTTTTAATCTCTTAGACAAATCTTCCTCTTCTTAGTCCGTACATTGTTTATCACCGAACCAATAGTCTTACCAAGAATATCAGAACTCTTCTGACTACTAGATGGCCTCATACTGAAGAGGTTGTTAAAACAAAAAAGTTGAAGCAATGTCATCTTCCAGCTACAATAGAGGAACAGTATGCTACCATTGAGATACCATAACCTCTAATTAATCACTGGAGATCTGAAGGATATACCCATCTTCACATGGGGGCTATTCGACTAACTTTGACTCTTTATGGAAGAAAAGGCATGCCAGTTACAGCTCGAGTTACTCTAGTTGACTCCACATATAAACAGTACCCTAATGCTCTTATTGATGCTCTTTTAACCACTTTGATTAATAGAACTGATATTCTTACTATCTAACCAGACTTCAACATCAACCTGCTGGACTTTACTCTTACTAATCGACTCAAAGTACAAGTTTAGATTGTTGGAGCTGAACAGGATCCTAAAGCCATCATGGCTACTTTATAGCATCAAGTGGTTTACATACTTTAAAACCAATCTCTTGATTCTCACCTACCAAATTCTACAAAGGATGTGCTTTTTGCTATATCCAACAGATTTGATGATACCTCTTTCATTCAGATTCCTAGACAAATTCCATGAGAACAACTCTCTCAATTGATGCCTCTTGAATAGATCAACAATTATGAAAAGATCTTCCATGGAATTCAACCAAATGTCCATACTATCATGCCACCTCTCATCCAGAGACTTCCAGATGGAACAATAAAAACTACCTTTGAGAGACCTACTCCACAAGCACCTTCCGTACCTCTTGGAATCATTCTTACTCTCTCTCTCTTCCCTATACACCCTCTAGAAGAGATCCACCTATAGCTTGGGTAAATCATGATGCAAACCCTTGTTATGTTTATCATCTAAATGGTTACTTCTTATGGGACGTACCTGGTTTAGGTATGTGTGATTCTGATTATAAGTGTGAAACTGCATAATGTGGGAAGAGTTTGATGATGATGAACAAGGACTTTACCTGTACAAATATGCTATCAAGCAGGCCAAGAAAAACAAATCTTTTGTAGAATCTTATTGTTCTCACAAGTATAACAGACACCATAAAGATGATAACGACTATGGCTCTTTACAACCTATTCAGAAAAAGAAAAGAGGTTGGCAACCTCAACCTCTTCCTGAAAGATCTTCCAAAGATATGCCCCTTATTGAATTGATGATAGAAATAGGGCAAACAGATCTTGTCTAAAAGCTCTTTCCAGAAACATTAATTTCAGCTATTTCATCTGTATCTCCACAACCTTCACCATGCATAGGGATAATCAGACATCCTTATGATTCTGAATTTCCTCCTCTTAAGAGAAAAACAAATGAAGACACTAAGGTTTCTGCTTGACCTTATGTTATTCCAAATATAGTTGATTCTCAATGAAATCTCAGACCAATATCTGCAGTAAGGGATGAGCAAAAACGTGGTGGTTCGATCTAGTCTGGTCTGACCCAAGCTAGTTCGGTCTGGTCCAGTCCAGTCCAAATAAGAAATATAATGAAATCAGACCAAACCAGACCAGACTAACTGGTCGGGTTGGACCGGGTTCCAGACCAGGGGACCAAACCACCTAGACTGGTCCGGTCTGGTCCAGGTCAATTTCTTAAAACATATTTTTATAATTTAGATGTTATTTTTTATTTTTTATTTAATGTTGTTAAAGTTTTTTCAAGGATTTATAATCAAGTTTTATTTTTTATGATGATTTTTATATGATTATAGGTATTTTTATTATATTTATCATATTTAAATCTTTTTTCTCAACATATTTTTTTTATTGTTCTTAAATGTTATTAGATATTCTTATAGATTTATGATGTTTTAATTTTTGGAGACATATTTTATATTATTATAGGTATTTTTGTAGTCCTAATTGTGTTTAATAGGTTTAAATTTTGCCTTCCAAAGAGGAAAAAATAAAAAAATATTAAATTTAGGTTCTGGACTACCTGGACCAGTCCAGGTAGTCCACCAGACCCGGTCTAGTCCAACCCGACCTCGGGTTAGTGCTGGACCGGACTAGACCACGGACTGCTTTATGCAACCCGAGATCTTCTCAAGACCAGACTTCGGGTTGATGTCAAACCCGGTCCAGTCCAATCCATGCTCATCCCTATCTACAGCCAAAGAAGTTCTAAATTGGCATACTCAAAATGCAGTTTGTCAAAATATGGTGCTGACAGGAATCAATTCTAAATTTGACTCTTTGACAATCAAGATAGAACGATTGTCCTCTCAAATAGGACTACTCTATAAAGAAGTCAGGCAGCTAAATCTTTTTCAGATGCAATAAGCTCAGAAACTGGATGCAGAATTAAAAAGGTTTATCACTATTAGTTATATGGGACCAGAATTCCAATAGAAAGAGCAGGAATTATCAGCAATACAAAAGGATCTACAACAAATAGAACTAGATATGGCTAGAAAATAATCTCAGATCTTCTATGAATCCTACCCTTGATATCCTACTATTTCAAGATTTTCTTATTCATCTCCATAAATGACTTATCTTGATGAAACTGATTACAGCAAAGATTTCAAAATGAACTATCATGTTTTCAGACAATTCCAGCAGCCTCCACCTATACAACCTAAGACCATTTCAAGACCCACTTTCCGTACACCAGAAAGACCTCCTTCTCATTGGTCCTCCTCCCTATCTATTTATCACTATGGTAACACATCAGGAATTCAGAAACCTATTCAACCAAGTTTAAAGAGTAATGAAACTGTTGTTTCTCATATTAGTACTCAATCCTCTCCACAAAAAGAGAAACAGAAATATTCTGAATCCTTGACTTCTTAAATTCCTCCATCTTTTCAACCCCTAAACACTACCTGTAATACCCCGAATTTTGAAACTTGAGCTTAGAGATTAAGCCTAGATTAAGTGGACTGCTAAGCCCTTATTTAGCAGGATCCCAAATTGGATTAAGAAATATGAAAATGAGTTTGATGGTAATTCTAAGGGAATTACCATAATCAGGGGAAAAATGGTAAATTTACCGACCAATTGATCGGTTGCCGAAGAGGAAACTCATTGGTAACTTCAAGATCAATGGTTGTAATTGATTTATGTAGAGATCAAAGGGGTGGAATCCTATGTGCTTGTGTGTATGTGAGCTCATGGGAGGTTTGTTAAGATGGTGACAAGTGGCATGGTGTGGACCCTTGGATTTAGGTCAAGATTTCAACTCTTCCCTCTCTCCTCTCTCTTCTCAAATCGGTGGTGTGTGGTTGGGAGAGCCAAAATTTGTTGTTCGTAGTAATGAGAGCTTCATTGCTATGGTTTTAGATTTGGGAAAGAAGGTGTTTTGGGAGCTTGAGGAATCTTGAAAGATGAAGAATCAAGGATTAGCTTTGAGAAAGAGGAAGAGGTGAGTGATATCTCCCTTTTGATCTATTATTTGTGATATTTGGTTGAGTTTTGTGATTTGTGGTTTTTGCCCTAATTTGGTGTAATTATGGAATGATGGAGTATTGTGGTTAAAATGGTGTATGAATGTGTAAAATGGTCTTTGAAATTGTTTGTGATCATTGGGAAGGAAATTGGTGTGATTTGGGTAATGTGTGTGATAAGTGTGACCTTAGGGGGAAATGTCATTGTGGTATGATTTTGGATGTTTTGAGGTTTCCAATGTGTTCCTTGAGTGAAATTATGTGGAGATAGTTTTGTGTTAGAGTTTGGGAACCATTAGAAACATATTGGTTAAGGTTGGGAGAATTCGTGTTTTCTGCGTTTTTCTAGTTTCTGATAAGATCACTCGAATAATTTGGGATGCACTAGAGTGCGTGATGGAGATCACTCAGGTAAGGTTGAGTAATGCTTGAGTGTTATGCATAAATTATGTTTTCTCCTCATTTTTTCTGTTGTGTTTCTGGAAAACCTCAAGAGTGTAGTCTCACTTGCGAGTGCAGTGGGACATCACTCGAGTGAGCCTCCTTATGCTTGAGTGACTGGTGTATTTGACACCAAGGTTTTGCCTCTCGGGTTGTCACTCGCGGTTATGATGCAAGAGTGTGCCTTCCCACTCGCGGGCATGGGGTATCACTGAATGAGCTGTGTTGTTCTCGAGTGCAGTAAGCCATATGGGCTACTGCCATTTCTCTTGTGCTCTCGGGTTCTCACCTTCTGGACTTCACTCTCAGGTGCTCGAGTGAGGCATTTGACTATCACTCAAAGGAGGTCCAATGTGCTCGAGTGTTGTAGTCTATGAAAGTTCTTTGTGCTCTCGGGTGTTCACTCGCTGTTGTTCACTCTCTAGTGCCCGAGTGTTGACCGTACCATCACTCGAGTATCCGTACAATATCACTCAAGTGAGGCCATCTTCACTCGAGTGTCTCAGTGTAAAATATCAGTTTTGTGCTTCTAAAAGGGGGAACTTTATGATAGTTCTTCTAACCTTTAAGGGCTTGTGTTAGAGCCAATGGTGAGGGCTTGAGGGGCAATAATGGCAACCAACATTAAGTATTATGGAAGTGAACTTGGAATGGAGAATAACCTGATATTCTTGATTTGGTTATAGGGTTGGGTATTCGCCCAGATCATGGTTCGATATCCGCTCGGATCGCAAGTAGTCGATGCTGGAGCATACATGGAAAGAATAAGTTATAGACAGGGCAAGTGGATCAAGATGGAGTAAGTAATCAAGGTTGGCAAGGACTTCCTACGGGTTGAAGCTTCGGTAGTTGGTTATCATAGTTGGGAGTATATGGATTTGGATGTGTATATATGTATGTGGATGAGGGTTGATTATGTGTTTGAGATGGATTTATGTAATCCCCATATGAGGGCTTGTAATGGGCGAATGTGCCCCACAAGGCTTGAGTTAATAAATGGAATCTAGAATTGCCGGAATTTTTAAATTACGTATTCTGATATATTGAATGTGATTTATTTTCGTGTAGTAATTGTATTTGGAATATGAATGTGAGACCAAGTTATAAATGATTTCGAAAGGTATTTGTGAAAACTCCGTCTGGTATATGGGTTTATAAATATTGTTTTTGCCTTATTGGTCTCTATTTCACTTTAATCGCGTATTCCGGATATTAATTACGGAAGGGGGTTACACTACCCAGCCTCAAAATGCTACCTTAGCCATCTTCCAAACCCAATACCCTACTAAACCCTTATTGATTCATCTAGTTCTCCATCAGATGATTTTTTCTATCTCTGATAGTAATTCAGAAGATCATCTTGTTGCTATTACCAAAATTGCAATGGTCCAACCTAATAATGATAATGATAGTGAAGCTGAAGAATCTCATGTTGATCAACCTAATCCTCAACTGCAGCAACATGATTTTACTTACAAGCCAACTTCAGGACCTTGGCTTACATTTAATAATACTCCACAAGATAAATGGAGACAACGACTTCATGAATTTGGAGCATGGATTGATCTACGGCTTACAGCATAAGGAGTAACTTTTAAACAAATCCTTAAACAGTTTGTTTCTAAATTTATAGGCTCTCTAAAAGATTGGTTTCAAAATCTCAATTCTTATCAGAAACTCCAAGTGGTACAAGTTGAAAACCCTGGATAGATCATAGCTGCTATTCATAAAGAATTTATTGGAGACTTCAATCTTATTGACAAACGAGACAGACAAGAATTCTTTGAGATGAAATTTCGTTCTCTCAACAAAAAGGATCTCCAAAGGCATTACACGAGAATGGTTGAAAAGTACTACATGTTGAATGGCTATAATGATGTCAATCTTCGACATACTGTCATAGCTTCTCTTTCTGATGAGATTCAACCTGAACTTCATAGAAGCATTAATGCTCTTCGCAGAGATATGTCTCAAATCTCTATTGGAGAAATTTATCAAATAGCTCTTGCAACTGTTAATAAGCTTTGTGAGCAATACAAGTATGTTAATGATATGCTCAAAGGCACTATGAAGCTGAAACATGCTTGCAAAAAACCTTACTTGAAGATTAAATGCAAAGATCCCAAGGTTTTTCACTGTTCAACAAAGAAGAAATCTCACTATTATTCATAATCCAAAAAACCTGAAAAGAGATTCTTTGCTAGACAGCAATCCAGAAAGCAAAGAAAAGCTAGATTCTTCAAACCCAGAAGATTCTCAAAAGGCAAAGGAGATCGATGTTTTATCTACAGAAAGAAGGGACATTTTGCAAAAAAATTGTCCTCACAAAACTAAAAAAGACATGAAGATGATTCAAAGGCTCTATAAAGTCTTGATGATCATAGATGAAAATGCAGATATTGAAACTTTCCTTGAAGAACAACCCTTTGAAGATCATGATACTCAGTATGTTCTTCCACTTTCTGATAAAGAAAATTCAGATATCTCTGACTTCTCTTATCTTGAATCTGAGACAGATGAAGAAGAGATTTATCCTTATGGATGAATCAATCTCATCCAACCCATTCAACCTTTCTCAAAAAAACTAGAACTGATTTTCATAGGATTTCTTGGTTCACTTCGATCCAATCCTAAAGAAAATCTCAATATTCCTCTTCCAAATGTTAAAGTTCAAGTTCTTCCAGATAAATATTCTAATCCTGTTACAACTATTGCCTTATTTGATACTGGATCTTGCAAAACAATCATCAAAACCTCATATTCTTCCTCCTGAAGAATGGGTTCCTCATAACTAGTATTTTCTCACAGCTGATGCCAAACATTTCAAGATTGGTCTTATTTTCAGGAGAAAAATTGGAATTAAATTCTTCCTAGGATGTACTTTGAAAATTAAAGTACTAGGAAGTGATCTTCTAGGCAAAGATATTTTGTTAGGATTTGATGCTTTGTATCATACGCAAAATCTTATGATCCTACCTAAAGGGATTAAATAGAAAGGAAATTTCAGTTGTTATACAGAAATCCCTAGCCTGTTTGAACTTCAACAGGCTCCACTTCAATATTCATATATCAAGGATTAATTGCTTCAATACTATTCAGACAGTCATGATCAATTCTCTCATCCTTCCCTGTTATGAAAAAAGTAGGAGTTTTTTTTATCAAACTTCCTTTCAAAAGGAATGAGGATATCAATCCGACTAAAGCTTCTCATCTAGGTATGAATCCTGATGATTTAAAACTTGCCAGAGATGAATGTGCAGCTTTATTACGGTAAGGACTCATTGAAGCTACAAAGTCTGATTGGGCTTGCCAAGCCTTTTATGTTGAAAAGAGATCAGAAATTAAATGAGGGAAAAAGAGACTTGTCATTGATTACAAGCCACTAAATCATTTCTTTCAAGATGATAAGTTTCCTTTACCAAAGCCTATTACTTTGTTTTCCCATCTCAAAAAAGCCCAAATCTTTTCAAAGTTTGATCTTAAAGCAGCATTTTGGCAAGTGGGTATTCACCCAGATGACAGGCCCAAAATGGCTTTCTGTATTCCAAATGCCCAATACTAGTGGACTGTTATACCCTTTGGCTTAAAAGTATCCCCATCATTATTCCAAAAAGTCATGACCAGAATATTTGAACCTATCTTTCAAAATGCCCTGATATAAATTAATGATATTCTCCTTTTTTCTAAAGATGAAAATTCACATAAAGCCATACTATCCAGATTTTCTGAAATCATAGGACAATACGGCATTATGCTCTCTTCAAAGAAAAATGAGCTTGGAGTTGCAGAAATTGAATTCCTAGGTATGCATTTCCAGAATGGTCAGTACAGCTCTAGTCCTCATATTTCACAAGAATTGTTGAATTTTTCTGATGATCATCTTACTGTTAAACAAGTTCAACAGTTCCTCAGGATTGTAAATTATCTCAGATTCTTTATCCCTCATGTGTCTCATCATACTAGCCAGCTGTCCAAACTTCTCAAAAAGAATCCTCCGCAGTGGGGAAAACAACAAACAAAAGTAGTCAAAATTCTCAAAAGGATAACTCAAAACCCTCCTCCGTTGAAGATTCCAAATCAGGGAGAAAGGATCTTACAGACGGATGCCAGTGATGAATTTTGGGGTGCGATACTTCTTGGAGAAGTTAATTGAAAAAGATATTACTTTGGACATGCTAGTAGATAATTCAGAGAACCAGAAAAGCATTATCATGCTACATACAAAGAAATCCTTGCTGTCAAGCGTAGGATTGAAAAGTTCGACTTTCATCTGAGCCCCTACCATTTTGTTATAGAAATAGACAATAAGTCTTTTCCAAAGATGCTTGATCCAAAGAAAAAGATCTTACCAGATGCTTCAGCTACTCAGATGGAAAGACTGGTTTTCTTGCTATAAATTCTCAGTGAGACATCTCAAAGGTCACTACAATTCCATTGCAGACTTTCTATCTCAACCTCAAAAGCCTTCCTTCCTCCAAAACCCTTGTACATTATAACCATCTCAAAAGCACAGCTAACCATGTCCCGTAACATAAAAGCTACACTTTTCCCTCCAGAAACTTATCCTGAGACTCATCATATTCATAATATTACAAAACAACTATTTTACTAGCTTCATCTTTTTTTTGTAAAAACCAACCTTATTCCCTAGACTCGTCATTTTAGCCTAAACACTCCATTTACTACCTTACCTTTTCTCCAAAGACCTATGCTTAAAGAACTGTTTTGGTATTTATGGTACACTCTTCACCCTGGTATGACCAAAATATACCATAATATGAAATATGTGTATTTGTGGCCGAGATTGAAGAGTGATGTGATGAAATATGTGACGCGATGTCGTACTTGTCAGGGGGTAAAGATCGAGCACCAAAGACCGCCAGGGTTGTTGCAAAGTCTTGAGATTCTGGAATGGAAATGGGAAAGTGTGACCATAGATCTTGTTGTAGGATTGCCCATAATCAAGAACTATGATTCGATCTGGGTAATTATGGACCGGTTAATGAAGTCGGCGTACTTCATACCGATCAATGCTAGTTACTCTCCGGACAAACTGGCAGAGATTTACATTCAAGAGATCGTGAAGCTCCATGGCATACTGAAGAATATCATTTCTGACCAAGATCCCCGATTCACTTTAAGATTCTGGAGGGCATTACATGAAGCCCTAGGAACTCAGTTGAGATTCAGTACAACCTATCATCCCCAGACAGATGGAAAGTTAGAGAGGACTATTCAGACGCTGGAGGATATGTTGTGAGCTTGTGTCCTCGACTTTAAAGGAAATTAGGATTACTTTCTTCCACTTGCCGAGTTCACCTACAACAATAGTTATCATGCGAGCATTCAGATGGCTCTGTATAAAGCGTTGTATGGTAGAAAGTGCCAATCTCCCTTAAAGGAAGTTGTATGGGCTGGAGCTTATTGATCAAACCTCAACGCAGATTTGAATCATCCGTAAGAGGCTTCTTGAAGTACAAAGTCGACAGAAAAGCTATGCTGACAAGAGAAGAAGGCCTCTAGAGTTTGAGGTTGGCAATCATGTTTTTTTTAGGGTATCCCCAGTTACCGATATTGGTAGAGCTATTAAGTGAAAGAAGCTGAACCCAAGGTATATAGGTCCTTTTGAGATTCTTATGAGAATCGGGCCTGTTGCTTATCGAATAGCCCTACCCCCAAACTTGAGCAGGCTCCATAATGTGTTTCACGTTTCCCAACTGAAGAAGTATCAACCGGATCCATTTCACATTGTTGAATATGAGGAAGTTGAACTACAAGACAACTTCACATATGAGATAGAGCCAGAACAGATTATTGATTGAGAGGAGCGACGGCTCAGACAGTGGAGCATTCCATATGTGAAGGTGATCTGGAAGGGAATGATGTAGAGAGAGGCAACTTGGGAGGCGGAAGCTGATATGCATAGACGGTATTCAGAGTTTATGGCTCAAGTCATGTGACAAATTTCGAGGACGAAATTTATTTTTTGGAGGGAGAATTGTAATATCTCAAAAGTGATTAAGGGCTAATGACTTTACAAGTGGTGTAATTATTATTAATCAAATACTTATGAGGTTTATAATGTGAATTGTAGCATAAAATGTGCTTGATGATTTAGTAAATATTGTGATAATCAGGGGCAAAATGGGAAACTGCCAATCCATTGGTCAGTTACCAAAGAGGAAACTCCTTGGTAACCTAAAGATCAATGGTTGTGAATGATTATCAAGTGACCCATGGGGTGGAATCATGTGCAATTGAGTTCATATGTGATTAAGGAAGAGAGATCAAGATTTTGCCAAGTGTCAAAAGGTGAGCCATAGGGTTTGGTCAAATTGTCAAACTCCATTTTCTCTCTTATCTCTCCCTCCAAGTTGGTTTTGAGCATGGAAACAAGGGAAAAATATGCATCTTCATCATTTTCTCATCTTCTCTCTCTAACCTCCATTTTCGTTAAGTAAGGGAAGGAAAGAGAAAGTGTAAAGATGAGATTTTGACTTCATAGATGCCTTCTAATTCTCAAGTGCTCTTCTTTAATCTTGTTCATAATGACAAGAGCTTCATTACCATGATTTCAAATTTTTGAAAGGTGGTGTTTTAGTATTAGAGGGAATTTGAAGAAGGAAGAGGTAAGAAAGAGCTATCTATTAATCTAAGTTTTGTGATCATAGGTTTTGAGTTTTGAGAATTTTTTATTTTGCCTTGATTTTGGTATAATATTGGAATGCATGAATTGGTTAATGTTTGGAGATGTAATTAGTGTTTTATGGTATCTTTATGTCATTGGAGTTGATTGGGAATTGAATTGGGAAGTTTGTCAATTAGTGGTTTGTGTGACCTTATGAGCCAAAATTGATTATGTGTTGTCAGAATGGGAATTTTGTTGTTTTGAGGTTACCAATAGGTTCCTTGTGGAATTGTGTGGGAGTGAACTTTGGTATGCATTTTGGAACCATTGGAATTAGTTTTGACAAATTTGGAAAATTCTGTCAGTTACTGCGATTATGGCTTCTGATAAGCCTCACTCGAGTGAGGTAGGGTTTCACTCGAGTGTAGCGTCATGTCCTTCCTTTTCTTTTAGCATTCGGTTAAGTGTTTAGGCAGGAAGTAAGAGTGTAATTCCTCACTTGTGAGTGATATAAGGTATCACTCGAGTACGTTGAGTGTCACTCCAGTGCATGTGTAATCTACACTTTGAGGTTGCGTCTCGGGTTGTCACTCGTTGGCTATTTTCAGGAGTGAGTGCTAGCACCCACAGGTGCTGAGCCGTCACTCGAGTACTAGGGCTAGTGCTCGGGTGCGCTCCTCATTCTGAGGTTTCGGTTGCTCTTGGGTAGTCACCTCCTATGCCTCACTTGGTTGGACTCGGGTGAGCATAAGGTATCACTCGAGTGTTAAGGTCAGGACTTGAGTGTTGTGACAACTTTCTGTCTCAATTTGTGCTCTCGGCCAAACACTCGCATGAGTGATCTTTCGTGCTCGAGTGAAAATCTCAAAATCACTCGAGTAAGGCCATCTTCACTCGAGTGTCTGAGTCAGAAATCAATGTTAAGCTTCAAAAAAAGAGATCTTTAGTCAAGTGTTCCCAACCCTTTAGGCATATGTCTAAGCTTCTAGTAGCCACCTAAAGAGTTCAAATGATAACCAACCTTAAGTAAAATGAAGATAAGAATTTGGAAAAGGGAGTAACCTATCGTCCTTTGTTTTGATTTATAGGTTTTGACATTTGTCCTGATTGCGAGCAACTGGTACTAGTGCACACCAGGAAAGAATAAGGTAGTGACTCTTTCTCTTATACTATATATGATACATGGTTTGTTTGTTTAATCATTGTGTATAGGTCTATCAGCTGTGGCCTATCGGTATTGATAGTGGGAGGATTGTACCTTCAAGGCAGTGGAATCCGGGAGATGAGACTATGTAGAAGCCGAAAGGCTATTTGTGAGTCTATCACCTGCGGCCCATCGGTGGTGACGATGGGAGGATCGTACCTTCGGGGCGGTGGAATCCAGGGGATGAGACTATGTGATTGTCTGCATATGTGGTAGCCTACGTGCTGTGATGTTGCTTGATGATTTACTTACATGCTATGTGATTACATGTTGTATGAGTGATTTGTTACTACTGGGATTCTTTTGAATCTCATTCTTTCCTTTGACTAACCTTTAGACAGGGCAAGTGGCTCCAAGGAGAAGGAGATGATCAAGGGCATATAGGACTCCTTAGGGAGATTTATTTTTAGATTGTTGGTTATCATATTTTGATTAGGGATCACTGTATAATTTTGCAAATATTATTTTGAGTACAGTTGAGTAATCCCTTGATTGGGAAATTGTAAACCCTTAGTTTATATATAAAACCTGGGGGTTGTTGGGATTTTTGCTGTACACTCTAATGTATAAATGTAATGTGACTGCACAGGGTGATTATATTCGGATTATGGGATTTGAGACCAGGATAAGGAAAAGTTTTGAAAATATTTGTGAAAACCCTCCAGTAAGGAAGGGATTATAAATGACTTCTGATAATTATTGGTCTCTATTTCATTTTAATTACATATTTCAAATCATAATTATGAAGGGGGTTACACTATGCATCAGAAAGAATCCGATCATGATCCTGTGAAGAGTAATAGAGAAATGAGGAGCTGCTAAGTACTCTGTAATGATAAAAGGTTCTAAAGTACCTATCTCAGTCCATTTGTTTTAGATAGAATAGATCTAGGTCCCAATGCCTTTGTTGGTGTCTAAATCTTAGATCTTCTGGTCTGTCTAAATCTTAGATCTTCTGGTCTTATGACAGAAGACACCATACAGACATTGGGATCCGGATACATCTATTAACAAAGAATTAGCTCAACAGCCATCTATCGCTTATTATATATGCAATTGTCTTGATATTCCTGACTATATCTCTTCACCTAGTAATAAAAAATAGGACGTATATCATGAATGTCACAAAAATAGTTTTTATTTCTTTTTTTATATAAAATTCATGCTAAACATTGACCAAGTCAACAATGTTTTGAAAACAGGAAAAAGTGTCAAAAATAAAACTATATTTTGTATGAAATAAGAAGCTCAAGTTTGCTCAAAAAACGGAATAGGTTTTTTGATTAAAGTTTGTTCAAATAATGTAGATTAAAAAGTTGCTTAAAACCACCCTTTTTTATAAGGAATACAAAAAACAATGCTTAAGTGATATAATTTAGTGACAGGGTTTAAAGATTCCACTATAAAATAGACTGTCACTAGTTGATTACAGTGAATTCCATTGCTAAATCAATTCAGTGACGGAATTTTATTACTAATTCACTGTTTTTTTGTTAATCGATGAGGACAAAAAAAATTATACTAAAATTTTCAGACAAACTATTAGTGTTTCTTATAAGCAGAAATAGAGCACCCTAATGTAATTGCATTATATACAAGACCGGAGGGAATACATAAGAATAACAATACATAAAGTTCCCGTCACGTACACACAATAAGCTTATAATTTCACCTTAACCAACCAAGGTTAGCCTAGTTGGTAACAATAATGTACAAATATTCAGCTCAAATCCTAAAGCCATTATAATAAAGATCTTATTGGTACTAACGCTGACTCTAATGATGCTCACGTACCCTACAAGTCAAAGGAGAGTGCACTTAAGACAAAAAGATTCAGAAAATCCTTAGTAGAAACAAAAACCCAACATGAATAATGACAAATAAGGCAAAAAAAGAAGGAACAACAGAAAGAGGAACGCGTCCCTTATCTTTTCTCAGGACTAACCCTTCAATGATAGGGTAGTTCACAACAATAACATATGCCGAAATCAAAATCTGCACCAACATGTCTTCCAAGTAGCTTCCCTCACAAACCACAATTCTACACAGTCCTCCAATGAAACACGAAACGTTGATGGAGAGAAACACAAGCATTGGGACCAGAAACATGTGTGAGGTTCTGAAATCGAACTTGTCCATTTGGTACAACGTTGTTGTTTTTGTTGTTTGTTCTTTGTCGTCGTCTTCTTCTTCTTTGTTAGTGGGCAAGAAAGTTGATTTCTTGAGATTGAGAGTGTTAAGGATAGCATTGAGAAATCCATAAAGGTGGCATGTGGTTGACCTGATCATCCACATTCGCTGTTCGTTTATGTATTTGTGGAATGAGCCTCCTGTTGTGAGTACTTCTTGCAAGTGTTTGCATTGTGCTGATAGAAATATAAAGGCAAATATAAAGAAGTATGGATCTGAGACCTGTCACACCAATAAACAAGAAAATCATACTAGTGAATTACATGGAAATTGTTTCAGATTATATAGACATTACTTGATGCATTAACAGACTAATATAGTAGAAGCAACACCTAAATATATTTGAAGTTTGATATAATTTTATCAAAAAAGGGTCAAGCATGCGTAACACAAAAAATTAAGACATGTTAAAATATGGGAGAGAGACAAAAAAAATAATTAGCAAATCCCTAATTCAGGACCTCAATTGCCTATCACTGTGAAGTCCCTAAGAACTAATATAAGATTAAATTTAGTAGCAAAATTACTTAAATGCACTTAATTTGAAATAACAACGCTTAACAAGTAATAACTCTAAATTATAAATGAATAACAACTAAGGCAGTGACAACTAATTTCACAAATTTTCTTGCTAAATATCAATAACAACAATAGCTCAACAAGAAACAACTCTAACATATCAAACGACAATAACAACTAAGGCAGTGACAACTAATTTCACTTAGGACAATTAGATCATTTGAAAAAAAAACCTAAATTCTAGGATGCCTCCTAAGGATTTCATAGGATTTAAGCTATTTTGAGAGACTATTTTCGGATTCCTACATTTTGGAGTATGTTTGTAGGACAACACCATGCTGCACAATGCTAGCATAGCAAACAAGCAATATCTAATATATATGTAGATGGTTGTGATAATTGTTGTTAAACAAGAAGCAACATTAGTCAAACAAATAACAACTTTAATCTATCAAATGACAACAAGTCAACAACTAGGATAGCGGCAACTCCTTTCACTGAGGGTAATTATGTCATTTCACAAAAACTTAATTCGCAGACAAGCAATACCTAATACGTAGATAGTTAATTAGTTATGATAATTGTTTGTTTTTACCTTTGGGTACAAGGGGATTCCATGTAGGAGGCAAAGTTGAGGGATAGTGGCAAGATAACAAATGGGCAAGCAATAAAGGGGAAAGAGTGTCATTTCTGCACAACTAAACCTCTGAAGTAGAGACATGTTAAAGGGGAAATAAATGAGTGGGCAAAACTTGCTCAAAGAAATCTCAATCAAGCCAGAGCTCCATCTTGTTCCTTGAATCAACAAATCATTCAAATTTGTAGCTGCACTTCCCATAAACTGTGCCTTTGGAGGATCATAGAACACTGATCTCCAACCATTACAGTTCATGAAGAACCCGGTGACGACATCTTCAGCTACACTAGCATACAAGAACCCAACCTGTAAACAATATCTATTAGAAAGCAATCTGAAATATAATGTACTCTTTTGTTCTTAATGTAAGACCCAATTAACTAATTTGATTAAATTAAATAAGTTAGTTAAAAAAACCGCTGACCCAGTGCACAAGGTTCCCACCAAGTGAGACCATCACAATCAGAGAGGTTATTTCCAGGATTTAAACTCATGACCTTCAAGTCATATGGCAGTAACATTACCGCTATGCCAAGGCTCATCCTCTAGTTAAGTTAGTTAATATTATATATTTTTTCTAAAACACTCTAATCATCTTCCTTAATTCTCTTCTTCTCTCTTCTACTTGATTATTTTTCAGAGAATATCAATAGCGCTAATTTGGGAAAACATTAATAAATATATGAAATAAATCTTACATTTAGGACTAATATCAACTCCCCAATCAAATCCTATGTTAAGGACCAGAGGAGCATCTTTTAGAACATTTTCTTGGTTCATAATATAAGGTACCATGTAATATTATATAATCATCGTCTACCTTTTGTTTTTACCCAAGTTATATAATGATTTATTTTGGTAAAGTGTTTTGGAGTTATGTCTAAATTGGTTAGTGTAGGATTTCAGGCATACCTTGAGTGTAGTTTCGTACTCTCAAGATACCCACACGAACCAGATCACGTCGGACCCCAACTATATTACACAGCAAATGGCATTGAAGGAAGAAGAGAAAAACCTATCCAAAAGTTTTTCTCACAATGTGTTTTGATTTCAGAAGAGGAGTTCTCTTTAATCACATAGCCCTCATATATGTTAACTGTTCCCATCATTTGTTTCAAAAATTTGGAGAATATTGCCAATAAATACCCCAGAGTATTGTCAACAAATGCCCCATAAAATTGGGTATTTCATTTTGGCCCCAAGGCCAAAAGGTTTAGGCCTAATCCACCAAGGGTGGATCAAGCCCATTTCCCAATAGTTAGTTCATTGCCTTTGTAGCCCTTTACATCTCACAATGATATGTAGTTGATAATTATATTTAATGAAGTTTACATTCTTTTAAGTTAATGAGGGTAAAAATGGAATCCAGGTTCTTTGTTGACAAGTTTTAAGTTTAAGAATGTAACATATGTGAAGGGCTTGAAAGTACCTTGCAGTTAGGATCTATTAGAGGGTGTATATTTTAACAAATTTTGGTGTAATCAATACATATATTACTCTCTTGGATCCTAAATGTAAGAGCTAGATATCTAATTAATTAGTTAAGTTAGTCATTTTAAAAAATGTGCGATAATTTTCTTAAAATACCTCTTATTGTCGTTTACATTGAAACCATACTCCCATTGATAGAAATTCTTTTTAATATGTGCAATCAGAGGAATAGTTTGAGAGAAATATTATATGGATCAAAATTACATTTGAGACTAAAGCAAAACCCCAACTAAATCTTTCAATTATGACCAGAGGGAGTGTTAATTAATCAATTAAAATAAGTTTGTAATGTATACTTACTGTATTATTTTGTGTGCGTAAATCCAGAACAAAATTCGCATAGCTGTGTAAATGAAACAAAGAATGTAACAAAGTATATACGTTAATATATACACACACCTCTTGACCCCATTTGTTGCTCGTTTCATAGTCACATGAAGCCAACAACTTAATATCTTGTTGTAACAATGCATGAGTAGTCCCATAAACCAAATATGGTGTGTAGTTTTTGTGTAGAGATTTGATGAACTCATTGGATGAGCCAAATTGTTGTTGGAGTTGAACAAGGTCAATATTATCTAGCATTCAAAACAATATATAATGTCAAATTAATCAATGTATAAATACTCATAGTTTGGCCCTTGAAATTAAAATGTAGATGTATTCTACTACATAATGAACAATTCAAATAGAAAAAAATCTAAAACATAACACATGAATAAGAAGAGCATGCATCTTTGGTTTACCCTTAAGAGTTTAGAAGACCCATTGGATGCCTTAGTGAAAGAGTTTCACTATCTACCTTGTTTGGATTTATTTTTGTTAAAGACCTCGTACTTAAATGATCAAAGTCTCTTTCCAATAGGATAATTGCCTGTTGGTTAAACTATTCGTAATTACCAGCCAATTTTCAAAATATAATGCCCGCATGCGCTTTTTCTCATTCATCACATACCTTTAAAAGTACTGTAATTTCCCCACAGGGCAGCCCTTTTTGCAAAAAAGCAAGTACCACACAACAATGGTCCTTCAAGGCCATCCATTCCTTTGAACAAAACCTAATCAAAACAAACATGTCTATGAAGATTAAGTGTGGGATTATGCTAAGCACATACACACACATGTAGGGTTGATATATATATATATTCTTAACTTTATATGCAGATCTGTGCTGAGAATCATATATATCGTTGGTGGTGATACCACGAAATGTTTGAGGAAACTGAACAAAAGCAAGAGAAGGGGATATGTTGGGATCAAGATGAAAACACATTGCTTGCTTCGCTG
Source organism: Inga oerstediana (assembly GCA_963210345.1). Lineage (NCBI taxonomy): Eukaryota > Viridiplantae > Streptophyta > Magnoliopsida > Fabales > Fabaceae > Inga > Inga oerstediana. The sequence goes on along the minus strand of OY723410.1, from coordinate 27,956,997 downwards.
AAGTTGGATCGTTGCACATCATGTCACAGTCTAACACCAGAAAGTATGGAGCATTGCTCATCACACCTGATACTCGCAGCTGAAACAATACAATACAATGCATATATTTGCAAGGAAATTAATATGTCTGCAAATTTGTAATAAGTATGCAGTTGAGAAAATATACATATATGTTCAAGGTGGAATATGAGTGAATTAGTTGAAACAGTGGTATAAGGGTTAATAGTTCAACCGAATTGAGTTGAGGTTGAACCGGTGATGATTACAAGAATACAATTTAATTAAAATATTCAAAACATTCATATGTGATCATGAAAAAGCAATATTTAAATAAAAAATTATTAACATAGGTAAATGGAATCCTGTTCATGCACAAACCACCCATATAACTGCATGAGGTTATAAATGGGATGGAACTGGCAGGCTGCGACCTCCTACTTATAAAGAAATATTCATGCTATTAGGCTACATGGTTATAACACAGAATATAGTTATTAATTAAAGTACAAATACTTGGGACGACTATTTTTTTTGGGAAAATCCCAGAAAAATACTTCCGAAATAGGGAAATGCCGATTTAGTACTCCGAATTCCAAAATCTCGAGTCAGTACCATGTCAGTACAGATGAACAGTGGGGGGCCAAAAGACGATTTTGCCTTTCAACCCTCATTCTCGCCATTTCAGAATAACAACGCGAAACTCTTAATTAACAACTCCGGATTCTTAATTAATAACTCCAATTTCATCTTTTTACTTTCACAATGACAACACCGATCTTGTTATTAACAACAATATATTCTATATTAACAACTCCAATTTCTTGTTTTATAACTTCGTAATTTAAGTTTCAGGACTAATAACAACACCCCTTTCTTTATTAACAATACTATATTTTTGAGATGTGAATATGTGAAAGAATAAAGCGGAGTTGTTAATCAAGAATCCGATGTTGTTAATTAAGAACCTCGTGTTGTTGTTCTGAAGTGACGAAAATGAAGGCTAAAGGGCAAAATCGTCTTTTGGCGCGCCCTTGCACTGTTCATCCGTACTGACACAGTACTGATCCGGGAATTTGGAATTCGGAGTACTGAATCGAAATTTTCCTATTTTGGAGGTATTTTTCTAGAATTTTTCTTTTTTTTCTTTTTTAAGAAAATTCAAAATGATGCCATTTCAGGCTTATTATAATTTTAAGGAGAAAATATCACTTAAATTTCAAAATCCTAAATTAATAGCTGCTCACAAGAATATAGATATTAACTACACTTGTATAACAATTGATAACTCAGTTTAATAAAAAGTCACTTATTTAAGATTTTGAAATTTAAATTAAATGGTAATTTTTTATCTTTTTTTCTGATTTTAAAGACAATTTCTTAATAAAAAATTTTATATGTTTTTATCAAGTCCACAATAGATTTAAACACTAAAAATTATAGTTTTTCTAAAATTTTTAACAATTATATTATACATAATTAAAGTATAAAACATATACAAGAGGATAATTTATTCATCATTGTCTTATGTACTGTCATAGAAACGAGGCTTTTTGGATTTTATTAAGATATACCAAAACATTGAGGGCCCCAGCCTTGAAATGGTGAGCATAAGTGGCCCTTTTTTCTCGACGAACATATACCAGCACTGGCAATTTCACTTTCTCCGATACTTCCTCTGCAACATTTTCTTCCATCACCTGTCTCATCAAACTCCTCTTCTTTCAGTCTTTAACCACACAACAATTCAAAATGCAAAAAAAATCTTCTCCAAATTACTCTGAAAATATCATGTCCTTCTTATTAGAAATAAGTTTCGGATAATTAACGTGTAAGTCCCTATAATTTCACCTAATTATTTTATCATGTTTCTGTAATTTTTTATCAAATTCTTATAGTTTTACATATTTTTAATCTTTTTTTTTTAGCGAGATTTACATATTTTTAATCAAGTTTATGCATTTTTTTACCATATCTTTGCAATTTCACCTAATTTTTAATTACATTTATGTAGGTTTTTTTCCTTTTAATTTTTATCAGACATCTAAAAATTCATGCACCCAACTACAATTCGAATGAAACTATAACAATGTAATAAAAAAATTATAAAGCCTTCATTAAAAATAGGTGAAATCATAATGACCTGATAAAAAATTAGAGGAACTTAATTAAAAATCAATCGAAACTATAACGAATTATAGATTAATCCTCCCCACAGTCCACGGAACTCTCCTGCAAACTGCCAAAGAACATCACCAGTTGGCTGACGGAGACACCATTATCAGTGACAATAGATTATTTGGGAATTATCCAAATCTAGGTTTTAAATCAAGATTTGTGTAAGTCGAAATAAAATTTCTCTCACATATTTATCTTATAAATCGTAAAAGATATTTTCAAAAGCTAATTCAAACACACACTTACTTTTTTATGTGTGTTTGAATTAATTTTTGAGAATAGCTTTTACGATTTACGATGTAACTATATAAAAGAAATTTTATCTCGACTTACGGAAAATAGTTTCTGAAACCACTGTTTGGGTGTTTCCCAAACGCTCCCTTTAGGGTGTGTTTGGTTTGAAGGGAGGTAAATTACAATTTTGGACAAAAGAAACCCAAAATTTACCCTCTTATTTTTTTAAATTTTAGATTCTCGCTCAAAATTTATCCTTTCATTACTTTTAAATTTTAGGTTTCCGCCCAAAATTTAAATACCTTCAACCCAAAAACATAATTTTCCCCTCCTCTCCTTCCCTCCTCTACCCTCCCCTCAAATTAAACACACCCTTAAATTTTGGGTCTCTAATTGGTTACCCGAAAAAAAAAAAAAAAAACTGGTGACAAACTGATCATAAATTCTTGTGATAACTATGATCAGGTCCAAAATTCAAACCCAACTTCTGCAACAGCAAGCAATGGGGCTTACGGCAACCAAGCACAAAGAGAAAGGATTTTTTTAAGAACATTTTGATAAATATTATTTAAACTTATCTATGATTAAAGGAAATAAAACTTCAAAATAATTTAGTGACTTTAAAAGACTTGTTTATATTTTAAATTGTTGTGGGAACCTCTGACAATTCTTATCATAACTTAAAAAATTAATATAAGTTTACCTCAATCATAGAGGGGTGATCTTGACTAATGCCAGAGAAAAAGCGGTCGCTTTCTGTTCTAACGCTCATTATCTCTGCTTTAAAAGCCTTATATTTTTCCTGCCACCCAAATCAATATCCGTATATAAATTTATTAAACATCAAGATATTTTTTCAGTTTATGTAACTCATAAAAAGATTATCATAATTCAATAAAATATCAAACAGAACGAACCTTGATCATCTGCTTTTCTGCAATAAACTCAATATCTTCATCGTTGTCGTCATCATCCATCTCAGAAAAGTAGAGCTTAGGACAACAGCTCTTCAGTCTGTATCTTCTGCAGAAGGGAAGCCACCACCTTGCAAACCTCCAAGCCGCCCTCAGCCCACCTAAAGTCACTGGCGACCCGCCATCGTCGGAAACATAAACATGAAGCTTCTCCAGTGGGTAATCAAGAGCCATGGCAGACAACACAGTGTTCATGACTTGCTCAGTAGGCTCCTTAATTGGGTCTGTAGTACAAATGAATACATCCAAAGGAGGCAGCTCGTCGTCGTTCTCCGGCAATCTTTCCGGGAACGCAGTCCTGACAACAGGACGCCACCGGAAGCCTATGCCGAGGAACCAGATGAAGGAGAGGATGGCTTCTGAGAAGAAGATGAGAAGGAAGGGAAAGAAGGGCATGGTGGTTTCATGGAGGAAGAAGAAGGAGGCTCTGTAATAGAATAAGAAAGCTAAAGAGGTGGAATGGATGAGAGTTTGTAGCCTGTTGATGAAAGCTTGAAGCTTCTGGACATGGCAGATGTTTAGGGGAAGAGAGTCGTCCATTTGGTCCTATGGGGTCAACAACGATGAGTCTCTCTCTGTTTTATAATATTGGGGCCCGGGGGGGGATATTTTTACGGATCTGGCTGCGGTCCGCCGCCAGTCATTTCCTCATGAACTACATTGTTTATAGATTTTTTGGGGTAAGGGGTTGGGTTTTTTTTAAAAAAAATAATATATAATATTTTAAAATATTTGTTTTAGATATATTTACTATCTTAAAATATTTTTTAAGTAATATGTAGTATCCTAAAATAATTTTTAGTACTTTAACCCCTTAAAATATTTTTTCAGTTATACCCAGTGTGTTAGCAGACTGATTGCAATTTAACTCTTAATGTATTTTAAAAAGTTAAAAGCACCAAAAAAATATTTTAAAGGGTTAAAAACACCAAAAAAATATTTTAAAGTGATTTTTGGAACTAAAAAAATACATTAAGGGTTAAATTGTAATTAGTCTGCTAACACACTGGGTACAACTGAAAAAATATTTTAAGGGGTTAAAGTACTAAAAATTATTTTAGGATGCTACATATTACTTAAAAAATATTTTAAGATATTAGATACATCCAAAAAAAATATTTCAAAATACTATATACTATTTTTAAAAAAAACTAGCCCCTTTGCCCCCCCCCCAAATGTGTAGTTTGGGAGAAAAGGATTGGCAACGAACTGCAGCCAGATCCAATTTTTACAAGGGACTAATTGACTGACGGAAGGCACCTTTCCAAACATTAGTTGTCGGTTTATGGATGGTCCATATTACGTCTAGACGGTTAATATTTAATTTTCTAATCGATGATTATTAAAAAAACATCATCTTTTAGAAAAAATAGTAATTAAAAAATTATGTTTATTTTAAATTTTATACCATTAAAGACGAGTACTTGGTGACTATTGTAATATCCCGATTTGTGATTAGGGCTAATGACTATGAGAATCATTGTAATTATTGTAATTAAGCACTTTTAGAATTAATGTAATATGAATTTGGTATACATGTGTGTGGTATTTAAGATCAAGGGTTGAGATTCATTGTATATAGGTCGGAATCCTATGCCTTGTGGTTGTGTGAGCTCATAGGGGAGTGATTACGATTTGGACATGTGGCATGGTAGTGGCCATAGGATGTGGCATATGAGACAAAACATCACTTTTATCTCATTCTCTCTCTCTTATGCGTTTTGGGGTGTATGGGCAAGAAAGAGAAAGTTTGTTCATCATCATCATCTCACCATCTCTCTCATACTCTCCCTCTCTTCTCTCTATTTCCGGTGACCTTGAGGCAAGAAAGAGAAAGGAAAACTTTGATTTTTGGGTAAGTAATGATCCTCCTTTGCTAAAATCCTCTTCCCTAATGTTGTGTATCTCATTGAGAGCTCCATTGTGGTGGTTGTAGAATCTTGAGAAGTGGTGATTTGTGTGTTGGTCGAATTTGAAAGTAGGAGAATCAAGATTCTGAATTTGGCAAAGTGAAGAGGTAGGCATTTAGTGCATTTGGATATATTGTTTGTGATTTTTGGATAAGTTTAGTAAAATCTGGAAATTTGCCCTAGTTATGCCAAATGTTAAAAGTATGGATTTCATTGCGTTTGATGTTGGAAATGATCTAGTGTGAAGATATTTGAGTATTGAATTTAGTTTGGAATGTTGGGAATGTGTTAAAGAAATTGGACATTTGTTGTGTTATAGAGACCTAGGAGCATTGTTGTGGTCAAATTGGTTGTGGGAGTGTTTTTGAAGTGGCCAATGTGCTCCCTAGTTAGTGCCAAGTATGTATGAGCTTTTGGTAGAGTTTGGGAACCATTGGGTATAAATTTGACCATCTGGTGTTTTCTGCGTTTCTGGTCTCTGATGCACAACACTCGAGTAGAGGAAGATCATGCTCGAGTGTTGTGTGCATTTTCCCTCTTCTGCGTTGAGTTTTGATTGGATTCTTTGAATAAGGCTCGAGTGCATTCATTTGTTCTCGAGTGAGGGAAGAACATGCTCGAGTGAGCTTGGGCTTGCTCGAGTGATGGAGTGAATCCAAAGTTAGGGTTGCTCTCGGGTTGTCACTCGCTGGCCATTGTTCAAGAGTATGCTCTGACACTCGCAAGCACGGCCGTCTCACCCGAGCACTGAGGGTATGCTCGAGTAAGCTTGTCCCTTTGGTGGTTGCATGTGCTCTCGGGTTATCACTCGTGGTGTTGCACTTTCGGGGACTCGAGCATAAGTGGGGTTATCACCCGAGTGCAGAGCTTGGTGCTCGAGTGATGTGAGCACTTCCTGTCTGTGAAGGTTGCTCACTGTCAAGCACTCACGAGTGAGAGTCCTTCTCACCCGAGCACAAGTCTCTCATCACTCGAGTGAGGTCATCTTCACTCGAGTGAGGCTGTCAGAAATCAGTGTTGTGCCTTCGAAAAAGGGGTCTTTGGGGTAGTGTCTTCTAACCCTTTAGGCATATGTTTAGGCCTCTAGTGGTCACCTAAAGAGTCCTAAATGATAACCAACTTAGAGTATTATGAATTTAAAAACTTGGAAAAGAGATTGATTGGTTGTCCCTAATTTGATATAGGATTTGATATCTGTCGCCCTTGTGAGACCATGGTACCGGAGCTAGTCAGGAAAGATATAGGTAGTGACTCTTGCTTTATACCTTATGTGATACATTGTATGTGTGCTATATCATTGTGTTGTGATGATTTCGTATGCTGCAAGATATGTGAAATTGTGGAAGTACCGCTATACCAATAGTCCCTGAGTCGCTAACAACGGTTCGGGTAAGGGCTGTGTGCCTTCCCGGAGGTAAAAGGGGATGAGGTTAGGGTGTGATATATGTGATTATGTGGGCCGAAAGGCTATATGTGAAGGCCAACGGGCCAATTGTGAAAGCCAAAAGGCTATATGTGAGCCGTAAGGCTATTCGTATGCACTGCCATGCCAATAGTCCCTGAGTCGTTAACAACGGTTCGGGTTAGGACGGTATGCCTTCCCGGTGGTAAAAGGGGATGAGGGTGGAGTGTGATTTGTGTTGCTGATATGAGATTATTTGTTTACATGCTATGTGATTACGTGTGGTATGAATAATTTGTTACTACTGGGATTCTTTAGAATCTCACTCTTTCCAAATGACTAACCTTTTCAGACAGGGCGAGTGGTTCGAAAGGGAAGCGGACGACCAGGAGTAGTTAGGATTACTCTGAGACTTAGTGGCAGTTGGTTATCTGTATTTTGGTTTTGGGATTACTAAGTGTATATGAGATGTAAGTGAATATTTGGGATATGTAATCCCCATACTAGGAACCTTAAACCCATGTTATATATGTAATTAACCCGGGGTTTGCCGGGAGTTTAGTTTCCGCACTCTGATATTTATTATGTGATTTGATTTTCTCAAGTAGTTATATCTGCATGTGAATGTGAGACCAGGATTAATTACGTTTTGAATTGTTTTTTTTAAATACCCCATCTCTTGGATGTGGGATTATAAATTGTATTTGTGTCTTTTGGTCTCCATTTCACTTAGATTTCGTAATCCGGATGTAATTACGTTGAGGGGGTTACAACCATACCGAAACCAATTCGCTTGACTAGGTTGACTGATATCATGAAAAGGCCGTCTAGTACTGTTACAATCGGCCCACTTTTTTTTCAAGATATTTTTAAGGGAGGGAGAATTACCACAAGGTCTTTGCATACTCCTAACTCAGAGCCCATTTGGTATCATGGAAATGGGAGGATGGGAAATGGAAGTGGAAATGGAAGTTGAAGTGAAAGAGGAACCAAATATTAATGTGTTTGGTATAACGAAGCTCACTTCCCGAAGGAAGTCACTTCCATCAAAATTGATGGAAGTGACTTCCATGCCTAAACCCAAAGAAGTGAGTTCCAACGCTATTTGCATCCTTCTATTTCCAACCTTACCCTTATTCTCTTCCTTCTTCTTCTACCAGCAACGATGGGCATCCTCAGCAACGGCGATGGTGGCCTTCCACCAGCAACGGTGGTGATAGTCCTCCACCAATAACGGCTATGACAAACCCTTTGGTGGATGTCATGCCTAAACCCAAAGAAGTGAGTTCCAACGCTATTTGCATCCTTCTATTTCCAACCTTACCCTTATTCTCTTCCTTCTTCCTCTACCAGCAACGATGGGCATCCTCAGCAACGGCGATGGTGGCCTTCCACCAGCAACGGTGGTGATAGTCCTCCACCAATAACGGCTATGACAAACCCTTTGGTGGATGTGATGAAGTGACGGTGACGGTAACAGCAACTGCAACGGTTGACCCTTCTCCTTCCTCTCCTTTCGTCTTCGACTTCTTCTTTTTTGGATGGCTCATTGACCCTTCTCCTTTGCGACGGTAACGTCTTGTTTCCACTAGCAATGGCGATGACGATTACTACTTAGCGACAAAGATCGAGTCAAGGTGTGACTCAGATCTGCTTAGCGACGACGACGGCGATTACCTTTGGGTCTTTGGTTTGGTCAATTTGCATCTCTAGTATCCGGTCGACAAAGATGGTGTTCATCGGTGATGGTTTTGGTGCTTCGATGTTTGGTTTTGATTTTCAGCTTTGTTTTTTGTGCTTCGATTTTTTCTTGTTTTTATGGTTTAGTTTTGTTGATTTGCAAATGAAGATGAAGCATTGTGTCAGGTACTGTTGCTATGGAAGCTATTCGTAGGTGTGTTTCTGACGGCAATGGTGATGCTCACTTGAAGCTAGTGGGTGTGGGTCGATGATCGAACAGACGGAGAGGATTTTTTTTTGTTGAAGGGCATTTCCATATTTTCACATTATAAGTACACATTTTAATTAAAAATTATATCTCACTTCCATCATCCTACCAAACATGTTTTATAAAGCACTTCCACTTCCAATTCTACTTCTATTTCCATTTCCAATTTCACTTCCACTTATATAAAGAAATCTTCCATTATACCAAACGGGGCATTAAGAAAACAACAAAAATATATTGTCATTTTCTATACAAAAAATTATCATTGCATACTCCTAAGTTATTATCATATTTTTAGATAATTAAATCTCTTTTGTGGGATCTTATAGTCATTCCCCCAAGAAAAGAATTTGCCAATCTGTCAGGATTTCAAAATAGTCTAATTACTCCCTCTATTTTAAAATATAAGTTTTAAATTATAAATTTGTGTTTATCAAGAAATCAGTTTAAATTAGTTAAAAATAATAAATATATAAGACATTTTTTTTTTCAAACGTCCCCTTATTTATAAAGAAAATAAGTAACTGAGACAATAAATAAAAAATAATGAAAAAGAATGTATAGAAAAAATATTAAATTCCACTCATCGAAAGGTAATCTAATAGTAAAAGTATATAAACAAGTAGAAGGAAATGGTGAGCAAGGGAGGTGGAGAACTTCTCATCTTACATATTTATATTTCCTGAGTTTGAATATAAAACTTATAGTTACTCTTTGCGTCTCCACTTTTCAAGATTATGTTTTATATTTTAATCATGTTTTCAAATTTCATGTTTAAGATGTAATTTAGGGTTGTCCAATGTCTACTTTGTTTTTTAATAATACACTATATATCAATAAGACCTTCCCAACAGCCAGAGGAATCAACATAGCCTATCACTTTCTCATTTCTATCTATAAGACCTTCCTAACTCTAAATAACATCAATAAGAGGCCGATTAATCTCCGACCAATTTTCAAACAAAAAAGAAGTATGTTGCCCGTTACCAATCTTCTTACCCAAACCAGATTTAAAAGATGTATACACCACATATATTCCTTTCCAAGTAAGAGAGAAGTCTCGTTTAACCAGAATCTCCAACTTCTCTAGATTGTCACATGTATACTTTGCTTTTAAAACTTGAATCCATAATGCATTTGTATCAGTCATGAGCTTCCAACAAAGGTGGGAAAATTACATTGAGGTCCCGGATAAGAGGAAAATGAAAAAATGGTCCCTTCAAGTCTCAAAATTGCATTTAAGTCATGTGGGACTTTTTTACAATAAATTCCAATCATGAACTTGTCAATTGATGCTCATAGACTTGCCAATGGATGCCCCTACACCTATCAATGATGCACCCCTGAACTTGTCAATGACGTGCCATTGACTTGTTAGCGAAATTGGAATTTATTTCAAAAATGCCGGGACCATTTTTTCATATTTTCACTTTTGCAGGCTGGAAAAATGCCAACCCTAACCCGCAATGTACGAGTTGCAGGCCAGCTTGAGGGCCTGCATTTCTTAAAAAAATAATTTCTTTTTTTTTAAGATTGCCGAAAGTACGAATCACATATATATGAGTCATTGAATTTACCTTGCTAGCATCAATCATTGCTCTTATAAAAATTTAAAAACATAATCCATAATTCAAGAGATAAGGTTATCAAATTTGTCAAAGTTTATAAATAAAAAAAATATAAAATCATCCTCAAGAACCAAGATATAATAATTTTGTTTAAAGAAGGGAAGAGGCTAAGATTTTTTTCTCTTTGGATTGGGAGATACTAAGATGGGAGTGGAAAACTTATAAGTTTTGTGAAATCATTATATGAAAAAAAAAATTGCACACCAACCCGCGAGTTATGCGCAGGCCCGTACCTTGCCCCAACTCGTGGTCTCATTGGTTGAGCCCTCGGGTTGAGCCCATATTACCTGTTCTACTACCAGGCCGCCTTCCTTCTTGTCTAGTATCACTTGGTCCCAAGATATAAGATGCAATTTCCACTGATTTTCTGCTTCTTCCTAGAGGAAACTTCTGCTGTATTGTTCAATATCCCTGAGAAGTCCTTTAAGAAGTAACATAGTTTGCATGTGATAAGCTAGAAAGCTAGATAGGACGGATTTGATGAGAGTAACATGTCCTGCAAGTGAAAGAAACTTTCTTTTCGAATCAGCAAGCTTCTGTTGAGTTGTTGTAACACCTCAAACCCAACAGACAAATACTTAACTAAAGTATCTCACATATAGCCAATAAAGATGTCCAACATCCACATAATCAAAATACATAATCAGTTCATATAAAACCTACACCATGGTGTTAATTTAAATCCTCAAAATATTTTATTAAGTAAATAAAATGCGAAAGTCTTAGGGTCATGGCAAACAAAAACAACATAACATGTGCTCTAGTAGCTCCGCAGGTGTCTTCCTTTGCTCCTTACTAGAACAATCACATGAAAAATGTTAATATAAGGGATGAGATTCCACGTCTCAGTAACTACTGAAAGTTTCTACTGTACACAAGCAAACCACACATGTTTTAAAAGAAGGAATTGATTACATATATATTTGCATGTATCATGATCCTCATAGAAAACGATTTCACATTTAGTCATCATTATGTCAATCTCTATTTTCATCACAACATGTAATATGCAATTATACAATATGTAGTATGCAATCTACCTTAAATCACTGTCCATTCTTGTTCCACTGATTGGAGCCATAGGAGGACACATAATCTAATAGAAAAACTCATCCATTTGACTAGATTGTCCAAAGCTCACCAATTCTTAAGATCTACCCAGTCAAATGTATAAAGCTTAAGTCTGGACTATGACTCCCCTCCTTAAAAAAGACAAAATTAGGAAGGTGCCACATGTCCCACAGCTCCAATGCAATCCCAGCCAAAGGAAAGCATTGAAGAATGGGCCCTTACATGTGCCATCCACTATGCACTAAATGATGGCATATTACGTGGTAAAAGATTTCACTATACAAATTCCTCCTTACTCCAACCCATTACAAATGCAACCGCCATGGCAATTATATTCAATCATCAATAAATATAATATTATTAAAAGACAATGTGCAATAAATTGTGCTTCCATTTATATCAAATATCATCACATATTCAAACATGCCTAAAAGGAAATAAAAATCCAACAATACATTAATTATAATTAAATTATTAACTATGTGAATAAAGTGAGTTATAAAGAAATTTACTTATAACATTACTTACTTGAGAATTTACAACACATACATATATATACATATAATTTAGTCCATTATTTTTTTTATAAAAGATGGTTATTCAAAATCATACACAATTCACAAGTATATGGAAGATATTTAGACTAACTGAAAAATGAGCGGTTTGAGTTTTGCAAAAGCGGGACTATTTTAATGCGGTTCTTTTTTGCCAAAACCCATATGGGCCCAACCCATGGTGGGTTGGACCATTTTTACTTGTTTAATAAAAACAAATTTGTGACTTCTCTAAGTGTATTGTGTAACTTAACATCATTAATATCAATTAATTATTATCAGAGAAATATAAAAGAATAAAATGCAAATAGATTATATATTTCATTCATTGTTATTTATTGTTTACAACGTGTGTATTTATAGAATACAATTGTGATTCTAGAGTAGTATTCTCTAGGGCTTAGCTATACAAATATTGGCACTATTATTGGATTGGGCTTTTATCGTGGACTTTTGGTCTTTATTTATTGTTGATGATTATAGTCTGCTAACAGCCCCCCATAAGTCAAATGGAATAGGTGTGACATGAAGGCTCGAACGTAGCTAAAGGAAGTGATGAGTGACCAAAGGTTTTGTAAGTATATCAGCCAATTGATCTTTTGATGAGACTATGGCAATTTGAAGTTTCTTTGTAGCCACTTGTTCTCGAACAAAATGATAGTCAAGGGCAATATGTTTAGCACGTGAATGGAATACGGGATTAGCTGCTAGATAGGTAGTCCCCAAGTTGTCACAATAAAGAATAGGGGGCGGGCTAGTGAGATATGAAGTTCACTAAGAAGATTTTGAACCCAGATGAGTTCACTGGTAACATTTACCAAAAGATTTGTATTCTGCTTCAATACTAGACCAGAATATTGTTGGTTGTCTAGAGCTCCAAGAGATAAGACTAGAGCCAAGGTAGACAGGAAATCTAGCAATTGATCGTGAGTCAATAAGCTATCCACCCCAATCAGCATCAGAATAAGCTTGACTTGGAAAAGGCTTAAATGAAACAACATCAGAAAATAATTGAAGATGTCCATATCGAGTGTGGGCCATAATAATAAGTGCCACAAAGGTATCTCAAGATGTGTTTAACAGCCGACTAGTTATGTGCTTTTAGATTATGCATAAATTAACATACACGTTTCACGGCAAAAGATAAATCAGGTTGGTGAAAGATAGACATTGAAGACTCCCAACAATACTTCTATATAAACTTGGGTAAGAGAAATCAAGACCATTGAGATCCGGTTTGGAGTTAACAACTACTGAGAGGGTATGGAATGAGCATTTAACATATTTGTGCACTTTAACAAATCCATAATGTATTTTTGTTGAGATAAAATAAGACCATTAAAAGTTTTTTAGACTTTAACACCAAGAAAATAATTGATAGAGCCCAGATTTTTGACTGGAAAGGCAGTACTAAGATTTGTAATGAGATCAGCAAGAGTAGCATCAAAAAATCCAATTAAAATGATATCATCCACATAAATTAGTATATAGAGTTGATATGCGGACGAATTGAAGATAAATAGTGAAAGATCAGACTTAGAGGTAGTGAAACCCATTTGTAAGAGATGATTGCTTAAACATGAGTACGAAGCCCTAGTTGCTTGCTTGAGGCCATAAAGAGAGCGATTAAGCTTGCAGACATAGTAGGGATACTCAGGATGAATGAAACCCGGTAGTTGGGTCATATGTACATCTTCATTGAGGAAGCCATGTAAAAAGGCATTTTGGATGTCTATTTGATGAAGAGGCCGACCCCAAGAGACAGCAATAGAGGGGATTAATCGGATTGTGGTAGGTTTGACTACTGGTGAGAAGGTCTCTGAAAAGTCAATTCCTGCTTGTTGTTGGAATCCTTTAGCCACTAATCAGGCTTTGTACCGATCAATTTGTCTAGAAGGTGAATATTTGATCCAAAAAATCCACTTGTAACCAATGACATTATTTGAGGATTTTCTAGGAACTAAGCTCCATGTTTGAGTGTCAAGAAGAGCTTGAAATTCCTCACTCATAGCTTGACGCCATTCTGTAGATCGTACAACATCAGAGACAAAGGTAGGTATAGTAAGAGAGAAAGAAGTAGCTAGAGCTTTTTGTGGAAGCCAAGGAATGGTGCCATCTGTGTAGTGTTTAGGTTTGGAGATATGTGTTAGATCTCATGTTTTGATGATAACAAAAGAATGGTTTGAAAAGGAAATGATTAATAAACAAGTTTGAACAAAGGAATAACAGGGATAAGCATCACTTGAAGTTAGCATTGGAGTAATGAAGAAAGACAAAGAGAAAAAGCTGAGAAACTTGATCAGATGCAGTTTTTCTAAGGCATTACTCGAGGAGGTACTCGAGTAATGAGACAAAACTTGAAGTAACCAGAGGCACCTTCCAATAACCTGCCAACGTTACTCGAGTAATAGTGTAAGTATTTTCAAGTTGCTCTCGGCCTGCCAATGTTACTCGAGGAGCTACTCGAGTAACCAGGTAAAAACTTGGAGTTGCTCTCGGCCTGCCAATGTTACTCGAGGAGCTACTCGAGTAACTCTGTTCCTGAAATTGTGGAGCTCTCGGCACTTTGTACTACTGCCAATGTTACTCGAGTAGCTACTCGAGTAACGCACTGAAGTAAGTAAAAACTTGAAGGTGGTACCCGATTAACTTGATATAAATTTATCTCATTTTCCTCGAGTCCTTACTCTAGTATGCAAGTATTTAATGTTCTATTTTAAGTGGATTCCTCGAGTAAGTACCCGAGTATGCAGAAATATTTTCAAGGTAAACTTCAAGTCATTACCAGGGTAAGTCATGCACAAAAAGTAATTTACTCGAGGTGGTACCCGAGTAACCTATGCAAAAATGAGTGCATTACTCGAGTCCATACCCGAGTAACAAGGTAAGTGCTCTCGGCCTTGAAATCCTGCCAACATTACTGGAGTAGAGCATCGAGTAACCACAAGTTTATTTGAAGGTTTACTGGAGTTGGTACCCGAGTAACTCATAAAGTTATGAGTGCATTACTCGAGTAGGTACCCGAGTAAACAAATATTTCCAAAGGTTTGAAAATTGGTTATTCCATGCACTACCCGAATAATCTTGTATTTATTCATTGACTTGCAGTTGATCAAAGATTTCCCGATGATACTCGAGTATGTACTCGAGTAAACTTCAAGTAATACTCGAGTAGCTACTCGAGTAAGTATACCCAGAAATTTATAAATCATTCAAACGTTCATTAAATTGTTTCCTATATGATTAATCTTTCATTGTATTAGTATTTCTAGCATATTTACAGATAAATAATGAAGGAATCATGTCAAGAAAGGGAAGTCAAATTAAAAGTTCAAATGCCAACCACCGCCAACGGATATTTTTCAAAAACTTGAAAAGTCAATAGTGGCTGCGCACTCTCCAACGGACGAAAGAAAATGTTTCAACGGTCATCACCAACATATCTATATATATGGGAACATCCAAACAGAGAAAATATAACAAGAACACACACAAACGAATTATCAAGTTCATTGCTCTGTTTTTCACGTTGAGATTATATTTCTATGCTTCAGTTATTCTTATTCACTCTGTAAGAGAGATATTTCATTCAAACTCAATATTTGTTATTGAGATAACTTAAGGTTGTGGAACCTTGAGTTGGGATTGGATTACAACTTGTAAGGGGGAGCGAGTGTCCAGGTGAAAGAACTTGCTTGTACTGAGGTGCCAAGAACCCACAGAATCTTGGAAGTTATAGTGAAATTCTCAGAGAAGCTTTGAGGACTGGATGTAGGTCAAAGTGGTTGTGACCGAACCAGTATAACTCCCGGTGTACACTTCGGTGATATTTCTCCTTACTCATTACTGTTTTAATTCTACTGTTAAAGCTTTATATTTCCGACGAAATTTTAGTATCACCCAATTCATCCCCCTCTTGGGTGAAACGCTTGTTCTAACAATATGGGCTTTGGAATAGGCGATCATTGGATGGTTAGAGGGAATGGTGTCAAGCAGGGTAGGTGGTGGCGGTGAGGAGTTAATTATTGTGATAGTGAGAGAAGCAGAGGGAGTGGGAGGAGATAGGGTTTGAGGTGCCGATAGGGAGGGTGTGGGAGTTAAAGCACGTGTAGGTGTTAGGTTGGTGTTAAAGGGTTGAGTGTATTGGGTTGGTCTTGGTGAATGAGGGTAAGGGCTTAGAGTAGTGGGTTATAGTTTGGTCATGCTTGTTGGTGTATGTGTGAGTTGGAGTGGAAGAATGGTGTGATGGTTGGATTGGGCTTTGAGGTACCAAAGGTGAAATTAGAAAAAGGAAATTGGGTCTCATAAAAAAGTACATCCTTGGAGATGTATATTCGGCCAGTCAAGGGGTTGAGACATAGGTAGTCTATGTGTTGAGTACTGTAGCCAATAAAGACATAAAGAAGAGACCTAGGTTCAAGTTTATGTTTAGTGTAGGGTCAGAGATTGGGCCAACAAGCTGACCCAAAAACTTTTAGGAACTTGTAATTGGGCTTTTGATGAAATAGTATTTCAAATGCGCTAAAGTTATTAAGAGTAGTTCTTGGAATTCGATTTAAGAGGTATGTGGCTATAGAAAATGCATAGGTCCAGAAAGTTTGAGGAAGTTGGCCATGGAATAAAAGTGTAAGACTCATTTCTACTATCGATCGGTGACGGCACTCTACAGTACCATTCTGTGGTGAGTGTGAGGGCAGGAAATACGATGGTGAATTCCAAGAGCCTTAAGAAGACAGTGAAGAGAATGAAATTCTCCTCTCTAGTCAGATTGGAAGGATTTAATTTTTTTTATTAAGTAAATTTTCTACAAGAGTGCAAATATTTTGAAAATCAAAGTAAACTATCTTTTGTTAGAAGAGGGAACAACCAAACATAATGAGAAAAATCATCAACAAAGGAAATGTAATAATGAAAACCATCTACAAACATAACGGGGATGGTCCCCAAACATCACAGAAAATAAGATCTAAAGGTATAGTGGAACAATTTGGAGAAGATGGTGAAGGTAGGCGATGACTTTATAAAGTATGGCACGCGAAGCAATAAGAATGGACGGATAATGTTAAGACTGGAAGTGAGTTGGACGAGATGGCACTTTTAACAACACGATGAGCTGGGTGTCCAATTCGATTATGCCATTGGACGAAGGAGGTTCAAACACCAAAATGTGCAGAAATTGATGGAGAGAGTAGAGAAAGAAGACCTTGCATCGGGTAGAGTTTATTGTGACTGGATCCTTAGAGAAGAATTTTTCTGGTGGTTACATCCTTCACAAAGAAAGAATGAGCATGAAATTCAAAGAAAACATTGTTGTCAAGACAAATTTGATGAACAAATAATGAATTTTTAGGAATAAGAGGAACATGAAGAAGATTAGAGAGAAGATATTTGCCATTTGTCATAGAGAGTTGGCCAAAACCAGTGTGTTGAATAGTAAGAGGAGCACATAACCAATAATAGCAAATTTGTGGCTAGCATATGGGTTAGAGTGAATGTTCAATTTCGAGAAATCAGAGGTCATATGGTTTGTGGCACTTGTATCAGCATACCATATTGTGTCAGTGATAGATGGAAAAGCAGAGTAGTTGGCTAAGACAGAGGAGGGTGAGGTTGTAGGATATGTAGTGGGGGGCCGAAAAGAAGGGTCCTATCAATATGGGTAATGTAAACCCCTCACCGTAATTACATATGGTTTATGAAATTAAAGTGAAATAGAGACCAATAAGAAAAATCAACATTTATAATCCCTCACCTTCAAGATGGGGTGTTCAGAAAAACAGTTCAAAATATATTCAGTCTGGTCTTGCATTCATGTTTCGAATATAATTACTTGAGAAATCAAATCACATTGATAAATATCAGAGTATACAACTAAAATCCCGGCATACCTTGTGTTACATGTATATATAAAATGGGTGTATAGTTTTCCAATAATAGGGGATTACATATCCAAAAACAATATTTACAACCCAAAATATATACAGCAATCCCAAATCCAAAACAGATAACCAATAACCAAATAAAATGTCTCTAAGAGATCCTAACCACTCTGGGTTGTCTGCTTCCCTTTTGAGCCACTTGCCCTGTCTGAAATATTAGTCAATGGAAAGAATGAGATTCAAAGGAATCCCAGTAGTAACAAATCACTCATACAATGTATAAACACATAGCATATATGATCATGTTCAGTAGCATCTCAATGATTCATGGCTCACGCCACAAACAACAGCACTCACGGCTGTAATCACAATACGACAGCTTTTTGCTGTAATCTTAATGCCTGCTTTCACGGTAAACACTATGTCAGCTTTCGCTATAATCACTATGCTCGCTTTCACCGTAAACGCTATGCAACAGCATCACAAGGCACAAAGCATCACAAAGCTCCACAAGGCATCACAAAGCAGCAGCAACAACATAATGCATGACAACATACACTCAATACATTTACATGAAGTATAAGAGAAGAGTCACTACCATGATCTTTCCTGACGTTCTTTGGCACAGTGGGCTCATGAGTTTGGCAGATGTCAAATCCTATAATCAAATTAGGGACAACCAATCAATCTCTTTTTCAAGTGCTTATTTCTGTAATACTTTAAATTGGTTATCATTTAAACTCTTTAGGATGACTATTAGAGGCCTAAACACATGCTAAAAGGGTTGGAATAAAGTACGCTAAAGACCCCTTTTTGGAAGTA
Source organism: Inga oerstediana (assembly GCA_963210345.1). NCBI lineage: Eukaryota > Viridiplantae > Streptophyta > Magnoliopsida > Fabales > Fabaceae > Inga > Inga oerstediana. The sequence goes on along the minus strand of OY723410.1, from coordinate 27,938,400 downwards.
CAACACTGATTTTTGGCTGGCTCAATCGAGTGTAGATGACCTCACTCGAGTGATAAGAGACATGCACTCGAGTGAGAATGGCTCTCACTCGTGAGTGTTTGACAGTGAGCAATAACCATGGCCAGAAAGTGTTCACAACACTCGAGCATGGGGTTTTACACTCGAGTGATGACTCCAAATTCACTCAAGTCCTTGAAGGTGCAACACAGGAAGTGACAACCTGAGAGCACAGATGACTTCAGAGGAAAAAGCACACTCGAGCACAGCCCTTGGCACCCAGGTGAGAAGACTGCACTTGCAAGTGTCAAAACACACTCTTGACAAATGGCCCTTGAGTGCATGGCCAGGAGCAACTCTTTGTAGGATCGGTAAGCACAGCGGAAGAATTTAAAAAAAAATTTCAACGATCCTAATCGAGGATCTATCAACGGCGTTTAAACCAAGTTGGAAGGATTCATACCTTTTGTTGATTCAGAGTTTTCATGATCTCTAGGAGCCAACACGTCATGTCTGCTCCCTCTACCGATATCCACACGAATGCTCTCCAACCGAGACTGCGTGCTAGCGCCTCTAATGTCTCCCAGGGCTTAACTTGCGGCTCTCAATTCTGATGTACCATGAGTCTATCAACTCTATCAAGTTTATAACCCATGAGGGTTATTTTCAAATTTCAAAATTAATCATCATTAATTTCGAAATTAATTAACAATTAATTATCTTGATGAGCTAATTAAATAAATTCAGTTTAAATTAAATCTGTCCAACAGTTTTAATTTAACCTATTTATTTAATCTAAATAAAGAGCCATTAGATTTAATTTATCTTCATAAATTAAATCTGAGATACTATATCTCTATCATATTAGTTATTAAATTTAATATATCTTAATAAATTAAATTTAAAACCAACACAATATAATAATATCATATAATATATATATACATATATAATATATAATATATTTCGAAAATATATATCTATATAATATTATTAAATATAATAATATAATATAATATATATATATAATATATATATTTCGAATATATATATATATATATCTATATAATATTATTAATGAATTTTATATTATATATATATATATATAATTCATCCACCCTAAATCAAACATTATCTCGTGTTGGGCCATTCTTGTGTGCGACCCTGTAGGCCCATATGAAGTTGGTAGTGGGCCAATAACTACACTAACCCAAAAGTCGCAAGCGGCCTCTAGCAAGACATTACGACTACCCAATTCATATGAGGATCATTATCACGATGCAACCTGTCATACAACCATGTCACGTCCCTTTTGTCACACGATATATCGATCAAGAATAAGGCATGGAAAATGTCATCCTCTTGTTCCTGACCATTACTTTCTCGATTCCTGAGTAGCTTGAAAACAGAGACAGAAACTCCTTTCATCATAGTATGGCCATACATTTCTCAGACTCACTCATCGAGGGGCCCAGTAATATCTCTCTACTAATATGAGGGACAAATTCCATCTTGATTATTCATATTCCTCTACATGAAAAAACCACCAAGCCCGATCGTAGCCTTTATCATCACCCGGTCAAAAGTAACTTTTGACTAGTTCAAAGCTTAGCAACTCTCATGTAGGAATCCATGATGACCTCAGGTCTAAGGGCATTGTGACGTGGTTATACATGAGAAAAGCTTATGACTTGATCCATGTAGCTTTCTCATAGTGGGTCGGTCCAGCACCTTGTACTCTTACAAGTGCCTAAGACTTTGATTCGTATCTCCATATCTTATCAAAGTCATACTGGTCTTGTTTCATCTCTGCTCCCGCATAGATGACTGACCAGGGACATTTAAGGACAATCTTTATGAATTATCCAAGGATACAATTATCACAGTTAACATGCAAATAATATGATAACATAATGGAGAAATTTCATTAAAATAATAATGTTTAAAGTACAATGATTGGCCCTTAGGGCACAATTTCCAACACTTTTAACATGGCATTACACTTGACTCGAGTGAACCCATGCTCACTCAAGTAATGGCTTGTATCACTCGCGAATCAGGAAGTGCACTCACGCTTTTGGCATGGAAGTACAACAAGAACTGGAAGAACTTGGGCGAAAATATGTACAATACTCGAGTGAGACTCATCCTCACTCGAGTGAGGCTTATCAGATTGCCATATCGCAGCAAAGGATAGAAATTCCCAGATTTACCAAAATTAATCCCAATGGTTCCCAAACTCAACACAGAGCTCATACCCACTTAAAATCCCATAAGGAACCCATTGGTAACCTCCAAAACACTCAAAACCCATCCTAACAACAATTCATACTCTTGGGTCTCTATAACACACACAATACCCAAATTCATTCAACCCACTTCCAAAATTCAAAACCACATCCAACACTCAAATAACTCCATAGTAAACCAATTCCAACATCCATCATCATATAATCCATGCGTTCAAAAATTGGCATAAAACCAGGGCAAATTCCAGAATTCATCATATTCAACTAAAAATCACAATAAATATATCAAAACGATCTAAATACTCACCTCTTCACTTTGCTAAAACCAAAACTTTGATTATCCAACTTTCAAATATGCTCCAATACTCAAACTACCACCTTTCAAAATTCTGAAATTATCAAGATAAAGCTCTCAATGAGGTGCACAATATTAGAGAAGAGGTCTAGAGCATTAGAGACCAACAAAGGCATTAAAACCTCACCTTTCTTCTTCTCTTTCTTCCTTGGTTGCCGGAAATAGAGGATGAGGAGAGAGATGATGAGAGATAATGAAGATGATGATGATGAAGCAAGCATATCTTCCCCCTTCCTAAAGTTGAAACCTAATAGGAGAGAGAAGAGAGAGAAAAGGTGATTGTTGACTTATGTGTATAATCCTTTGGTCCACAAAATGCCACTTGTCAACATCTTACTCACTTCCTACATGAGCTTACATAAACTCAAAGCACATGATTCCAACCCATAGCCAATAAATCTCAACTATTGATCCTTAGCCACCAATGAGTTTCCTCTTTGGTAAGTGACCAATTGGTCGGTAAATTTCCAAATTTACCATTTTGCCCCTGATTTTCACTATGCTTAATAAATTATCACCAAATACATTTATATCAAATTCACATCACATTTCTCCAAAGTGTTTAATTACACTAATTATAATCACATTCAAAGTCATTAGCCCTAAATCTCAAATTGGGTCATTACAGGTAGTATAGGACAATATGACCATAAACAAGGCATAAGGCATATTGTTGTGAAGTATCAGATGTGTAGAGATTAGAAGACCGATGTGCTTATCTGTTATTGTAAATAAACCTTCTATTAACTTTGAAGCCTCAACCATGATAGTCAGAAAAATTTTGTCTGCCACGCCTTCTCAGACATCCATAATTACCGCAACCTCTATTTGGTGCTATAAGAAGTCTATCAGAATTAGTTGCAACATTTGATGTGATTTGAGTAAGTTGAGCACCATGATTTGGAGCTTGTCAGGTTTCATAAGTAAGCAGGTGGCTGAGAATTTCTTCTGGGGTAAGAGTGTCCTTCCTTGTCACAAGTTAAGTGACTATTGAATATAATTATAATTGGAGCTCAAACCTCCAAGAAGATAAATATTGAAGTTAGGATCAGAAATTGGGTTTCCAATTGCAGCTAGTGAGTCAGCCAGAAAATTGGCTTTATGATAATAGTCAGAGATAGATTCATTGCCCTTCTTATGATGAGTAAGTTGTTGATGAAGTTGGAGATATTTAGCTTGGGATTGTTAAGCAAACCATATTTCTAAAGCATACCACAGAGCTCAAGCATTTTTGTGTCTCATAAATTGTCCAATGAGTGGTTCAGAGAGAGAAGAAATAAGAAGAGAACGAATCATTTGATCCTTTTCAAATCACTTGATGTATTCTAGATTTGGTGTTCCATTAGTAAGTTTTTGAAGTGGTGGGGGTCGGAACCATCAATATGAGCATTTGGCATTCCAAATGAGATAGTTATCTTGGCTAAGCTTGACAGAGATGTAGTGAGAGACATTTTAAGGCTGGGTGAGAAGAGGAGGAGGAGAAGAAGAAGAAGAAGAAAAAGAAGAAGAGTTGTCAATATGAGCAGAGGTGGATGAGGACTGGGTTTTGGTGGCTATCGATGTGGGCATTCTAATCGAATATGTCATTGTGGTGGCGTCACCTTCAGGGCTCTGATTCCATATCAGAGCAATATAAAAGAATAAAATGCAAATAGATGAGTGTATCAATTTCTGTATATTTCATTTATTGTTATTCACTATTTATAGCATGTGTATTTATAGAATACAATTCTGATTCTAGAGTATTCTCTAGGGCTTAGCTGTATAGATATTGGCACTATTATTGGATTGGGCTTTTGTCGTGGACTTTTGGCTTTATTTATTGTTGATGATTGTAGTCTGCTAACAATTATTGATTGTACTGAATGTTAATGATGACTTTTGGATTTATATTTATTTTATGTCTTGTGGACTTATGATGAATGCTTAATTTGTAATGTTTGAAACTTTGAATTTGACGTTTTATTATCACTTTATGTTTTTGTAAAGTATTTTTAATTTTTTAAGGCTTGGGTTTGTAGGAAAAAAATTTCAGTATGATGTTTAAAAAAAAGTTTGAAAAGTACAAAAAAATTATAAAAAAAAGAAAATAATATGGGGCGGGCAGGCTAACTCGCCAACCCAGAGGTTATGGGTTGGCTAAATGTTAACCCATATTGATGCGATTCTTTTTGGGTCAAACCCATATGGTCTCAACCTGTGGCGGGTTAACCCGAAATCAGTGGTCCACCCCATATTACCAACCTAAGGACGAGAGAGTTGGTATAAAACATGGAGATATACCCATGTACAGTAAAAGAGAATGAAAGAGTTTATATGACAAGACTTATCAAAGTATAATATATTGAGGTATTGATGAAGGAAAGCAAGAAAAGAAATGCTTGAAAATGCATTTTCTCAGAACAAATATATTGAAGGAATAGTAGTAGGATGAAGTAGATTAATAGAGAAATGAAAGATAAAAAAATTTGAGTTCGTGACTCTGTGTTAAGAGTCATGCGGCGCCGGAAGTGAGGAGTGGGGGTGAGAAGAAAGAGATCTTATATAGGAACAAATCTAGGGTTTAACTCTTCTCATAAAAAAAATATTTTTAAGAAATAATAATAATAATAAAATAATAAAAGTAATATTTAGAATGCTAAAAGCTTTTGTTTTTGTTTTATATTACTTATTCCAATGGTAATATATATTTCCACACACATGCCCATAAACACAAAATAATTATTTTAAGGAGGTATTTCATTTGTATACATTCTTTTTTTAATACATGTTTAGAAATTGATATTTCTTTTAAATTATTAATTCTTTTATACCTTTTGACTAAATAAAACCTAAACTACAGCTAATTCCAAGTGTTAGCCAAATAAGGATGCATGTTACAATTTTCTCCAAGATAGGGGCAAATATGATACTAGAGGCCCTATTATGAAGAAGGGGAACACTAAGGTATTTGCCTAGATCACCAATGAGGTTTACACCCATCCTCTGACTTAGCTCATGAGCTCTAGAGAAGTGAACATTCTTTTGAGAAACAAATCTTTGTTTTAGCTCTAGAAAAGTTAACAATCTTCTGTAAAGCCTTAAATTTCTTTTAAGGGCTAATGATAATTATTGTGAATGATTTTGTAAATCAAAATGGATTTGAGATTCGAATTGTTACTAGAAATGCCCAACACCCTGCATTTTAACATAATTATTTGGGCTAAAATAAGGGTCAATGGAGCATGGAAGTGGAAAAGGAAAGTAATTATGTGTTATGTGGCAATTTGAGTTAATGTGCCATAATTGGTGGAAAAATTGAAAGAATGGAAATTGTCAGTTAATAAGTTAGTGATTAAAGGAGGAATTAATTACTAACTAAGAAGAAATAAGATGTATGACCAAATGGCTAATGGAATGGTTAGAGTAACTAATTAGTTACTTATTTGAGGAGAACCAATGAGAATGTGACACTTGGCAAGCTTATATGATGATAGTGGTAGAGAGAAAAGTCAAATGGAAATAAAGAATTCATTTCTCTCTCTCTCTCCCTCTCTCCTTGTTTTTGTTGAAGGTGGTATGGGCTTGGGAGTATCATCATTGCTTTATCTCCTTCACACTTCCATTGTTAAAGGTGGTACGGTGCAATTGTTGCTCAAAAAGGAGGAAGAAAAGCTTGGTTTAAGTTTCTCCATTGGTGTTGATTTGAGCTCTCAAGAAAATTTAGAAGTTAGAGAATCAAGAAACCTCTTTAGCAAAGTTATAGAGGTGAGTAAGAGAAACACTTCTATATAAGTCTTGTGGTATTTGATTTAACTTTGAATTTTTGGAATTTTTGGCTTATTTTCAAAAAATAAGGGTCATTGGGTATTTGGCATGTTGTTGGTATGGAAATGGTATGTTTGGAATATATGTTGATAGATAAAAAGGGGTTTGGGATTGAATGAGTAAGTTTGGAGATTTTGGAATTTTGGTGTTTAGTGTTGCTTAAAACCAAAGCCTGATAATGGAGTAGGATTTTGGTAGTTTTGACATTTCCATTGGATTCCTTGAACAATTTTATATGGGAGTAGCTTCGGTTGAGGTTTTGGGTCCATTGGAAACTCTTGGGTAAAATCTAGAAGTGTTGTCAGTTTTTCTGCGTTTTTTGGTTTCTGATAAGCATCACTTGAGTAATTTGAGGTCTACTCGAGTGCGGGATGAGCATCACTCGAGTGAGGATGGGTCCACTCGAGTGCGGTAGTGCATTTTCCCTTTCTGCCTTCAGCTTTCATGTTGCACTTTCGGGCGAAAGGCAAGAGTGTTGCCTCACTTGCAAGTATTGTGGGTTCTCACTCGAGTGCAGGTGTATTTGACACCATGAACTCTTGTCTCGGGTTGTCACCCGTTGCCAAGTTTCAAGAGTATGCCTTAACACTTGCGAGTGTTAAGCTGTCACTCGAGTGAGGTCTTCTTTACTCGAGTACTCCTCTACTTTGAAAGTTCTTATGCTTTCGGGTTAACACTTTCTGTGCTTCACTTCCTAGAACTTGAGTGAGCATTTGGCTATCACTCGAATGTTAAGCTTTGTGCCCGAGTGCAAAGTGCATCATCACTCGAGTGAGGCCATCTTTACTTGAGTACTATAGTGAAAAATCAGTGTTTATGCTTCCAAAAGGGGATCTTTGGGATAGTTCTTCCAACCCTTTAGGGCTTTTGTTAGAGGCATTAGTAGCTTCCTAAAGAGCATAAATGATAACCAATTTAAGTAATATGAAGTCATTTAAGTATGGGAAAAAAGTATAATACTTCGTCCCTAATGGTGAATTATAGGATTTGATATTTACCCTCCTCGAGAGAGACCAATGCCAGAGCACACATAGAGCGAACCAGGTAGTGACTCTTCTCTCACGTTGTGTATGATGTTTTGGTATGCACAACTAATCATGGTTTTGTGAAATGTGATTGGAAAATGTGCCATGGTCCATTACAGCTTGAGCACTTTAGTTCGAGCTGTGTAAGGATTGACATTGGTCATCTCTACCTCAGTCGTTGAACTGTCATTGTAATCGACATGGACTATTGTGAAACTGCTTTGTGAATCCGACCCATGGGGCGGCGTGTTGTGAATCCAGTTGTGGGCTGTGTGTTATATATCTTGCCGGTATGGCTTGCGTTGTTAATCTTGCCAGTGTGGCTTGTATATGAAATACTTTATATGAATCCCAGCTGTAGTGAAATATATTGTGTGAACTGTTGTGGTGCAATACAGTGTGAGCACTTCAGCGTAAGCAAACGTAAGGGTGACATGAGTCATACCTGCCCTTACCGTCGTAACTGCCATTGTAGTTGCCATGTGTGGGTTATGATTTGCTTTCATGCCTTATTGTTGTGCATACTATGAGTGATTTGTTACTACGGGGATTCCTTAGAATCTCACTCTCCCAAAAACAATGTTAAACAGGGTTGAAGGATCTAAAGGGAAGTAGATGACGAAGAGTGGGTAGAGCTCCGGGCTAGGAGTTCCTTTTTGGTTATCGGTTATCATAGTTTATCATTTGGATATTTTGTGGGAAGAAATTGTATATTTTGGAATTATGATGTATATTTGTGTAATCCCATAGTAAAGGGAAAATGATTGTGGGCATTGTTGCCTTGTAAAACCCTTATCAGATTAATAGAACCCGAGTGTGTTGGGAATTTACATTATACTCTGATATTTATAAATGAAATCATACTGTACAGGCCATTTGTGAAATTGATATATGGATATGAGACCGTGTTAAACAGGTTTTAGAAAAGTTTTTGAAAGTCCTAATTTTGGGAAGTTTAATTTTGAATAAGTCCCAATTGGTATTTCGGTATCTAATTCCACATTATCATGTGTTTATGAACTTGATCTCAGCCTATGGTGGAAGGGGGTTACATCTTCAATCTGATTCCCGTTCTATAGAATTATTTGAGTTGCAATGAGCAAGGGTATTGAGATCAACTTTGAGAGCTTTTCCTATCATGTTCCTCGGCTCACTCAAACAATCTTTAGAATAAGCATGGATAGGTAGAGTTGGAACTCTAACCCATACTGCAACTTCCCTAACTTTGTTAGGTTAGGGATTGAAGTATGTCTCCACCTTTGAACAGCAAGTAATGTCCTTGAGTGAGCCAATGGCCATCATAGAGAAGCTTCATGAGTAGTTCCTTATCATTTGAACGGAACACATAAAAATTATTAGGAAGATCTATAATCTCAAAGTTGTTAGACTTAAGCAGCCAATACACTCTGTCCTTCATCATTCTTATATTCGTGCTTTTTCCCAATAGGGTGAGAATAAGGGAATCCTTCCAAGGCATGCATAATTCTCTAAGTCTTTCATCTATTATATTCAACTTTAGAAGACAATCAACTACTTTCTTTTCCTCCTCTAACAATGCAGGGGCTATCTTTTCTTCTTCTTCTTACCATTCTTTCATGTGTTCATCAAAATCCTTCTTTGTGTTGTCCATCACCTCCTTTCCCATAAGCTTAGCTTTGTAAGAAATCTGGGCTTTAATGTTCCCCCTTAGCATAAGGACGTTGCAATTGTTGCTCGGAATAGTAGAAGTGCAAGCTTCAGCTATCTAGTTGTCATCTGTATTGGTGTCTTCTTCCATTATCTTAATGTTGCATCTCAAAATTGCATCATCCTCCTTAGTTGATTCATTCTCTACTCTAGGCTGTGTCCCTTGAGTGCTTGAACTTGTGTGCATATCCCCTCTCTCTCTACCTTTCTCATTCATCTTTTCTGAGCTGCTACCCAGTGTCAACTTTTAAGCTTTAGTTTTAGGTCGTAATTTTATTAAGTGCCTTTTGAAAATATATTTAGGGAAAATCCCATAAAAAGAATTTTAAAAATACTAAAAGATGAAATGTTGTTTCAAATATTCATAATCTCTGAGTGGTATGAATACTTGATTTGTTTTTTTTTTTGAAATTAAAAGAAAATGACATAAATGCCCTTTTTAAAAAAAAGATATTAGCCCACTGGTAAATCCCAAATTTTGTATAATTTATCTCATCTTATTCATTTATTTTAGGCACTATCTTAGATTAATTTGGATATATTAAGAAATATTTAGATCATTAACCAATTGTAGGACATAATATAAATCTGATTTAATTGTGATAATATTGAATTAAATTGTTAATATTTTAATTGTCTATCGTGTGATTGAATAATATTTTCAAATATGTAATATATCACAATTCTATTTAATTTTTGTAGGACAAGGAAAAGCATATTAGGAAATCCTATAGTGCAAAATTATTTTTTCGGAAGTTTAAAGAATATCTAATGGTTGAGTTTGAATGGGTCAATTTAATTCTAATGGATTCAAATCTTATACCCTAAGCTTCCTCATTCTCCTATAAAAAATATCTAGTAGCCATATAATTATGGGTTAAGGTGTAAATTTAACACTGAAGTTTTGTCCGAGGAGTATCTGGCACAAATATCTTTTAGAAGGGGCAACAATACCAATGAACAATTAAAAAGGGGCATCCACCACAAAAACCGTTAAATCCGTACTAATGTCATTAAGGGTTTTCTTCTCTTATAATTTAACGCTGTTAGTACAGATTTAACGGTGGATGCCCCTTTTTAATTGTTCATTGGTATTTTTGCCCCTTCTAAAAGATATCTGTGCCAGATGCTCCTCGGACAAAACTTTGTTGGTAAATTTGCACATTAATCCTATAATTATTCATGGTCTCCATTAAGAGCCCACACTCACACTTCTCCATGAAGGTAGGAAGATTATCATGGAAGCTTGAGCTAGCGTAGGAGACAACTTGGGAGAAGCATGAAGGAAGCTAGAACCTAAGTCTTGCACTTGAAGACCACAAGTGAGTGTCTTTCCTTTTTATCAATTTATTTCAAGACTTGATATTGTTTAGTTTTAGATAATTTTGAGTTGTATTACTTGAGAATAATCTAGTTTTAGTTTGTAGACATATTATTTAATTTGGATTAAGTTGGTATTTTGGAATTTTATGTTCTTGAGACATTTGCTGGAATTTTTGTTTACAAACCTTTAGATTGTCAATTGAATTATTAATTGATTTTTTATTATTAATTTAATTGTCAATTTGGTTTTCCTCTTGATTGTTTAATTGAGTTGGTTAATTGTCTAGTTGTTTAATTAGACAGTTGTGACATGATTTCCAGAATTTATTTGAAATTAATTGGGATTGGTTTAATGGGTTTAATTAACTAGCTCTTATTTCATTTTGAGTTTTCTAGTGGAATACGTGTTATTAAGCTTGAGTCACATGCTTCAATTAGGTGATTAAATATATTAATTCCTCTTTTTTATCAATCATCCTTTGGTCTAATTAATTAATTTGGGCTAAGAAAGCTAACTCCATATAAATCCTAAGTTGTTCCCTTCACTATATTTGAAGAAAACCTTTGTTATCTTTTCTTATTTGATTTTCTTAGTTATTAGTTTATTTCTTTCCGCAGGATTTTAATTCCCCCTTTCATAAGGAAGACCCCCCCAAACTTGCATTTGCATTCATTTAGGTTGGTTTCTTTCTCATATAGTTTTTAGAGTCATTTGCATCTTGCATTTAATTAGTTTAATTGCATTTAGATAGTAGAGTCTTGCATTTTAGTTTAGGTCCATTCCATTACATTTTTCATCACCTAAATTCAATTCTAGAGAAAACCCATAGATTGCTTCTTGGAAGAATGATTTAGGTTGCCACTGTATTGCATTAGTAGATTGTCCTAGGTTGCTGTAATATCCCAATTTTTGATTAAGGGCTAATCATGATTATTGTGGATAATTATGAATTTAATTGGAATAATTATGTGTTTTATGGAAATATTAATTAATATGTCATAATTAGTAGAAAATTGGAAGAATGGAATTATTGGTCATGAGTTAGTAATTAAGGGAGAAATTAATTACTAGCTAAGAGAAAATGAGATGTATAATTAAAATGGCTAATGGAGGGATTAAGTGGCTAATTGGGTGTTTACCTTTATGAGAGCCAGTGGTAGTATGACACTTGGCAAACTTACATGTGGAGGGAGTGTGGGAAAGTTAAATTGAATTTTTAAATATTTCTCTCTCCTTCCTCTCCCTCTTTTCGGATGGACATGTATGGGTAGAAGGGAAATGATGATTGCTTCTTCTTCCTCACTCCATCTCTCTCATTTTCTCTCTCCAATTCGTCAGCCATTGTTGGGCAAGAAAGAGAAAGTAAAAGCTTGTGATTTGGGTAAGTAAATGACCTCCATTGCTCAAGTTCTATTCATTAATGTTGTTCCTTGAATGAAGAGCTTCATTTTGATGTGTATAGTGTGCCTATTTGGTGTTGATTTGTGCCACACGAAATTTTGAAGGTTGGTGGATCAAGAAGTTTCTTTGGCAAAGTGAAAGAGGTAAGTGAGACCAATCTATCTATCTAAGTTTCATGCCATTTGAAGTAGTTTATAATTTCTAGAAATTTTGGGCTTGAATCCGAAAATGAGTACCACTATTCATTTGGTATGTTTTTGGCATGAGAATGGTATTTTGAAATGAGTTTAGAATAGATGGATTGATAGGTGAATTAAAATGTGATGTTTGGATGAGATTGGTATATTGTTGATTTGGTTGTCCAAAACCTAAAGCGTGATAATGGAGTAGGATTTTGATGATTCTGATGATCCCATTGAGTTTATTGAGTGTTTTTTTGTGGGAGTGGCTTTAGGCAAAGTTTTGTGTCCATTAGGATCAATTAGGCAAGTGTTAGGAAGTTTGGTATGTTTCTGCGTTTTCTGGTTCTGATAGAATCACTCGAGTGATTCGAGATTCACTCGAGTGAGGGATGATGATCACTAGGGTAGGGTAGGGTTGAACAATGCTCGAGTGCTGTGTGTATCTTCTGTTGCTCTTCAGTTTTTCTGTTGTGCTTTCTAGAAAATCCAAGAGTGCATAGTCTCACTCACTAGTGAGGGATGAAAATCACTCGAGTGAGCCTTTTTGTGCTCAAGTGATTGGTGTATTTGGCACCAAGGCTTGCCTCTCGGTTGTCACTCGTGGGTATAGGGTACCCGCTCGAGTGAGCTGTGTTGTGCTCGAGTGCAGTGAGCCATTTGGGCTACTGCCATTTCTCTTGTGCTCTCGGGTTCTCACTTTCTTGACTTCACTCTCAGGTGCTCGAGTGAGGCATTTGGCTTTCACTCGGGTGAGGTCCAGTGTGCTCCAGTGATCCTATCTCTAAAAAACTTCTTTGTGCTCTCGGGTATGCACTTGCTGTCTCTCACTCTCTGGTGCCCGAGTGTAGACCATACCATCACTCGAGTGAGGTCTCCTTCACTCGAGTATACGTACAATCTCACTTGAGTGAGGCAATCTTCACTCAAGTGCCTTTGTAGAAAATGTCAGTTTGTGTTTCCAAAAAGGGGATCTTTGGGATAGTTCTTCCAACCCCTTAGGGTTATGGTTAGAGGTATTCTTGAGTACTAAAAGTGCAATAATGATAACCAATTAAGTGTTATGAAGATATTGAGAATTGGAATAGAGAAATAACTCTTCGTCCCTAATTATAATTCTAGGATACGATATTTGCCCGACGCGGGAGAGACCGGTGCCAAGGAACGCCCGGAAGGACTTAGGTAGTGACTTTTCTCTCATGTTGTGTATGATACTTGGTATGCATGTTTATCATTGTGAATGTGTTATCGGCCATAGGGCATTACAGCGTGAGCAGTTCAGCGTGATCTGCCGTAGGGGCAATGCTCATGATACCTACCCCGGCCGTTGTATTTGCCGCTGTAAGTGTCGAGGCTGCGTTATGGAATCATGGATTCCTATTTGAATATCCAGCCCGTGGGGCTGCGTGTTGTGTTGACTATCCAGCCCGTGGGGTTGTGTGTTATGAAATATTTTATATGGATCCCAGCTGTGGTGATATATGTGATATGTTCATGTGGATGTGCAATACAACAAGTAGTTTAGCGTGAGCCGTCGTAGGGGGCGATGTCCATGATACTTACCCTGGCCGTTGCAACTGTTGTTTGGATTGCTGTGTTATATGGATGATTTATTTTTATGCTTTGATGTTGTGTATATTATGAGTGATTTGTTACTACGGGGATTCTTTAGAATCTCACTCTCCCAAAATTAAACATTTTAGACAGGGCTGAAGGATCAAAAGGCAAGCGGGTGACGAAGAGCGGGTAGGGCTCCGTGTTAGGAGTTCCTTTTTGGTTAATGGTTATTATTGTATATCATTTGGATATTTTTGATAGAAACAGTTGTATATATATTAGATTTTGTGTAATCCCTCAAGTAAAGGGTATGAATTGTGGGCTTTGTGCCTTTATGTAAACCCTTATGTAATGAATGGAACCCGAGTGAGTCGGGAATTTACTTTGCGCTATGATATTTGTAAATGGAATCCACCTATACATGCCATATTTGTTTAGTATTGTAAATATGAGACCATTATGAATTAGTCTTTGAAAAGTTTTTGAAAATATGATTTTGGGCCAAAGATTACCTTAATAAGTCCCAATTTGAAATATGGTATCTAATTCTAACATAATTAAGTGTTTAAGAACTTAATCTCAGTTTAAGGTGGGAAGGGGGTTACAGTTGCCACCCCAACAGGTCGCCTGCGACCTCCCCTGGTTGACACTGGAGCTTCGGTGGCCAGCCGGTGCTCACCATTATTCTTCTTCACTTCTCAATGGGTGTGGGGGAGGTGGTTGGGAGTCTCTCAAAGTTCACTTTTTTTCTTTGATCATTCTCTCTCCATAAGCTACCTATTGGCATATTCGTATTTGATTTTGCCTCTCCCATCACTTCTCAAAGAAATAGTCAAAGAGAGAGAAAATAAGAGAGAGAGAGATGGTCAAGAGCTTTAGGTGAGAATATGGAATAGGTATATTGAATTTGCAATATCTACCATTTGTGGGTTTGATTTTGAGACTCATTTTTGCTTCTTTGACTCTTTCCCCATCTCAAAAGGGATAATCTTTTCATCGGCATCGGTTAAGCTTTAGGTTCCATCTTTTTCCATATATTTTTGTAAAGATATTGGGAGAAGAGGGTAAGGAGTGTTTCATTGGCAGTGGCGGCGGTTGGAGAACATATTCACATTCTGTTTCTTGGACTGATTGGTCTCTGATCAACATTAGCCAAAACTGTCAACCTCCAACAAATAGTAAGCCCTCGGCCAGTGTTGCCTCCTCTTTAGCCTCTCTCCATCATGAAACAGATAGCTGAGGAATGGCCAAGGATCTAATGATCTTGGAATTTGGCCTCTTCCACAAACCACAAGAGGGTTTGTCAAAGCCCTGTAGAGTTTTGATTCGGGTTAACCCACAAAATAATTTTAGTTCAAGAAGGTTAAACCCCAAGAGTGTGCTTGTCCATTATTGCCAAGGAGTTTCTCGATCAAGATCTCTGGTAATTGTATATCTCATGTGGAGAAAAGGTCAGAGCTTTGAAGATGTGTTTCAGTATGTAAAGACTACTTGAGGAGTGACCAATCCAAGTATGGGTTTTTCTTGTCAACTTCGTCAATGGTGAGCGTGGGATGAGACAAAAGAAGTGAAGAAGGTGGTGGTGGAGAAAGAAGAACAATGCTGAGCGCCGCTCAGCCATCAAAGCTCCAATGTCGGCAAAGGGAGGTTGCCAGCAGTGACAATGGTGGGGTAGGGTAATATACATTTTTTAATATAAATATATATATAAGGGCATTTTTGTCGTTTCATTTTAATTTCAAAAAGGACAAAACAGGTATTCACGCCTCTTAAGGATTATGAATATTCGAAACATCATTTTGTCCTTTACTATTTTTAAAGTTCTTTTTCTATGATTTTCCCATCTATTTAAGTTTTTAGGCCAAACTTCAATAGAGTCACTGACTTTATTAGTTAAAGTAGTAATTTTCATTGTTCTTCCATTTAGTTTGTCACTGTAACCCCCTCCGTAGTTATATCTGAAATACATGATTAAAATGAAATAGAGACCAATAATAATCAAATAATGTTTACATTCCCATCCTTAAGATAGGATTTTCACAAATTTCTTTAACAAACACTTTAACCTAGTCTCACATTCATATTTCGAATATAATTACTTTATGAAGATAAACTACATTCATATAAATATCAGAGTGCACAACAATAATCCTGGCAATCCCGGGTTCATACCTTCACTCAAGATTCATAGGCCACGGCCAATGCATGCACAGAAGGTCTTGGGCAACGGTTCATAACCTCTGGCCGCGGCCAAGAAAATTCTGTTTTTTGGCTGAACTTCCAAAAATCATAACTAATTCTAGAAAAATCAAAATGAGGTGATTCAAAAGCCAAATGAAAGCTATTTAAGTCCTATTTATAATAAAAATATGGACCATTACTGGAAATCACCACAAAATTCCAGAATTATACAAAACTCCACACTGCCCCAAAACAGAGTTCAGTTTCTGTTCCAAACTTTAGCAAAGCATAACTCTCAGTTAAAAACACGAAATGACACAAATTATATATCCATTTTGAAGCTTGGGATGTGAAATTTAGGACTGGAAAGTTTCAGAATTTTCCAACACCATTTGGTCATTCAAAACGTTCGTGAAAACCGACTGCCCAGACAAAGTTCACACAAGACAGATTTTCCAACTTTTCTACCAAAATGTTCAATGACTCTAAAATCAATAACCAAACCTGTTCCTATAAAATTTCTCACAAGGAACACAATGGTAACCTCAAAATGACCAAAATCACAACCCATTGACATGCCCTATTTTACCCAATGCACAAAAACCAACACAAAGTGGCCAAACTTCACTTTTAAGCTTCAATGCAATTCTATCACTTTAAAACACTAAACAAGGCACCATTTCCATAACAACAACATACCATACTCCCCCATAACCCTAAATCACGAAAATTAGGGCAAAATTTCCAGAAATTCAAGGCTCAACCAATAGCCACAAAACCTATATGAAAAGGTTTGTCTTACTCACCTCTACAACTTTCCCCAAAGGTGTTCCTTGATTCACCCAAGTCTAGAATTTTGTGAGAGCTCAAACACCACCAAATGACAAATCTAAAACCATGAAATTGAAGTTCTCAACACAAGGAACAACTTTATAGAAGAGCATTTTTCCATTAGAAGCCATTAAGAGGGTCAAAATGGCTTACCTTTATCAAGATTTCTTCCTCTCTCTTGAGCAGCCATGGAGGACAAAAATATGGAGAGAGGAGAGAGATATGAGAGGTGAAGATTATGAAGAATGGCAGAAAAATCTGCCCCCCATGCCCCTTTGGACGAAAATGAGAGGAGAGAGGGAAGAGAAATTGATAAAATATTGCTTATTTGACTTTTCCAAAGCCCTCTCTCTTGACCTCATCTTGACAAGTGTCCACTTCTCATTGGTCTTCATATAATAAGTAACCAATTAGTTACTCTAACCACTTCATTAGCCATTTTAATTTCACATCTCATATCCTCTTAATTAGTAATTAATCTCTTCCAGTAATCACTAATTTAGAGCCATTTTTTCAATTTTCCACTAAGTATGGCATATAAATTAATATTGCCACATAATACATAATCAAATTATTTTCCTTCTTTCATGCGCCATTTACACCTATATTTAGCCCAATAATTATTTCATCACATAATTATACTAAAATACAAGGTGTTGGGCATTACCAATATTTAATCCAGATCTCAAATCCACATTAATCCACATAATCATTCACAATAATTGTAATTAGCCCTTAATCAAAATTTAGGGCATTACTGTAACCCCCTTCCGTAATCATATCCGAAATACAATATTAGAGTGAAATAGAGACCAATAATAATCAAATTTCATTTACAATCCCATCCTTAAGATAGGGCTTTCACAAATACATTTCACAAACACTTTAACCTGGTTTCACATTCACATTTCGAATACAATTACATTGCAAAGATAATTAACATTCATAATATATCAGAGTGCACAATAACAATCCCGGCAATCTCAGGTTCATATCTTCACTAAAGATACTTAGGCACATACGCCTTTTACAATTTCTCAAATGGGGATTACACAATACTTAATCCAAATACACATTCTAATCTATCATCAGAACATATAAAATTATCCCAGCATATAACGATAACTAACTACCAAATCCAAATGCCCATAAGGGATTCTCGCCGCCCCTAGTCGCTTGCTCCTTCCTCGAGCCACTTGTCTTATCTAAAATGTTGGTAGGGGAGGGTGAGATTCTAGAGAATCCCAATAGGAAACAAATACCAATATGCATGCAAGATAAGTGTTTAATGCATGACATGCTTGCATCACAATAACTCGTGTTCACATAATGATATATCCGCATGCTCAATGTTTCAACAACATACTCATGGCCATAGCATAAATAGAAACAGAGCTTCAATCATTCATATATGTTTCACATAATCAAGCAAAGCAATAACATGCATCAATACACAAACACAAATATCAATACATGCAGGAGAGGTAAGTTCCCTACACTTATTCTTTCCATGTATGCTCCAGCATCGGCTACTCACGATCCGAGCGAATATCGAACCATGATCAGGGTGAATATCCAACCCTATAACTAAATCAAGGACATAGGATCATTCTCTTTTCCAAATTCTCATTTGCATAACACTTAAAGTTGGTTACCATTCATGACCTTTAGGTGGCTAATCAAAGCCTAAACACATGTCAAAAGGCTTGGGAAACACTTGACCAAAGGTCACCTTCTAAAAGTCCAAAATGCTGATTTTTGGGGGTTGACCGCGGCCAGCCTATCCATGGCCCGCGGCCAATGGATGCACAGAAGGTCTTGGGCCGCGGCCAAGAAAATTCTGTTTCCTGGCTGAACTTCCATAATTCATAACTAATTCTAGAAAAATCAAAACGAGGTGATTCTAAATCCAAATGAAATCTATTTAAGTGCTCTTCATAGGAAAAATATGGACTATTACTAGAAATCACCACAAAATTCCATAATTACACAAAACTCATCACTGCCCCAAAATAGAGTTCTGTTTCAATCCCAAACTTTGGACAACCATATATCACAGAATACTAAACGAAATGACACAAATTATATGTCCATTTTGAAGCTTGGGATGTGAACTTTAAGACTGGAAATTTTCACAATTTTATAAAATCATGTGGTCATTCAATACGGCCATACAAATAAACTGCCCAGAACAGAGTTCCAAGGGACAGATTTTCCAACTTTTCTACCAAAGTGTTCAATGACTCCAAAATCAATAACCAAACTTATTCCCATAGAATTTTCCACAAGGAACACAATGGTAACCTCAAAATGACCAAAATCACAACATATAAATATGCCCTGTTTTGACCAAAGCACAAAACCAACACAAAAGGTGCCAAACTTCACATTTAGACTTCAATTCAATTCTATTAATTCAAAACACCAAACAAGGCACCATTTCCATAACAACAACATATTATACTCCCCAAGACCCTAAATCACGAAAATTAGGGCTAAAATTCCAGAAATTCAAGGCCCAACCAATGGCCACAAAACTCATATGAAAATGAAGCTTTTACTTGCCTCAACAACTTTCCCAAGGACACTTCATGATTCTCCAACTTGTAGATTTTTGTGATTCCTCAAATCACCACCAATGGAGAATCTAAAACCATAGGATGAAAGCTTTTAACAAGAGGAACAACTTTATAGAAGAGCATTTTTCCATTAGAAGCCATTTACTTACCTTAAATGCAAGCTTTCACTTTCTCTCTCTAGGGCAACAATGGAGGACGAATTTGGAGAGAAAAGGGAGGGATGAGAGATTGAAGAAGGTGAAATGATGATGTTCCCCCATGCTTGTGCAGCTGAATTGGAGGGAAGAAGAGAGAGGGAAAACCATTTTTTTATTGAGTTTTGACTTTTCACACACACTCTCTCTTCACATAAGCTTGCCATATGTCTCCACCACATTGGCTCTCATAAAGCAAGTAACTAATTAGTTACTCTAATCCCTCCATTAGCTATTTAGTTACATATCTCATTTCTCTTAATTAGTAATTAATCTCTTCCATTAATCACTAATTTAGAGTCATTCTTTCAATTTTCCCAACAATTATGGCATATTAATTAAAATTGCCATAAAACACATATTTAATTCTTTTCCTCTTCTTTATGTGCCATTTACCCTTATTTTAGCCTAATAATTATTTCATCACATATTTATGCTAAAATACAAGGTGTTGGGCATTTCCAATTATAATTCGGGTCTCAAATCCACATTAATCCACATAATCATTCACAAGAATTGTAATTAGCCCTTAATCGAAATTTGGGGTGTTACAATTACAGTCACTGTTTCAATGCTCATTTTCTTCTATTAATTTTAAAAATGTCTGAATAATGTTGAGATGTTGGGTACATGATATTAATATTTAGGCCTGAGTTTGTTTTGGGCTCAGTAATATCATTTGGTAGCATAAATTTTCAGTCCAATGAAAGTCTTGGATTTTTATAGGGTTTTTGTTATCAATTTTTGAAAACATTAAATCCCGTGAAAATTTTCAAGGGTTTCTTCTTATATTAAATGAAGGAACTAATTACTACCAAGTGTTTGGATCAACTGGTAAAGGAGTTGTCCAACTTAACCAATGGTCTCGTGTTTGAGCCCTGAGTATGTAGCCTCAATAATTACTTGGAGGTGGTAATATGCCCCCTATTGTGGGCCTACATTCCTAAGAAGTAGTGCCATATACCGGTGGATTAATCCAAAAAAAATGTAGGAACTAATTGGGGATTACTTTTTGCCCTTCAAATAAGAACCTTTTTATCAATTGTGGCTTCCAGTGCTGGACTCCCTTGTGTCGTTGATGTCCTAATTCTATAGAGGAAACTTTTTTATTGGGTATCATTGTTTTGCTTTTAATAAATTCATCTTTGTTGTAGCCGTGTCATGAGCTCACGGGTAGGAGGGAAAAATAGGAATCACCGCATCAAAAAATTAGAAGAATTTTGGGAACATAAAAAAAATGGTCTACGAAAACTAGATAAGATTTGAGAGTCAATCATACCTGGGAAATGTGTTAGGCACCCTACATCATCTATTCATGAGATCGGTTATCCTAAGTTGATTATAACAAATTAATAGGTCATTTAAAAATATTTTAATCACCTCAAAAAATGGGGAAAGATAAAAACAAAATGAAAAATTTATTTATTTGCAAGGTCAAACTTGACCTAGGGAGAAAATTTAGAACCTAAATATCCTTTAGAGAATTTCAAAGTTCGCAAAGTTTGGTGTATAAATATGTGTCTCACTAGGTTGATATTTTATAGAAAAAGATTTATCTAATTTATTTGAGAGAATTATATTTTTTTAGTGCTCTGTATCTTTATTATTTATGAAAACAATTCCTCTATTTCCTTTTTGAGAAAGATTTCTTGAAAGAACTTTTAGATCAAACTTCTTGTGGGAATTCCTAAAATCCCACACAAAAGTTAATCATGTGTGCTTGTGGAAGTTTTGATAACCTCAATTGGCATGAAACCATTTTAAAATCTTAATTTTCGTTTTCTTGAACATAGAGCCTTATCATGTCATTTTTAATTTATAAACAATTAATGGGTCAAAATCATCCTCTTTCCCCTTCCTTTTTTTTAAAGGAAAACCTTGAGCAACCCCTTTGGTATACTTGCCACTAATGAATCTAAGTACCTAGGTACCTAAGGAGGTTTTAAAATGGGAAAATTTCAAATAAATACCATTTGAACTTAGAAAAACCCAAAAAGTATATTAACATATGAAAAGGACAAATATGTCTCAAAGGACTAATCTGGGATTTTGAAATATTGTACTTTTACCTAAATGACCCTAAAAAAAAGAAAAAACCCTCGCTACCGTCGGAGCTCCAATGGCTGGCACTACCCCGCCAGCGGACCTCCGGCACTAGTGGCTGAAGCTCTGGTGACAACTTGAGTAATGAAATTGACTACTTGAGCTCCTTAAGCCTTATCAAGCATTGTTGCCAAGTTGAATAAAAATAATGACAATTTGAGTGTAACTATTAATATCCACAGGAGCGCAATTTGTCAATTGTTATACTCAAATTGTAATTGCCTTTATTCAACTTATTAACAACATCAGATAAGGTTTATTGAGCTCAAGTAGTCAATCCATATACTAAAGTAGTCAATCTCATTACTCAAGTTGTCACCAGAGCTCCGGCGCTGGAACTCCCACAGCCGGAG
This sequence comes from Inga oerstediana, assembly GCA_963210345.1. Classification (NCBI taxonomy): domain Eukaryota; kingdom Viridiplantae; phylum Streptophyta; class Magnoliopsida; order Fabales; family Fabaceae; genus Inga; species Inga oerstediana. The sequence continues at coordinate 27,916,579 of OY723410.1, read as the reverse complement.
TCCCGACGGAGAGGGTAGTGCTAGAGGTGAAGCTCCAGTGGCGGCGAGGGTTCTTTCTTTTGAAAAAAACTTGAGGGGCATTTTGGTAAAATTGCAACATTTCAAAATTTCATAATAGTCCCTTGAGGCCTATTTGTCATTTTCATGTATTAACAGACTTTTTGGGGTTTTCCAAGTTTAAATGATATTTATTTGGAATTTTCCTTTTAAAATCCTCACACAGTACGAATTAAAAAAGGGATGCAATCTTCGGAAGGAAGAAGAAACATCACCCCATGTAGAATGAAAGAATGATGAGATGCAATCAATTCATCATGGAAATTCATTAAATCAAACATAATAGTGAGGAAAAGTTGCACACTTGATGTTCCATTATCAATTGGCTAAATGAAAAACAATTAAGCAATAAGTCGATAGCTACATGCAAATTATTTTCTTGTATAATGCATATCTCCTCAATACTTCCATTTTCATTAAACATCCAAGAAGCAAAGGGATAAGACAGAATATATAGAAGTATCTATCAAGGTAGAAAATTGTTGGTGTCATCTACAAAAATAATAATAATATATATATATATATAGTTTGAGTTGTGCTTGAGGACACTGTTCTTAAAGCATAAGAGTTATTTCACAACTATCAACAAATAAGAAACAACATTTACCAAGATTAAACAAACATTTTATAAAAAAATAGGGTGAGCAGAACTACGAAAGATAATAGAACTCATTAAGGCAAAATACCAACGGAGGAAAGAGAGTTGCTTGAAAACTCAGAGCAGGGTGCTACATGTCTTAGCTGGCAGTTGAGGGAAAAACACATAATGTTATACCATGTTAATCCTACATGTCACCTTCTTTCTCTTCTCTATAATTACATCACTGCTAATTGTTTTTAATCTTTTTTTAAAATAAATTCCTCTTCCTCTTCTCCACATCTTCTTCGCCTCCGCTAATGAGTTCTTCTTCTCCTTCATCAAGCCTGCCTCCATCACCACCAAGTTTCATAATGTGCAACATCATTTGTGCTTAGTCAATCAGAACCCAACACCTGACTTAATTTTTTAATCATAATTGTGAAGTTTACTATCATTTAAAAATAATAATGCTTCTAAAATTCAATTTTATTTAATTATTTTAATACTTATTTTAATCAAATCTCTCCTCTTTCTCTCTTCTCCCTCCTTCCTTAACAAAACCCTTCCTTCTTCCTACCTTCATCAAGGAAGCTTTGCCTTCTTTAGATTTGGGGTCGACTAAGTAATTAAAGGCAACGACAATAGCAATTGTGCAAGCACCCTCTCCCTCCTCTTGACTTTTCGTAATCATTCACCTTTAAACAACAATGTAAAGTAATAATGGCGGTAATGATTTTAAGGCACTTTTGCACCTAAGGTTTGATTGTGGTGCCAATAGTACTTTTTGAGAAATATAATGGGTATTTTTGCATTTTTACAAAAATATGTATTGAGAAAGCAATGGATAGTCAGAGAAGTTAACAAAGATGACATTTTTACTTCATTTTAAAAAGTTCATGTGTATTTTTTCACTCAAAATGTGATTATAGCAACAGTAGAACTTTTTGTTAGAATTGGTTGACACCTAAGAGGGGGTGAATTGGGTGTAAGATAAAAACTTACGAACTTTGAAAATCTTTTCGCATCTTAGTGAAAGCAGTAAGTATGAAAACAATGAATTATAAATTAACAGTTAGATTAAATAATATATGCAGGAAATATAAGAACTTAGGGAAGAGAATATGCAAACTGTGATTTATCCTGGTTCAGTCCAATCTATGATGACCTACGTCCAGTCCCCAGGCTTCTCCTGAGATTTTCAATCCACTATCCTCTCGTTTAATCTGAGTACAAGAGAAGCCTCTACAATCCCACAAGTTGAGCCGGGCACTTTTATAGCCTTTTACAAATCTCTCACTGAGATACTCCCCTTTACAGCAAGTCTTATGAGCATAGTAATCCTGAAAACCTTTCTCTCCTGCTTACCTATACAAGTCTTACAAGCAACAACATTCTCTCCTACTTACACCCCTATAAGTCTTACGATTAGCAACGTTCTCTACTGCTTACACCTTGTAAGTCTTATGAGCAGAAAGTCTTCTGGCAATTCTCTCTATAGCTTCCCCATAAAGAAATCAATCCTCTCAAGGTCCCTCTACTGTGAGATCAATTCAGAAATACAAGTGTTTACAAACTCTCTCACAGAGTGGATAAAATTCTTACTGAAGTATAATACAAATAATCACTCTCTCAATGGTAAGCAATATAGAAGCTACAGAATAATAGAGAGTGTTTAGCTCAAAGTGGATGGCTCATAATATTCGCATGTTGGCGTCATTGAGCTCTTATCATTGTTTCACTATGCTTGAATCTCCTATATTTATAGTTGAGTAAGATATGACCGTTATGAGTATTTCAACCTACCCGTTGAGTCCCGTTGCTAGTCTTGACCGTATGGTGTTTGAAAAACTAGCCGTTATGTTAGACGCTCCTTACGCTCCATGAAGTCACTTGTGCCAAGTTGTGTGTTAATCCTTGTTTGATCACCTGGAAAAATGATTAATCACTAATATGATAAAGTGTTATAGTAACTATAAGTAAGAAAAATGAGTTACACAATTATTCCTATGATTTTTAGAAGTTACAAAGTGTTGCTCTGTTTTCCAAAAAAAGTAGCACTGAAAGTGCAAGTTGCATTTTAGCCAACACTCGAGCGCTATAATGCCATACTTGAGTTTTCATGCAGCTTTTCGAATGTTTCTGTTAAACATGTGTAAGAGTGCAACTTGCACTTTCAAGTGTTCTAAATCATCACCCGAGTGTTGATGATCACACTCGAGTGCATAGGTGTATATCACTTTTGGCTTGAGCTTCTGGATAACACTTGCATCAATTTATGCAAGATTGTGCTTTGCACTTGCAAGTGTTCTAAGTCCTCACTCGAGTGCTAATGTCCTCACTTGAGTGTATCAAACATATTATGCTTCATGGTTCATTTTTTTGGACAACACCTGAATATTCAAGAGTGCATTTTGCACTTCCGAGTGTTTTCATGCAATACTCGAGTGCTACATGAAGACTTGAGTGTACGTCTTGGATTTAAGTTCTCGTTTTGCTTCTGGAACACACTTGCGCTAGCATTTACAAGAGTGAGATTTTTCACCTGCGAGTGTTGAGATCACACTCGAGTACATAGGAGAGTTTCAACCTCTGACTTGCTTCTGGACAACACTTGCATGATATTTTCTAAGAGTGAGCTTTTGGATTCGAGTGTTTCTTTAGACATGATCTATTCATTTTGACTCCAAATATGGCAAATAATCTATCATTGGAAAGCTCTTATCATTTGCATTCCAATGCAAAAAGAATCAGCTCCAAACGCATTGTATTCTGCAAGTTATGATCCAAAAAGTGTCTACTATTCTAGATAGTATTTGAATTTTCCAACATCAACTTCCAGAAGGCATATCTCAGCATATAACTCCAAATTTGACCAATTACCTATCCATGGAAAGGTCTTTAAGTCTAGTTTCATGACACTAGTTTCATCTCAATCTGATGTGTAGTTTAAGAGTTATGTCAAAAATACAGAACCTATTTTGGAATATGATGGTGATTTGTGTGTCATCTTCCAAGATTCATATCTCTTTCATCTGAGCTCCTTTGAATGTGATCATGGTGTGTATTTTACGTGTTGGGAGTCTAGTTTCATATGCCACTGATTTCATCTCAATCAGAGTGCTAAATGAAGAACAGAGCTGCATGCCAAACGAAGAACCAAGATATGTCCAAAATAACAAAGCTCTATATGCTAAATGAAGAACAGAGTGCCCCGACACTTGAGTGCAACATCAACACTCGAGTGCAACAGCTTCTAGCACTCGAGTGCTTCACCAAAACTTGAGTACATCATCTCTAGAGGTGTCAAAGCTTCCATATAACTTATATTGGCTTCGTATTAACCCATTCCAACAACCGTTTGACCATAGAAACCTCCAGTATTACTTCTAAGAGCTTGAATCTTAATATTCTCATTAGATTTTGCAATTTCTTCTTTCTTCAATCTCTTGCCTCGTGATTTTCTTTTTGATGATCATTCTCCATAAGCCAACAAAATAAATTTTTTATTTTCTTGATTATCTTCAATCTTCTTCTTTCTTTACTTGACTAATCTACAAGATATACAACATTAAATATAGTAGTTAGTCAATGTAGAAGATCAATATATTATGAAAATTCTATGCTCTTAATATTTGATATCTATATTTGACATCATCAAAACTAATCATCTATAAGACTTCAAAAAAGATAATAAGTACTTTTGTGCTTTACCCTTTAAAAAATGATCTAATTGCCTTTAGTGAAATTAATTGTCACTAGATTAATTATTAATGTATTTTTCTTAAATTAAGGATGTTTAGGTAATTTCACAAAAATATCATTTGAGATTTACATATCTTAGGGTATTTTCCTTTTCGGGTTAAGGTATAAAAATACACATGAGATTTTACCGAAAGTGTGTCCAACACCAAATTTTTCTTTGAGGGGCAAAAGTAACTAAGAACTTTTAAAAGAGGTGCAAAAGTCACATTAGCCATTATAATGAAAATGTTGACCATGAATCTGATTTTTTTTTACTACAAATGATGATATGGAGCCTGACGTGGATGATTAAGAACATGCCTACTCTTCTTCATGGCCGTCAAGAAAGAACGATACGTTCTCCATCGAAAAATTGACCCCCAATCCCAAAAACCCCTAGTTTATACCAATCTAATCAAATCACATAGATCCTTATATTTATGTATTAGGCAACAATGAATATTTTAATCTAAAGATTTATTAGTGTTTGTTTGTTTGTTTACCTAGGATAACATATGTAACCCCCTTCCCACCTTAGGCCGAGATTAAGTTCTTAAACACATAATTAAGTTGGAATTAGAGACCATATTTCAAATTGGGACTTATTAAGGTAATTTTTTGCCCAAGATTGGATTTGCAAAAAAATTTTCAAAACTTATTCACAATGGTATCATATTCACAATACAAAATAATAATGGCCTATACAGGTGGATTTCATTTACAAATATCAGAGTGCAAAGTAAATTCCCAACTCACTTGGGTTCCATTCATTAAATAAGGGTTTATACAAAGCCCACATACTTTTCCCTTATCTTGGGGATTACACAAAACTATACAATCTATCCCAATACATATACAATTGATCCAAAAATATCCAAATGATTTACATGATAACCAATAACCAAAGTATACTCCTAAACCAGAGCTCTAACTACTCTTCATCACTCGCTTTCCCTACGATCCTTCTGCCCTGTCTAAAATAAGGTTTTTGGGAGAGTGAGATTCTAAGGAATCCCCGTAGTGTCAAATCAATCATAGTATGTACAACAATAAGGCATGAAATCAAATTATCATCCACACAAAGCAACTACAACGGCAGTTACAACGGCAATGGTTAGTATGACATATGTCATCCCTTACAATTTATCACACTGAATTACTCACGCTGCATTGCATCACAACAATCCACACAATATATTTCACCACAGTTGGGATTCATATAAAGCATTTCATATCGCATGCCACACTGGCAAGATACACACAGCCTACGGCTGGATTCACAAACGCCGCCCCATGGGTCGGATTCACATAGATCCATATCGATTACGACTGCAGTTCAACGGCTCACCTAGAGATGACCAGCGTCAATCCCTATACGGCTCACGCTGAAGTGCTCACGCCATAATGGACCATGAAACACAGTTCACAAAGTTCAATGATAAGTTATGCATACCAAAACATCATACACAATATGAGAGAAGAGTCACTACCTGAGTCCTTCCGGGCATTCCTTGGCACCATTCTCTCCCGCATAGGGCAAATGTCAAATCCTATATTCATAATAAGGGATGAAGAGTCAATTCTCTATTCCAATTCTTAATGACTTCTTAACACTTAATTGGTTATCATTATTGCACTTTTAGTACTCAAGAATACCTCTAACAATAGCCCTAAGGGGTTGGAAGAACTATCCCAAAGATTTCCCTTTTGGAAACACAAACTGACATTTTCTACTGAGTCACTCGAGTGAAGATGGCCTCACTCGAGTAAAATTATACGGATACTCGAGTGAAGGAGACCTCACTCGAGTAATGGTACTGTTTGCACTCAGGTACTAAAGAGTGAAGGATAGCGAGTAAACACCCGAGAGCATAAGGACTTTTCAGAGACTACAACACTCGAGCACACTAGACCTCACCCGAGTGAAGGCCAAATGCCTCACTCGAGCACCTGCGAGTGAAGTCCAGAAAGTGAGAACCCGAGAGCACAAGAGAAATGGCAGTAGCCTAGATGGCTCACTGCACTCGAGCACAACACAGCTCACTCGAGTGAATACCCTATACCTGCGATTGAGAAGGCACACTCTTGCATCATAACCGTGAGTGACAACCCGAGAGGCAAGTCCTTGGTGTCAAATACACCAGTCACTCGAGCATGAGGAGGCTCACTCGGGTGATATTCATCCCTCACTCGCAAGTGAGACTATACACTCTTGGATTTTCTATTAAGCACAACAGAAAAACTGAAGAGAAATAGAATATACGCACAGTACTCGAGTGATGCTCAACCTTACCCGAGTGATCTTCATCCCTCACTCGAGTGATTCTATCAGAACCAGAAAACGCAGAAAATAGAGGCATTCAAGTGATTCTATCAGAACCAGAAAACGCAGAAAACAGAGGCATTTTCCCAACACTTGCCCAATTGATCCTAATAGACACAAAACTTTACCCAAAGCCACTCCCATAGAAAAACACCCAATAAACTCAATGGGATTATCAGAATCATCAAAATCCTACTCCATTATCATGATTTGGGTTTTGGGCAACTAAATCAACAAAATACCAATCTCATCCAAATATCACATTTCAATCACCAATCAATCTACCTATCCTAAACTCATTCCAAGATACCATTCTCATGCTAAAAACATACCAAATGAACAGTGGCACTCATTTTCAAATTCAAGCCAAAATTTCTAGAAATTACAAACTACTTCAAATAGCATGAAACTTAGATAGATAGATTGGTTTCACAAACCTCTTCAACTTCTCCAAAAACACTCTTTGATTCTCCAACAACCAGATTTTCTTGTGATCATAAACCACAGCCAATGGACAAGCTACAACCATCAAAATGAAGCTTATCACTCATAGAACAACTTTAATGAATGATGTTTGAGCAATGAAGGGCATTTACTTACCTAAATCACCAGCTTTATCTTTCTCTTTCTTGCTAGCTTGGTCACTGGAAATGGAGGAAGAGAAGAGAGAGAAGAGAGTAAGAGATGGAGTGTGGTGAAGAAGAAGCAATCATCATTTTTCCCTCATGCCCATGCTTCAGCCGAAAAGGAGGGAAGAGAGGAGAGAGAAAATGATATTTTATCCCCATTTTGACTTTTCTCATGTCTCTCTCTCTTCTACACTTGACACATGTCCACATGCCATTGGTTTACACAAAATAAGTCACCAATTAGCTTCTCTAACCCATCCATTAGCCATTTAATCACACATCTTATTTCCTCTTAACTAGTAATTAATTTCCCTTAATCACTAACTTATGGCCAATAATTCTATTCTTCCAATTTTTCTACCAATTATGACATATTAATTAATATTGCCATAAAACACATAATAATTCCAATTAAATTCATAATTATCCACAATAATCATGATTAGCCCTTAATCAAAAATTGGGATATTACAATATAAGCTGGGTAGAGTAGCCTAGAATGCCACAACATGTGAACATGAACAAACCTAAGATTGTTGCTTTAGGATGACCTTCGATGAGCCATGCCCAAAGGATATAAGTTGTTTGCAATCTAATGAGGAATTATTCAAGAACCAAGTCAATCAATATGTTCATAAATGAAGAGATCAGAGGGACCTGTGGCTCAATTTTTGGTCCCACCAAACTTACATGTGTTTTGGTCCAATAGATTTAATTTCTTCTCTATACTAGCAAAGGAATAGAGAGCAAGAAGGGTGATTTGATTCTAAAATATCATTTTAACAAATGCATTCAGATCTAGGGTGGGGAAAATGACGTACCGTGTTACGAGTAGTAAAGAGGGTGTTGAGCTGAGGAGACGATTGAAGGAGGTGGTGAAGAGACCAAGTGGTAATGGAGCCCAAATCAAACGACGGTGAGAGGAAGGCATCATTTGGAAGGTATACTCGACGGCCATGAAGAAAAGGAGGCCAAGATTTCCTCTTCCCTCTCCTTGCTCGACATTTTCCTTTTCATCTATATCTTTACCGATAGATATACAATGCATGGTGCTATAATTGGTGTAAGGCTTAACGGAAATTTCCAGCTTCGCAACTGCCTCATCTACATTGGTCAAAGGAACAATAAATTACACCTAGACACCAATTGATAAAATTATCACTACTGCCAAAAAACGCTTTAAACGCCTGAAAACAGGGGGGACATTTATCTAATCGACGTAGAAAAAAACTGTTAATAACATCCCCAAAACAGGTGACGTGCATAGTCAGGACTTTAGACATCCCTAGTATAAACTGGGGATGTCTAAAGTGTATCTGACTCACTTTAGACGTCTCCACTTTGAAGTCGGGACGTCCCCAGTTTGAACTGGGGACGTCTAAAGTTTTTTTTATGGCCTTTTATACACATCACTGTCCGCAAATTTAAACTGCAGAAATTGGATAGAAGAAATATTGCATAAAACAACAGCAATTCAGCACTATCTAATAAAAATGTTATCCAACAATCTAATAGTATGTACAACAACAATCTAATTCGCACCTTGGAATATATAAACTTTTGAATCCCCTTTAACAACTAACCAATCAAATAAAAAAAGAGATAGGCAGACAACATATGTACAATAGCAGTTCAACCACCACAAAGTGTGTCCTACACAAACTACTAATTAATTAACTAATATAAATAAAAACTTTACTCTAGTATACGTTGAAGAAGATGTCCAGCCAAAAAGTCTCTAATCAAATTAATTTCTTCATATAAGTAGGCATCTTCATTGTCAAAAATCTGCAAATCAGAAAATAAGCTTAGATGAAATAATGAATCAAGTGAGTGAAATTAATTTGCAATTGAATTACAACACCAAAAATATTATCCTTTGAGAATGAAGAAGTGATTACTTGTTCAAAATCTGCCATAATACCACTCTGAATAATGTTAAACATATAAAGTAAGACATAGTATCCACATTCCCAGCCGCCAGGTTGTTGAGGGCACTATAAATCAAAAGCAAATGGTTAAAATCAATAAAGGCATATCTAAAATGACCGTCAATCAAAAGAACTTGATTTGAAACTATGTATGTTTGGATACAACCATTTCGGGTCTTTGTTACCTTTACGATAGCGAGGCCTGCCAAGGATTCGATATGTCTGGGTTGCCCTATCATTAAAATGAAAATCAACAGAAATTAGGATAATTCATTTTAGTCAAGAATCAAGAATCAATGAAATACAAACAAAATAACTTACATGTTGAAGACGTTTTTTGTTTCTTTGTCTAGCCTTTTACGTAAGGAATCAAACCAGTAAACTACGTTGAACCGAGGACAGAGAACACACAAACTCCAGTGGTAACTATAACAACATATATAGATTACAATGAAGTTAGATGGCAAGGAAATTATTTATTAAAAATCTAAAATAGACAAAATTAAAATGTGTACCCTCGAACAATCGGTGCTGATAATGATAGTTGTTATCTCCTATTGTGAAGCCCGCATAGTGAGTCCTTTTTTTACACTGTATTCTTATCCCTTGTCGTATTAGCAAGACACAAGAATCTATATAAATCAACTCTTTGCATGTCAATGCATATACGACGGAAGGAGCTATAATAGAATTAAAATGATGAATGTATTAGCTAGTGAATATATGAAACCAAAAAACCACTTCACTAAATGAAGGAAAAAGTGGGAAATAAAAAACTTACAGGATTGCAAATGTGACCCATCCTACATCTAACTCCTCCAACTTAATGAACTGTTTAAGGTCTTCTTTATCAATTTTGAAGGGATACTCTAATTTATAGCCCACAATCCCTATAGGCATATGCAAATCAATCTGCTTAATGCCTTTATAGATCTGCTGCAGTCATGCTAAGAAGGGCCACTTGCTTGCTTCCTGCTCATTCTTTTAGAACATAAAAAAAAAATTGTTAGTAGGATGCCAACAGATCTCAAGTAAAAGTGAGGTAGTTCCTACCATTGGAGGTGTTGCCGCTGAGCCAATAAGATTTATAGGCCAAAGGATGAAAGATCCTCTTGCCTAAGCTATCGTGGCAACCTCGTCATCAGGAATAGGGATGGTTGTACCTTCTTCCCCCTCTCAAACACACGTCATAGTTACCCTACGTAAATGCTGTGGAATTTGTTGATAATGGTAGGTGGTAGCTTGTTTGTGAACGAGAGCATCTGCAATGGGATGCTGCAGTGGGGCATCCAAATAGAGGTTGGAAGGTTCTCCCAATGCTAGAGTGTGAGAAGGGTCGCCAAGTGGTTCCTCCACCGGGTTGTAACTTCCTTTAGTGCTGTGGAAGGCCGAGGATGAATAGGTTCTACGCTCAGAAGTTGCTATCTGTGATTCAAACATCTTCATCATTTCAGCTTATAGCTCAGGCAATAGCTCAAGATGTAGCTCTGGCAACAGCTCTTGTCGGAGCTTGTCGCGAAGGTTGGCCTCGAGCTCTTATGAGACTTCCTGGCGAAGCTTGGCCACAAGCTCCCTACTGGGTTTTGCTTGTGACGAATAAGAATGTAAGGCTCAGCCAAAATAATTCACGACATGAACTCCCCCTGCCTCCCCTCTAACATGACCGGGGTGATCTGCCTTCCCAATCGCCGTTGACAAGATGTCCATCCGTCCACTTGGAGTGAATGAACCTTAACTACTATAATCTTCTAGTTCATCCTGCAACATAAAATTTATCGTAAATGAAAATTAAACACTCTCAATATGAAAAAAAACTTTGTACTTATGCTCTAACTACTTACAATCCTTGAGGCAACCTCAGCAACAGTTGGATTTACGTACTTCCCTCCCTTAATCCTCCCTGGTTTCCATTTTGTGACGTGGAGGAGGTGGCGGGGCCTAGAGCACAAAGCTAGGATCTGATGTGACTGCTTCCTTCATTTTCTCCAACTCTTCTGCCATCATCTTTCGCTCAAGCTTCTGATAACCACCTTGAAACATGCAATACTGATACTTATTAGCTGCTTGCCTCTCTGCATTTGCTACACTTAATGCCTGTGAAAGGAAAACAATGAAAACCAAATCAATAATGTCAACTATGTTCAAATAAAACACTATAATGAAAGAAATTTTACCAAAAAGTTAGGATCTTCTCATGATGCCATAAACAACCTCTAATCCTCTAGAGACAAATATTCATAATGCTGACATGGATCCTAACCCCTCAGGTCCCCTCGAATGTACTTTACTGTAAGCTTGTTCTTGAAATCTTTCCATCATAGACGAACCTCCCTCATCCACTCCTTGTACATCACTGCGGTGTTAGGGATATCGTAGGTTTGCTGCAAGGTAAAAACATAAGATAATTATATTTGAAGCAATAGGAATAAAGCTATAAATGCATATGTATCAAAACTTATATACCAAAAATTGTTGTCAAATCATGTCTTTCGTTTTTGGTAGAACCAACTTCCAATTGTCATAGATAATGCGAACTTTACTTTGACCCAAATAACCTAAATAGCTAATGAATTGGTCTTCCTCCAGACCAATTAGTTGCATATTGTCATCTGTAATACCCCGAATTTTGAGACTCGATGATAGAGAATAAGCCTGAGATTAGTGGATTGCTAAGCCCCGGTTTAGCAAGATCCCAAATTGTGATTAGGGGTTAATGACTACAAAAGTGGACGTGGTTAGTGATTAATGAACCCTTTTAGAGAATATAAAGAGGATTGTAGTCACTTGTGTTATGAGCAACACCAAAACCCTGTATTTGAGTTCAATTGTGGATTAACATCCAAATTGACTTAGAATAGAGGGAAGAATTGAATGGGGTATTGTGATGGAAATGGTGTCATGTTGTGGTATTTAATCATTGGAATTGATTTAAATTGGATTGGACATATTGGTTGCAAAACTGGAAATGTTGTCCAGTGAAACTCTATTCTGGGCTGTCAGTTTGTGTGAACGTTTTGAATGACCAAATAGTGTCTAAAAATTCTGAAAATTTCCAGTATTATAGTTCATATCTCAATCTTCAAAATGGACATATAATTTGTGCCATTTCATTTTGGGAACTGGGAGATATGACTGTCCAAAGTTTGGGATAGAAACTGAACTCTGTTTTGGGGCAGTGATGAGTTTTATGTAATTCTGGAATTGTGTGGTGATTTCTAGTATTGGTAAATATTTTTCCTATAAATAGGACTTAAATATCTTTCATTTGGCTTTGAAATCACCTCATTTTGAGTTTTCTAGAATTAGTTATGATTTTTCAAAGTTTGGGCAGAAAATCTGCCAGAAAATCCGAAAATGGGAATTATGACATCATCAAAATAAAAGATGACATCAGCATGGAATTAAAAGCAATTCCTTCATCTTCATCAGCCATTTCCTGACGCCATTTGAGAAACAAAAACGTGAGAGAGAGCTTGGAGAAAATAGGGAGAAGGAAGGAGAAAACTCGCGAGGTAGATCGATTTCTTCGGTGAATTCGTACCTAACGTGTATGATCCTTCTCCTAAGCTTCTCTTCTACATGGATTAAGGTACTTGAAGCTTAATTTTGCTGTTTAAAAGGGACTAGGGTTTAGCCAAATTGAGTAAAAGCCAGAGGGAGCTTGAGGTAACTTCCAAAACTTCAATCTTTGATTGTTCTGGCTGCTGTGGTTGATTTAATCGGTGAAATTTCACCGGATTGTCTTTGTTTGTAAATTTGGAAAATGGGTTGGCCTAGGGGTTATGCTGCCCAAATTGGGTCTTAATGTTAGTTGTAACCTAATGTAATGGTTAATAAAGTGGTCAGGAGTAGAAAGGAACGCGTTTACGGAGCCGAAACCGAAAAACCCCAATTTTCCCCAGAATACTTGAGAATTTCGGCCAGCTCTAGAAATGGGTCTTAGAGTTGGATTTTCAATGATTTGATGATTCCATTGAGTTCAGGAGCGAAAATTAGGTGGGGTTACAGTTGGGCACTTTTCCGGAAAAGGCTGAAAAAGCATAATTACGAAAACGCCCCTGAAACCCTTAAAGTGGGGCTGTCAAGGGTAATTTTGTAATTGACATTGAATTTGATAATTCCGAGTCTGGAAATGGATTCCTTGGGCGAAAATATGTTAGAATAGCCCATGTCAAAATTTCGGGAAAAGTACAGCCGGACCGGGTACGGTGGGGCCGGGCCGGTCCCCGGGGGTATTTTAGTAAATTTTCAATATAGCCTCATACAACCCCCAGAAACACTATGGAAGTGTCTAAATAGTACATTTGATATTGTAGGATCGAATGTGAAGCCCCGAGTTACTGGCACGCAAATCGAGGAGAAAAGACTGGAGGTAGGGAACTTATCTCTCCTGCATGCTCTGATAACTGTATTAATGTGTTGATGCATGTTATTGCTTTGCTTGATTATATGGAACATGTATGAATGATTTGAAGCTATGTTTCAATATATGCTATGGCCATATGTGTATCGTTCGAAACATTGAGCTTATAGATTTGTCATTGTATGTGTGCATGAGTTATGTGATGCAAGCATGTCATGCGTTAAACACTCATCTTGCCTGCATATTGATAATGTTTCCCTACTGAGATTCTCTCGAATCTCACCCTCCCCTACCAACAATTTAGACAGGGCAAGTGGCTCGTGGAGGGAGCGGCAGGACTCATTTGAGATGAGATTGTGTAATCCCCATTTGAAGAATTGTAATGGGCAATTGTGCCCTGTATATCTTTAGCGAAGGTATGTACCCGAGATTGCCGGGATGATTATGTTGTACACTTTGATATTTATATGAATGTGATTTATCTTCGTATAGTAATTGTATTTGAAATGTGAATATGAGACCAAGTTTATAAATGATTTTGAAAGGTATTTTTTGAAAACCCCATCAAGTGATGGGCTAGTAAATGTTATTTGATTATTATTGGTCTCTATTTCATTTTAATCGCGTATTTCGGATATAATTACGGAGGGGGTTACATCATCAAAGTCAATATGCAGCATCTCCTCTTGATGTTGATAATGTGCAACCAATGCTCCCATTTTTGTGCTGCGTCTAGTCTTTCTTCTCCCAACGGGTTCAGGTATATCTATTTCATTGTCCCTTTTACTTTTTGAGTCAGTAAAATTGTCCATATTCCTGTAAGCACAAAAATAAAAATCATTATCAAATAGGTACATAAATTGCAATAAAAATAACCTACTCTTAGCAGGAGTAAAATAAAAAACACAGTTATATTTTCTAAGTTAAGCTCTTACTCTATATTGTTTTCCATATTCCTTCACCATGTTCATTTCTTATAGCATATTCTTCATCATCTACCAATTCTACTTCACTTGTTGTAGGTGGATTAATTGTTAAAGATGGTGTGTCATCAAGGTTGAAGGTCGAATCACCATGCTTCTGTTTTTTACTTTGAAGTACAATGGAAATTTTTTTATTTGAAGGATCTATGACATAAAACACTTATTTCGCCTGGCTTGCTAGAATGAAGGGCTCATCCCTATAACCTACTCTTTCAAGATCAATTGAGACAAATCCAAATTGTTGATATATTACCATAGCATTATTGCTAACCCACTTACATTTGAATAAAGTAACTTCGAACTTGTTGTAAGTAATTTCTCATATTTCTTCTATCATTCCATAATAGGCAATGGATGCTAATATTGGGTTTTTTTTCTTTTGAACTAGCAAAGTGTATGGCTTCAGCTTCTACCATCACCCCACTATTTTGCATGGTACTTCTATAATCTTGGTCTTTTATGTAGAAAGTGTAACCCCCTTCACGACATAGGCCGAGTTTAGTTTATAAAAAACTCAATTAGGTTGAATTAGAGACCATAATACGGTTTGGGACTTAATAAGAATTCATTTTCCCAAAAATCCGGCTTGCAAAAACTTTTCAAAAATATATTCAATAATGGCTCACATCAACAATCAACACACAACTAGCCTGTACAATTCGATTCCATTTATATATATCAGAGTGTAATGTAAACTCTCGACACACTCGGGTTCCATTTAATAAATAAGGGTTCTACAAGGCACAATGCCCATAATTCATTTCCCTTATCCAGGGGATTACACAAACTATTCTACAATTCCAATATATATACAATGATTTCCCAATAAAATAATCCAAAATACAATATGATAACCAAATATTCTAAAATGAAACTCCTAATCCGAAGCTCTAACTACTCTTCGTCGTCCGCTTTCCCTTTGATCCTTCGGCCCTGTCTAAAAGTTTTTTTGGGAGAGTGAGATTCTAAAGAATCCCCATAGTAACAAATCACTCATAATATGCACAACAATAAGGCATGAAAGCAAATCATCACACACACATTGCAACTACAACGGCAAAGGCAGGTATGACTCATGTCACCCTTGCATTTGCTCACGCTGCATTGCACAACACAATCCACACAATATATTTCACCACAGCTGGGATTCATATAAAGCATTTCATACACAAGCCACATTGGTAAGATCAACACACAGCCCACGGCTGGATTCACAAACGCCGCCCCACGGGTTAGATTCACAAAGATCCATGTCGATTACGATGGCAATTCAACGGCCGACCTAGAGATGACCAGTGTCAATCCCTATACGGCTCACGTTGAAGTGCTCACGCCGTAATGGACCATGGTACACAGTTCACAAAGCTCAATGATAAGTTATGCATACTAAAACATCATACACAACATGAGAGAAGAGTCACTATCTGGTTTGTTCCGTGCGTGCTTTATCCCAGGTCTCTCCCGAGGAGGGCAAATATCATATCCTATAATTATAATTAGGGATGAAGAGTTATTCTCTATTCCAATTCTCAATTGACTTCACAATACTTAGATTTGGTTATCATTTATGTCCTTTAAGTAGTTACAATTGGCTCTAATAAAAGCCCTAAAGGATTGGGAAACATCGGGTTGGAAACCACTTTTCAAAATCACAAGGTGTTGAAAACCGGGGGTTGGCTGTAGCCAAGGAACCTCTGGCTGCGGCCAAAAATAGCATAGAAAGTTTCTGGCTGCAGCCCAAACTTTTCTGGCTGCGGCCAGATAGTGGTCCGAAGGTTCTTGGCTGCAGCCAGGAAAATTCTGTTTCTTGGCTGAATTTTGAAAAATCATAACTAATTCTAAAAAAATCGAAATGAGGTAATTCCAAAGCCAAATGAAATCTATTTAAGTCCTATTTACTAGAAAAATATGGACCAATACCAGAAATCACCACACAAACACAGAATTTAAGAAATGTCCATACTGCTCCAGAATTGATCCCAGATTTAACATCAAACTTTGGACAGTCATAACTCCTAGCATACCAAACGAAATGACACAAAATATATGTCCATTTTGAAGCTTGAGATGTGAACTTTAAGACTAGAAAGTTTCATAATTTTCCAACACCATTTGGTCATTCAAAACGTTCGTACAATCTGACTGCCCAGACAGAGTTCACACAAGACAGATTTTCCAACTTTCTACCAAAGTATCCAATGGCTCCAAAATTAACAATAAACCCTATTCCCATACAATTTTTCATAAGGAACACAATGGCAACCTCAAAATGACCAAAATCACAACCCAATCACATGCCCTGTTTTGCCAAATGCACCAAAACTAACACAAAGGTGCCAAACCTTACATTTAAGCTTCAATCAAATTTTATCCATCCAAGATACATCTCAAAGCATCATATCCATGACAACAACATACCAATAACACCTTGACCCTCAATTTCGAAATTCAAGCCCAAATTTCCAGAAAATCAAAACTCAACCAATGGCTATAAAACTTATATAGAAAGGTTTATCTTACTCACCTCTACAACTTTTCCCAAAGGAGTTCCTTGATTCTCCAAACTCTAAAATCCCTTGAGAGCTCAAACAACACCAAATGACAAATCTAAAACCATGAAATTGAAAGCTCTCAACACAAGGAATAAGTTTATAGAAAGGCATTTTGGCATTTGAGGCCATTTGCTTACCTCAAAATCCAGCTTTTTCTTTCCCTCTCCTAAGTTCCAATGGCACCGAAAATGGAGGAAGAAAGAGAGAGAAGAGAGGGATGGAGAAGGAGAAGTAATAATGATACTCCCTCCATGTCTTGTCCAGCGAAAATGAGGGAGAAGAAGAGAGAGAAATTAAATAAAATACTCCCCCATTTGATTTTTCTCCTCTACACTCATCATACCCACTTTTGACACATGTCACAAGCCTATTGGTTCTCACTAAATAAGTCACCAATTAGCTACTTTAATCTCTCCATTAGCCATTTTAATTACACTTCTCATTTTCTCTTAGCTAATAATTAATTTCTCTATTAATCACTAACTAATTACCCAACAATTTCATTCTTTCAATTTCCACTAATTATGGCATATTAATTAATATTACCATCAAACACATAATTATTCCACTTTAATTCGATAATTATCCTCAATAATTATCATTAGCCCTCAATTGAAATTTGGGTCGTTACAGAAAGAATACATGTTTATATCATAATCGGTTCAAGTAATGATCTAAAACGAAGGCCCCCAAGTTAGCCACTCTATTGTTTCAGACACACCGGTCTCATGCAAAACCTTGTCCTGAAACCATTTTATAAACTTTGACAAATTTGATAACTTTATCTCTTAAATTATGGATTATGTTTTTCAATTTCTATAAGAGGAATGATTGATGTTAGGAAGATAAATTTAATGACTCATATATATGTGTATCATATTTTTAGCCTTCTTTAAAAAATAGAATTTGTTTTTTAAAAAAAATGCGGGCTCGCGGGTTGGCCCGCAATTCGCATATTGCAGGTTAGGGTTGGTATTTTGCCAGCCCACAAAAGTATGGGACGCACAGACCCGCACCGCGTGGCTCACGGGTTGGTGCAAGCCAGCCTGCAACCCACGGGTTGGCCCACATTCCCAGCTCTAATGATAGCATTCAGCAATTAATTTACCCTAAAGGTATTTTTGGGCGATTTTCCATTTTTTTAATCAAATTTAAATTTTTTTGAATATCTACGAAGAACAAATTAAACATCACAAATTCAGGTCAAAAACAAAATTAAACTAGAATGAGAATCATTTTCTGTATGATTCTTTATTTATCAATTATTAAATATAAAGAAAAATAGTAATAAAATTAAAATACTATTTTTCTGTTTTGGTTGGGTTCCGCCGTTGCTATGTTTGCTGCACACCACCGCTCTCTATCTTTCTCTCTCTACGCTTTTCTCTCTCTAGAATCTCAGGGTTGGATTGGCCTTTGAAAATAGTCTCATCTTCGGTTCCAGGTTTGTATGCTCCAATGGATCCTCCGATTATGTCTTTGAATTTCATTACCTCGTTCGATTTTAATCAATTTATCTGGGGTGCTAGGCCATAGATCTTGGTTATTCGGAGCGTATATTGCCTTGGAGTTCGTTTGGTTCCTTTTTTCATGCAATTGGGCTCTCAGTGCAGTCTTGGAATCTTGTTGTTTTCATTTTAATTCGGGGATGTTTTAATTTGCTTGATTGATCTCGAGCTTAAATTCTCGTTGATTTACTTCTTTGTTTAAAGGGTTTTATTGATGTTTATTTCTTTTACGTGGTTGGCTTTTGGATTTTCCTGGTGTGACGTTTGGGAAGTTTGATTCTTAGTAATATTGGGGAGGGCATAAGGGATGGGGCTATTACTTTTCTGTTGACTTCTATGCATTCTTTGTTAAATTTGAAGAATGTGAAAGTTATCATCGCCTAAGGCTAATTGTGCGTCAGTACTCCTTATTTTTGCATTTGGTAAAATATCAGTATTGACGTTTAATTTTCCCCTTACCTATTATCTCCATGGAAAAATGTGGCTGGATTATAAATTGAATGATATGTAAGATAAAAAACTTAATGTAAGTGTTGATGGCTGCCTTCTATAATTGTTATGAGGAGTTTATGATGCAGCTGGGAAGAATACTCTGAATGTTTGAATTATTGTATGATCTTAGTGCAATGTAATGATTAGGGGCTGATTAAGGCTCTCTTTGTTTGTGTGTGTGTTTTTTTTAATTCTTCAGTAGGAGTGAGAAGAGGATTGCTAGTGACATAATTCTTGAGCGGTGAATGGCTGGGATTGTGAATGAGGAGTCTGGAGTGGGGAAGTCTGCAGAGGGAATTTCAACTGGGCAACGTTGTCAATCTGGTGAAGCATTGGCAGAATGGCGTTCCTCTGAGCAGGTGGAAAATGGAACCCCATCTACTTCTCCCCCTTACTGGGATACTGATGAAGATGATGATGATGGTATGTGGGTGTGTGTGTAAGCATTCTTTAATGGCGTCTTTTTGAATAAATGTTCTTATGGATTGTTATATTTCATTTCTCTGTGTTATGTTGATTCTTATGCATGGAAATGAGCTAGAAAAATGGTAGCTATGACACAGAGAATACTTGCTTTATTGGTGCACTCGTGAGAAACATGACATTTTCCATTTTTGAAGTCATTTTCTCTTTAGTGGTGGCAACAATAAGAAGAAAGGTTTACTATGCATCTTGACCTAGTGATACTATTAACAAATATGCGTGCATCTTCACAAGTTTTGCAGTGAAATTATCAAGTCATCAAATTTCCCTGGATTTTAGTTTATGTTGGCTACATTTAAATTTTTCTGTGAACAGGGAGTGATGATATTTCAATTATCATGGGGTGAAAACAAGTAATAGCATTGGTTGTGCTTCTGGCTAATCATGCTACAAAGGCAATGTTGCTTTTGTGTAATTTAAGGTTTAAACTGCCACCAAATCACTACTTTTGAATGTGGGGACAGTTCAGCGAGGCACCTGCTCTTCTGTCTTGGCAATTGGCTAATGTCAACAATGTGTTTATTCAAATAAGGCAAATGCCTAACTGAAGTGTTGCAATCCCAACTTCATCTCCATCATGTTGGATGAAATGAATAGATTCCTTGCTCCTTTTTATAGAGTTGTGAATATGAAACTTTTTTTTTTCAAGTGAAAGTAGTGATATATGTTACTAAATATGCAGGTAATTTGTTATTAGAAATAACATTGTCAATGACTTATCCTAATATACCATCGGATTCACATTAACAATTGAACGTCCAATTTTCTTTCATAAAATGAATTGGTTGAGATCTATTTGTTCTTTTCAGGTGCAAAACCTTCTGAGTTATATGGAAAATATACGTGGAAGATAGAAAAGTTTTCTCAGATTACCAAACGGGAACTTCGGAGTAATGCATTTGAGGTTGGCGGCTACAAATGGTATAAGACCATAAATTCACCTATTGGCCTGACATGCATTTTTGTGTGCTTATGTGTTTTGTGTCTTTCCATCCATGATGTTTGTGTTTTCATTTTTAATCTTGTCCATCTTTTTAATATGTCCAATCAATATATATGCATGAGCTTCTTGTCATGCACAAGTAAATGTTTTCTATTTTAGATAAAGCTCAAATATAGGGATTCCATTGTGGAATTGTGAATTGCTGATTTTATATGTATAGTTTCCCATGAAATCTGTTGGAAAGTGCCAATCATGAGAAGCCCAAGCTCACATGATTAATTAGATTTTATTTTAATTAATTAACGTGGTTTATTATTTGAATTATTGTTTCCATATTATTAGGATAACAGAATCGGATCTTAGGGATTTAGAATCAGATTCAAAATTTAAATTCATGTTGTGATAGGGTATTCAAACAAACCCTAATTCACATCCTATATGTATCACCGTGGCTCTCACATGCTGAATAAGAGAAAAACATCTATTCTCTATCAAATAATTTCATGGTATCAAAGCCATGGCTGCCGAAAATCTCAAATTCGGCGATTTCCAGGTCTTAAACATTGAAACCGAGGCCACTGCTCCCTCTGATGCCAATAACATGCGATCCCAATCACATGAATTGGCCAACCTGATCACTGCACACAAGCTGGACGGTGAGAATTACCTTCAATGGTATCTGTCCTTTGTTATGTTCATTCGTGGACGTGGGAAGGAAGCTTATCTCGATGGAAGTTTGCTGTGCCCTACAGCAACTGATGCAAAATACACTACCTGGAGAGCCGAGATTAGTCAAGTCATGTCATGGCTGATCAACTCAATGACACTCGACATCGGCAAAAATTTCATGCTGTATAACATCGCCCGGGAGATTTGGGACGCTGCTCGAGAATTGTACTCCTCAGCCTCCAACACTGCTGTCTTGTTTGAGATCAAAGGGAGACTCCATGCTTTGAAACAGGGGAGTAAAACTGTTACAGCTTATTATAATTCCTTGATGCAACTATGGCAGCAGATTGATCTCTATGACACTATTTCATTAAAACATAATGAAGATATAATTGTTTTTCGAAAGTGGATTGAAACAGATAGGATTTATAAATTCCTATTTGGCTTAAATTCTGATTTTGAGGAAGTCAGTAGCAGAATCTTAAGTCTGTCACCATTACCTTCTATTCGAGAAATTTTCTCCATGGTTAGGAGGGAAGAAAGTAGGAAGCAGATGATGGTTAACAATCCAAATCAGAACTCTGGTGAAACTACAGCAATGGCTGCTCGTCGTGATGGAAAGGGAAGGCTTTTTTATGCCCACTGCAGCAAGAAAGGTCATACTCGTGAAACCTGTTGGAAAATCCATGGCCGTCCCAACGATAGGCAAAAGGGAAAGACAAATAGCCGCAGTTATATAGCTGAGGGGGAGCAGAAACCAAACCTTAGTGAGTTGAAGGATCAAATTCAGCAACTTCTTAGCAATTTTGAGAAGCCTTCTAAAGTAAGCAGTGCCACGGGTTTAGTAGCTACCAAAACAGGTATGATATCACTTGCCTTTCCCTCGAAAGGTCTGAATCCAGCAACCTGGATATTGGACTCTGGGGCCACTAATCATATGACAGGGAATATTTCATTTTTTCATGATCTACAGCCATGTTCTGAAAACTGGGTTGTTAAAATTGCTGATTCATCTCGTGGAGGTTGCTAAGATTGGCACGGTCATTTTATCTGATAAAATTACTCTATGGAATGTACTATATGTTCCTAAACTCGCCTGCAATTTAATATCAGTTGTAGACTCAGCACAAAATAAGTGCCATGCTAACTTTAAATCAACTGATTGTGTTCTCCAGGATGTGAGGACAGGGAAGATAATTGGTGTGTGTGAAAAGGTTGGCGATCTATACTACTTTCAGAAGGAAGCTGCTACTAAAGGAAGGGCGTATGCAGCTGGTCATTTAGCTTCTGATTCCATTTTAAATGAAATAAAGTTGTTGCATTGTTGTTCTGGACATCCCAGTATTGAGTATTTCAAGAAATTATATCCTCATTTTTCTAATAAAAATTTGTCTTAGTTTACTTGTGACACTTGTTCTTTAGCCAAACATACCAAAAATTCCTATCCCTCTCGTCCTTATAAACCAACACAACCCTTTAATCTCATTCATAGTGATGTATGGGGACCATCCAAAATTCCTAGTACATGTGGGGCACGTTGGTTTGTCACTTTTATCGATGATCACACACGTTTAACATGGGTATACCTTCTAAAAGAAAAATCTGAAGTTCCTATTGTTTTCAAAAATTTATATGCCCTCATTGAAACTCAATTTCAAACAAAAATCAAGGACCTCAGAACTGATAACGGCCGAGAATATTTTAACTCCACTCTAAACAATTTTTTGACCTCTCATGGCATCCATCATCAAAGCTCTTGCCCTCGCACACCTCAACAAAATGAGGTCTCCGAAAGAAAGAATAGACAAATTCTAAACATGACTCGGTCACTCTTACTAGCTTCCAATGCACCAAGCCACTTTTGGGGGGATGCCGTCTTAACCTCAATTTACCTTATCAATCGCTCACCTTCAAAAACCCTTAAATACCAAACACCACATCAGGTTCTTTGTGACACCTACCCTTCTAATTACATCTCTCACTCTCTACCACTTAAAATCTTTGGCTGTACCGCCTTTGTTCACAACAACCAGGGGTCTAAACTTGAGGCCCGCGTCACCAAATGCATGTTTATTGGGTACTCTCACTCACAAAAAGGGTACAAATGTTACCACCCTCCTACACGGAAAATCTTTGTTTCTCATGGCATCTCCTTTATTGAAACACAACCATACTACCCCAAAATGCCCATTCAGGGGGAGAGAGAGAGTTATGAATGGCCCATTTTTGACAGTGTCATACCTACAGCCACCATAAACATGCAACATGCGCCGATATATATCCAATCCTCATATTTCCAGCCCATAGCTGAACCTAACACAGACCCAAATCAGCCAGAACCAAACCCAGATCAGCCTTCAACCATATCTGAACCTATCCTTGAAACACCTGAATTATTTGAGGAAGTAAGGACTATTGAGGAACAATCTGATGCTGCTCGACTAGATCCAAAACAGACAAATCAGCAAAGAGCTGAGTTGACAGGAGAAGCCAGCCAACTCACATCTCACCAATCATCTATCCCGACCTCAAATCCACAAGAGGATGATCTTTGGTGGCCAATAGCATTACGAAAGGGGGTAAGATCCTGTACTAAGCATCCTATTGCTAATTTTGTCTCATGTGAACGATTGTCTCCTACTATGAAAGCCTTTACAACTAATGTGTCAATAGAAAGAATCCCAAAGGATGTACATGAAGCATTAAAAATCCCTGATTGGAGAAAGGCTGTTCATGAAGAAATGGATGCATTAAAGAAGAATAGGACTTGGGAACTAACCAAGCTACCAAAAGGGAAGGCTACTGTTGGATGTAAGTGGGTGCTAACAAACAAATACAATCCAGATGGGAGCCTAAACAAGCATAAAGCAAGGTTAGTAGCAAAAGGGTTCACTCAAACATACGGGATTGATTATCAGGAGACATTTGCACCAGTTGCCAAATTCAATACCATTAAGGTACTTCTCTCTTTGGCTACCAACCTTGATTGGACACTTCATCAACTAGATGTGAAAAATGCATTTCTAAATGGCAATCTTGATGAAGAAGTATACATGGAGATTCCTCCTGGCTTCAAGAATGAACAAAACCAAGGCAAACTGTGCAGGCTTAGGAAATCCTTATATGGGTTGAAGCAATCACCAAGAGCCTGGTTTGAGAGATTCACTCAAGTAGTCAAGAAGAGTGGATATTCTCAATGTCAATCTGACCACATACTCTTCATTAAGCACAGGGATGAGAAAATATCTATTTTGATTGTTTATGTTGATGATATCATACTAACTGGTAATGATACAGTTGAAATTGATAAGCTAAAGGAGTTCTTAGCAACCGAATTTAAGGTGAAGGACTTAGGAGACCTAAGGTACTTTCTTGGGATGGAAGTGGCAAGATCTAAAGCAGGGATTGTTGTGTCACAAAGGAAGTATGCTCTTGATTTATTACATGAGACAGGGATGCTAGGATGTAGACCATGTACTACCCCCATGGAACTTAATCGTAAATTGGGTTTAAACAAAAAAAGTCCGTTGGTTGATAAAGAAAGATACCAACGACTTGTTGGCAAGTTAATCTATCTTTCTCACACTCGACCAGACATTTCTCATGCAGTTAGTGTGGTAAGCCAATTCTCTAGTCAACCCAATAAGGAACACATGACAACAGTACTTAGAATTCTCAGGTATATCAAGTCCTCACCTAGTAAAGGACTCTTCTTTAAAAAAGGGGCTCACAGAGGGATTGAAGTATACACTGATGCAGATTGGGCAGGCTCAATTGTTGATAGGAGATCCACTACAGACTATTGTACCTATGTATGGGGTAATCTTGTGACTTGGAGAAGCAAAAAACAACCTGTAGTCTCTTGAAGCAGTACAGAAGCTGAGTTGAGAGCCTTAGCTCTAGGCTTGTGTGAAGGTCTTTGGTTGGGAAGACTACTAAAAGAACTAAAACTAAGCTTTGTGGGATCAATGAAGATATTATGTGACAATATGGCCACTATCAGGATTGTTAAAAATCTTGTTCATCATGATAGAACAAAACATGTTGAGATTGACCGCCACTTCATAATTGAGAAAATTGAGGATAAAAGTGTCAAAGTAATTTATGTACCTACAAGGCAGCAAGTGGCAGACATTCTAACTAAGTCTATTGCTCGGCCTAAATTCGAAGTATTGGCAAGCAAGCTGGGAATAATAGATATCTATTCCCCAGCTTGAAGGGGAGTGTTGGAAAGTGCCAATCATGAGAAGCCCAAGCCCACATGATTAGTTAGATTTTATTTTAATTAATTAATGTGGTTTATTATTTGAATTATTGTTTCCATATTATTAGGATAACAGAATTGGATCTTAGGGATTTAGAATCAGATTCAAAATTTAAATTTCTATTGTAATAGGGTATTCAAACAAACCCTAATTCACATCCTATATATATCATCGTGGCTCTCATATGCTGAATAAGAGAAAAACATCTATTCTCTATCAAATAATTTCAAAATCATTTCTCTCTCTTTAGTGTAATGAATTAAAAGTTTGAATATGTTTTTCTGATACTGTGAAACTTTCAGACTTGTACTTGGGCATCTATGGCTATCATCTGCTAATTTTTTGTACAAGGGATTTTTCTTATCTCTTGCCTCATTAAAATGATTTGCCCAATGTCAGGAGTATTTAGCGATGGTCATTCATTCCATAGCCTTGGTATTGGGGTTAGTTCATATGGTCCAACATATGCTTATGGTTTAACAAAACAAATTATTATTTGAATTTTGCTGCAGTTTTATGTGTTTTAAAACTTTGGCCTAATCCAGCTATGCTGTGTTCCAGGTACATTCTAATCTATCCACAAGGTTGCGATGTTTGCAATCATCTCTCTTTGTTTCTATGTGTAGCTAATCATGACAAACTTCTTCCAGGTTCAGCTCTTTAATTGTATTCGGTTTGTCTGATGATAATTTGTTTACAAGTCTGTCTTTTAATCCTTGTCTGTTATTTTTTTTTTTTTGGTTATACAGGATGGAGTCATTTTGCACAATTTACCATTGCTGTGGTCAATAAAGATCCAAAGAAATCAAAATATTCTGGTCTGTTATTTGTTTAATGATTGGACTAGCTATTAAAGTCTTTGGTGGTTGTTTAAGCACTTTGTGTAACTTCGCCTGAATTTTCTAGATACATTGCATCGTTTTTGGAAGAAAGAGCATGACTGGGGATGGAAAAAATTTATGGAGTTATCAAAAGTTTATGATGGCTTTGTTGATGCTTCTGACAATTTGATAATAAAAGCTCAAGTTCAAGTTATCAGGTATTCTATGCTTAATTTATTCTGAATTTCTTACATATTCAGACAAATTTAATGGCTTCTTGTTAGTCCTCCCTCCGATCCACAATATAGGGCACCTTAACTATATCATAGGAAACAAGAAATGATAGTTAAATTATTTAATATGTCTCTAAATGCAACTTTTTTCCACTTTTACCCTTCTTGAGAAATGTGTTTAATTGCATTGGAAGTGTTATTTTAGAAAGGGGGATATAATGAGTGGGGTAAAGTTGGAAAGTGGGTATTACTTACAGGAGCAAAATAGGGAAAAGAACATTAATTAAATAGGAGGTGACTTATATTGTGGACCATGCATTTTTTATAGAAGTGTCTTATATTGTGGACCGGAGGAATGATAAGGATCATACTGTTTTCTCCCTCCCTCACATATTCATGCAAATTTAATGTCTTTTTCTTGTTACATATTCATGCAAATTTAATGTGTTAATGCAAATTTAATTTCTGACATATTGAACAAGAATCATACAGTGTCCCCACCTCTCTCTGCTCTGCACCATACATGTGACTTGTATCATAGTGGACTCATCAGATATGACTATGGGATTTGGCCTAGGTCCACTACTCTAGCACTTCTATGTACTTGTTTACTGTGATTGTAGTCCACGTAGTTTCAGTTGTATTTTCTTTACTTGTAAGTAAAGAGAGAACATGAATGCTTTGTTATTAATATCTGTTTTAATTTCTGGGATGTGAGGACCCAATCATTTATGGAATGTACATGATGCCTTTAAAATGGAGGCATCAACACAGGCATCCAACTTACTATTTAAGATATTGTTATGTAAATATAAATAAGATAACGGTCATATAAATACCGTTAGTAGGCGGCTGTTATAAATAGCCATAGGAGTGAGGCGGTGATTAGTGAGTATAGGAAAGTATAAATACTAAGTCATTAGTCTATTATGGGTTACCTGATTTGTCAATAAGATTTCTGAGTTTCGATTCCTCATCTCTCTATCCTTCTCTCTGATTCTCTTTATTCTCTTTTATTTCTTGATTCCTCCACAACAGTGGTATCAAAGTAGTCCTTCCTCGGCTGTCTCTCTTCTACGTTCTCCTTCTTTATTTCTCACAACAATAAAGAAAACGTTCATGATCATTACCCGCGCCATGGACGATCGGCTTCAAGTCATTGAGGGTCGCCTGGGCATAGTAGAAATGTTGCAAGAATGTGTTGACAGTTTAACAGATCAAGTTCAAGTGTTGGGCAATGGCATTGAGCATCTCCGAGTGACGATAACAAACCAAGATCGTAACGGGCATCATTTTCTTCTGCACAACGATCAGGGTCGGCATCGACAATTTGAGTATACAAAAATGGACTTCCCAAGATTTTCGAATGGGGATGTTGTCGCATGGCTGCTTCGATGTGAACGCTACTTCGAGCTCGACGCCACCCAAGAAGAAGCGAAGGTGAAAATGGCAAGTCTTCATCTGGACGATGAGGCGTTCCGGTGGCAAATGGCGAAGGAACGTCGCTGGGGTAACAATCCACCGAATTGGGAGCAATATAAAGAAGAAATTAAAGATTGCTTTGGGCCTTCCTTCGAGTCTCCGAACGGCGATCTTCTGCACCTCCAGCATCAAGGTTCGTTGCGGGAATTCAACTCCCAGTTTGATTTGTGTTCTTCAAAAACTGACTTCTCCGAGGCCGTTCTTGTCGACGCTTACCTATCTTTGGTGCGGGAAGAAATCTCTGGCCCTGTTCGCATGTTTCGGCCGACTACACTGTGAGAGATAAAGAGCCTGGCGCAGATGCAAGAATTGATGATCGAAAGGGCCAAGGATAAGAAGGTGAGCGACAAAAATTACAGAGCGGGACCCACAATGTTTTCGGTGGTTGCCTCCACGAATGCCACCACAACGGCTCTTTCCCACGTGATCCCCACTAGGTCTTCGCAATCAACTCCATCCCACTACACGTCAGTGAGTGTTTCTGCTTAGTCCAAAAGAAAAATTCCAACCAAGAATGGTTCTTTCTTTAGTAAAAATACTTCTCAAAATCCAAGAATCCTATCTGGTGAAGACGAAGCAGAGCATAGGGCCAAGAACCTCTGTTTTTACTGTCATGAATCTTTCTCACGAGACCATCGATGCCCACAACGTTAGAAAATGCAATTGCACTTCCTTGATCTTGAAGAAGTGTCGGATGAGGTTGAGTTGGGTCATAATGAAGAGCATGAGGAGGATTCATCTCCCTTCATCTCCTTACATGCTATCACGGGCATGGAAGGCACCAACTCCATGAGAATTCAGGGTTATGTGGGGAAGCGAATGGTACAGGTTTTAATTGACAACGGCAGTACTCATGACTTCATGGACTACCATTTGGCTACCAAATTGGGATGGCGTGAAAGCAGGTCTGATGCTTCATCAGTACAAGTAGCTGGAGGCCGAAACCTTAAAGTTTATGGGGTTTGGAATGGTTTCAGGTGGCGTATGCAAGGTTTGGATTTTTCTTGTGATTTTTGAATTATTGATCTCAAGACATTTGATATGGTCTTGGGTCTTAAGTGGCTTAGGACCATCAAGAAGGCTTTCTGGGACTATGAGAACCTTACCATGTTCTTCTATCACAATGGGAACTTGTGTAAATTACAAGTGATGCCTATGA
Source organism: Inga oerstediana (assembly GCA_963210345.1). NCBI lineage: Eukaryota > Viridiplantae > Streptophyta > Magnoliopsida > Fabales > Fabaceae > Inga > Inga oerstediana. Next base: position 27,887,365 of record OY723410.1, on the reverse strand, counting down.
CTACACTTAGACTGGTGCATCCCAGGAGGATTGAATCGGATATATTGCAGCAGCACCAAGCTTATCTGATTCAATTGTTGCAGCCTGCCCATCCTGGCAATCAACATTGCTTCTCTATCCAGGATTGTCTTGAAGGTGGATCTCAAGTGATTCAAACTACATTGGATGCCTTTACTGATGTCTTTGAAGAACCGAAGGGTCTGCCTCCATTGAGACCAGGGCACAACCACCCCATAATTCTTCAAGAAGGAACTAACCCCATCAGTTTAAAGCCTTACAGATATTCTGCAGCTCAGAAGGATGTCATTGAAAAACAAGTAGCTGAATTACTTGATATGGGGGTCCTTCAAGAGAGTGCTTCTCCTTTTTCTGCACCTATTGTTTTGGTTAAGAAAAAGGATGGCTCTTGACATATGTGCATTGACTATCGTGAGTTAAATAAGAAGACTACTAAGAATCAGTATCCTATACCTCTTATTGAAGATCTATTCGATGAGTTGCGGACAGCCAAATGGTTCACTAAACTAGATTTGGGGGCAAGGTATCATCAAATTAGGATGGTACAAGATGTCCATAAGACAGTGTTTAAGACTCATGCTGGCCATTATGAATGGCTTGTGATGCCCTTTGGACTCACAAATGCCCCAGCCACATTTCAGGGAACTATGAACAGCATTTTTCATCCTTTTCTTAGGAAATTTATATTAGTATTTTTTGATGATGTACTAATATATAGTCCTTCCTTGACAGATCATGTGTTGCATCTCACTGAAGCACTCAGAATTCTGCGTGACAACCATTACTTTGTCAAGAAGTCGAAATGTTCTTTTGCTGCTCAAACGGTGGAATACCTTGGCCATATCATACACCAGGGTACGGTGGCTACAGATCCTAAAAAGGTACAAGCAGTAGCAGAATGGCCTATTCCCACTTCAGTCAAGCAGCTTCAAGCTTTTTTGGGCCTAGCTGGGTATTATAGGCGCTTCATTAGGGGTTATGGAGAACTAGCACGACCACTGACATTGTTGCTTCGTAAGGATGCTTTTAAGTGGTCTAAATCAGCAAGTGCTGCATTTCAGAAATTAAAGTACTGATTTCTGCTCCAGTTTTAGCCTTGCCTGACTTTGCAAGGGAGTTCGTTGTGGAAACAGACGCTTGTGGTAATGGAATTGGGGCTGTACTAATGCAGCAAGGATAGCCGCTGGCCTTCTTTAGCAAAGCATTAGCCCCAAGGCATATAATCTTTCCATTTATGAGAAAGAATTAATGGAGGTGGTCCAGGCAGTGGAGCACTGGCATCAATATCTTGAACGAGGTAAATTTGTTATTCGTACTGACCAGCAAAGTCTCAAGTATCTGCTGGGTCAGAAGTTAAAAACACCATTTCAGATGTATTGGATCGCTAAGCTACTTGGTTACAACTATAGAGCAGAAATTATCTTCAGCTTATCATCCACAGAGTGATGGACAATCTGAAGTTTTGAATCGGTGTGTGGAGTCATATCTTAGGTGTATGTGTTGGGAATCCCCTAAAGAATGGAGCCAATGGTTAGGCTTAGCAGAATGGTGGTATAACACCAATTTTCACACTGCTACCAAGGCCACTCCTTATAAGTTACTATATCGGCAAAAGGCTCCCATTTATTATCCATATTTGCCTAGATCTGCCATTGTGGAGGTGGTGGATAGAAGTTTTGAAGCACGAGAAAGGATGCTTGCTGTTCTTAAGCATCATTTGCATAGGTCAGCTAATACAATGAAGCAGAGAGCTGATTTGAAAAGATCTGATCGGGAATTTCAGGTGGGCCAATGGGTTTTCCTCAAGTTATAGCCCTATACAGATTTCTGCTACTACAAGACAATCTCAGAAATTGGCCCCGCGGTTTTTTGGACCTTATAGGGTGTTGGAACGTGTGGGACCCGTAGCCTATAAGGTGTGTTAGGAAATAATATAATATCCCACATAATTAGGGATAGTTAGTATCCCTCATAATTAGGGATTATAATGAGTATTAATCACTATAATGAGCCATTAATGCTGAGGCTCCTACTTTATATATAAATACCCTAGTGTACATGAATACAAATATCTTCCGTGAATATTACTTCTACATGGTATCAGAGCTTAGGTGCTCTTGGTTTTTCGTTTCTGGACTTTTCTTCTTTTCCGGCGTTGGTCAGAGTTCTGTCCGTACTGTTCATCGTGCAAGGGGCTTCGGTGGCTGAGGGAATCTGTGCACACGTGCCCCACCATTGGCTCCGCCGTCCCCCAATTGGCCCGTCCCCGGAGTGTCGTCGTCATCGGATCTGCGCGTGGCCGTCACGCGCCACCCTCAGTCTCGCCGGACCTCCAGCGCCGGCGCGTGAGTGTGATCTCCGGCAAGTTTTTCGCCCGTTTGCTGTGCTGACGTTGACTCACTGCCGCCGTCCTTCCTGTGGTGGTTTTGTGTTGTGGGTCTCTCCGATTGGGATCTTTGTGGTTGATTTCGGCATTTGGTATTGTTTGTCGTGCGTTTTTTGCCCCTGTTCTGGTGTGTTTCTGCCATCATTGCTCTATTGGCCGTCTTTGGGAACTGCTGTGGTCTTACTTCAGCCTCTTTGGTTGTACGTTGCCTCTGTCTCTAGTGTGTTTCTGCCCTATTTACCTCTATTAGCTTGTTTGGAAGCCTATTTGGTTTTTTTCCTTTGTGTTGTTTGGCTTCACTAGCTCTTTTGGGGCTGTTTGGTTGTTGTGGTGGTGAGACCATTTTGGTTGATTGCTTCTTTGGTGTGTGTACTTGTTTGGGGCTCATATTTTTTTGGTTTGGTGCTCTCTACTTGCATTAATGGCTGATTCCAAGGCTAGTGTCACTACTGAAATTGTCCCTATGACCACCAAAATCACTGAGCACAAATTGACCTGGACAAACTATATGGATTGGAGCAAGACCGTACGCATGTACTTGCTTAGTATTGAGAAAGAAGGCCATTTGATTGATACGCCTCCTACGGATGACCCTAAAATGGCTTGGGCCCGAGCTGATGCCCGTTTGTTCCTGCAAATCCAGAATTCCATTGGTAGCGAAATCCTTCCCTCGGTTAGTCACTGTAATACTGTTAAGGAACTGATGAGTTGCTTGGAATTTCTGTACTCTGGAAAAGGCAATATTACTCGCATTCATGATGTCTGTAAGGGATTCTATCGTGCTGAACAGCAGGGCCGTTCTTTGAAGACCTTTTATGTGGAGTTTAAGAAAATGTATGAAGAGTTGAAGATGTTAATGCCGCCTACCACTGACCTTCAAGTCCAGGTTGATAATATGGAGAAACTGGCGATTATCAGCTTTCTTACTGCCCTTGATCCAGCATATGAGACAGTTCGTTCCCAGGTTCTGTCTAGTTCTGAACTTCCTTCGCTTCAGGATGTGTACTCTCGTGTGCTACGTGCAGATAGTCTTGGAGGGGCAAGAAGCAGGACGTGGTGGCAAAGTCTAGTGCAGAGGCTGAGTATCGAGCCATGTCTCAGTCCGTACAGGAGATTGTGTGGATTCACCAGTTAATGAAGGAGGTTGGTCTTGCCACGTCATTGCCTGCGAAGCTGTGGTGTTATAATAAAGCTGCCTTACACATAGCCTCCAACTCTGTGTTCCATGAACGTACGAAACACATTGAGATCGATTGTCACTTTGTACGTGATAAGATCAAGGAGAACTTTATTTCTGCAGGACATGTACCGTCTAGTGGTCAGTTGGGTGATTTTTTTACTAAAGCCTTGGATGGCACTCAGGTTGACTATCTTTGTAACAAGTTGGGCATGATTAACATCTATGCTCCAACTTGAGGGGAAGTGTTAGGAAATAATATAATATCCCACATAATTAGGGATAGTTAGTATCCCTCATAATCAGGGATTATAATGAGTATTAATCACTATAATGAGCCATTAATGCTGAGGCTCCTACTTTGTATATAAATACCCTAGTGTACATGAATACAAATATCTTCCGTGAATATTACTTCTACAAGGTGGAATTACCCTTTGAGTCTAGGGTCCATCCTACTTTCCATGTTTCTTTACTTGAACTCTTTCCAGACCCTAGTGTTAAGCAAAGGCACCCACCTGTTGATTGGCCATCAATGCCTACTTCATTATATCCTGAGAAGATTTTGAGCAGAAGGGTTGGAAGGAAGAAGAAACGTTTAATTATTGAGGTTCTAGTCCAGTGGAGGGGTCTTCCGGATGAAGAGGCAACTTGGGTCTCTCTGTTTACTTTTCAGCAACAATATCCAGAATTTTCTGTTCCTACCCCTTGAGGACAAGGGTTGTTTTTAGGGGGGGCATTGTTATGTAAATATAAATAAGATAACGGTCATATAAATACCGTTAGTAGGCGGCTGTTATAAATAGCCATAGGAGTGAGGCGGTGATTAGTGAGTATAGGAAAGTATAAATACTAAGTCATTAATCTGTTATGGGTTACCTGATTTGTCAATAAGATTTCTGAGTTTCGATTCCTCATCTCTCTGTCCTTCTCTCTGATTCTCTCTATTCTCTTTTATTTCTTGATTCCTCCACAATAGATACTTTTGTAGATACCCGAATTATTCATAGATATTCAAGGTGCCAAGGAGGCATAGGATTTCATCTTTGTAGGTTGTTTTTCATGTCACTCAAAATCATAGGGATCATTTGTCTTTGAATTGATATCTTTACTAACTCTGAGGTTGCAAAGCTTAAATAATTTGTGCCATTCTGTAACCCTGAAATATCATGCTCCAAAGAACTCTTAACAAAAAAAAATGCGTTGACTAGTGTGGCTAATAGATAGCTACGTCCCGTGAGTCTGCATAATGTCATTCTTCTTTAGAGTTCTATCTTATTGCGACAGGTCCTATGATTCACAGATATCGTTTCAAAAGCTCTTTGAGATCTCATCTAAATTCCCTCAACTTCTATACTCTTTACATGTTTGTCAATACAAAAAATATGAACTTCTCAACCTTTTTCTCTTCTCCACATTTTGTTACAATATTCTTATCATTGAATCTTGAGGAAACTCATATTTTTCTCTTCAACATTTTGATTTCCACTTAACTCATGAAAATTTTCGGTGATTGTCTTTGTTGGAGACTCTGTAGAGAACTTCATACTATCAGTCACCCTTGTTTCTATTTTTATTGCTTGTTATATTGTCCTTGATTGGTAATGTCTGGCTACAACAGAATGCAAGGAATGTTAAATTAGCAATTCCTTTCGCTCCATTATTTGGGGAGAGGATCATCCTTATGTCCTCTTTGTGTGTTTCTGCAACTGGTTTATTTTGGGCTGGTTTCTTTTGTATTAGGTTTTGTTTATGAAGGAATTTTTATTCCTTCTCGTAACTTCTTGCATTGTTCGCTTTTCTTATCAATAATAAGTTCTTTTTCACCGATGAAAAAATTTGCTAATTGAATACAACTTAAAAATTCATCAAGAATATCTTTTTTATTTAGTATCTTGAAAATAATAAATAATAATTGAATATGGTATTCTTTTGGATTCAGTGATAACTTTCTTTGTGTGATATGATATTAACTGCAACTGCTCTTTCACTGACAACAAACTCAAGATAACTATCTCCCTTTTTCATCTTTAAAGGCTTGTTTTTTCTTTTCATACTGGTTTAATTGGTGCTATTCCTTATCTAAATTCGAATCTGCTTTCTTTGATATGCTAACAAATTAGTACTCCCTCCGGTCCTTGATATAAGATACACTTTAAGGACTGGTGGTAGTAGTTTAATGCATTATATTATAACTCTGGAAGCTACAAGGTGGTAGGGTTAATTGAAAGATCGTATGTGTATAAACATGAATAGATAGAATGTCTATGAAGATGCGCGCGCTACATTTAAACAGGAAGTCATCATTTCAGAGCTTTCAGTTTGTATTTTATCTTTATAAACTTTCTTTGCAGTCAGCTCTTTCTAATTTTGCTTTGAAGGTTTGAATTAGATGTCTGATCATATTTAGCTTCTTTTGGGAAATTGTAGGGAGAAAGCAGACAGGCCTTTTCGTTGCCTTGATTGTCAGTATAGGAGAGAACTTGTAAGAGTATATCTGACAAATGTAGAACAAATTTGCCGGCGTTTTGTTGAAGAGAGACGAAACAAGCTTGGGAAATTGATAGAGGATAAAGCGAGGTGGACGAGGTTGCATTCTCACCTTAAAAAAGTGAAATTTATTTATGCAGAATCTGAAAATAGTCCTTTCTCCTATTTACTATTCTTATCATGATTTGTTCCACCTTATATACTCCTCTGGTCCTTTTTATAACTCATTTCTAGTATGTTTCACCGGAACCAAGAAAAACCTCACCTCATTAATTTTGTCTTAAAATTTATAACGTTCCCAACTTTACCCCTATTTAATCTATACACTTCCTATGAAAACAACAGTGTACACAATAATAAAGGAAAGGCAAAATTGTACATTCATGTCAAAAATTTAATGTTGTGACTTGTAAATAGGACCAAGAAAACCCTTTTCTCTCCGACTTGTAAATAGGACTAGAGGAGTAATTTAGGATCATTAAATTAGTTTTCTCATACTCCTAGATTGATAAGAAGTTAATTTAGATAGTAAGAATTGATGAAAAGCTAATTTTGAAATAAAATAATCTAATTCAGTGATGGATGCATTTGAGATGGATGAATAATTTAGTTGCACCCTGGTATGTTTGATCAATGTTTTATGTATTTAGACATCTTCATTGATTAAGAACAATTATCACTGCTTAGTCCGTTCATCTAGGAAGTGACGGATGGTCAGCATATGTATGTCAAGGATTAAGAAAAAATATCTGGAAGATGAATGGATAATGTAGTGACACACTTTGGTCTACATGACCACTTTTTTATGCATTCAGCCATCTTCATCTAACCTTGTGCCTTTGTGTGTGTGTGTGTCCTTTTAGTAACATTTTACTGGATATAGATAAATTAACCCTCATCTTTGTTATTAATTGGTGTTGAGAGAAGGAAGTTAAATATTAATTAATATTATTATATATATGTTTATTTTGCAATAGGTTTGTTATCTCTCTATCCTATGATAAGATATGGATGCTACATCCTATATTAATATTTTATCATTTATTGTCTATCTTAGAATAAATATGAGATATTAGGATTAGATAAGAGTCTAGGTTTAGCCTGTTAGCTTATGGTTTTGCCTGTAAAGGCCTCTATGTATTCTGATTGATCAAGGATCAATAATAAATCAGAGGCCTATTTTTCCCTCTACTTTCAATCCTTCAAATCCTACATAATGCAGACTGTGTCCTGTATTTCTAAAATGAGTTTAGAATTGGTCAAAAGTTATTTCAGATCTTTAATTGATGTATATTTTACTGATTGATCAAAATAAAATTTTCAATGATTGCAGCTTCTGTGATTTCTGGCTGGGAATTGACCAAAATTCTAGGCGTTGCATGTCCAGGGAAAAGACTGATATAATTCTAAAAGTAGTTGTAAAGCACTTCTTTATAGAGAAAGAAGTCACTTCTACTTTGGTGATGGATTCATTGTATAGCGGATTGAAGGCTCTTGAAGGCCAGACTAAGCGCAAACAAGGCAGTGTAAAGGCTTTGGATGCAGAAGAAATGCCAGCACCAATTGTCCGTGTAGAGAAAGATATTTTTGTACTGGTGGATGATGTTTTACTGCTGCTTGAGAGGGCTGCTGTAGAACCACTGCCTCCAAAGGATGAGAAGGGTCCCCAAAATCGTACAAAGGTGAGATACAAAATTCATGCTGGTAAAAGGAAACTAAAGGTTCCTTTGTGTCTAGAAAATGAAGAAATGGGTAGAAGAGATTGGAAGACAGCTAAATCTTCTGTTCTAAACGATGGGAAAGAGAGAACTTTTATTACATTATTCTGAAGTGGTCTTATGTGACCAGAGAAGTTTTTTCATTTGTGAACCCTTTACTGATTGACAAATCCTGGCATGTTTAATTAATTTAATTTGTTGCTAAAAATTTAAGCATGTCAGTGTGCGAGAAAAAGAAGAAAGAAAATAATAGACAAATAAAACTACTTCTGTTATTGATTTTCTATTTTTCATTCCACTGTTGCTTGTTGGCTGTTTCTCTAATCCATCGATACAGATAGTGTATTTTGAAGATTTTGCAAAGTTTGCTGGATGGCTTGTTGATAAGGCTTTGTAATATGAATGTTTATGGAATTGGGAATTAGGGTAGAAGAGAAGAGGATTTAGAGGATTGAAGAAGAAGTAGAAGAGAGTAGGAAGAAGTAGAGAGGAGAGAGAGATGTCTGAATAGTGCAGAATCTTATTAACTTGCAGAGCTGAAAACGGTAGGAACACTCTGCCATATATATATATAGGCAGTAGGGGGGCGGTAGGGGGGCAGTAGACAGGGCTCAATAGTCATTAGACATGGTTAAGACCATGTTTGGCAAATGCCGCTCTTAAACGGGTAGTACCACTAATGGTTAATATCGCTCGTCTAATTAACTAAACTAACTAACTTTTAAAATATCCTTATTACAATATCATATCAACACCCCTCCTTTAAACATCCTTGATCTCAAGGATTAGGAACCACAAAAGTTGGATATTGTCGTTGAAAAGAGTAAAGGGCCATCCAAGAGGCTTCTTCATCTGGTAAGCCCTTCCATTGAACTAACACTTCTGTAATCATTCTCTTTCGGCGCTTCTTAGTCCTTAAGTTCAGAATTCTTTTTGGTTCCATGGTCGGAGGCAGCTCTGGAAATTCAACAGGAGGATGCCTAGGCCTAACAGTGGGATCCAGGCATAGGTTCAATAGTGAAACATGAAAAGTAGAATGAATTCTAGACTCTGGTGGCAATTCTAGCTTATATGCAACTACCCCAATTTTCTCTATCACCTACTAAGGTCCATAGAACCTAGGAGCTAACTTCTGAGAGGCTCTTGTTGCTGTAGAAATTTCCCTATAGGGCTTGAGCTTCAAGAACATCCATTGCTCTACCTGAAACTCACGATCTGTCCTATGCAAATCGGCCCTTTGCTTCATCAAATTTGCTGCTTGGCGTGAATGATGCTTAAAAGTGCTAGAACTTCTTCTCTAGCCGTGAAGCTACGATCTACCAACTCTAGCACCGAATTATGGGGTAAATAAGGGATATGTAGTGGAGGTTGTTGCCCATAAAGCAACTCATATGGTGTAACTTTAGTTGCTATGTGGTATGTTGTATTGTACCACCATTCTACATGTGAAATCCACTTAGCCCAATCTCTAGGCTTCTCCCAACACATACACCGCAAATACATCTCCAAACACCTATTAAGTACCTTTGATTGCCCATCTGTTTGAGGGTGATAAGCGGTAGAAAGCTTTTGGTCCACACCCAACTCACGAAAGAATTCCTTCCAAAAGCTACTTACGAAAAGGGAGTTACGATCACTCACAATTTCAGCCGAGCCACCATGAAGTTTGTAAACCTGATCCATAGATTGTTGTGCCAAGGTAGACGCTAAAAAGGGGTGAGCAAGAGGTATAAAATGGGCATACTTGCTCATTCGGTTGATAACTACCCATATAGTATCCTTTCCTTGTGATTTGGGAAGACCTTCAATGAAATCCATAGCAATCGACTCCCACACCCTACGAGGCATAGGTAAAGGTTGGAACAATCCCAAAGAAGCTATAGTCTCATACTTACACCGAGAGCAAGTGTCACATCTCTTGACATATTCCACAACATCGTTCATTAACTTTTTCCACCAAAAGAGACCTTTAATATGTTGATAGGTAGCTTTGATCCCCGAATGGCCTCCTTGAGGGCTTGAATGGAGCCAATCAAGAATATGCAACCGAAGTGGAGCTACTTTGCCTACAACTAATTTACCCTTCCTTCGTAAAAGAGTTCCATCCCAAGTAAAGTGACTCCATACTCCCTCATGTTGTTGCACCTTTTCAAGTAGAGAGTGAGTGAAGTCATCTACATGCCAACTATCCTTCACTTGTTGCAACAACTCTGGTGATGTAGTGCTATAAGTCATTTGCATTAGTTGTTGCTTAGGAAGGCGAGAAAGTGCTTCGGCTACGGAGTTATTCACCCCCTTCTTGTACACTATATCATTGTCAAAACCAGCAAGTTTTGCCACTCAGAACATCTGAAATGGTGTCTTAAGTTGCTGACCCAACAAAAATTTAAGACTTTGCTGATCAGTGTGAGTGATAAACTTGCCCCTTTCAAGGTATTGGTGCCAATGTAGCACCGCTAGCACCACTGCCATCAACTCCTCATAAACCGAAAGATTTTGGTGTCGTGGAGAGAGACCTTTGCTAAAGAATGCAAGAGGCTGTTCTTGTTGCATTAGAACAGTACCTATTCCCACTCCACATGCATCAGACTCCACCACAAATTGCTTAGTGCAATCGGGAAGAACAAGGACCGGAGTTGAAACCAATGCATCTTTAAGGCTCACTTGCGGGTTCAAATCGCACAAAGGCATTCCTTCTCAACAAGAGGGTCAAGGGTCTTGCAATGATGCCATAACTCTTGATAAAACGCCGGTAAGAACTAGCTAACCCCAAAAATGCTCTCAATTGCTTGACTGTGGTAGGTTGAGGCCAATTAGCAACCACTTGAATCTCCTTAGGGTCGGTTGCTACTACTCCATTTCCTTGGATGTGCCCTAAATACTCCATACTCGTAGCAGCAAAGGTACACTTGCTCTCCTTCACAAAATAATGTTGCTACTGCTATGTGTGCAAAGTAATCCTCAAGTGCTTAAGATGATTTGCAAGTGAAGGACTATAGATTAGTATATCATCGAAGAAGACAAGAATAAATTTTCTAAGAAAAGGGCGAAAGATATCATTCATAGCTCCTTGAAAAGTTGTCGGTGCATTGGTAAGACTGAATGGCATTACTAGCCACTCATAGTGTCCGGAGTGAGCCTTGAAGGCAGTTTTGTAAGCATCTTCTGGCACCATCTGGATTTGATGATAACCAGCCCTTAGATCAAATTTTGTAAACCATCTAGCCTTACTCAACTCATCAAACAAATCCTCAACTAGAGGAATAGGGTATTGGTTCTTTATTGTTTTCTTGTTCAACTCCCGGTAATCCACACACATACGCCAAAACCCATCCTTCTTCTTTACAAGGACTATTGGAGCTGAAAATAGGGAGCAACTCTCTTGTTCAACCCCTGCTTCAAGTAACTTGGGAACCAATTTATCAATGACATCCTTTTGTGCAGATGGATATTGATATGGTTCCAAGGAGATATAATTTGTGCCCTCTTCTAAGACAATGGGGTGATTGTGACCCTCTCTAAATGGTGGAAGGCTTTTAGGCTCATCAAATACATCCTGCAAAGCCTTTAGGACACCTTGAATCTCTGCTGGCAGCTTAGGATCAGCACCTTTAATGGCAAAGCAATTCATCTTATCTCCTTGCACTTCAACCAGCTGCATGAAATACATTTGCGCTTCCTTTAGGCAGCTTGCTGCCACCCTTTTTGGTGCTACAATCTTCAAGGAATGAGGGGTATTAACTTGTAGTTTCACTTGCTGACCCTCCTTCTAAAAGTACATGGATAGGGACTCATAATCCCAAAAGGCATTATTAATGCTTGTAAGCCATTGCAAGCCTAGCACCACATCATATGTATGTAACTCAAATGATTTGAAGATCAAAAACGAATTCCAAACCTTGCATTTTCCATCGAAACCCATGCTAAACACCATGAATTTTCAGTTTTCCTCCACCTGCTATCTCCACATATGAAGGGTGTGTTTCTTGAGCTTCCCAGCAGCACCCATAATTCTCATAGCTTCGGCATGATCAGTTCCCTCCATCGCATACATGGAAATGCGCGGTTGCTCTATTTCTTCATTAATTTCAGAGTCTAGAATTTTAGGGCTAGTGTCTGTGTCATCACCGTCTTCGTCCAGTATAACTAAATGTAACTGCATTTTTTGCCGTTGAGGGCATTTATGGTCTCTTGAAAATTTCCCATGGCAAAAGAAACAGAGGTTATTCACTCAATGCTCTGCTTCTTCCTCCGCTGTAAGGGCCTTTACTAGTCGAGTAATGGCCTTGTGAGTAAAAGAAGACCGAATATTGCTATTGGGGGTAAGGTGATCTTTTCGCATGTACCCATTAGAAAAAGACTGATTCTTGGTTGAAGTCGATGTGTTCGTTGAACAATTTGACCATAAATTCACTGTACCTTGCTTTTGCATTTTGTTCGAGTTATATCTTGTTGCTTTTCAATTGACCGCAATCTCCTGGGTGCGTGGTAATCAGTGTGCTTCTTGCAAATTTCTTGGGTTAAACAGCCGCATCGGGTCGGCAATTTCATCCTTGAGGGCACTCACTTAAACGTCGACCAGATATGCCTCTATCAAGACTAGTTTCGCCATGATCTGATCAAACCTGGTGTTGAATTCGGCCACATTCCTAGTTTGCCTTAAGTGCGTGAAATTGGTCATGGGTGTCTCGTATGGCTGTCCGAAGGTGTCTTTGAGTAGCGCCGTATATGTAGCCCAAGTCGGAGGTTGTCGCCAACGTCGGTCGACTGCTCTATGCCATTGAAACTGATCGTTATCGAGATGCATAGACACCATCGTCACCTTCGAAGCTTCTGGTGTTTCTTTGATTACAAAATACCGCTCCACCTTCTCAATCCAAGTATCCATGTCTTGTCCTGTATATTTGGGGAATTCCATTTTGGTAAACTAGGTGGGTCACTAGTATTGGGGCCAGCCGTTACCTCTTCTTTCTTGATTTTCCGGTACCCTCTGTGGGCCATTTTGGTTAATTCTTTGAACTACCACCGCCAAGGTTCTGAGTTCTTGAGTCAAGGCATTAAAATTATCTTGCATTCCTCACCGAACCATTTGCAACTCTCCTTGGTAACCTTGAACAGACTCATGTAGCGTTTCAACTGATTCTTGGAGAGCATCGAAGGCTCCTATCTTTTGTTCAATGGCTTGGAACATTTCTTCCATAACTCTTGAATTTTCTTGGGATCTTGTTTCTATCATTCAGCACCGAAGTGAAGAGCCAATAACCAAGGCCAAGAACCGAAAGCTCTGATACCACTGATAAGCCTTTGTAATATGAATGTTTATAGAATTGGGAATTAGGGTAGAAGAGAAGAGGATTTAGAGGATTGAAGAAGTAGAAGAGAGTAGGAAGTAGAGAGGAGAGAGAGATGTCTGAATAGTGCAGAATCTTATTAACTTGCAGAACTGAAATCAGTAGGAACACTGCCATATATATAGGCAGTAGGGGGACAGTAGAGGGATTCATTAAACAGGGCTCAATAGTCATTAGACATAGTTAAGGCCATGTTTGACTAATGCCGCTCTTAAACGGCTAGTGCCGCTAATGGTTAATACCACTCGTCTAATTAACTTTTTTTTTTTTTTTTTGCCAACAGTCTAATTAACTAAACTAACTCACTTTCAAAATATCCTTATTACAATATCATATCACTTGTCCTCTGTTCTTTCACTTGTTTATTCAAGGCTATGCCTTCATTTCCAAAATTGTCAAGCGTGTAGTTAGGATTGCTGAAGATTCCAGATTTTCCTGAAAAACACTTGTGATAATTGATTTTGAGAGAATAGTTTCATGTTTGGGTTAACATTCTATAGTGTTGTGATTAAAATTTACTTTGCAAGAACTATCAATTTTAGCCTAATGTATTGTTCTGGAGCTTTCCAGTGGATATCCAAATTGAATTAATTGGCTTATTTAAAATTTTTGCATGTGCTTGATGATGGGGATATTAGTATGTCACTAGCAAAAAATTGAATTTGCACTTTGGATTTGAGATGAGCATATGTAGCCTTTTCCACTTCTATTAATGGAGATATATTAGCTTACTTTCATCTTTAAATGGTGAGTTAGAATATATAGTCAGTATTAGCCATCTATTACACACATTCAATGGATTTAGATTAGGGAGATCATATGTGCAATGAAGTGTATGAATCAGGATTTAGCTTTATGTTTTGAGCTCCTTTGATAGTTGGGAAACTTGCTCTCCCTTTGTTGTAGGATGGTAACTCTGGGGAGGACTTCAATAAAGATTCCATAGAGCGTGATGAAAGGCGTCTCACTGAACTGGGTCGCAGGACTGTGGAAATATTTGTCCTTGCTCACATATTCAGGTAGTCAAAAAAGCCATTAGTTCAATATATTTGCTTATCTGATTGCTACGTCTATATGCTCTTCATTCTCAATTCTTGCTCCATAGGGAATTTATTTTGGTTTCCATACTGCTTGGAGCTAGACTCTGGATGTTGTGAAAAATTAGTGTACATATTTATCCAAATATATTAGTTGCTTGTTTTAGTTAGGTCAGAAACCCAATTTCCATCTTTACTCAAGATGCAAATTTTACTTGCGTCTTTCACTACATGTAGAAGATTTCTGTAAGGGGAGTTATAGAAGTGTACTGTTGGCCAGTTAGAGGCTTAGTTTTCTATGCTAGCCATTATGTTTAGTCTGTCATACTACCCCATCATGTATATATAAAACCCTTAGTGAATGGAAATACAATTTCCTTGATTCTTACATGGTGTTAGTGCAAGAGTGATCCATGGAGAATTCATCTGAAACTACTAGCGGGAATTCCAAAATGCCCTCTGTGCATCCAAAATTCAATCCTCAGGGATGTAGGAGGCTGAGAAATGATTTTGATAGATATATATATATATATATATTTATAGATCCCTAACAAAGCTCTTGATGAATTACCAATGACAGCATCTTTTCTTATTAATTACTCCGGTTCTTAATATGAGACATATTTACGTAATTTGATTAGATTAAGAAAGTTAATTGAGTTAATATTTTCTATAACACCCTAGTCATCTTCCTTAATTCTCTCATTCCCTCTCGTTCTTGATTATTGTTGAGGAAGCATCAATAGGGATAAATTAGGCAAATGTTGACAAATACACAAAATTTGTCTTATATTTAGGATCAAGATAAACTCCCTAAATATGTCTTATATTAAGGGCAAGAGGAACAATTCACTGTGGCAGAAAGTGACTGTGGTATGTAATTGATATATAAATATAATAAAGAGTTAGAAGTTGGTTTGTTAGGTTGTTGGAATATAGCCGTTAGAATTAGTTAGAGTTAGTAAAAGGGATTAGAAGAGTTAGTTAGGAAAGGCGGTGCTTATAAGCCTATAAATAAGAGTCCATGCCTATTGTATCTCAGTCTGTGATTGATAATGAAATAGCTCAGAATTGTTTTCTCTCTTTCTCTCTTCCTCTTCTCTGTGTTTCTCTATCTTCGTTCCTCTATTTCTCTCTTGAATCCCTCTGTTTGCTCTTCTCTATCTCTCTTTCCCTCTTTCTCTTTCATATAGAATATCAATTCTATATCAGTAATTATAAATTATAATAGCTGCAATTGTAAAAAATTTAATTAATCCTCCTTCCCTCTTCCTATCCCACCCCTCCAAAAGTGGGGGGGGGGGGTTTCAGGGGAATCATAAATATCCCTCCCCTCACTTGAACCAAATACTGTGTTAAGAAAAATTGAGAAGTCTTGTGTATTTTTGTGTGATACACCTCTTGTCACTTTAATGGTAATGAAACTAGATAGCATAGTGCATTTGTAAATTGAACAATATGCCCATGTTTATTTGGAGGTTTTCTTTCACCATGGGATGTAATGGCTCTCTGGAATCTGCTAGGTTTGGGGTGAGTTAGCAAACTCTCAAGCCAATTGGGACGCTCTGTGCTTTTTTTTAAACAGATTCACCAAGTATGATGTGGAAAGAGATTGAACAGCTCTTTTTAATCGGTTAATTTCTCATTTAGGTATTTTGATGTGCGATTCTGTTTTGCAACTGTACCTGTTTTTGTTGTTTGAGGATTTCCTACCTACAAATTTCTGAAATGTCTTCTCATGAAATTTCTTATATCATCCAAAAAAAAATCCTATAAAACATAATTAAGGTAATACTTTTTTTTTTATCTGGTGTTTGCATTTTATATTTTCGCTTGTATGTAGTGACTAATTGTTGGATGTGTTTGATGAATTAGAAATTTCTAATTATTTTCCTCATGGATGCAGCAATAAAATTGAGGTTGCATACCAGGAAGCTGTTGCATTAAAAAGACAAGAAGAGCTCATCCGTGAGGAAGAGGCGGCTTGGCTGGCTGAAAGTGAGCAGAAAGCAAAGCGAGCGAATGAGAAAGAAAAGAAGTTAAAGAAAAAGCAGGTTTGATACGCACCAAAACTGCATTATAATGGTACAACAGATCTCTTAAGTTGATTGAAAGATGCTGCTGGGTTCTTTGACAACTGGGTTCCTCTAAAGCGAAAATCTCCTTAAAGTGGTGTAATTAAAAAACTGCAATTCACCTTATAATTATGTTCAATATGTCATGTTCTCAATTAAGGCGTGAAGATTATGATAGGATACCACGGCCTTTACAAGTTTATTCTAGAAGGAAACGTGTGGGTTAAGTAGGGGCAGTTTAGTCTTTTACTTTGTTGCAGGGTAGTTTATTATGGTTATGTTAGCAAGTTAGCAGTTTATATTAGTTTGTATCAGTTATCCTTATCCTATCTTAGACAGTTATTATATTGCAAGACTATTTAAAGATGTTATAAGAAGTTCTTACTTCATTGATTGATCTGAATGCTTAAGGATTACAATGCTTATATAGAAAAACTAATACAAAGAGAGATGGAAAAACAGAGGGACAGAAATCGATGGTAGGTGAGTGTAGGTGAGTGTGGACAGAGGTGAGTGTCAACAATGGCATGCAATTCGGTGCTGATATTTCTAACTTCTTACACTCCCCCTCAAGCTGGAGAGTATATGTCAATCATACCCAGCTTGCACAGAAACTTTTCAAACGTAGTTCTGCTTAGTGGTTTTGTCAGCACATCTGCAATTTGGTCTTCAGATCTGATGTAAGACAAATTCATGATGCCTGCTTCAATTTTCTCTTTAACAAAGTGTCTGTCTATCTCAACATGTTTTGTTCTATCATGATAGACTGGATTCTTGACCATTTCAATGCTGGCTTTGTTGTCACACCAAATTTGCATTGGCCCCTCATATGGAATTCCCAACTCCTTCAGTAATCTGATGATCCAAAGTCCTTCACGTACTCCATGATTAACAGCTCTTAGTTCGGCTTCTGCACTACTTGGTGATACCACAGTTTGTTTCTTGCTTCTCCATGTAACAAGATTTCCCCATACATATGTGCAATATCCTGAGACTGATCTTCTAGTTTCTCTATCCCTTGCATGATCTGCATCAGTGTATATTACGATGTTTCTGGTAGTGCATTTCTTAAAGAAGATTCCTTTTCCAGGATTAAGCTTTAAATAGCTTAGGATTCTGTATACAGCTGCCATGTGTTCTTCTTGTGGTTGGTGCATGAATTGACTTGCTATTCCAACTGCATAGCTAATGTCTGGACGTGTATGGGTCAAGTATATGAGTTTGCCAACAAGTCTTCTGTACTGTTCTGTGTTGACTAGGACACCTTTTGGTTTAATTTCTAGGTGACAACCTTCTTCCATTGGTGTTCCTTCGGGTTGTGCCTCTAGCATTCCAGTTTCATGCAATAGATCTAGGGTATACTTCCGTTGGGATACATTAATATCCTTTTTAGTTCTTGCCACTTCCATGCCTAGGAAATACCTCATTTGTCCAAGGTCTTTCACCTGGAACTCAGTTGACAAATCCTGTTTTAAATGAGCAATAGATTCTTCATCGTTTCCCGTAATGACCATGTCATCAACATAGACGATCAAGATGGTGACTCTGCTGTTGACACGTTTGACGAACAATGTGTCATCTGCTTGTCCCCGAGTATACCCCAGTCTTTTCATTGTTTTGGTAAATCTACCAAACCATGCCCGAGGAGATTGCTTAAGTCCGTACAATGACTTGTTGAGTTTACATACAGAGTTGTTAGGAGCTAAAATTCCATCTGGAATCTCCATGTAAACTTCTTCCAAGTTTCCATTCAGAAAGGCATTCTTTACATCCAGTTGATGCAACGACCAATCCAAGTTGGCTGCGATTGATAGGAGTATTTGAACAGTATTAAGTTTAGCTACTGGAGCAAATGTCTCCTGGTAATCAATTCCATATGTCTGAGTGTATCCTTTTGCCACCAGTCTTGCCTTGTATTTGTTAATACTACCATCAGGATTGAATTTTGGGTTGAAGATCCACCTGCATCCTACTGGTTTCTTTCCCTTGGGAAGAGTTGTAATCTCCCATGTTTTATTTTCCTTGAGTGCCCTTAACTCTTCTTCTGTAGCTCGTTTCCAATTTGGATCAGCTATAGCTTGTTGAAATGTTTTTGGGATTTTAATCTGCGCACTATTTACAACAAAGCTTTGCATTTTCATAGACAGGTTACCATATGAGACAAAGCGTTGAATTGGATGCTGAGTACAAGATCTTACCCCTTTTCTCAATGCAATAGGCCAACCAAATTCTTCAGGATTTAATCCCGAATTAGAGTCATGGTCATTCCTTTGAATGGGAGAGATAGTTCTACCATTGTTTGGTTCATCTTGATTTTGTAGTCTGAACTCTTCATTTTGCTGTGGTTCAGTATCCATCCCTGAATTGATTTCAACATTTGTTTCCAGTTCATTAGGCATGATCAAGTTGAGGTGGAAGATGTTCTGATTCATGATCAAGTTGGGTAGGAGTAAGTTGGCTTGTGGAAGGGACAGATTCAATGATGGGCACAAGATTAGGTTGTGGTGGTGATGATTCAGGTTTATTCAGTGTTAGCCATTCAATTTCAATGTACTCCCCCTGAATGGGTAATTTAGGGTAATATGCTTCGGCTTCCGAGAAGACTGTATCTTTGGAGATAATAAGTTTCTTGGAAGCTGGACAGTAGCATTTATACCCTTTTTGAATAGGAGAGTAACCAAGAAAGAGACATTTGTTAGCATGAGTACCAAGTTTGTTTCCATCATTGTTATGGGCATAGACAACACAACCAAATACCTTAGGAGGCAATGAAGTGAGGATTGAGCAACTGGGAAAATTTTCTAACAGTTTTTGGATAGGTGTGTCATATTTGAGGACTTTGGAAGGCAATCGATTAATGAGATAAACCGCAGTGAGTACAGCATCACCCCAAAAAATGTTAGGAACATTTCGTTCCATTAGTAAGGTTCGGGTTACTTCCAACAAGTGACGGTTCTTTCGCTCAGCTACTCCGTTTTGTTGAGGAGTGTAGGGGCAGGATGTTTGGTGATGAATTCCTTGTTGATCAAGAAATTCGCTAAAAACGTTGCTCATATATTCCTTGGCATTGTCACTTCGTAGTACCTTAATAGACACATTAAATTGGGTGCGTACAAAGGTATAGAAGTTTTGAAAGATTTTGGCTACCTCAGATTTGTCTTTCATTAAATAAACCCATGTGGTTCTAGTGTGATCATCTATGAAAGTAACAAACCATCTAGCATTAGTGAGAGTTCTTATGCGTGAAGGACCCCAAATGTCACTATGGATTAGTGTGAATGGCGAGGAAGGTTTGTAGGGCTGTTTGGGATAAGAGGATCTGGTTTGTTTTGCAATTTGGCAAGTTTCACACTGAAAAGGAACAGAATTTTTATTGAATAAATGTGGAAACAAATGCTTCATATAATCAACACTAGGGTGACCCGAACGACAGTGCCATAAGTTTACATCATGATTTTGTGAATTAGAGCTAACCAGTGCTCTTCTTGCCTTCCTTGCATCTTCGGATCTCAAGTTTGACTCTTCAAGGTAGAACAGTCCATCCCATTCTCTAGAAATTCCAATCCTCCTCCTCGATTTTAAATCCCGGAAGATACAAACATCATTATCAAACATGACTCGGCACAGTCGACCCTTAGTTAATTTACTCACAGATATAAGATTGATAGTGAGTGTGGGCACAAACAAGACATTATGAAGTTTCAGGGAATTAGAGAGAATAATTGTGCCAATTCCTTCAACTGTAGTGTATATCCCATTAGCAACTTTGACTCTAAGATTCTCATGAATCAGTTTAAGAGTTGAAAACAAAGTGCGATTACCAGTCATGTGATCAGTTGCTCCTGAATCAATAATCCAAGCATTCTCACTAGCTCGTACAGTATTTAGAGCTATAATGGAGTTACCTGATTGTGCAAGGTTGATGCCGGGCATAGAATTAGACTTATTTTGTCTATCTATCATCCTGCGGAATATCTGCAGTTCCTCTTTAGTTAAGAGAATGATTATCCTCAGCTTCTGACTCAGTAGCAGAGATATGGCTTTGTTTGTTGCCTCCTGGTCTTCCATGAAGCTTCCAGCACTCTTCTTTGATGTGGCCCTTCTTCTTGCAATAATTACACCATTTGTTTCTTCGTTCGTCTTGTGGTCGTTTTGCCGTCAAGGTTGACCTTTCAATTGAGCTCGAACTACCTTGGTTTGCTGCCAGGGCGGACTTTTCAATTGGGCTTAAGCTACCTTGATTTAAGAGCTTTCTGCTTTCTTCGAACTGCACATGGTTGACAACATCAAAGAGATGCGGTAAAGGCTTTAGGCCCATTATTCTGCCCCTTATCTCTTCAAATTGGTCATTTAGTCCAAGGAGAAAATCATGCACTCGTCCTTCAACTATTTTCTTGTATAGCTGAGCATCTTCCACAGTTTTCCATGGATGTACTTCAAACAGGTCCTGTTGTTGCCAGAGTTTGATCAATGCGTTATAGTAATCAGTGACAGTCAAAGTACCTTGTCTCAAATCGCGAAGTTGGCGCTTCAAATGGATCAAGGCTGCAGTATTGTCAAGAGAGGAATAGGTTCTTCTGGCTGCATCCCAAATTTCTTTTGCAGTGGTTGCGAGGAGATATCCTTCGCTGATGTCATCAATCATAGAGTTGCACAACCAACTCATAACTTGATTGTTCTCAGCAAACCATGTATCAAAATGAGTGTCATCAGGGGCAGGCTGGGATGCTCCTCCATTGATATACTTCTCTTTTCGCTTGCCACGAAGATACCTTAGCACGGTTTGAGACCATTGGAGGTAGTTTCGCCCATTGAACCTGTGGTTGATAGCCATAATCTGACTATCGGAGAGTTCTGGAGCCATCACCGTTTTGCTAGTAGTGGAGGAGTGAGAAGAAGATGAGTCTTGGGTCTCAGAATTTGTGCCTGTCATGAGTGCAATTGGTATTGTTCCCGTTATGGATGAATTTTCATGAAAAGAACCAAAACGAGGAGGAAATTTAGAAGAATCCATGAGGAAATGATGGGTGTAGAAACTGTCGTTTGGTTTCTGGAAAAACGGAGATCGGAAAGCACTCTGGACGGTGGCGCGTACTGTTCACGCGCCGGTGAACAGTGGCGGCGCGTGGCTTCACGCGCCGGTGACAGTGACGACGCGTGTGAAGCACGCGCTGCTCAGATCGAAGCCGCGCTCTGGGGTTGCGCCGATCGGCGCCGTCCGAACCTCTCTGAGGTGGCGGTGTGTTCAGACGCGCCGGAAAAACGGAGATCGGAGCACATTGTCTCCTCCCCTGTTTTCCGATCTGCCGAGCTTCTCTCTCGCGTCTCACTCTCTCTGGTCGCCAGACTCTCGGGTCTCAGCTCTGATACCATATAAGAAGTTCTTACTTCATTGATTGATCTGAATGCTTAAGGATTACAATGCTTATATAGAAAAACTAATACAAAGAGAGATGGAAAAACAGAGGGACAGAAATCGATGGTAGGTGAGTGTAGGTGAGTGTGGACAGAGGTGAGTGTCAACAATGGCATGCAATTCGGTGCTGATATTTCTGACTTCTTACAGATGTTGTAAGACTTGTTATGGTTATGAAGAAGTATTATTTTGAATCTTGTCTTGGCTAGAGTTACAGATACTGGCTCTAGAATTGTTCTTTCGTTTCTTTTAGTTCCTAAGTTCTATCATTTTGGTATCAGAGCCATAATCTCTGGGCCATTGTGGTGTCATGGGAAATAATAGGAAGAAGACACAATCTATTGATTCTGCAGTACCTAATCAGGAGGCAGAATCTTCAAAACTCCTTGAAACTGAAAATCGTCCATCCTATGAAAATTGGTCACAACAATTAACTTTTATTGTGACCAAACTACAAGACCTTGATACCGATATAAAAGAGTTAAAGAAGAAGAAGCAATCGGCCATAGAAATTGGACCAGAAACTCAGAAGGATTATGAAGAATTTGATGACTCAGACATTGAAACTCCTTGGTGGCACAAGAAGCCAAACAAACGTCCTCATTCCAAAGTCGAATTTCCTAAATTTGAAGGTGGTGACCCAAGAGGCTGGATTATGAAAGCAGAGAAGTATTTCCGATATTATCAAACTCCTGAAGACTTGAAAACAGAGGTGGCTGCGATGAATTTGGAAGAAGAAGCACTTGATGTATTTACATGGGTTTCTTCAAGCCGGACAATTCGGTACTGGGAGGAACTAATCCAAATTTTTGAAGACCAATTTGGACCATCTGAATTTCAGAATCCAGACGTCTTCTTGAGCGACATAAAGCAGACCAGTTCGATTGAGGATTATAGGAGAGAGTTCGTGCACCAATCGTTGCGTGTGCAAGGATGGCAGGAGCATTGTCTCTTAGGGGTTTTCATCAATGGCTTAAAAGAAGATCTGAAATCCGATGTAAAGATTCAGAAACCGAGAATTGTGTATAAAGCTGCAAGTCTCGCTCTTGAATTTGAAGCAAAATACCAGCCACTTGTTTCGAATCTGAAGGTTTTGCAACCCAGGAATGCCGAAAATAATTTTTGGCAAAATAACAAAATGCAGGGGCCACGTCATAATTGGGGAAATAATAATCCCACCAATTGGGCAGTTTCCAACATCAATAAGCCATTTTTGACTGTGGGACCCACAAATTTCTCTTCAACGGCTCAAAGACCGATTTTGACAGAAACTGAACGACAATTACGAAGAAGCAAAGGACTTTGTTATCGGTGTGGGGAGATATTTTCTCCGGGTCATTGCTATCTCTCATCCTCCTTCAAACTTCTATAATTAATCGAAGACCCTGAAGAGGATTGCATGGCCGACTAAGACTTTGTTGGTGACCATTTGGCCGAGATTTCTCTTCACGCTTTTCTAGGGATGAGTTCGGCTACCACCATGAAGGCTAAAGGTATGCTTCAAACGAAACCAATGCTGATCCTAATTGACATGGATCCACACACAATTTCGTTTCACACACGGTGGTGATAGAATTGGGAATCAAGCCTGAAAAACTTCCTCCTTTTGGTGTGCAAGTTGGAGACGGTTCAATGGTCTCTTGTGCCTCTATTTGTAGACAACTTGCATGCAAAATACAGAATTTAACAATTACAAACGATTTCTTCCCTTTCAAATTAGGCAGCGCTGACATGGTGCTTGGGATTAAGTGGTTGGCATCTTTGAACACCGTAGAGGCAAATTGGCAGCAGGTGTTCATGATCTTTTGGGTTGATGGCCATCGGTATAAACTTCAGGGGACTCCACAACCTGATTCTAACCCTACTCTATGATGTACAGATGTTGTTCATCATGGATCAGACCCCAATCTATCTATTTCTGATCGCAGTGACATTCTTATTGCACAATTTGAGTTGTTGGAGGATCTATTGCAATCATACCAAGAAGTGTTTGAGGAGCCTCAATCTCTTCCTCCTTTTAGACGTCATTCACATGCCATCCCTTTGTATCCAGATGCCATTCCTCCTAATATATATCCTTACCGTTATCCACATTCCCAAAAGGATGAGATTGAGCGCCAAGTCGCAAAATTGTTGCATAAAGATTTCATTCGTCCTAGTGTAAGTCCTTTTGATAGTGTTGTATTACTAATGCCAAAAAAGGATTCAACTTGGAGGTTTTGTGTGGATTATGGGAAGCTTAACTGCATTACTATCCCAGACAAATATCCTATTCCTAATATTGATGAATTGTATGGGGCCAAGTACTTTTCAAAGATTGACCTCCGATCTGGTTATCATCAAATCTGGGTTCAACCTGAAGATGTACACAAGACTGCATTCCGAACTCATTCTGGGCATTATGAATTTGTAGTGATGCCTTTCGGCCTCACCAGTGCTCCTGGAACTTTCCAAGCCACCATGAATGACTTGTTCTGACCTTTTCTTAGAAAATTCATTCTGGTCTTTTTTGATGATATCTTGGTTTATAGCAGCACTTTTGAGGACCATATTTATCACCTTCAGACAGTTCTTTCGCTCATGCAGCAGCAACACTTTTATGCCAACCCCAAGAAATGTGATTTCGTACAACTTGAAGTCTCTTTTCTGGGTCATATCATTTCAGCCAAAGGTATAGCAGTAGATCCAGATAAAATTATTGCTGTAACAGATTGGCCTCTCCCTCAAAATATTACAGAGCTGCGTGGTTTTCTTGGTCTCACAGGCTATTATCGTTGATTTGTCTAAAATTATGGTCAAATAGCCAAGCCTCACTAATATGACAAGGCAGGATGCATTTTGTTGAACTGATTTATCTAAGTCAGCTTTCCTTCACTTAAAGGAAGCCCTCATCAATGTTCCTATTCTGCAGCTTCCTGATTTTTCAAAGCCTTTCATCGGTGAATGTGATGCTTCCACTGGTATTGGTGCCATTTTACAACAAGCTAGACATCCTATTGCATTTTACAGCAAAGAATTGCTTTTCTCTAAGCGCCATAGGTCTGTCTATGATCAAGAGTTGCTTGCTTTGGTTTCTGCTCTTAACAAATGGCGTCACTATCTTTTGGGGCATAAATTTGAGGTTTATACAGACCATAATAGCCTGAAATATTTGTTAGAACAGCGTGTAACAACCCCTGAACAGCAGAGGCTAATGATGAAATTACTCCCTTTTGATTTGACAATCAAATATCATGCTGGTTCTTCTAATCAAGGTGCTGATGCCTTCTCCCGCTGTCCTCACTCGGCTGACTTGTTCATATTGGCAGTCCCACTGGCCATTTCCCTTGATAATCTTCCTCAACTATTGCTTCAAGACACCTACACTTCTTCCATTATCTCTTCACTCCAAGGTGATCCCACCTCTGTTCCTTATTTTACATGTTCTTCCGATCGCCTATACTACAAGGATAGGCTGGTCATTCCAGCCAATTCTGACCTTAGCAAGCTGCTCACAGCTGAGGCACATTCTTCTCCAATAGGTGGCCATGGTGGTGTATCAAAGACCCTTAAAAGGTTGCAACAGCATTTTTATTGGCGCAACATGAAGGATGATGTTAAGCACTTTGTCCAATCATGCCTGGTATGTCAGAGGAATAAATATCTCCCTCAAGCTCCAGCAGGCCTTTTGCAGCCATTAGATGTTCCACAACAGATTTGGGATGACATTTGCGTCGATTTCATTATTGGCTTGCCTAAGTCCAATAATTGTAAAGCTATTCTAGTGGTGGTTGATCGTTTGAGTAAATATGCTCATTTTTTGAGCCTGCCTCGTCATTTCCCAGCCAAGACCATTGCTGCTCTTTTCTGTAAAGAAATTGTTAGGCTACTTGGGTGTCCCTTGTCTATCATTTCAGATAGGGACACTATTTTCCTTGGTGCTTTTTGGTAGGAGCTTTTCAAACTCAGTGGTACTAAGTTGGGAATGAGTATAGCCTATCATCCCCAAACTGATGGGCAAACTGAAGTAGTTAACCGTTGTTTAGAGACTTATCTTCGGTGTTTTCCTCAAGACCATCCTAAGCATTGGAGTACTTTCCTTCATTGGGCAGAATTATCCTATAGTTCCGTTTTTCACTCCTCTTCTGGTTCTTCGACATTTCAAATTGTTTATGATCGAGAGTTTCCTTCTCTCCTTCCTGTAAACAAAGGAGCTACCAAATTATTTGAACTAGAAGATTACTTTGCTGATAGAGATGGTGTTATCCACTATTCGTGAGAACCTTGTTATGGCTCAAGAACGAATGAAATTTTATGCAGATTCTCATCGTCGGGAAGTTGATTTTCAGCCGGGAGATTTGGTTTTCCTTAAAATTCAACCATACAGGCAGCGCTCTTTGGCTAAACGCCGGTTTGAAAAGCTTTCTCCCTGGTTTTGCGGCCCTTATCCAGTGTTGAGGCGAATTGGCTCAGTTGCTTATGAATTAAAGCTTTCAAGTGAGGCTAGAGTCCACCCTGTTTTCCCTGTGTCACTCCTCAAGAAAGCTCACAGTTCTGATTCTGTGACCTCCATTACCAATTGCAGCAGATTGGGAGTGTCAATTGGAACCTGAACAAATTGTGTCCTCCAGAATTCTTTCTCCCACATATTCATCTGCAGACGCTGACATTGAACTTCTTGTTAAATGGAAGGGTCATCCTCTGGAAGATAATAACTGGGAACCTTATGATCTGATTGCTCAACAATTTCCCTTCTTTCACGTTGAGGACAAGGCGACTTTCCAAGGGGGGTAATGATAGGATACCACAGCCTTTACAAGATTATTCTAGAAGGAAACGTGTGGGTTAAGTAGGGGTAGTTTAGTCTTTTACTTTGTTGCAGGGTGTGGGTTAAGTAGGGGCAGTTTAGTCTTTTACTTTGTTGCAGGGTAGTTTATTATGGTTATGTTAGCAAGTTAGCAGTTTATATTAGTTTATATCAGTTATCCTTATCCTATCTTAGACAGTTATTATATTGCAAGACTATTTAAAGATGTTGTAAGACTTGTTATGGTTATGAAGAAGTATTATTTTGAATCTTGTCTTAGCTAGAGTTACAGATACTGGCTCTAGAATTGTTCTTTTGTTTCTTTTAGTTCCTAAGTTCTATCAGATTGCATTATTTGTAATCACACTGGAGAAGACTACTGAGCTAAAAGACACTCCACATGCGAGAAATTATATGTTATATGGAACAGCATATAAGGTATTTCTCACTTGGAAATTGCAGCAAACATATGACTATTGGACATTTTAGCTGTCCTCCTAATTGACTGTCTTAAAGAAACAACCTAATTTTTTATGTATGATGGCTAATTAGAGAGTTTATTTATCCTTCTGAAGCATTTTGAAATAATTGGTTAAATTTCATTATTGCAATTGCTTATTGTGGAATGATTCCTCAAAGATTTCCCCATCTCCATATATTATTTGCATGTCTATGACCTTTGTTTTGTCCAATTATGCCTCTATAAATTATGTGAAGTGTATATATCTTGTGCCATCTATGCTTTTGGTCAATTCTATTGAAGTTTAGCTCAATATCTAATTGCAATTGTCGACCAGAATGAAATGTATTTTCTTGAGATTCCCTTTTCTTTATGCATGCCTTCTGTTTGATTTGATTAAGTGATGTTGCTGGTATGGTGAGACTTTTTCCTCATATCTTCTCTTCAATTGCTGAGGATTTTTCTTTTTAATAGGCCAAACAGAAAAGGAACAATCGGAAAGGTAAGGATAAAGGAAGGGAGGAGAGGCCAATGGTGTTTGTACATTACAAGCATCAAGAGGATAATCCTGCTGATGAGGAAAAGGATTCTAATATGGAGGAGATGCAAACTGTAGCTGAAAAACCTGATGCATTGGAAGATGTTTCTGATACGTCCGACTCTCTGGATGGAACTGTTGAAGTACCTCCGCCTGATTCAGAAGACAGAGAGGCTAGTCCTGTTAATTGGGACACTGATGCATCGGAAGTTCATCATCCTAATGAGGCTAGGAGCAATGGTATTTGTGGTCTTTCATCTTCACAAAATGATAATGAAATGGCTGAAAAAAGGAGCGGTTCATTGGTGGATGATAGTTCTTCAACATGTTCTTCTGATTCTTTGCCATCAATGACCATGAATGGCCCCTTTAAGGGGAACTCTTGCCCAAATAACAAAGTCTACAAGTCACCTACTAGGTACTCAAACAGTCTAGTGTTTCTTTACTGGTGATGAACATAAATGATATGTGCTTATTGATTTAATTATTCATTCATTTGAATCTTTTGCTTACAGAGGTAAGAACCCTGGTAAAGCATCAAATGATGGGTCAAGGTGGACCAATGAGGTGGATAGTCAGCCATCTAGGTCTGCCACTGATGTTGGGGGTGCTAATGGTGAGAGTACTGTTATCACTCTGCAGGATCGGTTAAAGTGGCTTGAGAAACCTCTTGTCAAAAAGGTGGGTTGCTTTCTGCCCTCTTTGATGCATATTATGAAATTATTAGAAGATAAGTATTATTATTATTATTATTATTCTAAGTAGTTTTTTTCTGTGATCTGCTGTGATAGTTGGATTTGTTCCCTTTTCATTCAAACTCTTCTGTCTTTAACTCTGCACAAGAAGAAATTATTTGATGCTTGCTGTTGCATTATTTATTTCCCTAGAAAATTTAGATGAAACCGATTTGAGTTTGCAAAGAGTTAGCCCCAGCCAATCGATGATGTTCAACTTATCCATCTTTTTTTGAATATTGATATGCATGAGAATGAAAAATAACCAGGGCTAGGCATGTTATTTGTTCATCTTAGTTTCATCTTCTACTGTGCAATGGAAGGCGATATCATTTTCCAAGCCTTCTATCCTTCTCTCTGTTCTATCTCATACATCTACTGCCGTGCAATGAAAATTGAAATGGCTTCCATATCAGGTTTTTTATTTTAAGTTTTCGTCAAGCTATCCATTCGTTGTACTTTTGGTCTTGTACTATATCAAGCAAAACTTGTGCAAACATTTGCTGTAAAATCCTAGGCATAAGCAAAGGATATGTTATTCCTTTTTCCTTGGAATAAAGGAATATAAGGCTTAAAATGTTAGTAAAAATTAATGGTTAATTCGTTATATACTCTGAAGATCTATGCAATCATTATACATCAAGTCTCCTCCTCCCCCCTTTTCTTCAGTACCATTTCAATTTCTTTTGCTTTTCTAATTGATAGGAGGCGGAAGTTCTCCAGCTACATAAGAAACCGAGCATAAACGACGAGCCTGACAGAGCAAGACCTGTTGACGCTGAAAGCCTACCAAAAGAAAGGACCTCAGCGCCAGCGGTGCCATCCTCACCTAGAAGTCCTCCAACATGCCCGCCCTCCTCTTCAAGTGCTAATGTAGATCCTGTGCATGTCAGGAAAACATCTTCAACCGGCTCCCATCAGATTGATGTATCTTCTTCACCTTCGTCTCCGTCACCAGCAACAATTGTTTCCAAAAGTGATACACGGAGGACTACAATTCCAAGAACTCCCGAAAGATCTGTGGCACAATTGCCTGTGGTTTCAAGACCTTCTAGTACTCCTTTGGTTCCTGGTCCGAAGTCAATTTCTCCGGTTGTCTCTATGGTACAAACAGCTCCACTACTCGCACGCTCGATGAGTGCATCAGGACGGTTGGGTCCTGATCCCTCATCGGCAACTCATAGTTATGCTCCTCAGTCTTACAGAAATGCCATAATAGGTAACCTTGCAACCTCCACTGCAAGTAGTTTCACTCATTCCGATACCTCAAGTTCAGGAGTAAACCTTTTGCCTAGCTATTCACAACCACCTTCCATTGTATCTTCACCTATGTATTTATCACAAACCTCTGAGAGAATGGATTCTAATGCCAGCTCGTCTGGTCTTCCTTTTGGCATGATTGCTCGAGATGTTTTACCAAATGGATCCCAGTGGGCTGAGAATTCTCAAAGAGACGTCAATCGGAGCATGCACTACGATGCAACTTCCGTATATAATGACATCCAAAACCTTGACATGTTCAAGCCTGTGCACAGTAGATCCATCAGCAGCTTGCCAACTGAATTCCCGGCCAGCACTTCTGGGCGTCAGGCTCAAGGTTTATTGGCAGACGAGTTCCCACACCTTGACATCATCAACGACCTTCTCGATGATGAGCATGGTGTCGGGAAAGCAAGCCCATTCTTCCAGTCTCTCAATAATGAACCGCACTCGCTAAACCGACAATTCACTTCTCCTGAAGATCTGGGCACACGTGACGATGATTCAAGATCTTCTACCAGTTCTTGCAGGTTTGAGCGATCACGAAGTTACCATGATTATGGATTTCATCGAGGATATAGCTCGTCCAGCACGCACTTTGACTCGATCAGGGATTATGTCTCGCAGGGTATACCTTACGTAAACGGGCATATTGACGGGTTGATCCAAAATCAATGGCAGGTGGCTAATTCTGATCTTTCACCATATCCAGGAGGCTTGAGACATACAGAGAATGATGGTTATCCATACTATCCAGACTATTCGAGTATGGCTTGTGGTGCCAATGGTTATACTGTATACTGGCCGTCAAATAATGGTCGTTAAAAGGGGACAAAAAAGGAAAAAAGATGAATGCATGATGTATGAGTGAGGCTATGTATCTCTTTGATGATGATTAGAAGAAGACCATTTGTGTAAAGAGTATTTCCCCAGCTATTTGCTCCCAGCATTTTCATGCTTCAGTCTTCTGGGATTATTGTCCTAGCGTTTTTATTATTTATTATTATAATTTCTTTTCTTGAATACTGAAAGCGCAGGTTTGGGTCCCACCTCACATCACTGGACCCCATCTATTAATTTCTTTGTGAAATTTAAACTCTTGGCATGTTCTTCGCTCCTCACCTTACGATTGCTCGGTTTTTTAACCAAAGAACTAGCTCCCAATAAACTTCGAGAGATGTATATCACTATCACTATTATAATTAAAAGGCATCTAAATAGTGATTGCAAGGTTGCCACTGTAGGACTTGATGCAGTGATGAACATAATGCTGTATGAGGTGGTATATAGGAGGGGACTATTATTTTTAGGAACTTTTATTTTTTCACGTTTTCACTTGTGTAGATAAAATTTTAGCAGTTTAAATTTATGTGTGTGTGTGTTTCAAATTATCATAATATAGATTTTTATAAAATGTTAAATCTGAACTACTAAAATTTTGATTCAATGATAATAAAGAGTATAAGAGGGGAAGGCAAGGAGAGGGATAGAACCGGTAATTCGAGTCAACCCGCTGCAACTTACAGGTTGAACTGGGTGGGTCTATGCAGCCTGCCCCTTTGCGACTGGCAAAATGCCATCCCAAGCCCGCTAAGGCGAGGGTGAGTTGCTCACCAGCTCTCCTATTAATTTTGTTTTTGAAAAAAAAAAAAAAAACTCATCACCCTCCATTTTTTTACTTTTTTTTTTTTCATTCACTCACATCACACACCCTTTCTTTTATACATTTGTTAGGCCGCCATTTTTACTCACTTTCCTTTTTTTTTTGGCCCACTCACATCACAAAAACATATAAATAGCTCTCTTGTAAGTTTAATAATAGTTGAATAAATAAATATAATATAAAAATAAAAGTGTCAAATAAAAAATATGGGAAGCAGTTAAGCAAAAGCACCAAAAGAAAGGGGATAAGCTTATTTGGGTTTATTTTTTTTAGAATAAATAGAAAAAAAAAAAAAGGATTTTAAGTGTGCCAACCCACTGTGCTGGCAGGCTAGAATTTAGCTAACCCAAGCCTGCCACTTTTGGTGGGCCTATGGGATCCAACCCGTTTTACCAGCTCTAGAGTGGGATGTCTCCATTTCCTCTCTATTGACCTTCCCCACTATTAGATCAACTTCTAATAGTTCCTATTTAACATTTTATAATAATATTATTGTAACATTAAATACAAAAATAAATTTAAACTATTAAAATTATATCTAAATAATTCACCTCTGTAGACTTTTATTAAAATATATTTTAGGAAAAATGATATGAAAGTTCCAATTAAGGAAAATAATATCAGAAAAGTCTCAAAACTTGTTAATAGTAGCTTCTACACTTGTCAGTGATTTCTCTTTCACTTGTCATTGACAAGTTTTGAGACTTTTATGATATTATTTTCTTGAATTGGGACCTTGGTTTCTTTTCATTTTCCCAGTAGTTTATAATTTGTTTTACTTATCATCTCCAGCACTTCTAAATATTTTAGGTTAAATTTTAATAGTTTAAATTTATTTATATATTTTTTTTATTTAAGATTATAATATATTTATATAATTCATTAAATCCTAACCATTGAAAATCAATCCAATGATGGGAAAGATCAATGGAGAGGAAATGGAGAAGGAGGTTAATGAAGACACTCTTCTCCTAGAGAAGGCAAGGGAAAGGATCATTTCCCAATGTAATAGTTGCCCCTGCCACACTTCATATGTTAAATCTGAAGGGATCTTAAGTGTTTTTGTGCTTTGTACACCATTAACAACCTATGATCAACGGTAACTCAGTCAATGCCTCATAGTAGCAAACACAATTGTCATATACAAGCATGTTTGAAAGATCCAAATACGCTAATGACAAGTTCAATTAGGGTAGGGTAGTACATACTTTCATACACAAGTATACTTGAGAAGTTTCAAAGTATAGTATAAATGATTTCAATACATACAAATATATTTGAAAATTTCCAAATCATAGAGGCAGAGAATACCCACAAGCATGTTTGAAAGTTTCAAGGTACAAATCAAGCAGTTCTAATTCCACATTTAAACCCAAATATGTGAATGAAAACTTCACAACAACATTCCAAGCCCTCCATGGTTAACAACACCCTAAAATTTAATCAAAATATCAAATTATCTTAAACAGAATTTCCAAGCCCATTGTATCCGCCCCTATATCTTTATATGTTGCCGTAAGCTCCAATGTCCAACTAACATTCACATTCATCCCATTACTATCCCGTGGGGCCCCATCCTAATGTTCATTGATTCTCAAGGTCAATGGTTGGGAAAAATTGCACCAAAAAAATAGGTAGGGGAAAAATGTCAATAGTTTGTATCCAAAAAAAAAAAAGTCAATAGTTAGGGGGGAAAGGCCAATAGTCAGGGCGGGTCTGTTTGGCAGGAGGAAATGGGAGGGGAAGGGACGTTTTAATGAGTTTGATCTAAAAGAGTTAGAGAAGTGGGGCTAAAATTATTGAATTAATTTTGTTTTAATTTTTTATCTTACATATTTTCTTTATTAAAATTTTATAACCTCACTAATTCATTTTTTTTATAAATTGAACACATTAAAATTTCTCCTCTCTCCCTCCCGTCCGGTCCGTCCATTTCCCTTGAACACAGCCACCAAGGCCTTAGAAAAGAAAGCTAGGATGTTATAGAGAAGTTAATACTTTAAACAAAATGTGTTATATATTATGAAACATACAGAAAGATTCAAAGAAGGAGGTTGGAGTGCATTTTTGTTTTGGGTGTATTCTCTAATGAGTTATGAACTATTGACCGCCCTAAAAATTGTGGAGTAATCTAGCACGTAATCTTTTAAAATCACTGCAACGTTATCTTTTTCACATGCTTAGGGAGTTTTCTCAATCCAACAATTTGGGCATGTTTGTTTTAACGATCAAATTGCTTATAAGATGTTTTTCATGTAAATCGAGACATAACTTCTCTCACATACTTACCTCGTATACCGTAAATCAGGATTGAAAAGCTGTTTTTAAACATTCCAATCACTAATCCAAACTAATACGACTTAACGTTAGACTATTAAAAAAGTCATTGCACTAGTTTTGGAATATTATGTACTACATTACCCTACAATCTTTTTTTTTCTTCTAAATACAGATATCCTTTTATTAAAGGTAATCATGTTCAAGATACTATTGAGCATTAAATGTGGGCACTTATACTCCCTTAAGTCCAAAATAAAAGAAGTTTTTAGAAGAAAATTTCGATCTAAAATATAAAAGGTTGACATGGTAAGTAATTATTGTTTGCAATGGGAGATAGAGGTGACATATTATAAATGTACATTTGAAAATCATATTCTATGTGGGTAAAAGAGGTAAACATTATCGTTGGCAAAAAAAAAAGAGGTAAACATTATCAATTTAAGAATATTAAACGACTTAACTAGCACTCAAAGATATTTGGTTTATTGGTAGATCAGCTAGATTATAAAGTTGGTGAATTGAGTTCGAATCTCGCATTATTCAAGAAAGACCCTGGGAGAGAGGCATTCCGATCGCAAAGCCTCCATCCCAAAAAGGGTGTCGAACACTAGGGGCCCAAAGGGTTATCTACTGGAATTAGGTGGCCCAAAGAGTTATCTAAAAATAGCTTAATTAATATAGGTGTCAGACACTGTGTGGCTCAAAAGGTTATTTAAAGAATATAACTTAATTAACATAGAAAAGGACACTAGGTGGCTCAAAAGTCATCTAAAAAATTACGAAATCTAACACAGTTGGTGCTTAGCTAGATTCTTTAAGTATCTAGTTATGGGTCCGATTCCTCACGGTGTGGATGGAGAGGGTCTCGTAGCTAACACTAAAACCCATTTAAAAAGTTTACAGTGTAAGGGGATTAATTACCGGCTTACCGTTACTGGCGGTGGATCCTTTAATCTTACCCAAAAAAGAAGTAATCTAAAAAAAATAACTTAATTAACATTTCTTAATTCGTGTTGCGTTGTATGATTTGAAGCGGTGGGAGTATTTTTAAGGTCCCCCCGCGCGCGCCGGGTGAAGTAAAAAGATGGAAAAATGGATAAGCTAAAGTGATGTTGAGCAGATGTCTTACATAGACAAGATAGAGCTTTCATCAAATTAGAGGATGTGATTGCTACTTGCCAACCTCCATTTATTTCCTCTAATATATGTATTAAGTTAATTTACAAAAATATATATTAAGTTTTTTTTTGCCTTTCAACTGATTGTAGTTATTTAATATAAGCATTTTTAAGTCATAATAAGACTTATATCCTAACTCTAATAAAATGTGATTGTTAAGGGATGTTGATAACCCTCTTACTCTTGGTTTTTGTGTCAATAATCCCTAAACACAAAGTCATATGTACATAAACTCTCTTAATTTCATGGTACAATTTGTATAAATTCAAATTCATTATCCAATTGTAGTAGTTAGCGATAGGAAAGTTATCCGTATATAATTCAAAATTCGAAAGTTTATGTGCAATTTAGCCTCTTTGAGTAGGAAGTGAATTCACTAAACGAGTCATCAACATCCAATTTTTTTTTTTTTTTTTAAAAAAACGGAGAGACATCAATAAAATTGTCTAAAGATAACAAGTGAACTAACTGTTGAATTATTAATCTTTCTAGTTTCTATAGTGGTAGTTTTTTTTGTTCTTTTTCCCCAACGACCTTTATGTCAATATTTGATAAAAGGAAATATTATAAATAATCATAATAGATCTAATAACCTTTGATTTTGACTTGAATTCTATCAATGTTTTGTGATATAAACATAATATTGGTGGTTGGATAAATTTCATTTTCCCTTGTCAATAATTGATACCAATGTGGTCTCTAATAAATTTAATTTTGATTTTAATTACATCAACAACTCTGGGCTGCACGTAATGGATGGGTTAGTGTTTAAAACAAAATAAAATTCTAAAATATTTATTAACAATTTTTTTGATAGACATGAACAAATTAATTTGTATACCTAAACATATTTTTTTAATTTCTATGAATAAATTTGGTATAAAAAGTTAATTTTTTATATCATAAAAGTTTAATTAACAATTGATAAGATTTGACTTAAATTGGCCAACATGGCTGCTCTAATGTCCAATCTAGTGTGTCAGTTTAGTCACCCTCAACCCAGATCAAGCAAATTAGACTGACTGAATCAACTCTACTAATATTTTAAATAAAATTCTAGAAAAGTGAAACTCTATATACATTAAAATATATTATAAGTAATGTTTGATTAAGCAATGTAAATTATAAAAATACTAACAAGCCTCTTTATTATTATAAATCCACATATACTAACTCATTTTTTAAACTCTATGTTAATAGAGAAGATTCACATATAAAATGTATTGCTAGCTATGTGCACTAGTTTTTAAACTATAAAAACTTAACTCGGGTTACGCTAATCAGATTAGTGAATTAGTGAGCAACGTTTAACTAATTAGTTCAAGAGTTTTGAACAGGTTGTTGGGTTGATTTTATATATTTTTCTCCTTTGACAAAGCATGAAATGGTGTTATTTTGAGTTGTTTTAAAGAAGAAGAAAAATAGCAGCCTGACAAATTTACTCTCTAAGAACTCCATTTTTGGGTTTATGTGTAACTTGTACATTAATATTTCATTTGTTTGTAGATTAATGTCTTTTTTATTTAAATATTACCCTTTTGTGGTTGCATAATTCTTTTCTATATTTTAATTGTGATTAAGTTGATCCCAGTTCAATTATAGTTGAATCATTAACCCTTATATTATTATCTCAATTGGTTGAATGGCTATGATCCAGTTTTTAGTACTTTGTTATAAATAACGTGACCTACCAATTTCTACAAACTCTGTGATACATAGACAGAGAGAGGGTGCATAACATATAAGATTACTTTGTGTTGTTGCATTAGTGCTTTTTTTCATTCATAAAACTCGAGTTTGGCACCATAGTAGTAGTATTTTACAGGCCTTCGTCCCTTTTTACTTAATATAGTTTTCATTATAATACCTCTTTTTATTTATCAAAAGACAAAATGATATTAAATAATATAAGTTTACATATTACAAATAGTCAATAAACTAATGAGTTCATAAGAAATTGTAACAAAACAAACATTAGAATGACCCTAATGCTAATAACAACCAAAAAAAATATTAAAACAAGCAAAGTTGAGATATCCTATGAATATTGAGAGTTTGAAGATTGGGGAGGATCCTGAGGAAAAGCTTTTCTAATAAGTTGTTCAATGAGATAATATGTGTGTTTGAAATTACTTATTTTTGGATAATAAATCCTTATTACGTAAGCTGAGATAAAATTTCTCTCACATACTTACCTCGTATACCATGAATCACGATTTATAAGCACTTATTACCTAAAAATAAGATATTCAAAACGAGCACAATACCTCAATTATTAGTGCACATGCACATATACAATTATGGTGGAAAAGTGTTTAGAGGTGATTCGAACATATGTGTACAAAGAAAGTTGTTGGAAGCGCCATTGAAGAGTAGTGTGAATTGGGAAATATGACGCCGTTTGAAAATGAGTAGTGAAAAATCAAAATGAAACCTTTTGATTAACAATATATCCAAAATATTATTGGGTTATTAATAAAATATAATGACATCATATAATTCATATAACTGACCCAATGTAATGAAATCAAATTGTTCTTGCCGGTATATTCACAATCTAATATACTTAATTATTATTGTTGTTGTTGTACCATGACTAATTAATAAGATGAACTGGTGAATAATCCATTTTGTTATATATTTTATGATGGTCAATGGCATGTTAACATGTATTAATTAATTAAGTAATTAGTTAATTAATAGAAGGTTGTTAGGGCTTTATCAAAGGGTTAATCAAGAAGAGTAAAGAATGAAGTCTAAGCAAAAGTTTAGATAAGACGTCATGTCGTCTTGGCTTGCTTTTATATAAAGACATGACCGCCATCATCATCTTTAACATTGTGGAATACTTCTTAAATTGTCTTAAAGATATGCTTTTGTTTTTTTTTTTCCATCTAAAGATATGCAAATTATTATGCCTCAAGCTTCCAAATTAATTATTTATTAAAGAATATTGATGCTTTGCTGGATAGAATGGGACATTTCTTCTTAAATTAATATCTTGTGGGGACCCCTTGTCAACTCTGATACTATTCTCATCGCTACATAAACCCCTTTATTACAAAACAATGCTCTTGTTTTAGGTTTCAAAGTTTCTTCTAGGTTGAGGAACCTAGATTATGGATGTTTAGAAAGTCACAAGTTCTTTTTAGACATGTTCCTAGGAAATATAATACTCATGCCGATTATTTAACCTAACTATCTCATAGAAGTGTTAATAATTTTGTTATCTTTGATCACCCACCGCCTCCTCTTTTAATAGGTGGTGGTTGATGAAAAAGTATAGAGGAGCCCTTGTTTTGGGGTGTTTTTGTTGTAATTTCTAATGGATTAATGAATTCCAGTTTTAGGTCAAAAAAAAAAAAAAGTTTCTTCTAGGTGCCTACCTTTATTAATTTTCAAAAAGATTTAGGTTACTGCTAGAGTATAACTTATCTTTAAATTTGTGTAATATATTTTTAATAATTGAAGATACGTTATATCCAGTTAAAGAAAAGTTGCATATTTACAAAAAATAGGTTGTGTATGAGTCTTTTAATAAATTTTAAATACTTTTGGGTAATATATTTTTCATTGGGTCAGTAATTTTCCCAAGATATTAATCTTTAGAGAAAGAAAATTTCTCATGATTATAATCATCCCATATGTTTTCTAAAATTATCAATGATTTTATATTAAATGTTACATTGATGTTTTAAATTTATAATAATCGATCATTTGAATTCAATAAAATTTTATCTCCACCCTTTGTTTTTGCAAGTCAATATTGTGACATTTTCCATTTGTAGAAAACTAATCAAACCTATAGCAACAATATGACCTGATTCAAAAGTGAGAAAAATCAATTATCTTCCTATCACCTTTGCCAAATTGATAATAATCTTAGAAGGTTTAAAGTTGTATTAGACACAAAATTACAGTGAAGTCTATTAATAATAATCCCATAGAAGCATTGATACACATAGTAGATTTTTTTCTAGGAAAAGTAAATTGATAAGCCCTCATAATTTTATCTAATTTTTTAATCAAGTCCTTATAATTTTTTTTTCTTTTCATTGTGCATTTATAATTTTTATCTAAAACGAACGTATCTTAATGACTGAAAGTTTTGGATAGGATGGCCCTTACATTAAGATTATATCACTCCAGTTTTTATGGAATACAAGATGCTCATTAAATGTAAATCATAAAAATAAAAACCGGTGTAATTAAATGCTAACTAAGTGAGATCAATTGCCAAAAAAAAAAAAAGTAAAGACATTTTAAAAAAATAAAATTATGGAATTAAATTTATTTATTATTAACATAAAAAAATTATTATGCTGATAACCTTTTCCTTACATCTGTATATATATAGTTTATAGGTAGATTAAACTTTTTCTTATTGTCATTATGTGTAGTGAGAGCCATGATTCCCATTAGATCATTCATCTATATATGGCTTAATCACATTGCCTTGTTGTCATAAAAAAAATCTTGCCATTTTTATTCCAACAATTCATTTATCGTGTGAATATTGTTATCATGTGATTAGAATATATTTTTCATGTTCTTACAATTCTTACAGAGTGCAAATCCAAATTAATAATATATACTACCTCCCTCTTGGCAGTATATATAGATAGATAATGTTCTCTTCGGTCCTTAATATAAGATATATTTAAAAAGTTGATCTTGATTCTAAGCATAAGATATAGTTTCCATATTTGTCAATACTTTTCTAATTTACCCTTATTGATGCTCTCTTAACAATAATCAAGTAGAAGAGGGAATGAGGAAATTAAAGAAGATATTTATGGTGTTTTAGAAATTACATGTCATATTAACTAACTTAAATAACTTTCTTAATCTAATCAAATTAGGTAAATATATCTTACATTAAGGACTAGAGGAATAAAAATTATGTTAGGTTAATATTATTCACAAACAATTAATGATGAACTTTTAGCTTTTCAAAAAAAAAAATTTATAGAATCATATTTGTCAATGAGAGAAGTTTTGGTGGTTGTATACAATATAATAATAGTTTTGAATTTTGTCAAATTGTCATTATGAAATGGAGTCATCACTAATACAAAATACTACCTTAATACCTCAATTTTTGTGTTTGCTGTATGTGAAACAGACATAGTAATAAAATTAATATGTTTTCACATTTGTTGCAAGGTATAACAGCAGCAAAAAAAAAAAAAAAGATGAATTATGGTGTGTTTCCCTTATAACAGATATGAAAACTATTGGTTTATGAAAAATACTTATATCAAGTTTTTTATATTGATTATGTCAAGTTTTCTAATTACTGGTAACCATGTGTAATATTTTTTTCATATGAGTTTATACTTAAATGATAATATTTAAAAAGCAAGATATATGAGTATACATGATAGGAGAATTTGGTATAATGGATATAAAAAATTTGATTAAGTATTGTCTTCTTTTTTTTTTTTTTTTTTGATGAATGCCTAGTGAAATTACATTATGTCAGACCCCGTCCATCCTCTCTAACGAATGCATGCACACATGCTGGTGCATCAATGAATAACACAAAGTCACGTGTTTGAGACAAAGTGCCTATTTGGATTAGCGGTGTAGAAGGAGCTTTTTTAATAGATGAGCTTTTAGGGTGTGTTTGGTTTGTGGGGAGGGTAGGGGAGGGAGAGGAGGGGAGGGTGGAGAAATTACCATTTTGGACAAAAGAAACTTAAAATTTACCCTCTCATTTTTTTAAATTTTGGTTTCCCGCCCAAAATTTACTTTCTCATTCTTTTTAAATTTTGGGTTCCCGCCCAAAATTTAAATTCTTTCAACCCAAAAAGGTAATTTACCCACCCTCTCATTCCCTCCCTCCCCTCAAACCAAACACACCCTTAGAAAAGTCATATAGAAAAAAAGGAGCTTTATAGATGTGATTTGTGTTTGGATTAGTGGTGTCAGAAGTGACTTTTTTTTCATAAAAGTTGAGAGAAGTAACTTGGATGAGCTTCTCATAAAAGCTCCATTTGCTTCATAAGCTCAGCCATCCCAAAAAATACATTAAATGAGCTTTTGGAGCTTTTAACCCCCATATGGACTTTTTTTGAACCCAAACAGATTCACAAACAGACCCAAAGCCTCCTTAGCCAACGCATCCACCACCATATTTGCCTCTCTACAACACCATCGCACCTGCAAATCCTATTGTCTATTCACCATCGCCATAACCTCCCTCATCGGTCCCTCTACCTCATCCTACATCACTGTTTGTGAATTTATTAACTCAACCAATTCCAGACAATCGGTTTCCGTCACCACTTGCTTCAATCCACGATCCCATGCCATCTTCAAACCCTATAATAACCCCCACATCTCTGTGTAAAATTGTTCCCAGCCTCCTTCAAGCATTTGAGCGCAAATGGCCACCTAACCCAATTATAGGCCTTCTCTAGATCAATCTTGAGAGCCATAAATCCCTTACGTCCCTTCTTTGTTCTCATGGAATGGAAAATCTCTTGAGCTAACACAATATTATCTTCCCCTTGCTTGCCAGGAACAAAACTACACTGATTCAGGGATATTAACTTAGGCATAAGTGACCGTAACCTAGTTGCAATAAGTTTCATCAATATTTTGTAAATCACATTGTACAAACTTATGAGTCGAAAATCACAGACTATTTCTGGATGATCAATCTTCAGAATGAGGACAATATTAGTCCCATTAACCTGTCTAATCTCATCCGGGAATGCATACATGCTACATACCATCTGTGTAACCATATGACCCACCATTTCCCACTGACTTAGAAAGAATAACGAGTTCAAACCATCCGGACCAAGAGCTCTAAGGGGACCCATAGCAAACAATGCATTCTTCCCCTCTATACTCCTAATATCTCTCCCCAACCGAGCTAGTATTGTTTACCTCTACTTCTAGTACGCAATCATAAAAATGCATTTTTTTCATATTTACCTCTAGTTCTAAATATAGGAATTAGTTGGCGCATTAGATTTAGTTTTAAATATAAGATCTTAATATATTTTATTTATCATTTTTCCCCAACTAATTTATTTAACCTGATAAACTGATATATAATATAATGTTATAGATAGATTGGAAAGACCATGTCACATGTTTTTATGATTAATCAATTTATTTGTTTTTCTCAATCTATCTAAATTGGCCAAATAACTCTT
This sequence comes from Inga oerstediana, assembly GCA_963210345.1. NCBI lineage: Eukaryota > Viridiplantae > Streptophyta > Magnoliopsida > Fabales > Fabaceae > Inga > Inga oerstediana. The sequence goes on along the minus strand of OY723410.1, from coordinate 27,845,625 downwards.
ATATATTAAGAACAAGAGGTCACACTGCTCTATATGACATTGGGCATGTTTGTTATGACATTGAGATTGCTTATAAGCTATTTTCCACATAAATTGAGATAAAACTCCTCTCACATACTTATCTCGTATGCTTTAAATTATGATTGAAAAGCTACTTTAATGAATGGATTTTGATGATTGACTGTTTTTTTCCCTTTTGTCAACAGTATGGACTTTGGATGGCTACTGCCACAAATTAATTTGAGTCATTCTAACACCTTTTTATATAATATGAATACTTGGCCTTTTGTATGTTTTAAATGTTTTGGCACATACCTACGCTACGATGTGGGTGTTATTTTATTTATTTATTATAGAAGCCAACACGAGTGTTTTAGAAGAAAGGCAGCCAAAACAAAAAAGAAGACATTGAAGCTGTCAATAACTAAAAACAAAATTAAAGATACCACCTACTCCCTCTTATTTAAAGTTTTGGAAAAATTGTCTAAAAATCTTCTGTTACAAAATTTATTATTCAAAAATATTTAAGGACCTCAATTTTTGAATAAGTTCATATGTTTTTCATTTTTCACATGGCTAAAGACAGATTACACACAGTTGAATAAGAGTTGCACTTGAATTCTTAAACAAATTTGAAGTATTTTTTAACAATAAATTTTGTAATGGGGATTTTTTTAGTAAGTTTTCCTTTAAAGTTCCTAATGTAGAAACTTTTTAAAAAATATTTAAATAAAATATGCATTATTCATAAATTGTGAACACAACTGTTTACCTTAGAGTTACAAATAAATTATTTATTTAAATTTAAGTAACAATCAATTTGATTCCATTTAACTTATATAAAATTGTAAAGTAAATTGTTACTCCTATACCCTAGAAAAGATCCTTTTTTTTTTTCCACAGTGATGATAATAGGAAAAAAAAAACTTATTTCCACTTTACCTGTTTACCAATTACCACTCCCTAGCTAGTCTCGAATGCCAGAGAATGTTCCGTGGGATATTTATAAGAGACGTTAATGGGATGTTTGAAAGTTTTAGTATCTTTTTCATTCTCTTCCTTTTTTTTTTTTTGAACGGCTTATTCTCTTCTTCACACAGTCACACCCTATGGTTTTAGGAAATAAGTTTTGTTATTTATTTATTATTTTGGGTTAATGTGCAATTTCGCCAAATAACTACTAAAGAGCGTATTTGAAAGTTTTTTATGAGTAATTTTATTTTAAAAGTAATCAAAACATAATAATTTTACCCATTACATTTAAAAATATTAATAATTAATGTAAATTTTTTAACGGTCAAAATTATTTTTTTAACGTTTAGGGTAAATTTGGTTATTTTTTAACACTTTCTGAGTAAAATTATTCCTAAAAAAAACCCAGGTTCCCAGATTTGAACCGAACCTGACCGAAAACTAGCCAATTGACCGGTAGACCAGTCTGGGTCAATTTTTTTTTTTTAAAAAACTTGATTTCTTTAAACTTTTTCTTTAGAATTTCATATTAATAATCCTAAAATCTTCAATTTCTCATTAATTTAGTCCCAAGTTAGCTTCAATTTAACTTCGATATGACCCACTGATTCAATACCCTGACTGATTCAGTGATCGATCCAGTACCCCGATTGGTTCAGTGACCAATCTGGGTTTAATTACTTTAAACAAAACTTCAAAATATCCCACACCATGAGTGATTACTTCTTGAGACCTTAGCCCTATTATTTTTAGCCAACTTTTTTATTTACCTAGGAAGTCGGATTTTTTTTTTTTTTTTGAATTAGTATGAAGTCGTAATAACAAGAGAGACGTCACTGAAACAATGGAAATTGTCAATTGTCATTTAATACCCCTCAATTGTCCTTAAAACTTTTTGGTAATTAAACTTTTTTTGGGAGTTCATCGTAATTTTCTTTTTTTGAAATAGCGGGCCATCCAATCTCCAAAATTCAAAATCATTCCCTCCGTGAAGAAACGGCGTTTGACCGACGAAACACAGCTTATATATAAAAGAAGCCAACAGAAAAAATCAAACGCGCGGTACACAACACACTTTCTTCACATCAAAATAATATACATTTGCAGTTTTTCACAGAGAGTTCCATAGGCCACACACAACACCACACCAACACGCTCTCATTTCTTCCTTCCTTCCCAGATCTGACCGACAAGGTGAATCTCTCTGCTCTTCAATTATAATCTTCTTCATTCATGCATGAAATGCTGACTCATGAATCGCACTTGCATTTCGCTTTTCGATCTCGTCTCTGTCTCATTTTTTTTGTGGATTTTGTGCTCCCGTCTTTGACCTTTAACTCTAATGCTTGTTCAAATCAAGCTTTGTTTGACTGATTGTAAAAATATGTAAATGAAAGTAGGTTATGGAGCTTGTGCATTGTTTTTTTTTTCCGGAAACATAGATAAGGTTCAGACTTCAGAGTTTCGTTTCTAGCTATTGCACAGCGTTTTTTCTCATCCGACTTTGGACGGTCGGATCCAGTTTCGGAAGTAATGTATTGTTTTTAGATTTTCGCTTTGCAATGTGTTCTTCTGCGTTTTTTGTATGTCAACTTACAGCAGTTTTTTGGATGTATGATTCTTATGTTACCGAATTCGGGGTGAAACGCCCATTAAGCGATTTTTGGAAGTGAATTTCCAGCTTGAGAATGTTCTGTTTTAATTATGTTTAATTCATTATATATTATCTTTTTCTGCTGCATTTTTTTTAATCCCTTTCAGATACTATGCCTCACTATGATTTCTTGCATCTGGGAATTTTGTTTGCTACATAAGACCCGTTTTTCTTTTTTTCTTTTCAGACTTTATGATTCTTTTTTGGCTATGGTTGAGTTGTAATGTTGGAATTAAAATTCTTAAACCTCGGTTGCAATTACATGTCTATAAATTATTCCAGTGCTTTTGATTTCCCATTTTTGGCAATTCTTTGAGTGCTTTGCGGCTTTTCCACTCTGGCGCTCGGAATACTATATTGTTGTGTTCTTAAAATTTATGTTAAACAATATACAGATTTGCTTCATAATGCTTTCTGAGTTTGTAAGTAAGGGCTTTAACTTTTCATATAATATCTCTCTTCTACTTTTAGTGAAACACGATTGAAGGGTTCGTTCATGGAACATGTTCAGTTTCTTAAATAAATACATTCGTTTGGGCATACTTGGAATCCAGTATTTTATTGAATTGTGGAAAAGCGATGGCAGGATTCTTGATACTGGCAAAAGTGAATAAAAAGTGGGCGCCAAGTCATTTTGAAGATAAATTCAATTTAGTTGGTACATTTATGACCACATTTTGAAATTTCAATGAAAGAGAAAACAACCGATGACATAAGAAGCTTTCTTGGGTCCTTTGTTGTCATGCTTCCCTTTAAAGATATAGAATGGTAAATAACAGAAAAATATCAAGGTTATACTACTTTTTTTTTTGGGGTTAATCAGATGTACTGCTACGTTAACTCTGGAACTTTGACTCACATTTTTATTTGCTACAAAAATATTGACTACATTTTTTTTATTCGTTAGCCAATCCTTGGTGACTGCTGTTTATTTTATATGCTGAACTTAAAATGCTTCCAACTACATGTCATAACCGCCCCCTTTTGTTACCATCAAATGCTGTTTTTAACTTTCAGTTCTAAAGACTTGGTCCTTCCTTGCAAGACGTCTTTATGCATTTGTATTTATCAGAGGTTTTACTACATTCGATATGTTGTTGACAAGACAAATCAGCAAGTGATTTAAACGACTCAATTTTGTTCTTCCATTCTCTCTTTTTTGGTTTTATACACATCTTTATTCTTATTAAAAGAGTGCTAGGTTGTCTTTTCCCTTTTTCACTTCCATTTTTTCACAGCAACATAAAAGTTATATTTAGTCAGCATTTGAATGCTGTATGCTTTGTTTTCTCTAGCAGTGGCATGTTGGTGCAATCATCTTGCATATATTGAGTTCATACATTCTTACTTACGTGCATAGGTTACATGAAAGCAATTCAATCCTGACATTTCTCTATTATAGTGCAATGGATGTAGAAGATACAGATGTTTGTATCATCAAGGAGCCGGATCATGTGATTGTCTATTCAAATGGAACTTCACATGAACCAGATCATGAAAATGGCGCTAATCATCACAATATTGCTGAGTCTTTTGAACCAATAGTTGAGAGTACTGAACACCACAGTTCAGAGGAGAGCACCAAGGAATATGAGGTGAAGGAATGTACGACAGAAAATTCTGTTAAGAAATCTGATCAGTCCAACATAGAAAAAAGCGAGGAGCAGAGTTTTGTTGGTTCCCCATGTGAGAAGAGTTCAAAATCCCACAAAACCAAGGCTGTGAAGCACAAATCAAGACCTCCCATTGGAAATTCTCACAGTAGAAATTCAGTAATAAGTGTTCAAAAGAAGCACACAGTGCCACAACCATTTGCCTTGGCAACTGAAAAGCGTGCCTCTGGCTTAATGCGTCCTCTTGCTGAAGATTCCCAGGGTGGTCATGATAGAAAATTAATAAATAAAAGAAATGTGCTCACTCCAAATAGTTTACAACAGAATAAGGTAAATGTTGATGATGAGGTTACTAGTTCCTTGAACCACTGATATCTTTATGTACATGGTAGTATTACAGAAACAGATCCATTCTTTAGTCCTCCTTCTATATTTGATCATTTAAGCAAATCCTGACATGTTATATAAGGCTTCTTCCTTTGGCATCTAATCATATCAGCATGAACTTATCATCACATTATTATGCCTATGGTTTTGATGCCTATCCCTATCAAATTAATTAAAAGCTTTTGTCTGAAAATAATAATCGAAACAACCATCTTATAAAGACTGCTTCATGATTGTAAATATGTAAAAGTAACTTATTCATCACTTTCTTTGTCTAATCCAGTTCATTTATTTACAGTGGATCTTAATTCAGTTATGGTTAGTGGTAAATGTTTGTCTTCTTGCTATTTGCAGTTGGAAGTACCTCCGGTATTAAGAAAGCCATTGCAACCAAATAACAAGAAGCATCCTGATGAAGACGATTCTTGTTCTGTTGTGTCTCTGTATCCTATGATCAGGCTCATGCCTTTTCTTGTTCTAGCACTGGGTCTTCTACTTTCTCACGAAATTTGTAATTGATAATTTGATATTAATCCTTGACTACATATAGAAGTGCAGCTTCTGTGCGATCATTCAAGTCTGGGGCAACTGTTGCTTCGGCTCCTTTATTTTGGTGCACTGAACGTGCACAAAAACGAAAGGAGGTAGCATCTGTACACAAGTTTCATATGCTTGAATTTAACTTTCTAACAGAAATTGACTAGTGCATTATCATGCTATTTTGAATATAGTTTTATTCAAAATTAGAGGCAAAGCATCAAGCACTGGAGGCTGAGAAGAGTCAAAGTGAAGCAAGGAACAAGGTGCATAATTTCTCAAACTTTTACAAAACCAAGATATATAGCTGTCTCTTATTTTGTCCTGCCCCGTAGTAGGCTTATAGTTGTGTTTTTTCACTCTATTTTCTTCATCAATTTAAAAACATTCAAGGAAGAGCGGGAGGCAGACATCAAGCAGTTGAGGAAAAGTTTAATGTTTAAAGCAAATCCGATGCCAAGCTTTTACCACGAGGGACCTCCACCAAAGGTTGAATTGAAAAAGGTATGGGGAGTAAACTTATGATGTCATATGTACAAGATTCAGATATAATAACCTCTCAAGCAACAATAAACCATAATAGCACAATGTAATTGAAAAATTGATCTATAACTCATCATCTAGATGAATTTTTTTCTTTCTTTGACTTGTGTTTATGGCAATTTAAGTAATGTAAACCTCTATGAACCAGCCACCACCCACTCGTGCAAAATCTCCAAAGCTGGGCCGACGAAAGAACTGTGGTGGCTCCTCTGTCAGTTCCTCTCATGGGGACAAGGTCAAGGGCGATGTTGTCCATGAAAGTCAACGCTCTCTGTTAAATGACAAAGAAGATGCCCATGCTAACATAGACAATGGAAGTAATGGTTATGAACTCAATAACAAGACCAAGGAGAGTGGGCAAATAAATGGGATCAAAGTATAGGAGCAAGTGGATCTGATGAACTGAAGATCAGTGGTCTGTCATAGTGCTTTCAGTGAGATTTGCTTTTCACTTTTTAATTTATGAAGAGTTGAGCTTGCCCAAAGCATGCATGTTCTTGTTATTTTCTTTAATTTATAATCACCTGCTCTGTGCTTTGTCTAATTTAAGTTGTGAAAATGTTCCTATGTAATTTATTCCGGCTTGTAAAAATGAAATTTATTTATCTTAAGAGCTATTTAAGCTTTTGTTAAATTCCCCCTTAACAGGGCTAGACTATTTGTATTTTGAGGTTCTTGTTAATAAAATTTTGTGAAAAGGTCCATTGTACTGCATTGTCTCAATGATTTTTTTTCCCCCAAATTTTTTGACTATATGGATTTCAAGGTGCACCAAGAATCTGTTTGTGCAACTGAATTGCTCACACGAAATCGGAGAACTAATATGGACTCTGATATTTTGATTCGTACTCTGATTTCATAAGAGTGATTCAATAGCATAAATGGATATCTTATCATTCTCCTTTTATTAGAGCTGGAAGGGACTCGATGAATAGTGTTCCTTCAAGACCCAACCGTCTAAACTTTTATCAATTATAGTTGAGGTAAAAAGATTCTTTTTTTTTTTTTCACAAATTCAAGAGTTTGAACCTGGTGAATTGAAGAAAAGGGAAAGATTAGATCATGTTGTAGGTTTGACGCCCAATTGGACTCTATAGTCTATAATACTTGAATATGACTATGTAGTATTGGATATCATGTAATTGTATCAAAACAAGAGTGGTTCTAAGAGAAGTGTTATTTTGTTTAGCATCTATCATCTTTGTCTATGGCAGAAATACGTTTGATAATCCTGTTGCTCAACCATGTTCATCCTTTTACGCTGCGTTTTAGTTTGGGCTTTGATTTGGGACCCAAAAGCCCGTTGGTTTTGTCGGCCTCACTCTTCTCCCTTTGAGATTGGCCCAGCTTAGTTTACGGCCCAACTCTTGCATGGGCCAACAAGTGCAGCCGACAACGGTCATAAGGGAACTTCTTTCTGCTGCATCCTTATGCTCGTCGGCTTACTCTAACTCACAAGTTTCAAAGGCAATGCCTTCTTGGATGCCTCAGCTACCATCCAACTCTGTTGATCAAATCCCAGATATAGAATAGTCCATTTTCATGGAAAAACGTAAGTGTGGTACAAGATCTATTTGCCAATCTTGGGTGTGCTTCCAGGGCCAATCTATTCAATCTTTTATTTGGAGAATAGTCTCAGGAAAGCCTTTTATCTTGCTACACTGTTTCAGAGCAACTCTTCGTTAGATTACAAAGTCCCCTTTTTACTCCCCCACCACTGCCAGAAGACTTTAGGTATTTTCCATTAGAAAGTTCTTTTTGCCACCACAGGGGACCAAGTAGAACTCAACTAACATCTTGTACAAGGGCATAGAGAAACTTATTGTATCTTTTGAGTTTGGTAACATATGTGGAGTCAAGCAGGTTGATTAAAATGTTTTTTTATTCTCTGCAATCATGTTTCGATATAGTTGTGGACTTATGATGTACAATCATTTTCTTTATTAATGATAATTGTCGTTTATAAAAAAAAAAACATTGTTACTGTTTCTTAAATCTTGATGGCAACTTTATGTGGCCTAAAGCTCTTTATCAACTATTTTCATGTGCATGAAGCCCAAATGCTCAAGTATATAACTCAGTTTCAACATAACAGCACACAGCATCCAACAAATCATGATCCATGCTTGTTTAAACGAAAAATTAATATGTAACTACCGTATAATTTTAACTCATTTTGAATAAAGTTCTTCTAGTTTTTCATTGGATCCTTATAATTTTTTAAATTATACATAGTAGTGTCTATACTTATTATTTATTAATAGGTAAGAAAAACAATATTAGTAGTTGATGATATGAATCTAAGTAAGGATACAACTGAATTAATTTTTCCATATGAATCTAAATAAAATTAAAATCAAATAGATTATAGATTAGGTAGAGATGCGGGGATACAATTATGAACAAAATATTTTTATTTTTATGTTGATAATAACAAATTTTATTCCATTATTTTACTTATTAAAAAATTATATATTTTGTATTTTGTAATAACTTACACGATGCATTTCACATTCATATCAATCCTAATTATCAAATTATGAGTAGAGATACTAATAATACATATAGTTTTTTTTTTACTAAAATAATACGTATAGTTGAGATAACGGTAAGAACCCAATAAAATAACTACAATGATCTAATTAAAAATAAGTGAAATAGTAAAGACTAACTAATTAGGTTTCCTCAATTGTATAGTTAGGATGGTAATTCTCTTATTTAAACACGCCGAAGCGACCATTTGGAACGACTGATCCCAGAACCATATCAGGCCAAATTTCTCGGTGGCCAAATGGATATCTCAAAAGTAACTACTACTGAATCGGCGTCTAGTTTAAACGAACACTGTTTGAAATTTTATCCATTAACAGTTCCCTTATCGTCAACAACATCTCACGCGCTAGTTGAAGCGTTCCACTCACTTACCCAATAGTCAGATCAAACAGGAAACAGCGAGCCCGCCATTTGTCGACGGTCATTTGGTGAACGCGTGGGCCCACATCACTCTCCCCCGTGATATTCAAATTCCCTGTACATCGACGGTCCGAACTTCTTACACGTCATTTGGTCGTCATCTCCAAGATCAACGGCCAACCCCCGCTTTCTCTCTCCCAATAGAACTTGTTTCTCTCCCTAGAAAAATTCTTCCCCCTTGGCCTCGTCATCGTCGTTGCCAAAGAGGCGATCCATGTAGTTTGATTCGATTCTTTTCTTGTTCAGTGAGAGAGAGAGAGGGAAAGTTTCCTGAGTCGAAGAAATGGGCGAGTCTTTCTTCGATCTTGTGGAATTTTTTAAGCAGCCCTCGATAATCGAGACACTCGTTGACATCTTGCTATGCGCAGTCCCGATTTGGTTAGCTGTGATGATCGGTTTGGTCATTGGTTGGTCGTGGCGGCCACGATGGACTAGTATCGTGTTCATCGGTTTTCGGAGTAAGTTCCGGCTACTCTGGACGGCTCCGCCGGGCTTTGGTGCTCGTCGTCTCTGGTTGGCATTCACAGCACTATCTGCGTTCTCCGTTTGCCGCACTCTTTGGGCGAATTTTAGAGGAAATGGCAAAGGTCAAGCTGAGTTGCCCTCACAATCAGGGAATGTGGCGGCGGCGACGGAGGAGGAAAGCAGTGAGGCTGCTGGGTAGGTTCTAAATTCTGGATATCGTTTACTGTTTACCATGTCTTAATTGAGTATTTAGTCAAATTTACTTTGTTATACGCTATGTTTGAAATTTTCCTTTTTTTTTAATGGATTATTGATTAGTCAAATTTACTCTGTTCTACGCTGTGCACTTTGTTCGAAATGATTTCATATGCATGATCTCCGGGTCTGGATAATCTTTTTCTAAGTCATCCTTATTATCTTTTGGGGTGTTAGACTGTGAATGTTCTTTGTATTCGGTCACCGATCATCATCTATGTTACTCTCTAATCATTGTATTGAGGTTTTGTTGTTAATCAATTTCTTACCCCTCTGTAATTAATTTTCCTATGTGCAGAATAGCTGCTTAATATATTGTTCTTCTATTTTATTTACGTCATAACTGGGTTTTCGACATTTACTAGGCCTTGCGTTAAAATTGGAGAGAAGGAGCAAGATATTGTCAATCAGAATGATTTGGAACATCTCCTTTATCTTCTTGAAGGGAAGAATGGAGTGATGGACTGGCAAAGTTTAATTCAGATTTCAACTCAAAATATGTCATATCAAGTTTGGCGTCATGAACCTCAGGTTGGTTCTGGTTTTGAACTTTCAAGTTTTATCTTTTACATTTCCTTTCTATTATTTGATGACAACGTTCATGCACTCAATATATGAGGACTTTGTAGTCTTTCTATCAGTCACCTTTTCCTCCTGGTTGAAAGTGGATTTATGAAGTCGAGTTATTGCTGCTTATTTGTAGTTGTTCCAAGCCACTCTATATCTATGTTGATTGATGATTTTGATTTTTAATTATCATTTACTCATATATTAATAGAACATTAGAATTATTCATGCATCTGATGTTGAATTTGTTATCAGACAGGTCCTCTAGTTTACCAGAGTAAAACGGTCTTTGAAGATGCAACTCCAGAGCTGGTAAGGGATTTCTTCTGGGATGATGAGTTTCGCCTTAAATGGGATAATATGCTTGCATACTGCAAAATATTGGAGGAATGCCAACATAATGGGATCATGATTTCCCATTGGATAAAAAAGGTATTAGTACAGGATGGTTGCTTATGAATCTGTTCTATGCAATCACTGTTTCCTAATTTTATCTTTCTATTTGTAGTTTCCATTCTTCTGCAGTGATCGAGAATATATAATTGGTCGAAGAATATGGGAGGCTGGAGATACATTCTATTGTGTTACAAAGGTACTAGTTGTGACAACATTTTCTCCTATCTTATGACCATTCCCTCACTTTCTTTTCCTGTCACTTTAGCAAAAATCTGCCACTATTGTATTATTAAAAATATTTTTTTATTCAAAGACACTTCCAGGGTGAGGGACTTCATAATTCTTAATAAGAACAACTGAATCAGCACAGTTAATGCTCAAAGCAATAGGAAATAGAGGCATTAATTATCATGATATGGAAGATAAAAGTACGTGTTGAACAATTTGGGATCCTGTCATCTTCTTAGAAGATGTAGTCTGAGAATAATATAATTGTAAGTTTTGTTAGGAATAAAGACGTGAAACTTTTCTATCTCAGATGAATTGCATGTCAATTGAGATCCAAATTTATGTAGAGCTGCTTGCCACTGGAAGCATGGGGTAAAAAGGAAGGGGAGAGAAGTGATATAATTCATTTTTTTTTCCTGGCTGATGACAGCCTTTTTGGGCTAACTTCATGACAGGAGTGGAGTGGAAGATTATGGATTTTAGACTCTGCAATTATGAGTTTGCATTAGCTGCTTAGGGGGTTAGATAACCTAAATTTACTAAATTAGTTCAACTATGGCAAATATTGAGTAATTTTTGTTCAGATTTTTGGTAATAAATCATTATCTGGTTTTTTCAAATAATTTATGTAGCTGAGGTGAAATATTTTGAGACAGTTATATTGTCCTGTTTATGTGGAATTAATAGAAGGATTGGAGTACAGTTCCTTGTATACTTGCTAATATAATGTTGAAGAACACCCAAATTAAGGAGGTATCAAAATCTGTGTATTATGAAAAAATTAGTTTTTCCTTTCCATGTTTACCCTCTATTTAATGCAATGGAAAAGAGTGTAGCTACTTAAATTCAAGGCTGGGATAGGAAATTTATATATCTATAAGGGGTATTTTTGAAAATAAATATTAATTATACATAGAAATTTGTATTAGGAATTATATTTAGGGAAGGAGGAAGTAAATATATACAAACTGCATATAAGTTTTTCTTCTAATGGACCACCTATATTTCCATCAGTGATGAAAATTTACATTTTAGTATTTGTTGGTTCTTACCACACATTCTCTGATGTCCTGTGTTCCTGGCTTTGATATTTAGTTGCATATTGCAACCTTTCTATGATGTAAAACAATGATTGAGGTTGGCAAAATTCTCAATTTTAGTGACCAGATGCTATTCTGTTCCCTGCACTTAACTTTATCCCTATTCTAATAATCCCTCCATCGATCACAAAATTTGCTATTTCATTCATATAGTCAGACATAATTATTCCTTACAATAAGGTCCATTGCTCTTAATTCTTTTAGCAATTCAAATAATATGCTTTTGCTATTTATACTACTATGACCGGTAACAGTAATAATTTGGAAAGTAAAACATGAATGCTTAAAGATTTTTCTTCTTAACCTTGAAGTTTCTTCCATTTGGTTGCATATTGTAGGGGGTACCCTATCCAAGTTTACCCAAACGTAACAAGCCCAGACGAGTAGAGCACTATTTTTCTAGTTGGGTCATCAAGCCTGGTAAGATTTGGCAGTTACCTATATTGTTGACTATAATGTAATGTGTTTGTTGGTAGACTTTATGTTTCATTCACCGCATTTTGATTCTTGATGCAGTTGAATCGCGCAAAGGAGATGGTCAGTTGTCTGCGTGCGAGGTAACCCTTTTACACTATGAAGACATGGGGATTCCAAAAGATGTGGAGAAGTTGGGAGCCCGCCATGTTATGTCCGGGGTTGTCAAGAAAATGCACTCTGGATTGAGAGCTTACCAGAATAACCGGAAAACCGAGACTTCTTTGTCAAGATGTGCAATTATGGCAAGGATAACCACTAAGCTTTCTTCTGTGAAAAACTTGGATTCTTTAGGGCCTGCAAATGATAGAGAGGAAGAGAATGGTGAAATTATGATCAGTAATGCAAAACAAAAGGATCATGGCATAGACTGGAAGTGGATGGTCTTAGGAGGCACAGTTGCTCTGGTTTTGGGTATTCATGGCGGAGCAATAGGGAGGGGGTTATTATTAGGGGCAGGGCACAGACTTGCAAGGAGATGATGAGTGGCATAGAATATGACCAAAAATGGAAGTTTTATTTGTTATCTTCATTTTGAAGATCCTTTGTGTCTCTCATTTTACCCACTTATTCATCATTATCAAATGATGTTGATTAAGTGGTTTCTTGCTTGTGTACACAGCTTCAGTTTTATGGGTATAAACAACTGAGGTGAAATCTGATAGGGAATGAGGTTGAAATGGAGTCATAATCCATGGATAAAGTTGTTGGAAATTACAGAAAATATATTATGGGCATTGCATAGAGTTTCACAGAACAAGTTATACTATATATATGGTGGGCCCTTGTATTTCAAAAAGTCCCATGTAACAAGCTACAGTATTTATAGTTTCCATAACTTGTGCCACTTTCTATCTATATATTTGCTATACAGACAATAAAATTAGTAAATTAATGCAGTAAAATATGAAATACGCGTTGAATACCATTAATTAATACTTTTTGTTATCTTAATTAATACTTTTTTCATGCTTTATTACTATTAATTTATTTTCCACTTCGTGCAACTCATGGAACTTGGTTTTTTAAGTTCTGATAAATTACTGTTTATTGATGTTTATAAACCTGACTTACCTTTAACAAGGTTTACATCACATTAAAATCAACAAGAGTTTCAAAATTTGTGGTTCTCTCCTCTTTGCATTGGTCCGCTGCAGCATTGGCATTTCAAAATACTCCGCATTATCTTTTGCACAAACAGTTTATTCTCACATCCTTTTATACATCAAACTTGTAAAAAATTTCCCGTATGAAGATACTACATAAGCACTGTGATCTAATCCATTTTTACTATGATAAATCATGCTATTTTAAGGGTTATTAGCAACCATAAAAGGGCTTAATTGCATATATTTGCGATGAATTGGAACTATGAGTGCTTGCTTGCAATTATGCTTAAAAAGGGGTAATATTGTCATAATTGGATATTAATCGTCACTAATTGATTTCTAGGACAATTGATGCTTTATGTTAATTTCTATTGCAGAACACTTGGAATAATAGGAGCTAAAAGATCAAAGACCAAATATATCGCAACACAAGCTTCAACTTCGCTAGTTCTACGACGTTTGCCACAGCAAACGTTTAATGTTTACTGTTGCGCATTTTGATTTTGGGTTATGTAGAAATGAATCCTTAATCCGTTTAATATATATGTTAATATATATATACTACTTTCAATCCTTAATATAAGATCCAGCTGACTTTTTTTTAAGACATTAAGAAAGCTAAATAATTAAGTAACTTAATCATAGTATATATTGTATATTATTAAATTATATATTAGTTTATAAGTCAGACAAATAAGTTTGATATAAAAATAATATCTATCAATAATTTAAAGTAATTTATTTAGCTCTTTTGATTTCTCTTAAAAAGTCAGCTTGATCTTATATTAAGGATTAAAAGTAGTATATATTTGTTTATTATGATTCCATTTAATCCTTACTTCTTGGCATGTTATTATATTGTTAGGTAACAAGGACATGTGAAGTTATAATGAACCTAATGAATTAACTTATGTAACACCCCAAATTTTATTCACTAATATGCCTTATACTTATTTGTGGCATTTAATGAAATGGAATAGTGAATATTCATGAACATAGGAATTAAACACTGAAAATTTGAAAGTGAACAGTGTTGCCAATGAAATTTTCTACGAGGCAGTGAGTTTTTCATGTGGTTTTGGATGACCGAGTGATGACTAAAAATTGTAAAATTTTATAGGATAAAGAAGACATCCTAGGTTTTAATTTGATAGGCAATGGATAATTTTGGACTTGTATACTAAAAGATATGGATTTTTGAAGTTAGCTCGGTGAAACTGACCAACAACCGTGGCAGCGTCCAAAAACAATAATTTTGGGAAGTTTGAGCTTCCAGTTGGCTAATGGTTATATTTTTTTTTTTGAAACTAGACTCAATAATGGTTTCATAACCTTTGAAATCACTCCAATTGAATTTCTACAAATAAATATATGAATTTTCAGAGTTTGATGAAACTTTTGCCCAGTTTTCCAGCAAGTGCGAAAATGGAAATAAATGTAAAGGTAAAATGGTCATTTGACTAATAAAACAAAAAACCATTTATTTTACCCTTTAATTGGGATAAATGTTGGGTGAAATAGGGAGCAAGAAAGGAAAATACTTTACTTGGCTAGGATTAATTTAAGAAGGAAAATTTGTGACTAAGTAAAAGTAGAATTGAAAAGTAAAAAATGGTGGGCAATTGAAGAGATAAAATTGTGATAACTTGAGAAGCAAATTCTTTTCCTTTTCTTGATGGATTTCGGCCAAGCAAAATGGAGACAAAGAAAAGAATGGATATAACCCAAAAACAAAAAGATGAAGAGAAAAAGTCAAAGGATAAAGCTTGTAGGAAAAATTGCCATTAAAATAATATAAACTAAGGAGGTGGATATGATATTTTTGGAACCCAATAAACCTCCTAAAGCTATGCATTTTTGCCCAAGTAATGGAGAGAGAGAGGAAAAGACGATGACTTGAATTAAATTGCATGTGATAAAAGCAATAAAATAATGTATCTTAAAGGAGGTGACTTGGCATAGTTTTAAGAGATCATTATCCCTTCCAATAGCCTCATTTTCGTCCAAATCAAGAAGCAAGAGAGAGAAAGAGTGTCTTGGAACTATAGAGAACAAGAGAGAAGGAGCAAGATCAAGAAGTAAGATTAAGGTGAGTTGCAAGTAATTTCTACTTGTTTGTGCTTTCTAGTTCATGGAAACACCTCATAATCTCTATTTCTTCTTGAAATACACATGTACCAAGGCAAGAGCAAGAGCAAGAGTAAGAAGGAGGAGAAAGGGATTGTTTTAGAGAGAGAGAGAGAGAGGAGAAAACAAAGGTAAACCATACACCTTGATTATCTTGATGGATTTAAGGGGAGGTGCTGCCCAAATCTGGATTAATCATGTGGGAAGTGTAATTAAGTGATTAGATAAGTAATTAGGGGCAAAAGGAAGGTGGTTAATGGAATGGAATCAATAAATTCCATTTTCCTCAATTTATAGTGATTTTCGTCTAGACCTGTTTTGGGTGTTTGGACTGGATTTTGGTGGTTTTGATGATTCCATTGGGTTTAGAATGGAAAATTGTGTAGGGTTCATGTTGGATGCGAAACGAGAAAAGCCCTAGAATGTAAAATGTCAAATATACCTCTAAAACCCTAAGTTAGGGGCTGCCAAGGGGATTTTCATCTTTTTGGCAGTGAATTTGGTAATTCCGAGGTCAAAATTGGATTCCTTGGGTGAAAATATGTAGGATAAGCCTGGGTCAAAATTTTTGGAAAAGTATAGTTGGATCGGGTAAAAAGGG
This sequence comes from Inga oerstediana, assembly GCA_963210345.1. Lineage (NCBI taxonomy): Eukaryota > Viridiplantae > Streptophyta > Magnoliopsida > Fabales > Fabaceae > Inga > Inga oerstediana. The sequence continues at coordinate 27,829,624 of OY723410.1, read as the reverse complement.
ACTTAGATGGTCCTGAGGGGTATTTTAGTAATTTTGTAATTTTAAACAAAGATAACCAACACAATGAGTTTAGAATGAATTATAAGTGACTAATAACTCATTTATCCTCAATTTGGAATTTTAGGATATATCGATAGACCGAGCCAGATACAGTATTGGATTGACAGTCAGTTAAGTGAAGGGCGATCCAGGTAAGGGACTTACCTTATTCGCATGTATTTGATATCTCTGCTTGTGTAGTGATGTATGTAATTGCTTTACTTGATTGTGTTGAGCATAATTCAATAATGAAGCTCTGTTCTGTTTATATTGTGGCCATAGTTTTCTTACATGAAACATTGAGAATGCAGAAATGTCATTATAGGGCATGTATCTAGTTAAAGTTAACATGTCATGCACATAGCATATATCTTGCATTCATTGTGGTAACTGTTTATCTACTAAGATTCTCTTGAATCTCACCCTCTCCTAGTAACAAATTAGACAGGTGAAAACAAGAGGTGTGCTGAGAACAAAGAAGAGAACCGCACGAGAGAAATGTAGTGGTGGAACGAAAACGGGAAGATGTCTGCGTTTCGTTGTAACGGGTGTAGACACCCTAGTAGCCTTGTGTGGCTATATTATTTATAATTATTATGTACGAACCCTTATGAGAAATTTATGTAATCATGTAAATATTATCAGTATATTCATGTTATTCCTGTGTGCCCACCCAACTACGCCTTGCTACTCTGGTTAATATTGGTGTTAAGTGGTATGTAAGGCGAGGCCTTACATTTGGTATTAGATCAAGCGGTTCTAGTAACAGTATAGTATACTGATAAGGTTTTGATTATATGGTGAAGGAGATATGCACAGAATGGGGCACTATAACAGTGAATTTCCTCTTTCTTGTGAACCTGCCCTATAGAAATGCTGAATACCCGAAGGGCAGCTAATATTACCCTGTTGGTCCAAGGGCGGTATAAGGATGTCATGGACATCGAGGGAGTGGATCTGAATGAGAACTTGGTGTAATTCAGGAAGCATATCATATGGTACGTGTTCAAGTACATATAACGGCACTGATATACCGTCCAGACACAATATTTAGACAACCGAAATCAATTGGAATGACGTTTGAGATAAGGGTAGTCTCAGGGTACTGGTGGTCAGGAGCAGATGAGCCTGTATCTGCATTTTGGCACGAACACACAAAAGTTAACCATGCTCAATTTAAGGAAATCTTGGGATGGGTGACCCTTGGAAGTTAAGTTGGCAAGGTCATGAAGATTTAAAGAATGGTTATTGTCTTGAGGTTTCTCCATGACTAATAACTATTTTAGTTAGATTATTCATATGATGCTTAGAAGTATAGAGATGATGTCAATGTAAGTATTAATCTTAATTCAAACCATTTCTATTGCAGTAGTTATTATGTAGAAAAGTTCATTTGATAAGGTGATGGGAAACTTGAGGTGTACTAAATGATTAAGGTTTCTCTATGCTAAGTGATGATCCTTAGTAACACCATGATGTTTAAAGGAAATGAAGACATGATATACGGTGCTATATGATGAATGGTGATTATACCGTATATTGATCCTAGAGGATCCAATCTGATGATACTGAAGGTTGAGTATATTACCTGGATACCATGAAGGTTAGAATTGACGCTATTGATCATGATTTTGGCATGCCTATTGGGTATAATTGAGGAAAATGATTTCCGATATGTGTAATATTGAGGTTCTGGATTTCATAATGAACCTAAAAGTTGGGTCAGAGACAGAGTACTCTCAATGTTATACCGTGCCTACAGGTACACTGAACTGAACTGAGTGCCTATGGGTACACTGGACTAAGTGCCTACGGGTACACTGAACTGAACATAGTGCCTCTATGTATACTAATATGCCCAGTTGGTGGTCTCGAGCCCAGCTGAGGTACGGAACGAGTATGGGTTGCAACAGTGGTAGGCTCTAAACGTTTCCAATTGAACTGAATTATGTGTTATTGCAATATTGTTGTATATGGTGTATAGCATATAATTATTTACCCTGAGTAGTGAGGCAACCCATCACAGCATGTTAAAGATACAACTAATCAATCTATGATCGGGAGGCTCATACCTCGACATGGCCAGGCTGGGTGCCCCGCATTGGTTGCTTGTAGTCAAAAGGTTGGGCGTAAAACATGTGTGTTGAAGCGGTGTGGCTAATAGTATTACACCTTATGTGGTGACTTATGTGGTCTGATGTGAGATGAACTATGTAGTCTGCTGCGTGGTGAACTGTGTGGTCTGATGTGGGATGAACTGTGTGGTCTACTTTGTGGTGAACTGTGTGATCCATTGTGAGATAAACTGTGTGGTCTGTTGTGTGATTTATAATGATGTAACCTATGAGGTTTATAGTAGCGTGAAGTGCATAGTAGGTGACCTGTGTGGTTTGTAGCGAAATATGTAGGCAGAATTGGAATGAGCCCTTGTGTAGTAGGGCATAATGGTAGCAGGGGAGTTGTGTACGTGGATTCTAGTTACATGCTTCATAGACATCATTTGAGTATATTGAATAATAAGGGATGGATTGAGTGATAAGAAGATATTCTCAAATTGTAGACATTCAAATTTCAAGAACGAAATTTAATTAAGAGGGGGAGAACTGTAATGTAACCTCCTTCACGATCAAGGCTGAGTTTAAGTTCATAAATATATAATTATATGGAATTAGAGACCGTAATATGATTTGGGACTTATTTAAAAGTAAATTTCCCAAAATCAGGGTTTTCAAAAACTTTTCTAAACTTTTTCACAATGGTCTCATATCCACAATTCAAACATCACAAATGGTCTGTACAGAATGATTCCATTCATAAATATCAGAGTACAATGTAAATTCCAGACATACTCGAGTTCTATTAATCAATAAAAGGTTTTACAAGGCACAAATGCCCTTTTCCCTTAACTAGGGGATTACACAAAACTATCCAATATCCATATACAATTGTTTCCCCAACAAAATATCCAAAATACATAAAACTATAATAACCAATATCCAAAATAAAACTCCTATCCCAGAGCTCTATCCGCCATTCGTCACCTGCTTCTCTTTTGAACCTCCAACCCTGTCTGAAAATTTGTTTTAGGAGAGTGAGATTCTAAGGAATCCCTGTAGTATCAAATCACTCATAGTATGCACAACTACAAAGCATGAAAGCAAATCATCATACACACATAGCAACTACAACGGCAATTACAGTGGCAAGGGCAAGTATGACTTCCGTCACCCTTACGTTTGCTCACGCTGAAGTGCTCACGTTGTATTGCACAACCACATGTTCATATCATATATATCACCATAGCTGGGATCCATATAAAATATATCACATACGCACAGCCCCACTGGCCGGATAATTAAACTTCACAATTCCACAATACAGCCTCGGCAGTTACAATGGCAGGGGTAGGTGTGATAACCATCACCCCCTACAACTGCTCACGCTGTAATGCCCTACGGCCGATAACACATACACAAGTTCGCAATGGCCTCATGCCAAAGATTTTTCACAACACAATAATGATAAGTCATGCATACCAAGCATCATACACAATATGAGAAAAAAGTCACTACCTTAGTCCTTTTGTGAGTGCTCTGGCACTGGTCTCTCCTGAATAGGGCAAATGTCAAATCCTATAATCCATAATTAGGAACGAAGTGTTATACTCTTATTCTAATACTCAAATGACTTCATATCACTTAATTTGGTTATCATTTATGTTCTTTAGGAAGACACAAATGCCTCTAACAAAAAGCCCTAAAGGGTTAAAAGAACTATCTCAAAGATCCCATTTTGGAAGCTCAAGAACAGAATTTTCACTGTTGCACTCGAGTGAAGAAGACCTCACTCAAGTGATAATGGACTTGCACTCAAGTCCTGGAAGCAACACTCGAGTGATAGCCAAATGCTAACTCGAGTTCTAGGAAGTGAGGTGCAGAAATGGTTGATCCGAGAGCAAAAGGGAATGATAAAAACTAGAAATGCTCGCTGCACTCGAGCATAAACCAAATCACTCGAGTGATAGCCTAATGCTCACCCGAGTCCCCTAAAGTGAGGTTCAGGAAGTACTCACCCGAGAGCACAAGAAACTTTTAGAGAAGAATCACACTTGAGCAGGGATATTTTCACTTGAGTGACATCTTAGCACCTACGAGTGCTAAGGCCCACTCTTGAAAAATGGATCACGAGTGACAACCCGAGACGTGAGTTCACAGTTTCAGATATACCTGCACTTGAGTGAGAGGAGGATCACTCGAGTGAGAACCCACAACACTCACAAGTAAGGCAACACTTTTGCCTTTCATGCGGAAGTGCAACAAAAATACTGAAGACCACAAAGAGAAATGCATTATCGCACTCGAGTGAGACCTACCCTCACTCGAGTGATGCTTATCAGAACCCAGATCGCAGCAAAGATGACAGAACTTCCCAAACTTTGCCCAAGTGATTCCAATGATCCCAAATATCAAACTAAAGCTACTCCCACATAAAATTACACAAGGAATCCAATGGAACCATCAAACTACCAAATTCCTATTCCATTATCATACTTCGATTTTAGGCAACTTCTAACACCAAAATCCAAAAATAACCAAACTTAACATTTCAACCTCAAACCAATTCTATCTATTCAAACACATACCAAAACACAATTTACCATAACCATATCATGCCAAACTACCAATGACCCTAATTTTTGAAAATAAGGTAAAAAATCCCAGAAATTCCAAGTTTCATCAAACGCCATAAAATATAGATAGAAAGGTTTGTTTCACTTACCTCTTCAACTTTTCCAAAGAGGTTTCTTGATTCTCCAACTACCAAATTTTCTTGATGCCACAAATCACCACCAATGGAGAAACTAGAACCATGAAAATGAAGCTCTCAACCCAAGGAACAATATTAAGGAAGAGAGTTTGAGCATTTGATATCATCTTCTTACCTTAATTACAAGCTTTCCTCTTCTTTCTTCTTCAACAATGGCGTCGGAAATGGAGAGAGAGAGAATGAGAGAGAAGGAGGCTTGAAGAAGGAGAAATGATGATGATACTCCCCCTAGCCATGCTTGCCTAGCGAAAAAAGAGGGAGGGAAGAGAGAGGAAAAACATTTTAAAATCCCTCTTTGACTTTTCTTATACTCCTCTCTCTTCACCAACTTGCCACATGTCACAATCTCATTGGCTCTCCTCAAATAAGTAACTAATTAGTTACTTTAACCACTTTATTAGTCATTTAGTTACACATCTCATTTCTCTTAGTTAATAATTAATTTCTTCATTAATCACTGACTAATTACCCGATAATTTTCCATTCTTTCAAAATTTCCCAGATTTTAGCACATTTACCTAAATTGCCACAAAACACATAATAACTCAAATTTAAATATACAATTTATTCTCAATAATCATCATTAGCCCTTAATCAAAATTTGGGGCATTACATGTAACACCCCAAATTTTATTCACCAATATGCCTTGTACTTATTTATGGCATTTAATGAAATGGAATGGTGAATATATAAGAACATAGAAATTAAACACTAAAAATTTGAAATGTGAACAGTGCTGCCAGTGAAACTTCCTGAGAGGCAGTGAGTTTTTCATCTGGTTTTAGATGATCAAATGATGACCAAAAATAGTAAAATTTTACAAGATGAAAGTAGATATCCTAAGCTTTAATTTGATAAGTAATGGGTAATTTTTGGACTTGTATATTAAAAGATATGGATTTTTGAAGTTAGCTCAGTGAAACAAACCAGCAACAGTGGCAACGTCCAAAAACAATAATTCTGGGAAGTTTGAGCTTCCAGTTGCCTAAAGGTTATATTTTTTCTTGAAACTAGACTCAATAAGTGTTTCATAGCCTTTAGAATCACTCCAATTGAATTTCCACAAATAAAGATATGAATTTTCAAAGTTTGATGAAAATTCTGCCTAGTTTTCCAGCAAGTGTGAAAATGAAAATAAATGTAAGGGCAAAATGGTCATTTGACCAATAAAGCAAGTAGCCATTTATTTTACAAGTAATGGAGAGAGAGGAAAAGAGGATGACTTGAATTAAATAGCATGTGATAAAAGCAATAAATAATGTATCTTAAAGAAGATGAATTGGGATATTTTTAAGAGATCATTATCCCTTCCAATAGCCTCATTTTCGTCCAAATCAAGAAGCAAGAGAGAGAAAGAGTGTCTTGGAAATATAGAGAACAAGAGAGAAGGAGCAAGATCAAGAAGTAAGATCAAGGTGAGTTGCAAGTGATTTCTACTTGTTTTTGCCTTCTAGTTGATGGAAACACCTCATAATCTCTATTTTTTCTTGAAATATACTTGTAGCAAGGCAAAAGGAAGAGCAAGAAGGAGGAGAGAGGGATTGTTTTAGAGAGAGAGAGAGAAAGAGAGAGAGGAGAAAACAAAGGTAAACCATACACCTTGATTATCTTGATGGATTTAAGGTTGTATTAGAGGTAGTAATATGGTCCAGTCCTGTGTGTTCGGGCAAACCCGCCACAGGTTGGGACCATATGGGTTTGGGCCCAAAAGGACTGCATCAATATGGGTTGGCATTTAGTCAACCCAATCCATAACCACTGGGTTGGTGGGTTGGGCGGGCCCACCGATATATTTTTTTCCAATTTTTTTAACAATATACTAAGATTGTTTTTTTATACAATAAGATTATTTTTTATACACACCTAAACATAACAAAATTAAAAATACATTGCAAATTAAAGAGAGTTGAGACTAATTTCTGATTTCTGAGATTGAGAGCGTGAGTCGTGAGAGAGGCAGGGAGTGAGAGACTGTTTCAATAAAAAACAAAAGAGAGTTGACTAAGCTGAGGAGTGGGAATACTGGGCTAGACTCTGGAGTGACGGTCTTGGACTGTTGGGGGTTGGTCTTGGCTAATGTCTCTTCCCTCTTGGTTTAAAAAAAAATATGGGCCAACCCACCAATCCGGTGGTCCAACTTGTTACGAGTTGGGACCATATGGTTCGGGTCCAAAAGGACCGCATCAATATGGTTCCAGTTTTGTAGAACCCAAACCGCCAATTTTGTCTGGTTGGGCGGGCTCGGCCCACGGTCCCAACCCATATTACCACCAAGGTTCTTAAACCTGGACCGGCATCTGAACTGGTCAGGGTAATGGGTTAAGGGTCAGTAGGTCAGTTCAGAGTCAAACTGGTGAAGAATAAAAAAATTAAAATAATTTAGATTCTTATCATGCCATACAAATACTAAAAATCAATTCAGTATCTTAAATTAGTAACAAAATAATCATATAGTTATCTAATATTCTATATAATTTTTTTAACATATTGACATCATAATATTAGTCTACCTCCATTTACATAGCTAGTTAACTACTGAATATTCTTCCTAGCTTGATTTTAATAAAAGTTCTCTTTAAAAATATTTTATTAAAGAATAACAATAATATATATACACGTACAACGGATGTGACAAAAAAATTTATATGACCGTTCCTTCCTCTTCTTTATAGTATAGTATTATTTTTTTTCTTTTTTTTATTTTAAAGGGCATACAGATCTGCACCTCCAAGTATAGTATTATTTTTAATACTTTATAATTAACCATATAGGTTGATGATAGACAGCTGGGTCATAAGGGAACATGTACTTTGCTTTCAAAATTGAAAAACAAGGCAGCATCAAGTCATCCAAATCAACACAAGGAAGCACGCCATGTCTTTTCATCTGTCATTTCGTATGCTTTTCTTTCTTTGATCCCTCAGTAGCAACTTCACCAACATGAATAGCTTCAAACCCTTGATCTCCTTCTCCGTCCACATGAACAGCGGTCGTTGCCAGCCTCCCCCTTATTTCTGTTGCAATTTGAGTCTTCGATTCGTTTGCACCCGATGACTTCCTTCACATCTTTATTTCCTTTCTAGTTTCTTCGTCCACTTCATTTTCTGTAAATCTACTCGACCTCTTCTATTTTTTTCACATTTTCTTCTTCTATCATCATCAATTCAATGTTCTCTTGCTTATCTTTTCTGTCTCCATCATCTTTGAGCTTTCCTTCTTTTTCCCAATTAAACTCTGAGGATGCATTCATCTGAAGGGGAAAAATATCAACTCAGCGACTACTGAGTTATGGCTGAGTCATGTCGAGTCGGCCGAGTCAGTGCGTAACCCCGATCTAGTGGCTTACCCGGACCAGTTTGGTACCCAGTTCGCCGGTTTCTGATCTGAACCGGTCGGTTCGGTCTGGGTTTAATAAGCTTGATTACCACCTCTAGTTGTAGTTGATGTTATGGTTGATTTATGGCTTTGGTTGGTTTGATTTTGTGATTTTGGGAAGACCAAACCCTAAGGGGAGGTGCTGCCCAAATCTGGATTAATCATGTGGGAAGTTTAATTAAGTGATTAAACAAGTAATTAGGGGTGAAAAGAAGGTGGTTAATGGAATGGAATCAAGAAATTTCATTTTCCCCAATTTATTGTGATTTTCGTCCAGACTTGTTTTGGGGGTGTTTGGGCTGGATTTTTATGGTTTTGATGATTCCATTGGGTTTAGAATGGAAAATTGTGTAGGGTTCTTGTTAGATATGAATAGTTTTAATGATGTCAAATATAGATGTCAAATATTAATAGCAAAAAGTTTGCATAATAAACTTATCTTCTTCATTGACTAACTACTATATTTAATATTGTATATCTTATAGATTAATCATATATCTGATGGTGGGTTGATGTTATTTTGCTTATAATGCCTCATAAATAGAGAATGATCATCAAGAAGAAAATCAAGAGGAAAGGGATTGAAGAAAGAAGAAATTGTAAGATCTAATGGGAATACCGGAATTCAAGATTAGTCAGGCAAAGAAAGAAGAAGATTGAAGATATTCAAGAAGATATCTAGTTGGGTTTTGAAGAATGATAATCAATTCAAGAAGATATCTAGTTGGGTTATGAAGAATGATCATCAAGAGGAAAAACAAGAAGAAAGAGATTGAAGAAGGAAGAACTTGTAAGATCAAATGAGAATATCAAGATTCAAGCTCTTAGAAGTGCTACCAAAGGTTGGAATGGGGCAATACGAAGTTAAAATGACATATACACCTCCAGAGATGATTAGTCGAGTCATCACTCGAGTAATATGGCATTGCCTCATTTTGGAGGTGATCACTCAAGGGCTTACTTGAGTAATCTGCAAAGTTACTTGAAAGATTACTCGAGGGCTCCCTCGACTAATGGCACTCTGTTTTCGCTTGGCAAAATAGACGTTCAGTATTTTGGTCACATCTCTCTAACCACATGTCGGATTGATCTAAAACTAGTGGAATATGAAACTAGACTCCTAACACGAACTATGGACACCAAGATCACATTAAAAAGAGTTCATATAAGGGAGATATGATCTGTTGAAGTTGACATATGAATCAGCATATTTTACCAGAACAATTTCGGTAGTTTGGTCATAACTCTCAAACTACATATCGGATTGAGACGAAACTGGTGCCATATGAAAGTAGACTCAAATATTTTTCCATGGATATATAATTTGTCACATTTCAAGTTATATACTAAGATCTATGTCTTCTGAAAGTTGCTGCTCGTGATTTCAGATATTGTCTAAGAACAGTAGATACTCTTTGGATCATAACTTTTTGTATACAACGAGTTTGGAGCTGATTCTTGCTGCATTGGAATGTAGACGATGAGAGCTTTCCGATGATATATAATTTTCTATGTTTCAAATCAAAATCAAGAATTCACTTGAAGGGCTTACTCGAGTAATATGCAAAGTTATATGAAACTTTACTCGAGGGACCACTCGAGTAATGTGTGAGAATTTGTTCTTGTAAGCTCTCTGTCAAGAATTGAGGTGGATTACTTGAAGGGATCACTTGAGTAATTTGCAGAGTTATTTGAGACATTACTCGAGGGGCCACTCGAGTAATTAGAGAAGGAATCATCCAGTAGCTCTCGGCCAAGAAATGAGTGACATTACTCAAGGGAGCACTCGAGTAACATGAAATGAAAAGAAAGCATTACTCGAGAGATCACTCAAGTAATGAAGTTGGAAATGCTCTCGGCTAGAATTTGAACGTGATTACTTGAGGGATCACTCGAGTAATTACCAAGGCTTACTCGAGTGACCACTCGAGTAATGCTTCCCAGTAGAACAGAAAAACATACTGAGCTTTCAAAAATCATGGGATTAATTATGAAACTGAATCTTCTTGCTTCCAATGATTCTTACACTTCATTATATTAGTGTTTAATGTATTTCTCCAAGAATACAATGAAGAGATGATGAGAAGAGACAAAAGTTGACTTTACGGAAGCGGAGCGTTCACCAACCACAACGGCTAGTTTTCAAAATCGAAGAACAGTCAAACGAAGCTACGCTACTCTAACGGAAAGGTTGAAATGCTTCCAACGGCTATCACAACTCATCTATAAATATGGGAACATTCAACGAAGAACATCAACAATGAGAACACAACGACACAAACATGCTCATATCATAAGCTATCCATCTCGACCCAAACACTCTCTGTTCTTATCTGTTTTCTATATTATGTGAATTTGAGAAAGTCATTGATTGTATTATGCTTCAGTATTCATCTATTCACTTCTAAGAGAGAAGATTGAATGTAATCTTTCATCATCAAAGTTGAATCCTTACGGGGTGTGTAAGGGGGAGTACCTCAGTTGTAACCTTACGGTGTGTAAGGGGGAGTAACTCTGTGAAAGATTTGTAAAAGGCTTCACAAGTGCTCGGCTAAACTTGTGAGTTGTAAAGGCTGTTCTTGTGCCTGGATTAAACAAGAAGATAGTGGATTTGAAAATCTCAGGAGGAGCCTGGGGACTGGACGTAGGCCATCGCAGATTGGACCAAATCAGGATAAATCACAGTTTGCATACTCTCTTCTTTAAACTCTTATATTTCCAGCATATATTAATTGTTGATTTATGATTCATTACTTTCATATTTATTGCTTCCACTAAGATGCGAAAAGATTTTTAAAGTTCTTAAGTTTTTATCTTACAACTAATTCACCACCTTCTTGGGTGTCAGTCGGTTCTAACACTTGTTGGGTGCGGAGTGAGAAAAGCCTTAGAATGTAAAATGTCAAATATACCCCTAAAATCCTAAGTTAGGGGCTGCCAAGGGTATTTTTTGAATTTGGTAATTTTGAGGTCAAAAATGGATTCTTTGGGCCAAAATATGTAGGATAAGCTCGGGTCAAAATTTCTTGAAAAGTACAATTGGACTGGGTAAAAAGGGACTTAGACCGAGTCCCTAGGGGTATTTTAGTAATTTTGTGATTTTAGACAAAGGTAACCAACACAATGAATTTAGAATGAATTATGAGAGACTAATAACTCATTTATCCTCAATTTGGAATTTTAGGATATACCGATAGCCTGAACCGGATACATTATTGGACCGACAGTTAGTCAAAGGAAGGGCGATCCAGGTAGGGGACTTATCTTATTTGCATGTATTTGATATCTCTGCTTGTGTAGTGATGTATATGATCGCTTTACTGGATTGTGTTGGGTATAATTGAATAATAAAGCTCTGTTCTGTTTATACTGTGGCCATAGTTTTGTTGCATGAAACATTGAGCATGCAGAAATGTCATTATGTGGCATGCATCTAGTTAAAGCTAACATGTCATACACATAGCATATATCTTACATGCTTTATGGTAACTGTTTACCTACTAAGATTCTCTCGAATCTCATCCTCCCCTACCAACAAATTAGATAGGTGAAAACAAGAGGTGTGCTGAGAACAAAGAATAGAACCACATGAGAGGAATGCAGTGATGGAACGAAGACGAGAAGATGTCTGTGTTTCGTTGTAACGGGTGTCTAGTAGCCATGTGCGGCTACATTATTTATAATTATTATGTACGAACTCCTATAGGAAATTTCTGTAATCATGTATATGTTATGAGTATATTCATGTTATTCATGTGTGCCCACCGAACTGCGCCTTGCTACTCTAGTTAATATTAGTGTTAAGTGGTATGTAAGGCGGGGCCTTACAACTTACTCTAATCATACTCTAGGACAGCTTAATAATGTTTTAAGAAATGGGTTGCCATTAATTAAAGCATTAGTAGTGTTAGCTTGATGTCTGGTATGTAAGGAAGTTAAATGGAAATTGAATTCTCATTATCTTTAATTGAACAATGATTGACTAATCCATTTTCGTTAGGCTCAATATTGTCCATTTCATTTATTCATTCACCATGATATCCGAAAATGCTAAAAATATAGTAGCTTACGGCATTTAATTACATGTATAATTGTTTTATAGATCTAAAATCCAAAATCCTCATTTCTCTTGTCAATTTGCATATTTCATTATTTAATTAGTTTAGGTAGTTAATAATGGCTCCTCCAAGAGAATGACATGAGTGTTGCACTTTATTGCAATTCTTGGCTTCTAAATATTTGCATTTTTTTTTTGTACAAAATATTTGCATTTGACTCATGCGTCAAGACACAGTTAAATCACACTGTATGGTCCATTAGAAACTTCATGATTGATATATGGCCATGCTTACTAGGTTTACTTGTTATTAGGGTGTTCGGGATCGGGATCGGGATCGGGATCGGGAAATGCCATTCCCGATCCCGATCCCGAGAAGGGTTCGGGAATGATTTTCATTCCCGATCCCGAAAATTTCCCGATCCCGAAAATCGGGAAATTTCGGGATCGGGATCGGGAAATTCCCGATCCCGGATTTGTTTTTTTTTAAAAAAAATCTTTATATTAAATTTTTTGTTGTGTTTCCTTTAGTCTAATATAAATATATAATTTGTTTAATATTATATTGTATCAAATAAGTCTAATATAAATATATAATTAGTCCAATATATGCTTAAAGTTGTCGATTCAGCTGTAAAAAGAATAAAAACAAGAACAAAAAATTATAACTATTTAATAAATAATAAATTAAATTAACTAAATAAACTAAAAGAATAGATATTATCTTAAGGGTGTTAGGGATTTTCACATTTTATTTTACATTTAGTCTTATTTTCTTAAATATTTTTTTAAAAAATATATGTGTATAGATATATTTTCGGGATCGGGAAAAATTCGGGATCGGGAAGTCCCATTCCCGATCCCGAATTTTTCCCGATCCCGAAATCACATTCCCGATCCCGAAATTTTCGGGACGGGAAAATCCCGTCCCGATTTGATCGGGATCGGGACGGGAAGGTCAGGACGGAAAATTGATGAACACCCCTACTTGTTACTCTTTTGTGGTTTAGTATGAAATTACATTTTATCAGGAAGAAAAAATGAAGTCCATTGATTTGTCTATTTTTTGTTCTGGGTTGGGAGCTTTTGGTTTTCGGCCCAAAAGAAATGAAGATGTCATGTTGTTTAACATAACAATATCTATGATATGAGGGGATTACTCATCGATATTGAACAGAGGATACCCTAGGCGTACAAAAAAAAAAAAAAACATAACAATATTCATATCAAGTGCCTTCTCCTTCTCCGAGATGATTGGGAGAAATATATCTGAACACGAAAATATGATAACTCATTAATTCCAAATTGTTTTTTTTTGGAGTGGCTTAATTCATATGAATTTTTTATTCTTTAGAAGCTATTCCGAAATTAATTTTGTGAAATAATAACCAAATTACTCTTATGTAAAAATTAAAAAAGCCCTTCATTGCTAGTCCTAGACGTTGTAGTCGCCTCCATCTAGTGAAACTGGAGCCTTGGTGCGGGTGGTTGGGGAAATTTTGGATAAGGGTAACATATGAAATTTGATCTAACAACCTTTCAATTCCCAAAAATTACTCTAGGGTCACTTATCCGAATTGTTAGTAATTTAAGAACCACGTGTGACCTATTAGGTACCTTGGTTAAGCTAAAAACTTCAAAAAATTTCTTAAAACTTGAGTACTATGACATAACAAATCTTCCTTCAACTTAGAAAATTTATAACTAAACAAATTTAACTCTAAAATTAGTGGTTCAAAGTTCTACTTCTAGCTCTTGGAAAGCTTTTAGAACAAAAAATAAGACCTAGGCTCACCTTTGTCCCATTTGGTTCAAAACCTCACTCCAACAAAAATTGTATAGTGCAACTTTTTTCTTCGGTCAACTTTGTAAAATCGTATCCTTAAATGTACAAACCCAAAAATTATGAATTAGGTTTCATTTTAAAGATCTAAATGTGAACTATGACATTGCGAAATTTCATTACCTAACTCAATCAATTACCCTAATTCTAAGCAGTCACAAAACTATGACTTAACTTGTTCATATTACAAATCTGTAATACATATTTCTCCCTTTAACTAGAGGATAATCTTCACTCATACACTTGTAACATTATCTCTAATTAACTATCTATTTGACCCTTTCAAATATTGTAGTTTCGGCAGGTAAATTTTCATGGCATCATCCATACACTTTCCCTAAATTCAAAGAAACTTAAAACCACTAGTAAACATACCTTAATAACTACTACTAGATACTTAGTTTACCACCATAATCACATATGACACTTACCTTTAGACTACCATATTCTTAGCTCTCCTCCTTGAGGGTATTTACATACCAAAATATATAATATTACATACATATTTAACTTTAATATCAAAATAAATATAACCAAACATATAATAGAGCTTATATACAACAAATTAGCATGTTTCTCTAGCTCCATTCACCTTCAGTCTTCACCAACCACTACGCCCTTGCCCTTAGCGATACTTTTTTTTACTGTATATCATAGAAAAAAGGGGTGAGATTCGCGAGAATCTCAGTAATACCAGTAGTCAATTATAACATATGCAAGTTCACAAAGCATGCTAAACAAACCATTACATGACCAAGCATTTGGCATTCAAGATGCAGCATAACATCAATCATAGTACACATAGTTCAATACAACACAGCTGGTATAACAGGTCTTACAGCCCAGGAATACGTCCCATGCCCTAGGCACATCAGGACTTACGGCCTCGAGACAATACAGACTGCACAATAAGTCTTATAGCCTAGGAATACACCCTATGCCCTAGGCACATTAGGTCTTATATAGAGCTGGTAATATGGGTTTAGACCGTGGGTCGAGGCCGCCCAACCTGACAAAATGGGCGGTTTGGGTTCTGCAAAATTAGGACCGTTTGGGAATGGTTCTTTTAGGCCCAAACCCATATGGTCCTAATTCGCGGCCGGTTGACCACCGGGTTGGCGGGTTGGCCCCTTTTTTTTGTATGTAACCCAAGACCCAAGTCTAAAAGTCCTAAGCCGAAAGACCCAAAGTCCCAAACCCAATTTTCTGCCCTAGCCTATTGTCACTCCACTCCTCATTGTCATTTATCTCCTAATTATATTTACTCATTTATCTCATTGTTATTTACTCATTTATTTAAAGTTAGCATAGTATTATCTTTTACTTTGTTTTATTATCTGTGGCAGTGGCGGATTTACCTGTGGAAAAGCAAAGTGACCGAGCTCAAGAAAATCTTACAACTTCACATCATACTTCAAATTCAAACACCAATAATATTAACTAAGTATTGATTATTTTTAAGTTCTACTAGTGGCTTTTATATTTATGTTTATTTTCACACGTGTGAACTTGTGATGAATATTTAATTTGTAATGTATTTTTAATTTTTTTATGGTTTAGGTTTATAGAAAAAACTATTTTAGTATATTGTTTAAAAGAATTTTGAAAAAAAAATAATAATATGGATTGGGCGGGCTAACCCGCTAACCCAGCGGTTATAGGTTGGGTTAGCTAAATGCCGACTCATATTAATGCGGTCATTTCAGGCCCGAACCCATATGATCTCAACCCATAGTGGGTTAGCTCGAATCCGGTGGACCGAACCATATTACCACCTCTAGTCTTATAGCCTTACTCAGAATGTATATCAGGTCTTACAGCCTAGGGTTACACCTCATACAACAATGCACATCGGAACTTACAGCCTTGGGACACACAGTCCAATATCATTCTATATATTCATAAAACGAATATAATCAATAATAAACACATACATGCAGAACAATACATAATATATGAGAGAAAGAGTTACTACCTCTTGAGCTTTCTTCCGATTTACCTTTTACATGCTTCTTTCATTGGTTATTCCTTAATGGCCTTGGGCAAATATAAAAAACCTAACATTTATGTATATATGTGAGGATAGTTAGTACTTATACTATTCATAACTTATAACTTCTTTTTATTCTATCTTAGCCTTAGACCAGCTCTACCCTTTCAAAAAGTGGTCGGTCATCTTGGGCAAAATATTTATAGTCTTCAATTTTATATGACCTAATGAATTTGATCATCTAGACTGTTTAACATTGAGTATTTCTCCCAATAGCTTCTATATGTTATTTTCGTCCCAATTCCATTTCCAAAATTTAATCATATCCACAATTTTATCCACTTAAAGTCAAAGATTTTTAATGCATAATTATTAACTCTAAAACATCATGGATTTCGTTTAAACTAGATCCTAAACTTTAATCAAGTTTCAGCTTCCAAATTAACTCTTAGCTCATATTTCATGTTCTCATGAACAACTTAGACACAACTTCATTTAAAATATAGAAATTCCATCTTAGCTACTAAGTTTGCATCTTCCACTATGCTTTAGCAATTGGAGGAAATCATTAGGTATTTGAAAGTATCCCAACCAGCAAGCTCCGTAGAATCAAACTGCAATGGCCAGCTTCAATAATTACATTCATTAGACCTATTATCATTTTCTCACATAATACACCAATAACATATTATCTTTTCAATTCAATCTAACTTTTACCATTTACAACAGTGAGCATTTCTTTACTTCCAGATTACATTCATCAATCAATCATGACATACAACCTTCTAGGACTTGGTTATTTTTATTCATTCAAAATCTCTGGACAACCCATTCTTTTGATTCAGAAATTGTTTTCCAGCTTTAAAGACATTAATCAATGGGTTTCATATAATCATTCCAAAAACAACATAACCATTTAAGCATAGCTTAACAATCCCAAAACATCTATTTTCTTCTGAAACTTATTCTGACAGAATAAATGAAGGGAAAAACTCTCAGCATCTATATCTATTCTTCAAGCTAACTTCATGTATCAGAACAACCATATTATATATATACATATATATATATATCCATTAACTTGTACCCGCATTATTCCCTTCCAAAGTCGGACAACCCCTAAGCTTCCACCAAATAACATTCATATATAGCTAATCTATCTCACAATTTGAATCTGATTATACCGTTTCCCAAGAGGACCAATCAAATCTCCCCTGTTATACATAAAGATCCAGATTCGAAATTTTTCTTCTCCCAACACTACTCAACATGCAAACCAGAAAATAGCTCATACAACCTATTTTTCATAATTCTATGGAGTCTATTCATCCATCCCTTTCATTTCCTCACCTTCTCTGTCTAAAAACCAAATTTAAACCTCTCATCTTCTTGCAGAAAGCTCAACCTATAGAGAAAATATTGATGGAATGAAGTTTAGGATCCTTACTTTGGCCTAAACGTTCGGTTGCATGTGAGGGAAGAGCTTCCTTCTTCGATCACTTCCTCTGGTTCCTTCTTCGTCTCACCACTCTCTCTCTCTCTCTCTCTCTCTCTCTTTGCTGTTCACGTCGCAACTAGGAGTGAGAGAAGGGAGTCGAAGTGATTAATTGTAATTTGCAAGGCAAAAATATTGTTGTTATTTTCTTTTTCTCATGGATCAAAGCTTATCATATAAGCTGGACTCTTCGATCCTATAATCCAATATCTAGGCAATATGAGCTCATCCATTTAGACTATAGGCAGCACCTATTGGGCTTCCTAATTTTTGATTAACATTGGCCCAAATTCATTTTTGATATTTGTGTAATGAAATTACCATATTTTACCCCTTTTTATCAATATTGAAATTACCAAATAATTTTTAGAAATCAATCCTCAATACTTTATAAGGATTTCCTTCGTTAACTAAGGGTGTGTTTGGTTCAACGGAGGTTAAATTAAATGAGGTTTATTTAAGTTAGATTAGAGGATGTTATAATGTTGTTTGATTCAAACAGAGATTAGGTGAGGTTTGGTATCTTGTTTGGTTCAGGAGGTTAGGTTAGGTGAGTTAATTATAAGTGGACAAAAATTCTCTTCTACATATTTTCCTTCTTCTTTTACAATGTATTTATTACTTGCGGCGGTGATGGCAGTTGGATCTACAGGACTCGTGACGACGTTGGAGGAGCAGCGTGGTGAAGGAGTCGACTGCAGAGCGCGCAAACAAAATGAGAGAAAATGGGATTTTGGGCAGGAGAGGGAATAAAACAAAGTGATGACTTTTTACAGAGGAGGGCAGTACTGTAATTTTAAAAAATTGCCATGGGCAATTTAGTCACAATTGAAGACAAATATTCTCTTATCTAGGAAAAACTCCAATTTTAGAGAGTTCACAACCTAGGTTAGGTGACCACTAGAAGATAAAAAAACATCCAACACCTAACCTAACTTCCTTCCAACCAAACACTACTTTTTTACCTCCAACTCTACCACAACCTAACATAACCTAATAAAACCTCTAACCAAATAAAGCCTAAAGATTCTTAGGCCAAACAATAACCTCTAACTCTTTTTCTTGAATTACTTCATGAAAATAGGCCCTTTGTTCTAGAAAATAGCTTTAAAATTATCCATAACCCCTGTAGGGAAATAAAATTCTCCATAAATTCTTTTATTTCCTAAAATGTTCATCTGCAATTTTTTTCACAATTATTCTGGGCCTCTACCTATTTTGTTTTGTTATTTATTTCTTTATTTTTCTGAAATTATGGCCTGAAAATAAGCTTTTATGCAAATATATTAGTTTTGAGCCTTTCTACTTTTAAAATAACATCCCTAGACCTCAAATAGGGGTGTCCAAAGTGTTTCGGTCCCGGTTGTCCGGTCCCGGTCCCGGAATTTTGATCCCGGGAATTTTCCGTCTCGGCCGGGACCGGGACCAGGATCTAAGGGACCTGGGACCGGTCACATACCTTGTGATCCCGGTCCCGGTTTTTTTATTTTTTTTAAATTTTTTTCTTAAAAACTAAATTATTGTTTTATTTTTGTATTTTTTATCCCATAATTTAAGTTATCATTTGATAAAATGTGTATCACATATTTAGTTGGAGTTAAACTGTATATATTGTGATACTAATCCTACTATATAATGTATAAAAATAATAACAAAAATGATGAAGGTGATCATAATAATAATAATAAAATGTTATTCTTAAATTCTAGATCAATTTGTGTGATTATTATGGTCTTATTAGATATTAAATAATTACTTTAAACACTATATTATAGAAAATTTAACTAAAATAATAATATTTTTTAAATTCAATTTTTTTAAAAAAAAAAAACCGGGATTTTCCGGTTTGATCCCGGTCCCGCCCGGGATTACCTGGACCAGGACCAAACCGGGACCGGGACCGGGAGTGGTGGATCCCGGTCCCGATCCCGGTTTTGAACACCCCTAATCTCAAATATGTTTTATAAATCTCTTTACAAATTTTTAGGATGTTACACTTAGGCCGCTAATAAGTCTTAATAATATAGCGCAAAATATTGTATAAAATGACTATCAAACTTTTAACTTTTAATATACATAAGCATATATGTTTGCGTGTGTGTAATGAATAATGATTAGTCCCCTTTACCAGTAAACAATTTTAGTTGTATTAATAGGTTATATCTATTAAGTCAATATATGGTATACCCGGCCTACTTTCACCTCTTACCTGTTAGGGTCTGTTCGTTGTGAGGGATTTAGGGAGAAGGAAAAATTTTTATGAGTTGAATTTTAAAAGATTGAAAAAATGGGGTAATAAAATTTTATCAAAGAGAATATATAAAATAAAAGAATAAGAAAAATTAATTAAAAATTTTTAACCCCACTTCTCTAATTTTTTTAAATTCAAATAAAAAATTTTTTCCCTCCGTCTACTTTCCCTCCCCTCCCCTCAGACCAAACAAACCCTTAGTGTCTGTTCGGATTAGTGGTAGAAGCTGCTTTTCTAACATGATTTAAGGTGAAAAAGGCAAGCATGTAAGATGAGTTTTATCTCGATTAACATAAACGTGTTTCTTAAATGCTAACTCAAGCTGACATTTAATTTCAAGAAAATTATCCAAACCAAATAAAATGGATTTTATTTTTTAGACTTAAAGATGACCCAGACTTTAAGTTCTTTCCCATTGGTGGTCTCATTACCAAATTGGCAAAGTCTATTTCTATCTAATTATTATGAAACATAAGTAGTGGGAGGGACACCCCCAATGCGTCTTCATGGATAGACCTTTTAATCTGTGTCTTCTGACACACTTCGTCGCCCTTTATCCGTTTACTGGCTATGATGGTACGAGAGAAAGAGATGTCTTCATTAATTTTTTTTATTATTTATTAAATGTATTTATTATTATATTAATTTTTAATGGTTGAGATTTATCATGGTAGATTTTTATTATAATAATATTTTTTACATATTATTAATCTCAACTATTGAAAATTGATATAATGGTAGATATATTTCATGGAGAGTAAATAAAGAGAAAAATCAATGGATACATCATTTTCCCCAATGACACTGGCCGATAACGACCAATAATAAATGTAAAATTCTGAAAGTTAATAATAATAAATCATAATGGATAATATGAAAATTCAAATAATATTAAAAATTAATCATATTGTTTAAAATAAATATTACTTGAATAATAATAATTTTTTTAAAAAATAGGAATATTATTAACAAAATTAATAGGAGTAATAAGTTTACAAAATCTTAGTCTTTAAATATCATTTTCTCCAACATTTTAATTGCGAAGCATTTTACTTTTATGCCATCCGTAATCCGCCTAGCAACTAGTCTACTAACATATACTCCCTCCGGTCCTAATTATAAGACATATTTACCTAACTTTAGAGAAATTAAGGATAGTGGTTAAATTAGTTAATCATATTCATTTTCCTAAAATACCCTTATTTAAAATTTAAAATGGTATCCAATTACGTTGATTCTCTTTTTTTTCTTGTACCTTTCCTGTCTCACACACGACTTCTCCAAGCTCTCACATAATCCGACGTCATCAATCTCCTTCAACAACTTCCTATCTACTCTTATTAAATTATTATTGTGTTTAATTATTATTGAGAAAGTATCAATAGGGGGTATTTTGGGAAGAAATTGACAAAAATTAGAACTTTATCCTATAATTAGGATCAAGATCAACTCTCAAATGTTGTCCTATAATTAGGACCGGAGGGAGTATATTGTTAACTGATAGAATGTTAAAGCATGTTTGATTTCCCATTTTCAAAATATTTTTTTAAAATAAAAAATAAAATAATTATTTGATAATTAGTTTTTGATTAAGTGTTTTATAAAAAATAGGGAAAATCCCTCAAAAAGAACTTTTAAATTAATAAAAGACGCAAAGGTGTTCCGAAATTCCATATTTCCACAAAAGTGCGAGTACCTGATCTGGGATATTGAAATTGTATACAAAATGACGTGCGTAACCCTGGAAGTTTTAAAATTGAAAAACGTTGAGGAAATAAGAAGGGCGAAGTTGCGCGAAAACTCTTTCGGGACTCTTCATCTTCTTCCGGCGTCGTCGTTGTTGTTGGTGGAGCGTGGTTATGTGGCGTTGAGAGAGGATAGTAGCAGTGACATTGTGCGGCGAATTTGGGGTGGATTTGAGGAGGAGTGAAGGCGAGAAGAGGTTGTGGTGAAAGGCATTGGATAGTTGTAGAGGCACCAGTTTGCGGCTGCGAATTTGAGCTTCGGTATTGAAGTTGGGTAAGTGGTTGTGTTTAAAATTGTATTTCATTTTAACTTATCCACTTGATTAGAATGGGGGTTCAATGTGGTTGGGTTAAAATTAGTTTGGGAAATGTGGATAAAACCTATGAAGTGGTGCGGACAGTGCTTAATTTAGAACCTTGTAAGTGAAGTTGGGAATCGTTGAGGGGAAGTTGTGAAAATAAGTTGTTAAGTTGGGAAGTTTGAATTGCAACTTTTGAAATTTCTAAACCGTTGAAACAGCATATGAACGCGTCAATTTGTGAAGTTGTGACAGGGTGTTCAGATGTAGGGAATTGTGATTTTATTGTTGTGAGAATGTTATACATACAGTTGCGAATGGGTTAAGTGAAGTTGTGAAACAAAACCTCTTAAAACTGCATGTTAAGTTGTGAACACAAAAGAAGAATCTGTGAAAATGATAATGACACGTTGGTAACTTGTGAAACAGCATATGAAGTTGTGGATGTGAGTAGAAGTTGTGAAAGGGTTTGTAGATATAGGAATCGCCGATTTCACAATAGTGAAAATGTTATGGATAGTGTGGATTGTTTTAAGTGAAGTGCTGAATCCCTAAGATAACATTTGAAAATCGAATGTTATCCTGTGAAAACATTATCGGAGTTTGTGAAAACGTAATGAAAAGTTGGTAAATATGTGTAGAGGTCAATTTAGGTGAGGAAATTGTGAAATTTGTAGACGAACTTGTGAATCCTTATGCAGAACTTGTGAATTTTTCTCCATAAGTTGTGAGACCTTATTTAACTGTGGGGAAATAGATATTTCCAATAGTTGTGGTTGTGATGGGAAGGTTGTAAAATGGTATGAGAAGTTGCGATGACGTAGCTTAGATTGTTAACTTGTCATGTACGAATAAAAATGTTATTATTAAATATGCTGAAATCCATAGTTGATGAGTGTAAACTGAATTTTGTGCAGGTAAAAGGAGATGGGGGGACACAAAGGTGAGACATCAAAGGCAGAACAAGTAAAGGCAAAAAGTGTCAAGAGTAGAGAAGTAAGGAGAGAAAGTGAAAAGTCCGAGGCAGTAAAGGGCGATGGTGAACAGAGTAAACCAGTGATGAGTGGGTTTATGGTGTTTAGAAACGAGTATGTGGCCAAGTTAGGGGAGAAGAAGAAAAGGATGGCAGATGAAAGTAGGTCGGCAGGGAAGGCATGGCGTGAGTTGCCAGAGGCGAAGAAGAAGGAGTACAATGATAAAGCTATGGAAGGACGGCCGAAAAGGAAGATAAAGAAAAAGGAACTTCCATTTCATACCCGCTGCTCACTGGGAGGATTTACATCGTTGGTGCAGTTTGTGAACGGTAAAGAACATTTGAAGGAGAGGGTTAAGAGAATAGGATTTGAAAATCTATTGAAGGTGCAATTGGACAGACTCCCCCGTGACCTGATTGTGTCCATGCTGAGAGCATATGACCCAGCAACACATCAATTCAGAATTAGGGGGAAGACAAAAGAAATAGAAGCATCAGATGTGCACAAGTTGCTCGGTATACCTCATTCAGGGGAGGAGGTGAAGGTGGATGTGGAGGATTCGAATAGAAGATATCAATGGTTGAAGAGGGAGTATGGGAAGAAGAAATATACGGACATTCTGAAGCACAAAATCTGGGACAGTTGGCGATAAATTTTGAGTTTATGTTTATGCTGTATAGTTTAGGGACTTTGTTATGCCCTACCTCGAGTGGGCTCATAAGTGACCGGATATTGAGGGTTATGTTCTGCACAATGGACAATTTTGAACATTATGACTGGGCAACATACATGATGAAAGACTTGTGGAAGGAAATGAGTGATTATGTGAAAGAGTACAGGGAGAAGAAGAAAAGGGAAGGGAGCAGCAACGTGGGTGGTTGCCTGTACTTACTCCTGGTATGTCACTGTTTACATTAAATGTGTAGCTATCATTCAAGCTGAAAATAATGATCCATATATTTTCTATGGTGCAGTTGTTCTTTGGGGAAAATTTCCCTTTGAAACAAAGTGTTCGCGAACAGTCCACCACACCGATTGAATTCTGGACAAAGGAAAAGATCAACGAAATGGTGAAGACTGAGAGGATGAGCAATATGGGCATTTTGTATCAAGGAAAAGGCTCTGAAGTTAGGGCAGGGAATGAGGACACAGATAATGTCCCATATTTAGACCCGGTATTTGTCTGTGGAAGCTAATTTAAAATGCAAAAACGATTTAATCATGTAATTGACAAATTAAGTTGTGCTGTCACTGTAGGAATTGAAGGAGGTCTATGCACGGTTGGTGAAGGTTATCGATGAAAACCGAAACAGACTTGTAAACGTGGTGGTGCAGGAGCTACTCAATGTCCAGCTCGCACGAGAGGCCAGGGACAAAGCACAACAAGACGGCCCTGGTGTGATAGTAGATGAGGAACATACAGATGAGGATGATGATGATGCGACAGATGCTTCTCATGACTCAGATTCTGATGATGCAGACGCAGAACGTTATCATGTTGATGACGATGAAGATGATGATGCAGAGGGAACTGAGGTGGCGGAAAAAGTCCCCACGGATGACCATGCAATTCAGAGGCCTCAACAGCTGTGGAGATCAAAGAGGCAGCCACTGCAAGTGATGACATGTCCATTTATACAATTGGATGGGAGTCGAAAAAGGAAGACGCCAACGCATGATCAGAAAACGTTGTTCAACATAGTTTCCACAATGGCCAGAGGTGCTGAGGCTGAAGTGTAAGTATCAACGTCATGTGATTGAATGACTGTTATGTAGTTAGTATATTACCACAACACGGGAAGCGATGAACTAACTGCCATTGCATTTGAAATGTTTTTGTAGGCCGTTGGTTCAGATTTTGGATGAAGAACTGTGTCGAGACCAGTTGTATACGCTAGGGGGAATTCAAAGACTAAGTAATATGGTATGTATGGATAACGGCTTACGTGGAGAATGGTTTCATTAAGTTATGGTGAATATTATTTGTAGTTGATGCAATGGTTTCTTTGCTGTTGTAGGTGATGTCGGTTGTGTGTAAGGCTTTAATATATCACTTCAACGTAGAGGGAGGACAGCCGAAGCGCCATATTTTTGATGCATGGTTCATGGTAATTACTTATTTGTTGTGTAGTGGAACAACATTTAATTTGACAATATTATGTGCACATTAGTCAGGACTATGTGTTTTTATGCAGACAAAGTTGGTAGGTCACCCAATAGGGTGGAAAGTGTCTTCCGCGAGTAAAGAATTCTCTCCCAAAACCGTCGGTTACAATATAGGCGACTGTGAGTTGATAATGGGTCCGGCACTTGTCCGTGGCCACTGGTTCTGTGTTGCGTTAGAGACAAAGACTATGACCTTCTACGTGCTGGACTCAATGAAGCCTGATCTAGGCAGCAAGAAGACTATGAGGAAGGGTGGCGTGACAGATGATTACATATTTGTGTTAAACTTAATTGTAAGTTCACCTTACTCCACTGCTGTAGTTGAGGTGGTTTACTTCAATTGACCCACATCGTAAGACGTATAAATGTTGTTTTTTCAGAGAGATAGGTTCGTTGACATCATGCACATTGTTAAACCTCATCTGGCTGGGAAGAAGAAGATGTCAGATATTGTGTGGCCTCCTGTTGTGCAACAGAATAATCTGTAAGCTTCTTCACATTTGCCTCTTACAATTTAGCTTGCATTGTTTCGTTAAGTAACACAACGTTTTCATATGGGTGAGAGTACAGGAGGGACTGTGGTGTTCATGTTATTATTTGGTTGAGCCAGTGGACCCCGGAAGGTGATTTCCATTATGAAAATGTAAGTGGTCCAGATTTCCCTCTGTACGCATTCTTATTTACTTGTGATTTCCATTATGGTTTCTATTGAACCTGACAATGTTGATTCTTATTTGCAGGAACAAATTCAGCAATTGCGGAGTGACATTATGTGGTGGTTAGTTAATCATCCGCTGAATTTAAAGCGGGACACAGCTCTGGCCCTCATTCCCTCTGGAGAAAAGTCCAGCAAAAGACGTGCGTAGGTTATGTTCCCGCGATATAGTAATGTCAACACTTGTCCATGTAAAGTATTGTTAACGTCATAGAGTATGAATTTTTGAATTTTCCTTGGCTGCAGCGCAAAAGTTTTTGTGTGCATTTTGGCCGCAGCCAGAAATTCTTGGCTGCAGCCAAAAACCTTCTGTCCATATTTTGGCTGCAGCCAACCCCCATTTTCAGTACTTAGTAATTTTGAAAAGTGATTTCCAACCTAGTACGTCCCAATCCTTTCAAGCTTTTGTTGAGCTTATTATTAGACACTTAAGGGACTCAAATGACAACCAACTTTAAGTATGGTGGAAGTAAGGATTTGGAATTGAGATTGACCCTATGTCCTTGATTTGGTTATAGGGTTGGATATTCGTCCTAATCGTGAGTAGACGGTGCTAGAGCATACATGGAAAGAATAAGTGTAGTGAACTTACCTATCTTGCATGTATATGATATTTGTGTTGGTATTGATGCATGTTATTGCTTTGCTTGATTATGTGAAACATGTATGAATGATTTGAAGCTATATTTCAATTTATGCTATGGCCATATGTATATTGTTCGAAGCATTGAGCTTACATATTTGTCATTGTGTGTAAGCATGAGTTATGCAAGCATGTCATGCATTAAACATCTATCTTGCATGCATATTGGTAATATTTACCTATTGAGATTCTCTCGAATCTCACCCTCCCCTACCAACATGTTAGATAGGGTAGGTGGATCGAGGATAGAGCAAGGAACCAAGGGCGGCGAAGACTCCTTAGGGCATTTAATTTGGTAGTTGGTTATCATTGTTGTTAGGATAACTGTATATGTTTGGATATATATATGGTTGGATAGGTTGGAATGTATATTTGGAACGTACATGTTGTGGATAAGTATTTGATTATGTATTTAAATGGATTTGTGTAATCCCGATTTGAGTAATGATATGGGCTAATGTGCCCTTTGAACCCATAAGCGAAGTTATGAAACCCGGGATTGTGGGAATTATGTTGTGCACTATGATATTTATATGAATGTGATTTACCTTCGCACAGTAGTTGTATTCAAAACATGAATATGAGACCAGTTGAAATGGATTTTGAACGATATTTTGTGAAAACCCTATTTTGAAAAGTATGGGATTTTAAATGAGTTTTGTTTATTATTGATCTCTATTTCATTTTAATCGTATATTTCGGATATAATTACGGAGGGGATTACACCAAGGGATAAATTGAAACTTATAAAATCTTTCTCTTCCCCAAAACAGGGTTTACAAAACTTTTCTAAAACCTATTCAACAACAGTCTCATATTCACATTTCAATTACACAAATGGCTTGTATAGTACGATTTCATTCATAAATATCAGAGTGCAATGTAAATTCCCGACTCACTCGGGTTTCATTAATCAACCAAGGGTTGGTGCCCATAATCCATTTCCCTTAGCTAGAATATTATACAAAACTATACCACAATGCCAATATATACAATTGTTTCTCAACTAAATATCCAAAAGACATAAAACTATGATAACTAATGTATCCAAAATAAACTCCTAGCCCGGAGTTTTATCCACTCTTCATCACCCGCTTTCCTTTGGATCCTTCGGCCCTGTCTAAACATTGTTTTTGGGAGAGTGAGATTCTAAGGAATCCTTATAGTGTCAAATCACTCATAGTATGCACAACCACAAAGCATGAAAGCAGATCATCACACAACACATAGCAACTATAACGACAGTTACAGCGGCAAGGGCAGGTATGACATATGACACCCTTACGTTTGCTCACGCTGAAGTGCTCATGTTGTATTGCATAACCACATGTTCATATCAAATATATCACCACAGCTGGGATCCATATAAAATATTTCACATACACACAGCCATACTGGCTAGATACTCAAATAGGAATCCACGATTTCACAACGCAGCCTCGGCAATTACAATGGCAGGGGTAGGTGTGATAACCATCACCCCCTATGACTGCTCACGCTGTAATGTCCTACAGCCGATAACACATTCACAAGATCACAATGGCGTCATGCCAAAAATTTTCAAAACAAAATAATGATAAGTCATGCATACCTAGCATCATACAAAACATGAGAGAAAAGTCACTACCTTGGTCCTTCCGTGCTTGCTCTGGCACCGATCTATCACGAGCAGGGAAAATATCGAATCCTAAAATTCACATTTAGGGACAAATTTTTATTCTTTATTCCAATATTCAAGTGACTTCACAACACTTAGATTTGGTTATCATTTATGACCTTTAAGTGGCTACTAGAAGCCCAAACATATGCCTAAAGGGTTGGGAAAGACTATATTAAAAATCACCTTTCAGAAGTGTAAAATGTTGATTTTTGGGGGTTGGCCATGGCCTAAAAATCCCCTGGCCGAGGCCAAGAAAAATCATGTTTCTTGGCTGAACTTTGAAAAATTATAACTAATTCCAGAAAAATCAAAATGGGACGATTTTAAATCCTAATGAAAGATATTTGAGTCCTCTTTACTAGAAAAATATGGATCAAGGCTGTCCATAACCACAAAAATCCAAAATTCCATAAATGTTCATATTGTTCCAGAATTAAGTCCAGTTTCGACACCAAACTTTGGAAAATCATAACTCTTAGCTCACAAAACAAAATGACATAAATTATAAGCCCATTTTGAAGCTTGGCATGTGAAATTTAAGATTGGAAAGTTTCATAATTTTCCAACACCATTTGCTATTTCAAAAGGTCCATGTAAAACAATTGTCATCATAGAGTTTTCCACTGACCAAAACTTGAAATTCTTAAACCTAAGTTTCTAATGATTCAATATTCACATCCAACACTAATCCCACATAATTTTCCATAAGGAACACAATGGAAACCTCAAAATGACCAAAATCACAAGTTATGAACATGTCCTATTTTTACCAATACACAAAACCAAACAAAAAGTTGCCAACCCAACCTTCAATTATTCAAACCAATTTATTTGTCCAAAAGACATCACAATATACCATTTCCACCACAAAGCAACATGAAACTCATGCAATCCAAATTCAGGCAAAAATCAAGGAAAAATACCAAAAAATCACAACTCAGCCAATAGTCACAACACATATGGCAAAAGGTAACTAACACTCAATTGTCGCACTTTCCTAAACTTGGTTCTTGATTCACCAACCTCCAACTTTTCTCAACCACAAAAACACCTCCTCTTGAGAATTTAAAACCATAGGATGAAAGCTATTAACAAGAGGAACAACTTTAAAGATGGAGATTTTGGCATTCAAGGTCAAGATCTTGCCTAAATCTTGAGCTTTCCTTTTCTCTTTCTTCCTTCAACAATGGCGGATAAAAGAGAGCAAGAGATAGAGATGAAGATGGTGAAATGATGATCAAATTCAGCCCCCATACCCTTTTGGACGAAAATGAGAGGAGAGAGGGAAGAGAAATTGATAAAATATTGCTTATTTGACTTTTCTTCACTTCTATCTTCATACCAACGTGACACATGTCACAATCTCATTGGCTCTCATAAAGTAAGTAACCAATTAGTTACTTTAACCACTCCATTAGCCATTTAGTTACACATCTCATTTCCCTCTTAGTTAGTAATTACTTTCTTCCATTAATCACTAACTTATGGCCATTCTTTCAATTCTCACTGATTATGGCATATTAATTAAAAGTGCCATAACACATAATAACTCAACTTTAATTCACAAATTATTCTTAATAATCATCATTAGCCCTTAATCAAAATTTGGGGCATTACAATCCCAGCCAAAGGAAAATATGGTAGAATGAGCCTTAATAAGTACCATCCACTGTGCACCGAGTGATGACATACCACGTGTAATGACCTAATTTGGGATTAAGGGCTAATGACCTCCAAAGTGGATGTAATTAATGTTAAACAAACACTTTTGGAGAATGTGATTTGAATTATGATTTGAATTGTGATCTAAATATGATTTGAATTGTGTGATAAAGCTTAAAATGAACCCTAAAGATAGGGGAGGGCGCATGAATGAGAAATGAAATGAGAAGAATGTATTTGGTGGTAATTTAATAAGAATTGCCACAATCAAGGGCAAAATGGGAAAGTTACCAACCAGTTGGTCTGTTACTGAAGAGGAAACTCATTGGTAGCTTAAAGATCAATGGTGCTGATTAATTGTCAAGAGATCAAGAGGGTGGAATCAAGTGCTTGTGTGTGTTCATGTAAGCTCGTGAAGGGAAGCACAAGATCATGACATGTGGTAATTTGTGAGCCATGGGATGTAGGTTATAGATTCAACTTATTCTTTCTCTTCCCTCTCACTTCCAAGTCGGCTAAATGGGCTAGCATGAGGCAAAATTTCTGTTTCATCATCATTATCATCTCATTCTCTCTTATCATTCTCCATTTTTGAGCAAGAGAAGGAGGAAAGAGAAAGGCAAAGGTGAAGCTTTGACATTGGTATGACCCTTAAATTTTCAAATGCTCTTCTCTAATATCATTCATATTGTTGAGAGCTTTATCTTGATGGTTTTAGATTTTTGAAAGAAGGTGTTTTAGAACTTGAACAAATTTGAGAGTTGAGGAATCAAGGGTCTAACCTTGGCAAGTTCTTGGTGAGCATTTATAGTATTTTGGCATATATGTTGTGATTTTTGGTTAAGTTTTGATATTTTTGGAAATTGCCCTGTTTTAAGTGTGATTTTGGAATGCATGAGTTGTATGATGATTTATGGTAGAATTAGTAGTATGTGGTGTCATATGAATGTTACAATTGGTTTAGAACTTTGGGAGCAAGTTTAGTGAGAGGAGGTAATGGGTGTGAAATGTTGACCCAAAACCAAAACTTGTAGTTAGAATGGGATTTTTGGTGTTTTGAGGCTTTCAATGGGTTCTTTGTATGAAATTGTGTGGGATTAGGCTTATACAGGAATTTTAGGACCATTGGAAAACATTTGGTAAAAATTGAAAGTTGCTGTTAGTTGCTGCGATTTGGCTTCTAATAGAGCCTCACTCGAGTGAGTAGAGGCCTCACTCTAGTGCTGTAGCATATCTCCTCTTTTTCCTTCAGTTTTCTGTTGCATTTTCGTACCAAAAAGCCAAAGTGTATTTCCTCACTTGAGAGTGACAAGGGTTCTCACTCGAGCACACCCTGCCCCACTTAAGTGTGGGTGTAATTAGCACCTTAAGTCTACTTCTCAGGGTAACACTTGCAATTCATTTTCAAGAGTGTGATTTAGCACTCGCAAGCATCGAGCTTTCACTCGAGTACCGGGGATATCACTTGAGTGCAGATGGAATTGAGTAAGATGTGTGATGTAAAGGTCAAAACCCACAACTTGTTGATAGAATGAGAATTTAATTGTTTTGAGATTTCCAATGGGTTCCCTATGTGAAATTATGTGGGAATAGGATTATGCAGGAATTTAGAACCATTAGAAAATATTTGGTAAAAATTTAAAACTTCTGTCATTTGCTCTGTTATGGCTTCTGATAGAGTCTCACTCGAGTGTTGCAGCATGTTTTCCTTCTTTCCTTCAATTTTCTGTTGCAGTTCCATGCCAAAAAGCAAGAGTGCATTTCCTCACTTGCGAGTGACATGAGTCCTTACTAGAGCACACCCTGGCTCACTCAAGTGTGGGTGTATTTGACACCTTGAGCCTATTTCTCGAGGTAACACTCGTAGTCCATTTTTTAAGAGTATGTCTTAGTACTCGCTAGTGTTGTGTTATCACTCGAGTGCCAGAGCCAGTGATCAAGTGCACTCCTCATTCTAGGATTTCTATTGCTCTCGGGTAGTCACTTCTTGTGCCTCACTTTGTAGGACTCGGGTGAGTTTGAGGTTATCACTCGAGTGTGGGGTTCAGGACTCAAGTGCTGTGATCACTTTCTGTCTCTGTCATTGCTCTCGGGCAAGCACTCGCACGAGTGAGCTTCCATGCTCAAGTGCAAATCTCGTTATCACTCAAGTACGGCCTTCTTCACTTGAGTGAATGTGTCAAAAATCAGTGTTATGCGTTTGAAAAAGGGATGTTTGGTTAAGTTCTTCCCAACCCTTTAGGCATGTGTCTAGGCTCCTAGTAGCCACCTAAAGATTTCAAATGATAACTAACCTTAAGTGTTATGAATATAAGAATTTGGAACAGAGAATAACCTATCGTCCTTGATTTTGGTTATAGGGTTTGATATTTGCCCTACCCATGAGCCATCTGTGCCTGAGCACACTTGGAAGTAATAAGTTATTGACTCTTTCTCTTATGCTATATATGATACATGGTATGTTTGATTTATCATTGTTTGTGGCTCTATCACCTGCGGCCCATCGGTGTTGACGGTGGGAGGATCGTGCCTTCGGGGCGGTGGAATTCGGGGGATGAGACTATGTGAAAGCCGTAAGGGCTATATGTGAAAGCTGAAAGGCTATTTGTGAACCATCACGCGCGGCCCATCGTTGTTGATGGTAGGAAGACTGTGCCTTCAAGGCAGTGGAATACAAGGGATGAGATTATATGATATGTGATTATGTGCATATGTGAGAGCCTACGTGCTGTCTTTATGTTGCGATGCTGTTTTATGATGTCATTGTATGCTCTGTGATTACATGTTGTATGAGTGATTTGTTACTACTGGGATTCTTTTGAATCTCACTCTTTCCATTGACTAACCTTCAGACAGGGCAAGTGGCTCCAAGGGGAAGGAGACGACCAAGGGCGGATAGGACTCCTTAGGGAGATTTTTATTTTGGCTGATTGGTTATCTATTTTGGATTCGTGATCACTGTATATTCTGTGCATATTATTTTGGATACAGTTGTGTAATCCCCTAAGTGAGAAATTGTAACCCTTAGTATATATATATGAACCCGAGGGGTTGACAATATTTTTGTTATACACTCTGATATATTAATGTGATTTAACTGCGTAGGGTAATTATATTCGAAATGTGAAATTTGATACCAGGGCAAGGCAGAAATTTTGAAAGAATTTGTGAAAACCTTGCCGTAAGGAAGGAATGATAAATGAATTTGATTATTATTGGTTTCTATTTCATTTTAATTACATATTTTGAATCATAATTACGGTTTATAAGGCAGGGGGTTACATACCGTCATACTATACAAATAATGCCACCAAATTTTCAAAGCAAACACAATGGCCGCAAGCTCCAGATCATGGGTGGGATAATTCATTTCATGAGGTTTGAGCTATCAAGAGGCATAGGCCACCACACGTCCCTGCTGCATCAGGACACACCCCAATCCCTGCTTACTCGCATCACTATAAACAACATAGGTCAAGCTGGGATCAGGCATAATCAACACAAGTGCCGTAGTCAACCTCTCTTTTAGCTCCATAAGGAAATTTTCACAATGCTCATCTCACACAAACGGACGGCTGATCCTTCCTCGTGAGCATGGTCATCGGCAAGGCAATACGGGAAAAATTTTAGATGAATCTCCGATAATAACCAGGAAGACCCAGAAAACTGTGTACCTCAGCAATAGTTTCTATCCTCTTCTAGTCCAGTACCGCTTCCACTTTGCTGGGATCCACAGAGACCCAGTTTTACGAGATAACATGGCCTAAGAATTTTACTTCTGGTAGCCAAAACTTGCACTTACTCAATTTGGCGTAGAGCTGCTTCTCACATAATATATTCAACACCATCCTCAAGTGATGCTCATGCTCCTCCCTACTCTTAGAGTATATTAAAATATCGTCAATGAACACAACCACAAATTGATCTAAATACTGTCGAAAGACACGGTTCATGTAGTCCATAAATACCGCAGGTGCATTGGTTAGGTCGTAGGGCATTACTCGAAACTCATATGCCTATACCTAGTCTTAAAAGTAGTCTTCGGAACATCTTCCGCTTTCACACGCAGCTGATGATAAACCAACCTTATATCAATTTTCGAAAATACACAAGAATCAGATAATTGATCCAAAAGGTCATCGATTCTTGGGAGAGGATACTTATTCTTCAAGGTAATTTTGTTCAATTCCCTATAGTCCACACACAAATGTAGACTTCGGTCTTTCTTTTTTAACAAACAATACTGGAGCTCCTCAAGTCGACACACTGGGTCAAATAAACCCTTTTTCGAGCAAGTCTTCAATCTACTTCTTCAATTCCGCCATTTTATTTGGGGCCTTTGATATCGAACCTACTCCAGGCACAATTTCAATCAAGAATTGAACTTCCCTTTCTGAAGGCAATCCACCAAGGTCATTCAGAAATACCTCAGGGAATTCTCGTACCACGGGTATACTACTCAACATTTCTTCTGTCTTTCCTTGCACGGAAAAGAACACCATATACCCCTGGCAACCTTTCTGCAGATATTTCTTAGCTTTGGTTGTTGAGAGGAAATTCATATATGCATTCACATCATTCATATTTTGCAAAATAGGATACACTATCCTCTTATTGCCACAATCTAAGAGCACATTATTTGCCGTCAACCAATCAAAACCCAAAATAATTTCTAATTGACAGAGCGGCAGACAAATTAAATCAATAATAGATTTATGCCCTTTAACAGTAATCATACAGTTTAAGCAGGCTTCAGTGGTCAAAGCCTTAACACCCATCGGTGTCGACACATCAGATCAAATGGCAGCTTATGCACATGCAATCCCAGGCGTCTCACACAATCATAGGCAATGAAAGAGTGATTGGCACCTGAGTTAAATAACGCTTGCAACAAATTACCATTAAGAATGATATTACCTTGAATCAGGTCGGGGGATTTTTGAGCTTCTTCATGATTCATAGCAAATACTCTCTCCTGATTCCAAGGTCTCTATTCTGGCTGTGGCTGGTTGCATTCATTTGACATATGCCCAACCTGCTTACAGTTAAAACATATCACTAAACCCTCACAGGTTTGCCATGATGTGACTTGTTACAATGAGGACATATCCACCCCGTGTAAGCTCTCTATGACTCTTGATTCCCTGGCTGATAAGGCTTTTTACCACTGCCCTTGGATGAAGAAGAGAATCCTTAACCCTTCTGCTTTTGGAAAGTATTACCCTTACTGAGTTCACAGCGGTTGCTGGTAGCTTTGCTATGATACAAATCTCGCAGGTTGTATCAGTGATTCTACATTCCTCTACCACTTTGTTAAACTTGGTGAACAAGTGGGTGGCTAACCGCTTTCTCAATTCTCACCTCAACCCACATATGAGCATATCCGAGCTCCATTCCTCATATCTATCCTTTGAAGATAAGAGGAATACTGGGACAAATGGATGAAACGGGACAGATAATAGTCAAAAGTTTCTGTGTCCCCCTACTTGATAGACAGGAATTATGTTTCCTTCTCCAGCCGCACTAACTTGGGAAAATATTTCTCATTGAATTGTTGTTGAAATAGCTCCTAGGTCAAAGGCACATTTCGACTCTTCAATGTTAGGGTGATATTCCGCCACCAATGATCTGCATCACCTTCGAGCTTATATATAGCCAAACGTGCCTTCACCTCAGACCAGTAATCAAGAACCTCAAAGATTTTCTCCAATCTATTCAACCAGTCCTCGACTACTTGAGGATCAAATCTACCTCTGAACATTGGAGGTAGGTGCTTGCAGAATTTTGAGACCTAAAACTGAAGATCCATTTCCTCTCTAGCTGGCACCCCATGTGATTCTTGGTTTGGGGCAGTATGAGGTGGGGACTCTAGGGGTCATGTTGACCCTTCAGCAGTTTCCTCATGGCTAGTCTCCTCTTGGGTCTCCTCCTGAGTAGATGGACCTCGGTCTTCATTATGTTTTGCCTTTTCTACTCTGAGCTCCTCTCTCAGCTCAGCAATCATATCTCGTTGATCCTCTATTAGACCCATTAACTCTCGTATTGGATCTGGTGGATTGTCGTTGACTACCTCTACCTCTGGGTCTACTTGTGCTCTAGGACGCCCTTTGTCTTTTTAATTCTACAAATCATTCATTACGTCAGTTCCATAGATAATGTATACACAGTCCACAAATCTCACATATATCTATAACACAGATCACATATGTGTACACACAACAAACCGGTAAAAGTCTTCTTCTACCACTCATCACCTATCTCTTTATTTGGTCTAAGGGGAATATCCTAGAAAAATTCTACTCTTGCCCCATTGAGAACCATAATTATGGTTTGAAAAACGTAACTGAAATAAAATAGAGACCAATAATAATTAAAATTCGCTTACAATCCCTTTCTTACGGTAGGGTTTTCTAAAAATTCTTTCAAAATTTCTGCCTTTATCCTGGTCTCTAATTCACATTTCGAATATAATTACCCTGTACAGTTAAATCACATTATCCATATCAGAGTGTAAAACAAAAATCCCGGCAACCCCCCAGGTGTCATATCATAGCTAAAAGGGCTTGCGGAGCATAAACGCCCCTTACAATTTCCCAATGAGGAGATTACATAACCATATCCAAAATAATATTTACAAATTATACAATGGTTCCCAAACAAAATATGACAACAAACTATAACCTAAGTCTGTACTATTCGCCCTCGGTTGTTGGCTTCTCCTTCAAGCCACTTGCCTTGTCTGTAGGATAGTCAAAGGAAAGAATGGGATT
Source organism: Inga oerstediana (assembly GCA_963210345.1). Lineage (NCBI taxonomy): Eukaryota > Viridiplantae > Streptophyta > Magnoliopsida > Fabales > Fabaceae > Inga > Inga oerstediana. Next base: position 27,793,112 of record OY723410.1, on the reverse strand, counting down.
AGAGAGAATCTCAGTAGTAACAAATCACTCATATAACATGTAAGCAAATCATTAACAGCACATCAACAGTAATAACATAATGCACAATTATTTATGGCGTTTTCCATAAACGACAGCACTCACGACTGTAAACACAATGCGATAGCTTTCACTATAATCTTAATGTCGACAACCTTCCTAGCTGTAACACTATGTGACAGCTTTCGCTATAATCACTATAACGACAGCCCTCCCGGCTGTATTCGCAGTAGCATCAGAATTCATCTCAAAGCATGATAAACATACATACAATGTTTTACACATGGTATAAGAGAAAGAGTCACTACCTTGATCTTTCCGACGATTCTCAGGCACAAACTGTTCACGCACAGGGCAAATATCAAAACCTATAACTAAAACCAAGGATGACGGATTAATCTCCACTCCAAGCTTTTATTTTCAAAACACTTAAGATTGGCTGTCATTTAAGTCCTTTAGGTGTCTACTATAAGCTTAGACAAATACCTAAAGGGTTGGAAGAACTATACCAAAGACTCCCCTTTTGGAAGCAAACATGTTGATTTCAAGTGATTCACTCGAGTAATAGAGGATGCCCTCGAGTGATGAAGTGATTTGCACTCGAGCACAAAGGCACACTTGTGCGAGTGTTTGACAGAGAGTAACAAAGAGAATAGAAAGTGTTCATAACACTCGAGTTCTGAACCCAACACTCGAGTGATAGCCTCATATTCACTCGAGTCCTATCGAGTGAGGCACAGAAAGTGACAACCTGAGAGCAAAAGAAACTCTAGGGTGGGAAATGAAACTTACTTCCAAAGTTCCCAAAACAATTCCAACATTTAAATAACATCACATTATACCAATTTTACCATCAATCACCATGCAATTCTTGCATTCCACATTGACATTAAAATCAGGGCAAATTCCACAAACATCAAAACTTAACAAAAAAATCACAACATATATGTCAAAATGCCACAAATGCTCACCTCTTAAACTTGCCAAGGTTATATCCTTGATTTTTGTTCTTCGTTTAGCTTCTGCAAGCGCACGGGTCGCAAGTAATAAATTAGTAAGAAAACGTGTAACCCCCTCACCATAATTATATCTGGATTATGAAATTTAAGTGAAATAGAGACCAATAAGACAAAACCAACACTTATAATCCCTCATCTTCAAGATAGGGTGTTCAGAAAACAGTTCAAAACATAATTCATCTGGTCTAAACATTCACTTTCGAATATAATTACCTGTGCAGTTAAATCACATTCATACATATCAGAAGTGCGTAACTAAAATCCCGACAACCTCGGGTTTCTTGTATATATATATTGGGTTTAAAATTTCCCAAAATGGAGATTACATATTCAAAAATTATATTTACATCCCATATACATACAGTAATCCCAAACCATAGCAGATAACCAACAATCCAAAATTAAAATGTACCTAAAAGATCCTAACCACTCTGGGTTGTTCGCTTCCCCTTTTGAGCCAATGCCCTGTTTGAAATGTTAGTTATTGGAAAGAATGAGATTCTAAAGAATCCCAGTAGTAATAAATCACTCATATAGTATATAAACACATAGCATGTAAGTTTATCATGTTCAGCCAGCAACTCAATGACTCATAGCTTACACCTACGAACGACAACACTCACGGCTGTAATCACAATGCAACAGCTTTTGTTGTGATCTCAATGCCTGGTTTTCACAGTAAACACTATGCATCATCATCATAAGGCACAAAGCATCACAAAGCTCTACAAGGTGTCACAAAGGCATCACAAAGATCCACAAGGGTGTCACAAGGCATCACAAAGCTCCACAAGGTGTCACAAGGCATCACAAAGCAACAGCAACAACACAATGTATGGAAAACATACATACAATGAATCACTCACAGTATAAGAGAAAGAGTCACTATCTGGTTCTTTCCTGATGTTCCTTGGCACAGTGGGCTCTCGAGTCTGGCAGATATCAAATCCTATAACCAAATTAGGGACAGCTCGATCAATCTTTTTTCGAAATACATATTTCCATAATACTCCAAGTTGGTTATAATTTGAACTCTTTAGGTGTTCTATTAGAGGCCTAAACACATGTTAAAAAGGGTTGGAAGAAGCTACCCTAAAGACCCCTTTTTCGGAAGCAAAACATTGATTTTTGATTGACTCACTCGAGTGAAGATGACCTCACTCGAGTGATAAAAGACTTACACTCGAGTGAGAATGGCTCTCACTCGTGAGTGTTTGACCAGTGAGCAACATCAACGGCCAGAAAGTTCTCACAACACTCGAGTATGAGGGATCGTACACAAGTGATAGCTCCAAATTCACTCAAGTCCTTGAAAGTGCAACACAGAAAGTGCTTTACCCGAGAGCACAGACAACTTCAGAGTAAAAGGCTCACTCAAGTACAACCCTTGGCACTCAGGTGAGAACATTGCACTTGCAAGTGTCAAAGCACACTCTTGAAAATTGGCCAGCGAGTGACAAACCCGAGACGCAGCCCTGAACATAAGCTCACTCCATCACTCGAGTGAACCCATACTTACACTAGTGATCACCAATATCACTCGTGGGCTGAGAAGTGCACTCGAACTTTCTTCATGAAAACCCAAGCAAAACACAAAGGAGAAAGGGAAATTACTACGACAGCACTTGAGTTAGACCCCCTCACTCGAGTGATGCTATCAGATTGCCAGATTCGCAGCAACTGACAAAAATTCCTAGATTTACCAAAAGTGATCCCAATGGTTCCCAAAACTTAACACAAAACTCAATCCCACTTAAAATTGCATAAAAAACCTATTGGTAACCTCCAAAACACTCAAAACCCATCCTAACAACAATCCATACTTTTGGGTCTCTATAACACGCAATACCCAAATTCATTCAACTCACTTCCAAAATTCTAAACCACATCCAACACTCAAATAACTCCACAATAAACCAATTCCAACATCATTCATCATATAATCCATACATTCAAAATTGGCATAAAACCAGGGCAAATTCCAGAATTTATCAACCTTAACCAAAAATCACAATAAATATACCAAAAAGCATTAAATCCTTACCTCTTCAACTTGCCAAAGCCAAAGCCTTGATTCTCAAACTTCCGAATTGCTCCAACACCCAAACTACCACTTTTCAAAATTCTGAAACCACCAAGATGAAGCTCTTTACACTATGAACAAATTTAATGAAGAGTGTTTGAGCATATGAGAATCATCACTCACCAAAAATTCAAGCTTTCTCTTTCTCTTTCCACCTTGTGTTCGCCAAAAATGGAGGATAGAGAGAGATGGTGAGATATGATGAAAATGATGATGATGAGTGTAATCTTTCCCTTGCCTATACTCCCCACCGAATAGGAGAGCGAAGATAGAGAAAAGGTGGTGTTTGACCTTTAGCATAATCCTATGGCCCATGCAATGCCACTTGGCAACATCTTGTTCACTTCCTCCATGAGCTCACATAGGTGCATAACATAGGATTCTGACCCATAGACAATAGATCTCAACCCTTGATCTTTAATCAATAATAAGTTTTCTCTTTGGTAACTGACCAATTAGTCGGTAAATTTCCAATTTTACCATTTTACCCCTGGTTTCACTATGATTAATAAATCATCACTATGAACATTTCTTCAAAAGTGTTCAATTACACTAATTACAATCAATCTCAAAGCCATTAGCCCTTAATCTCAAATTGGGTCATTACAAAACGAGTGTCGATCCACAAGGACTATGACAAAAGCGAGTTAACTAATTTAACCATGTTCTTAATTAGGTTGAATGTAATCATTTGAATTTAATCAATTTGTATCAAGACTTTTGATAAAAATAACAAAGAAAAATAGTGAAAATTGGGAAATTAGGTCTAACTTCAAGAGGTATTAACTTAAGATTACTTCTTCCCCATTGTATTTCATGAAACTATGCAAATATTCACTTATGCTAGTTAAATGAGTCTATATGCTAGTCAAAGATCCTAAAATCATCAACCAAGCTCTCTCAAGTCAAGATTGATTTTTAATCTTAATTAAAAATATTCAATCTCTTGTTTACAATTAATGAAAATCATCTTTCCAAAGCAAGCCTTCACTTGACTATGCTAGGTTGTTAGATATATCTCTATTCTAACAACAAACCATCCATTTAATCCCTAAACTTCAAGTCTAGCATGATTTTTCTTAAGTTCTACAATCAAAACAGCTTTCTCAAGGGTCTTCCAATTGAACAACTCTAATCATGTAGTGATCAAGCACAAGATAGCATTAAGCTCAAAGAAAAATCAACATATAATACTCATTGACCAATAAAAGCAAGATAATCCAATAGTTTCAATCCATACAATGGGTAAAAGTAATCCTAATTAGGAGTTGTAGCTACTCATGTTCAAATATAAAGAAATGCTACACATAGTTGCTGAATATATAAGAAGCTAAGTGGAAAAAGAGGAGAAAAGAAGAAACACCAAGGTGGAAATACCAAAATCTCCTTTGAGAAGAGCACCCAAGCCTCCAAAATCCTCAAAATCACTCTCCCAAGCTCTCCCCCTTGCGTGCTCCAACTTCCCATAGTGTAGAATGTTTGTTTTGGCCACTCTTCCCTAAGTTAAATAGTGTTTTCTCGCTTTTGATATCAAAATACACAGTTGCACTTTTTCAGGACTTGCTGAGGCAAGTCTGTCAACTTGCAGAAGCTAAACGAAGAACAAAAATCAAGGATATAACCTTGGCAAGTTTAAGAGGTGAGCATTTGTGGCATTTTGACATATATGTTGTGATTTTTTTGTTAAGTTTTGATGTTTGTGGAATTTGCCCTGATTTTAATGTCAATGTGGAATGCAAGAATTGCATGGTGATTGATGGTAAAATTGGTATAATGTGATGTTATTTAAATGTTGGAATTGTTTTGGGAACTTTGGAAGTAAGTTTCATTTCCCACCCTAGAGTTTCTTTTGCTCTCGGGTTGTCAATTTTTGTGCCTCACTCGATAGGACTCGAGTGAATATAAGGCTATCACTCGAGTGTTGGGTTCAGAACTCAAGTGTTATAACCACTTTCTGTTCTCTTTGTTACTCTCTGTCAAATACTCGTACGAGTGTACCTTTGCGCTCGAGTGCAAATCACTCAATCACTCGAGTACATCATCTATCACTTGAGTGAATTGCTTGAAATCAACATGTTTACTTCCAAAAGGGGAGTTGTTGGTATAGTTCTTCCAACCCTTTAGGTAATTGTCTAAGCTTATAGTAGACACCTAAAGGACTTAAATGATAACCAATCTTAAGTGTTTTAAAAATTAAAGCTTGGAATGGAGATTAATCCATCATCCTTGGTTTTGGTTATAGGTTTTGATATTTGCCCTATGCGTGAACAATCTGTGCCTAAGAATCGTCAAAAGGAACAAGGTAGTGACTCTTTCTCTTATACCATGTGTAAAACATTGAATATATGTTTATCATGCTTTGAGATAAATTCTGATGTTGCTGTAAATACAGCTGGGAGGGCTGTCGTCATAGTGATTACAGTGAAAGCTGTCTCATAGTGTTACAGCCAGGAGGTCTGTCGTCATTGAGATTACAGTGAAAGATGTTGTATTGTGTTTATAGCCGTGAGTTCTATCGTTTATGGTAAATGCCATAAATCATTGTGCATTGTGTTATTGCTACTGATGTGTTGTTAATGATTTGCTTACATGCTATGTGTTTACATGTTGTATGAGTGATTTGTTACTACTGGGATTCTCTTGAATCTCATTCTTTTCTTTGACTATCCTACAGATAGGGCAAGTAGCTCGAAGGAGAAGCCGACAATCGAGGGCAGATAGTACAGACTTAGCTTATTGTTGGTTGTCATATTTTGTTTGGGAACCATTGTATAATTTGTAAATATTATTTTAGATATGGTTATATAATCCCCTCATTGGGAAATTATAAGGAGCGTTTATGCTCCGCAAACCCTTTTAGCTATGATATGACACCCGGGGGGTTGTCGGGATTTTTGTTTTACACTCTAATATGGATAAATGTGATTTAACTGTACAGGGTAATTATATTCGAAACATGAATTTGAGACCAGGATAAGGACAAAATTTTTAGGAAAACCCTACTGTAAGAAAGGGATTGTAAGCAAATTTTGATTATTATTGGTCTCTATTTCATTTCAGTTACGTTTTTTGAACTATAATTACTGTTCTCAAGGTAGGGGGTTACACCACGTGGTAAAAGATCCCAACGTATAAGTTCCTCCTTACTCCACCCCATCACAAATACAACCGCCATGACAGTTATTTTTAATCACCAAGAATATAATTAAAGAATAAGATAAAATAAATCATACTTCCATTTGTATAAAATATCATCACATATTCAAACATGCTTAAAAGAACACAATAATCCAACAATATATTAATTATAATTAAATTACTAACTATGTAAATAAAGTGAGTTATAAAGAAATTTACTTATAATATTACTTACTTGGGAATTTATAATACATACACATACATATAATTCGGTCCATTTTTTTTAAAGATAGTCATTCATGATCATACGCAATTCACAAGTATATAGAAAAATATTCAGAGTTATCTGTTACTCCCTAGCTTACAGGTAATCACACAAGAGTCAATCCAAAGATCTTAATGAAAGTTTGCAAAGTCAAACATAAATACCTATTCATATATTACTCATAACTATTCTAGAATTACTCTAACACTACACTAAAGCCTCAAATTGGACTTAAAATTATATATACTCACACTTACTATCTACTATAGGTCAGACCTTTATTTTAAAACTCTAATATTAGTTGCGAATAAAAATATAGATATGGTGAAATATTTAATCATGATAGCATAGTATGTGTGTGTATACATATGCATGTGTTGTTAGGAAAAAGGAAATGATCTTCGGGGCAAAAGCAACAAGGAGATGTTTTGTATTTATAGATACCCATAGAATGACAAAAGTTGTGCCTGGGGTTAAGAGTAAGTTGACCCTCATCCAAAAGGTCATAAGTTAGACTTGGCAGAGACAACAAACCCCAAAAATAATATGAAATAAAGGGAAGTAATAATCAAAAAGGGTCTAACATCAAGGTCTTAAAGAATGAATATATATATATATATATATAAATATAATCACACCACACAAGGTCTTGAAGAAAGAAAATGAAAGTTAAAAAAAAAACACACACACTTACACTCACATGTACACAAGAACGTGGAAAGGTGTGACACCCCAAATTTTATTTACCAAAATACTTTGTAATTATTTGAAGTATTAAATGAAATGGAATGGTGAATATTCAAGATCTTGAAACTTAAGCAGTTAGTAAATTTTCATTTTCATGGGAATTGGGCTAGAATGAGTTATGGAATTTATTTTGAGTATTCCAAAAAGCTCAATATTGAAGTCCAATATGGGGGAAAATGTAAAGCATACTATTTGACCCAATATTAACGTTAATTTTGGCTATGGAAGAAGAAAAGGGAGAAGGCCTAAGAATTAAATAAAAAAATATAATGGCAAAATGGTAATTTGCCAATTAAGTCAAGAGCTAATTATTTTCCCAATAATTGCGGCCATTTTCGGCCAAATGAAGAAATGAATGGGGAAAAAAAATATTTGGGCATAAAAATCCCAATTTTAGAGCAATTGAGGCCAAGAATATGAAATTTGATGAGTCAAAAAGTGGATTTGTACATAATTAATTAATTGATGAAAGATATTATAGGAAATGTTTGAAACAAATATCATTTCCCTTCCCTCTTGATAATTTCGCTTAAATAAGGGAAGTGAGAGGGAAAAATATTTGCTAGGATAATAAATATGCCAAGTGTCATAATTTCAAGTCAAATGAATAAATAAGAATTTATTAGAATATGAGCACATGTGGGAATTTCCAATATAATATTATTTTAGGCAATTAGTTAAGATAATTGAAGGAAGCCCATTTGGTTTGGGAAGGACCCTAATAGGCATTTTTGGGCCAAGGGAAGAGAGAGAAAAACTAGTTCAAAGCTAATAAAGAGTTATGATATAATTAAGAGAGGATAAGGCTAAAAAAAATCACATGTCATAACTTTATAAAATATAATATCCTGAAAAGAGACGTAGGATATTTTCTTTAAGTCTTCATCTTCATATCTTTCCTCTTCATTATCGTTTTCAACAAACAAATAGAGAGAGGAAGAGCTTCAAGAAGCCCTAAGAGCAAGAGAAGAGGAGGGAGCTCAAGAAGGCAAAGATCTAAGGTAAGGGTTGGTGATTTCAAGTGTTCTTGCCTTCTAACTTGTGTAAAACCTCTTCTAATCTCTTCTCCTCCATGAATATCATGTTTAGCAAGAAAATTCAAGAGGAGAGAGAGTGAACAGTGAAACCTAGAGAGAGAAAGTGGAGAAATCAAGAGATAATCTCATAAACTTGATCCTCTTATGCTAGAAGATGTTGTTGTGGTGGCTATTGTTGATTTTGGTTTAGTGTTGCTTGGTTTGTAAATTTGGAAAGATGAAACCCTAAGGGGAAATGCTACCAAAATTTCCCCTAATCATGTTCATTTAGTGTTTAAGTAGTTAATCATGTGATTAGAAGTGAAAAGGAAGGGATTAATCAAGAGAAAGCAAGAAAACATAATTTCTTTCCTAAGAAACCTAATTTTCGTTCAAGTGCAAAATAGAGGGAGGGAGTTGGAATTTTGTAATTTTGATAGTTCCATTGGATTTAGAAGGGAAAATTGTGTGGGAATATAGGTGCTCATGATTTTTGAATGTTTGTATATAAATCTAGAATTTATTGAAGCATAAAGTACATGTTGTTTGCTTGTTCACTGGAGGCAGCATTATTGTGTAGTGAATTTCATTAACCAAACCTAGTTCAAATGCTATGAAACTTTTCAGGATTAAAGTAGAGATATAAAGCTTTAATTTGACAGGTAGAATAGAATTTGTGGACTTGTATACTAAAAGAAATGGATTTTTGAAATTTTCCCTATTTCAAGGAAGAAATATGGAACAGCTCATGTTTGGCGAATTTCTGGGAAAAATATGAGTCCAGTGACCAGCTTTGAGTATTTTTCCATGAAAGTACATTTAAAGAGCTTCATGTAGCCTTTGGAACCAGTCAATACATAATTTTTTAGAATTAATTATGATTTTCCAAATTTGACTAAAAAATTTGCCAATTTCTAGAAAATAGTGAAACTGTACTATGCAGAGTTGTATTGCGCAGAAATTTTTGAAACTGTGATAGATAACCAACAAACTATGAATAAAGGTAGTAATAGTTCAAGTAATAACCAATTACTTGTAAATTGGATTTTTAGAACTGGACAATTGTAGCCCAGCCAAATCAAGACAGCTACAAGGTTAGACAGGAAATGGCTATTTCTGGTAGTAACTCTATCCTTCATACACTATGCCAATAATTATATGTTTGTGTATGCCATATTTTGTGATATACTTAATAAATGTGGTTTTTACTGAGGAGGGCAATTTGTGTGTATAGAGGCACACTTACCTGGTTGTTGAGTCAGAACTTAACCGAGGTTTTATGAGTAGTGGGGGATTGAGCCCCTAACTCATATATACATGTCATGGTATTGTTGTTTATTTGTTGCATAACATGGAGCATGACATATTTAATTTTTGCATTTTATATGACTGATTGTATGTTATAAATACTAAGATTCTCTCAAATCTCACCCTTTCCATAAATGTATAACGTTTGCAGTATCAGTAAACAGCTCTAAGGGCAAAATGGTATTTACCAGCAATTGAAGGTTCTAGTCAAGATCGAATGGAGATGTTGGTTATCTGAGAACCATTATTTCAAGGTCTGTAAGTATCATATACGAACCTTGATAGGGAAAACCTGTAATGTAATCAAACCATTTATATAAAATAACGAATGTTACAATTCTCCTTTCTTAAAAGGAATTTTGTCCCCAAAATTTGACTCACAAGCAAACAACATACCTAGTTAAACAAATGAGGGTACTCCTGCCTCATCTTTTGCTCTGTCTCCCACGTGGTATCACCAGGAGCCATTCCTCTCCATATAACCTTCACAAGTCTGATGGTCTTGTTTCTTAATTTCTTATCCATTACATCCATAACCCGCTTTGACTCAACTTTATATGCCATATTATCTCTAACTTCTATCTCCTTCACTTCAATAATATGGGAAGGATCTGGTTGGTACTTCTTTAATTGCAACACATGGAAGACATCATAAAGGTTCAAAAGCTATGAAGGTAATGCAATTCTATAAGCAACCGGTCCCACTCTTTATAAAATTTCATAGAGACTTATGAAACGAGGTGAAAGCTTCTTTGCTCTAATCGCTTTGCCAATGCTCGTTATCGGTGTGACTCTAAGAAACAGTTGTTCGCCTACTATGAACTCCAATGGCCGCCTTCTCCTATTGACATAACTCTTCTGTTTGCTGTGGGCGGTAAGAAGTTTCTGCTAAATCACCTTAATCTTCTAAATAGTTTCATCCATCAAATCCACACCTAGTAAACTTCGCTCATTCTGTTCTATCCAACAAATAGGAGATCTATACTTCCTTCTGTACAATGCCTCATAAGGTGCCATCTCAATGCTTGAGTGATAACTATTGTTATATGTAAACTTTGCTAGATGAAGGTGACTGTCACACCCTACGCTCATCCTCTTTCACAACCGGGGATGCACATAACCCTCACCCGAACCGTTGTTAGCTACCAAAGGACTCTTGGCGTGGCGGTGGCCTCACAAGGATATAATCCCACAGCTAGCTCAATGGTACTACCTCTTGCCAAAATCTTATACTTACCCCCAGGGTAAGGGTTCGAGACATAAGGAGGCAAGAGAAAATCCCAAGGGGTGGGATTATATCCTTGTTGTAACCCCCTCACCGTAATTACATTCGGATTACAAAATTTAAGTGAAATAGAGACCAATAAGATAAAGTAGTAAATTACAATCCCTCATCTAAGAAATGGGGTTTCCTGAAAAACTGTTCAAAATCATAATTCATCCTGGTCTCACATTCACATTCGAATATAATTACTTGAGAAACCATATCACATTAATAAACATCAGAGTGCGTAACTAAAATCCCAGCAAACCCTGGGTTACATGCATATATACAACATGGGTTTAAAGTTCCTAAAATGGGGATTACATATCCAAAATTTAATATTTACATCTCATGTACAGATGGTAATCCCAAACCAAAATAGATAACCAACAACCACTAAAGTCTCAGAGTAATCCTAACTACTCCTGGTTGTCTGCTTCTCTTTTGAGCCACTTGCCCTGTCTGAAAAGGTTAGTCATTTTGGAAAGAGTGAGATTCTAAAGAATCCCAGTAGTAACAAATCATTCATACCACACGTAATCACATAGCATGTAAACAAATCATCACATAATCAGCAACACACAAGTCACACTCTATCCTCATCCCCTTTTACCACTGGGAAGGCACACCATCCTAACCCGAACCGTTGTTAGCAACTCAGGGACTGTTGGTATGGCAGTGTATACGAATAGCCTTATGGCTCACAATTAGCCTTTCAGCCCACAATTAGCCTTTCGGCCCACATAATCACATATATCACACCTTAACCTCACCCCCTTTTACCGCCGGGAAGGTACACGGCCCTTACCCGAACCGTTGTTAGCGACTCAGGGACTATTGGTATAGCGGTGCTTTCACCATTTCACAAATCTTGTAGCATACGTATCCTTCACCACTAATGATATAGAACACATACAATGTATCACATAAGGTATAAAGAAAGAGTCACTACCTGTATCTTTCCTGACTGGCTCCGGTACCGTGGTCTCACGAGGGCGACAGATATCAAATCCTATACCAAATTAGGGACAATCAGTCAATCTCTTTTCCAAATTCTTAATTTCATAATACTCTAAGTTGGTTATCATTTAGGACTCTTTCGGTGACTATTAAAGGCCTAAACATATGATCGAATCGTGCTCAAGTGAGAACGAATCTCACTCGCGAGTGTTTGACAGTGAGCAACTATCATGACCCAAAAGTGCTTACATCACTCGAGCATGAAACTTTGCACTAGGGTGATGACTCCAAATATGCTCGAGTCCCCGAAACTGCAACACAAAGAGTGAAAATCCTGAGAGCACAGGCTACCTTAGAGGGACAAACTCACTCGAGCATAACCTTCAATGCTCGGGTGAGACGGCCGTGCTTGCAAGTGTCAGAGGACACTCTTGAACAATGGCCAGCGAGAGACAACCTGAGAGCAGTCCTCACTCTGGATTCACACCATCACTCGAGCAAACCCAAGCTCACTCGAGCATGATTATCAACTTTACTCGCGAACTAAGAAGTGCACTCGAGCCCCATTCATAAACCCAGGAAAAACTTGAAGCAGAAAAGGGAAAATACACACAGCACTCGAGCATGATCTTCCCTCACTCGAGTGTTGTGCATCAGAGACCAGAAACTCAGCAATGACAGAAATTTCCCATATGGTCAAAATCATACCCAATGGTTCCCAAACATCTCACAAAGCCCATTTCCATTTAAAATGACCTAAGGAACACATTGGCAACTTCCAAAACACTCCAAAAACCCTTTCTACCACAATTTATGCCTTTGGGTCTCTATGACACACAATACCCCAATCTCATTCAACTTAAATCCAAACTTATAAACTATATCAAATACTCAAATGACTTCACAATAGATCATTTCCAACATCAATCACAATGAAATTCATATATCCAAAAATAGGCATAAACTAGGGCAAATTTCCAGATTTTCACAAACTTATCCAAAAATCACAAACAATATATCAAAATGCACTAGAGGCTCACCTCTTCACTTTGCCAAATCCAGAATCTTGATTCTCAAACTTTCAAATTTCGACCAACACACAAACCTCCACTATTCAAAATTCTGAAATCACCAAGTTGAAGCTCTCAATGAGGTGCACAACATTAGAGAAGAGGATTTGAGCATAAGAAGATCATTGCTTACCTAAAATCAAAGCTTTCCTTATTCCTCTTCCTTGGTTGAGCGCCGGAAATGGAGGAAGAAGAAAGAGAATATGAGAGATGGTGAGATGATGAGGGAGATGATGATGATGATGCAATTTTTCCTTTCCCTTTCCCAACACTCAACCGAAAAAGAGAAAGAAGGGAGGGAGAAAAGTGGCTTTTTGTCACTTAGTGCCACATCCCATGGCCACCACCATGCCACATGTCAACATCTTATTCACTTCCACAATGAGCTCACATAACCGCAAAGCATAGGATTCTGACCCATAAACAATGAATCTCAACCCTTGATCTTAAATACCACACATATTTGTACCAAATTTACATCACATTAATCCTAAAAGTGCTTAATTACGCACTTACAATTAATCTTAAAGTCATTAGCCCTTAATCCCGAATTGGGATATTACAATTCTCCCCCCGTTTAATAAATTTCGCCCTCAAAATTTGATCACACTACTTGAGCCATAAACTCCAGATATCACCTTCGCATATCCTCTTCTGCTTCCCAAGTTGCTTCTTTCTGTGACTTTCCCTTCCAGATCACTTTCACATATGGAATACTTTGATGTTTGAGCCGATGTTCTTCTCGATCAATAATTTACTCTGGCTCTACCATATATGTGAAGTTATCTTGCAACTCCACATTCTCATACTCAACAACATGAGATGGATCCGGTTGGTACTTCTTTAATTGGGAAACATGAAACACATCATGAAGTCTGCTCAAGTTCGAGGGTAGGGCTACTCGGTATGCAACAGGCCCAATCCTTCCAAGGATCTCAAAAAGACCTATATACCTTGGGCTCAACTTCTTTCGCTTAATAGTTTGCCCAATATCGGTGACAGGAGATACTCTCAGAAACACATGGTCACCAACTTCAAACTCTAGAAGCCTTCTCCTCTTGTCAGCATAACTTTTCTGCTAACTTTGAGCTGCAAGAAGCCTCTTATGAATAATTCGAATCTAGGCTGAGGTTTGGTCAACAAGATCCGGCCCATACAACTTCCTCTCATACAATTCATTCCAACACAATGGCGATTGGCATTTTCTTCCATACAACGCTTGATACGCCGCCATCTGAATACTCGGATGATAGCTATTGTTGTAAGCAAACTCAGCAAGTGGAAGAAAACGATCCCAACTCCCTTTAAAGTCGAGAACACATGCCCACAACATATCCTCTAGGGTCTGAATAGTCCTCTCTGACTGTCTGTCTATCTGAGGATGATAGGCTGTACTGAATCTCAGCTGAGTACCCAGTGCCTCATGCAATGCCCTCCAAAATCTCGATGTGAAACGTGGATCACGATCGGAGATGATATTCTTCGGTATGCCATGGAGTTTCACAATCTCACGAATATAAATCTCTGCTAGCTTGTCCGGAGAGTAACTAGCATTGATCGGTAGGAAGTGCGCTGACTTCGTTAACTGGTCCACAATGATCCAGATCGCATCATAATTCTTGATCCTGGGCAATCCCACAATAAGATCCATGGTCACACTTTCCCATTTCAATTCTGGAATCTCAAGACTTTGCAACAATCCAGGCTGTCTTTGGTGCTCAATATTCACTTTCTGACATGCGAGACACCTCGCCACATATTTCGTCACATCACTCTTCATTCCCGGCGACCAATACACAGATTTCAAATTATGGTACATTTTGGTCAAACCCGGATGAAGAGTATACCAGCTCTTATGCGCCTCATCTAAGATTTTCTGCCTCAAATCCGCCTTAAGTGGAACACAAATTCTCTTCTGATAACAAACTAGTCCACTAGGCGACAAATCATAGTCCTGAGCTTCTCCCCGCTCAATTCTAGCCAGATTACACAGTATCCAGCCATCTTGCCTCTGAGCCTCTTCAATCTCAGCTCTCAAATCACTTTCCCCTTGGGAAATAGTATAGTTGGCACAGATGATCTGGTTTGACAAATTCATATCTCGAAAATAAGCAATCAATTTCCCCTCTTGTATCATCATAGCTGCCATAAGCACAGTCTTTCGACTAAGAGCATCAACGACTACATTTGCTTTACCCGGATGATATTTTATTTTCAGGTTGTAGTCCTTAAGCAACTCCATCCAGCACCATTGTCTCATATTTAATTCTTTCTAATCATACAAGTACCTGAGACTCTTGTGGTCGTAGTACAGTTCCACAGTCACACCATACAAATAATGCCTCTAAATCTTCAAGGCAAACATAATGGCCGCAAGCTCCAGATCATGAGTGGGATAGTTCAATTCATAAGGTCTGAGCTGTCGAGAGGCGTAGGCCACCACACGTCCCTACTGCATAAGGACACACCCTAATCCCTGCCCACTGGCATCAGAATACATAACATATGTCAAACTGGGATCAGGCAAAATCAACACAGGTGCCGTAGTCAACCTCTCCTTCAGCTCCACAAAACAATTTTCACATTTCTTATCCCACACAAACGGCTGATCTTTTCTCGTGAGCTTGGTCATCGGCAATGCAATACGGGAGAAATTCTGAATGAATCTCCAGTAATAACCAATAAGACCCAGAAAACTGCGTACTTCCGCCACAGATTCTGGCTTCTTCCAGTCTAGTACTGCTTCCACTTTACTGGGATCCACAGATACCCCTTCTTACAAGATAACATGGCCTAAGAATTTCACTTCTGATAGCCAAAACTTGCCCTTACTTAATTTGGCATAGAGCTGCTTCTCACGCAATGTATTCAACATAATTCTCAAATGATGCTTATGCTCTTCTGTACTCTTAGAGTATATCAAGATATCATCTATAAATACCACAACGAATTGATCTAGGTATTGTCGAAAAACACAGTTCATGTAATCCATGAAAACCGCAGGCGCATTAGTTAGCCCAAATGGCATCACTAAGAATTCATAATGACCATACCTAGTCTGAAAAGCAGTGTTCAGAACATCTTCCGCTTTCACTCGTAGCTGATGATACCTCGACCTTAGATCAATCTTCGAAAACACATATGCACCAGATAATTGATCTAAGAGGTCATCTATTCTAGGGAGAGGGTACTTGTTCTTCACGGTAATCTTATTCAACTCTCTATAGTCGATACACAAACGAAAACTCCCATCTTTCTTTTTCACAAACAAAACTGGAGCTCCCCAAGGCAACACACTGGGTCTAATGAACCCTTTCTCAAGCAAATCTTCAATCTGCTTCTTCAATTCAGCCATTTCATTTAGGGCCATCCGATATGGGGCTTTGGATATAGAACCAGCTCCAGGCACAATTTCTTTCGAAAACTGAACTTCCCTCTCAGGAAGTAATCTACTTAAGTCATCCAGAAAAACCTCAGGGAATTCATTCACTATGGGTATACTACTCAAAGACTCACTGGTTTCTCCTTGTACAGAAAAGAAAACCATATACCCCTGACAACCCTTATGCAAATATTTCTCAGCCTTAGCTGTTGAAAGGAAATTCAGACCGACATTTCCATCCTCAATATTTTGAGAAACAGGATACACTATCCTCTTGTTCCCACAATCTAACAACACATTATTAGCACTCAACCAATCAAAACCCAAAATGACTTCCAATTGGTATAGCGGTAAACAAATCAAATCTACCACAGACTCATGACGCTCAACGGTTATAACACAATTCAAACAAGCTTCAGTAGTTACAGCCTTCATACCCATCTGTGTTGACACAATCAGATCGAATGGTAACTTATACACATTCATACCCAGGTGCTTCACACAATCATATGCAATAAAGGAGTGACTTACACCCGAGTCAAACAATACTTGTAATACATATCCATTGAGAAGAACTGTACCTTGTATTAGCTCTGGGGATTTCTGAGCTTCCTCATGAGTCAGAGCAAATACTCGACCCTGAGCTCTCGGCCTCTGTTCCGTTTGCGGTAGCTGGCAATCTCTAGAAAGATGTCCGGGTTGCTTATAATTAAAATAAATCATTTCACCCCGACAATTCTTGCCATAATACGGTTGGTTACAGCGATGACATTTCCACTCAGTCACCAATTTCGGAGGTTCACGATCTCTGGGCTGATGGGACTTCTTACAACTGCCCTTATACGAAGATGATCTCGAGCTCTTCCACTTCTGAGAAGCCCTGCCCTTACTGGGCTCACTATGTCCACCAACAATCTTAGCCGGATACAGCACTCTCAAATTGCTCTCTGTAATCCGACATTCTTCAACTGCCTTGTTGAACTCAAAAAACTGATGGGTGGCTATTCTCTTTCTCATATCGCGCCTCAAACCCCGTATAAGTAAGTCTGAGCTCAACTCCTCGTCATCCATCTTTCACAGATTGGATGAATACCGAGATAAACGGACGAAATGGGATAGGTACTCATCAAACAACTCCGTGTCCCCTTGTTTAATGTTCAAGAACTCCGTCTCCTTCTCAAGCCTCACCGACTTGGGAAAATATTTTTCGTTGAAGTGCTGTTGGAACACTTCCCAGGTCAATGGCACATTTTTACTCCTTAAAGATAAAGCAATGTTCCGCCACCAGCGGTTTGCATCACCCTCGAGCTTGTACACAGCCAACTTGGCTTTCACCTTTGAGGAACACTCGAGAACCTCAAAAATCTTCTCAAGGTGGTTTAGCCAATCTTCCGTTACTTGAGGATCAAATCTCCCTTTGAATACCGGAGGTAGGTGCTTACAAAATCTAGAGACCCAAAACTGAAGATCTCTTTCCTCCCTAGCTGGAACACCATGGGATTCTTGGTTCAGAATAGCATGAGGAGGAGATTCTAACGGTCTTGCCGACCCTTCAGTAGTCTCTTCCTGGGTTTCCTCTCGAGTCTCTTTGTGAGTAGACTGACCCTGGTCCTCATTATTCTTGGCTTTCTCAGCTCGAAGCTCTTCTCTAAGTTCAGCTATCATATCCCGCTAATCCTTTATCAAACCCATCAACTCTTGCATAGGATCTGGTGGATTGTAATTACATTCGGATTATGAAATTTAAGTGAAATAGATACCAATAAGATAAAGTACTAAATTACAATCCCTCATCTAAGAGATGGGGTTTCCTGAAAAACGGTTCAAAATCATAATTCATCCTGGTCTCACATTCACATTCGAATATAATTACTTGAGAAACCATATCACATTAATAAACATCAGAGTGCGTAACTAAAATCTCGGCAAACCCCGGGTTACTTGCATATATACAACATGGGTTTAAAGTTCTCAAAATGGGGATTACATATCCAAAATTTAACATTTACATCTCATGTACAGATGGTAATCCCAAACCAAAATAGATAACCAACAACCACTAAAGTCTCAGAGTAATCCTAACTACTCCTAGTTGTCTGCTTCCCTTTTGAGCTACTCGCCCTGTCTGAAAAGGTTAGTCATTTGGAAAGAGTGAGATTGTAAAGAATCCCAGTAGTAACAAATCATTCATACCACACATAATCACATAGCATGTAAACAAATCATCACATAATCAGCAACACACAAATCACACTCCATCTTCATCCCCTTTATCGCCGGGAAGGCACACCGTCCTAACCGGAACTGTTGTTAGCGACTTAGGGACTGTTGGTATGGCAGTGCATACGAATAGCCTTATGACTCATATATAGCTTTTCGGCCCACAATTAGCCTTTCAGCCCACAATTAACCTTTCGGCCCACATAATCACATATATCACACCCTAACCTCATCCCCTGTTACCGCCGGGAAGGCACACGGCCCTTACCAGAACCGTTGTTAGCGACTCAAGGACTATTGGTATAACGGTGCTTTCACCATTTCACAAATGTTACAGCATACGAATCCTTCACGACTAATAATATAGCACACATACAATGTATCACATAAGGTATAAAGAAAGAGTTACTACCTGTATCTTTCCTGACTGGCTCCGGTACCGTGGTCTCACGAGGGTGACAGATTTCAAATCATATACCAAATTAGGGATAACCTGTCAATCTCTTTTCCAAATTCTTAATTTCATAATACTCTAAGTTGGTTATCATTTAGGACTCTTTAGGTGACTATTAAATGCCTAAACATATGCCTAAAGGGTTGGAAGAAGCTACCCCGAAGACCCCTTTTTGGAAGGCAAAACAGTGATTTTAGGCTGGATCACTCAAGTGAAGATGACCTCACTCGAGCGATGAGCAACTCGTGCTCGAGTGAGAACGACTCTCACTCGCGAGTGTTTGACAGTGAGCAACTATCCTGACCCGAAAGTGCTCAAATCACTCGAGCATGAAACTTTACACTCGGATGATGACTCCAAATATGCTCGAGTCCCCGAAAGTGCAACACAACGAGTGACAACCCGAGAGCATAGGCTACCTTAGAGGGACTAACTCACTCGAGCATAACCTCCAGTGCTCGGGTGAGACGGCCATGCTTGCGAGTGTCAGAGCACATTCTTGAACAATAGCCAGCGAGTGACAACCTGAGAGCAGTCCTCACTTTGGATTCACATCATCACTCGAGAAAACCCAAGCTCACTCGAGCATGATCATCAACTTCACTCGTGAACTAAGAAGTGCACTCGAGCCCCATTCATAAACCCAGGAAAAACTTGAAGCAGAAAAGGGAAAATACACACAGCACTCGAGCATGATCTTCTCTCACTCGAGTGTTCTGCATGAGAGACCAGAAACATAGCAATGACAGAAATTTCCCAGATGGTCAAAATCATACCCAATGGTTACCAAACATCTCACAAAGCCCATTTCCACTTAAAATGACCTAAGGAACACATTGGCAACTTCCAAAACACTCCAAAAACCCTTTCTACCACAATTTATGCCTTTGGGTCTCTATGACACACAATACCCCAATCTCATTCAACTTAAATCCAAACTTCCAAACTATATCAAATACTCAAATGACTTCACAATAGACCATTTCCAACATCAATCACAATGAAATTCATATATCCAAAAATAGGCATAAACTAGGGCAAATTTCCAGATTTTCACAAACTTATCCAAAAATCACAAACAATATATCAAAATGCACTAGAGGCTCACCTCTTCACTTTGCCAAATCCAGAATCTTGATTCTCAAACTTTCAAATTTCGACCAACACACAAACCTCCACTATTCAAAATTCTGAAATCACCAAGTTGATGCTCTCAATGAGGTGCACAACATTAGAGAAGAGGATTTGAGCATAAGAAGATCATTGCTTACCCAAAATCAAAGCTTTCCTTATTCCTCTTCCTTGTTTGAGCGCTGGAAATGGTGGAAGAAGAGAGAGAATATGAGAGATGGTGAGATGATGAGGGAGATGATGATGATGATGCAATGTTTCCTTTCCCTTTCCCAACACACAACCGAAAAAGAGAGATGAGGGAGAGAGAAAAGTGGCTTTTTGTTACTTAGTGCCACATCCCATAGCCACCACCATGTCACATGTCAACATCTTATTCACTTCCATAATGAGCTCACACAACCGTAAAGCATAGGATTCCGACCTATAAACAATGAATCTCAACCCTTGATCTTAAACAACGAATTGGGATATTACACTTATGAGTCCACCGCCACGCCAAGAGTCCTCCAGTAGCAAACAACAATTTGAGTGAGGGCTGTGTGCATCCCCGATGGTGAAAGAGGATGAGGGTGGGGTGTGACAGTGACTATCCAAACTTCCTGCTAGCTTAATTGCGCATGCTCACATGTCTTCTAGAGTCTGTATAGTCCTCTTAGTTTGCCCATCAGTTTGGGAATGGTAAGTAGTGCTGAACCACAAACAAGTCCCCATAACATCCTATAATGCTTTCCAAAGTCGTGAGGTAAACCATGGATTGCGATCTGATACAATGCTCTTCGATACCCCATACAATCTGACAATCTCCTTCTCATAGATCTTCGCTAGTCTCTTAAGAGAGTACTCTATTGTGATAGCCAAAAAATGAGTTGACTTAGTCAATCTATCAACAATTATCCAAATGGAATTATGTCTATACGTAGTTGGAGGAAGTCCCGTGATAAAATCTATAAAGATGTTGTCCCATTTCCATTCTGGGATCTCCAAATTCTAAAATAATCCCAGAAGCTTTTGGTGTTCAATTTTGACTTTCTGACAAGTCAAACAACTAGAAACAAACTCAGTAACATCTTTCTTCATGCCTCGCCACCACCAATTTTGCTTGAGATCATGATACATCTTGGTTGCCCCAGGGTGTAATATCTCAATTTTTTATTAAGGGCAAATCATGATTATTGTGGATAATTATGAATCTAATTTGTCATAATTTGAATTATTACATGTTTTATGGCAATATTAATTAATATGTCATAATTATTGGAAAATTGATAGAATGGGATTATTGGCCTTAAGTTAGTGATTAATGGGAAAATTAATTACTAACTATGGGAAAATGAGAAGTGAGATTGAATGGCTAATGGATGGATTAGAGAAGCTAATTGGGGATTTAGTGAGTGAGAGCCAATGAGGAGTGGACACATGGCAAGCTCACATGTAGGGAGGGATATGAGAAAAGTCAAAGGTATTTTAAAATATGTTTTCTCTTTCTTCTTCCCTCTTAGGCGCTGAAATGGTATGGGGGAGGGATAGAATTATCACTTTCTCTCTTTCTTCACTCCTACTCACTCTCATCTCTCTCGTTCTCTCTCTCCTTCTCTCTCTTGGCACCATTGTTGCAGAAATAAAGGGGAAAAGCTTGTAAAAAGGTAAGGCAAATGATCTCTATTGCTCAAACTCACTTCATGAATGTTGTTCCTTGGAGTGAGAGCTTCATTTTGATGTTTATAGTGTGCCCATTGGTGTTGGTTTGTGGCCACACAAAATTTTGGGAAGTGGTGAATCAAGAACTCCCTTTGAGAAAGTTGATAAGGTAAGTGAAACCTATCTATCTATCTATGTTTTGTGCCCAATGGATTAGCTTGGAAATTCTGAAATTTGGCTTGAAATTTCAAAAATTAGGGTCTTGTGGTGTTTGAATTTTTATTGTTATGGATATGATGCTTTGAGATGTATCTTGGGTAGATAGAATTTGATTGAAGCTTAAATGTAAGGTTTGGCACATTTGTGTCGGTTTTGTGCATTGGGCAAAAACAGGGCATGTAATTGGGTTGTGATTTTGGTCATTTTTAGGTTACCATTATGTTCCTTATGAAAATTTATGTGGGAATAGGCTTGATTGTTAATTTTGGAGCCATTGGACACTTTGGTAGAAAATTGGAAAATCTGTCTTGTGTGAACTTTGCCTGGGCAGTCAGTTTACACGAGCGTTTTTAATAACCAAATGGTGTTGAAAAATTATGAAACTTTCTAGTATTAAATTTCACATCCCAAGCTTCAAAATGGATATATATGTTGGGTCATTTCGTTTAGTATTCTAGGAGATATGATTGTCCAAAGTTTGGGATGGAAACAGAACTCTGTTTTGGAGTAGTGTTGGGTTTTTGGTGATTTTGTATTTGTGTGATGATTTGAAGTAATGAGCCATATTTTTCCTAGAAAGAGGACTTAAATACCTTTCATTTCACTTTAGAATCACCTCATTTTGATTTTTCTATAATTAGTTATGAATTTTGGAAGTTCAGCCAAGAATCAGGGAATTTCTTGGCCGCGACCCAAGGTGGCTGGCCGCGGCCCAAACCTTTCTGGCCTAATTCTGGCCGCGGCCCATGAGTGGCTGGCCACGGCCAGTGACCTTCTAACCATATTTTGGCCACGGCCAACCCCTGTGTTCCAGCACTTTGAGTTTTCGAGAGGAGATCTCTAACCTATTGTTTCCCAACCTTTTAGGGCTTTTATTAGAGGCATTTATGGCCTCTTAAGGGTCAATTATAATAACCAAATCTAAGCGTTATGAAGTAAATTAAGTATTGGAATAGAGTATAATTCTTTGTCCTTAATTATGATTCTAGGATTTGATATTTGCTCTACTCGGGAGAGACCGGATCTAGGACACGCCCGGAAGGATCAAGGTAATGACTCTTCTCTCATGTTGTGTATGATGTTTTGGTATGTATAACTTATCATAGAACTGTGAATTGCATGTACCATGGTCCATTACAGCGCGAGCAGGTCAGCGTGAGCCGTGTAGGGATTGACGCTTGTCATCTCTAGGTCGGCCATTGAACTGCAGTTGTAATCGACATGGAACTTTGTGAATCCGACCCGTGGGACGGCGTTTGTTAATCCAGCCGTGGGCTGTGAGTTTTGAATCTTGTCGGTATGGCTTGTGTGATAAAATGCTTTATATGAATCCTAGCTGTGGTGAAATATATTGTGTGGATTGTTGTGATGCAATGCAGCGTGAGCAATCGTAAGGGATGACATGTGTCATACTAACCATTGCCGTTGTAACTGCCATTGTAGTTGCTTTGTGTGGATAATGATTTGATTTCATGCCTTATTGTTGTACATACTATGATTGATTTGACACTATGGGGATTCCTAAAAATCTCACTCTCCCAAAAACCATGTTTTAAACGGGGCAGAAGGATCAAAGGGAAAGCGGGTGACGAAGAGCGGATAGAACTCCAATTTAGAAGTATATTTTAGGTTATTGGTTATCATGTATATCATTTGGATGTTTTTGGGAAACAATTGTATATAATGGGATTGGTGGTATAGTTTTGTGTAATCCCCAAGTTAAGGGTAATGAATTGTGGGCTTTGTGCCTTTGTAAAACCCTTATTAATGAATAGAACCCGAGTGTGTTGGGAATTTGCTTTATACTCTGATATTTGTGAATGAAATCAACCTGTACAGGCCATTTAGTATTGAAATATGAATATGAGACCGTCATGAACAGGTTTTGTAAAAGTTTTTGTAAGCCATGATTTTGGGAAGTTTGATTTTGTTTAAGTCCCAAAATCATCTAAGGTCTATAATTCTACATCAATTACGTGTTTATGAACTAAATCTCGGCTTTAATCGTGAAGGGGGTTACACAGGGTGAATAGTGTATTGCTCCTATGAGCTTCCTTAAGCATGAGCTTCCTTAATTCTCCATTATCAGATAGACACACACTTCCCTTATACCTTAATATCCGGTCTTCACCCATCTCGAATTCTGACTCTCTTCCATCTTCAATATCTTCTATGACACCCAATAGATATTCATCCTCAAGCTAAGTGAAGTTAATTTCTTTCCAGGTTGTACTTTCAATGGTTAATACTTCCACGGTAGCTACCAATCCCGACATTATGTCAACAAATGTACTCTGCACATCCTTTAGCAATTTATGTTCCCTAACCATCAACTAGGTTGCATGGATAGACTTTCTGTTTGGGGCATCCGCTACAACATTTGCCTTTCCTAGATGGTACTTCAACTCATAGTCGTAATCCTTGAGAAACTCTATCCACCTCCTATGTCACATGTTAAGCTCTTTTCGGTCAAACAAGTACTTCAAACTCTTATGGTCACTAAAGACCTCAAATATTAAACCATAAAGATAGTGCTTCCAAATTTTCAAAGCAAATACGGTTGCTGCCAACTCCTAGTCATGAGTGGGATAATTCTTTTCATGTGGCCTCAGTTGTCTGGAAGCATAAGCAACTACCCTACCATTTTGTATTAGCACACACTCAAGACCCTTCTTAGAACCATCAGTATACAAAGTGAAAGTCTGAGTAGGGTTTGGAATCACATGTACCGATACCGTACTTAATTTAGTCTTCAAAAACCTGAAAAGCTGCTTCACACTTCTCGTTTCGTATATACAGTTTGTCTTGTCCTGTTAACTTAGTTAAGGGCATGGCTATCTGTGAAAAGCCTTTAATAAATTTCCTGTAATAGCCTACTAATCCCAGAAAACTTTTGATCTCGGTGACACTTTGCGGCCTTTCCCAATTCAGTACTGCATCAATCTTACTAGGGTCCACTGACACTCCTTTAGCCGATACAACATGACCCAAGAATTTTACTTCCTTCAACCAAAACTCACACTTAAACAACTTCACATAGAGCTTATATTCGCTTAGCACCTGTAATACAACTCTAAGATGCTCTTTATGCTCTTCCTCATCTTTAGAGTAGATAAGGATATCATCAATAAAGACCACTACAAACTAATCCAAATAGGGCCTGAATATTCTATTTATATAATCCATAAAGACAGCTGGAGCATTAATTAGCCCAAATGGCATAACAAAAAATTCATAGTGGCCATATCTGGTTTTGAATGCAATTTTTGGAATATCTTCAGCTCTGACCCTTAACTGGTAGTAGCCTGATCTCATATCAATCTTGAAAAATATGGATGCTCCGGTCAACTGGTCAAGTAGATCATCAATCCTAGGCAAAGGATATTTTTTCTTTATGGTTGCCTTATTCAATTAGCGGTAGTTAATGTGTAACCCCCTTCACGATCAAAGCCGAGATTAGTTCGTGAAAACATAATTAAGTTTGAACTAGAGACCATGTATGATTTGGGACTTGCAAAAAATAAAATTTTCCAAAATCAAGGTTTTCAAAAACTTTTACAAAACATGTTCACAGCGGTCTCATATTCACATTTCAATACATAAATGGCCTGTACAGGTTGATTTCATTCATACATATCAGAGTATAGCATAAATTCCCGACACACTCGGGTTCCATTAATTAAATAAGGGTCTATAATGCATAATTGCCTATAAAATTTCCCATAATAAGGGGATTACACAATTACTATCTAACATATACATGTAATTCCCAACAAAATGTCCAAATGATTTACATGATAACCAAATAGTCAAAACACTCCCAATCTAGAGCTCTACCTATTCTCCATCACCCGCTTTCCTTTTCATCCTTTGGCCCTGTCTAAAAGTTGTTTTAGGAGAGTGAGATTCTAAAGAATCCCCGTAGTAACAAATCACTCATAGTATGCACAACAATAAGGCATGAAAGCAAATCATCACACACACATGGCAACTACAATGGCAGTTATAATGGTAAGGGCAGGTATGACTCATGTCACCTTTACATTTGCTCACACTAAATTGCTCACGCTGTATTGCATCACAACAGTTTACACAATATATTTCACCACAGCTGGGATTCATATAAAGCATTTCATACGCAAGCCATACAGGCAAGATATATAACACACAGCCCACAGCTAGATTCACAACACACCGCCCCACGAATCGGATCCACAAAGATCCATGTCGATTACAACGGCACTACAACAGCCGAGCTAGAGATGACCAGCGTCAATCCCTAAATGACTCACGCTGCATTGCTCACGCTGTAATGGACCATGGCACATACAGTTCACAAAACTCAATGACAAGTCATGCATACCAAAACATCATACACAACATGAGAGAAGAGTCACTACCTTGATCCTTCCGTGCGTGTCCTGGCGCCGATCTCTCCCGAGTAGGGCAAATGTCAAATCCTATATTCATAATTAGGGACAAAGTGTCAATGCTCTATTCCAATTCTCAATGACTTCTTAACACTTAATTTGGTTATCATTATTGCTCTTTTAGTACCCATGCATAACTCTATCAATAGCTCTAAAGGGTTGGAAGACTATCGCCAAAGATCCCCTTTTTGAAAGCTCAAACTTCATATTTTTCACTGAGATACTCGAGTGATGATACACTTTTCACCCGAGCACAAATGTTGACACTCGAGTAACAGCCAAATGCTCACTCGAGTTCTAGGAAGTGAGGTGCAGAAAGTGCTCACCCGAGAGCAGAAAAGAATGACAGTAACCAGAATTGCTCGTTGCACTCGAGCATAACCCAAATCACTCGAGTAGAAGCCAGATGCTCACCCGAGTTCCCAAAAGTGAAGTTCAAGAAGTGCTCACCTGAGAGCACAAGAAGCTTTCAGAGAAGGACATCACTCGAGCAGGAATAAAAGCACTCGAGTGATGGCTTAGCACTCGCGAGTGCTAAGACACACTTTTGCAAAAACAGACACGAGTGACAACCCGAGAAAGGAAGTTTTCACAGTGTTTCATACACCTGCACTCGAGTGAGAAGAGGTTCACTCGAGTGGGAACCCATAACACCCGCAAGTGAGGCAACACTTGCCTTTGACTACGGAAGTGCAACAAGAACACAGAGAGCAGAAAGGAAGTTTACACTACCGCACTCGAGTGGAACTCATCACCACTCAAGTGTTATTCATCCTATACTTGAGTGAACCTTAGATCACTCGAGTGATTCTATCAGAAACTAGAAGATGTAGCAAAACTGACCACATCTCCTGACACTTGCCCAATTGATCCCAATGGACTCAAAACTTCTACCAAAGTTACTCCCATACAAAAACATCCAAGGAATTCAATGGAGTCATCAAAATAATCCAAATCCTATTCCATTATCGTGCTTTGATTTTGGGCAACATAATCATCTAAATTTCAAAATCATCCAAATATACCATCCCATCCCAAATCAATCCTATCTATCCATATACATTTTGAACATACCAATACTATGCCAAAAGCCCAGTGGCCATCATTTTCGGATTGAAGGCTAAAATTTCCAAAAATTTCAAACTAAACCATTTGGCATAAAACTTAGATAGATAGATTAGTCTCACTTACCTCTTTCACTTTACCAAAGAGATTTATTGATTCACCAACCTCCAAACTTTCGTGTGGGCACAATTCAACACCAATAGGCACACTATAAACATCAAAATGAAGCTCTCACTTGAAGGATCAATATTAATGAAGAGAAATCTAGCAATGGAGGCCATTTACTTACCCAAATCACAAGCTTTATATTTCTCTCACTTGGTAACCATGGAGGACAAAATGGAGAGAGAGAATGAGAGAGGTGAGTGTTGGAGAGAATGAAAGAAATGATGATCTTACTCCCTCCCCCATGTTGCAGCCGAAAAAAAGGGAAGAGGAGAAAGAAAAATATTATTTTATCCCTATTTGACTTTTCCAATTCCTCTCTCTTCTTCTATACTTGACACATGTCCACATGCCATTGGTTCCCATAAAGCAAACACCCAATTAGTCATTTAATCCCTCCATTAGCCATTTAATTACACATCTCATTTTCTCTTAGCTAGTAATTAATTCCTCCTTTAATCACTAACTTATGGCCAATATTTTCATTCTTCTAATTTCTCACTAATTATGGCACATTAATTAAAATTGCCACAAAACACAAAATTATTCCAATTAAATTCATAATTATCCACAATAATCATGATTAGCCCTTAATTAAAATTTTGAGGCATTACATAATGCATAGCCTCAGACTCCCATCTTTCTTCTTCACAAAGAGCACAGGCAATCCCTAAGGAGATACACTGGGCCTGATGTCCTTTTCTATCAACTCCTCAATCTGCTTTTTCAAATATGCTAGTTCTAATGAAGACATTCGGTAAGGAGCTTTAAAGATATGCCCTATCCTTGGTGCAAGATCAATAAAGAACTCTACTTCTCTCTCTGGGGGTAAACCTATCATCTCCTTTGGAAATACTTCTCGAAATTCATTTACCACTTCAATGTTTTCTACCCCTTCTTTCACTTCTGCTTAAATGGAGAAAAACACCATGTACCCGGGACAATCCTTACGAATAGACTTTTCAACTTGCATTGTAGATAACAATTATGGTATACTAGGACACATAGAGTCAACCAGGAAAGATGGTCTTCCTCTTACAACCAAAGATGGCGTCATTTTCCGACAACCATTCCATTCCTACTATCACATCAATACCCTTCGTGGGTAGATAAACAAGATCTATAGTTGAGGTCCTACCATCAAACTCAATTGTACAATTCAAGCAAGCCTTAGAAGTTCTCATCGAGGTTTCCACCGGTGTATAAACAATCATATCAAAAGGAAATTCATATATATGTAAATTTAATTGAGGCACACAAGCATAAGACATCAAAGAGTGTGTAGTACCATAATCAAATAAAGCTTCAATTTCAAGGCCTTGGAGTTTGAAAATACCTTTAATCAAATTTGGTGAAGCACTAGCCTCCTAGTGTAATAGTACAAACACTTTGCCTGGAATTACAGCTCTAGCATCATTAGCTCCTCGCGAGCCATTCTCATAGAACCTAAAGACATGGCTTGCCTTCCCATACTTGTAACATATCAAACAATTTCCCTGGTGTACTCTTCCACACTTGGCACACTTCTAACTGTTAGCTGTGCTAGCAACAAGAGTTGTGGAGCCCCTATAAGAGTTTTGTCCTCACTAAACTGACTCCTCTGAGGTCCACTGAAATGACTCCTTGAAGGTCCACCAGAAAGATTCCTTAATGGCTGACTAAACCACTTCTTCATACCACTAAAGCTATGCCTATACTTCCTAGTGATTCCCCCATAGGTCTTATGGGATGTGTAAATCTAGCTTGGAATCCCTTCATTCTCCCGGCTTCTTCTTCTCGCTTACTTCTAGCAATAATGTGTATCTTGTCACACATCTTTTCAAAATCCTTTATCTTATCAAGGAATGGTGACAAAGCCGTTTTCAAATCCGGCTTAGCTCCACTAATCAATCATACATTCATTTAAAGTTGTTTTGCGAATACTTGCAAAACTTAGACAATTCCGAAAAGCGAACAATAAATTCTTCTTCATGTAAATCCTCTTGTTTGGATGTAAGGAATTCATTCTCTTTTGCTACTCTAATGGAGGTAGGGAAATAATACTTCTTGAACTTTTCCCTAAACTCTTCCCCAATCAACTCCATATCATCATCAATTTTGGTGCTTTCCCACCATTTTTAGGTAGCTTTCTGCATTAATCGCTTGGCAACTAACACTATCTGTTGAGAGCTTATCTCAATGACCTTGAAATTTTTTTCCAAACACTTCAACCACTCTAGTGCTTCAGTCGGGTGTAGCTTTCCCTCAAACATTGGAGGAGTAAACTTCCTGAATTTGTCACAAACTTCAATAATAGATAGGGTGTGGTACTGAGAATGGGAACTACTACTGCCTCTTGATTCGGTGTATATACAACCGTCACCTCTAGAATGATGATTAGTGGGAGTATCTTCATTAATATGACTCTTTTCCTTATCATGATCACCACCTTGGCCCCTTCTTACTGCCATTTCATTTTCATGCCTGTTCACTGTCTCCCTCACATCCAGGACTATATCTCGTAACTCCAACAAGATGGTATTGTTATTGTAACCCCTACCTTAAAATCGTAATTATGATTCAAAATATGTAATTAAAATGAAATAGAGACCAATAATTATCAAAATTCATTTACAATCCCTTCCTTACGGGAGGGTTTTAACAAATTCTTTCAAAACTCCATCCCTTCTCTGGTCTCAATTTTCAAGTTTCGAATATAATTACCTGTGCAGTTAGTCGCATTCAAACATATCAGAGTCTATAATAAAGTCCCGGTAACTCCCGGGATTCACTCACTAAGGGTTTAAAGTTTCCCATATAAAGGATTACAATACCGTTCCAAAATAGTATTTACATCCCAAAAAAAATAATATACAGTAATCTCAAATCCAAATAGATAACCAACAACCCAAAAGTAATATCCCTACAAGGTCCTAGCCGCTCCTCATCGTCCATTTCTCCTTGTAGCTACTTGCCCTGTCTAAAGGTTAGTCAATGGAAAGAATGAGATTCAAGAGAATCCCAGTAGTAACAAATCACTCATACAATATATAAACACATAGCATGTAAGATCATGTTTAGCAGTAACACAATGATGCATGGCTCACGCCACACACGACAGCACTTACAACTATATACACAATGCGACAGCTTTCGTTGTAATCTCTATGCTCAATGCGATAGCTTACGCAGTAGTCACTATGCTCAATGCGACAGCTTACACTGTAATCACTATGCTCAAAGCATCATAAAGCATCTCAATGCATGACAACATACATACAATGTTCTATACATAGTACAAGAGAAAGAGTCACGGCCTTATTCTTTCCTGACGTTCCTCAGCACAGTGGGCTCACGAGTACAGCAGATGTCAAACCCTATAACCAAGATTAGGGACAATGGATCAATTTCTTTTCCAAATTCTTAATCCCATAATACTCAAAGTTGGTTATCATTTGAACTCTTTAGGTGACTATTAGAAGCCTAGACATATGCCTAAAGGGTTGGGAAAAACTACCCTGAAGATCCCTTTTTGGAAGTTAAAGCACTAATTTTTGGTTGACTCACTCGAGTGAAGAAGGCCTCACTCGAGTGATGGCCCCAATCACACTCGAGTCCCAGCAAGTGAGACGCAGAAAGTGTGTACCCAAGAGCACCAACACACCTTGAAGTGGTCAATTCACCTTAGCACCATCCTTAATACTCGAGTAAGGAAACATATTTACCCGAGGCCTATCGAGTGAAATTCAGAAAGTGACAACCCGAGAGCAACTAAAATCCCAAAGTGACAAGTGTACTCGAGCACTAGCCTTAGTACCCGAGTGACTACCCAATACTCATGAGTGCCTGTAATACCCCGAATTCTGAGACTTGAGGCTAGAGAAGAAGCCTGAGATTAGTGGACTGCTAAGCCCTGGTTTAGCAGGATCCTAAATTATGATTAAGAGATAATGACTCCAAAAGTGGAAGTGGTTAGTGATAAATGAACCCTTTTGGAGAATCCAATGTGATTTGAGTTTCGATGTGATTCGTATGTGTTCTGAGCAACGCCGAAACCCTGTATTTAAGTTCAATTATGGATTAACCTCTAAATTGACTTAAAATAGAGGGGAGGGCGCATTGTGAAAGAAAATGAATGAGAAAATGTATTTGAAGGTGATTCAAGAGGAATTACCATAATCAGGGGCAAAACGGTAAAGTTACCGACCAATTGGTCAGTTATCGAAAAGGAAACTCATTGGTAACTTCAAGATCAATGGTTGAGATTGATTTGTGTAGAGATCAAAGGGTGGAATCCCATGTGGTTGTGCTCATGTGAGCTCATGGAATGTGTGTCAAGATGGTGACACTTGGCAAATTGTGGACCCTTGGATTTTGGTCAAATGTTCAAAGTTTTTCCTCTCTTCTCTCTCCCTTACTTGGACGGTTTTTGGCCCTAAAAATCTGCTCCCTTCTTCATCATCTTCATTTCATCATCTCATCTCTCTCTCTTGTTCTCCATGGCGCCATGCTTAAGGGAAGAAAGAGAAATCAAAAGGTGAGATTTTGGTTGGCTTCTTGTCCTCTAATGCTCAATTCATCTTCTATAAAGTTGTTCATAGTGATGAGAGCTTCATCTCTATGGTTTTAGATTTGTGATTGGAGGTGTTTGATGGCTTGAGGAAATTTGGAAAGATGAAGAATCAAGGAATGGGTTTGGGAAAGAGGAAGAGGTGAGTATTTGAAGCCTTTTGATCTAAGTTTTGTGATTTGTGGATGAGCTTTGTGAATTTCGAATTTTGCCCTGATTTTCATGTGATTTTTTATTTGAGGAATTGCCTTATGTATTGTGGTGAAATTGGTATCTTGTAGTGTGATATGGCTATTGGAATTGGTTTGAGAACTTGGAATGAAAAGAATGACAATGTGTGTTGTGTTGTGGTTGTGTGTTGACATGTTGTGATCTTGTGGAAACATGTCAATGTAATGTGAATTTGGTTGATTTGGTATTTCCAATGGATTCCTTGTGAAATTTTGTGTGATAATGATGTTTGATATGAAAATTGGACCATTGGAAGCCAATTGTGCAAATTTGGAATTCTGTCTTTTGAAGTTCTGTTCTGGGCAGTCTGGTGTTGTGGACGTTTTGAATGACCAAATGGTCTCTAAAAATTATTAAACTTTCCAGTCTTGAAGTTCACATCTTAAGCTTCAAAATGGATATATAATTTGTGCCATTTCGTTTTTGGAACTGGGAGTTATAGCTGTCCAAAGTTTGAGGTCGAAAATGGATTCTGTTTTGGGACAGTCTTGAATGTTTGGGAATTCTGTATTTATGTGGTGATTTCCAGTATTGGCCAATATTTTTCCTGTGTAGAGGACTTGAATAGCTTTCATTTGGCTTTGGGATCAACTCATTTAGATTTTTTTGGAATTAGTTATGATTTTTGGAAGTTCAGCCAAGAAACTGGATTTCCTGGGCCGCGGCCAGCGGATTATGGGCCGCAGCCCAAATGTTTCTGAGCGTTTCTGAGCAGTTTTGGGCCACAGCCCGTGGATTTTGGGCCGCAGCCCAAATGTTTCTGGGCATTTTTGTGCCGCGGCCAGTGGATTGTGGGCCGCAGCCCACCCCCAAAAATCAGCATTTTGGACTTTTAAAAGGTGATCTTTGGTCAAGTGTTTCCCAAGCCTTTAGGCATATGTTTAGGCTTTGATTAGCCACCTAAAGGTCATGAATGGTAACCAACTTAAGTGTTTGAGAGTTAAGGAATTGGAAAAGGGATTAACCCTATGTCCTTGTTTGGTTATAGGATTTGGTGTTCGCCCTGATCGTGAGCAGCCGGAGCTGGAGCTTACATGGAAAGAGGGTAGGGAACATATCTCTTCTGCTTGTATTTGATATATGTGTTAGTGTGTTGGTGCATGTCTTAGCTTTGAATAATTATGTGTATTTGAGAAGACTTTGTGTAATCCCCATATGAGGGCTTGTAGGAGCGACTATGCCCTATAAGGCTTTGAGTTAATGTATGGAACCCGAGATTGCCGGGATTATTGTTATGTACTCTGATTTGTTATGAATGTGATATTCTGCGTAGTAATTGTATTCGAAAAGTGATTATGAGACCAAGTTTATAAATGATTTCGAAAGGTAATTGTGAAAACCCCGTCATGTGACGGGTTAGTAAATATTATTTGTTTATTATTGGTCTCTATTTCACTTTAATCGCGTATTTCAGATATAATTACGACAGGGGGTTACAGTGCCCACATGCACTCCCAACAACTTGCCTGCTAATGTGAACCCGAGACACACGTCCATAGTGCTACATGTACATGCACTCGAGTAATACCCTACACACTCGAGTGGAAACCCTTATCACTCGCAAGTGAAGAAGTGCACTCTTGGTTTCTACCTAAGAACTCTACTGACACGCTGAAGAGAAAGGGAAATATCATGCTGCACTCGAGTGAGATCCTACCTCACTCGAGTGAGGCTTATCAGAAGCCAAATCGCAACAACTGATATAACTTTCCAGACTTGCCCAATATGTCTCCAATGGTCTTAAAACTTATACCAAAGTTCATTCCCACCTAAAATTCCGTAAGGAACCTATTGGTAACCTTAAAACACTCAAAATCACATCCTAACAACAATTTTGCTCTTGGGTCTCTACATTATACCCAAAACACTCAATCCTCAAAACTTCCACTTCCTATTTCCAAACCAATCCTAGTAACTCAAAGACACAATAGGCGACCAATTTAACTATAAGACTCTATCAAATTCCTACATTCCAAATTGATACCATATTCAGGGCAAAATTCTAGAATTTACAAAACTTAACCAAAAGTCACAACAAATATACCAAAATGTTATAAATGCGCACCTCTTCAATTTGCTTAAACCAAATCTTTAATTCTCCAACTTCCAAATTTGTTTAAACACCAAAACACCACCTTTCAAAATTCTGAAACCATTAAGATGAAGCTCTCATCAAGGTGGTTGACATTAATAAAGAGACCTAGACCATTAGAGGCCAACAAAGATGTCAAAATCTCACCTTTGATTTTCACTTTCTTCCTTCTCTTGTGCGAAAATGGAGGACAAGGAGAGAGAAATGAAGAGCCAATAATGATTATCTGAATTTTCCCCTATTTCTATGCTCAAACTGACTTTGGAGGGAAAGGGAAGAGAAAATATGTTGAAAATTTGACTTTTGATCCAATGGTCCATATCTTGCCACATGTCTCCATCTCATTCTCCCTACCATGGATTCACATAAACTCATACACGTAGGATTCCGCCTCTTGCTCTTTCAATCCTAGCCATTGATCTTAAGTTACCTATGAGTTTCCTCTTCGGTAACTGACTAATTGGTCGGTAATTTATTATTTTGCCCCTGATTATCACAACGTTCATTAAACCATCTTCAAACATATTATACCACAATGAACATCATATCCTTCAAAAGTGTTTATTCATTAATAGTTATATCACTCTTGAAGTCATTAGCCCTTAATTACAATTCAGGATATTACAGTTATCCTGAGAAGGAGGACCATTTTGACTAGGAGTATAGGTTGAATTAGTCTTTTGAGTCCTCACCATCCTCCCCTCCTTTGAAGAACATCACATAGACATTAGGTAAGAAACAAGTAGCCAAGCAAATTCTAAATCTAAATAAAGGGAAGTGCACATGTTATGGTATTTAATTTGCCACGACCTCTAAAACTTTTAAAGAAAACAATTAGAAAATCAACAAAATATCCATAGAACACTTGGGCTCTGATACCAAAAAAGTAACACCTCAAACCAAACAACCAAATACTTAACCAAAGTATTTCAAACATCACCAATAAGAATGTTCAACATCCAAATCATCAAAATACTAAATCAGTTCAAATAAAGCCCATATCACAATATTAAATCAAATACTCAAAGTATTTCAGCAAAATAAAATGCGGAAGTCTTAAGGTTATGGCACATAAAAACAACATAACATATGCTCCAGGCCCTTGAGGCTCACTCCATAGGTGTCTTCCCTTGCTTCCTACTAAAACCATCACCTGAAAAATGTTAATATAAGGGATGAGATTCCAAGTCTTGTAACAACTGAAAGTTTCTGCTGTACACAAGCAAACCATATATGATAAAAAGAAGGAACTAATTACGTATTTATTTCTATGTATCATAATCCTCATACAAGATAATTGCAAATTCAATCATCATTATGACAATCTATATTTTCATCACAACATATAATATACAATTACACACTATGTAAGATGCAACCTCCCTTATATCACCATTCATCCTTATATCGTCGACTGGAGCCATAGGATAACACATAGTCCAACAGATACCCATTCATTTGACTGGATTGTCCCAATCTCACCAGTTCTTAAGATACAACCAGTTAAAGTTGTAACCCCCTCCGTAATTATATCCGAAATATGTGATTAAAATGAAATAGAGACCAATAATAATCAAAAATCATTTAAAATCCCATCCTTTAGATAGGGTTTTCAAAACTACCTTTTAAAATCTAATTAACTTGGTCTCATATTCACATTTCGAATACAATTACTATGCGAAGATAAATCACATTCATATAAATATCAGAGTGCACAACATAATCATCTCAGCAATCCCGGGTACATACCTTCGCTAAAGATACATAAGGCACAATTGCCTATTACAATTCTTCAAATAGGGATTACACAATCTTATCTCAAATTCATAACCATATATTCAACCGAATCATTTACAGTCTTCACAACTCATTGGTAACCAACTACCAATTCTCATCTCGAAAGAGTCCTAGCCGCTCCCTCCACGAGCCACTTGCCCTATCTAAATTGTTGGTAGGGGAGGGTGAGATTTGAGAGAATCTCAGTAGGAAACAGATACCATAATGCATGCATGATAGATGCTATGTGTATGACATGTTAGCTTTATCTAGATGCATGCCCCATAATGACATTTTTGCATGCTCAATGTTTCATGTAACAAAACTATGGCCACAAAAAAACAGAAACAAAGCTTCATTTATTCAAATATGCTCTACACAATCAAGTAAAGAATTCACATACATCACTATACAAGCAAAGATATCAAATACATGCAAGTAAGGTAAGTCCCCTACCTCCAGTCTTTTCTCCTCGATTTGCATGCCAGCAACTCGGGGCTTCACATTCGATCCTACAATGTCAAATGTACTATTTATACACTTCCATAGTGTTTCTGGGGGTTATATGAGGCTATATTAAAAATTTACTAAAATACCCCCAGGGACCCGGCCCGGCACCGCTGTACCCGGTCCGGCTGTACTTTTCTTTAAACTTTGACATGGGCTATTCTTACATATTTTCGCCCAAGGAATCCATTTCCCAACTCGGAATTATCAAATTCAATGTCAATTTACAAATTTACCCTTGGCAGCCCCACTTTAAGGGTTTCAGGGGCGTTTTCGTAATTATGCTTTTTCGGCCTTTTCCGAAAAAGTGACCAACTGTAACCCCATCTAATTTTTGTTCCTGAACTCAATGGAATCATCAAATCATTGAAAATCCATCTCTAACCCCTCCAAACTAGGCTTGGCCGAAATTCTCAATTCCCCGGGAAAAATTGGGGTTTTTCGGTTTCGGCTCCATAAACGCGTTCCTTTCTACTCCTAACCACTTTATTGACCATTACATTCGGTTAGAACTACCATTTAGTATCAATTTGGGCAGCATAACACCTAGGCCAACCCATTTTCCAAATTTACAAACAAAGACAATCCAGTGAAATTTCACCGATTAAATCAACCACAGCAGCCAGAACAATCAAAGATTGAAGTTCGGAAGTTACCTCAAGCTCCCTCTGGCTTTTACTCAATATGGCTGAACCCTAGCCCCTTTTAAACCATGAAAATTGAGCTTCCAACACCTTAAAGAACATGAAAGAGAAGCTTAGAAGCAAGGTTATACGCGTTAGGAGCGCGAGATTTCTCCTCTTTCTCTCTCTAAGAGCTTTCAACTTTCTCTCACTAGTTTCAGCTGGTTCAGCATGACAGAAAATGAGAGCTAAAGAAGATGAGAAAATATTTAATTCCATGCTGATGTCATCTTTTATTGAGATGATGTCATAATTCCCATTTTCGGATTTTCTGGCAGATTTTCTACCCAAATTTTGAAAAATCATAACTAATTCTAGAAAAATCAAAATGAGGTGATTCCAAAGCCAAATGAAAGGTATTTAAGTTCTCGTCATTGGAAAAATATGATCCATTACCAGAAATCACCACAAAATTCCAGAATTACACAAATTTCATCACTGCCCCAAAACAGAGTCCATTTTCGACCTCAAACTTTGGATAGTCATATCTCCCAGTTCCCAAAACGAAATGGCACAACTTATATGTCCATTTTGAAGCTTGGGACGTGAAATTTAAGACTGAAAATTTTCATAATTTTCTGACATCATTTGCCTAGTCAAAAGATCTACACGAGAAGACTGCCCAGAATAGAGTTTCACTGGACAGAATTTCAGATTTTGCATCTTTGTTTCCAATGGTTCCATTTTCATACCAAACATCATTCCCATATAAATTTTCACAAGGAATCTATTGGAAATACCAAATCAATCAAATTCACATCTCATTGACATGTTTTCACAACAATCTCAACATGTCAACACAATTCACATTTCTAAACCTAACATTGCAACTTTTCCATCCCAAAGTTCCAAACCAATTTTAATGACATCAAAACACAATATGACACCATTTCCAACACAATACCCCATTTAATTCTTCCCTCTATTCTAAGTCAATTTGGATGTTAATCCACAATTGAACTCAAATACAGGGTTTCGACGCTGCTCACAACACACACGAATCATATTCGAGTGCCAAATCATATCATATTCTCCAAAAGGGTTATTTATCACTAACCACATCCACTTTTGGAGTCATTAACCCTTAATCACAATTTGGGATCTTCCTAAACCGGGGCTTAGCAATCCACTAATCTCAGGCTTATTCTCTAGCCTCGAGTCTCAAAATTCGGGTATTACAAAAGTTGTAGAGCTTAAGTCTGGACTATGGCTCCCCTTCTTAAAAGAACACAACTAAGGAGGTGTCACATGTCCCACAGCTCCAATGCAAATCCCGGCCAAAGGAAGACATGGAAGAAGAAGCCCTGACAAGTACCATCCACTGTACACCGAGTGATGGCATACCATGTGGTAAAATATCTCAACATATAAATTCCTCCTTATTCCACCCCATCACAACTACAACCGCCATGATAGTTATTTTTAATCACAAAGAATATAATTAAAAAAACAAGGTATAATAAATCATGCTTCCATTCATATAAAATATCATTACATATTCAAACATGCTTCAAGAACACAATAATCTAACAATACATTAATTATAATTAAATTATAAACGATGTGAATAAAGTGAGTTATAAAGAAATTTTCTTATAATATTACTTATCTGGGAATTTATAATACATACACATATACATATAATTCAATCCATTTTCTTAAAAAAACAGTCATTCACAATCATACACAATTCACAAGTATATGGAAGAATATTTGTAATATCCCGAATTTTAGGATTGGAGGCTTGGGAATAAGCCTAAATTAAGTGGACTGCTAAGCCCCAATTTAGTAGATGTCCCAAATCTATTCTCTAATGATTCATATATCTTTGGGGCATTAAAGAAAATAAAATGGTTAATTTTGAAGAAAGTGACTATGCTTACG
Source organism: Inga oerstediana (assembly GCA_963210345.1). NCBI lineage: Eukaryota > Viridiplantae > Streptophyta > Magnoliopsida > Fabales > Fabaceae > Inga > Inga oerstediana. The sequence continues at coordinate 27,753,795 of OY723410.1, read as the reverse complement.
GTGAAATTGCCCATGAGGCAGTGAGTTTGTCATATGATTTTGTTTGAACAAAAGATGGGAAAACATTATGAAATTTTACAGGATGAAAGTAGACATCCTAAGCTTTAATTTGATAGGTCATATGAATCAATTAGAGATATATACAAAAAGATATGAATTTTTGAAGTCAGCACAGAAAAACTGTGAAATTTCTGGACCAATATGCAAAGAATGACATTATGGGAATTTTTTGATTCCATTTAGCAAAAGTATATATTTTTTCTTGAAACTAGACTCAATAAGGGTTATATAGGCTTTGGAATCACTCTAATTCGATTTTTCTAGAATTATTTATGATTTTTCAAAGTTTAGGCAGAAATCTGCCAGAATTTTGTAAAAATCCGAAAATGGAAAAATAATTATTGGATAATTATAATATCTTATAAAATCATATTTTATCATCTTCCTCCTCCCATTTTCGTCAGTTTTGCTGCAACAAGAGAGAGGAAGTGTGAAATTTTAGAGAGAGAAAAGGGGAGGAAAACACTTGCAAAGATAAGTGATTTCTTCGGTAAATCGGTTCCTAATGCGTATAACTCCGCTCCTAAGCTACTCTCCTATGTGTTTAAGGTTTGTGAAGCTCAAAATCTCTTGTTGGAGTAGCTAGGGTTTCAGCCAAGAAAAGGAAAAGCCAGAGGGAGCTTAAGGTAACTTCCAAACTCTTGTATATTTACTATTCTGGCTACTGTGGACAATTTAATCAGTGAAATTTTGCTGGATTGTCCTTGGTTGTAAAAATAGAAAATGGGTTGTGGGGGCTGTTATGATGCCCAAATTGGTACTAAATGGTATTTGTAACCTAATGGAATAGTCAATAAAGTGGTTAGGAGTAGAAAGGAACGCATTTACGTAGCCAAAACCGAAAAACCTCGATTTGCCCATTTCAATGATTTGATAGTTCCATTGAGTTCAGGAGCAAAAATTAGGTGGGGTTACAGTTGGGCACTTTTTCGGAAAAGGCCTAAAAAGCATAATTACGGAAACGCCCCTAAAACCCTAAAAGTAGGGCTGCCAAGGGCAATTTCATAATTTGACATTGAATTTGATAATTCTGAGTCCGGAAATGGATTCCTTGGGCGAAAATATGTCAGGATAGCCCAGGTTAGAATTTCAAGAAAAGTACAGCCGGACCGGGTACGATGGGGCCGGGTCCCCGGAGGTATTTTAGTAATTTTTCAAGATAGACTCATATAACCCCCAGAAACATTATGGAAGTGTCTAAATAGTACATTTGACATTGTAGGATCAAATATGGAGCCCCGAGCTGTTGGCACGCATTACGAGGCACATGTTTCAAGGCGGAAAAGGATTAAGGTAGGGGACCTACCTTACTTGCATGTATTTGATATCTTTGCTTGTGTAATGATGTATGTGATTGCTTTAATTGATTGTGTAGAGCATATTTGAATAAATGAAGCTCTGTTTATATTTTCGCTGTGGCCATAGTCTTGTTGTATAAAGCATTAAGCATGCAGAAATGTCATTATGGGGCATACATCTAGATAAAGCTAACATGTCATACACATAGCATCAATCATGCATGCATTATGGTATCTGTTTCCTACTGAGATTCTCTCGAATCTCACCCTCTCCTACCAACAATTTAGACAGGAGACGACAGAAGATATGTAAACAACAATGCAGAGTACCGTATGAGGGGATTACAGTAGTGGAACTGTAATACCCCAAATTCTGAGACTTGAGGCTAGAGAATAAGCCTGAGATTAGTGGACTGCTAAGCCCTGGTTTAGCAGGATCCCAAATTGCGATTAATGGATAATGACTCCAAAAGTGGATGTGGTTAGTGATAAATGAACCCTTTTGGAGAATCCAATGTGATTTGAGTTTCGAATGTGATTCGTATGTGTTGTGAGCAGCGCCGAAACCCTGTATTTAAGTTCAATTATGGATTAACATCTAAATTGAATGAAAATAAGGGGAAGGGCGTATATATGGTGTAAATGAATGAGAAAAAGAATTTGGTGGTGATTCAAGAGGAATTGCCATAATTAGGGGCAAAACGGTAAAGTTACCGACCAATTGGTCAGTTACCGAAGAGGAAACTCATTGGTAACTTCAAGATCAATGGTTAGGTTTGATTTGTGTATTAGATCAAGGGGTGGAATCATGTGTATGTGTGTGCATGTGAGCTCATGGAGGATGTTGCAAGATGTTGACACTTGGCAACTTATAGACCCTTGGATCTTGGTCAAACGTTCAACACTCTTTTTCTCTTCTCTCTCCCTTATTTGGTCGTCCATGTGTGTATTTTTTGGGGCCAAAATCTGATCACTATCTTCATCATCTTAATCTCTCCAAAGCCTCCATTTTCGCCTAGCTCAAGGGGAGGAAAGAGAAAACTAGAGGTGAGATTTTGGTTGGTTTATGGTCCTCTAATGCTCTAATGTCCTTCTATAAAGTTGTTCATAGTGATGAGAGCTTCATCTCTATGGTTTTAGATTCTTGATTGGAGGTGTTTGAGAGCTTGAGCAAAAGTGGAAAGATGAAGAATCAAGGAATTGGTTTGGGAAAGAGGAAGAGGTGAGTATTTGAAGCCTTTTGATCTAAGTTTTGTGAATTATGGTTGAGTATTGTGATTTGTAGAATTTGCCCTGATTTTGTGATGAATTTCGTGTGATTTGGATTGGATGAATTGGGTTGTGTTTTATGTTGGAAATGGTGCATGTTGTGGTATTTGGTCATTGGAATTGATTTGGGAACCATTGGAATCATTGGTGCAAAACTGGAAATTCTGTCCAGTGTGAATTCTGTCTGAGCAGTTTTGTTGTGTGGACGTTTTGACAGGGCAAATGAAGTCAAAAAATTATGAAACTTTCCAGTCTTAAATTTCACATCCCAAGCTTCAAAATTGACATAAATTTTGTGTCATTTCGCTTTCTGAGCTGGGAGTTTGAACTGTCCAAAGTTTGGCATCAAAACTGGACCCTGTTTTGGTATAATGTTAGGTTTTTGGTAAATCTGGATTTGTGTGGTGATTTCTAGTAAAGGCCAATATTTTTCTATGTAGAGGACTTGAATAGCTTTCATTTGGCTATGGGATCACCTCATTTCGATTTTTGTGGAATTAGTTATGATTTTTGGAAGTTTAGCCAGGAAACTGGATTTCCTGGGCCGCAGCCCGTGGATTCTGGGCCGCAGCCCAAATGTTTCTGGGCAGTTTTGGGCCGCAGCCTGTGGATTGTGGGCCGCGGCCCACCCCTAAAAATCAACATTTTGGACTTTTAAAAGGTGATCTTTGGTCAAGTATTTCCCAAGCCTTTAGGCATATGTTTAGGCTTTGATTAGCCACCTAAAGGTGTTAAATGATAACCAACATTAAGTGTTTGAGAGTTAAGGAATTGGAAAAGGGATTAACCCTATGTCCTTGCTTTGATTATAGGGTTGGTGTTCGCCCTGGACGTGGTTCGGTATTTGTTTTGATCGCGAGTAAGCGGAGCTGGAGCTTACGTGGAAAGAGAGTAGGGAACTTACCTCTTTTGCATGCTTTGATATTTTTGTTTGTGTTTTGATGCATGTATTGCTTTGCTTGATTATGTGAAACATGTATGAATGATTGTAGCTCTGTTTCTAGTTATGCTATGGCCATGAGTATGTTGTTGAAACATTGAGCACGCAGATATGTCATTATGTGAGCATGAGATATGTATTGCAAGCATGTCATGCATTAAACACATATCATACATGCATATAGGTATCTGTTTCCTACTGAGATTCTCTAGAATCTCACCCTCCCCTACTAACCTTTCAGACAGGGTAGTAGATCGATGATGGAGTAAGCAGCCAAGGGCGAAGAGGACTTCCTTCGGGTTGAAGATTAGGTAGTTGGTTATCATTATAGTCCGGATGTGTATTTGTATATTTGGATGAGTATTGAGTATGTATTCGAATGGGTTTGTGTAATCCCTATTTGAGGAGTTGTATGGGCCAATGTGCCTTATGGTTGTTTAGCGAAGATATGAAACCCGGGATTACCGGGATAATTATATTGTGCACTCTGATATTGGTATAAATGTGATTTATCTTCGCATAGTAATTGTATTCGAGATTTGAATATGAGACCAAGTATATTATATTTCAAAAGGTATTTGTGAAAACCCTATCATGAAGATGGGATTTTGAAATAGTTTTCTTTCTTATTGGTCTCTATTTCATCTTAATTGCGTATTTCGGATATAATTACGGCAGGGGGTTACAGGAACGAAGACGGGAAGAAGTCTCCGTTTCACTGGGATGAGTTTAGACGCCCTAGTAGCCTTGTGCGGCTACCTTAATCGTAAGTATCATGTACAAACCCATATGGGGAATTTATGTAATCATGCACTTATTATCAGTATATTTATGCTATTCCTGTGTTGCCTACCGACCCGCATATCGTTTTCCGTAAATACTCTGAAAAATGTTGAAATTGAGATAAGGGCGTGACAATATTCAGAGTTACCTGTTACTCCCTAGCTTACAGGTAATCATACAAGAGTCACTCTAAAGCTCTTAATGAGAGTCTACAAAGTCAAACATAAAATACCTATTAATATATTACTCATAACTATTCTAGAATTACTCTAACACTACACTAAAGCCTCAAGTTGGATTTAATATTATATATACTCACTTATTATCTATCATAGGTCAGACCTTTATTTTAAAACTCTAATATCTATTGCGAATAAAAATATAGATATGGTGAAAGATTTAATCATGATAGCATAGTATGTGTGTGTATACATATGCATGTGTTGTCAGGAAAAAGGAAATGGTCTCTTGGGCAAAAGCAACAAGGAGATGTTTTGTATTTATGGATACCCGCAGAATAAGGACAAAAGTTATGCCTGGGGTTACGGGTGAGCAAAATCAAACTGAAACCGAAGACCAAACCGAATTGAACTCAATTTGGTTTTTTTTGTTCAGTTAATTCGGTTTTCGGTTCAGTTTGTTAAAAAAATTTCGATTATAACCGAAAAACCGAAATTACATTATAAATGGGCTTCACTACTTATGTTAGTCCCTTGTGTGCAAGTTTCACTTTCCCTACTAGCCGAAGCCCAAGCCCAACAATCATATTCATTTAAAAAAAATCTACAAAACCTAAACCAAATAAACATAAAAATCACTACCAACCCAAGCCCAAGCCCAACAATCATATACATCTAAAACAATATACAAAACCTAACCTAAATAAACATAAAAAAAGGGCTGGAAGAACATGACATCCACAATCTATTAGCGGCTTTAGTTTCTTCACTTCACCACCAACATCATTCTTCAACCACACGGCCGACCTTCTTCTCCTTTATCTCCTCTTCCTCTTTTTTGTTGTCTTCAGTCCTCACCTTCTTCATCCTCACTAGTCACTTGCATTAATATGTACTTTCAATCTCAAATATCCATCAGATCTACATCTTCTTTCATAACCCAACCAAGCATTCTTCTTTGAAGTTGTAAGCTGCAGTTATTGCTACAATCTTCCCTTCATCGACGGCCCCCTATCGCATCCAAGTTTGTCCTTGGCACCCCCCTCTCGCAACCACAACATCATTGTTTGCAGTTCGCATATGCCGTCACCAAGGTTTATATTTCTATTCAACATTTGAGTTTCTGATCTGTGTTGGTGTGTGTGAAAAATTACAGGCTTTGGTTGTTATTCTCTCCTGTGTATCTTTATCTTTGTGATCTGTATTATTTGCGGAAATTTTCCTTGTCTTTGTAAGGAAGTATGTAGTTAGATCTTAAATCAAGATTAATTCCTTATCCTCCCTTTCTTCTTCTTCAGATGGTGTATATCAATTATATAATTTCGGATGATTTTGATTCTCACCAAACCGAACTGAAAAATTTCGGTTCGGTTCGGTGTTACTAAATGTCTCATTTTAATATTTCGGTTTTCACTTGTAACCGAACTGAAACATCAATTCCTCACCTCCACTTGGGGTTGAGAATATTTTTACCCTCATCCAAAGGGTCATAAGTTAGACATGGCAGAGACAACAAACCCAAAAATAATATGAAATAAAGGGAAGCAAGAATAAAAAGGGCCAACATCAAGGTATTAAAGAATGAATATATATATATATATACACACACACACACCCATGTAAGCAAGAACGTGGAAAGGCAAGTGGGGCTTTGGCTGAATGGCAGCTTATATATATATATATATATATATATATATATATTAACACTCACATATCCAAAGAGGAGTGAAACATGGGTTTATGTGGAAGAGTCAATAATTATATATATATACACCACACAAATAACGAGAAAGGGGAATTTTTTTCTTTTTAAGGAAAGAAAAATAAATCCAAAAGAATCCTCAGATGGTTCAAACAATAAACGTGTCTGTTGATATATATATATATATATGCACACATATATGTATGCGCAAGAAAGGAGGAAGGGATTATGAGGGATGTGGCCCACGAGGGAATGAATTTTAGAACATAAACACACAAGATTGCAGTAATGCTTCCTACGTGCTTTGTGGTGGAAAACGTGGTGAGAAGTGTTGGAAAGACAAGGTAAGACACCTTACAGAGTAAAATAGTAAGGAAATGAAGGAAGTAGGTGAGAAATATGAATCCACTGACAAGATATTGTTAAATGCAAAGAATCCTAACAGGGGCGGCGAGCAAGCAAAAATGGAACAGGAGGAAGAGTTCTTGAGTCTAGGGAAGCGGCACGGGATGGTGAGCAAAGTGAGGAGAAAAGGAGATTGTATAGGAGAATGTTAGGGTTTGATTCTCTTATTATAATAATAATATATATATATATATATATATAATATAATAGTAGCATCAATAATCAGACTAAAAGCTCCTCCTTTTTTTTTACTTTAATTATCTAATTATAAGATATATATGCACACACAGGTAATTCTACACACATGTCTATATATCCAAAATAATTATTTTTAAGGAGGTATTTCATTTATATTCATTTCTTTGTTTTTTTTAACAAATTTTTAGAACATGGTACTTCTTTTAAGTTATTAATTTATTTTTCCATTCCTTGACTAAATAAAATCTAACTACCACTAAGCTTTAAAATAAAATAATGGATGTTACAGTTATAAATATTAGTGTGTGTGGAAATGTCCATTTCCCTCTTCCTCTTCATCTTTTCACAAGTGATTCCGACCACCACTCCTCCATCATTCAATTAATCTTATAACTCACTTTCCACTTACATTATATTTATGAATTTTATTGTCTATTATTTGTCAAGCAAGTGAATTACTATAGAATATTTCTCTCATAACAAAAATCATATTTAATATTTAATATGTGCAATTAATAGGAATAATTTATTATAAATTATAAATTTATTAGGGGATAAAATAGATTAAGTTGTTACAATTTGTCAAAAAAAAAAAAAACATTCCAATCAACTAGCACCTAATCAAATCTTCGAAGTGGGGTTACCCTTGATTAGGTTTTTGAAATATGCAAAATACTAAAATGTCATGTCTAACCCCTAAACGTGCTGTCGTTGGGTCAAGTTTAGTAAAACGACCCACAACATTTGTCTATTATAATGATAACAAACAAAATAAATAATTGCAGAAGTGAAGTCAGAATGATTGAATAGTTTCGCTTTGCTTTTTAGAGTTGCTGTAATGTATCGTTTCCAGTATTATTTTTAAAAAAATGATTGAACAGACATAATTATTGTGTACGGAAGAACGGGGCTCTCAAGTCTCACCTATTATTACTATAAAACAAATGAATAGGGTGCCCAAAGCCTTAAACGGTTAAACGGTTAAACGGTTAAGCTTATTAGTGGTACTACATTTTATTATCTCTCTAATCCCTCATATATGGACTATATTCCTTTTTTTTATCTTTCTTTTTGGGACTATATTGTACGGAAAAAAGTGTTGGTGTTGCCCATTAGATTAACTTTTCTTTTCTTTTTTTACATACAAAAAATTTAAGTGGGTTGGATTTTGAAAGTTCACCAACGTGAGAGTTAGGTATAACTTTTTCAGTTCAATAATCCTATTTTTTAGGCAATAAGTTCAAATAAAAACACAACCCATTTTTGCAGTGTTTGTCATGACATTTTGTAAAAAAGTATAAGCCCGATAACTAGTCTTTTTGAATAAGCCAAAGCTGCTAACTTATTTTTGAAAAAAAGCATCAGCTTATTTTTTTTTTTTTTTTTGGGTCGAAAGCCCTATCTGCTTACTTCTCAATAGTTATTGTGATAAGTCTGTCAACAAGGTGTCCATTTTTTTTTTAATTATCCTTATCATCACATAACGTCACTACAGTGATTAATTGTTTTTTTTTTTTCAGATACAATGTATTGAGAGGATCAGAGAAGACAAAAAGGCTACGAGTTTGGTTAAATTCAATGGATAAAATTTTTTTATCCTAAATATAAGTCTACCCTGTTAGCAAACAAATCAAAAAATTGACCATGTTTTTAAATTTACGGGACATGTGATCTAATTAGTTATGTAATAATTTTATGTGAAATTATATATTTTGGCATCACATTTTCTAACTTTAATTTTCCACTAATTTTTAATTTTAAATATCTTGTTTTGTTATAATTAACACAAAAGCACTTATGTAATCACCAATCCAAACAAATTTTTACTTTTAAAAAAGTATTTATACAATCGCTAATTCAAATAAGTTTTGACTTATGGAAAATCACTTATTCAATCGTTCATCCAAGTATAAACATATTACAAAAATTGACTTTTTTATTATATTATTTTTAATAAGTCAGAATAATCATAAGGCATTTTTTCTACCGCTATCCCAAACACACACTAAGACACTAAGACACGCATTCAAATTTAAAAAACGACTAAAGAAATCTTACGAATTACCTATTAACAAAATCCTTATACTAGAAACGGAATATAAACTTATGGCCTTGTGGGCAAGTTTAACTTAAGTAGAAATCCAATGTTCGTTCTCAACCTATGCTTCAGCCCTTTATTTGTTTATTTATTTTTAAAAGGTTTGTATAGGCATTATATAAATAATACAATTTATAGGAAATTTTATATTTTTCCTAAATAATCTTACATTTTATATCAGTTAAATAAATTTTTGTCACGTTGGACAACTGTACTATTCATATTTTATGAATATTATAACTTGTTATTGATTTAAATTAAATTATTTATATTGAATGCATCATATAAATACTAGTAAAAAAATAAAATATCAAAAGAATATATTTTTGCAAATAAAAAAGAATACATCTTTAGACCAAAATACTCCTCTTTCAAAGTGAATTGGATTAAAACATATTTTTGAAAATGTAAAAAAATATTAATAATTTTAGCAAAATTAAATTTGGCCAAATTTTTTTATAATTTTTTATTTAAAGACAAATTTATTAAAACGCTGATAAAGCCATACACATCTAATGTATGTAACATTTTGATTCAAAATTTTTTTTTATCAAGTAGTAATGTTTATTTCTTCGGGAAAAAAAAGTAATGTTTATTTCACTAGGTTGAATTCATGCATGTTCATTTCTTGTGGGATTTTTTAATCTTGATTTGTACCTTCTTTTATTAATACCTCACCATGATTTTCTCTATTTTTTTGGTCATGACATATACATAGGGTTCAAATTCACGGCTTCGCTCTTAAGAAGACCTTAAGGGAACTGCTTGATGTTGATTTCTTTTTTTTGTCATAATATAATACCCCGAATTTTGAGATTTGAGGCTAGAGAATAAACCTGAAATATGTGGACAGCCAAGCCCGGTTTAGCAAAATCCTAAATTTCAATTAAGGGTTAAAGACTCCAAAAGTGGAGGTGATTAGGGAAAATAAACCCTTTTGAAGATTGTAAGGTGAAAATGTGATTCGTATGTGTTATGAGCAGCACCGAAACCTTGTATTTAAGTTCAATTATGGATTAACATCTAAATTGTCTTAAAATAGAGGGAATGGTGCATTTTGTGATGGTATGGAAAGATATGATGTGTTTTGGTGGTGATTCAGTGTGAATTGCCATAATCAGCGGCAAAACGGTAAAATTACCGACCAATTGATCGGTTACTGAAGAGGAAGCTCATTGATAACTCAAAGATCAATGGTTGAGATTGATTGTTATAAAATTAAAAAGGGTGGAATCCCATGTGTATGAGTTCATGTGAGCTCATGAAAATGAAGCAAGGGTGTGACACTTGGCACATTATGAGTCATAAATTGAGTCAAATGGTCAAAACACCCATTCCTCTCTCCTCTCTTCATTAAGTTCGGCCATGAGGGCTTGTGGCAACCAAAAAATCTGATCTCTCTCTCTCCTCCAAAGCTCCCATGGACGTCCAAAGCTAAGGGAAGAAAGAGAAAGATATAGGTGATATTTTAGTTAGTTTGTGGTCCTTTAATACTCTAATATCCTTCTTTAATGTTGTTTATAGTGATGAGAGCTTCATCTCTATGATTTTAGATTTGTGAAAGAAGGTATTTAAGAGTTTGAAGAATTTGGAAAGATGAAGAATCAAGAAATTGGTTTGGGAAAGAGGAAGAGGTGAGTAAGAACTCTCTTTTGATCTATATATTGTGACTTTTGGTTGAGTTTTGGAAATTGTGGTTTTTGCCCTTATTTTGGTATATTTGTGAATTAGAAGAATTGGATGTTGTTTTATGTTGAAAATGGTGTTTTGTTGTGTAATATAGTCATTGGAATTGGTTTGGAACATTTAATGGAAAGTTTGGAAATTTTGTCTTTTGAAACTCTGTGCTGAGCAATCTGTTTGTGTTGCCGTTTTTAATAGACCAATGGTGTCAAAAAATTATGAAACTTTTCAATTTTAAATTTCGCATTCCAAGCTTAAAAATGGACATATAATTTGTGTCATTTCGTTTTGTGAGCTATGAGATATGATTGTCCAAAGTTTGATGTCGAAATTGGACTCTGTTTTGGGGCAGTGGTGGGTTTTGTGTAATTACGGAATTTTGTAGTGATTTCTGGTAATGGTCCATATTTTTTCTATAAAGAGAACTTAAATACTTTTCATTTGGCTTTGAAATCACCTCATTTCAATTTTTCTGGAATTAGTTATGATTTTTGGAAGTTTAGCTAAGAAACAGGATTTTCTTGGCCGCGGCCCAAATATTTCTGACCTGTTTTTTGCCGCGGTCAGTGGATTTATGGGTCGCGGCTAACCCCCAAAAATGACATTTTGAGCTTCCGAAGATGGTCTTTGGTCAAGTGTTTTTCCAAGCCTTTAGGCATGTGTCTAGGCTTCAATTAGCCCCCTAAAGGTCATGAATGGTAACTAACTTTAAGTGTTATGAAAGTAAGGTTTTGGAATAGAGAATAATCCTATGTCCTTGATTTGGTTTATAGGGTTCGGTATTCGCCCTGATCGTGAGTAACTGGTGCTGGAGCACACGTGGAAAAACAAGGGTAGGGAACTTACATCTTCTGCATGTATTTGATATTTGTGTTAGTGTGTTGATGCATGTTATTGCTTTTCTTGATTATGTGAAACATGTATGAATGATTTGAAGCTATGTTTCAATTTATGCTATGGCCATAAGTATATTGTTCGAAGCATTGAGCTTGCAGATTTGTCATTGTGTAAGCATGAGTTATGTGATGCAAGCATGTCATGCATTAAACATTTATCGTACATGCATATTATATTGTTTTCCTACTAAAATTCTCTCGAATCTCACCCTCCCCTACCAACATTTTAGACAAGGAAGGTAGATCGAGCATGGAGCAAGCATCCAAGGGCGATAAGGACTTCTTCGAGTTGTCATTTTGGTAGTTGGTTATTGATTCAATAGTTGGAATTATGTATATATTTTGATGTATATATGGTTGGATAGGTCGGGATGTATATTCGGATGAGTATATTTGGTTATGTATTTAGAATAAGTTATTGGATATTTGTATATGTATTTAAGTTGGATTGTGTAATCCTTTTTTGAATAATTGTAATGGGCTAATGTGTAACCCCCTTCATGATTAAGGCCGAGATTTAGTTCATAAACATGTAATTGATGTAGAATTAGAGACCTTAGATGATTTTGGGACTTAAACAAAATCAAACTTCCCAAAATCATGGCTTACAACAACTTTTACAAAACCTGTTCATGACGGTCTCATATTCACATTTCAATACTAAATGGCTTGTACAGGTGATTTCATTCACAAATATCAGAGTATAAAGCAAATTCCCGACACACTCGGGTTCCATTCATTAATAAGGGTTTTACAAAGGCACAAAGCCCACAATTCATTACCCTTAACTTGGGGATTACACAAAACTATACCACCAATCCCATTATATACAATTGTTTCCCAAAAACATCCAAATGATATACATGATAACCAATAACCCAAAATATACTTCTAAACCGGAGCTCTATCCGCTCTTCGTCGCCCGCTTTCCTTTTGATCTTTCTGCCCTGTCTAAAACATGGTTTTTCGGGAGAGTGAGATTCTAAGGAATCCCTGTAGTATCAAATCAATCATAGTATGTACAACAATAAGGTATGAAATCAAATCATTATCCACACAAAGCAACTACAATGGCAGTTACAACGGCAATGGTTAGTATGACACATGTCATCTCTTACGATTGCTCATGCTGAATTGCTCACGTTGCATTGCATCACAACAATCCACACTATATTTCACCTTAGGTGGGATTCATATAAAGCATTTCATAATGCATGCCACACTGGCAAGATACACACAGCCCACGGCGGGATTCACAAACACCGCCCCACGGGATGCGAACCCCATGGCTCATTACTTCAAATCATCACACAAATACAGAATCACCAAAAATTCAACACTACTCCAAAACAGAATTCTGTTTCCATCCCAAACTTTGGACAATCATATCTCCCAGAATACTATACAAAATGACACAAAACATATATTCATTTTGAAGCTTGGGATGTGAACCTTAAGACTGGAAAGTTTCAGAATTTTTCAATACCATTTGGTCATTCAAAACGCTCGTGCAAACTGACTGCCCAGATAGAGTTCACACAAGACAAATTTTCCAATTTTCTACCAAAGTGTCCAATGGCTCCAAAATTAACAATCAAGCCTATTCTCACATAAATTTTCACAAAGAACACAATGGTAACCTCAAAATGACCAAAATCCTACTCTATTATCATTCTTTGGTTTTGGACAACACAAACATCAAAATTCCAAACTCATCCAAACATATCATTTCAATCACCAATCAATTCTATCTATCCCAAACTCCCCACAAGACACCATTTTCATGCCAATAACATACCAAATACACAGTGGCACTTATTTTCGGATTCAAGGCCAAATTTCAAGAAATTACAAACTAATCTATTTGGCACAAAATATAGATAGATAGATAGGTTTCACTCACCTTATCAACTTTCTCAAAGGGAGTTCTTAATTCACCACTTCCCAAAATTTCGTGTGGCCACAAACCAACACCAATGGGCACACTATAAACATCAAAATGAAGCTTTCACTCCAAGGAACAAACATTCATGAAGTGAGTTTGAGCAATAGAGATCATTTGCCTTACCTTTTCAAAGCTTTTCCTTCTCCTAGCTTCCTCAACAATGGCGCCAGAAAATGGAGAGAGAAGAGAGAGATGAGAGCATTGGAGAGGATGAAGAAATGATCACCCTTACACCCCCTTGTCCATTCAGCCGAACAAGAGGAAGGAGAGGAGAGATAAAAGATTAAACAATGCAATTTGACTTCTCACACACTCTCTTGCTTCCTCTCACCTTGACACTTGTCAATTTCTGATTTGCTCACATAAAGTAATCTCCCAATTAATCACCTTAATCCCTCCATTAACCATTCTAATTACATTTCTCATTTCTCTCATAGTTAGTAATTAGTTTCTCCATTAATTACCAACTCATGGCCAATAATTCCATTCTTCCTATTTTTCAATAATTATGACATATTAATTAATATTGCCATAAAACACATAATAATTCAAATTAAATTCATAATTATCCACAATAATCATGATTTGCCCTTAATCAAAAATTGGGATATTACATAATGTGCCCTTTGAAACCCAATAGCGAAGGTATGAACCGGGGATTACTGGGATGATTATGTTGTGCACTTTGATATTTGTAATGAATGTGATTTATCTTTGCATAGTAATTGTATTCGAAATTTGAATATGATACCAGATTAATAAGATTTTGAAATGTATTTGTGAAAATCTTATCGTGAAGATGAGATTTTAAAATAGTTTTGTTTATTATTGATTTCTATTTCATTTTAATAACATATTTCGGATATAATTACAAAGGGAGTTATACATAACATATACATAGGGTTTGAATTCACAACTTCGCACTTAAGAAGACCTTAAGGGAATTGCTTGATGTTGATTGGGCTACAAGGCCCTGACTATGTATCATTAACTTTTTTTTTTTTTGAAAATTCTAGATACATTCATTAACTACTTAAGATGAGGATATATCAAAGCCTAAACCTCCTTCATCAATCACCACCTCTCCTCTTGATGAAGGTGGTAGTTGATCAAAGATATAAAAACTACTTTCCTGATTAAAAGATGTCTTGGCTAAATAGTATGCCATTACAATATTTTCCCTTGAACTATGACTAATTGAGATATGCTAGTCCTTGTGAAGAATCATTTTGGCATCCTCCACAATATCACTAAATGGATGATTCGTATGGCAACCCTTTATAAGCAAATTAATGGCCTTTAAAGAGTCAATGTAGAGAGCAACTGTCTTGAAATTTCTATTCCAACACATTTCTAAGCCATGCAGCTAGAATTCCTATGAGCTCTGCAATAGTAGAAGGAAGGAATGTTAATGAATTTACAGCTGAAGCCATAAATCCATCTGTTACTACTATCCCTAAAAATACCCTCGCATCCACTTCTTCCATCTTGTAGAGCTAAGCCATCCACCTCTAGTTTGACATATTCACTTGCTGATCATTTGTCCTAATCCTACTTGAACAATTACCTATGTAAAAAACACAATTTTCCAACAAGTTTTTACCTAATCAGGCATAAAACAAACTATTGTTAGTCGTTAAAACATGCATATCGCTTGTGTCATCAAACAATTTCCCACACCTTGACACCCAAATATTCCAACAATAGTTTGGATATCATATTCCAGTATTACCGAGTCTAGATAGTTCTCTCATGTTAAAGCCGGAAAAAAAAAGGTTCTCTCATGTTAAAATTTTATATTATATATATATATAGTGCCAGATAAATATATAATTAGTGTCCCTACGTTCCTACTTCCTAGCAACTAGCATTATTACTTTTTATGAGTTGTGGAATGTTATTCATAAAAAAGCTACTTGGTGTTATATTATAATATTTGTACAAATATATAAATATTGGTCCACCCTCTCTCTCTCTCTCCCCCCACCGTAAAGTATAACCGAACTGTCAAGGCATGAAGAGAGGTCGACGTGGCATATCCATAGCCTCACAGTTCGGAAAAGGCAAAGAGATTCATGAAACTGTGGCTGCAGCAGCAACGCCTGTTTCCGGCGGCCTCCTCTCTACCTCTCTACCTCTCTCTCTCTCTCTCTGTCAGGGCCTTTCAACTCAAACACAGAATCAAACATCTTTTTGCGTTATCTCTCTCTTAACCCTTTACCTTTTTCTTCTTCTTTTTCGCTCTTGGGGTTTAAAGATGTAACGACCCAACAGTGTCGCTCAAAGTGAGGTATGTTTCTCTGATTATAGCCTCTCATTAGAATTTTCAATTTTGCTCAATTCCTTTGGTCAGTCTCTTCTGCATTTCCCTTCGCAGCTATGGGACACATATTTCTTTCTCTATTTCGCTTTACTTTGATTCCCACTTCATTACGCCTTATATATGCTATATAATGTCATCGTTCTATTCTTTATGGTTTGTTCTGTTCATTAATCGTCTTAGCTATCCACTTTTCTTATCGTTTCATTGGTTGTTCAACGGCGAGAAACGCTTAGCTAATTAACTATACCCTTGCCTGCTTTTGTCTCTTGCATTTATATGATGAAATTGCGGTTTGGACTTTGGAGTGTTTTTTATCGCATCACTTCCTCCTTTCTACTCACACATATATAGTGTGCATCAAGTAGAGTTTTGATAATTAGGTGCGTAAGCTCAAAATTCAGCTTTGTCAGCTAATTAAAATTAGTACACTTAATTTGGTTCTTGTTTATCAAAGTATTATATGCTATGTGCTTCTCGGAGTGGTGAGGTTTTGCCCTACTTGATGTTGAAACTTTTGGTTCTGTTTGGTAGAGGAAAGTTTGAAGTATAAATCAGTATTTAGTAATCTTAATTTAAGTTCTTGTATAGATCCCTGGTATAATTCTTTATACCCAAGCTTGAGGAAGGGAAGGCACAGTAGATCACCCTCGTGGAAGCACACGGCAGCCGAGATCCACCTCCTGCTTGAGATCTCAAATTGCTTCAAGTGGGAGATGTAGGTTAGATAGCTCACACCTATTATATTGTGTGTACATAAGTATTAGTTTTGAAACTGGGAAGCATGGATACAACACTGACATAGATACCCAGCACTGCAATACCAAGAAATTTGAAGTGTTGGATCATATGTTCAATACGAGTGTCTAACACGTGTCATAGCTTTGAAATAGTTGGAATAGTGCATAAACTCAACTTCATGTCTTAAGGTCAATAGGGATTGTGCATGCTCATTGCAGTTTGTGAAAATCTATAAATATTACAAATATTATTAATAATTTTGGTAGGCCCCTGTGCTTTGCATAACGTCTAAAGAAGAGGTGCACTATTTACAACTTATAAACAAAGTGGTCTGATATAGGTTTTGTATTAGGTATTGATTCTTGGAAAACTTTAAAACGAAAACAAAAAGTAAGAGGGAAAGAATTACCATGAGGAAATAAATTTCATGAAGTGATTATTAAAAGAGCCAAAGCCATGAATTGGATTATTATTTTTTATTTGCAAGGAGCAAACTTTGGGAAAATACTAATTAGGTCAATAATTGTTGGAATGGCTTTTTAATTATTTGAAGAATTGAACCTTGTGATGCCAAGAATTGCAACCACTCAAATGATTATTAAGACTAATTTATTTGCTTTTGAAAAATATGGGTAAAAAAATTGTATCAAGAGAGAATTATTTTTATGCATGGATTAAGAAGTCGATATAAAAGCTAATCATTTATCATTATTCATGTACACGTGTTCTCTTTAACGAGCTGCCATTTCATTGGACTGAGTGCTTCTTGGAATATTCTTGTGCTCATGCACATGGAGACATCTCTAGTTGAACAGAAAAAAAAAAAAAAACTGTGGATGAAAATCACATAAAGATGCAATTAGAGTACAGAAGTGCAGTTAGAGTTAGCCATAATTGTTACCTAATTCCAGTCAAATGTCCAGAAATATAAAGTGAATCTTTTGTGTCGCTTAATGATCTTTGAAATAATTCTGTTGGCTTGTGTTCATATGGTTTTGATTGGGCATACAAGGTTTCTTGTAGAAAGTTTGGAAGTGTTTTTGGTTGTTCTTGGTACTATTTGCTTACTTAATGGTAATAGTGAAGTGTATAAGGACAATTCGTGGCATGAAACTTTTTTGCAACTCTACTGCAACTCATGTTATCTTATGAAATCATAATTCACTGCAAGGTTCATATTATGGTGCTTGTTACTTCCTCTTAACAGTGTTAAATACCCTGTTCTCTGAATTTTCATTTCAATCACAGCACAAGACAAATCTTAAGTGTTATTATACCTCTGGATCTCTTGGTGAGGTGTTTAAAATTGTACAAGGATGAGTTCAGAAACTGAGAAGACAGAACCAAAGGCAGATTTGGAACTTGGCACAAATGATCCAAGCCATTGCATTTGGAAGACTTTGAATAATGATTCATGTGCAGGTGCAAATGCATCTTCCAGATTAGACATGAAATTTGTTGCCTCTGGCACTCTATCTGAACTAGTTTGGTCTCCAGATAAAGGATTGAGCCTGAAATGTGCTGATTCAAGCTTTGCCGACAAGAATACCTCCCTATTTTGGGATGTGGGACCCAGCAATATGGTACT
This sequence comes from Inga oerstediana, assembly GCA_963210345.1. Taxonomy (NCBI): domain Eukaryota; kingdom Viridiplantae; phylum Streptophyta; class Magnoliopsida; order Fabales; family Fabaceae; genus Inga; species Inga oerstediana. Next base: position 27,735,690 of record OY723410.1, on the reverse strand, counting down.
TGCTCCTCCACAAAGTGCCATTGGTGAGAGCTCTGGTGCTGATAAACCTATTGCTGCCATATGCATAAAGACTGGTGTCGACGATATAGATATGAATACTGCCACGGGTGATCCCACAAGTGATTTGGGTGTAAAGCCTGAGTATAAAGCATATGAAGAACATGAAACAGGTAAGGGGAACATCACTAATCCCTCCTTACCTCCTTACTCTATAGATAGAGAGAGAGTTTGGTTCGAAGTATATCCTTGGCACAAATGACCCTAGCTGAATGAGAGAAGAAAAAAAAGTGATCTGATTTGACATAATACTAAAGATAAATATATTAGTATACTTACCAACTTTTCTACTATTCTTTTTCCTGGAAAACATATTTTTCATTCCTAAGAACTCTTGTTTGGCAGGATTTATTGGGAATATGGAGGGAACAAACTCCAAAGATGGAGTATTAAAACTACGCGATGATCAAAAGGAGAATGTAATGATTGGTTGGGAAAAGAAGATTTGCAATGAAGACAACCCTGGAACTACTCAGATATCTCGAATAAAGGAAAAGAAATCTTCCACAATATCAGGTGTCCTTGTCTGAAGGAAGATTTTACAATTCTGTTCGGATTACAATAAAGAAGCTTATCAAATATTCTGTGCCTGATGTATATCGTAGTCATGAATATTGGTTTATGGTAAACAATATCTCAGAGTATACATAGCCTCCCGGTTTTGAAACCATTTCTTTGTATAAAAGTCAGAGTTCTATTGAAATTCTTACTTTTATGCAAATCTGAAACGTCACCTGTATCTTTATTTCTTGCAGGTGAAGTTGACAGAAGGTCATTTGATGTACTATTACCTAAAGCAGATGAACTAAAATCTGGCCCAGATATGAATCCACTGCCAAGAGATCATGCTACTGGGGGCAGAGACATTGCTATCAGCAACGAGGAAATTGAAGCAAACAATCAGTTATGTGCGAAAGATGAGCTGGTGGCTGAATGTAAAGGTACTGGTGCTCCAGGAACAAATGGAACTTCTTCTAGCGGAGGTTCTTTAGAAAAACCGGAGTCAACTGCTGAAAATGATTTACGAACTTCCAACTGTAATGCTGCTTGTGGTGCAAGTGAAGCTCTTGTTTCAGATTCTAGAGGAATTGATAATAAATCTCAGGACAACGAAATGATGCTTCTATGTGATAAGAATCTTCCAACTTCCCATTCTCCGAGTAATAGCAAAATTCAAATAATGAGCAACAAAGGCAAGGAAGAGGCCCTTTCTGATGGTATTGTAAGATTGTCGGAGGAGGATGGGGAGGATGACAGCCACGAAAGTGTTGAAAGCTGTAACAGTGCTAGGTTGTTTTCGAAAGGCAAGAGGAAATGGAACTTCCAACATCAGTTGATGATTGGGAGTAAAAGATTCAAAAAGCAAGTCCAAGATGAGGCAAAATGCTTTGTTAAACAAGATAGTTCCTTCATGAACTGGATATCAAACATGATGAAAGGATTTTCCCAAACAGTGCAAGATGAGGCAAATCCTTTGCATCTCACGCTTGAACGTACGGATCATGTTCATCAACTTCCTAGAGCAAAATTCTTCACAGACCATAAGAGCCATGATCCAGAGCCAAAAAGTACTGGCTTCCAATCCATTTTTCAGGCCATGTATTCCCCCATGGGAACAAGAATTGCGAGTGTTAGTCATCAAGCTAGAGAGAGTTCTGAAGATCTATCTAACAAAGTACCTGGAATAGATGCAACTCCAATAACTTTTTGTGCAGAGAATGATTGTCTTTACAAACAATGTATACCATCAAATGAGTCTGAGCAATCTGCAAGGAGATATGATGCTGGTCCATCCACTCAGCCTAAGGTTGAACCAATAACTGTTGTTTACAGTTATGAAAGCAGTAAAAATGACTCAGGGAAAAATAAAAATTGTTCCAACTTATTACTGAGTAAGGAGAAAGAAGGAATGATGTCCCATTCATCTTCAGGAAGACAAAATACAAATAATACCGAGAATATTGATGCATATGTACTTCCTGAGAAAAAGGAAGACAATGTTTGCCACAGAAGTGATGTTCTTGGAAGTCTGTGGATAACTCGGTTTTCTCGAAAATCAACAGCTCCCTTGATAATCTCCAATAACTCACAGATTCCTAAACACAAGTTCATGAATGAAGACATAAGAGAGGCTAAAGAGTCTCATAATTGTTCTATGTTTGAAAAGGCTTCAAAAGATGCTAAGAATAATTTAGATATTGATATTCACAACTCAGTTCATTATCCCAGCCCAGTTTCACCCTCTCCTAAGGTAAAAAATTCAGAGTCAATAGCTTGTGTGTTTGCAAGGGGATTGGATGCCATCAAATATATCAAACCATCTCATAGAACCACTAGTACCACTCATACAAATGTGACCTGTTTGTTTTGTGGGACATTAGGTCACCAACTTCATGATTGCTTGGAGATTGCAGAAAGTGAGCTTGAAGCTCTCCTGAAAAATATCAATTCTTATGGGAAATTGGAGGATCTACCTTGCTTATGCATTAGATGCTTTCAACCCAATCACTGGGCAATATCATGTCCCACGTCAATTCAAATTGGGCAATTTGATTTGAAAGTCAATGCTTTGGTCAGTGATTGTGGTCCAAATGAAACTAATTTTAATGCAGGCAAAGAGACCGCTAGGCCTCTAACTGGTGAGGAGGACCTTCCCTTACCTGATGGGGCTATAAATGATGAAATTGATCTTGAAGAAAATCGAAACCTTGATTTGAAGTGGACATCAAATGAAACATTACCCTCAGAGAATATAGAGTCCTGGGCACCCATCAAGAAAGTATTTGGTTCAAGTTCAATGGAAAACAAATTGAAGGAAAGTTCTGTGACATCTTCGTGTGGCTTCATTGGGAGGCAGATTTCAGACAAAACAAAGAGAATCTTTGATGCAGTGCAAAAGCTTCGTTTGTCACGCACTGAAATCCTCAAGTAAGTACCCCAAGTTCCTTTTTATAAGAAGCAATTAACTGAATCACGTCATTCGAAAAATTGGTTAAAATTAGTGGGAGATAACAAATGTGTAAGAGATATAACTTTTTTGCCAAAAATTCCATCATTTATGTGGAAGAGAGAGAATGTGTACTGGAAAGAGAGTGTGTGAATTAAATGCAATTATGAGTAATATTATAAGTAATTAAATGGGGTTAAAATGAGAAACTAACAAAAAAATTAAGACAACCCCTAAGTGTCTCTTATAAAAGGAAACATGTCATACCCAAAGAGTGTCTCTTATGAAAAGGAACGGAGGGAGTAATGCATGTCGTTTTGATGTTCGATCAAACAAAGTCGTTGTATTTTGCATAACTTGTAAACAACTTATGTTTGTCAACTACGCATGAAGTATGCAAATTATACCTCTTCAGATACAGTAGAAGTTATTTAGATCATAACTTGATGGTGCAGTGGTAAGAATCAATTTGAAATTTAATCTGATCTAATTGTGCATCCTTTTCTCAGCATGAAGATTTTCAGAAATAGCCTTCTCCTGTATTTTGGCTATTGACCATATATATCTTTTTTGTCTTTGTTCTTACCTGAAGGGCCTTCCTACCTGCAAGTCCTGCATTAACTAGTTCAAACAGAATGAAAAGAACCTGTCTTCATTGAGAGGGCAAAAACTTGCAAACATGATCTTGAACTTCTGAGCATAACCATGTCTTGGTTTGGACTCATGATTTGATCTACTTTAATGACTTTGGTTTCTTTTCTGTGGAGTAGAGAACCACCTTATTTTATTTAAATAAAAAGCAAAATTTTGGGTCCTTTGTTTTGAGGGCTTGAGGGTGAGCCCTGACACAATGGTAAAGTTGCAACCATGTGACCTGAAGCTTATAGGATTAAATTCTGGAAACATCTTCTCCAATTATGAGGGAAGGCTGCGTATATCTATCCCTTCTCAGACCCTGCCTGATGGGAGTCTTGTGCATTGGGCCGCCTTGTTTTGAGGGCCGAGATGCTTGTTTTGCAGCAAAGGAACTCTACTCCTCCCTTAACTTATAAACGTATCCATGAAGGGATCATAGCAATTTCTTTTCTTACCATCAGTGATTTTCCAAAGGAAAAAATAAATTATACTCCTGAACTAAGCCCTAATTACATAAACTTTAACATTTAACAAATGCCTCTTTGTTCCTAGGAAAAGTCTGAAAAACGCCCAACTGAGACTGGGAGTTGGAGTATTAATTTTTTTTCCAAGGAACAGGGAGAGTTTTGAAACACCATTAAGAATTGACGTGCTCAAGTTGTAATTAGACCTAAGTTTAAGGGATAGTATATATTTTTTCCATTTCTAAAAGCACCTTGAGATGTTTATGCATGTTTTCTGTGGATGCCTCTTGATTTTGATTGGAGAAGAGGACCGTGATATTACTTTCTATTCCATTATAGAATAATCTATATTATTATCTTACATGTTTCAAAATTAAATGTGTTTGGCCTTGAATAATCCAACAAAAGTGAAACTTCAATGTATAATTTTAGGAGGTTAACCTTGTGCAGGCCGGACCAAACATAATAATTGTTTACTTGTAAGTAGAATATTTACTAAAGCTAGAAGTGTTTAAGTTTATGTTTGCACACAAAGCTACAAAGTCTATGTTGGTGTTAAGTCATCATGATTAAAAAACATCTACCATTTTCATGTTGAAAACACTTCTTTTCTCTTCAACTTTTACTGCATTTGACAGAAAATCCTTTACAACAGATGGATAAACTCTCATATGTCCGTATCAAACCTCGATGGCTTTTTCTTGCGCTTACGGCTTGGGAAGTGGGAAGAAGGGCTGGGGGGAACTGGATACCATGTCGCTTCTATAAATGGTATAATTAAATTTACATCTTATCCTTTTTTTCTACGTGACGTGCATTTTGCTATGTTACTTAGATCAAATGCATTTTGTTATTTTAATCAAATTATAGAAATTCTTGAAACTTGAAAGTTCTTTGATTTTGATGAGTCATGAGTCTTGCCTTTATTTTTATTTTGTCGTACTATTGACAGAGGCACGAAGAGAGAGTTCTCAGCAGAATACCAGAAAATCTATCTCAGTGATTGTTGGAGGGATCAAGTGTATGGTTGAAAGTCAGTATATATCCAATCATGATTTTCTTGAGGTAAAAGTCTATTAATTTTTCATCAAATTATTATACTGTATCTATTGTTATTGAAGTTATTGATTTAATGTCATTGATACTTCATAACTGAATTCAAGCTCTGATAAATTCTACTCGAAGACATTTTTTTGGCTTCTACTTTAGCATATACACATAATAATTAAAACATCTTTTCATAGATTCTTTAGTTACACTATCTCCGGTCTTAATGTAAGACCCAATTGACTAATTTGGGCAGATTAAAAAAACTAAATAAATTACTTCAAAATATTTATATTTATCATTTTTCTCAAAATTAGTTTTTCTGACTTTTAAATTAATATATAATTTAATGATACATATGAGTATTTTAGAGAATTGGTCTTATAAAGGACTGGAGGTAGTAGATTTTAGTGTATAAACTACCATATCATATATATATATATAGTTTCTTTTTCAAGTTATTTGAACATATCTGACATCATATTTACATGAACTTTTTAGCTCAAACATCATTCAGATCTTATCCGTTTAATAATATGGCTGGCTTTGGGTAACTTCAGTTCTTGTAGTTAAGATCAGATTCGGCCACTATAGCTGTTTCTTCAAAATTCACTAAAAAAAAGGTTATTGTACAAGTTAGCATTACTCTTGATAATTTGTGAAGGACTGAAGATTTTGGAGATGTTGATTTAATGTGAATAAAAAAAAGAGATTTTCAATTAGGACTTGCTTAAAATAGTTTATATGAAGTTCTTTTGTATTTAATCTAAAATATATGCCTTTGTTAAGACAAACCATGTAATTTAAGGCTGCACATGATGCCACATGGATCGATCTGCCAAATCACATTGAAGTCAATTACTTGTTAATCTAATTCAAAACATAGCTGTCTTACCCTTTTCTGGTTGATACTTGTAAATGATTTTGCCTTTTGGGCTTTTTCTTATTCCAACGTAGAAAACGAAGAACGAGGCAATGGACTGTTCTTTTTAAGAGAACTTTGTTATGATCTCAGTAAAACTACAAGGATAGGTGTGTTTGATTATGAGACACAGACGAGGGGAAGAAGGTCCCCTGAAATGCCCTGATAAGAAAGTTAGGAAGAGACAAGGAAAATTATATGAGCACACATGGCGTCCTACATGGATCCATCAAGGCATCCAAGTTCTAAATGGAATCCAAGGTGGCATCACAAATGGCAGTCACATCATATGTGTGGCATCTACAGTCATCGAGGTGGTGTTTATGTCATCCAAGAAGGTTCGATCAAGCCCATGTCTTGTTGGATGCCACATAGGACACCACGTGCTCATATCGGGAAACATGAGAGGGTCCCATCTTTGTGGGGCCCACATGTGTAGAGATAGGACTCTGCTGAAGTATCTCAGAGTATTCAAGTTAGAGGAACTGCACAAGGTGCTCCTTCTGGTCCTAAATGTAGGGAGATAAAAATTTACAGATATTAAGGAAATTAGTTAAATTAGTTCTTTGTAACAAATGTATGTTAGTTTCTCTAAAATACCCCATTTAATTATTACCACCCATTGAAAGAAACCGTCTTTAATATATACAATCAATTGGGATAGCTTGAATAAAATTTATAAATTTGGGAGATAAAGTTGATTGAAGCCTTACATTTAAAGCCAAAGCAAACCTTTCAATTAGCTCCTATATTTAGAACTGGAGGGAGGGAAGATCATGTCTTTCCTATTTTTTGTTAGGATTATTCTATTGCATCCGTGGGCAAAAAAAATTATTCTATTGCATCTGTCTCTGCCATTTTTAGTATTTTCTTTTTCTACTTATATAAGAAAGATAACTGTCTCTTGATATACTTTTGGACCGCATGTTCAGTGTTACACTTTATCTTCACAGGAAGAAATCATGGCTTGGTGGTACACAACCTCAAAAGCTGGCAACAATGTTCCGTCTGAAGAAGACCTGGTAGAAAAAATTAAAATGAAACAAATATTAGGATTCTAGGCATTTATTATTATTTTTATTCAGGCTATCACTAAGGTAATTAAGAAGCCTGAGATTGTTGGCTTTTTTAATTTGAATAAAAACTTCTAATTCAAATTATTGTATACCAAATGAAGCTGAGAATAGAAATGTTGCTCACTACCAATATATATTTGTGAATATCATGAACAACATTCTGAGGGTAAGAAATTAGAATTTGCCTGAAGGGCTATAATTCTCAGTACACACTCCATTGTTTCTCTTTAGTATTACTATCTGACACTATCAAATTAGTTTGAGTATTGATTTTTTTTTTCGTTTATAGAATTCAAACCAATGACCTTGCTTGAGGGAATACTCTCCATTTTGTAATGCTTACATTGATTGCAAATTGATTTTTTCACATTTTATATATGGACCATAGAGTTTTAAGAATAAATCATGTGTATGGATAGTTTTAGAGAAAAATAAAAAAATTTGGAGGACAAAGTATATTGACATTTTACATTTGGAACCGAAATAAATTCCTCAATTATTTCCTATATGTATGATATGAGAGAAAAATTCATTAGGAGTATTAGGTGGAAAAATTTAACACTTTAGATGGAATATGTTATATTGCTGTGCCTGTTTAAACCATGGTTTAAACCCAAAACCATGAATTTAAAAGAATAGTAGCCAAATACCCATCTAAAACTCAAAAGGGATTTTAACATTTCAAAACCATGGTTTTGAAATGAAAACCTTTGATTCGATATAAGTTGAGAGGATAGCTTTTTTACCCTAAAGCCAAGGTGTTCTCCAAAATCTGATCCCAACAAGCTCTTAAAAAAATGGTTGGAATTTCTTATAATAAGGATAAATGGGGGTACTATGCTTTTGTAGTTTTGTTAACTCACCACAAACATCACTATGAAGCTTCTCTCTCATGGAAGAATATTAGCTCAAATCATGTCTTAAATTATTCCAAATCTTTATTACTTCAAGATTGGCTTACGGGAATCTTGACATGGAGAATTTATTTATTGTGTTAAGTTTGAGAAATTAAATTGCGAAGATACATGTTTTGAATTAGTGATCATAATAAGAGATTTAGTTTGTGTTTGAAGCAACTCGCTAAATCATTTCCGCATTTCGCTTTAGTTTGCGGTGGCAATCAAAATCAGAAGTTTCGATGTTATAAAATTTTAAATTGTTTTTTAGAAAATTAATATGTAAACCCTATAATTTCACCACATTTTTAGTTAGGTAATTGTAGTTTCTTCCCTTCTTTTTATTGGATTCTTATAATCTCCTAAAAAATAGGTATTGATTCTTTTTTTGAGTAAGAAACAAGTGTGCCTTTATCTTTTGAAAAGCTATAATTCTCAATACACGCTCCATTTTTAGGACCAAAAAAAAAAACAAACAAACTCCATTTTTTAGTATTGCATTCTAATATCCAATATTATATCAAATTATTTTTGGGTATTGATTTTTTTTCCTTTTTATAATCTTCGAACCAATGACCTTAAGTAAAAACTGTCCATTTTGTAACGCCTAGATTGATTGCAAATTGAATTGGGAAAATTGTGAAAAAATCCCTCATTGGCAACTTATTTGCTAAATGGGACATTCGCATGCAGATTATCTTCCACGTGTACAAAATATCTTCCCTGGTGTGCAAATATCTTTCCTAGGTGTGTAGAAATCTTCCCTCTATGTGCAGATTTCTTCACATGTCCCATTTAGCAAATAAATTGCCAATGAGGTATTTTTTAGCAATTCTCCCAATTGAATTTTGACATTTTATATATGGACCATAAATATTTTCCAATAACCAATAAGTTGTTGGTTGAAGTGATAAGAGATTTCACCCTTATAACGAGAATAATACAATTGCGAATCCTGAAAAGCATACTTGTTGGGAGAGATAGAAACCTTTTATGCTATAAGTCTCAAAATGGATTATACCCTTGATTAAATAATAGTAAAAACAAAGAAAGTTTTTCCAATATGTTGATTAAAGTTTTAAGAATAAATCATACTATTCAGGACCTATAATTGAATAATGTAACTTAATATAGTTTTTTTTTATAACGAAAATAAGTGGAGGGAGAAAATTAGGAGTACATTTAAACTATGAAAAGTAGAAAACAATAGTCATACAAAATTACTCAATAATCTCTTAGAAATGATTTTTGTTGAGCCATCTAGATATATTCTTTACCAATAACAGAAACTAAATCTCTCTAGGATGCTGAGGATAAAGAGTATGTCCCTCTCAATTAAATTGTTACATGCATAAGGACTATGAATTAAACTTAAACTTTGTATAAATCCATGCATCAGTTCGTGGTGTATATATATATTAAGAAATTCATCAACTAACTCAAGCATTTATGTTCGGAGAGGTAGTAAGTTAGAGATATTAGGAAAAACAATTTTTTTTTGCCAGAAAGGGAAACAAAAATTAATACTTTAAACAAAACTTAGTATATTACTCCCTTCGGCTTTTTTTTTTTTTTTTATAAAAAATTTTTTCTCTTTGAGGGTTGGTCATTAATATAAGTAATTTTTTTTTTGTCTCAAAATTTAAACTACATTTTTCTTTTCTACCCCTATTGAATATATATCTTTATATTAATTATCTCCTACAATCACTCATCACTAATTCTCCTTCATTTAATCATTTATCACTCATTTTCTCTCATATTTTATGCACATTCTCTCTCATATTTTTTAATTATTCTCTCTTCTATGCTCTTTTAATAAATAGGGCCATATTTGAAACAAATATGATACTTTTGACACATTTATTATTTTTAATTAATCTTAACTATTAATTCTTTTAACACAATAAAAAAATTGTTTATAAAAAACACGGAAGAAATAATAAATATGCCTATGACAAGGACAGAATGGAATATTATGCTTCGATTAACTCCTAATAAGCATATCGCAGCCCGGGGGCTTGGTCCGGTGGTTGAGATAAGGGAGCGCAAGATGCCCTCCCGCCACCTGGGCTCGATCCCTGAGAAGTCCCTCTCTAGGGGCGACTCCGGATTAGTCTGCATCTTCGGATGTGGGATACCGAAGAAAGTAATTCAAAAAACAAGCACATCGCATTTGTCTTTGCACAGGTAGGCCCTCAAATTCACCTTGTCTTTATCTCTCTTCTCTCTTTCCATTATTCTTCCCACTCTATGATGCATTGTACTACGTAGAATATTAGCTCAAATCATGTCTTAAATTATTCCATATATCATTATTATTTCAATATATTAGCTTTGGGAATCTCAAGATTGAGAATTTATTGTGTAACTACCACCACTCTAAAATACAAGTCAAATTTTAAAAGTATTTTTTGGTCCACAGTATAAGTTACTTGAAAAGTATACTAATTATAATGTTTTATGTTATTTCTTAGCCCTATAATTAATGCTTCATTAATGGGGCACATCGCATTTTTCTTCCTCATTCAGAACCTTATTTACATGTAAGGTTGGAAATGTTATCATACACAAAAGGGAAGGTCGACGGAAGTTGTATTGTATGAGAGGCAGACATAAAACCCTCAGCAGAAGTTGAGAATTGAAATTTGGGATCGAAAGTGACATATTTATGTTTTTTTATATATTTTTTAAAAAATTAATGGTATAAATTTAAAAGAAAATAATCTCTTAACTATCAATTTTTCAAAAAAAAAAAATTTTATTATTTTAAAATCATCATATGAAATTTTTTTTGATAGAATATAGGTGGTATCCCCAGCCGATCGATAGCTAGAGACTAATCTTCCTAAAGCGTAGAGATCACCGAAGTCGCCAATCATATGAAAATTTTAGTAACAATTCCATTATTTATTATTTATATTAACAATTCCAGTATTTATATTAACGAATTTTACTTAAGAAATTCAAAAAAATACATATGAGACAACTAGAGCTTCGGCAGGAGCCGCTGACAATGTCATTGGAGCTCCAGTGACATCCGCTACCTCTAGTAACTAGCGTCGGAGCTTCGGCGGCTGATAACGGACAAGGACTGTGTGTGAATTTTTTATTTAAAAAAAAAGTGAGGGTAGTTAAGCAATTTCTCCCATTTGTCCAAAATTCAAAATTTCAAATCAGTCTCTATAGAATTATTAAAATTTAACATACTTATTTATCTTTTATCAATTTTGATAATATTTTTTATGTCTTTTTCCCTATATTAAACTAATACTAAAGACCGTACAATTTTTAAAATAGTTAAATAAATAATAAATATAATAAAATTTGTAATATAATAACCAATGAGTTTGAAGGGAGAAAAATAATCTCAAAGCGTAATCCAATGGAAACAAATTCCGTTTTAGTATGGTTTACCATACGAAGTATATAATATATAATAAGAGGATCACAAGGACCATTCAATAATATAGTTTTTTTTTGGTCAAGTTCAATAATATAGTTTTAAACATGGAAAAATTCAATAAAATAATAAATTCATACCCAAATCGCTGAGATCTCCGTGTTGTAGAGCAACACGGAGATCTCTACTACTTCCGTTTGTATATATAAGGTTAATTATTTATTTTATCTCAATAATAAATATATATTTACCTATTTTGTTGTTAATTACTTTTTCATCATTTATTTTTCATACATTTTCTTTCATTTTTTTTATTATTACTCTCTCTCTTACACATTTATAAATAGTGACATTTTTGAAAAACAACTTATAGTTTCTACATATTATTACTTTTAACTGATTTTAGCTGATGGTTATAATCCAACTATTTAGTTGAAAGGATATCATATAAAGGGACGGAGGGAGTATTTACTTAGATGTTACTGCTCACTTTATTTATTTATTTTTTGTTCAAAACTGCTCACTTTATTTTAATGTTATTTAATGTTAACACTTTGTAATTCTCGTGCATTTTGTCTTCACATGGTAGAGATTAATTAAATATTGATGCACTATAAAACGTGAGAAAGATGTTGTAAATCATGGATTAGCTGAAAAAGTCACCTTCTTCAATTCCATTGTCATAATTACAAAAAAAAAGTCAGTTTTTTTTTTTAAAAAATGACAAAAAAATGCACTAAACATTTGGAAATGACAGATAGGTTTTTTTTGTCAAAAAATAATTAAAAAATATCAAAATGTGATAAGGAATTCCCAACTTCTAAATTTATAAAATCATCCATCTATCATTTTCAAATATTTAGAGTATTTTTCTGTCATTCTTCTTTCTTTTTTTTTTTTTAAACAACAGCACAATGAATATGCCTATTTTATATAGCAAGTGGATCACCACAAACTTTTTTTAATTGAAAAGGCTCTGTCATACATAATGAAAATATAATATATTGTAATTAAACTCAACTGCCAATCATATTTGTTATTTTTGTCGGCCAACAACCCATTATAATTGTTTAATGAATTCACTTTTTTTTTTTTGCCAAGGGTTTAATGAATTCACGCTACTATCGAACTTATCACTTATTCTAATAATAATCATTATCTTACTTAGATGTGAGGTAAAAATCCAAGCGTTACGTTTAAAAGGATACCAATTAAAAGAAAAGTTTTTTTTTGGCCAAAAATTAAAAGAAGGGTTAAAGTCTACTTTTCTCCCCTAACTTTTTTCGGAAACGCCCTACCTCCTTAAAGGCAAGGGTGTTGGCCGTGTTGCAATATCGCCTTTAAGTGTTAGACATTTGACTGTTGGCTGATTAAGGAAATTACGGAAAAACTTCAAAAAATTATAAAGAAGTACCCTATAAAAATTAATACTGATTAAGTCCTCAGAATTATAAATAAATGTTGAGATACTAATGTTATTTCTTACTCAAATAAAAAGACCAAAATACTATTTTAACTATTGGGAATTGGGCTTAGTCCACCCTTGGTGGATTAGGCCCAAACCCATTAAGATTTAAGTTTTTGGGGCCAAATAAAATACCCAAATAAATGTGGGGTATTTATTGATAATTTGCCCCAAGGGTTTAAGATTGAAACTTGGTGGGAACAGTTTCCCCGCATGTTTTGGGGGGGAACAGTTGTTTTGGCTGCATACGTGTGTAAATAATTGAACTGCACATGAAAAACTTAGACAGAGATATTTTTCTCTACACAGAACCTCTTCTTCTCTCTTCCCTTCCTGTGTATTTGCTGTGTGATATAGCCAGTGTCCCGAGAGTGATCCGGTTCGCGTGGGTATCGTAGGAGTTGAAACAATGCTTAAGGTACGCCTGAAATCTGACATTGGTACCAGAGCAAGGTTTTTAATCAATCCTGAATGTGACTTCTGTTGTGCGTCATTGTTCTTGAACATGAAAGCATATATGTAGAAATTTTTTTTATGTTTGATAGTCCAATTTCATGATACGTGGGAGTATATGATTCAGTTCATGTATGCCTTTCTGTATGAGAATTTTGGTTCATGTGTTTAAATGAAAATATGAAATTGACCTTGAGATCACTCCATTCAGCGTTTTGAATTTTTCTTTTCGGTGCTTTACTGTGCAATCTACTTTCGGTGAACTTCAATTGTATGATAATGTCTTGGTTCTATGAGCATTAGAATATTGAAAAGCATCATAAAACATATGCTAAGGCTATAGAACAAAAGTAACAATAGGTTGTGCGAAATCCGGAAAAAGAATCGGAAGACCGAAAAGAGAATTGAATTGGGTCATCATAAAATGAGATTTTTAGGATTTAAAAATAATCCCATTGCATAGAGCTTGAAAAAATGATGAAGATGGACACTAAGAACACGTAAAACAGACGCCAGACGGTGAAGTTACGGAGGAGAGAAGGTATCGGGTCGACAGAACCAACCCGCCTCTGAAACTGGGTCCGGGTCGACCCGGCTGGAGGTTGAAGACAACCTCAAGCAACTCCAAAATGTCACCGTTTTGCGCCTTCTTTTAAAAAAACCTGATTGAGTTATAGCACAGCCTGATCCGATGCAGCTTAAAAAAAACGGATCGGGTACATGGCCTAACTCTATCTGTTGCAATAGTTTTTTTTAAAAAAAATAAGGGGGATATTTGGGCCGTCAGTGGCCCAAAACCTTAAAAAAAAAACATAAAAGAAACGGATTGGGTTAGTGGGCAAAAGCCCAACCCAACAACCCAAACCAACAAAAAAAATTTTGACTTTAAAGGGACAAAAACGCCATGTGGCGCGTGTGGCCACGTGGCATGTAACCCCCTTCCATTATAGGCCAAGACTTAGTTCATAAAAACTTAATTAGGTTGAATTAGAGACCATAATATGGTTTGAGACTTAATAAAGTATTTATTTTCCCAAAAACCGGGCTTGCAAAAACTTTTCTAAAATATATTCAACAATATCACACATCAACAATCAACACACAAATGGCCTGTACAATTCGATTCCATTCATACATATCAGAGTACAGCATAAATTCCCGACATACTCGGGTTTCATTAATTAATAAAGGGATTATATAGAGGCACAAAGCCCATACACTTTTTCCCTTTTTCTTGGGGATTACACAAAACTATACATTAATCCAAAACATATACAATTGTTTCCCAAAAATATATTCAAATGGTTTTTACATGATAACCAAAGTAAAACTCCTAAACCGGAGCTCTAACCTCTCTTCGTCTCCCGCTTTTTCTTCGATCCTTCTGCCCTGTCCAAAAATTTGGTTTATGAGAAAGTGAGATTCTAAAGAATCCCCGTAGTGTCAAATTACTCATAATACACACAACAATAAGGCATGAAAGTAAATCATCACACACACATTGCAACTACAACGACAGTTACAACGGCAAAGGCAGGTATGACTCATGTCACCCTTGCGTTTGCTCATGCTGAATTGTTCACGCTGCATTGAACAACACAATCCACACAATATATTTCACCACAGCTAGGGTTCATATAAAGTATTTCATACACAAGCCACACTAGCAAGATCAACACACAGCCCACGATTGGATTCACAAACGCCGCCCCACAGGTCTGATTCACAAAGATCCATGTTGATTACGACGGCAGTCAAAGGCCGAACTAGAGATGACCACTGTCAATCCCTAAATGGCTCACGCTGAAGTGCTCATGCCCTAATGGACCATGGCACATGTAGTTCACAAAACACAATGATAAGTTATGCATACCAAAACATCATACACAACATGAGAGAAAAGTCACTACCTTGGTCCTTCCGGGCATATTCTGGCACCAGTCTCTCCCGAGTATGGCAAATGTCAAATCCTAGAATCATGATTAAGGACAAAGAGTTATACTCTATTCCTAGACTTAATTTACTTCATAACACTTAAATTTGGTTATCATAATTGACCCTTAAGAGGCTACAAATGCCTCTAATAAAAGCCCTAAAAGGTTGGGAAACAATAGGTTGAAGATCACTTTTCAAAAACTCAAAGTTCTAGAACACAGGGGTTAGCCGTGGTCAGCCCTCCCTTGGGCTGCGGCCAAAATATGGTCAGAAGGTCATTGGCCGCGGCTAGCCACTCATGGGCCGCGGCTAGAATTAGGACAGAAAGGTTTGGGCCACGGCCAAGAAATTCCCTGATTCTTGGTTGAACTTCCAAAGTTCATAACTAATTCTAGAAAAATTGAAACGAGGTGATTCTAAATCTAAATGAAAGGTATTTAAGTCCTATGTACTAGAAAAATATGGACCATAACCAGAAATCACCACAAAATTCCAAAATTACACAAAACTCAACACTACTCCAAAACAGAGTCCAGTTTTTGTCCCAAACTTTGGCAAAGCATAACTCTCAGTTAACAAAACGAAATGACATGAATTCTATATCCATTTTAAAGCTTGGGATGTGAAATTTAATACTGAAAATTTTCAGAATTTTTCAACACCATGTGTTCATTCAAAACTTTCGTGCAAACTGACTGCCCAGAATAGGGTTCACACTTGACAGATTTCCAATTGTCTACCAAAGTGTCCAATGACTCCAAAATTAATAACCAAACCTATTCCCATACAATTTCTCACAAGGAACACAATGGTAACCTCAAAATGACCAAAATCACAACCTATCACCATGCCCTATTTTGCCCAATGCACAAAACCAACACAAAGTTGCCAACCTTCACATTTCCAACCTAAATCCATTCTATCAACCCAAAACACATATCAAAGCACTAGTTCTATGACAACAACATTTCAAACACCACAAGACCCTAATTTTTGAAATTTCAAGCCAAATTTTCAGAATTTCCAAGCTAAAGCATTTGGCACAAAACTTATATAGAAAGGTCTCTTAAACTCACCTTAACAACTTTTTCAAAGGAGCTTCTTGATTCTCCAACCTCCACAATTTCTTGAAGTCTCAAACCAACACCAAATGGCAAACTATAATCATAGAAATATAGCTCTTAACTCAAGGAACAACTTTAAAGAAATGAGTTTGAGCAATGAAGGCCATTTTCCTTACCTTTTCTCAAGCTTTTCTTCCTCTATTTTTTGCAACAATGGTGCCAAGATAGAAAGAGAAAATGAGAGAGAGAGAGAGAGAGAGAGAAAATGAGAGAGATTGAGTGATAGAGAGGATGAAGAATGATGATCTTACTCCCTCCCATACTACTTCAGCGTACAAAGAGGGAAGAGAGGAGAGAGAATGAGATAAAATAATAATATTCTCATTTGACTTCTCCAACAACTATTATCATACATGTTGCCAAGTGTCCTTTCCTCATTAGGTCTCATAAAAGTAAATACCCAATTAGCTACTTTAATCCATCCATTAGCCATTTGATCACACATCTTATTTCCCCTTAGTTAGAATTAATTTCCCCATTAATCACCAACTTAAAGCCAATAATTCCATTCTTTTAATTTCTCCTTTATTTTTGGCATATTAATTAATACTGCCATAAAATACATAATAATCCACTCTAATTCACAATTACATTCTCAATAATCAACATTAGCCCTTAATCAAAATTTGGGGCGTTACATGGCAGACCCGATTGACACGTGGAGGACGTAGACCAACAGCAGGCTGCGCGTGGAGGCCAACTAGACGACGCATGTGACGATCGGAGGACTGCACAGAGACGCATGTATGACAAGTGCCTCCAGCGAGAGTGAGTTTTAAGCATTTTTTTGATTTTCCCTGGATTTTTCTCTTCTTGGGGCGTGTAATGGCGTATGGGAGCTCCGGTTGAGACGCGGTTTCTTCCTAAAAATCTCTAAATTCAAGATCTTCATAATGATATATTATTTGCCTATTTTTGTGGCAATTCAGGATCTGTTTGTGAGGTTTTAATGCTTATTTAAGTGTTTTTTATACATTTAAGAATACCTAAAATCATGATAATGACTTACATTTGTTTATTTAGGTAAAAAATGAAGCAAGAGGCTTCTAACAGCATTGAAACACTTGAGTATGGGTCATTGAGCATTGCGTTTGTGGACGATTAAGCTCACATAAATGATCCTGAAGAGGATCCCGAAGAGGAACCTGAAGAATATGAATTTTTTGAGGAAAATCCTGAAGAAGATTTTCTGGTGCTTGTTCCAGAGGAACCTCAAGTGGTCTACTCTGATTCTGGACCTAAGTCTGTGCCCTCCTGTCCTGATGAACCTCAAAATTTAGAAGAAGAAGTCGACCAACCCTATTCTACTGCTATGGCTGAGAAGATAGCGGAACTTGACGCGGACAAAATAGCTAGAATAAGTAATATAAAAATCATATACTCAATCATTGCGAATTATGTGAAAAGCATAAAAGACAAAAAGAGTACAGAGTTCTACGTAAGCGTAATTGTCAAATCACTTCCAATGATCTCAAATCACTCAAGTGAATATTAAAGTTGACTGATTACTTCCAGTGAAGTCCTATTGCACTTGGAGTGATGTTCAAAAGTGACAGTCTCTGTTTTCATTCAGCATGAGTGAAGTTCAGTAATTTGATCATATCTCCCAAACAACAACTCCAAATGAGGTGAAACTAGTAGCATATGAAACTAGACTCCCAATGAATCATTTGGACACCAAGATCAAGCAAAAAGGACCTCATATGAAAGAGATATGAATTTTACAAAATGACACTCAAATCACCATCATATTCCAGAAACATGTTCGGTATTTTGGATGTAACTCTCAAAATACATGTCGGATTGAGATAAAACCAGTGGCATATGAAACTAGACTTAAATCCCTTTCATTTGATGGGCCATAAGTTATATTTAGAGTTATAGTCAAAGAGTTATGCCCACTGGAAGTTGACCTCTATGCAAAATTTTGAGAAGGTTTGCTTAACGGGAGTGAAAGTGAAATTGAGTTGCAGTGATATGATAATATATGTCACTCGAGTGATTAGGAAATTCACTCGAGTGATATATGACTAGAAGCAGATCACTCGAGTGATCAAACAAAATTTACTCAAGTGATACACAATAAAAGCTAGATCACTAGAGTGAAAGGCTAAACCACTCGAGTGATGTATAATTCCAGAAAACAGAGCACGTATCGTAACTTTTGAAGATCATTGGAATAATTGTGTAATTCATTATTCTTGTTTCTAATCACTCTAACACTTCATTGTATTAGTGTTTAAAATATTTCTCTAGGAAAATAATGAGAAGATCATACGTAGAGAAGAAAAGCTACCTTACGGGGAACGAGCATCACCGAACATAACAACTAGTTTTTTAAATACGAAGAATGGTCAAACAAAGCAATGAAACTCTAATGGGCGAATACACACAACGGTCATCTGTTACAATTAAACTATAAATATGGAGGCATTCAAAAGAAGAGACACACACAACAGCAACGGAAAACATGCTAAGATCATGAAGCATCTACTCCTACCTGAATACTCTCTGTTTATTCACCTTCGATATCATTCACCTTAGAGAGAGAGAGAGAGATTATTTTGTATTGTACTTCAGTATTCATCTTATTCACTTCTGAGAGAGAAGATTGATTGTAATCCTTTATCATAAAGTTTGTATCCTTACGGCGTATAAGGGGGAGTATCTCTGTGAGAGATTTGTAAAAGGCTTCGCAAGTGCCCGACTAAACTTGTGAGATTGTAGAGGTTTCTCTTGAGCCTGGATTAAACAAGAAGATAGTGGATTAAAAATCTCAGGAGGAGCTTGGGGACTTGACGTAGGTCATCGTGGATTGGACCGAACCAGAATAAATCACAGTTTGCATATTCTCGTCCCTATGCTTTTATATTTCTAGCATATATTATTTAAATATCTAACTGTTGATTTATCATTCATTACTTTCATAGTTACTGCTTTACTAACATACGGAAAGGTTTTCAAAGTTCTTAACTTTTTATCTTACACCCAATTCACCCCCTTTAGGTGTCAGCTGGTTCTAACATCCTTCAATTATTACCCACCCCTGCCATTGATCTATCTGGCGATATCTCTTCTCTCCTACCATCTTTCTTGTTCTGATGATCTGTTGTGCTAATCCTAATTAGGCTCTAGTTGTCTAATAATTGTGTGGGCGCTATTATATTTAAATTATGGAGCATTAGAGCTTTGACTTAGATCTGAACATGGATTTGCCCCTCGTACGCTAGTCTACTCTCTTTCCTTATTTTTCCTACATTGGCATCAGAGCCAGTCTGCTTCAGAGGCTATGATTATTCTTTGTGAATAAGCATGTGATATAATTTTTATTTATATCCCCATCATAATTTTTATTTCTGCTGTGCAAATATGCAATCATATATATGAGATTATATGATGATAGTATATATGCATGCTTCATTTTTATTTTCATCTCATGTTTGCATGCGTACAAATATATATATATTTCGCTGTGCTCATTCAAGATTGAATAAATATCTATGATTAAAAGGTTTTTTTTATATATGGCAATATATATTGGTGATTAGGGGTGGAAATAGGCCAAGCGGCCTGTCAGGGGCCTGTAGCCTGGCCTGTGATTGGCCTGTCAGGCTAAAACGCCAGGCCAAGGCCAAAACAAAAGCCTGTTTTGCTTAATAGGCCAGGCCAAGGCCTATTGACAGGCCTGTTAGGCCTGTCAGGCCGGCCTGAGCCTGTAAAAATATTTTTTTTAAAAAAATTAGATAAGGGTTAAAGGATAATTTCGCCTGAGCTCGTAAGTTTTAGCCTGTTTTCGGCCTGTTTAAGGAGGCCTGTTTTCGGCCTGTGGCCTGTTAGCCTGTTTTGCAGTGTGGCCTGTAGGCCTGTCGGTTTGCTTAAAAAATTTTAAAAATTTAGGCCTCCTTAATAGGCTTCAGGCCAGGTCAGGCCTGTGAACAAGCTAGGCCCAAACCTAAAATTTGGCCTTTAACAGGCCACAGGCCAGGCTCAGGCCAATTTGTGCCTTAACAGGCCAGGCCTGTTAAGGCAAAAGCCTGGCCTGGCCTGGCCTGTTTCCACCCCTATTGGTGATTCAATAAATATTATGCTTGAATTGAATATGTGAGAAGCTGCCATGATTTTAATCTTTGGGCTTGAACGACTTATTCTTTCTTTCGCTTCTATTGCTTGAAAGTTTCATATTTATGAACTTTGGTTTGCATGTAAGATACTGGGTTTAAAAGTTCCACATATGTATTATTCATTCTTCTTTTTCTCCTTACTTCTTGGATCTTATTAAAGTTGAGTTTTTGGAACCTATGTGAAACCAAAAAATAAGAGACTTTAACCCTCAAAAGGTAGAAAAGCCTTTGAAACAAAGAGGACACACATCTAAGTCACATTATGGAGTGTCGTTGATGTCGAGAAAAATTGGGTGTTCGAAGCTGAGTTTTTTTCCCAAGGTAAGGCCATGGATGTGTAGAGCTTGAAGAGACAATTCCAATGACACTTAGAATGCGTCAAACAGAGTTCGAATGAAGGAGAAACGAAAGAAGTTGGAGGGTTGCCTTGTCACTGCCGCCATTTGACTCATGATTTTATCACTAAAAATGTCATTTTTAGATCAAACAAAACCCTTGGATTTGTAGTTCATTCAATGATGAGTCCAATGACACCAAGAATGAGAAAAACATAACTAAAACGAGGAAGATATGACCTTCCAAATTTTGTGGGTCGGAATGGCCCGCCGGAGCACCAACCAGGTCAAGTTGACTCAGATGGAGGTTGAAGATGATGACATGGTGTCAACCCGCCATGCCATCGGTCAATTGAACATGTGGCACCAATGAGAGAGTGCCACGTCAATGCTTAGAAACATGTCATTGGTCAATTAAGGCCACGTCATCCGTTGACTAGCCATGTAGACCAAGACACGTCAGCACCACGTCACGCTTTGATTGACTGGGAGTTTCTGGAATGTATCTAGAAGTCCATAGGGGAATGTGTTCAATAAAGATCATATGTAAGACCCCGACTTACATACCACTTACCATTAATATTAACCAAAGTAGCCTTTACGAGCAGTTCAGTGGGCAACACAAGAATAACGTAAATAGACTGATAGATTGATACAATGTATTTGAATATATTCCCGGTTTTCCCACAGGGTTTGATAATATACATACAATTGTCTAAAGTATCCAAAATATTCAAAATTTAGACTACATATAACCAAACAGATTATATCTCAGGATTTGCACCCTTCAATTGCCGTATCTACCACTTTGCCTTTGGAGCCACTGGTTCCCACTGGAACATTTATTATTTTTGAAAAAGGGTGAGATTCCAAGGAATCCCAGTAGTAACATACAATCGTTCATATAAAATGTAAAAATTAAATATGCAATGCACCATATAATATGAAATGAAAGTTCATATCATAACATGTGTGTACACAATGCTTAGAGCCAAATAACTGTTTGGATGCCCTACATGTCTGTGTACCTCAGCTGAGTTCCCGACTACAGCTAGGTAATATCCGTGTACCTCAACTAGGTCCCTGACCACATCTATGTAATGTGCCCCAGGCACCATGTTCATATCACAAAATATAGCAACATACAACATATCAACAATCCATAGTGTATGAGAGATAAAGTTACTACCTTAACTTTTTTTGATCCTTAAATAGGCTCCTCGAACTTTGTGTCACAGCTCAGGCTACCGATCAGATCCTAAAATTCCAAACATACAAGAATTAGGTTAAAGCTCATTCATGCATTACTTTAGACACTTCTAAAGTGTTTCTAGTGGTTATATGAGTCTATAGTGAAAAATTGCCAAAATGCCCCTGGAACCCAGGACCACCCCGATGTACTTGGTTCGACTGTACTTTTTTCAAAATTTTGACCTAGGCTATTCCTACATATTTTCACCCAAAGAATCTATTTTTGGTCTCAGTTTTCAGAAAATCACTGCCAAATGACAGTTTTGCCCTTGGTAGTCCCTAATTAAGGTTTCGAGGGCGTTTGATCATTTTGCTTTCTAAGGCTTTTTTGAAAAAGTGTTCAATACTAACCCCACCTAATTTTCCCTCCTGAACACAATGGAACCATCCATTTTATGAAAATCCAGCTCCTAGCCCCATTTTTAGCCTTGGTCGAAACTTAGGGAAATAAAAGGGAAATTGGGGTTTTTGAATTCTAACACCTCAAACTCACTCCTTTTCACTCATAATCACTTAATTACATAAGATTTGAGGAAATTTAGGTAACATAACCCCTTAGGGTTATCACTATCACTTCCTAAACCTAGAAATCAAAGTAAGCCAACCACAAATCTACTGATAACTTCAACAACAACAACCACAACTACAAGAATTTGAGGGTTTTGAAGTACCCTTGTGTTTCTTCTTCCTTCTCTCTTGGCCGAACCTCCTCCCCTCTCAAACCTTGAATTTTGTTTGCTAAACAACCAAATCATGGAAAAAAGGAGCTTAGAGAAGAGATTACACAAGTTAGGAGTTAAATCACAAGAAAAATCACAACTTATCTTGAGATTTTCTCCTCCCTCTCTCTAGAAACTGTTGAGTCTCTCTCTCTCTCTCTCCTCTCTTAGGCTTGTGTCGTAAAAATGAAATGGGAAGGAGATGATGAAGACTTTTAATTAAATATCCCATTTCTCTCTCCTTAAAAATATATTTATGTAATAAATTTTTATGACATCTTTTGACTTGGCCTAATCTCTTCATAAATTGTGTCATAAACTCCCCTTGAACTTGAACCATATCTTCCTCTCCCTAGTTAGGCCATAGTCACGCCATATGGGTCCTTAAAGTAGTCCAATTAGCTTTTCTCCATTTATCTCATTCCTTTGGTCAACATAGAATATTTTATTGCAATTTAAACATGTGCTCATAATCTAACAATTATAATTTAACCATTTTCCTTAAGATATTGACACTTGGCATATTTATGAGCCAAATAATTATTTTTCCCTCCTATTTCTTTATTTCACAATTTACACAATTTCCATTACATTTCCCTTTTCAATTTTGCAACAATTGACAATTTTGATAGATTTTCTAACCAAACTTTAAAAACTCACAACTTTATTTGTAGAACTTCGATTAAAGTGATTCCAAAGGCCATGAAACCCTTATTGAGTCTAGTTTCAAGGAAAAATATAGCCCTTAGCCAGTTGGAAGCTCAAGATTCCCAGAATTCAAATCTTTGGACGCTATTCCATAAACTTTGCAGTTTCATTGGGTAAACTTCAAATATTCATAACTCTTTGTGTACTGGTCTAAAAATTACCCATTACCTATCAAAATAAAGCTTATGATGTCTACTTTAATCTTGTAAAATTTCAAAATTTTTGGACATCATTTGATTATTCAAAACCATATAACAAAGTCGTTGCCTCCCAGGAAATTTTCACTGGCAACAAATCCTTATTCTTGGGACTCTTGCTAAACTAGGGCTTAGTGGGTCCACTTGATTCAGGCTTATTCTCAAGCCTCTGATACTAAAATTTAGGATATTACACCATGGTTAAAAGGATGATGACTTAACTAGCATGAGTGGGATGAGAGTCAACATAATTATTTTCTGAACGTGAAACTAGTAAACTTATTATCTAATTATCCTATGTCTCATTTGAACAAACGAATATGATTTGTATACCATAATCGTCTAAGTGACTAATTATGACCAAGTTTATTTGACTAAGCTTGTGACGATAAGCTCAATAGAGATATCTATGGAGTTAGAAACTCCCAAATCTCTTGGATTCAAGAAGAATGAGATGTCAGGAATATCCTACCAACTAGTCTTTAGCATCTAGAGGCTGAAGAAACCAAAGAATAAAGAAATTTTATACTATCAAGCATAAATAGAATAAGATTGCTCATATTTATGATGGTACAAGAAATGTAACTTTATCCAAGCTGTCTGGATAGTGTTGGAAGATAGTGGAATTGATTATCTTCTTCCATAAATTTAAAACTAAGTTAAGTTTTAACATAGTGTACTAAGTCCTAAGAAGTCGTTTAGGTAACACTTGAGGCAAATGTCAAACCAAGAAGTTGAGACAAACAAAATGCCAAGGTCTTTCTAACAAATAACAAGTGTATGTTGTGATAAGATGTCTCCTAGTGAGTAGGAGTAAGCCATGTCTTCCAGTGAGTAGGCGTATACGAAAGCAAATACTACTCCTGATATGCATATTGTGACCTTCGGTAATGTGATTCGCTAGTCTCCACATTGAACTTGAGTATGAAAGATTGAAGGATCCAAGATCCATTAGTTAGAAGAACTTAGCTAAAGAGTGGGAGGATTCATCCTCTAAGCCTAAGGGCAAGAAACCTATGAGGTAAATTTGATCTGGAGGAGGTCAATGGTTTCTATAAAGATGAAAGGCTATATTGATAATCCTTTAAAGAATATAAAAGAAACAATCCACATGAGTAGTGGATGTTTCACAAAAGCATATGGCTTCATGTCGGATGCAAAGCAAGAAAGAGAAAAAATCAAAGGATTAGAACTTGCACGTTAACTCTGCATAGATAAACTATCCTAATTCACTCCATGCAATTACAACAGAAAAAATCACATCTTTGTTATCTCTTTAGTTAAAAATCTATGGGACTGTGACTCTCAAATCCTTTATTGGATTTGATAGTTCCTTTTAGGGATAATAATTCTATTTCTTGCCACATGCATACATTAATAAAAAAATGATCAAAGTCGTAAAAGAGAATTTGCTAAATAACATATGCTAAAGGGTTAATACCCTTATTAGTAGTTGAGGACTTAGTCTAAATGGTAAGAAAGACAAGGAAACATTTTAAGAAGATATCCTCTATAATTAGTAAATTATGACATATGTGAACCAATGAATATGAGGGAAAAATATAAAGCTTGGTGTTTCATTAAAGTCATGGACATTTACTCAAAATACAGTTATGTATACTTGATTTTAGGCAAGTGTGAAGCTATAAGATAATGCCTAAATCTAGTCAGGAATCAGTTAAACTTAAAGGATAAAACCTTTTGAACTAATAAGAGTTAAGAACACCCATGTGATTAGTTCAAGATGCTCTATGTACAAAAGGAATTGTTAGGCAACTATCAATACCTAGAACCCTTCAACATAATAGAGTTATTGAAATAGAGAGATAGACCCCTCGTTAACATGGTTGATTAAATAATGGCATACGTGAAACGATCAGCCATATATTGGCATGTAAACTCACAACAATTATCTTCATATTTAACCAAATGCCCTTTAAGTTAGTCATAACCTTACCCTATGAATCATGGATAGGCCTTAGAACAGGCCCAAGCTCGTTAAGACCACAAGGGTTAGCAACTTCATATCCATAATTCTTCTTATAAGTAAGGAAGATTGGGGCCAAGGTATACAAGGCATCTCTTTGTGAGATGACCTGAGAATTTGACAAGACACATCTTCATTAGTGAAAATGATGGCGGCTCAGTGACTGAGAGAGAACTAAGAGACACAACGTTCATAAAACTCAGATTTCCTAGTAGGAAATAAGCATTAATTATGCTGAATCTCTCAAAGAGGTTAACAGTAACAAAGAATAACCAAGTGTTCCTAAGTTCACTAATCTGAGTGGGAGGGTTGAGACCATTTTCATAATAAAAGAGGTAATAGGTAAGTTACGAGAGGATTACCTCACCCATACATAGGAAAAGAATCCTATGAAATCCACCTCAGAGTAAATTGTCATCCAGCAAATGACTATAAGGGATAGATTCCCTAATTGATTGAATGCTCTCTTCATCATTTAGAAGGTGATGATGACTACCAATAAGTGTCTGAAAGAAACTAGAAGGACCTGCTAAGAAGAATTGTAAAATGTCATGCGGGAGGATATTGATTCTTTTTTTGAAACTAGCCAAGTATATGTTTGGGCAATTTATTACTTAGCTAAGAGGCAATTGGGAACAAGTAGATTCTCAAATCTGTTGGGGGTATATAAAACCTAAAACAGTTAGTCGCTAAGGGGTACTATAATGGAAGGTTGTCTGTTGTGTGTTTTAACTTTAAACAACTTATTTTGGCTATGACAACAAGCTTAGTCTTGAAATTATATTAAGATGAAGTGAAGACCGCTTTCCAATTTGGAAATTAGATGATAAACTCTACATGAAGCAGCTTAAGGGTTTTATAGAAACAATCACCCGGGTAGTAGTATATGAGGTTGCACAAGGTGAAAACCTTACCAACTTCAAGATAATTAAAGAATACTACATGAGTGCCAAACAGTCTTGAGATGATTCTTTGTAAAGTCATCCTTTGTCAAATGACATCTGTTTAGTTGCAACAAGTGTCAAGGGAGTTAAAGGAATAAAGGATTAAAGAATCATTAAATTCTGAGTTGAAAAATCATGGGTTGGACAGATAATATCTTGAATAACAAGGTAAGCGAAGATTACACATAGAAGATACAATCTTTTCCACCTAAAACATATACAAGTGTGATCCTTAGGCATCTTAGTATGCTAAACTGCAAACCCATAATACTCCTAAAGTCAAGGACACAAACCTAGAAAGGTTACATATCCTAGAGGAATCCAACATAGAAAAAGTGGATAAAGTCTCATAGTAAGACTATGGTTGGTAATATGAATGTACACATTGGTACATATAAGATCAAATATTTTTTGTTGGACTTAGAATCTATTTTTGGTCTTGTTGTGAAAAAGATTATGAGAATAACCATGGATTGAGTTGTCAAGACAACAACCTACCTTTGAAAGGATACTCCAATACAAGTATAGGCAAATGATAATAGAATAAAGAAATATACAATGTATTTCTGTTATCTATGGAATTAGAATACAGAGGTGTTCTACCATCATTCAAGGTACCATATGGCTAGAAAATTTCCTATAAGTAATTGGGAATGAATGGTGGATAAAAGGATCTAAATGATAATATCTTATGATGAGGATCCTAAGTATCACAGTAAGGCGAAACACACATTTGATATATCTCTATAAGAGATATGCTTTTAAAGAGGGAAAGTGACAGTTCAATGACTTTCTGCTGATGAAATATTAGTGGATCCCCTTACTAAGCCCGTAGCTTGACATTCATTGAGTTAGTGAAGATTTTGGGGCACAAATAAAATATAAGGTCTTGAACTTCTTTTATATGAAGATAAAAGAAATAGTATGTATGTTATGAGTAAATACATTCAAGGTTTACAATTTTTGTATGTCGTACAGGTCAAAAGAGGTTGGTTCACTCACATGAACGACCGTCTTCCCATATTTTGCAGGGGTATGGGAGGGTAAGACGAACAAATGATCACCATGGGATGGTTAAGAAGAATCTTTGTGTTTGAGTCACCTCAGCTAAACTGAGATGAGATCTATATGTATGTATATAGAAAATGGATTGAAGCATGAATACAGACCTATAGCCAGGAAAAGAACTCTTTTCACAAATGAGATTGTAACAGAGGAATTGTGAAAAAGAAAGTATTGGTTCAAATGTTGAGTACATTTGGAACTAATGTCTATACAGTGAAAGAAAAAGAAATTGACATACACCATAAACCGTTCACAGTAGCATGCAATTCATACTACATGTGCTTGAGAGTTAGACTGCAATATGTGATGTAAGTGAAAGATCCCTAGTTCACTACAGTGTGAGTCTCAAGAAGGAAGAATCCTTCCGTGATGCCCTTAAGACTTAGGCGGCATCTTGAAAGCTTGGTTTGGTGACAACTACTTTAGCTGAAGCTTTACGATCACACATGATTCAGTCATATGAGTAAAAATAGGAAAGCAACCAAGTTAAGAT
Organism: Inga oerstediana; assembly: GCA_963210345.1. Taxonomy (NCBI): domain Eukaryota; kingdom Viridiplantae; phylum Streptophyta; class Magnoliopsida; order Fabales; family Fabaceae; genus Inga; species Inga oerstediana. The sequence goes on along the minus strand of OY723410.1, from coordinate 27,707,445 downwards.
GGACTGATGTTTAGTCAGAAAGGAAGATTTATTCCTAGATACATAAAATGTGTTAGTGTCTATGGTCGACCTCTTACTAGTTCATTGTGTAGCTTGTAAGTGCGGATACTATAGGCATGAAAGGCAATTTGAGTTAATCAACATATTAATTCAAGAGAGATTAGATATGCTATGAGTGATATGTATGGGAGAATCTGGGGCATCTGAAATGAATAGATAGCTTACAAATATATAAAGGGTGTCTTTGGATGCTAATCCTATATGAGGAATTTCTAGTATCACAAGCTCTAAATTTTGAGGACATTTTTTACCATAGTGTTAGGAGACCCATCAAGTGCGAGTGGGAGATGTTGGACTTTGGGGCCAAGTCCGCCCTTGATAGGCTGGGCTATTTGATTAGGATACAAGTAGCCTAATCAAATAAGAAACAAATCAACATTAATTGTGGATTGGAAAATAAGTTAGTATTAATTATGAGATTGTTAATTGAGAAATAAGTCATCATAATTTAGGAAATTAATTGAGAATTAATTCTCCTGAAAACTAACTTGTAATGCAAGAAGGGGTGTACATTATTTCCTAATTAATGGCCACCCTAAATCACTATAAATAGGATGTGCCTCCTTCAGTTATTAACCACCCCTACCATTAAGCTATCTGACAATCTCTCTTCTCTCCTACCATCTTTCTTGTTCCGATGATCTGTTATGTCAATCCTAATTAGGTTCTAGTAGTCTAATAATTGTGTGGACGCTATTATATTCGAGTTATGGAGCATTTGAGCTTTGACTCAGATTTGAATATGGATTCGCCCTGGTATGCTAGTCTACTCTCTCTCCTTATTTTTCCTGCAATGTGTGTATGTTTGATCTATTTTTTTATATTACATAATTGACTAATGTTATAATTTTAATTTTGTAAAGACATTTATTTTATTTTTGGTATTTATTATGAAATTTGTAATGCCCAAAATTTATTCACCAAATATATTGTAATTATTTTGGAAATAATCAATAAAATGGTAAATATTCATGAATTTGGAATTTATGAGTTTGTAGATTTTCATTTTCATGAGAATTGGGCTAGAATAATTACGGAATAATTTTGGGTAATTTAAAAAGCCCAATATCAAAGCCCAAAAATGGGAAAATAATATAGGATAATATTTGGTCCAATAATGAAAGGAAATTGGCCAAAGAAAAAGGAGAAAAGGAATTAAATTAAAAAGGTAATGACAAAATCATAATTTTACCAATTTAGCACAAAAAAGTAATTAAAGCTACATTCAATTATTAATAAAAATAATGGGAATATATATATTTGGAATATTTTGGTCAAATAAATATTGGAAATTGAAAGGTAAACAATACTTCCAGTGAAATCGCCTGCAAAGTAGTGAGTTTGTCATGTGTTTTTTGATGACCAAATGATGAGAAATGTCAAGCCCTTATCTCAATTTCAACCTTTTTCAGAGTATTTGCGGAAAACGACATGCAGTTCAGTAGGCAACACAGGAATAGCATAACTTTACTGATAATATGTGCATGATTACATATATTCCCTATAGGGGTTCGTACCTGATAAATTCAAATAATATAGCCGCATAAGGCTACCAGGGTGTCTAAACTCATCCCAGTGAAACGGTGACACCTTCTCGTCTTCATTCCATTACTGTAATCCTCTCGTACGGTACTCTGCATTGTTGTTTACATATCTTCTGTCGTCTCCTGTCTAAATTGTTGGTAGGGGAGGGTGAGATTCAAGAGAATCTCAGTAGGAAACAGATACCATAATGCATGCATGATTGATGCTATGTGTATGACATGTTAGCTTTATCTAGATGTATGCCCCATAATGACATTTCTGTATACTCAATGTTTCATACAACAAGACTATGGCCACAGCGAAAACAGAAACAGAGCTTCATTTATTCAAATATGCTCTACACAATCAATAAAAGCAATCACATACATCATTACACAAGCAAAGATATCAAATACATGCAAGTAAGGTAATTCCCCTACCTTAACCCTTTTTCGCCTCGAGACGCGTGCCTCAATCTACGTGCAAACAGCTCGGGGCTCCATATTTGATCCTACAATATCAAATGTATTATTTAGATACTTTCATAGTGTTTCTGGGGGTTATATGAGTATATCTTGAAAAATTACTAAAATACCCCCGGGGACCCGGCCCCATCGTACCCGGTCCGGCTGTACTTTTCTCAAAATTCTAACCTGGGCTATCCTGACATATTTTCGCCCAAGGAATCCATTTCTGGACTCAAAATTACCAGATTCACTGCCAAAAGATGAAATTGCCCTTGGCAGCCCTTATTTAAGTCGTTTAGGGGCATTTTCGTAATTATGCTTTCTCGGCCTTTTCCGAAAAAGTGCCCAACTGTAACCCCACCTAATTTTCCCTCCTGAACTTAATGGAACCATCAAATCATTAAAAATCCAACTCTAAGACCTATTTACAATGCTGGCCGAAATATATGGGTTTTAAGGGGAAAATCGGGGTTTTACGATTTCGGCTCCGTAAACACGTTCCTTTCTACTCCTAACCACTTTATTGACTATTCCATTAGGTTACAAATATCATTTAGTATCAATTTGGGTAGCATAACCTCTTGGCAAACCCATTTCCAAAAATTAAAACCAATGGCAATCCGGCGAAATTTCACCGATTAAATTGCCCATAGCAGCTAGAATAGTCAATATACGAAGGTTTGGATGTTACCTCAAGCTCCCACTAGCTCTCCCTTGATATGGCTGAACCCTAGGTCACTTCAACAATCAAATTTTAGCTTCCAACCCTTGAATCACATAGAAGAATAGCTTAGGAGTGGAGTTATACGCATTAGAAACCTATTTACCGAAGAAATCACTTACCTTTGTAAGCTTTTTCCTCCCCTTTTCTCTCTAGAAAATATGCTCTTTCTCTCTCCATTTCAGGTATGTTTTACACTAGAATGAGCTTGGAGAAAGAAGATGATATATTTTATAATATATCAAATGTCAATTTATTTATTTCCTTTATTTTCAGATTTCAGAAATTCTGGCAGATTTTTTGCCCTAACTTTGAAAAATCATAACTAATTCTAGAAAAATCAAATTGAAGTGATTCCAAAGCCTGTAAAACCCTTATTGAGTCTAGTTTCATGGACAAATATAGACGTTTGCTGAATGGAATCACAAAATTCCCAGAATTTCAATCTTTGAATACTGTTCCAGAAATTTCACAGTTTTTCTATGCTGAATTCAAAAATTCATATATTTTTGTATATAGCTCTAATTGAGTTATATGACTTATCAAATTAAAGCTTAGGATGTCTACTTTCATCCTGTAAAATTTCATAATTTTTACTAATCATTTGGTCATATAAAATCATATGACAAACTCACTGCCTCATAGGAGATTTCACCATAAACATAATCACTTTCTTCAAAATTAATCATTTTATTTTCTTTAATGCCCCAAAGATATAAGGAACATTAGAGAATAGGTTTGGGTCATCTACTAAATTGGGGCTTAGTAATCCACTCAATTTAGGCTTATTCCCAAGACTCCAATCCCAAAATTCAGGGTATTACATAGAGAAACAATTATGACATTTCTCATAATGAAAGTAAACATCCTAAAGTTTAATTTGATAGGTTAATGGGTAATTTTTGGACCTGTTTCCAAAAAGGTATGAATTTTTGAATTTAGTCTAGAAAAACTGTTGATTTTCTGAAACAACATTCAAAGAATTTAATTATGAAATTTTTTTGCTTATAATTGGCTAAAGGCTATATTTTTTCTTAAAAATAGACTTAATAAGGGTTCTATAGCCTTTAGAATCAATCCAATTTGATGTCTATAAATTTAGTTAAGATTTTTCAAAGTTTGGGCAGAAAATATGCCAGAATTTCCAATTAATCCAAAAATTAAGGGAAAATTATGTCATAAAGGAAATATTATAAAAATCACATCCTTTTCCTCCCTACCCTAAAAATCGACGATTTTGAGCTCAAAGAAGAGAGTGTGAGTTTGATAAATTTTAGAGAGAAAAGGAGGAAAATCTCACAAGGTAGATCAATTTCTTTTGTGAATTCATTCCTAACGTGTATAATCCTTCTCCTAAGTATCTCTTCTATGTTATTTAAGGTATTTGAAGCACAAATTTTGGTGTTTTGGAAGCAAGGTTTCGGCCACACCAAGGAAAAGCCAGATGAAGCAAAGGTAACTTTTGAAACTTTAAATATTTGTTGTACTGGCTGCTATTAGTAGTTTAATCGTTGAATTTCTGTTGGATTTTCTCTGATTGTAAATTTAGGAAAATTTGTATCCTAAACGTTATGCTATCCAAACTGAGTCTAAATGGTGGTTATAACATAATTAAATAATTAATAAAGTGGTTAGGAGCAGAAAAGAGTAAGTCTGCGAAGTCAGAATTGGAAAACCCCAATTTTTTTGAAGAATTGGGAATTTTAGCCAGTGCTGGTTTAAGGGGTTAGAGTTAGATTTTTGATGATATGATGATTCCATTACGTTTAGGAGGGAAAATTAGGTGGGGTTACAGTTGATCACTTTTTCAGAAAGGCCTTAAAAAGCATAATTACCAAGACTCCTCTGAAACTTTAAAATAGGGCTGCCACAGGCATTCTGATCTTTTTGCAATGAATTTGTTAATTTTGAATCCAGAAATAGATTCCTTGGATGAAAATATGTTAGGATAGCCTAGGTTAGAATTTCAAAAAAAGTACAGTCGGACCGGGTAAGTCGGGGCCGGGTCAAGTCCCCAGGAGCATTTTGGTAAATTTCAAAAAAAGTACACTATGTGATTGTTGACATGCTGTATATTACTGTATTATATGCTATAAACACGGTGCCTAAGGTATGTTACTTAGCTGTGGTTAGGTACTCAGTTGAGGTACACCTGGGGTACATTACCTAGTTGTGGTTAGGGGCCCAGCTGAGATACACGTAGGGGATCTAAATAGCGATTTGGCCCTAAGCTTTGTGTACACACATATATTGTTATGAATTTTCAATTTACATTATATGGTGCATTGCATACTTAATTCTTGCATCTTATATGTTTGGTTATATGTTACTATTAGGATTCCTCGGAATCTTATTCTTTTTTTCAAAAATGATAATGTGCTAGCGGAAACCAGCGGATCCAAAGAAAAGGTTGTAAACACAGTGAACTATCGGCCACGAATCCCGAGGTGGGAATAGATGGTTATATGTAGTCGTTATTTTGGATATTTTGTATCAAATTGTAAATATTATCAAACCTTGCGGGGTAAACTTCTCATGTAATCAAGTACTATGTATTAATATATCAGTATATTTACACTATTCATGTGTTGCTCACTGGATTGCGCATAAGCACTATGAAAATATAAAAAATAAAATAAGGGTATGACAAAATTTAATGTTAAATAATACATAAAATATAATCTTATCTTTTATATATAATTATCACAAAAGCTAATGTCTTTTTTAATAATTTGACTATGAAAAAAGTGATTCTGTCAACACCCGTTTCCGTTTTGATATGTGTAGGGCAATAATGAACAAGTTCTATAGGCAAACAGAAAGGTACAGTTATACTGATAATAAGTATTTATTTACAGACAGTTATTAATAGAGTAGAAATCGATAATAATGACAAATATGTACAGAATGTCCCAAAACTAGTTCATATACAGACTATATACAACCATTGTATTCGTCTTGGGAAATATGCCTATAAGTTTCCCTTCTCTGCATCCTTGGCTTTCAAGCTACTGGCACCCGCTGAGATATTTGGTTTAGAAAAAGGGGTGAGATTCCAAGGAATCTCAGTAGAAACATACAATCAACATATAAAATATGAAAAGTAAATATGCAATGCACCGTATCAAGTAAAATTAAAATTCATATCATCCATGTGTGTACACAAAATTTAAGGCCAACTAACCCGTTGAAACCCCTACATGTACCACAACCGAGTCCCTAATTATAGCTATGTAAGACTAGTATACCTCAGCTAGGTCCTAGACCACATCTAGGTAATGTGCCTCCAGCACATGTTCACATCACAAAATACAGTAACATACATCATACAAATAGTAATATAGTATATGAGAGATAGTAGTCCCTACCTTAACCTCTTTCCTGTCTCAAAGGGTCTACCTCGTAAAACGTGTCGACTATAGGCTTCCAACTCGGTCCTGAAACATCAAATGTACAAGAATAAATCATAATCTATCCATGTATCATTTTAAACACTTCTATAGAGTTTATTGTGGTTATATTAGCCTATGGTGACAATTTACCAAAATTCCCTTGGGACCTCGGCCCAGCCCTGCTATACCCAGCCCGGCTGCACTTTTCCTAGAATTTTGACTAGGGCTATTCTGACATATGTCCACCCAAGGAATCCATTTCCGGATTCAAAATTACCAAATTCAATGTTAAATTACAAAATAGCGCTTGACAGTCCCGTTTTAAGAGTTTCAGGGGCGTTTCTGTAATTATGCTTTCTCGGCCTTTTCCGAAAAAGTGCCCAACTATAACCCCACCTAATTTTCCCTCTTGAACCCAATGGAACTATCAAATCATTGAAAATTCAAATCTAAGGCCCTCTAATACCCTGGTGGAAATTATAGTATCCTTTGGGAAAAATTGGGGTTTTGCGGTTTCGGCTCCGTAAACGCATTCTTTTCTACTCCTAACCACTTTATTAACCATCTAATTAAGTTATAACAACCATTTGAACTAAAATTGGGCAGCATAACCCTTAGGCATACCCATTTCCAAAATTTAAAACTAATGGCAATCCGGCGAAATTTTACCGATTAAATTGCCCACAGCAACCAGAATAGACAACATATGAAGGTTTGGAAGTTACCATTCGCTTCCCTCTAGCTTTTCTCGACAAGGCTAAAACCCTAGCTTTCACACATCCAAAGATGAGCTTCCCAAACCTTAAAAACATATAAGAGTAGCTTAGGAACGGAGTTATACGTGTTAGGAACTGATTTACAGAAGAAATCACTTACCTTTGTAAGTTTTTCTTCTCTTTCTCTCTCTAGAATTTCACACACACTCTCTCTCTAGTTCAGATCTGTTAGGGCACGAAATGAGCTAGAGGAAGATTATGGAAATATGTTTTTATTATATTATATGATTTTTTAATGATTTATGGAATTTCCAAAAATTCCAAAATCAATTTTATGTACATAAACCCTATGTACATGTAACCAAGCTCATTATGCCCAACCAATATTTTATTCCTCTTACAACATGTAGGAGGCACCTAGGGGTCCCTCCCTATAGTCTCAATTGGCTTCACAACTTGTCCAAGTTATGTATATACGTAAAGTCTCAATGTTGGTCAAAATTGCAGTTTTTGCTTAAATTTTCTATAAATTCATATTAAATTGATCAAAATATTCAAAATAAATTTTTCCCTTTTATTTTATTTAATTAATTTAAATTAAATTCAATTAATCAGAAAATAATTAATTTTGTGATAAATTGGCAAAATAACGATTTTCCCATTACCTTTTTATTTCAATTTCTTTTCTTATTTTTATTTGGTCAATTTCCATCAATTTTTGGACCAAATATTTTCTCTATTATTTATTCATTTTTGGACCTTAATATTGGGATTTTTAAATTACCCAAATTAATTCTATAATTATTTTTCCCATTTTCTCATGAATATGACATTTATAAAATTCATAAATTCCAAATTCATGAATATTCACCATTTGATTGAATTTCTCAAATAATTATAATATATTTAGTGAATATAAAATTTGGGGTGTTACAGGTTCCAATCCCAAAATTCAAACACTATTATTTTATAACAATCATTTTTTTTTCTAAAATCTATTCTGCTTAGAATCTATTCTTTAAAATCATTTTTTCTCTAAAAGTCATTTTCCAAAAGTTTATCCAAATACACTCATACAAAATGTGGAAGACGTGAAAATCATGGATGGGTAGAAAAAGGTCTTCAAATATTATATTAAAAAGGGCTAGCTGTGTCCAAAACACAACGAATATGTGAAAGACGTGAAAATCATGGATTGGTAGAAAAAGGTCTTCAAATATTATATTAAAAACGGCTAGCTATACCCAAAACACAGAGAATATGCCTGCTTTTATTGTAATTTATAAGGCAACTTGCCATATGCTCTTTATTTTATTAAAAAGTCTGTCGCACGTTATATGAAAATATCACACTTTTTAAATAATAATAGAATTGTTAATTATACAGACCATCTTGAATTTGAATATATATTTTGAAATTAGATTTGAGTTCTGTGTATTACATAAAATTTTAGAGATATACATACCATCTTAAAAGAAACTTTAAAAAAATGTTTTAATCTACTCAATTAAAATAATGTAATATGTTCAGTTTTAGTTTCTTTAATCTGTAAAAACATTTTTCAATTGACCTATTTATAAAATATTAAAAAATATCATAAATAGGTCTTATATTTACTATTAAGATCAACTCCCTAATTAACTCTCACATGAAGAACGGAGGGAGTAACTTGGAAAAATAAATGTAACCCAATTTTTGTGTGTCTGGTACTATGCACAAAACCTATATTTAGAATTTTTGTTAATTTAATTTAGATATGATAATGAATTTCTTCAAATTTGATATTAATTTCGCTTATCCAAAATATTTATATTTAAAAAGAGAAAAGTGGGAATTTCTTATGGGGAGATGATGATAAGGGGAAGAAGATCCACCTAGTTGCTTGGGAGCAGGTCAAAAAAGATGAGAAATGGAGGGCTGGGCATAAGAGATTTGTGCAAATAAAATGGGGCCTTCCTGATGAAGCTTTTGTGGAATCTATTTACTAATAAGGATGCATTGTGGGTTAAGGTGCTCCATACTAAATACAAGTGTGGAGAAGGGTTCATACCTGAGATTCAAAAGAAGGAAGGGATATCCTACACATAGAGAGGGATATGTACGATTTGGGATAAGTTTATAAAAGGGGTTGGGGTTAATATTGGAAATGGAGACTCAACCTCTTTTTGGTCCGATAATTGGTCTGAAATCAATAGACCTCTTATTGACCTTATCTTGGGATATGAAACCTTCGTGGACAAGAATGAGAAGGTGTGTTGAGCGGATCATGTGTGCACATCCTCCCTGTGTGGGGGGAGAGGAAAGGATAAATACTATTGGAAGCCATTGTCTGATGGCCGATTTTCTTTAAATCTGTATATCATTTTCTTTTTATAGATACGCATCGAGAGGGAGATTCTGTTTGGAAGATGCTATGGAGATGGCCGGTATCGGAGAAGATCAAATCTTTTATGTGGACATTTGCACATGGGAGAATTCATACAGCATGGCTGCGAGTTCAGAGAGGCATTGAGGAGTCATCCAAGTGTCAGTTTGGTTGTGACCAGGAGGAGGATCTAATGAACGTAATGAGGGATTGCAGTAATGTAAGGGAGAGGTGGATCTCGATAGTCACACCGACCTTATGGGGGAGGTTTACAACCCTACAAAGGCATGGAGTGGCTAAAATGGAAACTCAAGATGGAAGCAGGCAGAAAATTCACCAAAAAAGTCTAATAGGCCATTCTCTTTGGATATATTTGTTGGGACATCTGGGTGACTCGACTCAAAAAGCTATATGGAGAGGACCTCGATTTAGACAACACAAATACGCATGCAAGCCTATTTAGAGCAAGCTGGGATAGAGATTTGGTATCAACATGTCAATTCTGCACGAACTAGGATAGTGTAGTTTTGATCAACCAAGGAAGTCGACATGGTTTCTTCACCCTTGAAGTAGATGCTACAGTTCCTAAGTCAGGGAGAAGTGGTTGTGGAGGTGCTATACGTGGAGAGGATGGACGTTGGATATGCGGATTTATATGTAAGCTCACATCTGTTGCCCTAGCTATAATAGAGATTATTGCTATCATCCAAGGATTACAAATATGCTGGAATAGTGGACATAGGAAGATTGATGTTAGAACTGATTGTATTGAAGCTATTAATGTATGAACTAGGGGTGGCGATCAGAACCACCCCTTTATAGACATTATAGAAGATCCCAGGTTGTGGTTGACAAAAAATTGGCAAGTTTTGATTAATAATATTCCTAGGGAGGAGAATGCCTTAACGGATCATTTGACTAAGTTAGCTCATACTATTGTAGGAAACTTCTCATTCCTTGATCAACCACCTCCTACTTATTAGGAGGTGGTTGTTGATGAAGGATAGCTTTTGATGGTGCTAAACCAGAGTGTATTTGTTCTTTTGATTTATTAAAGGAATCTAGTTTTTCATAAAAAAAATAGATCACTCTCCCTCAGTCCCTCATACTCATACTTCCCTATATCCTTGATCTATTAAATCAGAACAGCCTTGACAAAATAAAATATATTGCCCTGAGCCTTTGACATTCTCAGTTTGTCCCTCACGCTTTCCTATCCTTGATCCTTTAAAACGGGAACGAGCTTCCCTGCTTGCCTTGTCCCATCTGGACCATCCAGATAGGATCTGGACGATCCAGATTTATTTTTTTTTACTTTTTATTTTGTTTAAAAAATTATTTTAATAGAAACAGAATCTAAAATAAAAATAATCTCTTAACTAATATTTTTTTACAATGATTTTTTTTTTCTTCTAAAAATAACCAATTTAAAAAAAATCAAATTTGAATCATCCAGATGGGAAAAGCTTTCCCTCCTCATCCCAAGGATGAGCAGGGAAACTGGGTCCTCAAAACAACCTTGACAAAGTAAAATACTACTTTGAAACTGTTCGAAACTAAATATCGTTGGTTTCTGGCTTCTATGAGAATGAATGAACATATAAATTAGTTGGCAAATAAAAGAAAAAATGATAGAAAAATTTTTTAAAAATTACAAAATTCTAAATTAGGTTTGTTATTCAAAATAGATAAAGTAATGATGAGACTTAATAAGTAATTCACAACTCATTTTATAAGAAATACATAATTTGAGATTTTACAATTTAAAAGTTCTGTTTTTTTTGGTCATTCTCAAAAAAATAAATAAATTAGTTCAAACTTCTATGTTAATAAATAAATAAGGATTAAGTTATTGTTAGTTCTTATAATTTGTCTTCATTTTAATTTGGGTACATAAAGTTTGGAATAGTTGTGTTTCAATAGTTTCTAATTTTAGGTAGAAAAAGTAAAATAATGACAAACTATAAACAATGGTGAAAAAAAGGAAAAAGACAAGAAAATACCACTTGAACTTTAAAATCCTAAATCAGTGATTTCCTTCTAAAATAAGTTGTCAATTGTTATTTAAGTGTAGTCAATACTTGTACTCTTATAGGCAACAAGACTGATTTAAAATTTTGAAGTTTAAATATATTTTCTTGTCTTTTCAAAAAAAAAAAAAGACAAACTATCAACATGAACAATAATATTAGGGAAAATCCCAGAAAAATACTATTAGAATAGGCAAAAGACAAATAGGCGTGGCTAATATATGAAGTCCCATGTCAGATTTGATCGAGGAATTTGGGATTTTCAAATCTGATCAAATGACCAAATTCCCTTGAGTAAAATTAAAAAAGATAGAGAGAAGCCCATAGCAAGCCCCGACATAGCGATCGTGTCTTGGCTCTTAGAGAAGAAAAATAGTTAAGAATTGAAATTAAAAACATATGTATCGAGATCAACAACATGAGAAATTTAGATTAATGACTTCTGTATCATGTTTCACAAATTCATATCATAAAAACCAACAATTATACCTAGGTATAATTTTCAGGGGATAAGTTTCAGGGGTCAATAATAATATCTGTATATAGATTAACAACATGAGAATTTAGATTAATGACTTCAGTATCATGTTTCACAACTTTATATCCCAAAAGCTAACACTTATACCCATATATAATTTTTAGGGCATTGGTTTCAGGGGTCAATCATAACATCTCTATATAGATTAACAACATAAAAATTTGTATTAATGACTTTAGTACCATGTTTCACAACTTTATATCTAAAAAACCAACACTTATACCCAAGTATAATTTTCAGGGCACAAATTTCAAGGATCAATAACAACTGTCAACACCCGTTTCCATTTTGATATGCGCAGGGCAATAATGAACAAGTTCCAAAGGCAAACAGAAAAGTACAGTTATACTGATAATAAGTATTTGTTTACAGACAGACATTAATAAAGCAAAATTCACTAATAATTACAAATATATACAGAATATCCCAAAATATTCCAAGTACAGGCTAAATGTAACCACCAACTGTGTCTCGAGAAACATGCCCGTCAGTTTCCCGGAACTATGTCCTTGCCTTTTGAACCGCTGGCACCCGCTGAGACATTTGGATTAGAAAAAGGGGTGAGATTCCAAGGAATCTCAGTAGAAACATACGATCAACATATAAAATGCGAAAATTAAATGTGCAATGCACCATATCAAGTAAAATGAAAATTCATATCATCCGTGTGTGTACACAAAATTCAGGGCCAACTAACCCGTTGAAACCCCTACATATACCTCAGCCGAGTCCTTGACTACAGCTAGGTAAGACCAGTGTACCTCAGCTAGGTCCTAGACCACAGCTAGGTAATGTGCCTCCAGCACGTGTTCAGATCATAAAATATAGTAACACGCATCATACAAATAGTCACATAGTATATGAGAGATAGTAGTCCCTACCTTAACCTCTTTCTTGTCTCAAAGGGCCCGCCCCGTAAAACGTGTCAACTAAAGGCGTCCAACTCGGTCCTAAAACATCAAATGTACAAGAAATAGGTCATAACCTATCCAAGTATCATTTTAGACACTTCCATAGTGTTTCTTGTGGTTATATTAGCCTATGGTGAAAATTTACCAAAATGGCCCTGGGACCCCGGCCCCGCCGTACCAGGCTCGATGGCACGTTTTTCCAAATTTTTGACTATGGCTATCCTGACGTATTTTCATCCAAGGAATCCATTTCCGGACTCAAAATTACCAAATTCAATGTCAAATTACGAAATTGCCCTTGGCAGCCCTACTTTTAGGGTTTTAGGGGCGTTCCCGTAATTATGCTTTCTCAGCCTTTTCTGAAAAAGTGCCCAACTGTAACCCCACCTATTTTCGCCCACTGAATCCAATGGAATCATCAAATCATTGAAAATCCAACTCTAAGACCCATTTACAATGCTGACCGAAATATATGGGTTTTAAGGGGAAAATTGGGGTTTTTCGGTTTCGGCTCCATAAACACGTTCCTTTCTACTCCTAACCATTTTATTGACTATTCCATTAGGTTACAACTACCATTTAGTAACAATTTGGGCAGCATAACAGCCCCACATACCCATTTCCAAAAATTAAAACCAATGGCAATCCGGCGAAATTTCACCGATTAAATTGCCCACAGCAGCTAGAATAGTCAATACACGAAGGTTTGGAAGTTACCTCAAGCTCCAACAAGCTTTTCCCAAAAATGGCTGAAACCCTAACCTTTAGAGAACAGATTTTTGAGCCTCCAAACCCTAAAGAACAAAGAGGAGTAGCTTAGAGTCGGAGTTATACGCGTTAGGAGCGAAATCGTCGGAGAAATCGGCTTACCTTGTGATTTTTCTTCTTTTTCTCTCTCTAAACTCTCTCAACCTTCTCTCTCTATGGTTCAGGTTTGTTGAGCACGAAAATGGCTGAATAGGATGATGATTTATTTATTTATCATATGTTTTACAATATTTTATTTATTTGTTTTATTTTCCAAAATTTCAAAAATGAACTTATGTACATAAATCCTTATGTACATATAACCATGCTCATTAAGTCCAATCAATATTTCCTTATTTATTCCACATGTAGGAGACACCTAGGGGTCCCTCCCTATGGTCTCAATTGGCTTCACAACTTGTTTCGGTTACGTATACACTTAAAGTCTCAATTTTGGTCAAAATTGCACTTTTTGCTCAAATTTTTCATAAATTCATATTAAATTGACCAAAATATTCTAAATATATTTTTAACCTTTATTTTCCTTAATTAATTGAAATTAACTTCAATTAATTGGAAAATAATTTATTTTGTGCTATTTTGGCAAAATTACGATTTTGCCATTACCTTTCTAATTCAATTTCTTCTCTTATTTTTCTTTCACCAATTTTCATCTATTTTTGGACCAAATATTTTCTCTAATATTCCTTCATTTTTGGACCTTAATATTGGGCTTTTTAAATTACCCAAATTAATTCCATAATTATTTTTTGCCCAATTTCCCATGAAATTGAACATTTATAAATTCATAAATTCCAAATTCATGAATATTCACCATTTTATTGAATTTCCCAAATAATTACAATATATTTGGTGAATATAAAATTTGGGGTGTTACAGTTCTCCCCCACTTAAATAAATTTCGTCCCCGAAATTTGCTACACCTGATCAGCCATAAATTCCGGGTAACGTTTCTTTACACTTTCTTCTGTTTCCCATGTAGCCTCTCTGGGCGATAACCCTTTCCAGACAATTTTGACGAATGGAATGCTCTTGTTTCTGAGCTGCTTTTCTTGCCGATCGATGATTCGGTCAGGTGTGACTTCATAAGTCAAATCGTCGCGCATTTCCACATCTTCATACTCTATTATGTGTTCTGGATCAGGCTGATATTTTTTCATCTGGGAAACATGAAAAACATCATGTAGCCTGCTCAGATTCGGTGGCAAAGCGATACGATATGCTACAGGCCCAATCTTCTCTAAGATCTCAAACGGACCAATGTATCTTGATTGTAGCTTCTTTGCTTTCAATGCCCTGCCAATATCCGTAATAGGTGATACTTTCATGAATACGTGGTCACCGACTTCAAATTCCAAAGGTTTTCGCCTCTTATCTGCATAACTTTTCTGTCGGCTCTGAGCAGCTAGTAATCTCTGCTTGATCAATTTTATCTGCTCCGTTGTCTGATCAACAAGATCTGGCCCTAGCAATTCTCTCTTAGACAACTCAGTCCAGCATATTGGTGATTGACACTTCCTCCCGTAGAGTGCCTCGTATGGAGCCATTTGAATACTCGAATGATAACTATTGTTATAGGCGAACTCTGCTAATGGAAGGAATTTGTCCCAGCTACCTTTATAATCAAGCACACACGCCCTTAGCATATCCTCAAGGGTTTGAATCGTTCGCTCTGTCTGCCCATCAGTTTGAGGATGATATGCCGTACTAAATCGGAGCTTGGTACCCAAAGCTTCATGAACCGCCTTCCAAAACTTGGAAGTGAATCGTGGATCTCGATCAGAGATGATGTTCTTCGGAACACCATGCAATCTCACAATCTCTTGAATGTAAATTTCTGCTAGTCTATCAGGAGAATAGTGAATGCTAATCGGTAGGAAGTGAGCTGTCTTTGTGAATCTATCAACTATCACCCATATAGTGTCATGGTTTTTGACCTTTGGCAATCCTGTCACGAAATCCATGGTAACGCTTTCCCACTTCCATTCAGGTATCTCAGGATTCGTCAAAAGCCCTGATGGTCGTTGATGTTCAATTTTTACTTTCTGACATGTCAAGCAACGAGCAACAAACTCAGTCACCTCTCTTTTCATTCCAGGCCAATAGTATTGAGCCTTCAAGTCATGGTACATCTTTGTGGCTCCTGGATGCAGAGTATACTTACTCTTATGTGCCTCCTCTAGGATTTTTCGTTTCAGTTTTGGTTGCGGTGGAATATAAATCCGCTTCTTGTACCTGACAAGCCCACTGGGAGACAAGTCGTAATCCTGAGTCTCGCCCCTATCAATCATACCTCTGATATAAAACGCTTCATCATCATGTTGTTGGGCTTCTTCAATTGCCGCCCTCAGATCATTGTATATCTGACTGACCCCACTGCCTAACAAAATTTGACTAAACAGATTTAGGTATCTGAAATCCTCGATCAGTTTCTGCTCATAAATCATTATGGCTGCCACCTGCACTGATTTCCGGCTTAATGCGTCAGCGACAACATTAGCCTTACCGGGATGATATTTGATTTCTAAATTGTAGTCCTTCAGCAACTCCATCCATCTGCGCTGTCTCATGTTGAGCTCTTTCTGATCATACAAGTACTTCAAGCTCTTGTGGTCGCAGAACAACTCTACAGTCTCACCATAGAGATAGTGTCTCCAAATCTTTAAAGCAAACACAATTGCCGCTAACTCAAGATCATGGGTGGGATAGTTCAATTCATGAGGTTTCAGCTGTCTGGATGCATATGCCACCACTCGGCCATGCTGCATCAACACGCATCCCAATCCCTGCCCACTGGCATCTGTATAAGAATCATTAGGGAATCAATTTAGGACTCCTACTAAATCGGGATTTAACAGTCCACTTATTTCAGGCTTATTATCCGATCCCAAAATTTGTGATATTACAATTGAAGCTTCTAATATGTCGTTTTTATATTTTAAGAGTATTTTTCAGGAATTCTCTTTTATTAGGATCTTAATAAAAAAATAAATAAAAAGTAAATAAATTTATTGGCCGTTAAAGTTGGGGCGGCTCTCACAAGGGACAAAGCTCTCTCTTTACTTTTTTTGGCATAAAAATTATTTTCTCCTATTCTAAATATAAGATAAAATTAGTTTTTTTAAAAAAATTTAAAGAAATTAATTAAATTAATTAAAAATATTTTTATTTTTTTAAAATTAATTAATTTAACCAATAAACTAGTATATAATCTAAAGATATATAATATATGATATAATTAAATATTTTATTTAATTTTCTTATTTTTTCTTAAAATAATCAACTCTGTCCAGCAGTTTCTGTCCAGCAGGTAGAACGGAGGGAGTAAGTGTGCGTTTGGAATGACTTATTTTTGTCCAAAACGTGCTTATAATTCGTGATTCACGGTATACGAGGTAAGTATGTGAGAGGAGTTTTTTCTCGGCTTACGTAATAAGTGCGTTTTTCTTATACAAAACGCTCTCACAAACAAGCCTTAAAAAGGACTCATCTCTCTCTCTCGTTCATTCATTTCAGTTTCGGACTCAGCAAAGCAAGCAATATTTCCACTATCGTCTTCTCTGGAGCTTCTCTGAATCTGGAACAAGATGCATCTCCATGGTACTCTACTATGCCTCTTCTGTTGCCTTCATCTCTTCTCTTCATGATGAATTTCACTTCTATCTGCACTCTTCACTCACTTTCTCTCTTTTCAGATGGCAACAGAGTTGATTTCTCTCACATGTTCGCCGTTTCTTTCGCCGGATTTGTTGCCGTCGCTAACGCCCTGAGCCACCGGCACGCGGCGTCGAAGCAGGTGGAGAAAGACCACAAGATCATCCCAAGGCTTGAACGAACAGAATCTGGTCGCTTCGGAAAGCTCGAGAAGTTCTCCCATTATGTCGGTACGTATAGTGCTCGTTCACACACAATTTTTTTTCTGGATCGAACAATTAGGTTCTGCGATTCAGATTGCTGGGTTTCTGCGTTTTGAATGGTAGGTGATCGATTTCATCCTGGTCTCACCTAAACTCTTTTTTTCCATTGATTCTTCTGGTTGAATCTCTTGTTAGCTCAGTATTCTTGTCGATTTTCAACTCCACCTGATCTAGATTGGTGGAGGAAATTGATTTGTTACTCAAATTACAATACTGAATCGCTCTCGTATTTGAAACGGTTAACAATGATCGCAACCTGTTCGATAAAATGAATTCGAATTATTTAGAAGGCAAGGTTCTTAATTAACAACCTGATTAGTGTTAATTAATTATGTTTATCATTTAAGTAGTTATCTGAAGAAAGGACAATGACTAATAATGACCACTTGTCAAAGAAACAAGTGGTGATCTTTTCAAGATTTTCTCTTCGAGTAAAAAGTCAAAAAGAATGCTGAAACTTTTAATGCTTATGTACTGTGTTTTCTCTTGGGTGACGGAACTTGAAGTGAGATGTTGCGTGTGGTTACAGAGACAGAGGCATGAACAGTGATTTGTTTGTGTGTGGATTGAACATTTTTTTGCAGCTAGGCAAATGGGATTTGAAGATGCAGAGGAAGTTCCTGGGCTGTGCAAGTTGGCTAATGACTTCCTGAGAAAAACAAAAGACTTGGAGGCCAACATGTATGGATATTTTGATAAGGAGGAGGATGCGGCGTCGCTGTATGAAAAGTTGATTGATGAGTTTGACAGATGTATTCTCACTTACTTTGCTTTTCACTGGAACCAAGCTCCTGCTGTGATTAGTCAGGTAAAGTAACCGCATATTTTTTAATTTATTTATTGATTTAATAAATCATGAGAAATACCTTGATATTTTAAAATGGAGAAAAGACAAAAAATACAAATTGAAATTTTAAAATTTTAAATAGTGATTTTCTATTAAAATGAGTTTTCAATTATTATTATTATAGTTATTCTCTATATTTTTGTTGGCGACAAAATTGATTTAAAATTTTGGAGTTCACATGATATTTTTTTTTAATCTTTTTGTCCTTTTAAAAAATCAAAGCAGTTTTCTTTGCTGCTTTACTTATTTTTAGTCATTTCCGGCATGTTTAATAAAGACTAAGAAAAATATTAAATTTCACTAAATTTATCTTAGCATTTAGTAATTTTCAAATTCTATGTATGTTTAATATATATTATATTTCATCGTAACAAAGTCAACACAGCAGTAAATAAATGATAAAATTGTATATTTATATTAAAAAAATTTAAATTATAAATAAGACAAAAAATTCCTTTTTTCTCAGCCCTATAAGTAGGATAAAGGGAGCACCCTTAGCAAATGACAACTAGATTAAGTATGAATTTCTGACTTCAGATTTTCAAAATAGATTTTGAAATTTTGAAAGTATTTAATTGAATTATTTTGAGAAAAATTGAAAACTATTGGTCAAATTTGTTTTTTCCCCAGTGTATGAGAAATCATTCTTTTAGATAAATATTATCCGAAAACAATGTAATCTCTCCGGTTCTCAATACTCCATAAGATTTAATTGACTTTTTTTAGAAAGAAAAAGAAAATTAAATAAGTGTTTTTCATTATTCACTCCATATTTTGCTATTAGAATTTAAATAAGTTATTTAATCATATCATATATTATGTATTATTATATTATATATTATTTTATAAGTTATGCAAAATATTTTAGAGAAAAACCATTAATGTAATGCTTTTAAGTAATTTATTTAATATTTTTAATATCTCCAAAAAAAAATCAATTAGAGCTTATACCTAAGAATGGAGGTAGTACATAAAAGAAATGAACCATCAACTATCAGACATAGACTAATGATTCATCAATTTTTGGCCGGTAATAACGTTTCATCGTTACATGAGTGGCTCTTGTGTATGTATATGTTTACTTCAGAAATTTACATGATCAACTTCGAAGAAAAGCTGAGAGGATCCAGAATTGCGATTTCTTCCCATTTATTTTTCTCGGAAATTTTTGTTAATTTATGTGTGTGCTGTCTATGTGTAACATGTGGTCAAATATAATAGGTAAAGTTGTTTAAAATGACCTTTTGAGAAGTTTATTGCCTAGCCATATCTCATGTTTTTTAAAAGATCTTAGTCTTTTAGGGTGAATAGATATAAGGATTAAATGACTAAATTGTCCTTTCAGTTCCATACGTGCAATTCATCTTGTCTAGGTGCAATATATCTTCCCTATGTGCAGTGCAAATATCTTCCCATGTGCTACAAAATTAAGCCGGAATATGTAAATTATTACATGTGCAAATGATAATATTCTCTGTGAGTAATTCATCTTCCCTATGTTTAATATATCTTCCCTTATACGATACATTTTCCTTCTATGCAAGTTAACTTCCATTATATATAATCCATTTTCCCATGTGAAAATTTCTTCTCTTTTGTCTCAAAATTAAGTTAGAATATGCAAATTATGCTTTGTACAAACGGTCTTTCCTTAGTGCAAACGGTCTTCTCATGTGTGCAAACCATTTTTTTATCCCTATGTACAATCTATCTTCCCTAAGTGTAATTAATCTTTTCTATGTGCAACTTAACTTCCATTGTATGCAATCCATCTTCCCAGTGTGCAAATTCCTTTCCATGTATCCTAAAATTAAGCCAAAATGTGAAAATTATGCTAGTGAAAATGATCTTCCCTTTATGTAAATAATCTCCCATTGTATGCAAACCATCTTCCCTTGTTATGAAAATAAAATTTCCAAATTTCCTCTTCCTTAAAGCTCTCGGCCACTGACACCCATACCTATAGGAAATAGGAATCAAACCCAAAGATCTATATTTACAAATTAGTTGGTTGAATAAGGGGTTAATGAGATGTAACAACAAATTGAGGGTAGTGAGATAGGATAGCAGAGGAGAAGAAGAAATGAAAGAGATAGTTAAAATATTCCAGATTAGATCGAAGGCTAACGAAATCATTACCCTCTCATTGGAAGATGTTATTGTCGATCGTTTTCAAAGGAGGCTGTCGTCACAATTGTTGAAGGAGGCTGTTGTCACTAACTTTAATCATGAACAAGACAAATAAGGAGAAGGTAGTGTAAGTAAGATGGTGAGTGAGAGGCAACCATTGATATGAGAAAAGAGGGTGACCAGAAACCGGTGACCGGCGATTTGTAGAAGATGGAGAGTGAACGACGATGCAAGGGAAGAGAGTGTGAGAGCATCTAAGTGGTGTGGTAGGGTTGTATAGGCATTTTAGTCATTTCATTCTCATTCATATATGCCTTAAATAACCTAGGTCCTTGAAATAAACTTAGTTCCTTCCAAGCAAACAAAACTTTTTCATAGGGATTTATTCGCAATTTTTCCAATATAATATTCTAGGTCTACAATTGACCAAAATAAATAATCAAACTCAAGATCTAAACACTAATTTCGAGAAGAGAATTGGAATTGTTCCTGAATAATAAAAAAATTATAGGGATTAAATAATGGGAGTTTATTCCCCACGAATTTTGCAATTGTTTATCGGATTATGATCCTGCATTCATGATTTTGATGAGACAGCATATACTTTGTTTTCACTTGCTGTTTGTTGTAATATTAGAAATTAGAAATAATCTAAAACAAGTAGCAATTTAATAATACGTTGTAATAGTAAGTTGGCCACATGAATAAAACTCAAAATATCATTGAAGAACTAAATCAATAATTATTGATAGCTTTGGATTGTCCTTTCTCCGCGTTGTGATAAGGATACATAATTGTCATGACTGCGACACGACACCAAATAAAGATAATATATTTTTTAATTTTGTTGAATTCATATATAATAAATGAACATAATATGAATGTTTTATACAGATAGTTTAAAAAATTAGATTAAATTGATTATAAACTGGTGAAAATTCACCAAAATAATTTTTTTGAAATATACTCGTGTTGGCCTGGAACACTTGGGAGTTGGGAATACAAATCAGAACAATAAATTTTAAGCAGTTTTCTGAGGATAGGCCACCTGAGATTATTATCAATAATTAATTCTACCTTATGTAGATGAAGTGTTTTATTTAAAAACAGTGAAAAGAATGGGAGTAGTTTAAAATAACTTGTTCATTTTTGTAGTTACAATTCATAAAGTTATATTTTGTGAATTATCTACTATTACAGTAAAACGAAATCTCTACTTCTATAGTAGTAGCATGCTAATCTTAACATGATTTCATATGTTTATGGTTGATATAATTTATTTTTTGGGTTTAATTGAATAACGTAAAAAATTAATGTTTTCGGGGTTTCTTTTTGGGTTATAGGTATTTAGCAGTGACTCTGGGAAGAAAACTCAGCTGAAGGAGATGCTGTTGGCTGCTACGAGGTGACTCTCTCTCCTTCTATATATGTGTGTGTGTGTGTGTTTGTCTGTTAATATCATATAAATATATATATATGTGTGTGTGTGTGTTTACATATGTTAATATCGAATATTCTATTCGGTCCTAAATATAAGACATAGTTGATTTTTTTTAGAGAGATTAATGAAATTAAATAAATTACTTAATCATATTATATGTTGTATATCCTTAGATTTTACATCAGTTTATAAATCATGCAAGATAATTTGGATAAAAAATGATAAATATAAATATTTTAAAATAATTTAATTAGCTTTCTTAATATCTCTAAAGAAGTCAACTTTGTTTTATATTTAGGACAGGAGAGAGTAATAACTGTTTTTTGGCCATAATGTAAAATAATAACGAAGAAATAAAATATTGCTCTGATTTTAACACCTTGTTTTGACTTTTGACAGTGATTTATTTGATTGCTAAATTATAGTATGAAAATAAATTGAAGACTTGTCAACAAATAAATGTGCCAATATAAAACATTGAAAGGTACAGAGTTGAGAATAATGAAATCCATTTTGGAATGGACGAGTCTTGTTTTATCAATAAAAAGAATTTCTGTGATATATTGTTTGTTATAAAATATTGCTGGTTATGTTTAAATAATTTTAGAACGATAACTTGTAATAGTATTAAAACAATGTTTAATATAATGAAATGTCAGAAAAAAATAATAAGGAAAAATAATCACAAATGGTTAAATCCTATTATAATTAAATATGAATACGCTAAATTACCTGAAAAAGATGTAAAAAAAACATACTTAGTTTATGGATATTAAGGGAATTAGTTCAGTTAATTATTTAAAATAAATGTGTTAGTTTTCCCTTGATAGCTTTTCTAATAATGTGCATTATAATTTTGTAATTGTAATTACTCCTTGGTGAAAATTCTTTTATATATATAGATAATCAATATGAATAATTTGAAGAAAAATTAGTTATAAATTTAGTAAACAAAGTAGATTGATATAATATTATAACTTAATATCCCATGATATGAAACTTTCAACTTGTAGTCATATGATACCACGTGATACTTTAGTGGTCCAACTTAGTAATTTGAAACCACTTTGGATAGGCAGTGATTTAATTTTTTTTTTTTACTTTTTGGTTTTGCAAAAAAAAAAAAAAAAAAAAAAAATTTAATGGGCAGAGAATATGAAATAAAGATAATCTCTTAACTCACATTGTTTTAAAAAATAATTTTTTTCATTTAAAAATCACCTATTAAAAAAAATAAATCTAGATTGTTTAGATCTCATTTGGACAGTTAGGCAGGGAAATTGGGTCTAGTAATTTGACACTACCATAAGAAAATGGGACAACCAATCAAACCATGTGCGTTTTTTTTAAAAAAAAAAAGACAATGATATTAAGATATATTTAAGGAAAGAGGGACTATTATTACTCCCTCCGGTCCTAATTATAAGACAAAGTTGCTTTTTTTGGAGAAATCAAGGAAACCAATTAAATTACTTTAGAGTGTTTATATTTTTAGTATCTATAGATTATATATTAGTTTATTAGTCAAATTAATTATTTTAGAGAAAAAAATAAAAATAAAAATACTCTAAAGTAATTTAATTGGCTTCCTTAATTTTTTCAAAAAAGTCAACTTTGTCTTATAATTAGGATCGGAGGAAGTATTATTATTTGGGGAACAATGGAACCACTATTTTTATTCGGGTTAAGATTTAAATTTGATTTGGAAGTTTTCGCTAAGGAACAAGGTTATCTTGAAAGATTTTTTAGGTTCAATATATTGCCCTAAAAATATTAAAATGGAGCAATGTTGCCCTTTCCTATTTAAAAGATAGTGGTCAACGTCATTTTTTTAACAATCAATGTTATTTTTTTAATGGTATTGGTCAATATTGTTACGTTTTGAAATTTTTAGGATGACATTAAATATGAAAAAATTTCCATGGCAATATCACTCCTCAACGAAAACTTCTGTAGCAAAATTACACCTTTACCCCTTTTACTCCCTACAAAACTTAGCACTAGATTCATATAAGGATAGACAATTTTTTTAAATGCATTACTACAATTCTCATTTTTATTACTCTCTTTGGTCTTTAATATAAGATATATTTACTTAATTTGATTAGATTAAGGAAGTTAGTTAATATGACATGTTTTTTTCTAAAATGCCCTAGTCATCGTCCTCAGTTCCATCATTTTCTCTCCTCATTGATTATTGTTGATGGAGCATCAATAGGGGTAATTTATGAAAAAAATTGACATATAAAAATTGTCTTATATTTAGGATCAAGATCAACTCCTTAAATATGTCTTATAGTAAGGACCAGACGAGTATTAATATTTATAGTTTACTTATTTTAATTTCATTGAAAAAACAGCTTAAATATAAACTTGAAGAAAATAACAAGTGCTCGACATGTGTTCTAACGTCTCTTCGAGTGTGTGGGAGACAATAGTAATATAGCAGTATACCGCAATTCGCAACCACTACTATAGAAATTGCGATATATGATGATTATTAACTATCATACAGCACAGTTTTGAACCGTTATATATAGGGGAGCTATAAAAGTTTGGCATAGATACATTATGGTTCTAAACCGTTAGTTATTCCGGATATATTATAACGGTTATAATATAACATCCGTTATGTATCAAGGTTTTTTGAGGTCAAGATCTACTCATTGTTGTGATAATAATTGATGGGCACACGTAAACAACTGGCATAATATTTTATAATGCTTGCTTGATACACAACAGTTTTATTTTACAACTGTTATTTTTTTGGTAACATACATAACGATTTGTATATAAGAACGATGACTTGTTAATAAAATTTAATGACGGTCTCACGTAGACAATCGTTATGTATTAAGTACATAAATAACGGTTTATAAATAAAAAATTGTGAACATTTATAATACGTAACAGTTTTTATATAATAGCCATGATGTATGGGTTTAAGACTCTTTTAGTGAGAGTTTTTGAGTTAGTTGACCTCTTATATATATATGATAGAATAGCATTACTTTCCACATTGAGTTTCTATGCAATTTGGGTTGGATCAAGACATTTTGGGCTTTATGGGGAGAATCAATGACGACTGTTGACATATATAAATGATAATATAATTATTGACTTATATATAATTGTGTCTCTTAACAGGAATTAACTCTGGAAAATAAAGGAAGATGGGGAAAAAACATATACCCCTTCAAGAAAGGTAAAGGAGGGGATATACAAACACTTGAGTTTAAGGGTTTGCATAACCCCTGCGGCCTTTCTGATAGGGATATTTTGTTTTTCCCATCTTCCTTTGTTTTCTAAGCTTAATTGCTCAATAGGCACAAGGTATAGGTGAACAATTACATTATTATTCACATAGATCAGGAGTGCAATTGATTCTAGCTACAAAGCTTAAAAAATCTTGATCCATTCAAATTGCATTGCTACTTGATGTGGGAAGTACTACTCTATTATATATATAGAGACGAGACCAAATAGCTCAGAAACTCTCACTTTGAAGAGTCTAGGACTGATCACAATATTGAATTTCATAGCATTTAATTTCGTGCCACCTACTTAATAGAAAGATAGGAGACGAACCTTTAGTCAGAGCAATAATGGGATGTCCTAAAGAAACATAACTTCACAATAATAAATTCAATATGTCACTTGAATTAGTTTATTCTTAGAGCTTGTTTATGTATGACTCTCGATACATCTGAACTAGTTTATTCACAGAGCTTTCTCATGTATGACTCTCATCGGTACACATGAACTAATTTATTTATCACACCTACTGAACTTTTTGAAGTAACTTTCGGAGATATAGATATTTCCAAAAGGGATGTATTTTCTTTAGGGATCATATCTCCTGAAATTACTTCAAAAAAGATTAATAAAGTCGGAACCTTTTGTCAAAGCAATGGGTTGACAACTTCCTGAAACTGGAAATGAACCTTCGATCAGAGCAATAATAGGTCTTTCAAAAAAACATAACTTCATAAAAGTAAGTTAATGTCACATTGAATGCTTTATCGCGTCATGACTTCACAAAGGCACCTCAAACGAATAATGAGAACAAAACACCAAAGGAATGTGACCTTGCTAAGGCTTACGAACGACAAAAACGCGAGTTAGGGCAAATGAAAGCAACTTGCTCGGCAGTCGCTGAGACAAGTGTGAAGGTATTGACTAGCGCGACTATCATTGAGAAGTAAGACGAAGGCTTTTTATGGTGGGGCTCGACTAAAAATGGCTCTCAATGACTGGAAAAAACAACATGAGTATTAGGGTTACAATGTTGGAGGGTTTTGTTTGAATGAACTAAGTGTTAAATGTGTTTTGTTTCAAACACTTGAATAGAAAAGGAAGGGTAGGGCTTTTTGGGTTGTCATGCCGAAGACTTTCCATAACGGTTGTATTGATAAAATTGTTATTTATTTGTTTATATTTATTACGGTTCTTTGTAATAACCGTGAGTTATGTTATTGTTTTAACATATACATACATCACTGTTATTAGTTAATAACCGTGAGGTAGATTAATTTTTTAAAACTTTTTAGGTAGCGAGTTTCTAGATGATTACATTTTTATATTTTATAAAAATAAAACAAAAAATGTTTTCCTCTAGTAACTAGTTGCTTAAAAGATGATATGAGGTCTACTTTGAATTTAGGAACTTTTGTTTCGTTCAATTTGAAAGAATCAGAAGTTCCGTAAATTTGCAGCAAATCATACATCATCACGCTACTCATTATCAAAGGAGTGGCCTTAATGATTTGGGAGTGTATCAGGATTATGGTAGCCAATCCCATACTCATCAAGAATGAGATTGACCTTCCTGTTCATACGCGACAAATATCTGGCCAGCCTTCTCACTGCATGGTCAATGCGTTCTGCATATTGCATCATTGCCTCCATTTGAGGCAGAGGCGGAGGTTGTGGAGGAGGTGAAGGGGAATAAGGTAGTGGAGGAGGATGACGTCGTGGATTTTCTAGCAAGTCTTTAGCATGACGTTCCATCTTGGTGATTGAAAGAATAGAGAAGGACGATAAATATAAGGAAATTGGGAGTTTATATAGATTGGAAGTGATAGGTTCAGACCATCATTGCACAAGTTGGAAGTTGAAGAGGCCAGTTGCGTGTAATAGTAGGTAATAAAAGGGTACTTGGTTCTCGTGTTGATAATAGAAGAACGAAGAAGTATAGAGTATTCTCATCATGACCGTGGGGAAAGGAAAGGTTTAGACTGTTTAGTTGATGGTTATTTAAGAGAAACCGTTATGTTGTTTTTCTGATATAAAGTTGGAAGACAAATCGTTCGTTTGTTCATCTAACGTTTCATGACAGTTTTACTGTAAGAACTGTCATTCTTGTGAGATAATATATGATGGTTGCAAAATACAAACGTTATGTATTTGCATGGTATTCTAATAAGTGACGGTTGTTATTTAATAACTGTAATGTATATACCTTTTTTTTTAAATTTTGGTGGTTGATTATGCAACCACCATTTTCCAACAAAAAAAAAATCTAATGTTATAGAGATAAAAAGCTACAGAGATGTTTTAAGAATCTGATGCATTATCAGATTCTTTATTCTCTAGTAATTTGTCCACCTTCACATTCAAAGAGTGATCGAGAGAGGTTAGTTCCTTTAAAGACTGGTCCATACATTCTTATTCTCCCAAGTAAACCTGGACCATATGATGGA
The DNA here is from genome assembly GCA_963210345.1 of Inga oerstediana. Classification (NCBI taxonomy): domain Eukaryota; kingdom Viridiplantae; phylum Streptophyta; class Magnoliopsida; order Fabales; family Fabaceae; genus Inga; species Inga oerstediana. The sequence continues at coordinate 27,679,916 of OY723410.1, read as the reverse complement.
ACTCGTAGGTTGCATGGATGAGACCTTCAATGCTTGTTGGTGGAGGGAGTTCATCTGTTTTTTGCAGATGATGAATAAGAAGTTCTCTTGCATTTGTCCATGATGTTCTGTTGAATCAGAAGTTGAATTGGAAGTATAGAGAAGTAGAGTTCAGTTTTTGGATTTACATATATAGAGGGTTTCGTGGAATATTGAGCCATCGCGTCTTTTAGTATTAAAGATCATTATATTTTAAAAATGGCGACTGTTAATTCTTAATAACTGTTATGTATTTGACAATTTTTTTTTAATTTATTTGTGTCTACTATTAATTGCATAATCAACCACAATATTAACTTATAACCGTTAAGTATGTTGGCAAAAATATTTTACAGTTCTTAATTAATAACCATGAACGATTAATTTTTAACTTCATCTCTCTCCTCTGATGATGAGGATGAGGAAGAGGAGGTTAGAACCGTTAAGTATGCTTGCAAAAATACTTTATAGTTCTTAATTAATAATCATGAACTATTAATTTTTAACTTCATCTCCCTCCTCTGATGATGAGGATGAGGAAGAGGAGGATGAACAGGATAATACCTGATCATCCTCATCATCGGAGGAGAGAGATGAAGGCTAGGTCAGATTATTATCATCAACGTGTGGAAGGGGAAAGGTTTTGAACTATCATGGCATTTGTTGTTTCATGATGGTTTTTGCTTAACAACTGTCATTCTTGTGAGACAAAATATGATAGTTACTAATTACCATCGTTATTTATTTGCTTGGACTTCTGTTAAGTGATGAGTTTTCCTTAATAACCGTTATGTATCTTATGTATTGAGGATTCTAACCACGTCGCCCCTTCTACCGTAGCTGGTGCCTCTGCTCCCTTTGCCAATTCATCTATTGCGCCAAATGACGAGATGACAAAAGAGAAAATAGCACCGGGGAAGGGTCTTGTTGTCATGGAGGAGGTCTAGAAAGCAAATTACGAAAGAGAGGAGGAAACTTACTATGAGGTGGAAGGCGGATGCACCGATTATGGCAAAGGGGGTGATGTGGTTAGGATCCTCAGTACTTGAGCCATTTGTTACTACCAACAAGCCTTGAGAAACATGATATTTTTTAGAGCATTTGTGGCATTCGTTGCCACCAAATGAAAACTAATCTGAACATATCTTGAGAAATTAAACAATATGGCGTGTTTTATTTGTTTGGATTGTTAATGGAAAACTTAAAAATTAAGAACCACAAAACAGAAAGAAAATGAAAAAAAAAAAATCAGTAATTATCATACTCCCTCTGAAGCCTGTTTTCTAGAGCATATTTTTTATTTTTTTTATAAGATATTTTGATTGTTTCAATGAGCAATAAATATTGTTTTCACATGTCAATATTTAATAAGGGTAGTGAGAGAGAGTATAAATTAATATGATGGTATAAATTAATATGATGTTGGAGTTTAGTGTGGTTAATAAAGATAATATATTGGAAATCACTTGAATTTTATGACAAATTTAATGATTTTAACTTTAACAATTCTTATTCTTATTGGTATATATGAATTAGTTAGAAACGTCCCATAGGAAATTGATGTGACTAGGGATAGTGATGTATATGCAGGAAACAGAGGTTTGAGAGCATAACAAAGAATTTGAAGGTAACAAGGGTGTTCTCTACATTGATGGAGGAGATGAAAGTAATAAATAGAGATTCCGAATGCACAGGTGTCATGGTCGCAATGGCCCTCAGTGAGAGGAGTCCTGTCTTGCTTCTCATGGGTGGTGGAATGGGTGCTGGCAAAAGCACTGTCCTTAGAGACATTCTCAAAGAGTAATTGATCATCTTACTTCTCCTATTATTCATACACAGTTCTGCAATGCTTGCTATTTATCATATGATTAACTATTAATAATATTATCTCCTGTCTTAAATATAAGACGACCTAGTTGACTTTCTTTTGAGATATTAATGAAGCTAAATAAGTTACTTAATCATATTATATGTTGTGTATGATTAAATTATATATCAGTTTATAAGTTAGACAAATTAATTTGGAGAAAAAACAATAAATGTAAATACTTTAAAGTAATTTAATTAGCTTCCTTAATTTCCCCAAAAAAGTCAATTAAGTGTTATATTTAGGATTTAAGGTAGTAATTAAAAAGAAAAGATAAAGTAGCATCCAAATGTTATTTCCCAGTTACATGCAGCGCTCTAATCTTATTAATGGTATATCCAACACTTGATGTTATTTTTCCAGTGCTACCAACACACTAATTTTATTTATATTGCACCAAGAACCCTAAACCTTAAATAAGATTAGGGCCCTGGATGTAACAAGAAAATAACATATCAGGAATAGTAGGGTACTAGATGCTTCTTAGATAAGATTAGGGTGCTAGATGTTGTTGGGTAATAATATCATGATGTTGGATGATACTTTAGCTTTTAAAAAATTAACATTGGGTTAGTTACTAAAGCATAGTTAAGTTTGTTCGCTTATTTTTTGTTTTCAATTAAAAAAAAAGAAAAAGAATAGCTCTCTCTGTTTTTCCATGGAATAGAGACAAGTCTGTTCCAGCTTTGTGGACATGAACATCAAATGGATTTCTGCAGGCCATTTTGGGAAAAAGCATCGGAAAATGCTGTGGTGGTTGAGGCAGATGCTTTTAAGGAGTCTGATGTTTTGTACAAAGCACTTCATTCTAGGGGCCACCATGATGACATGCTCCAAACTTCTGAATTGGTATGTTCCCTAATACAAACTTCTTCACATAATTATTTTGCCTTCTACTTCTGTAGCAGTTGAGGGGAAGTAATGCATATTAAATTTGAGGTAATTTAATGTTCGATAATAATTATTATCACTGTTATCATCTGTTGCAGTAGTATTAGTTTCTATGAAAACAAAAAAGTAGTAGTACTAGTAGCAGTAGAAGTACAACTATATGATTATATTGAGCATGGTTAGACTCAAATGAGATTAGGTCTCCACATAATTTTTTTCCCTTCACAGGATTCAAATCTTCGATCTTGTTGAAGGAGAGAATTGAGTGTTGTTCTCTTTTTTTATTTTAACCCTATTCTAACTCTCCTCCATAGGGGAGGGGACCTACACCCACGTACCCCTTTGTTTTTTTTGGCCATCGACGCACCCCTTTGTTTGTCACTTTGAGAATAGAACCCACTATCTTTCTCATTGAAAGGGGTTTGGGGTACCGTTGAACCAAGAAGTTCTTGTTTGTTCACTTTGACTCAACCTTTGTTGAAACATTGGATCCATAATGATTAGTGTGTAGATAGACTCAAACACCACTTTAAGGTTAAATTTTTTTTGGGGAATTATTGTTAGATCCCAAAAAAAGGATTTAATAACTCAAAAGTTTGATAATAACTGAGGAATATGCAACGATAACAGGTCTATACTATTGATTTGTTATAGGGATTTTTTTATTATTATTAAATCATTTCATTAGGATCTCATAGCAATTCTCCCCAAGACTTTTAAAGTTTGAGCTATTAAGAAAAAAATGGGCGGGTTATTATATTTTAGTAAAAACGATGTTTGAATTAATAATTAGACTGGGATTAATGAATGGGATATTGAAACAGGTGCATCAATCTTCAACTGATGCAGCATCATCAGTGCTAGTGACAGCCCTAAATGAGGGGAGAGATGTGATAATGGATGGCACATTATCATGGGAGCCTTTTGTGAAGCAGACCATCGACATGGCAAGGAATGTTCACAAGCACAGATACCGAATGGGAGTCGGCTACAAAGTCGCCGAAGACGGAACTGTGACTGAAAACTACTGGGAGCAAGCTGACGAGGAGGAGGAAGGAGATACTAATAGTAATAATAATAGAAAGCCTTACAGAATAGAGCTCTGTGGTGTGGTCTGTGATGGTTATCTTGCTGTTGTTAGAGGCATCAGGTACGCAACGTTCAAATCACAACTCGTCCAATTATATACTTCCTTCGTTCTTATATATAACATAGTTTCGGTTGAATTGTGGGATTCTGAGAAACAGTTAAAATTAATTAAAATTAAAAGTAATAAATATGTGATAAATATAAGTTGTTTTTCAATAATGCCATTATTTATGAATGAGTAAGAGAGAAAGAGAATAATAATGAAAAAAAGGATAAAAGAGAATGTATGGGGAATAAATAATGAGAGAGTAATTGAGAGAAAAATAGGTAAAAGTGCATTTATTATTGAGACAAACTCAAAACGGATCTTATAAAAAGGGACAAACCCATTTTAAAAAAAAGGATCTTATATATAAGGATGGAGGGAGTATATATATATGACCTGTTTGGTTTCCTGTTTTATATCATTTTTTTTTTAAAAAAAAATGTTTGAACATGTGTTTTAAGTTGTGCTTTGTAAAACGAATTAGTTAAACTTTGTTTTGAAAACCAGAAAAAAATAAGAACATCTTTGTGATGTTTTGTTATTATTTGTTCTATAAAATTAGAGAAGAGGCAGAGAAAATTGTATTTTCATTACTGACAGTCATGCAAATAAAGCAAATTATTCTTTTACCCTTAACACTATTTTACCATTTTTTATTCATTTTTTCAGAATAATGATTGGAACATAATTTTTTTTAAAAAAGTTGTTTTTAAAATTTGTTTTAAAAAATTACTCTACCGAATTGTTCTAAGAACATAAAAATAGAGAATAAAAATAAGCCCACAAAGTTTCAGTTTCCGATCCTTATGTGAGGATAAATACGTTCCCTTAGGGTCTTATCCCATTTTATCTGATAAGGAGGGAGGTTATTCTTTTTTTCTTTTTTAAATAATGGTTTGATTTGGTTCTGGATTAAAGCCAAACTGAATCAAAGTGATGAAAGATTTATTTGGGACTTATCCCTTTTTGATTGGTTTGGTTTGATTTGATTATACTCTCATTGATTCCAAATATAAGAACTAGTTGACTTTTTTCGGAGTGGTTAAGAAAACTAAATATATTACTTAAATGAAAGTATATGTTATGTATAATCAGATTATATATTAGTTTATAGGTTAGATTAACTAGTTTGGAGACAAAGTGGCAGATAGAAGTTCTTTAAAATAATTTATTTAGCTTCTGTGATCTCTTTAAAAAAGTCAACTGAATCTTATTTTTAAGACCGGAGGTAGTAATTCAGTTTGCTTGATTAAATTTTTTTTTTTTTAATTTTCAAAATAGGAATTGATACAGGAGATTGTTATGCGATTTAATTAAATTTGCATTGACATTTTATTGGAATTAATTATGATTTGACAGGAGAGCTATAATAACAGGGAGGGCAGTAAGAGTGAATTCTCAACTGCAATCCCACAAAAGATTTGCTAATGCGTTTGAAAAATACTGCGAACTTGTGGACCATGCCAGACTCTTCTGCACAAATACAGTGGGTGCTCCACCAAAGGTAAAATTATAAAGACAAGTCTTATTGATCATTTCTGTGTTTGAACTTTGAACCTAACTAACTAAGAAACATTTACATGAATTATTATGGGTTAATATTATTATTGATCCTTACAATTTGATCAAATTTTATTTTTGGCCTTCGTTATTTCAAATTGTGGTTTTTAGTTTCTATAATTTTATAAAGATTTGATCAGAGTTTGACAGCATTTACTTTAGTTAACACAATTAATTATGGGGATTAAAATTAAAACTCGTTAAATGTATAAGGGCTAGAACTAAAATATAGTGTAGGTCCCTATAACGGCGTTAATTAAAAGTTAATGCCATTAAACTCAGTCCAAGTCCTTATGAAATTAAAGGGACTAAAAATCACAATTTTAAATTACATGAACTAAAACTAAAATTCTCAAATTGTAAAAATCAACCATGGTATTAATCCTATTATTATACCCCTTTACTTTGTAGAATGAAGTGTCATAACGGATGAATGTGGATGAGAATTATCCGGCGGTTTTGAATCAAAATGATCAAAAATAGTTATTGTTAGGTAATGATAATGAAAAGATGATGAATATTATATAGACCCCAATTTTATATAACTAGGTGGACCTCTACATCATGTAGCTTGAAAGATAATATTGTTTAAAACTTTTGAAAAAGGAGTCTGGCAAAAAGAAAAAAACACTTTTGAAAAAGGTGTCTTGCTATAATTAACTTCTATATTTTATATGATTGATATTTTCCTGCTAGAAGTTGACTATTATATCATTTTATTTCTCAAGTTGTTGGGGCGTTTTAATTTGGTCTTCTGTTTGAGTGGTTGTAATAGTTGTCTCCCAAGTTTTCCATATTCTGTTTTATGAACTTTCCCATGACATGTTGTCTAATGTGAGCCAGCCAATGTTTTGTACTAATCTTTTTATAATATTATTGACTATTTTATAAAAAAATAAAATTACATGAGGGGAGTTTTAATGTTTTATTCTTAACCCCTACTCATCATCTACTTCTTTACCCCCATTTTTTATCCACTTGAACTAACCTCAAGAATATAGACAAAACAATGTCAACTATATTCTTGTTTTGTTTTTCGTTGAAGTAGGTTAGAATTTTGATTATAGTTATATATGTTAGGGTTGTCTTTTTATCAAGGTAGTTTAAGCTATTTGGTAGGACACCCTTTTTACATCAAATAACTACTTTATTACTTTTTTTTTTTTTTCCTTTCATTCATCTTCTTACATTATATAGTCTCGCATGTCTCAAGTCATATCTTCTTCTTTTTTCGCCTGGGCCTATACTTTGTTTTAGTCTTTGAGCTTTTGTCCATAATATTATTTTTCTTAGTTTTTTGTGTCCCATTGATTGAACAGCTCTGATACCATAGTAGTTGTCTTTCTATCAAAATATCTTAAACTACTTGATACGACCCCCCTATTTCACCTATAATATACTTTTATTCTCTTCTTTAGTTAATGACTTCTAACAAAGTATCTGTAAAACACGTTTTTGCAATGGTTTAGCTCATAGGATGGAAGGAAGGAGAGCATAATAATCTGCTTGTGGATCCAAAGGAGATCAAGTGCTTGGAATCAATTGGGAATCTGAATGCTGATGCAGATTCCATCTACGAACTTTACAAACCGCCGAGCCCTGCTTTAGGGCAAAGTTCCATCTGGAATGACATTGTTTTGTCTCCTTCAAGAGAAACTGATCAGCGAGTGTTGAAGGATTCCATTGAGAAAATTGAAAATCTCCCCACAAACTCATAACTAAATCATTGTGAATGTTGCCCCCTTGTGAATTATGAAGCCGGAAGTTGTTTTCGCAGCATATTGAAGAGACATGTTCAATATATTCGTGTATCTTACTTGTTTGTCAATATTCATGTTTTATTAGAGACATAAGTTGTGCCCTTTCTTTCATGTCAATATGTAAATAAATTCGGACTCATTTATGCACAATGTGGGTTTTTTCTTTGTTTTTTTGTTTTTTCTATTTTTTGCGGTTGTCAAGGCTATATTTCGGGGAGGGGAAGGGAAGTGAAGTGAATTGAGAGGGCAATTATGTCATTTTGTGTGATACCGATCAAGTGGAGGAAAGGCACGAAGGAAAGAGGCTCATATTTAAGAAGCTACAAAGATGTTTTGGAGTTCAAGCCAATATATTGGAGGTCCAAAATACAAATACACATTTGGAAAGAGGTAAATTAAGTCATAATATTATGTATTTGTGCCCAAATTCATGTAATGTACATTGGGAAGTCATGAACGTAAATTCATGTTTGGAAGACTCATAATGAGCTTGAACTTACAAGAGGCTTCCACAGGAGAATTAATAAAATTAAATCAAAAAAACTAATGGCTTGTTTCACTCTATAATCCGCTTTTCTTTTTCTTTTTTTGTTCTTAAAGCAATATTGTACAATAACCTTTTAGAACAAGCTGAAAACAAAATAAATTTAAAAAAATGTTTTGAATCATTATTTTGAAAACATATGTAAAATAGTGAAGTGGAGGATGAAAAAATAGTTTGTTTTATTAGTATAATTATTATTAATGTAAATACAATATTCTCTATCTCTTCTCTAATTTTGCAGAATAAGAAGTAATAAAACATAAAAGAAAATATTCCTTTTTTAGAACATCTTTAATTTTTTTAAGAACATATAACGTTTTTCTTTTAATTTTTTCACAACAAAAACTATTTTGAATATCAAACCCTTTTGAACCCTTTTTTCCTATTAGAACTTGTGTTTTCCATTTTTTGACAAGATCTCTTCCCAAATTATCTTCTTCTTCGTCAATAGATCTTCAGCCTTCTCTTTAACTTGGATAAATTTATATAAAGAAGTTCAACTCCATATCTAAGTTATTAGCTCAAATAAACATGGTCTAAATATTGATAATAAATATATATAAGAACCAATCATGCAAACTTTTTACTCCAAACATGGACTAAGGCCCATTTCCTTCAAATCTCTACTATACAAAGCCTAGTGAACAATAATGAGATCCGAGGAGCTGCTCCAAGAAGATCAATATGCATTTTTAGGGACAATGATCATTTCTCGTTTGCTCATGACAAAACATATTTTTTAAATGGGATAAAGGATTAAGATGTATTCAACACCCTAAAATATTTTTAAAAAATTTGAGATTAAATCCCCATTTGAGAAATTAATTGGGAATCAGACCCAAAAAAAGGTGAAGTTATGAGTTCTTAAAGTAGTCATATGAAATGGTCGTCGCCTTTGATGAAATGGGAACCCCGTAAAAAAGTTTCTCCTTCATATCCCTCCCTCACTCTCGCGCGTGCTTTCCATTCCTTCAATCTGCCATGTTTCACCTTCGTCTGCTTCTTGGCCTCCCTCCCTCACTAATTCTGTCATGACTTGCCATTGCACATGATTTATAATTTTTCTTGTTAAAGCTTGGTTGTTGTTTTCAATAGAGTGAAGAAGGGCGGAGGAGGGAGGGAGCGGCGCCAGAGATTGAAAAAATGGGGGAGTGAAGGAGGAGGAGGGGAGCGGCAGTGGAGATCGAAGAATTGTGGGGAATGAAGAAGGGGGCACAATAGCAACAAACGGTGTTACTAGATCCGGCATGGTGTTGCAAGATTGAGGTCGTCGTCATTCATTGCCGGAGTCACTATTATTGGTTGTTGGAGCTACTTGGGGAGATATGGCGGTGATGTAGAGAGGTTGATGATGCAGAAGTGGGGGACCTGATGGGAGGGAATGGTGAGAGGAGGTGGTTACGTTAAGGGTAAAGAAGTCATTTGGTGTGGTTACTTATTTATCTCTAAAGATCTCAGGACTTCATCTTTTTCTAGATCCTATTTCCCAATTAATTTTTTGAATAGGGATTTATCTCCAATTTTTTAAATATTTTTTTGGTGTATTTAACACTTTTAAATATTTTGTGGTTCAATTATACCCTTTAAATATTAAAAATGGATCAATTTTGCTAACTCTTAACACACAATCATACGTCATTTTTCTTATTCCAAAATAAGCTTCCAGCCAAGTCCCCTCCCATCAGCACATAAATGTAGATAGATGCGCCGGAAGATTAAAGACTAGCTCTGTTATCTTTTTTGTTGGTTTTGCCAACGAAGAGGCTCATGACCCTTATGACCCCACCTCCCGTCCTTTGCTGATGTAAGAATAATTGGGCGGACCTGAAGTGTGACCGTTTATCTCTTATACCCACGCTAATCGTATCACAGTAGCGGAAGGGATTATGATGCACAGCAAATACACCACGATAGGAAGAAGAAAAGAGAAATATAATAGAGGGAATAGGGATTGAAAGTGGCAGAGTTTCTGTATGTTAATTCAAGTGTCTAGCAACTGAATCCCATTACGCCTATTTATAGGGTTCTATGCACCCCTTCCTCTTCTACTAACATGTCCTTCCATCAGAGAGACAAGATATTCTTTCGATTGAGAGATATATTGTTTTAGTGAAACAATACCACTTGAAGAGTCATATTGCATCGGATAAAAAATATGACTCATAACATTTTGGAAAATATTACATATATCCACCCAATCATTTATGTTATTTATACTTTGACCCCAATCCTATTGGGCTTGGGCCCAATCCACCAAGGGTGGACTAAGATATTTTCCAACAGCTTATATCAAATAGTAGCATAGGTGCTGATGGGGAAGAGAACAATTTCTGTGTAATACCCCAAAATTTGGGATTGAAGGCTTGAGAATAAGTCTAAATTAAGCGGACTGCTAAGCCCCGATTTAGCAGGTGTCCCAAATATATTCTCTAATGTTCCTTATATCTTTGGGGTATTAAAGAAAATAAAATGGTTAATTTTGAAGAAAGTAATTATGCTTACGGTGAAATCGCCTATGAGGTAGTGAGCTTGTCATATGATTTTAAATGACCAAATGATGACCAAAAATTATGAAAATTTATAGGATGAAGATAGACATCCTAAGCTTTAATTTGATAGGTCATATAACTCAATTAGAGCTATATACAAAAATATATGAATTTTTGAAGTCAGCACAGAAAAACTGTGAAATTTCTGGAATAGTATGTAAAGATTGAAATTCTGGGAATTTTGTGATTCCATTCAGCAAAAGTCTATATTTTTCCTTGAAACTAGACTCAATAAGGGTTCTATAGGCTTTAGAATCACTCCAATTCGATATTTCTAGAATTATTTATGATTTTTCAAAGTTTGGGCAGAAATCTGCCAGAATTTTGTAAAAATCCGAAAATTGGGAAATTATCAAATAAATGAAATAAGATATTAGATATTAAAATAAAAAGTGATCATCTCCTTCCAACAGCCATAACTGACGCCATTTTCAGTTTTAGAGAGAGAGAAGAGTTGAGATTTTTAGAGAGAGAAGGAGAGGAAAAGGCTTGTAAAGGTAAGTGATTTCTTCGGTAAATCGATTCTTAATGCGTAGAACTCCGCTCCTAAGCTATTCTCCTATGTGATTCAAGGGTTGGAAGCTCAAATTTGCTTGTTGAAGTGACCTAGGGTTCAGCCATATCAAGGGAGAGCCAGTGGGAGCTTGAGGTAACTTCCAAACTCTTGTATATTGACTATTCTGGCTGTTGTGGACAATTTAATCGGTGAAATTTCACCGGATTGTCATTGGTTTTAAAAATGGAAAATGGGTGTATGGGGTTGTTATGATGCCCAAATTGGTACTAAATGGTAGTTGTAACCTAATGGAATAGTCAATAAAGTGGTTAGGAGTAGAAAGGAACGCGTATGCGGAGCCGAAACCGAAAAACCCCGATTTTCCCCTTAAAACCCATATATTTCGGCCATCACTGTAAATGGGTCTTAGAGTTGGATTTTCAATGATTTGATGATTCCATTAGATTCAGGATGGAAAATTAGGTGGGGTTACAGTTGGACACTTTTTCGGAAAAGGCCGAAAATGCATAATTACGGAAACGCCCCTAAAACCCTAAAAGTAGGGCTGCCAAGGGCAATTTCGTAATTTGACATTGAATTTGATAATTCTGAGTTCGGAAATGGATTCCTTGGGTGAAAATATGTAAGAATAGCCCATGTCAAAATTTCAGGAAAAGTACAACCGGACCGGGTACAGTGGGGCCGGGCCGGGTCTCTAGGGGCATTTTAGTCATTTTTCAATATAACCTCATATAACCCCCAGAAACACTATAGAAGTGTCTAAATAGTACATTTGACATTGTAGGATCGAATATGGAGCCCCGAGCTGTTTGCATGTAGAGGAGGCACGCGTTTCGAGGCGAAAAAGGGTTAAGGTAGGGGACTTACCTTACTTGCATCTATTTGATATTTTTACTTGTGTAATGATGTATGTGATTGCTTTACTTGATTGTGTATAGCATATTTGAATAAATGAAGCTCTGTTTCTGTTTTCGCTGTGGCCATAGTTTTGTTACATGAAACATTGAGCATGCAGAGATGTCATTATGGAGCATACATCTAGATAAAGCTAACATGTTATACTTATAGCATCAATCATGCATGCATTATGGTATCTGTTTCCTACTGAGATTCTCTCGAATCTCACCCTCCCCTACCAACAATTTAGACAGGAGACGACAGAAGATATGCAAACAACAATGCAGAGTACCGTACGAGGGCATTACAGTGGTGGAACGAAGACGAGAAGATGTCTCTGTTTTACTGGGATGGGTTTAGATACCCTAGTAGCCTTGTGCGACTACATTATTTGAATTTATCAGGTACGAACTCCTCGGGGGAAATTATGTAATTATGTACATATTATCAGTATATTCATGCTAATCCTGTGTTGCCTACCGAACCGCATGTCGTTTTCCACAAAAACTCTGGTAGAGGTTGAAATTGAGATAAGGGCGTGACATTCTGCATTATGCAGCGGGCACGGCCATGGAGGGATGGCCAGAGGGAGTGGACTTAGTTGGAAGCTTTTTTTTTTTTGGATGAGAAAACCAACGTTTGACTGACTGCAGGTGAGTGGAAAAATTGGTCCATTTTTAATATTTGAAAAGCATAATTGCACTACAAACATTTTAGGGTATGGATGCACTTTGAGAATTATTTCAAAGGGCTGGATGCACCTTAACCAAAAAAAAAAAAAAACATGAAGTTGATGAATTCATATTTTATTATATATTTTAATGCTTCATTAAGGAATTTTATTATAATGATAGGGATTAATTGCAGCACTTGCTAATAAATTGAATAAAAAACAATAGAAGAGAATAAATGTTAAAAGAGGAATAATTTTCATATTTTTATTATGCATTCATGAATTTTTCATATTCATTGTTAATTGTCATGATTAAATTAAGGGAAATTTACATTTAGGTCTCAAACAAGAGAAAAATTGAAAAAAATGGTCCCTTGAATCTCAAAATTGTATTTAAGTCTCGTGGGACTTTTTTGTAATAAATTTCAATTCCGCTAATAAGTCCATGGGTGTCCATTGTCAAATCCATGGGGACGCGTCATTAACAAATCTAGGGGCGTCTATTAACAAGTTCAGGGGCATTCATTGGCGAGTCCATGAGTGTTCATTGATAAGTCCATGATTAGAATTTATTACAAAAGAGTCTCACGGGACTTTTTGATATTTTAAGGGACAAATTTTTCATTTTTTTTCTTTTTTCCAGGACCTCAATGTAATTTTCCCTTAAATTAATTATATTTTGAATGTCAATCTCAAAAATAGGTAAGGCAAATGCTTTGTGATAGGCTAATCTTCAATTAGACTTTGAGAATATCTCTTAAAAGCAGGGTTCTTAGACCTAGACCGGACCGGCCGGTCCGACCCGGAACCCGCCAAACCAGTCAGTAGACCGGTCCGGTTCCCGGTCCGGGTCCCAATTTTCAAAAATTTTTTTAAAACTTTTTCCTTTAGAATTTCATACTATAAGTATAAAATCTTTAATTACTCACCGGTTTGGTCCCGGTTTAGCTCCGGTTTGGCCCCGGTTTGACCCACTGACCCTTAACCCAGTACCCCGACCGATTCAATATCCGGTCCGGGTTTTAATACCTTGCTTAAAAGAGATAACCATGCCAGAGAAATCTTTGAGGCTAATATTAGCCTTAAAGAATCATCCAACAAGATTGTCTTTTCCATGGGATTTATTCACAACAATTGAAGAATAAGTGATTGCAAAGTATTTGCCTTACCTATATTTGTTACAAACCTTCAAAATATAATCAATTTAATTGTTACAATTAAAAATGGATATGAGAAATTTATGCATGTAGGGTAATTAAAATACAAACATTTTTGAAAAATAGGGTGCAAATGGATAAATACGAGTCAATTTGAAAAATGTAAATATATATATATATATATTCTGATTACTCTACATGCATGATTTTCTCATATTCATTATTAATTGTGATGATTAAATTGATTATATTTTGAAGGTTAGCCTTAGAAATAAGTAAGGCAAATATTTTGCAGTCAATTATTCTTTAGTTAGACTTTGAAAATATCTCTTAAGAGAGATAGTCTAGTTTGGGAAATCTTTGAGGCTAATGTTAGTGTCCATTTGGGTTAGCGGTAGAAGCTGCTTTTACAATGTGATTTACGGTGTATGAGGTAAGTATGTGAGAGGAGTTTTGTCTCAACTTACGTGAATGTGCTTCTCAAACGCCAACTCAAACAGGCCCTTAGCCTAAAAGAATGTTCCAACTAGATTGTCTTTCCCATGAGATATATTCACAACAATTGAAGAGTAACTGATCGCAAATAATTTGCCTTACCTATTTCTTATGCTAACCTTTTAAATATAATCAATTTAATTATCACAATTAACAATGAATATGAAAAATTTATGCATGTAGAGCAATCAAATTATATATATAAACATTTACATTTTTGAAAAATGGGGTGCAATATGATAAATACAAGTTAATTTGAAAAATGTAAACATATATATAAACATATATATATATATATATATATATATAACCCTCTTACCAACTCTACAGAGACTTCCTTCGGTAAGATGGTGGGCCAAATTTGACATTACCAGGATTGATACCGGAGCAGTTGACAAATGGTTTAAAGAAAATCCTCAGCATCTTTGTATGACAGAACAAAGAAAATTCCTGAATCAAAAACCAAGAATTACTTCTATCTTAGCTGGAACTACAGATAAGGCTAATCTTATCAGTCAACTCAGCTCAATGCTACAAATTCTACAACAACAAGACCAAACGGCTTTGACCAGTCGGCCAGTCTCTTCAGCAGCCTCAGACAATCAAGAGGATGATGAAGAAGAATTTGTTGTAGATTTAAATGAAGATTAAACTCTCGAAGACTTAGAATTATTTTTAGGTTTTTGATGTAAACATACGAAAGCACTGTAGCACCATACACCATAGTATACACAGTGGCTTTCATCGTATAGTACTGAAACACCACGTGTCAAATAGTAAAACTGTAGTGTCGGCGATACTGTGCAAACAGTACCAACTGGAATTGTTTAAACAGTAACAAGTCACCAATCAACTATTCACTGGAACTGTGCAAATAGTGCAGGTCGCTAGCCGGTTACCAGTCACCCTAAACAGTAAGCTCGCCCGTCTATTTAAAGTCGATTCAGTCTCATTCTGAGATAGGTTCGGTTAGGCACTTAGAGAGAGAACTAGAGAAAGAAGCTCTGAGCTCCTCTGACGAGTCTCATCCCTCTCCTCCCTCCAGCGAGTTTTCTTCCTTCTTCCCCTTTCTTCTTTTGTAAGTGCTTATGCTTTCTTTTCAATAAAATTAATCAGTTTCTTTTACTTTTCTTTACATCATATCCTTCCCTCCTCTGATGACCCGGGATTAGCAGATTTAATGAGTTAATCACTGGCAGGTTCTACCGCCGCCGATTAATTTTATTCACAATCTTAGTGGACATTACAGAGCATCCCCTCTGCATGCATCATTTAATACTTTAATTATATTTGTAATTATGCCTTAAGAAGTCTATCTTCTTCCCTCTTCACATGCTCCTCCCTTTCTTTAGTTAGATCCACCTCTGGGGCACCTTCCCTATCTTGGTATCAGAGACGGGGGAGGGGCCCCCGTCTTAGTTATATATATATATATATTTTGATTACTCTACATGCATGATTTTCTCATATTCATTGTTAATTGTGATGACTAAATTGATTATATTTTGAAAGTTAGCCTTGGAAACAACTAAAGCAAATGCTTTGCGATGAGTTAGTCTTCATATAGGCTTTGAGAATATCTCGTAAGAGGTACAACCTTGATGGGGAAGTCTTTGAGGCAAATATTAGCCTTAAAGAATCTTCCAATAAGGCTGCGTTTCCCATGGGATATATTCACAACATTTAAAGATTAACTGATCGCAATGCAATTGTGTTACCTATTTCTAATGCCAACCTTTAAAATGTAATCAACTTAATTATCACAATTAACCATGAATATCAGAAATTTAGGCATTTGGAGTATAATATATATATATATATATATAGTTTAAAAAATGGGGTGCAATAGTATAAAAACGAGTTAACTTAAAAATGTAAATATACATATTCTGATTGCATGTATGGTTTTCTCATATTTAACGTTAATTGTGATGATTAAATTGATTACATTTTGAATACTAGCCTTAGAAATAGGAAGGAAAATGTATTGCACTCAGTTTGTTTTTAATTAGACTTTGATAATATCTCTTAAGAGAGATAGCCTTGTTGGAGAAATCTTTGAGGCTAATATTAGCCTTAAAAAATCTTCCAACTAGGTTGTCTTTCCCATGGGATATATTCACAACAAATCAACAATTGAAGATTAACTGATCACAAAGAATTTGTCTTACCTATTTCTTATGTTAACCTTTAAAATATATTCAATTTAATTATCACAATTAACAATGAATATGAGAAATTTATGCTTTTAGAGTAATCAGAACACACAAACACATTTTTGAAAAGCAGGGTGAAATAGGATGAATGCGAGTTAATTTGAAAATGTATATATATTCTGATTACTCTACATGCATAATTTTCTCATATTCATTGTTAATTGTGATGACTAAATTCAATATATTTTGAAGGTTAGTCTTAGCAACAAGTAAGGCAAATGCTTTGTGATCAGTTGGTCTTCATTTAGACTTCAAGAATATCTCTTAAGAGAGAAGCCTTGTTGGAGAAATCTTTGAGCCTAATATTAGCCTTAAAGAATTTTCCAACTAGGTTGTCTTTCCAATGGGATGCCTTTCCCATATGATATATTAGTCTTTAAAAGAATCTTCCAACAAGGATGCCTTTCCCATATGATATATTCACAATAATTGATGATTAAATGATCACAAAGCATTTGCCGTACCTATTTCTTATGCTAACCTTCAAAATATAATCAATTTAATTATCACAATTAACAATGAATATAAGAAATTTATGCATGCAGAGTAATCATAACACACACACACACACGTTTTTGAAAAATGGGGTGCAATAGGATAAATACTAGTTAATTTAAAAAATGTAAGTATATATATTCTGATTACTCTACACACATGATTATCTCATATTCATTGTTAATTGTGATTATTAAATTGATTACATTTTGAAGGTTAGCCTTGGAAATAGGTAAGGCAAATGCTTTGTGGTCAGTTAGTCTTCAATTAGACTTTGAGAATATATCTTAAGAGAGATAGCCTTGTTGGAGAAATCTTTGAGCCTAATATTAGCCTTAAAGAATTTTCCAACTAGGTTGTCTTTCCAATGGGATATGTTCACAACAACTGAAGATTAACCAATCACAAGAATTTGCCTCGCCTATTTCTTATGCTAACCTTCAAAATCTAATGAATTTAATTATCACAATTAACATTGAATAACAAAATTTATGCATCTAGAGTAATCAAAATATATATATATATATATATATAGACACACACACATTTACATTTTTGAAAAATAAGGTGCAAGAGCAAAAATACGAGTTAATTTGAAAAAATGTAAAAAAAAAAAAAAAACACACACACACACACTATGATTACTCTATATGCATGGTTTTCTCATATTCATTGTTAATGAGTCCTCTTCTCCATCCTAGTGTTTATTGTAACCCCCTTCCGTAATTAATATTCAAATTACGCAATTAAAGTGAAATAGAGACCAATAATTATCAAATAACATTTACAAGCCCATCTATTAGACGGGGTTTTCACAAATACATTTCACAAACAATTTAACCTGGCCTCACGTTCACATTCCGAATACAATTACTACACGAAGATAAATCACATTTAAACATATCAGAGTACGCAATATAATTCCTGGCCAATCCTGGGTTCCATATTTTAATCAAAGCCTTACAGGGCACAAGTGCCCAATCCAGATTCCCAAACGGGGATTACACAAAGTCATTTACAAATACCAAATCCAACACTCATCCATATATACATGTCTAAATCCAAATACATAATACTCCCAACAATAATAACCAACACCCAGAATGACAACCCGAAGGAGTCCTCGTCTCCCTTGTTGCCTGCTCCATCCTCGATCCACTACCCTGTCTGAAAGGTTAGTAGGGGAGGGTGAGATTCTAGAGAATCTCAGTAGGAAAACAATACTAATATGCATGTACGATAAATGTTTAATGCATGACATGCTTGCATCACATAACTCATGCTAACATAATGACAAATTTGTAAGCTCAATGCTTTAAACAACATAATGATGGCCATAGCATAAATTGAAACATAGCTTCAAATTACACATAATCATGCAAAGCAAAGACATGCACCAACACACTAACACAAATATCAAATACATGCAGGAGAGATATGTTCCCTACCCTGGTTCTTCCACGTAAGCTCTAACTTCGGCTGCTCACGATCAGGGCAATCATCAAACCCTATAACCAAAACAAGGACATAGGGTTAATCTCTTTTCTAATTCCTTAACTTTCAAACACTTAAGTTGGTTATCAGTCACAACCTTTAGGTGGCTACTCAAAGCCTAAACACATGCCTAAAGGGTTGGGAGAAACTTGACTAAAGACCATCTTTCAAACCCTTGAAACCCCATTTTTGGCTTCATCACTCGAGTGATGGATGGTGCACTCGAGTGAGGATGGCTCACTCGTGTGAGTGCTTGACCCAAAAGCACAGACAGAAACCAGAATTGCTCATTCCACTCGAGCACGACCCTTAACACTCGAGTGATAGCCCCAAGCTCACCCGAGTCCTCCAAAGTATGGCACAGAAAGTGATCACCCGAGAGCAACAAAGAACCTAAAGCCAAAAGTGCACTTGAGCATTAGCTCTGGCACTTGAGTGAGGCAACAACACTTGTGAGTGCTCACACTCTTGACAACCCGAGAAGCAGCTCATAGTGCAGAAGCACACAATCACTCGAGTGATAACCCACATCACTCGCAGGTGAGGAAGTGCACTCTTACTTCTTCCATTAACAAGTACAACCAAAACTGAAAGGGAAAGGAAAAATATGATGTTGCACTCGAGTGAGACCCTTGTTCACTCGAGTGAGGCTCTATCAGAAGCCAGTACACAGCAAATATCAGAATTTTCCCTAACTTGACCAATCTGTTTCCAATGGTTCCAAACCTTTAACACAAGGCTATTCCCACATAATTTCACCCAAGGAACCCATTAGAAACCTCAAAACAACCAAAATCACATCATAATAGCATTTTTCCCCAATGGTCACACTTTTCATGTCAACACCCATTTCCATTTCGATATTTACAGAGTAATAGAGACCAAGTTCCACAGGCATACAGAAAAGTACATATATACTGATAAAAGTATTTGTTTACAGTCCAAAGTTAAGATACAAAAGGTGACAATATTTACAACATAAGCTATCTATAACCACGGACTTTAACTTCGCCTCAAGACACATGCCAGTCACTTTCCTTTATCCATGTCCTTGCCTTTTGATCCGCTAGCACCCGCTGAGATGTTTGGTTTAGAAAAAGGGGTGAGATTCCAAGGAATCTCAGTAAAAACATATGATTAACATATAAAATGCGAAAATTAAATATGCAATGCACCGTATCAAGTAAAATGAAAAATCATATCATCTGTGTGTGTACACAAAATTCAGGGCCAACTAACCCGTTGAAACCCCTACATGTACCTCAGCTGAGTCCTTGACTACAGCTAGGTAAGACTAGTGTACCTCAGCTAGATCCTAGACCACAGCTAAGTAAAATGCCTCCAGCACGTGTTCAGATCACAAAATACAGTAACACGCATCATACAAATAGTCACATAGTATATGAGAGATAGTAGTCCCTATCTTAACCTCTTTCTTATCTCAAAGGGTCTGCCTCGTAAAACGTGTCAACTATAGGTGTCCAACTCGGTCCTAAAACGTCAAATGTACAAGAAATAGGTTATAACTTATCCAAGTATCATTTTAGACACTTTCATAGTTTTTCTTGTGGTTATATTAGCCTATGATGAAAATTTATCAAAATGCCCCCGGGACCTCGGCCGGCCCCGCCGTACCCGGCCAAATGGCACGTTTTCCCAAAATTTTTGACTAGGGCTATCCTAACATATTTTCGTCCAAGGAATCCATTTCCGGACTCAAAATTATCAAACTCAATGTCAAAGTATGAAATTGCCCTTGGCAGCCCAACTTTTAAGGTTTTAGGGGCGTTTCCGTAATTATGCTTTCTCGGCCTTTTCTGAAAACGTGCCCAACTGTAACCCCACCTATTTTTGCCCGCTGAATCCAATAGAATCATCAAATCATTGAAAATCCAACTCTAAGGTCCTCAAACATCCCTAGCCGAAATTATGGTGTTTTCCGGGAAAAATCGGGGTTTTACGATTTTGGCTCCGTAAACGCGTTCCTTTATACTCCTAACCACTTTATTAACCATTTAATTGAGTTATAACAACCATTTGAACTAAAATTGGGCAGCATAACCCTTAGGCACACACGTTTCCAAAATTTAAAACCAATGGCAATCCGACAAAATTTCACCGATTAAATTGTCCACAGCAACCAAAATAGTTAATATACGAAGGTTTGAAATTTACCTCAAGCTCCCACAAGCTTTTCCCAAAAATGGTTGAAACCCTAACCTTTAGAGAACATATTTTTGAGCCTCCAAACCCTAAAGAACAAAGAGGAGTAGCTTAGTGTAATATCCCAATTCGTGGTTAAGGGCTAATGATTATGAAATTGATTGTAATTAGTGTAATTAAACACTTTTGGAATTAATGTGATGTGAACTTGGTATAAATATGTGTGGTATTTAAGATCAAGGGTTGAGATTCATTGCACATGGGTCGGAATCCGATGTATTAAGCTTATGTGAGCTCATAGTGGGTGTGAGTAGATGGTGACATGTGGCATAGTGTAGACTATTGGATATGGCACAAAAGGACAAAAGTCCACTTTCCCTCTTTTCTCTCTCTCCTATGCGGTTGTGTGTATGGCTAGGGGAGGAAGTGTACACCATCATCATAATTTGCATCACCTCACCATCTCTCTCTCTCTCTTCTTTCTTCACTTCTGACGGACAAGCAAGGGAAAGGAAAAGAGAAAGCTTGGATTTTGGGTAAGCAATGATCTTCTAATGCCTTAAACCTCTTCTCTAATGTTGTGCATCTCATTGAGAGCTTCAACTTGGTGATTTCAGAATCTTGAAAGGTGGAGGTTTGTGTGTTGGTCGAAATTGAAAATTTGAGAATCAAGATTCTGGATTTGGCAAAGTGAAGAGGTAAGCCTTTAGTGCATTTTGATATATTGTTTGTGATTTTTGGATAAGTTTGTGAAAATCAGGAAATTACCCTAGTTTATGCCTATTTTTGGATATATGAATTTCATTGTGATTGATGTTAGAAATGGTCTATTGTGAAGTCATTTAACTACTGGATATAGTTTGGAAGTTTGGATTTAAGTTGAATGAGATTGGGGTATTGTGTGTCATAGACACCCAAAGGCATAAATTGTGGTAGAAAGGGTTTTTGGAGTTTTTGGAAGTTGCCAATGTGTTCCTTAGGTCATTTTAAGTAGAAATGGGCTTTATGAGAAGTTTGGGAACCATTAGGTATGATTTTGACCATCTGGGAAATTTCTGTCATTGCTACGTTTCTGGTCTCTGATGCACAACACTCGAGTGAGGGAAGATCATGCTCGAGTGCTGCGTGTATTTTTCCCTTTCTGCATTGTGTTTTGCCTTGGTTTTATGAGTGGAGTTCTAGTGCACTTCTATAACCACGAGTGAAGTGAGTGATCACTCGAGTGAGCAAGGGATTGCTTGAGTGATGGTGTGAGTGCAGAGTTAGGTTTGCTCTCAGGTCCTCACTCGCTGGTCATTTGTCAAGAGTGTGTTTTGACACTCGCAAGCACATCTGTTTCACCCGAGCACCGTGGGGTATGCTCGAGTGAGCTTGTCCCTCAAGGTAGCATGTGCTCTCGGGTTGTCACTCATTGTTTTGCACTTTCGGGGACTCGAGCATATTTGAAGTCATCACCCGAGTGTAAAGTTTCATGCTCGAGTCATGTGAGCATTTTCTGGTCGTAGTAGTTGCTCATTGTCAAACATTCGCGAGTGAGAATCGTTCTCACTCAAGCACGAGTCGCTCATTACTCGAGTGAGGTCATCTTCACTCGAGTGATCTAGCCTAAATTACTGTTTTGCCTTCTGGAAAGGGGTCTTCAGGGTAGCTTCTTCCAACCCTTTAGGCATATGTCTAGGCCTCTAATAGTCACCTAAAGAGTCCTAAATGATAACCAACTTAGAGTATATTGAAATTAAGAACTTGGAAAAGAGATTAACCGGTTGTCCCTAATTTGGTATAGGATTTGATATCTGTCGCCCTCGTGAGACCATGGTACCGGAGCCAGTCAGGAAAGGTACAGGTTGTAACACCCCAAATTCTGAGACTTGAGGCTAGAGAATAAGCCTGAGATTAGTGGATTGCTAAGCCCCGGTTTAGCAAGATCCCAAATTGTGATCTAGGGTTAATGACTCCAAAAGTGGATGTCATTAGTGATAAATGAACCCTTTTGGAGATCATGGTGTGTTTTGGCACCCGATGTGATTCGTATGCGTTCTGAGCAGCGCTGAAACCCTGTATTTAAGCTCAATTATGGATTAACATCTAAATTGACTTAAAATAGAGGAAGGCGCATATTGTGGCTAAATGAAACGATATGAAGTGTTTGGTGGTGATTCAATGAGAATTACCGAATTACCGAAATCAGGGGCAAAACGGTAAAGTTACCGACCAATTGGTCAGTTACCGAAGAGGAAACTCATTGGTAACTTCAAGATCAATGGTTGAGATTGATTTGTGTAGAGATTAAGTGGGTGGAATCCCATGTGTGTGGGTTCATGTGAACTCATAGAGATGGATTAAGGGTGTGACAAGTGTCACAATTTGAGCCCTTGGATTTGGTCAAGGTTTTCAACTCATTTCCCCTCTTTCCTCTCTTTATGTGGACGGTTTTGGCTCCCAAAAAACTGACTTGCTTCATCATCTAATCACTCTCATCTCTCTCTTGTCCACCATGAACGTCCAAAGCTAAGGGAAGGAAGAGAAAAGAAAAAGGTGAGATTTTGGTTGGCTTCTTGTCCTCTAATGCTCAATTCATCTTCTATAAAGTTGTTCATAGTGATGAGAGCTTCATCTCTATGGTTTTAGATTCTTGATTGGTGGTGTTTGATAGCTTGAGGAAAATTGGAAGTATGAAGAATCAAGGAATTGATTTGGGAAAGAGGAAGAGGTGAGTATTTGAAGCCTTTTGATCTAAGTTTTGTGACTTTTGGTTAAGTATTGTGATTTGTGAATTTTGCCCTGATTTTATGATATTTTCGTGTGGAATGTGAATGGTGGAATTGGATGTTGTTTTGTGTTGTAAATGGTGTCATTTTGTGGTATTTAATCATTGGAATTGATTTGAATTGGATTGAACACAATGGTTGCAAAACTGGAAATTCTGTCCAGTGAGAATTCTGTCTGGTCAGTCTGTTTGTGTTGCCGTTTTGAATGACCAAATGGTCTCTAAAAATTCTGAAACTTTCCAGTCTTGAAGTTAACTTCCTAAGCTTCAAAATGGACATAAACTTTGTGCCATTTCGTTTTGGGAACTGGGAGTTATAGCTGTCCAAACTTTGAGGTCGAAAATGGAACCTGTTTTGGGACAGTCTTGAGTTGTGGGGAATTCTGTATTTTTGTGGTGATTTCTAGTAAAGGCCAATATTTTTCCTGTGTAGAGGACTTGAATAGCTTTCATTTGGCTTTGGGATCACCTCATTTCGATTTTTGTGGAATTAGTTATGAATTTTTGAAGTTACCTTGGCTGCAGCAGAAAATCCTGGCTGCAGCATAAAAGTTTCTGTGCACGTTTTGGCCGCAGCCAGAAATTCTTGGCTGCAGCCAAAAACCTTCTGTGCGTGTTCTGGCTGCAGCCAGAGGGTCTTGGCTGCAGCCAACCCCCATTTTTCAGGATTTTGAGATTTTGAAAGGTGATTTCCAACCTAGTACGTCCCAATCCTTTAAGCTTTCGTTGAGCTTATTTTAGCCACCTAAAGGGTGTGAATGGTAACCAACTTTAAGTGATATGAAAGTAAGAGTTTGGAATAGAGAATAACCCTATGTCCTTGCTTTGGTTATAGGGTTGATGTTCGCCCTGGTTGTGGTTCGATGTTCGTTTTGATCGTGAGCAGCCGGAGCTGGAGCTTACGTGGAAAGAGTGTAGGAAACATATCTCTTCTGCTTGTATTTGATATATGTGTTAGTGTGTTGGTGCATGTCTTAGCTTTGCATAATTATGTGTAATTTGAAGCTATGTTTCAATTTATGCTATGGCCATAGGTATATTGTTCGAAGCATTGAGCTGGCAAATTGTCATTGTGTTATCATGAGTTGTGTGATGCAAGCATGTCATGCATTAAACATTTATCGTACATGCATATTGATATTGTTATCCTACTGAGATTCTCTCGAATCTCACCCTCCCCTGCTAACCTTTCAGACAGGGTAGTGGATCAAGGATGGAGCATGCAGCTAAGGGCGATGAGGACTTCCTTCGGGTTGTCATTCTGGTAGTTGGTTATCATCCCAGATGGGATATTTGTATTTGGATGTGTATATATGTATGTCAATGAGGATTTGATTATGTGTATGAGAAAGATTTGTGTAATCCCCATATGAGGGCTTGTATGGGCGATTGTGCCCTGTAAGGCTTGATTAATAAATGGAATCCGGAATTGCCGGGATTATTGTTGTGTACTCTGATTTGTTATGAATGTGATATTCCGCGTAGTAATTGTATTCGGAAATGTGATTCTGAGACCAAGTTTATAAATGATTTCGAAAGGTGTTTGTGAAAACCCCGTCTGGTAGACGGGTTTATAATATTAAATTTTGTTCTTATTGGTCTCTATTTCACTTTATTGTGTAATCCGAATATTAATTACGGCAGGGGGTTACACAGGTAGTGACTTTTTCTTTATACCTTATGTGATACATTGTATGTGTGCTATATCATTGGTTTATGATGGATTTAAAAGCTGCAAGATTTGTGAAATTGTGAAAGCACCGCTATACCAATAGTCCCTGAGTCGCTAACAACGATTCGGGTAAGGGCTGTGTGCCTTCCCGGCGGTAAAAGGGGATGAGGTTAGGGTGTGATATATGTGATTATGTGGGCCGAAAAGCTAATTGTGGGCCGAAAGGCTATTT
Organism: Inga oerstediana; assembly: GCA_963210345.1. Taxonomy (NCBI): domain Eukaryota; kingdom Viridiplantae; phylum Streptophyta; class Magnoliopsida; order Fabales; family Fabaceae; genus Inga; species Inga oerstediana. The sequence goes on along the minus strand of OY723410.1, from coordinate 27,654,814 downwards.
GAGGGTCGAAAGGCTATATGTGAGCCGTAAGGCTATTCGTGTGTATTGCCATACCAACAGTCCCTGAGTCACTAACAATGGTTCGGGTTAGGACAGAGTGCCTTCCTGGTGGTAAAAGGGGATGAGGGTGGAGTATGATTTGAGTTGCTGTTATGTGATGATTTGTTTACATGCTATGTGATTACGTGTGGTATGAATGATTTGTTACTACTGTGATTCTTTATAATCTCACTCTTTCCAAATGACTAACCTTTTCAGACATGGCGAGTGGCTCGAAAGGGAAGCGGACAACCAGGAGTAGTTAGGATTACTCTGAGACTTTAGTGGTTATTGGTTATCTATTTGGGTTTGGGATTACCATTTGTACATAAGATGTAAATGTTAAATTTTGGATATGTAATCCCCATTTTTGGGAAACCTTTAAATCCAATATATATATATATATAAGTAACCCGGGGTTACCGGGGTTTTGGTTACGCACTTTGATATTTATTATATGATATAACTGTACAGGTAATTGTATCCAAAAGTGAATGTAAGACCAGATGAATTCTGTTTTAAATGTTTGGGTTTTTAACCCCATTTCTTAGAGATGATTTTTTATAAAAAATAATTTTTGTCTTATTGGTCTCTATTTCACTTAAATTTTATAATCCGGATATAATTATGGTGAGGGGGTTACACTTAGAGTCGGAGTTATACGTGTTAGGAGCTAAATCGTCGGAGAAATCAGCTTACCTTGCGATTTTTCTTCTCCTTTCTCTCTCTACAATTCCAAATGTTCTTACTCTATGTTTCAGGTCTGTTTTCATGTGGAAATGGCAGCTGAATGAGAAAGATGAAGCTTATATTATAATATCTCATAATATTATAATAATTTGTTTAATTTTCTAAAATTGCTAAAATCCAATTTTATGTACATAACTTCCTATATTCACGTAACCATGCCATCATGTCCAACCAATATTTCCTTCTTTATGCCACATGTAGGAGACACCTAGAGGTCCCTCCCTATGGTATCCATTGGCTTCATAACTTGTTTCGGTTACGTGTACACGTAAAGTCTCAATTTTGGTCAAAATTGCACTTTTTGCTCAAATTTTCCATAAATTCATATTAAATTGACCAAAATATTCGAAATATATTTTTAACCTTTATTTTCCTTAATTAATTGAAATTAACTTCAATTAATTGGAAAATATTTTATTTTGTGCTATTTTGGCAAAATTACGATTTTGCCATTACCTTTTTAATCCAATTTCGTTTCTTATTTTTCTTTGGCTAATTTCCATCTATTTTTGGACCAAATATTTTCTATAATATTCCTTCATTTTTGGACCTTAATATTGGCCTTTTTAAATTACCCATATTAATTCCATAATTATTTTTGCCCAATTTCCTATGAAATTGAATATTTATGAAATTCATAAATTCCAAATTCATGAATATCCACCATTTTATTGAATTTCCCAAATAATTACAATATATTTGATGAATATAAAATTTGGGGTGTTACATTTCACACACAATACCCAAATTCCACAACTTTCATTCCCAATGACTCCACTCAATTCTAAAGGCATCAAAACACACTATGACACCATTTTAACCACAATACTCATTCAAATAATTCATTTCACAATTATACCAAAATCAGGGCAAACTCCACAATTCACAAGGTTCAACCAAAAATCACAAAACTTAGATCAATAAGGTATAAATACTCGCCTCTTCCTCTTTCCCAAGCCAAATCCTTGATTCTTCATCTTTCAACTTTCCTCAAGCTCTCAAAACATCTTCTTTCACAAATCTAAAATCATAGCAATGAAGCTCTCATTAATATGAACAACTTTATAGAAGATGATTTAAGCAAAAGAGGACATTAACCAAGCTAAATCTCACCTTTTTCATTTCTCTTTTCTCCCAAGCTTTAACAAAAATGGAGGAAGAAGAGAGAGAAAGAAAAGGATGAAGAAGGACCAGATTTTTGGCTCTCCCAAGCACACACCACCGACTTAGAGAAGAGAGGAGAGAGGAAAAGAGATTTGAAACTTTGACTTGATCCAAGGGCTCACATCATGCCACTTGTCACCATCTCAACACACCTCCCATGAGCTCACATACACACATGCACATAGGATTCCACCTTTTGATCTCTCCACAAATCAATCACAACCATTGATCTTCAAGTTACCAATGAGTTTCCTCTTCGGCAACTGATCAATAGGCCGACAACTTTACCGTTTTGCCCATGATTATGGTAATTCATACTGAATCACTATCAAACACATTTTCTCATACTTCTAGCCATAATATGCGCCCTCCCTATATTTGAAGTCAATTTAGATGTTAATCCACAATTGAACTTAAATACAGGGTTTCGGCACAACTCATAACACATTCAAATCTCAAAGCATATCACATCCTCCAAAAGTGGTCATTTATAAATAATCACGCCCACTTTTGAAGTCATAATCCCTTAATCGAATTTGGGATGCTGCTAAACCAGGGTTTAGCAGTCCACGTAATCCAGGCTTAATCTCCAGCCTCAAGTCTCAAAATTCAGGGTATTACATTTATCTTCATCAAATCACACTTCAAACACCCTTGAAGAAAGGTTTGGTCGATTAGGTTTGGGTGAGACAATAAGGCCTCTACTTCGTCATAGTGTTTATCTTCAAATTTGTGGTTTTCTTTCTATATTCTTTCACCTCTATTTCTATTTCCTACATTAATTACTTTTTCATTATGTTAGTTTGCTTAAAAATTAATTGCCTATGGCTGATGCTCTGGTTTTTTGTTGTTGATATTATTTGTCACGCCCTTATCTTATTTTAACTTTTTTTAGAGTATTCGTTGAAAACAATATGCGGTTCGGTGGGTAACACAGGAATAGTATAAATACACCGATAATATAAGCATAATTACAGAAATTCCCCATAGGGGTTCATACATGATAATTACAATCAATGTAGTCGCACAGGGCTACTAGGGTGTCTAAACCCATCCCAGTGAAATGGAGAAGCCTTCCCGTCTTCGTTCCACCACTGTATTCCCCTCATATGGTTCTCTTCTTTGTTCTCAACATAGCTTCTATCTTCACATGTCTAAATTATTGATAGAGGAGGGTGAGATTCAGGAGAATCTCAGTAGAAAACAAATATCATAATGCATGCATGATACATGCTATGTGTATGACATGTTAGCTTTAACTAGATGCATGCCTTATAATGACATTTCTGCATGCTCAATGTTTCATGTAACATAACTATGGCCATAGTACAAACAGAAAAAGATCTTCATTATTCAAATATACTCTACAGAATCAAGTAAAGCAATCACTTACATCACTACACAAGCAAAGATATCAAATACATGCAAATAAGGTAAGTTCCCTACCTTTAACCTTTTTGATCCTTAATAGGTTCATCGAACTTCGTGTGTCGTAATACGTGTCAGCAACTTAGGCTCTTAACTCTGCCTAAAATGTCAAATGTATAATTTAGACAATTCCATAGTGTTTCTGGTGGTTATACTAGTCTATATTGAAAAATGACCAAAATGCCCCAGAAGACTCGGCCAGACTCCCTGTACCCAGTCCAACCGCACTTTTCCCAAAAGTTTGACCGAGGCTATTCTAACATATTTTCGCCTAAGGAATCCATTTTTGACCTCGGTTTTCTCAAATTTCAGCCCCAATTATGAATTTACCCTTGATAGCCCCTATGTCATTTCACTTTCTAGGGCCTTTATCACTTCGCACCCAACATGAACCCTATACAATTTTCCATTCTAAATACAATGAAATCATAAAAAAAATATCATAATCCAGTCCAAACACAGCCCAAAACAGATCTGGACAAAATTCCATAAAAATTGGAGAAAATGGAATTTTTTGATTTCAATCCATAAAATACCTTCTTTTCACCTTTAATAACTTGTTTAACCACTTAATTACCCTTCCCACATGATTAATCCAAATTTGGGAAGCACCTCCCCTTAGGGTTTGAGCTTCCCAAAATCACACCAATCAAACCACCAACAACCAACATAAATCAACATATTAGGTAAGGTTTTATGATTTACCTTTGATTCCTCCTCTTTCTGTCCCTAAAACATCACTTTTTCTCTCTTCTCCCTTGAAGATTAGCTTGGCTACACATGATTTCCATGGAGATCAAGGGTTTAGAAGAATAATTACACAAGTTGGAAGGCAAAATCACTTGCACACAAAAGTTCTTATCTTAGTTTTTGCTTCCTTAAGCTCTCTTACAATATCTCATTTCCTTAATTAACTTTATTGCAAAAATAGGGTTCATGACATAATACTTGTACTTGAGTTTATCTTTGTCAAATGGTGTCATAAGCTTTCCATTCAAATTAAACTTATTCCTCTCCTTTTAGTTGGCCCAAAAAACGTCCTAACGTCCCATTTTAACATCAAATTAGGCTTCATCCATTTTGTCTAACCACATATACCCATATATATTATTTTATGCTTAATTGAACATGTGTTCAACTTAATAAATTCTTATTTAAATCCCTTGTCTTTAGATGATGCCACTTGGCATGATTAATACCCAACCAAATATCCACTAATATAGGGAAATATGGGCCTTTACTTTATTCCATAATTTACCAAATTGTCATTACATTTTTCTCCAAATTCGCAATAGTTGGCTTTCTTGGTAGATTTTTTGCCCAAACTTTAAAAAATCATAAATAATTTCGTAGACATCGTATCAAAGCAATTCTGAAGGCTATAGAACTCTTATTAAGTTTAATTTCAAGGAAAAATATATCCTTTTGTTAGTTGGAAGCATATCATTCTCAGATTTTTAATCTTTAGAAGCTGTTCTAGAAACTTTCTAGTTTTTCTGGGCTAATTTCAAAAATTCATACCTTTTTGAATATAGCTTCAAATGATTCATATAACCTATCAAATTAAATCTTAGGATGTCTACTTTTTTTTTGTAAAATTTCATAATTTTTGCTCATCATTTGATCATCCAAAATCACATGATAAACTCACTGCCTCACAGGAAATTTTACTGAAAGCATAATCACTTTCTCCAAAATTCACCATTTTACTTTCTTTAATACCCCAAAGATATAAGAAACATTAGGAAATAGATTTGGGACACCTGCTAAACAAGGACTTAGCAGTCCGCTTAATTCAGGCTTATTTCTAAGCCTCCAATCCTAAAATTCAGGATATTACATTATTAGCTTTTTCTTTCATTGTAGCCTAATTATTTATCCAACTGAGTGCTTTTGGCTTGCTTATTGAAATTTGAAAGGGTGTGTTTGGTCTAGATGTTTGGTTGTGTCATTCTGATTTGTTAATAGAAGGACATAATGAAGAAGCTGAGAAAGAAACCGCCCCTAATGTTAATTCTACCAACCCTCCTAATCCTAATAATGGTATGCCCACACCACAGTCGTCATAAGGGAGTGTGAAAAAAATAGACCCAGCTTGGCAATATATTTCATTTAAGAAAGAGGGGAAAGTAAATGTTTTTACATGTCTTTTATGTGGTTCAAGTTATAGGGGAGGTGGGATAAATTGGTTGAAACAACATTTAGCTAGTGTGAGTTGTCAAGTGAGTTCTTGCAAAAAAGGTTTCCATGATGTTAAAGCTAGAATGAAAGGGAAAAAAATGTTCATAATGATATAGTAGAACCAGACATTGAAGCTTGAGAGGTTAAGGAACCAACTACTTCAAAGAGGAAAGCTCCTATGGCTAGGAAGGTTGACAGTTATTTTCACTAGTACAAAATTACCTTTTTAGACTGCTACTTTTAGACCGGTTATAACGGATAAGGTCTAAAAAAATTGATCGGTAGCAGCTTTGTAATTATATAGAACTTCTAAGATTGGTTCTAAAAAAAACTGGTCTTAAAAAAATTATTTAGACCGGTTATAAATAAAAACGGTCTAAAAATATCAAAATATTTAAAAAATTAAAAATTTTAAACTTTTTAGACCGGTTATAATTAATAACTGGTCTTAAATATCAAACACTTAAAATCGGTTTTTATTAAAACCGGTCTAAAATATGACAAATTTTAAAATTAATTTTTTTTCACCATTTTAAGATCGGTTTTTATCGAAAACCAGTCTAAAACACTAGTGCAAAATCAGCATTTTAGACCACTCTTTCAAGACCTGATATAGAGGATAAGGTCTAAAAAATGTGACTTGTGGCATTTTTGTAAATATCGTAAACTTTTTAAACCGGTTCCTTATACATAAGGTCTAAAAGATGTTTTCTAGACAATTGGTCTAAAAAATATATAAGATAATTTAAAAATCATATGAAAGTATTTTTTAGACCTGATATTCAGAACAACCGATCTAAAAGAACATCAATCCTATTTCCCTTGCCTCATCACCGCACGCTCAATCATGTGTAACTTTGAAACTATGTCATCTCTATTGTCTCTACTCTCTGCTGTCTGCATCGTCACTGTTGCTACCACCGACGAAAGTCCAAAACTCGCCAGTGCTCTCTCACTTTAACTCGCTCTTGCTATTGCTCGAAGACGTGAAGCCTTACGTTCGCCTATTATTAGTTTTACTTAGTACTTTTGGCGTCTTCTTACTTGTTTGCTTTTTGTTTTGAGTTTGATTTTTTTGGATGCATTTTCTACATCTACACCCATGACTACTTTGATATGATAATATTTTCTTAGATGTCGCATTCTCTTCTCAGATTTCGTTATTTGTCTTCATTTAATCATTTAAGATCCTCATTTTTTTTCCTGACGTATAATTTGTGACTACCCATATTTGAATATCCAAAAATGGCGACCATGACGAGCTTGATTTGACTTATCAATAAGATTCAGTGAGCTTGTATGGTGGCCAAGTATGTACCAAGTCTTCAAGTTCTTTCATTTTTCTTTTTAAGTTTCTAATCTTAAGTGGTTGTCTCTAATGTTTTGAAAAGGGAAGTTTTGATTTTGTGCTTGTATGTTGTGAAAATCAGAGTTAATAGAAATCATCAGTCTTGGAAAGTGTGGTAGGAGAAGATTTTCTAGCTCGTGGATCTGGTATTGCTCAGTGTTTATCTTAGCTTGAGTATCTTGTGTCTTTGTTCATTATTATCTATATCATCTGTTGTGTAGTTGAGGAAGTGTAAGAAGGAACAATAATGTTGTTTTACTTCTAAGCAGCAGCAAGTTCACTATTTTGTACAAACTGAGAGCTAATTTTGTTGTTCCAAACACTGCATCTGAGGCTTTATATGGTTTTTGTAAGTTGATTTTTAAGCTTGACATGGTTTGTCCCTAAGTTCAACTTGATTTAGTTTTTGCATGGTGATGTTTTATATGTTTTTTGATAAATTGGTGCGGCATTTACATGTGTCGCTACTTGCTGCAAAATGAATACCTAATAAGCATCTTCAAACCTATACCACTTGTAACCCCCTGCCGTAATTAATATTCGAAATATGTGATTAAAGTGAAATAGAGACCAATAAGAAACAAAACTACATTTTACAAACCCATCTACTAGACAGGGTTTTCATAAATACCTTTCAAAATTATTCATAACCCGGTCTCACATTCACATTCCGAATACAATTACTACACAAAGATAAATTACATTTAAATATATCAGAGTACGCGATATAATAATCCCGGCAATCCCGGTTTCCATGTATTAACTCAAGCTTTATAGGGCACATTCGCCCATACAAGCCCGCATATGGGGATTACACAAATCTTTCTCATACATATACAAATATCCAATAACTCATTTCAAATACATAACCAAATATACTCATCCATATGTACACATCCAAATCTAAATATCCCATCTAGGATGATAACCAACTACCAGAATGACAACCCAAAGGAAGTCCTCTTCGCCCTTGGCTGCTTACTCCATCATCGATCTACTACCCTGTCTGAAAGGTTAGTAGGGGAGGGTGAGATTCTAGAGAATCTCAGTAGGTAAACAATATCAATATGCATGTATGATAGATGTTTAATGTATGACATGCTTGCATCACACAACTCATGATAACAAAATGACAATTTGCAAGCTCAATGCTTCGAACAATATACCTATGGCCATAGCATAAATTGAAACATAGCTTCAAATTACACATAATTATGAAAAGCTAAGACATGCACCAACACACTAACACATATCAAATACAAGCAGAAGAGATATGTTCCCTACCCTCTTTCCACGTAAGCTCCAGCGCCGGCTGCTCACGATCAGGGCGAACACCAAATCCTATAACCAAACAAGGACATAGGGTTAATCCCTTTTTCCGATTCCTTAACTCTCAAACACTTAAGTTGGTTATCATTCATGACCTTTAGGTGGCTAATCAAAGTCTAAACGTATGCCTAAAGGCTTGGGAAACACTTGACCAAATATCATCTTTTAAAAGTCCAAAATGCTGATTTTTGGGGGTGGGCCGCGGCCCACAATCCACTGGCTGTGGCCCAAAACTGCCCAGAAACGCTCAGAAACATTTGGGCTGTGGCCCAGAATCCATGGGCTGCAGCCCAAAACTGCCCAGAAACGCTCAGAAACATTTGGGCTGCGGCCCATAATCCACGGGCTGCGGCCTAGAAAATCCAGTTTCTTGGCTAAACTTCCAAAAATTATAAATAATTCCAAAAAAATCGAAATGAGGTGATCCCAAAGCCAAATGAAATATTTTTAAGTCCTCGTTCAAGGAAAAATATTGGCCATAACTAGAAATCCCCACAAAAGTCCAGATTTACCAAAAACCTAACATTGTACCAAAACAGGGTCCAGTTTTGATGCCAAACGTTGGACAGTTCAAAGTCCCAGCTCAAAAAGCGAAATGACACAAAATTTATGTCTATTTTGAAGCTTGGGAAGTGAACTTTAAGACTGGAAAGTTTCATAATTTTTCAACATCATTTTCCCAGTCAAAACGTCCACACCATCTAACTGTCCAGAACAGATTTACATTGGCCAGATTTTCCAGATTTTGCAATTTGGCTTCCAATGGTTCCATTTTCATATCAAACATCATTCTCACACAAAATTTCACAAGGAATCCATTGGAAACACCAAAACAACCAAATTCACATTATATTGACATGTTTTCACAAGATTCACAACATGTCAACACACAACCACAACACAACACACATTGCCATTCTTTTCATTCCAAGTTCTCAACCCAATTCCAATGTCCATATCACACAACCCAATACCAATTTCACCACAATACACAAGGCAATTCCTCAAATCCAAAATCACATGAAAATCAGGGCAAAATTCGAAATTTACAAAGCTTAACCAATGATCACAAAACTTAAGTCAAAATGCTTCAAATACTCACCTCTTCCTCTTTCCCAAACCAATTCCTTGATTCTTCATCTTTCCACTTTTGCTCAAGCAACAAAACACCTCCTCTCACAAATATAAAACCATAGAGATAAAGCTCTCATCACTATGAACAACTTTATAGAAGATGAATTGAGCATTAGAGGACAAGAAGCCAACCAAAATCTCACCTACAATTTTCTCTTTCCTCCCCTTAAGCATGGCGCCATGGAGAATGAAGGAGAGAGATGAAGATGAAGATGATGAAGAGAGAATCAGATTTTTGGCCCCTCACAAGCATAACAACCGACCTAATAGAGAGAGGGAAGAGGAAAAAGCAAACTTTGAACATTTGACTTGATCCAAGGGTCCAAAAAGTGCCACATGTCAACATCTTGCAACATCCTCCATGAGCTCACATAAGTGCACCACATGGGATTCCACCCTTTGATCTATTACACAATCAATCTCAACCATTGATCTTTGAGTTACTAAGGAGCTTCCTCTTCGGTAACCGATCAATTCGTCGGTAACTTTACCGTTTTGCCCCTGATTATGGCGACTCCTCTTGAATCACCACCAAATACATTTTCTCATTCATTTTCTTTCACAATGCGCCCTCCCCTTTATTTTAAGTCAATTTAGAGGTTAATCCATAATCAAACTTAAATACCAGGGCTTAGCAGTCCACTTATTTTAGGCTTATTCTCTAGCCTTGAGTCTCAAAATTCGGGGTATTACACCACTAGCTACCCAATTTTAATGTGGACAGTTGCTAATGCAAGACACAACTTATTTTTTTTTATCATGTTTTCTATGGTGTCTCAGGAACCAGAGGAATTGTTTGAGACCATCTTCCAAGTTCTGCTTTCATCTGTTGATCTGTTGTGATCACAAATCACCATAATTTATTCCTTTAAGTCCATAACGTATTAAGCAAACTCTTAGTCACTGCTTGTTATTTTCAATTTCAACTGTTGATCTATATAAATGGATCTTCAATTCAAGTGGTCAAAAGTTAAAATGTGCTATGAAAATCCCATCAATCAATGATGTCTTGTTTTTTGTGCAATTCTCTTGTTCCATGTATCTTTGAGTGTGCAAGATTTGGCACTTTTAAGTAAAAATTGTTCATATCTTAATTGTCAGATTATCCAAACAAGATATGACAAGTTTACAATTCTTCGATAAGAACATATTTTTCATATTTTGATTGAGAAGCCTAATAGCAAAGATGTATAGAGCTGCATATAAGTCTAGTACTTGTGTAAAATTTCAAGAAATGATAATAATATTGCTCTGACCATTTCCCTGCTTTGTGTAATAAGCTTCCCTTGAGATGTCAAAGGTCTTCTATATGCTGTCTGAATTGGCTTATTAATTTTAACAGTATATTAGGAACAACATACCATAAGTCTGCAACTACTATACGTATATAGATAGATGCCAGTTGTAAACACCAAGATTGGATTGGCAAGAGATGATGTGAAACATTACAAATGAAAAGATATGCCTTTTTAAATTTATGACTTCATGTATAAAGGATTCCTACTAATCGAAATCACCACTTTATTAGTTTACCCAGCATTTTTTTATTTTCACCTTTATCTCTTACCATTCTTTTTTTGCTTTTATGAGTAAACAACTAGTTTGATGGCATTCTGCTTTACATATTTAAGGGGAAATTATCTCTTAAATCTTTTCTCTAGTTATAATTTACAAGTCTTTTTATTTTTATGTGTGGGTTCAATTCTGGACTAAGCATTGATTCTTCTACCTTATGAATCAGTTACAGCAATGCAGTTCATTCCTTCTTGGAAATGTGTTCTTTCACAAATTCTTCCAATTCTCGAAAATGTGTAATTGTTAAGATACATGATGTTATTTATTTCATTTTCATTTACATGTATTTTGGCTCATGTTAGTTTATGTATGTAGTTCATGAACCTTTATATGACGGATTGTTGTTTAATTAAATTGTTCACACTTTAATTGCAAGATTGAGATATTTTTCATTAATTATTGTTAAGTTTTTATCTTGTGAGTTGTTGTTTTTCGTCATTTACTTACGGTTGTCATAGCTTACTTAAAATTATGTGATAGTAAAAAAATAGGGCATTTTGTTTTGACTGGGGTGATTTTAAAATCCTTCCAATCCCAAAAAAACCCGATTTATTTATTTTTTTAAAAATGTCACTTTTAAGACCGGTTGTTTGGACAACAGGTCTAAAAAGTTATTTTTTAGACCGGTTGCATAACTAGTCTAAAAAATATCTCACTTTTTAGACTGGTTGTGTTAAGACCTCATCCAAAACTGGTCTGAAAAGTCATTTTTACTAGGTCTCAAAAGTCATTTTCCACCGTTGTTTGCACCTAGGACAACTCCTTATGCCCAACCAAGCATCAGGAGTGCATGGGTAAGTCAAGAAGCACAATATAATGCAACAATGGCTTTTGCTTATTGGGCTTATGTGAATTGTGTTCTATTTAATGCAATGACTTGTCCCTTATTTTAGAAAGCTGTTGATGTTGCTACTGCAATTGGGCCTAGGTTCACGGTCCCTAGTTTTCATAAGAATAGAGTTAGCATGTTGATAGATTGCTAAAAAGAACTTCGACTACTGATTAATAGCCATCGAGCTAAATGGAAAGAAAATGGTTGCACACTCATGGCTGATGGTTGGACAGATGTTAGATAATAAACTTTGATTAATTTCTTAATTTATTCATTACATGGTATGGTATTTGTGAAATCATTTGATGCTTCGGATTTAGTTAAAGATGCTAGCACTTTATTCTCACTGTTCATAGAAGTTATTGAGTGGGTTGGTCCTCAAAATGTAGTCCATGTAGTGACTAATAATACTGCTAATTATGTAGCATGTGGTAGATTGCTTAAAAAAGGGTTAAGGAGCAAATTTACCAACAAAATTTTAAGAAATGAGCGTCTGGCACAATTATATTTTAAAGGGGGCAAAAATACACATAAGGAATTAAGAATGGAGCATCTAGTACAAACCATTAAATTTGATCTAATGCCATTAAGGGTTTTCTTCTATTATAATTTAATGTTGTTAGGTCAAATTTAATGGTTTTGTGCTGGATGCTCGACTTTTAATTCCTTATGTGTATTTTTGCCCCCTTTAAAACATAATTGTGCCAGACGCTCGTTTGTTAAAAATTTGTTGGTAAATTTTCTTCTTCACTCTTAAAAAAATATAAAACTATTAATTGGTCACCTTGTGCAGTTCTCTATTTGAATCTTATTTTGAAAGACATTACATCCATGCCTCATGTGTTAGACCTTGCAAAGAATGATGAAATCATTGTATTTGCATGTAATCATATGGTCTTTTTGTCATGGTTAAGGAATAGACCAGGTTGGAAGGAAATTATACGTCCTGGTGCAACAAGATTCATCAGCACATTCATTACCCTTCATAGCCTATATTCATACAAACATGACTTATAAACTTTGGTTGTTTATCAAAATTTTGTGTAGTACAAATTAACAAGCACTGAACCTGGGAAAACTTTCAGTGCAATCATTATAAATAATCAGTTTTAAGATGATTACTTTGAAGTTGTGAAACTTGTGTTTCCGTTGATAAGATTGTTAAGGATTATTGATTTGGATATGAAACCGTCAATGCCTTATGTCTATGAAGGCATGCAGAGAGCTAAAAATGTAATCAAGGACATGTTTTAGAGCAAGAAGGAACTATACAAGCCTTATAAGGATATTATTCAAAATTGTTGGGATAAGCATTTGAAAAATGAACTACATGAAGTGGCATATCTGTTGAATCATGCATTTTTGTATAGTCTTGACTTTGTTCGAAAGCATGGATTGATAGATGCTGTGGTCAATTTGTTTAAGGCAAACTCACCTGACAATGATGATCATTATGTTACAATGATGCAGCAAATCAATGTCTACCGTGAACGTAAAGAATCACTTGATAAGATTTCATATAAAAAATGGCCTAAAAACTAGTCCCTTATAAGTATATTAAGTTTTATATTTGAAAGCACATATTATGATTATTAATACCTAATAAATGTCTTTTATTTTATTTTGTTGCTCAGTAGTGGCTGTACTATGGGGATTTAGTACTAGAATTGCAATAAATTGCTATACGTATTCTTAGTCAAACTTATTCTTCTGGCTATATGAAAGAAATTATAGCTTATTTGAGCACATCCATACTAAAAGATGAAACATATTGAAGCATCAAAGGCTTAAAGATTTGGTTTTTACAAACTACAATTTGAAGTTGAAGTTTAGGTAATCTTAAAAGTTATGACTTTTGAATGGTTATTATATAGTTTTATTAAATATACATTTCATCAATATTGATATTCTATTATGTTGGCGTTATAGGAATCAATTGAAGAAGAAGAAAGATAATTATGATCCTATTGATTATGAATCAATTGATAGACTAGACTTTTGGGAGCTTGAAGAAGATCCAACTCCTGAATTTGATAATGTAGAAGCGACAAATTTTCAATTTAAACAAATGGAGAAGGATTATTGAGGTTTTTGACTATCTCTTCTATTATCTAAGATTATATTCTTATCTCTTACACAAAAGAATATGACCATGTTTTTGGTATAACTATTACTAATTTTATTCATTTAATATATTGGTGATGACGATATTGCTGGGGCTCTATCTTTAAATGATGACTTTGTTGCTCCTAATGCCTTTACTTTTCCTCTTACTGCTCCACCTCCTAATGTCTCAGTACCTAGAGAGTTGAATGATGTAGTTGATGCTTATTTTAATGATGATAATTATTAGTTTACTAGTTTAGTGATTGAAGGTGGGAATATTTTGTTATCATAAATATGTTTTGATATTTTATTATGATGAATATTTTGGGATTATAGATTACAGCAGGTGTCATTAGGTGGTATATATATGATACAGTGATGTCAATTTGTCAAGGAAATTGTAAAGTGTCAAACCCCTTAACATTTCGATATACACAGAGTAATAAAGGACAGTTCCACAGGTATACAGAAATAGTACAAATATACTGATAAAAAGTACTTGTTTACATACAAGAGTCCCCCCGCAGGATTTGATAAAATATATACAAATTGTCCAAAATATTTAAATTTAACTAATATAACCAAACAGCTCCTATCTCGAGATCCACACACCTCAACATTCACTGTTTTACCTTTAGAGCTACTAGCTTCAGCTAGAATATTTATTTATTTGAAAAGCGTGAGATTCAAAGAATCTCAGTAGTAACATACAATCAATTATATAAAATGCAAAAAATTAAATATGCAATGCACTATATAATGTAAAATGAAAAATACATACTATATTGTGTGTGTACTATTTGGATCCTCTACTTATCTGTGTACCTCAGCTGAGTTCTCGACCATAGCTAGGTAATGTGCCCAAGGCACGTGTTCATATCATAGAATATAGCAACATACAACATATCAACATTCACATAGTGTATGAGGGATAGAGTTACTACCTTGTGTCCCTTTTTATAATAGAAAACAAGTTCCTTGAATTTCGTGTCAATGTTTCAGCTCAACAGTCAGGTCCTAAAAATCCAAATGTACAAGAATTAAGTTAAAACTCATTCAGGTATCACTTTAGACTCTTCCAATATACTTTTGTTGGTTATATTAGTCTAATTCTACAAAATTACCAAAATGCCCCTAAGGACCCGGTCTAAGTTCCTTTGTACCTGATCCGACCGTACTTTTCCAAAAATTTTTGACTCGAGCTGTTCCTACACATGTTTATGTACATAATCCATTTTTGACCTCGATTTTCATAAAATCACTGCCAAATGACACTTTTGCCTTTACAGCTCCTATTTAGGGTTTTAGGGGTATTTTTGTAATTTCACTTTCTAGGGCATTTCTCACAAAGTGGTCAACATCAACCATACACAATTTTTCCTCCTGAATACAATGGAATCATCATATTAAAAAAATTCCAACTCTAATCCTAGATTCCAGCCTTGGCCTAAACTATGCTCAAGAAAATGAGGGATGCAATTTTTGTGTTTTAACCTTCTCTCTCTCTCTCTCTCTCTCTTCCTTGAGATTTTGCTTGCTAAACTATGATTTTCGTGAAGAATAAGATATTAGAGGAGCTATTTTATAAGAAATGAAGCTTAATCACAAGGACTACAAGCTTACCTTTAAGTTTTCTTCCTTGAGGTCTCCTCCTTCTCTCTTTCTTGGTGTGTTGGGATGGAAATGAGGCAAGAAAGATGAAGAAAAGGCTTTATGAAATATCTTTTTTTTCCCCTTATTTATTATTATCCAAAAATAGGATTTTTATGACATACTTTGTACTTGACTTTATCCCTTAACAACATAAGCCATAATCATTCATTAGCATTGAACTAAATTCTCTTCCCCTTGGTTGGCCCTAGATGTCGCCTAAGGGCTCTTCATGCACACCATTTGGGCTTCAATTCCATTTATCAAACCACATGTACAATAAATACTATTTTGCTCTTAATTTGAACATGTGTACAAACTTTATCAATTATAATTAAATCCCTTGCCTTAAGATAATGACACTTGGCACATTTAGGATTATAAATAATTATTTCCCTTCCTATTTCTCTTAATTGGACGAAAATGATGAGGAATTAGGGAAATAATATTTATTTCATGCATTTCCAGAAGTCTCTTATGTAATTTGTGTCCAATTTCCCATTTACTTTTCAACTTGATTTTCTTGACCAAGAATGTCTCAAATATATCTTTACCCCTTATTTTCCTTAATTAATTGAAATTAAATGTAATTAATTGAAAAATATTTAATCTTGTGCTTTATTGGCAAAATTACGAATTTGCCATTTCATTTTTTTTTATTTTGGAGCTATTTCCTTTTCTTTATCCATGGCCAAAAATTTCATTAATTTTGGACCAAATAATGTACTTTACTATTCCTCCATTTTTGGGCTTCAGTATTGGTCTTTTGGAAAACCCAGGAATTAATTCCATAACTTGTTCTAGCCAAATTCTCATGAAAGTGGAAATTTACTAGCTTCTTAAATTCCAAGTTCATAAATATTCACCAATTCATTTCATTGAATATTTCAAATAATTACAATGCATATTGGTGAATAAAATTTGAGGTGTTACAGTTCTCGCCCTATTAAATACATTTTGTCCCCGAAATTTGCTACACATACATAGCCATAAACTCCGAGTAACACTTTCTCATATCTTCTTATGTTTCCTACGTAGCTTCCCTAGGAGATAACTCCTTCTAGATGACTTTAATAAATAGGATGCTCTTATTTCTGAGCTGTTTCTCCTGCAGATTAATGATTTGGTCAGGTGTGACTTCATACGTCAAATTGTCCCGCATTTCCATATCTTGATATTCAATCATGTGCTTTGGATCGGGTTGGTACTTCTTCAATTGAGAAACATGAAAGACGTCATGTAACCTACTAGGTTCAATAGCAAAGCTATACAGTATGCTACTGGCCTAATCTTCAACAATATCTCAAATGGACCAATGTACCTCGGATGTAGCTTCTTTAGTTTCAGTGCCCTACCAACACTAGTGACTGGTGAAACTTTCATGAATACATGGTCGTCGACTTCAAACTCTATCGATTTCAGCCTCTTATCAGCATAACTCTTTTGTCAGCTTTGAGCAGTAAGTAATCTCTGTTTAATTAACTTGATTTTCTTGGTTGTCTTATCAACTATGTCTGGCCCAAGTAATTGCCTCTCAGACAATTTTGTCCAGCATAAGGGCGATTGACATTTCTTTTCGTACAATGCCTCATATGGAGCCATTTAAATGCTCAAGTGATAGCTATTATTATAGACAAACTCTGCCAGTGGAAGGAATTTGTCCCAACTACCTTTGAAATCTAGTGCTTATGCCCTCAACATATCCTCAAGTGTTTGTATTGTTTGTTCTGTCTGCCCATCTGTTTGAGGATGATATGCAATGCTGAATCTAAACTTAATACCTAAAGCTTCATGTACTGCCTTCCAAAACTTGGAAGTGAAACAGGGATCTTGATCTGAGATGATATTCCTTGGAGTACTGTGTAGTCGCACAATCTCTTTGACGTAAATTTCTACCAGTCTATTAGGAGACTAATGGATGCTGATAAGTAGGAAATGGGCCGTCTTTATGAATCTGTCAACTATTACTCATATCGCATCATGGTTTTTGACTTTGGGCAACCTCGTCACGAAATCCATGGTAATGCTCTCTTATTTCCACTTAGGAATCTCAGGGTTTTGTAGAAGCCCTGATAGTTACTGATGTTCAACCTTCGCTTTCTGGCAAGTGAGAAAATGAGCGACGAATCTAGTCACATCTCTTTTCATTCGTGGCCACTAATATAGGGACTTCAAGTCATGGTACGTCTTGGTAGCCCCCGGATGTAGAGTATATTTACTCTTATGTGCTTCCTCAAGGATTTGTCATTTCAGCTCCATCTGCGATGGTACATATATCCGTTCCTTATACCTGGCCAACTTGCTTGGTGACAAGTCGTATTCCTGAGTTTCTCTTCTAGTAATCATATCTCTGATAGATAATGCTCGTCTATCCTGCAGTTGTGCTTCTTTAATTGCTGCTCTCAGATCATTATACACCTGACTGACAGTATTGTTGCTTATCAAGATCTGGCTGAACAGATTGAGATCTGAGAAATCCTCAATCAGTTTTTGCTTGCGAATCATCATACTACCACCTGCATCGATTTATAGCTCAATGCGTTAGCAACGACATTAGCCTTCCCTGGATCATATTTAATTTCCAAATTGTAATCTTTCAGAAGCTCCATCCATCTGCGTTGTCTCTTGTTCAGCTCTTTCTGATCATACAGAATTTCGAGCTTTAGTGGTAGCAGTATAGCTCTATGGCTGCACTATAGAGATAATGTCTCCAGATTTTCAAAGCAAATACAATAGCTACCAACTTAATATCGTGAAAACGATAGCTCAATTCACGATGTGTATGCCACCACTTGGCCATGCTATATCAACATACATCCCAATCCATGCCCATTGGCATCTGTGTAAACAACATAAGTAAACTATAGATCTAGGATCGTCAGCACGGGTACTATTATTAATCTCTACTTCAAATCCATGAAGTTCCTCTCACAACTATCGTCCCACACAAAATGTTGAGTTTTTCGAGTCAACTTTGCCAAAAGCAAAGCTATTCTTGAGAAATTTTGTATAAATCTTCTACAATACCCAGCAAGACTTAGGAAACTATGTCTTTCAAAGACAGTCTCTGGCCTTTTCCAGTTCAGTACTGCTTCTACTTTGCTAGGATCAACTGAGACCCCTTGCTGTGAGACTACGTAACCTAGAAACTTAACCTCTGAAAGCCAGAATTCATATTTACTCTTCTTGGCATAAAGTTGCTTATCCCTCAATATATTAAATAATGTTCTCAGATGCTACTCATGTTTGGTTTTACTCCGTGAGTATACCAAGATATCATCAATAAAGACTACTACAAATTGGTCCAGATACGGATGGAATATTCAATTCATGTAGTCCATAAATATGACAGGTGTATTGGTTAGCCCAAAATGGCTTCACAAGAAAGTCATAATGGTCATATTTGGTCCTGAAAGCAGTTTTTGGCACTTCTTCTGCTTTTACCTTGTGTTGATGGTATCCCGACCGTAGATCAATTTTTGAGAATGCGTAGGAACCAGATAACTTATCAAGCAAATTGTCAATTCTAGGGAGTGGGCATTTGTTTTTTTATAGTTATCTTGTTTAATTTCCTATAATCTATACAGAGTCTAAGGCTTCCGTCTTTCTTCTTGACAAAGAGAACTGGAGCTCCTCATGGTGAGACACTACGTCGATTGAACCCTTTATCTCATAAATCCTCAATCTGCTTCTTCAATTCTGCCATTTCGCTTGGAGCCATTTTATATGGGGCTTTAGATATTGGACTTGCTCTAGGCCTAAGATCAATTACAAATTCTACTTCCCTATCCAGAGGTAATCCACCAATATCTTTTGGAAATACATCTAAAAACTCGTTCACTACAGGGATACTTTCTAAGGCTACTCCGGCCTCTGACTGCATGGAGAAAAATACCATATACCCCTGACAACCTTTTTGCAGACATCTCTTAGCTTCAGCGACTGAAAGAAAATTAAGTTTGATTTCTATGCTGACTTTAGATTGCGGATTAGGGTATATAACCCTTTTTCCTTTACAGTCTAGCAACACACTAATCACAGCTAACAAGTCAATCCTAAGAATCACTTATAACTCTTGCAGTGGTAGACAAATCAGATCCATGATCGATTCATGCCGCTCAGCATTTACCACACAGTTCAAACAAACATTGGCTGTGATGATTCTAGCACCCGTAAGTGTAGATACAACTAGATTATACGAGAATTTGTGTACTCCTAGGTCTAGCTATCTCACACAGTCATAAGCAATGAATGAATGGCTAGCGCCCAAATCATACATAACATGCACTACGTTGCCATTGAGAGAAACCGTACCTTGTATTAATTTCAGAGACTTTCGAGCTTCCTCTTATGTTATAGGATAGACCTTGCCTGGAACTCTGAGCCTCGTCTCCTCTGGCTGACATTTCTATGGGCAATCTTTGGCAATATGACCCGGTTTACCATATATATAACAAATAGATTGTCTGGTTGGATCTGGTCTAATTGGAGCACTATTGCAAGTTTTGCCAGGGTGAAATGGATTACGACAATGCCAGTAGGTTCTATTCCTCAAAAAATTTTAGTCTCCGCGGCCTCCTGTCTGGTTTG
This sequence comes from Inga oerstediana, assembly GCA_963210345.1. Classification (NCBI taxonomy): domain Eukaryota; kingdom Viridiplantae; phylum Streptophyta; class Magnoliopsida; order Fabales; family Fabaceae; genus Inga; species Inga oerstediana. The sequence continues at coordinate 27,634,688 of OY723410.1, read as the reverse complement.
GTCTTTTATTATCATCCCTGGATGGTCCACCCTGACCTTTGAGTTTCTAAAATGAACCACTGCTACCAAATACACCCTTGCCTTGGTTTTTTTTAATAGAATGCAAGCTCAACCAGTTCTTCTCAACAATACAACATTCTTCAACTGCCAGATTAAACTCTGTGTAATGCCTTGAAACTAGTTTTTCTTTCAACTCTAGCCTCATTCCTTCTATCATCATATCCGCAATCTATCCCTCGTCATCCCGATATTTGAGGTATTCAGAATATCGAGACAATCGAATATATCGAGCTAGGTAATCATCAAAGCTCTTGTAATCTTGCTGTTAGATGCTGAGGAATTCTTTCTCTTTTTAACGCATAACAGAAGGGGGAAAGTATTTCTCATTAAACTTCTCTTGGAATAATTCCCAAGTCACTGGGATATTTCTTCCTCGTAGAATCAATTCCGTATTCTTCCACCATCGATTTGCATCGCCTTCTAGTTTATAGATTCCTAGCAGGACTTTGATTTCATCTGGGCACAGTAGAATATTGAATATTTTCTCCAAGCGTGATAGCTAGTCTTCTACTAATTGTGGATCAGATTTCCCCCGGAAGACAGGAGGTTGTTGCTTACTAAATCTGCCTACCCAGGTCTGTATGTCAACCTCAAGCTCAAGCAAAATATCCTCTAGTTGAGGTCCCTCAAGTGGATGATCATCACCTTTACCCCTCACCAATTCCTCCAGATGATATTTCCTCTGCTGCACCTCTCGCAACTCCTCCCGAATTTCATTCATAGTAGCCTGTTGTTGTGTCAATATACCCAAAATCTGTTGCTAGATTGGGTTAGGTCTATCCTTCTGTTTTATGTTATCACCTCAGCCTCTACCTCGCCCTCTACCATTTTCTCCTATTTGTTCCATCTCTATAATTCACTCTACATTAAAACAGAGAAGAAATAAATTTCATATGCATTTTTGTCATTTCATAATAATTCGGGTACACAGATATATTGATATAACATACAACAGATATTTACAGTAGTTACAAAAAACTAGAAATATCACATAACCTATAAACTACTGTTCATCATATAATTGTCCTTTTCACATCACATAAATTAAGTTACATATAGCTTTCCAGGGGGTTACCCATTTTAGGATTACCCTGGGTTGAGCATGCTTAACTTTCTATGTACTCATCTAAAATACTAACACCGGCTTTATCAGCTTCCATCCGCTGGTTCCATATGATTGTCCTCAACTCAAAATACATACCGACTACCTCTGGTCACCCAAAATATATTGACTAGGTCCCACATCACCTGATGAACAAGTACCTCTATACCAAGTCAGTAATGTACTCCAAAAACTCCCAGAAGTTCTCGTTCAGGCCCCGCTCAATGATATCAATCTTCTACCTATTCCAGTAGATTGAGTTCAAAAAGAAGTCTATAGTGTTGTAGACCCAGAACTCATCGGCCAAATCAACCTCTAGCTGATCCTAGATCTGGTATAGAGACTCTACGCCCCTCAGGAATGCAAGATACTGGCCAATGGGAGTGGTATGAGCTCGTAATGCTCGGAGATATCTGCCCCAGATATAGTCCCACAACTTCAGATCCGGCTACAAGTCATACTGTACATGCATAGTCTTAGCTCGAGAGTCGTTAAGCTCAATCGAATCCTCCTCAAAGTCATCCGTCAGTGGATGCCTTGTCTCCCTAAATAGTGATCTGGCAGGTGACGCTGGCCTCAGCTTAGGACCAAATACAGGCCTCGCTGTTACACTCTTCCTAGCTATTCGTCTCATCCTGAGTCCTCCTGGTGCGTAGTACTCTACATACCAATGTCCCTCTGAAATCCACTTCTCCGGTGGAATCTAGTTCACGGATGCCTACAACCCCCCATGCTACTCACTTTCGCTGCGCATGATTTCTGGTTACCATGCAAATAAGACTATATCAGTATACCATTTTGATAATACCAGAACCGCTTTAAGCTCTGACACCAAAAATGTCAAACCCCTTAACATTTCGATATACGCAGAGTGGTAAAGGCACAATTCAACATGTATATAGAAATAGCACAAATATACTGATAAAAGTATTTGTTTGCGCACATGAGTCTCCCTGCAAGGTTTGATAAAATATATACAAATTGTCCAAAATATTAAAATTTAACTAATATAACAAAACAGCTCCTATCTCGGGATCCGCACACCTCAACTGCCCGTATTTACTATTTTGCCTTTAGAGTCACTAGCTTCTGCTAGAATATTTATTTATTTGAAAAAGTGTAAGATTCAAAGAATCTCAGTAGTAACATAAAACCAATAATATAAAATGCAAAAATTAAATATGAAAAGCACTATATAATATAAAATGAAAAATCCATACTATATCGTGTGTGTCACAATGCTCAGGGCCAAATTACTATTTAGATCCCCTACTTATCCGTGTACCTCAGCTAAGATTTAGACCACAGCTAGGTAATGTGCCCCAGGCACGTGTTCATATCACATAATATAGCAACATACAATATATCAATATTCACATAGTGTATGAGAGATAGAGTTACTACCTTGTGTCCCTTTTTATAATAGAAAACAAGTTCCTTGAATTTCGTGCCAACGTTTCAGCTCAACAGTCGGGTCCTAAAAATCCAAATGTACAAGAATTAAGTTAAAACTCATTCATGTATCACTTTAGACTCTTCCAATATACTTTTGTTGGTTATATTAGTCTAATTCTACAAAATTACCATAATGTCCCTAGGGACCCGGTTTAAGCTCCTTTGTACCTGGTCCGACTGTACTTTTCCAGAAATTTTTTGACCCGGCTATTCCTACACAGTTTTATGTGTAGAATCCATTTTTGACCTCGATTTTTATAAAATCACTGCCAAGTGACAGTTTTGCATTTACAGCTCCTATTTAGGGTTTTAGGGGTATTTTTGTAATTTCATTTTTCTAGGGCTTTTCTCACAAAGTGGTCAACATCAACCCTACACAATTTTCCCTCCTGAACACAATGGAATCATCAGATTAATAAAATTCCAATTCAAACCTGAGATTCCAACATTGGCCGAAACTATGCTCAAGAAAAGAGGGGATGCAATTTATGTGTTTTAACCTTTAAAGCTTGCTCTTTTTCACTCCTAACCACTTGTTAAAAGATTTAAGCACATACTAAACAAGATTTGAGGGAATTTGGGCAGCATAACCCCTTAGTGTAACCCCCTGACCATAATTATATCCGGATTATGAAATTCCAGTGAAATAGAGACCAATAAGACAGAAACAACATTTATAATCCCTCATCTTCAAGATGGGGTATCAAGAAAAATAGTTCAAAAACATAATTAATCTGGTCTCACATTCACTTTTGGATATAATTACCTGTGCAGTTAAATCACATTCATAAATATCAGAGTGCCTAACAAAAATCCCGGCAACCCCGGGTTACAAGTATATATATATTGGGTTTAAAGTTTCCCAAAATGGAAATTACATATCCAAAAAATTATATTTACATCCCATATACATACAGTAATCCCAACCCATAGCAGATAACCAACAATCCAAAATTAAAATGTCCCTAATAGATCATAACCACTCTGGGTTGTCCGCTTCCTTTTTGAGCCACGTGCCCTATCTGAAATGTTAATTATTGGAAAGAATGAGATTCTAAAGAATCCCAGTAGTAACAAATCACTCATACAGTATATAAACACATAGCATGTAAGTTTATCATGTTTAGCAGCAACTCAATAATTTATGGCTTGCGCCACGAACGACAGCACTCATGGCTGTAATAACAATGTAATAGGTTTTGCTGTAATCTCAATGCCCGCTTTAGCGGTAAACACTATGCAGCAGCATCACAAGGCACAAAGTAGCAGCAACACAATGCATGGCAAACATACATACAATGAATCACACACGGTATAGGAGAAAGAGTCACTACCTGGTTCTTTCCTGATGTTCCTTGGCACAGTGGGCTCACGAGTCTGACAAATGTCAAATCCTATAACCAAATTAGGGACAACCAATCAATTTATTTTCCAAATACTTATTTCCATAATACTCTATATTAGTTACCATTTAAAATCTTTAGCAAGACCATTAGAGGCCTAAACACATGCTAAAAGGGTTGGAAGAAGCTACCCTGAAGACCCCTTTTTCAGAAGCAAAACACTGATTTTTGGCTTACTCACTCGAGTGAAGATGACCTCACTCGAGTGATGAGAGACTTGCACTCGAGTGAGAATGGCTCTTACTCACGAGTGTTTGACAGTGAGCAACAACAACAGCTAGAAAGTGCTCACAACACTCGAGCATGAGGGATCGCACTCAAGTGATAGCTCCAAATTCACTCGAGTCCCTGAAAGTGCAAAACATAAAGTGCTTACCCGAGAGCACAGACAATTTAAGAGGAAAAGGCTCACTTGAGTACAACCCTTGGCACTCGGATGAGAACACTGCACTTGCAAGTGTCAAAGCACACTCTTGAAAATTGGCCAGTGAGTGACAACCTGAGACGCAGCCTTAAACATGAACTCACAACTTCACTCTAGTGAACCCATGCTCACTCGAGTGATCATCAATATCACTCGTGAGTTAAGAAGTGCAATCAAGCTTCCTTCATGAAAACTCAGGCAAAACATGAAGGAAAAGGAAAGATCAGACTGAGGCACTCGAGTGATGCTTATTAGATTGCCAGATTGCAGCAACTGACAGAAATTCCCAGATTTACCAAAATTGATCCCAATGGTTCCCAAACATAACACAAAGCTCAATCCCACTTAAAATTGCATAAGGAACCTATTGGTAACCTCCAAAACACTTAAAACTCATCCTAACAATAATTCATACTCTTGGGTCTCTATAACACACACAATACCCAAATTTATTCAACTCACTTCCAAAATTCCAAAACCATATCCAACACTCAAATAACTCCACAATAAACCAATTCCAACATCATTCATCATATAATCCATACATTCAAAATTTAGCATAAAACCAGGGTAAATTCCAGAATTTATCAACCTTAAACAAAAATCACAATAAATATACCAAAAAGCATCAAATCCTTACCTCTTCAACTTGCCAAAGCCAAAACCTTGATTCTTCAACTTTCAAATTGCTCCAACACCCAAACTACCACCTTTCAAAATTCTGAAACCACCAAGATAAAGCTCTTTACACTATGAATAAGTTTAATGAAGAGTGTTTGAGTATAAGAGGACCATTACTCACCAAAGATCAAGCTTTTCTTTTTCTCTTTCCTTCTCAAAGTCACCGGAAATGGAGGGATAGAGAGAGATTATGAGAGATGAGGAAGATAATGATGATAAGTGTAATTTTTCCCTTTGCTCAAAGTCACCGGAAATTAATCATTATATTTTTTGTTTTTATTTTGGAGCTATTTCCTTTTCTTTATCCATGGCCAAAATTTTCATTAATATTGGGCCAAATAATGTACTTTACTATTCCTCCATTTTTGGGCTTCAGCATTAGGCTTTTGGAAAACCCAAGAATTAATTCCATAACTTGTTCTAGCCCAATTCTTATGAAAGTGGAAATTTACTAACTTCTTAAATTCCAAGTTCATGAATATTCATCGTTTCATTTGGTTGAATATTTCAAATAATTACATTACATATTGGTGAATAAAATTTGGGGTGTTACATAAAGAACATTTGATAACTATATGATTATTTTGATATTTTCAGTTTTTTGTTAGTATTTGGAATTTGGATATATAATCTTCATAATTTGGATGGTGTGATGAGAAATTACATTATTTTTTAATTTTTTACTCCTCAGTAGTCTAGCCCGGGTTGGCTCCAGTCTAACCCACTCAACCTTGATCCCTTGGGTGATTCAGTGGCTGGTCTGGGTTTAATAACCATGAGAATAACTTATCGTAAAAAATTTGCCTTACCTATTTCTTATACTAACCTTCAAAATATATTCAATTTAATTATTACAATTAACAATGAATATGAAAAATTTATGCATATAGTAATCAGAACACACACATTTACATTTTTGAAAAATGGGGTGCAATAGGATAAATACAAGTTAATTTGAAAAATATAAACACACACACACACACACACACACACACAGATTTTCTGATTACTCTACATGCATACTTTTTTCATATTTATAGTCCATTGTGATTATTAAATTGATTGTATTTTGAAGGTTAGCCTTATAAACAGGAAAGGCAAATGGTTTGCGATGAGTTACTCTTTAGTTAGACTTTGAGAATATCTCTTAAGAGAGATAGCCTTGTTAGAGAAAGTGTTTAGGCTAAATATTAGTCTTAAAGAATCTTCCAACAAGTTTGTCTTTCCCATGGGATATATTCACAACAATTGAAGATTAACTTATCGCAAAGCATTTGCCTTACCTATTTATTATGCTAAACTTCAAAGTATAATCAATTTAATTATCACAATTAACAATGAATATAAGAAATTTATGCATGTAGAGTAATCAAAATGTGTGTGTGTGTGTACACACATATAAACATATATACATACATACATATATATATACACATACATATATATATATATATAAAGACACACACATTTTTTGAAAAATGCATGCAATAGGAAAAATATGAGTTAATTTGAAAAAGGTAAATATATACACACACCGATTACTCTACATGCATGATTTTCTCATATTCATTGTTAATTGTGATGATTAAATTGATTACATTTTTAGGGTTAGCCTTAAAAGCATGTAAGGCAAATGCTTTGCAATCAGTTAGACTTTGAGAATATCTCTTAAGAGAGGTAACCTTGTTGGAGATATCTTTGAGGCTAATATTGGCCTTAAAGAAGAGTATGTCTTTGCCATGGGATATATGCACAACAATTGAAGATTAACTGACCACATTTGCTTTACCTATTTCTGATGCTAATCTTTAAAATATAATCAATTTAATTATCATAATTAATGATGAATATGAGAAATTTATGCATATAGAGTAATCAGAATATATATATATATATATATTACACACAAACATTTTTGAAAAATGGGGTGCAATAGGATAAATTTGAGTTAATTTTAAAAACATAAATATATATATTCTAATTACTCTACATGCATGATTTCCTCATATCCATTGTTAATTGTGATGATTAAATTGATTATATTTTGAAGGTTATCCTTAGAAACAGATAAGGGAAATGCTCTGCAATCCATTAATCTTTAGTTAGACTTTGAAAATATCTCTTAAGAGAGATAACCTTGTTGGAGAAATCCTTAAGGCTAATATTAGCCTTAAAGAATCTTCCAACAGGGAAGCTTTTCCCATAGGAAATGTTCACAACAATTGAAGATTAACTAATTGCAAATTGTAATATCCCAAATTTTGATTAAGAGCTAATCATGATTATTGTGGATAATTATGAATTTAATTGGCATTATTATGTGTTTTATGGCAATATTAATTAATATGTCATAATTGGTGGAAAAATTGGAAGAATGGAATTGTTGGTCATAAGTTAGTGATTAAGGGAAACTTAATTACTAACTAAGTGAAAATGAGAAGTGTAATTAAGTGGCTAATGGAGGGATTAAGTGACTAATTGGTGGTTTACTTTATGAGAACCAATGAAAAGGTGACACTTGGCAAATTGGTGTAGTGGTTGGAGTGTAGAAGAGTCAAAATGGGATATTAATAATATTTTCTCTCTCTTCTCTCCCATTGTTTCGGCTAACAAGAGAAATGGAGGGGAGTAGTGTCATCATTTTCCTTTCTTCATCACTCCATCTCTCACTCTCACTCTCTTGTTTTCTCTCTCTCTCTCTCCTCTTCTACATTCAGGCGCCATTGTTGAGCAAGAAAGAGGAAGAAAAAGCTTGTGATTTGTGTAAGTAAATGAACTTTAATGCCAAAAATCATTTCATTAATGTCGATCCTTGGAGTAAGAGCTTCATTTTGATGTCTATAGTGTGCCTATTGGTGTTGATTTGTGCCCATACGAAATTTTGGAAATTGGTGAACCAAGAAATCTCTTTGGCAAAGTGAAAGAGGTAAGTGAGACTAATCTATCTATCTATGTTTTATGCCAAATGATTAAGGTTTGAATTTCTGGGATTTTTGGCCCATTTTTGTTGGAATAGGGTCATTGGTAGTTATTGGTATAGAAATGGGTGTTTTGGTATGAGTTTTGGATAGATAGATTGATTGGGGATGGGAATGGCATGTTTGGATGATTTTGGAATTTGGATGATTATGTTTCCCAAAACCAAAGCATGATAATGGAGTAGGATTTGGATAATTCTGATAATTCCATTAGATTCCTTGGGTGTTTTTGTGTGGGAGTAGCTTTGGTAGAAGTTTTGGGTCCATTGGGATCAATTGGACAAGTATTAAGAAATGTAGTCAGTTTTGCTGCGTTTTCTAGTTTCTGATAAAATCACTCGAGTGAGGGTGAGTTCACTCGAGTGAGGGATGAACATCACTCAAGTGAGGGTGAGATCACTCGAGTGCGTTAGTGTGTTCTTACATTCTACTCTCTGTGTTCTTGTGCACTTCCGTGTGTTGAGGCAAGAGTGTAGCCTCACTTGCAAGTGTTGTGAGTTCTCACTCGAGTGAGGCTCCTCTCACTCGAGTGCGGGTATATTTGACACCATGAACTCTCATCTCGGGTTGTCACTCGTGGCCAAGTTTCGAGAGTGTGCTTTAACACTTGCGAGTGTTAAGTTGTCACTTGAGTGAGACCTTCTTTACTCGAGTGCTCCTCTTCTTTGAAATTTCTTGTGCTCTCGGGAAAACACTTTCTGTCCTCACTTTCTAGTACTTGAAGTGTAGACCGTACCATCACTCGAGTGAGGCCTTCTTCACTCGAGTGTCCAAACCAACACTCGAGTGAGGATATTTTCACTCGAGTGCAGCAGTGAAAAATCAGTTTTTGTGCTTCCAAAAGGGGATCTTTGGAATAGTTCTTCCAACCCTTTAGGAGTTTTGTTAGGGGTATTTAATGACTCTAAAAGAGCAATATTGATAACCAAATTAAGTGTTATGAAGTCATTGAGAATTGACTCTTCGTCCCTAATTATGAATATAGGATTTGATATTTGCCCTATTCGGGAGAAACCGAGGCCAGGACACGTCTGGAAGGATCAAGGTAGTGACTTTTCTCTCATGTTGTGTATGATATTTGGTATGCATGTTTATTATTGTGAATGTGTTATCGGCCATAGGGCATTACAGCGCGAGCAGTTCAGCGTGAGCCGTCGTAAGGGGCAATGCTCATGATACCTACCCCGGCCGTTGTATCTGCTGCTGTAAGTGCCGAGGCTGCGTTATGGAATTGTGGATTCCAGTTTGAGTATCCAGCCCGTGGGGCTGCGTGTTGTGAAATGTTTAATATGGATCCCAGCTGTGGTGATATAAGTGATATGTTCATGTGGATGTGCAATACAACAAGTAGTTCAGCGTGAGCCGTCGTAGGGGGCGATGCCCATGATACCTACCCCGGCCATTCTAATTGTTGTTGTGATTGTTGTGTGATGTGTAGATGATTTCATATTATGAGTGATTTGCTACTACGGGGATTCTTTAGAATCTCACTCTCCCAAAAACAAATTTTAGACAGGGCCGAAGGATCCAAAGGAAAGCGGGCAACGAAGAGCAGTTAGAGCTCCAGTTTAGGAGTTTATTTTGGTTAATGGTTATCAATGTAAAATTCATTGGATATTTTGAGGTAAATAGTTGTATATTTTGGAAGTATAGTGTAGTTTTGTGTAATCCCCAAGATAAGGAAAAAGAATTATTGGCTTTGTGCCTTTGTATAATCCCTTTACTAATTAATGGAACACAAGTGTGTCGAGAATTTGCATTATACTCTGATATGTATAAATGAAATCAACTTGTACAGACCATTTATGTTGAAATGTGAGTAAGAGACCATAGTGGAATAGATGATGTAAAAGTTTTTGAAAACCCTGATTTTGGGAAGTTTTATTTTAAATAAGTCCCAAATCACCATACATGGTCTCTAATTCAAACTTAATTATGTTTTTACAAACTAATCCCGGCCAATGGTGCGAAAGGGGTTACACAAAGCAGGTTACCTTACCTGTTTCTGATGTTAACCTTCAAAATATAATCGATTTAATTATCACAATTAATAATGAATATGGGAAATTTTTTCATGTAGCGTAATTATATGTATGTATATATATGTAAAGACACCCACATTTTGAAAAAATGGGGTGCAATAGGATAAATTTAGTTAATTTGAAAATTGTGAATAGAAATTTTGATTACTCAACATGCATGATTTTATCATATTCATTGTTAATTGTGATGATTAAATTGATTATATTTTGAATGTTAGCCTTAGAAACGGGTAAGGAAAATGGTTTGGGATCAATTTGTCTTCAGGTAGACTTTCAAAATATCTCTTAAGAGAGATAGCCTTGACGGAGAAATCTTTGAGCCTAATATTTGCCTTAAAGAATCTTCCAACAAGGCTGTCTTTACCATGGGATATATTCACAACAATTGAAGATTAATTAAACGCAAAGGATTTATCTTACCTATTTCTGATGCTAACCTTCAAAATATAATCAATTTAATTATCACAATTAACAATGAATATGAGAAATTTATGCATGTAGATTAATCAAAATATACATACATATCATATATATATATATATAAACATAGACATTTTTGAAAATTGGGGTGCAATACAATAAATATGAGTTAATTTGAAAAATGTAAATATATATTCTGATTACTCTACATGTATGAATTTTTTCATATTCATTGTTAATTGTGATTATTAAATTCATTATATTTTGAAGGTTAGCCTTAGAAACAGGTAAGGTATATACTTTTTGATCAATTAGTCTTTAGTTGAACTTTGAGAATATCTCTTAAAAGAGATAGCCTTGTTGGAGAAATCTTAAAGAACTTGTCGTAATTCTTTTTAAGACTACTTTTCACATATGAAATTCTTTAAAATGATAGACGCGTTGATATTCTAAACTCTTTATATCCTATACATAAGCTACGAATACATTTTATCCTTGCTTCCCCCTTTGAGCCATTCATTTTTCTTTCATCCATATGTTATCATGCAGGTAAAGCATTCTTATGATTTCATGTAAATAAGAATGCTTTGGAAATAAATTTACCTGCATAATAACATACAACTGGATGATGTATAAAAGACAAATTAATAGTTCGAAGGAGTGATAAGAGATAAATGTATGTGGCTTGTCTTTGGGATAAAAGGGGTTTATAATATGAGTGTACCTATCATTATAAAGAATTACAATTAAGACAAGTTATAAAGAGTTACTTGTACAGGAGGCCAATCACATAATTTGAGGAAATATTAGCTTTAGAGAATCTTCCAACAAGGTTGTATTTCCCACGAGGTATATTCACAACAACGGAATATTAACTAATTGCAAAGCATTTGTCTTATCTATTTCTAATGTTAACCTTCAAAATATAATCAACTTAATTATCACAATTAACAATAAATATGAAAAATTCATGCATTTATAGGGTAATTAGAATATGTGTGTGTGTGTGTGTGTGTGTGTGTGTGTGTGTGTTTGTTTTTACATTTTAAAAAAAATGGGGTGCAATAGGATATACATATAAGTTAATTTGACTCAAAAAATTTTAAAAATTTCTGAAAAACAAATTAGGGCATTTATTCACTAAAACTCGATGAATTTATTCTACGTGAACTCAATATTACATTTAATGCCTTAACTAACTAGTGTGCAAAACATAAAACATAAAAAGAAATTAATCTTTATAACATTTAAAGAAAGAAAAAATATATAAAATAAAATAAAGGAGACAACCTATTTAATAATAGATTTTTCTAAGAACTGACCGGTGGCCATCCTAGTTCAAATGGGTATAAAGTTATTCAATTACCATATTCATATTATAAACCTAAATATTCGATAGCTCTCGGTAACTTGATTAATGATTACTCCTATAGTCTAGCAAATAAATATATTTCAAGAAACTATTAAATCTTTGTTTGCATGTAATTCAATCTTAAATTATAAATGAATCTTTCTCTCTTTAAAGAGTACTCTAGTCAAGATTCAAGATATAAAATTGTGCTCTCTCAATCATTACTCATTCAAGATAATCAAGAGACTAACATATTAATAAAAATAATTAAAATTCTAAATATAAAATATAACTAAATAGTGCAACATCCCACTTCTTATTCACCAATATTTCTTGTATGTACTTGTGACATTTAAGGGAATAAAATGGTGAATTAAAGAGCACAGAAAATGACAAAATAAGGCAATTAGTGGTCACACACAACATGTTTATGTTTGGAACACAAGTTGTCAAAAACTAGATTTGCTGCCAGTGTGTTTTCCTGCAAGGTAGTCTAGTTGTGTGACATTTTTAAATAGGTAAATGATGTTCAATGCCTATGAAAGTTTCCAAAATGAAAGTAGACTTATCAAGCTTTATTTTGATAGATCATATAAGTCATTTGGAAATGTACACAAAGAGTTATGTATTTTTGAAGTTAGCTAAGTGAAACTGTCAAGTTTCTGTGACAGTGTCCAACAAATGGTGATTTTGAATTTTTGAGCGTCCAGTTGGCTAAGAAAATATTTTTCCTTAATAAGGGTCACATAGACTTTGGACCCACAGTAATTGGACATATGTACAATTATATATGAATTTTCAAACTTTAATGAAAATTATGGCAAGGTGAGTACATGTGCGAAATTACAAAAAATGTAAGGGCAAAATGGTCATTTGACCAATAAAGCAAAAAGCCACTAATTTTTCCCTTTAATTGGGATAACTTTCTGTCAAAAAGGGGAGCAAGAAAGGAAATTAATACTTGGCTCAAATTTAATTAAGAGGGAGCAATATTAGCCAAGTAAATTATAGCTGAAAAGTCAAAAAGCATTACACATTAAATATTAGTTTCAAGAGATGAATGAAGCTAATTAAAGTAGCATATTTGGTTCCTTCAACAACCCCTTTTTACGTCATATTGGAAGAGAGCAAAGAGAAATAATTATGACCAAGCAAAAGGAGAAGACTTTGGTCACAAAAGGCACATGATCAAAATACAATAAAATATAATATCTTAAGGAGGTGGAAGTAGATATTTTGAGAGCAATTATCCCTTCCCAAAGACCAAACATTTCGGCCCACACAGAGAGAGAGAGAGAGAGAGAGAGAGAGAGAGAGAGAGAGAGAGAGAGAGAGAGAGAGAGAGAGAGAGAGAGAGAGAGAGAGAGAGAGAGAGAGAGAGAGAGAGAGAGAGAGAGAGAGAGAGAGAGAGAGAGAGAGTAGGTAAGTTTGCAAGCAAATCTCGCTTGTTCTTGTCTCTAATTCATGGAAACTCTCTCCAAATCTCTATTCCTTCTTGAAATGCATATATAGCAAGCAAAACTAAGAGAAACAAGGAGGAGAGAGGGGACAGTTTAGCAAGAGAAAAAGGAGGAACAAGAGGTAAGTCATAAAACCTTGTAATCTTGGTTGATTCAAGCTAAGGTGTTTGATTGTTGTTGTGGTTGTTTGGTGGCTTGCTTTGCTTTGTTTATGATGTTGGGGATGCCAAACCCTAAAGGGTTATGCTGGTCAAATCTTCATTAATCATGGATTATAAGTGAAGAGGAAGTGTTTAACCAAGTGGAATCAAGAAAATCAATGTTTCTCTTTAACTTTCAGATATCGTCCAAGGGCATTTTTGCCATGTTGGAACTAGAATTTGATGTTTTTGATAATTCTATTGGATTCTACACAAAATTGTGTGTGAACACATGTGTTCATGATTTTTGGATGATTGTGTCAAAACCTGGAAATTTTAGAAGTTTAGAAGAAATATTGTTTGATTTGATTCCTAGAAACAGTTTTGTTGTGAAATGAATTTCGTTAATCATACCTAGTCCAAATATTATGAAACTTGACAGGATCCAAGTAGACATGTAAGGCTTTAATTTGATAAGTAGAACATAATTTTTGGACTAGTAGATTAAAAGATATGATTTTTTAAAGTGGAGCCCTGTTTCTAGAAGGAAATCTAGAACAGGGGAGGTTTGACGAAATTCTGGCAATAATATAGCGTAATGGTCAAACTTATGTATTTTTCCATAAAAGTACATTTAAAGAGATTTTATAGAATTCGGAACCAGTCAATTTGGAAGTTCCTAGAACTAATTATGATTTTTCAAAGTTGACTGAAAGTCTGCCAGTTTCTGGAAAACTGTGAAACTGCATTGTGCATGATTTTACTGTGTAGAAACTGCTAAAACTATGATGGATAACCAACGAACTGTGATTAAAGGCAGTAATAGTGCAAGTAATAACCAGTTACTTGTTAACTTTAATTGATAGGAATTTATGATAGCCCGAGCCGGAATAAGAGTTTTAGATCGACAGTAGAACTGAAAAAGGTTTCAGGTAGTAGCACTTTATTTCATACACTATGTGATTATTCATATGCTTTGTGTATGTCATCTTCCGTGACATGAGCATTGTGTCTGGGACACGCATATTAGCTTAGTTGTGGTCTGGGACCCAACGGAAGTGCAAAGTTAAGCCAGATTTGCAAACAGTCGTTTGGCCTTGGACAGTGTGCACACAACATTTTATCATCTTACATAACATGTTGCATTGCATATTTATTTTCACATCTTCTATGTCTGATTTACTGTTACTACTGAAATTCGCTCGAATTTCACCCTTTTTTAACAGTAAAAACATTCTAGCAAAAGGCAACGGCTTGAAAGGCAAGGCAGTAGCCACCAGAGAGTAAGCATCCTGGTGCAATCAGAAGTTGCAATTGGTTATCTTAGATGTAGTTTTAATTGATTTTGGAGACTTTGTACATATTTTTCAAACCATAAGGGGGATTTTCCTGTATTGTAAACAAGCACCTGTAATCAGTATGTTTCCCTTATTTCTGTATGCTTACAAAACTGTGCGCTTATTACTCTGCGAATATCGAAATGTTAAGGGGCTTGACAAGAAACAAAAGAATTTAATCTTAAGAGAATCTACTCAGTCTTAAGTTTCAAATATAGAAATTCAAATACTAAACTATAGGAAAAGATATAAATGGACAAAGATTAAAAAGATAACTCACTTTTTAAATTAGGAACTAAGTCACATAATCCGTCCTTGAGAATTAAGGACTAGCCACACATGATGGTGGATGGGTGAAAGAAAGAAACAATAAGAAGAGAGAAGTTGAGGTGTTATGTGATTTTCAAGGTGGGGTGTTATGTGATTTTCAAGGCTAGACGGAGGGTCTATTTATAGCTTTCGGTGGTGTGAATGAGCGGAGTCCGAGATTTAATAGAGGGAAGGCTTGTGATTGGTGGAGAAAAGATAGGAGGTTGGGATTCAATTTCAAATTTAATTTGAATTTGATTTGATATATTTTAAATAGATCTTTTAACTTTTTTTGTACATCTTTTAATTTAAATATACTGGCTGCATATTTAATTTAAAATAAAGGCCAATCTTATATGGCAATGGGCTTAAGCGAGTGGATAAGTGGACCCAATGGAGTGTTAAAAACGTAGGTCTTCATAGAGATCCAATTTTGACATTTTTCTGCATATGAGCTGTTTGGTTACCACGTTAGGTGGTTTTACCTTCAGCTTGTGTGTTTGATCAAAAAACAATTATCCCTTGGTTGGTCCCCATCAATACCGCTTGGGACTTTGGCTGTCCAAACCCATAAATTACAGATCCACTTTTGACATTATATTTGGATGGAGAGAAAATCAAAGGGGGAAAAACAGAGAGAAGAAAAGTGGAGAGATAATATTATCACCCTTGTGTTTGGATAAAGGGGCAAAAAGAGTGGGGGAAAGAAAATATATGACCTGTAAAATGATAATAATATCCATATGGAATTTTTAACTCATTTTTCAAATAATGCAATGAAAAATAAATTCAAAAATACTTACAGCGTCAGATTAAATATTGAAATCAAATTTATTTTTATATTTTATTTTAAAATATAAACTCCATTATATTATCAAAATTGTCCTTTATTATTATGTATGAAGAAATTAAAATTTTTGTGATAAATAAGGATATAATAAAATATGTTAATAAGTAATATTTTGAATTTCTAAAAAATTATTTGCTAAAAAGAAGAATTTCAAAAAAAAATTATAAAATGAATTAAATATTATAATTACTGTTACTAAATATTATAAATTAATTGTTTCCATTTAATATTAATAATGCTTGAATTATACTCCTATATCAGAAAACGAGCATATAAATAAATTGCCGTTAAAAGAATTAACATGGTCTGGGCCAAAAAAAGAGGGTAGAGGTGTCTTTAACACCCTCAATCTATTTTTGAAGGTGTAATCAGTATCCTAAAATATTTAAAGATGTAATAAGCACCCTAATATATTTTTGAATGTGCAATAGCACCATATTGTGTTAAAAATAGAGTAATTACACTCCTTCACTAACAGAATACTAACTTTATTTGCTGACACACTCTTTTCTTTCCTCTTTCATCAATTTTCAACATGTTCATCCTTTCTTTTAGTATTTAAGGGTACAATTTTGCCCCTAATGTATTAAAAATGGAGCAATTGCACCATTTCAAACAGAATATTAACTTAAAGTTTAGGATTTATCTTTTCTATTATAGTTCCCCTCTATCATTGTGATGAAAGTATTAGCTTTAGTCTTGTTGAATTTCGAGGACTTTTATTTAAGTCGAAATCATAGGGGACTTTAATTTATTGCAAATTATCATTTTCAATCACAAATGCAGGAATATATTAAATTTCTCAAGTGATGGGGTATAATTGCTCCACTTTTAATACATTAGGATATTGATTGCATCTTCAAAAAATAGTTTAGGGTGCTGATTGCACCTCTAAAAATAGTCTAAGATGTTAATTGCACCTCTAAATACTATAAGGTGCTAATTGCATCTGCAAAAATAGATCGAGTTGCTGGATACACCTTTACCGAAAAAAACAAAAACAAAAACAAAACAAATAACGTGGTTGCATCACTGGCTGATTACTGCAATTCAACATTAGCCGGTTGAGATGCATGCGCGGCATGTCCTGCTTGGTAAACTGTGGTTTTCTCCCCCAAATCTCTCCAATCTGGGGAGGAAATTTGGGGTATAATTGCAGAGTCAAAAGAAAGTAAATAAGTTACTCAAATTATATCATTTGTTGTATATGATTAAATTATATATCAGTTTATAAGTTAAACAAATTACTTGAAGAAAACCAATAAATATAAATACTTTAAAAGTGCTTTAATTTACTTCTTTAATCTCCCCAAAAAAAATCAATTAGATTTTATATTTAGAATCGGATATAATATATAATAAAATAGGGATTCATCAAATATCTCAAAGAACGAATAAAAGTTTTAATAACAAGTGAGCAGTAAGGACCTATTATCAATTTTTGCACAAAAATTTGTCATTGTGTGCTATTTGTGACCTCATAGTTACTCTTCCTTGTAAATATGATGTGAAATTGAATTGTAAATTTTCCAAAGTTAGCTATATATTGAGTTGAAATCTTTGAGATTTTGGTGATTACTTTTTTTTTTTTTTGGTCATTACATCCTGTTAGTCTATAAAAGAAATTATATTGTTAAAAATCACGGATCGTGTAACTCATTGAATTTCATGCAAATATATAAAACTCAATCTAATTTCTTTAAAATATTTTCATCCAACCAAACATAGGCTCAGTCAAACTTATTGTTTATCATCATCATAAACTAGAGTATATCTTGCCATTTCCAAATTTCTCAATCTCAAAAATGGATGAAATGTGGCTTGTCACAAACTTCACAATGAATCTATGCTGTCTCATTTATGAATAGAAATGAATTATTTTGAACAAATTATACTTTTGATAAATCTATTTGATCAAAGTCCGTTACCAAAAACAAAAAAAAAAACAAAATCTATTTGATCGAAGTAAAAAAGACTAATAAAATTTACAAAATTTTCCATTGTTACACAAGATAAATGAGATTTGCTGTCTCATTTATGAATAGAAATGAATTATTTTGAGCAAATTATACTTTTGATAAATCTATTTGATCAAAGTCCGTTACCAAAAAAAAAAAAAATCTATTTGATCAAAGTCAAAAAGACTAATAAAATTTACAAAATTTTCCATTGTTACACAAGATAAATAAGATTTTATAAATTGGAACTAGTCTAAGCGTTAAACGTGTAATGGGATATTATGTAGTATTCAGAGTTCAAATCCCCATGTAAAATATTAAAGAAAAAAAAAAGCCTTATCCTGTTGATGATGTCAACTACAAGGAACAATGTTATCATACTCTATCAATAACCAAATCTTTATGTAAAAAAATAAAACAGAAAACAAAACAAAGTTAATAGAATAGAAGAGTTGATAAAACCTGTTACTGTTAGTCGTTGAAAAGCCAAAGCTCTCTCCCGGCCTTGAAACTAATTGATTTCAAATAGCTCCGCCAAAACTGAAATCAAGTGCAGTCAATTGAATTCAAATAGAAGACATGACAAATTCAGAGGAATGCTGAATCATCTGTGTAATTACAACTCTACCATTCAAAAAGTAAGAGTTCCCTAAAGTTGACAATTGGTCAATGTATTCCTGAAAAATAAACGCGTATATATATACATACACCTATCAAAAAATACCCTGTATGGTTCAACAGATTCAGAAGAATGCCTTGTTGCATTGCATGTCCATTGACAATCTCACTGAACTTCTCTGTTACCTTCAATGGTTTGATGAGATGAGAGAGATTTTTGCATTCTTCCTCAATGTGACTTCAATCTTTCAGCAGTTTGATGAGATCAGAAATCACATGAACCTTGGATTTTGAACACCATATGGTCAATTTTTCATGTTGGAGAATGTAAACTTTCAACTTCATCTTCACTATCGTTCTCACTATTATATGTTTCCAGATATGCCTCATCTCCTTCCTCGTTATCTCCAACCTGCATGGAACGAGGATATTGACTCGTTTTTAACAGAAAAATATGAGTAGTAATATGCAACTCCTCAGAATATCTATTTTCAAAATTCACACAAACTTTCTTTAAAAATGAAAAGTAAATCACACAGATCTTACATAGATATCCTTTTTTTATCTGAGTGGAAAGTTCATTTATACTTTGAAGATAGAGGAAAAGTTTGCCTAATTTCAACAAAATTTAAGGGAAGTTTCTAATTTACTTCTTGTTTAAATGGATGTTTGTGTAAGTTTTGAAAATATTGGCTTATACTTTCAACAAAATTTAAAGAAAATCTGTGTTGGTTTTGAAAATAGAGGAAATGTTTTGAGTGGATTCAACAAAACTCAAAGGAAGGTATTAGTAGAGTGAGCTCATAATACTTTCTCATATATTCATATCAAAGGATTACAGTGTATTATATAGGCCAGTGAATCGAGTAATCAATGCTGGACTATCATGAGCTATAATGAGAGATTATTGCAGTCAATCATAATCTTTCCTAGACTATGTATACTAGAATCAGGGATATGATAGAGCTTAAATCATGGGATTGTAATCACGGGCTGATTTCCAACACTCCCCCTCAAACTGGAGAGTATATGTCAAACATTCCCAGCTTGCACCGAAACTCTTCAAATTTAGATCTGCCCAGTGGTTTGGTCAATACATCTACAATCTGATCTCCAGACTGTATGTAGGAAAATGTCATAATGCCTGCTTCAACTTTCTCTTTAATAAAGTGCATATCTATCTCAACATGCTTTGTTCGATCATGATAAACAGGGTTTCTCATCATTTCAATGCTAGATTGGTTGTCCCACCAGACTTGCATAGGACCCTCATACAGAATTCCTAATTCCTTCAGTAACCTAATAACCCAGAGTCCTTCATATGTCTGTCATTCACAGCTCTCAATTCTGCTTCTGTACTGCTCTTTGACACAACAGTTTGCCTCTTGCTTCTCCATGTCACTAGATTTCCCCTACAGTATCCTGACATTGACCTTCTGGTTTCTCTGTCTTTTGCATGGTCTGCATCAGTGTAGATCTCTAAGTTTCTGGCCATACACTTTTTGAAGATTCCTCTTCCTGGATTAAATTTCAGATAACTCAATTCTGTAGATAGCTGCCATATGTTCTTCCTATGGTTGATGCATGAACTGACTTACTATTCCGATAGCATAGCTGATATCTGGACGTGTATGAGTTAGGTATATCAACTTCCCTACAAGTCTTCTATATTGTTCAGAGTCAACTGGGACACCATTCTCTTTGATTTCTAGACGACAACCTTCTTCCATCGATGTTCCCTCAGGTTGTGCCGCTAACATTCCTATCTCATGCAACAGGTCTAAGGTATACTTCCGCTAGGATACGTTGATGCCCCTTTTTGTTCTTGCCACTTCTATACCCAAGAAGCATCTCATTTGGCCGAGATCCTTAACTTGAAATTCGGTGGACAAATCTGTCTTCAGTTGGGCAATAGAGCCTTCATCATTCCCAATAATGACTATATCATCCACGTAGATGATCAGGATAGTGATTCTTCCATCATCATGCTTGATAAACAATGTCTCGTCTGCTTGCCCCTGGTTGTACCCAAGTTTCTTTATTGATTTGTTGAAGCGGCCAAACAATGCCCTTGGGGATTGTTTTAGTCCATACAGTAACTTGTTAAGTCTGCAAACTGAGCCGTTTGGAGCTAGGACTCCATCCGGAACCTCCATAGACCTCTTCCTCCAAGTCACCATTCAGAAATGCATTCTTTATGTCTAATTGATACAGTGACCAATCCAAGTTAGCTGCTATTGACAACAATACTTGAATTGTGTTGAATTTGGCTACTGGAGCAAAGGTCTCCTGGTAATCAATTCCATAGGTCTGTGTATATCCATTCGCAACTAGTCTTGCTTTCTACTTGTTGATGTTGCCATCAGAATTGAACTTCGGGGTAAAGATCCACTTACATCCTACAGGCTTCTTTCTCGAAGGGCAAGGTATGATTTGCCACGTTTTACTTTCCTCAAGTGCTTTTAACTCCTCTTCCGCAGCTTGTTTCCACTTTGGATCAGCCATAACTTGTTGGAAGGTGTCAGGGATTTCAATCTAAGCACTGTTTACAACAAAACTCTGCATCTTGGCAGACAAGTTACTATATGAAACAAATCGTTGGATTGGATGCTAGGTACAAGACCTTACCCCTTTTCTCAGTACAATAGACCAGCCCATCTCTTCAGGATCTATTCTCGAGTCAGATTCATGGTCATTCCTCAGAGTGGGATTGACGTTTCTCTCTGCCTCCTGAGACTTTTGCCTGGCATCTCCTTCTAATCCATCTTTTACATCCATCCCAGTCATGATCTCAACCTGTGTTTCCAGTTCATTAGGGTTGGTATTACAAGGTGTAAGAGGTAAGGTATCCAGGTTTGGTGGCAAGATCTCATTGGCATCAAGGAAGGTAGGTAAGGTATCAGTGATTTCTGGGGTAATAGGTAGGGCATCAGAAGGTTTAGAAGTTGATTCATGTGAAATTAGCCATTTAATAACTCAGTACTCCCCCTGAACGAGTAATTTGGGATAGTATGCATCCTCCTCATAGAACACGATGTCTTTCGAGACATACAGCTTCTTTGAAGTCGGACAGTAGCACATGTACCCTTTTTGTGTAGAGGAGTAACCAAGGAAGATGCATTTCTGGGAATGGGCATCAAACTTACTGCCATCAGGGGTATGGACAAAGACAACACACCCAAACACTTTCTAAGGTAAGGGGTTTAAAAGAGGGCAATTGGAAAAGGTGTTAAGTGTTTGGACAGGTGTGGCATAATTAAGAACTTTGGAGGGCATTCGGTTGATGAGGCAAGCCGCAATTAGGACTGCATCTCCCCAGAAGGTCGTGGGTACATTTCTTTCCATTAGCAGAGTTCGAGTTACCTCTAATAAATGACGATTCTTTCGTTCGGCAACCCCATTCTGCTGAGAGGTATAAGGACAGGACATTTGATGGTGAATTCCTTATTGATCAAGAATTCTTTAAAGGTACAACTTAGGTATTCCCGACCATTATCACTTTGGAGGACTTTGATAGAGGATTGAAATTGGGTTTGTACAAATTTGTGAAATCTTTGGAAAACTTGAACCACCTCGGACTTTTCTTTTATCAAATAAACCCACGTGAGTCTTATGTGATCATCAATGAAAGTAACAAACCATTTCTCATTTTTTTGGGTGGTTGTTCTTGCTGGGCCTCAAATGTCACTATGGATGAGTTGGAAAGGAGTGATGGGTTGGTAGGACTGTTTTGGATAGGAGGATCATGTTTGTTTAGCTAATTGGCAAGTTTCACAATGAAAAGGAACCAAATCTTTATTGAATAAACTTGGAACACATGCCTCATATAATCAAAACTAAGATGTCCTAAATGACAATGCCATAAAAGTACATCTTTGTCTTGAGAATTTGAGCTGACTAAAGCTTTCCATGCGTTCCAAATCGCTTTTATTCTCCATCTCCGATCTCTTCAGGTAGAAATGTCCATCCCACTCTTTAAGTCCCAATCGTCTTTCTCGAGTGGAAATCCTAAAACAAACACATATCATCATCAAATATCACTCGGCATACATGTCCTTTCGTTAACTTGCTCACTGATATTAAATTACAGGTAAGTGCTAGAACAAATAGAACATGGTGAGTGCTTAGTGAATTAGATAGTGTAACGGTGCCAATTCCTTCAACTTTGGTGAATATCCCATTAGCAGCTTTGACACGAAGGTTCTCAGGACAGTTAAAGAGTTGTAAATAAGGTTCGATTACCCATCATATGATCCGTGGCTCTTGAATCAACTATCCATGTATTGTCGCTAGTCCGTATAGTATTGAGGGCTATAATAGAATTACCTGATTGTATCAGGTTAATACTCGGTAAAGAGTTGGACTTATTCTGTTTTTCAAGTATCCGACGAAGCATTTGCAGTTCTTCGTGACTTATTGAAGTAGTAGCCTCAGCCTTCTGTTCAGTTGAGGTAAGATGACCCTGTGGTTTGCTGGTAGATGGTTTGCCATGCAGTTTTCAGCATTCCTCCTTGATGTGACCCTTTTTCTTGCAATAATGGCACCATTTGTTTTTCCGTTCCTCCTGTGGCCCGAGTACTGCAAGTGCTGAACTCTCAACTGGACTTGGGCTACTTCGGTTCAAGAGTTTCCTACTTTCTTCAAACTGCACATGATTGACAACATCAAAGAGGTGTGGTAGGGGTTTTATTCCCATTATTCTGCCCCGTATTTCCTCAAACAAATCATTAAGTCCGAGAAGCAAATCATAAACTCTCCCTTCTTCTACTATCTTCTTGTATAACTGAGCATCCTCCACATTTTTCCATGGATGCACTTCAAATAAGTCCTGTTGTTGCCAGAGTTTTATCAATATATTATAGTAATCAGTTACTGTCAGGGTACCTATTGTTAAATCTCGAAGCTGGCGCTACAAATGGATCAAGGCAGTAGTGTTATCAAGAGAGGAATAAGTTCTTTTGGTTACATCCCAAATCTCTTTTGTAGTATTTTCTAGGAGATAGCCTTCATTGATATCAACAGTCATAGAGTTACAGAGCCAAGTCATAACTTAGTTGTTTTCAGTAAACCATGTATTAAACGTTGGGTCATCTGGGGCTGGTTGTGGTGCTGCCTCATTGATGTATTTCTCCTTTCGCTTTCCACGGATACACCTTAGCACGCTTTGGGACCATTGGAGGTAATTCCTTCCATTAAACCTATAGTTAATGACCATACTTTGAGGTTCTGGAAATTCTGATGACATTAAGGTGATGTTGGTAGTAGAGGAAATTGTGGGAGAAGATGAGTTGTTGGATGAAGAGGTTGTTGAATTTGTACCAGACATGAGTGCAGCGGGATGAAGTCTGGTTTTTGATGAATTTCCAGGGATAGAGCCGAAAAGCAAAGGAAATTTGGAGCGGTTCATGGTTCTGAAAGAAAAGACGCTCGCCGGAAAAGTGCACTGTAGCTGACGGCGTGTGGAGCTCTGTGGTGGCGCGTGAGAGCCACGCATTGCTCCAAACGTCGCCGCTCTTCTGGGTTCTGCCGATCAATGGTCTCCAGTCCTCCCTGTGTCGGCGATGTAGTCTTACTCGCCGTCCTTCACCGGTTTCTAGTTTCCAGTGTCCCTCTCTCTCTGTTTTCTGTCGCTCTCTCTCTCTTTGTTATGGCCACTAGTGCTGGCAAAGGGTGACCAGCCAGGGCTCTCTCTCATGCTCAGATACCATATTAGTAGAGTGAGCTCATAATACTTTCTCATATATTCATATCAAAGGATTACAACGTATTATATAGGTCAGTGAACAAAGTAATCAACGCTGGACTATAATGAGCTATAATGAGAGATTATTACAGTCAATCATAATCTTTCCTAAACTATGTATACTAGAATCAGGGATATGATAGAGGGATATGATAGAGCTTAAATCATCGGATTGTAATCACAAGCTGATTTCCAACAGAAGGTTATGTAATTTACTTACTCATGTTCAAAAAACAGACATGAGTGTATGAGTAGCTCTTTTTTTAGCCATTATATAGCAAAGAACAATTATGAATATTTGGGTGAGTTCGATAAACGTCTATGTAATTTGAATGTCCACAATTGTGAGAGGGAGAGCAGGGTAGAAAGAGTGTGAGACCTCAGAGTCATCATCGTTGTCGTCCTCAGTAGCATAAGCATAATCTAATTTGTCATACAATGCTTCGTCTACCTGGTCCTTTACCTTCTCCATTTGATCCTATGAAAAGTGGAACGTGCCAAATGTGAGTGTGGAAGCAAAAAGGGGTTGCCAATGAACAAAAAAGAAAATAAAAGAAAAGAAAATGGACTTGCAGAATGCTAAGCTAAAAGTATATGAAGATTAGTTAGTCCATACTATTTCTCCTCTGATTTTCGCCACTTTGCTTTGCAAAGAAGAAATATGATTTAAGAGTGCCTGAAATAAACAGAAAGAGATATCTCAGCAAAGAACATTAGCTATAAGCATAAATTCAAAAGCACTCGCACAGCCACACAAAGAAAGAAATAGAGGAATAGATAGAAGGACATATGAATAGATTAGATAGTCTTTCAGAACAAATAGAAAAGTAATTTCTTTTAAGGAAGAAGGGTTACAAAAGGAATGAAGAATGATTAATAAAGCACAGGTTTGTAAAGATACCTCACGCCTTTGGAGCTCAATTGAACGTGCTAGAGCTTTTCTCTTTGTCAAAAGATTCTTCGGTCTCAATGTTGAAGGTCGCTTATAGTCTTTTCCCCGATATACAATTACAGCATATCCTTTTGACACTTTGTCAACCGAAACTAAAATACCTCCAGACTCAGCTTCAAGGGCTAATGCAACTTTCTTTACCTGTTCAAAGGTTTTAGCCTTTAACAGTATCTTGACTAGTTCCCGATACTTCCAGTGCAAGTGCATGTTCTCAACAGTTCCATCAAAAACTCCTCGTCTACCTGCAATCATAGATTAGATTCTCATAAACAACATATTACTAAGTATCCCTAACTACAGCAAAGTTGTTTTTAAAGTTCTGTTGAAACATAGAATATTGGGATGGGGATTTAACTTTAAGGGCAGGGACCATCAGGAGAGCATGCAGGAAAGAAATAAAGTAATTTGCAGGGCAGTTTTAGATTTCTGGACTAGATTAACATATTCTGAAAACTATAAAATTTAATTATAAACATATTCTGCTAAGAATTTTTCCCTTTCACATGCATCTAGTTGGCAAAGCAAACCAGTAAGGTCCAAATGTATACAAGTAAGAACAACAACTTCTAGATAAAGTTTTACCGAGGAGTAAGAAAGCTTTCATCCGCAGTCCTAACTTGCGAAACATGAATCTCTCCTCATCAGTTATGCTTTCAGGGTCTGGTTGGTGTTCTGATGGCTTCAAAGATTCCTCCACCTTACCTAAAGCTCGCTCGGCTCTCATTACCTTTCTTTCAGCCTGGAAAAGAAAAAATATTTTGGATCCAGATCAGGAAAAGCCTAAGCTAGCATAACGTAGTGGCATTATCTCCATGCATTATGCATTCACAGCCCACATGATACTGCTACACCCTTGTCTACATCAAAAGAGTCATTGATACTCTAAAGCTACTACCAATAGCTTTTCCAATCACCTTATAGGGAAAAGGAGACTTCACACTTTAACATTATTAAATTGTTTGGGCAATTCAGTAATTTATTCAAAATATAATGGGCAAACAACCAAATTCTCTTCAGAAGTTTTAGTTTCATCATAGACATCGTAGGTCATTGACAGGATTGTGACGGAAAATGAGATCAATATGAAGTTTGAAACGACAGCAAAAGATTTCCTTGATACAAGGAACTTACAAAAGCAAGTTTCTGCTCTAGCTTTTTAACAATTTTGGCATGACGTAGCAGTTCTAATTCTCTCTTAATGTTTTCTTCATGACATTCGTCCAATCTCTTTCCCCACTTAGCATCTGCATCTAAAGTTTCCGCAAGTGTCCCAGTCTCCCCCAATTGTGTAGATGTGCCATTAGTTTGTACAACCAATGAAGATGCTCTCAATCGTGCTTGCTCCTCCTCATCTTGCAGTGCTTTCACCAATTTTTCCCTCTCCAACAAGGTTTGGGCAACATCTGCTGACAAAAAATTCTTCCCCCGATAAAAGACAAGGAAATCTTTATTTCTTGAGAGTAATGTACCTCCTGTTAATCTCTGCAGCCAGAAATAAAAATAATTATTCATTTAACAGATCATCATATTTGTACTTCAGAACAGGCAATAGAATAATGACTGTGAACATAAAAACATCCTTATGGCTGTGGTTTTTGTGATTATCTACTACCGCATATGAATATGAGATGACAGAAATTTTTATGTAGCTATCTTAAAATAAACTGCAGCCCAAAAAAAAAAAGAAGAAGAAGAAGAAGAATTCATCTGACTAACTTCCATTCCCAGGTTAATCTTCATTATCTAGTTCATCCAAAGGTTACATTCAGATCGCTGACAATTTATATTTACCAATCTCCCCAACTATAGTGGAAGGTTGATACTGGAAGTAAATAAATACCAATTGAAAGAATATGCAAGAATATCACACATCTGCTTTTGCAACATAAGCATTTTCTTTTAAGCCCTTGACAGCCATCTACTAAGCAATAGAATGCCCTCAAGAGTCTTGAAATTTCTTTCACCACAACAGAAACTTCTAGACATTTAGGGTCCATTTGGTTGAAAGAACGTATAATGATGAGAAGGAATGGAAAGGACAAGGAAGGAACAAAAAAATGCCGATTGCTAGCATGTTTGATACATAATGGAAAGGAAGATAGTTTGTAGGGTTGATTTATGTTTCCAAAATCCTGCAGCCTATCTTATAATTCTCATGAAATAATGATAGGACTGACGTGGCCAAATACGTGTATAAGAGAAGATCTAAGCAGAAACATGCAATGGGAAAAGATGCTTTTGATGACCAGCAACGTTGACTTTTAACTTATTACTATTTTTATGAATATTAGCAGACCTAGTTTACTTTATTCATTCTAGGTATTTAGTACCATGTTAATGTTGGGTTTCGTGATATCTTTTGGTTCCTTTTGTTCTAGTTATTTAGCCGTGGAATACTGAGGGAGGGGGTATGTTTTTGGATGTTAAGAGTGAAAGGTGAGGAGAGTGCTGGCCTCTCAAAGTGCTAGGTCTGTATTTTGGAGAAGTATTCTGCTGTAATAGTTTATTATCAATCAAAGTAGTGATTTTCTGGGATCAACCACGTTGTCATTTCTGGTTCCTAACATTTTGGTATCAGAGCGGTGCAATTTCAGGGCCAAGACAATGGAACAGTTGAGGGAGATATGCGGGAGATGAAGAGTATGATGGCTGAATTGTCAAAAAAAGTGGAAGAGCTGACGACCACCACGAGTATTATGAGGGAAATGGTATTGAGAACAACCGGTGACCACAAAACAAAGTGACGATGAACGTCATGGGACCGAATCAGAGGGTGATAAAACCAACGACAACGATTCAAGCATCGGTGATAAGGAATAAGATGTGTGGATGTACCTACCTTCAGCGAGGAAGACCCGCTAGGATGGTTGTTCCGGATCGAATGCTATTTTCAGATCAATAGAGTTAGCGGATCCGAGAAACTTGGAGCTGGGGTGGTCTATTTGGAAGGTCGAGCTTTGAGTTGGTACCAATGAAAGGAAAAAACGTTGGCCATAAGCAACTGGGAGGAGTTTAAGTGAGAGATATTGGAGCGATTTCACTCATCCCAACCTAGAGGGGATTATCGTCTCGATTTTTGCACTCCGGCAAGAACATTCGGTGCTCAAATACGTGGAGGAATTTGAGAGACTGACAACCCCATTGAAGGATGCATCAGAAGGCTGTATGATAGGGGCATTTCAAAACAGACTGAAGTCTGAAATTCAGGCAGAGCTCAAGTTAGCAGACATCGCAACTATAGATGATCTGATTAAAACGGCTTTGAGCGTTGATGAAAAACATCAAATATTGGAGGAAGAAAAGAACACCAGGGCAACGCGGGTCCCACAAGTGGGTATCGGACCCAAACTCGGTTCGACCCAGACCGTATTCCCACGGGTCACACCCGTTTTCGAACCTACCCGAGGATTTGCATCCACCCCGACGCTAGTCAGCACCGAGAAAACTCGACGACCAGAAACCAAGAGAATAGACTCGCAACGTCCAGCAATTTCACAGGGGCCTCTTTGGTCCGGCAATCTAGGGGATCCTGACGCCTTTCCGATGCCGAAGTAGCACGAAGGAGGGAGTTAGGGCTGAGCTTCAAATGCGGTGACAAGTACAACTCGGCGCACGTGTGTAAGAACCGGAATCTGCACCTGGTAGTGCTGGAGATGGACCTCTCGGGAAGGACAGATGAGGACATTGGAGAGGGAGACACGTCTGAACCTCTGAACTCTAAAGCAGGAGCATCAGCCTTCATGAAGCTGTCGCTCAACTCGGTGTTGGGCTTTGGAAGTAACCACACAATGAAGGTACGGGGACTGCTCACCAAGGAGGATATTGTAGTTCTGATTGATAGCAGTGCCACTCACAATTTTATCTCCGAGGAATTGCTAAAAAGGGGAGTGGTGGAGGCCGAAGAGGTGGCTGCTTATTCCATCACCGTTGGCGATCGCTATTCGTTGAGACGCCACCATTGCTGCCGAAATGTGAAACTAATTGTGCAAGGGCTAGAGGTTAGCCAAACCTTCTATCCTTTCCCACTCAAAGGAGTAGACGTGGTTCTAGGTGTGGAATGGTTGAAGTCATTAGGTGAAGTCAAGGTGGATTGGGGACGCCTAACCATGAAAATAGGGAAGAAAAGAAACAGGGTTTGTTTACAAGGGGAACCATTATTGTCTCAGACCCAGGTTTCGTTCAAATCCCTCCTGCGGTCAATTAAGAAGCAAAAGGGAGGAATATTAGTCGAATTTGAGGGAATGGAACAAGAAGCCGAACTGGGATCAGTTATACCTGTGGAAATCAGAGCCTTATTGGCTAAGTATTCGGCCGTTTGCCACAGCTCCGGGACGTTGCCTCCATCTCGTGCACAAGACCACACTATTGTCATTAAACCAGGGGAGCAGCCGCCGAACATTCACCCATATCGCTACCCACATGAGCAAAAAAATGAGATAGAAGCAATAGTGAAGGATATGATTTAGGCAGGGATAATTCAAATGAGCAACAGTCCATACTCAAGCCCCGTTCTACTAGTTAAGAAAAAAGATGGGAGTTGGAGATTTTGTGTGGACTATCGGGTGTTAAATAAGATAACCATGCCTAACAAATTCCCAATTCCAGCCATTGACGAACTACTAGACGAGTTAAGAGGATCGACGGTGTATTCCAAACTGGATTTAAAATCAGGTTACCACCAGATTCACATAAGGGCAGGAGACGAGCACAAAACAGGATTTAGAACCCATGAGGGCCACTACGAGTTCAAGGTGATGCCATTTGGTCTTACTAATGCCCCCTCTACCTTTCAATCCTTAATGAATGATATATTTAGGGAGTACTTACGCAAATTTGTGCTATTATTCTTTGATGATATTCTTATCTATAGCATTGATATGCGTACTCACCTAAAGCACTTAGACCAAGTGCTCTCTATTTTGAAGGAGAACCAGCTGGTAATCAACTTAAAGAAATGCAATTTTGCACAACCTAGGGTCAAGTACCTCGGCCATATTATTTCTAGAGGAGTCCAAGCTGACCAGGCAAAAATTGAGAGCATGATTCGGTGGCCGGTGCCTAAGACTATGAAGTCCTTGAGAGGATTCCTCGGGCTGACCGGATACTATCGGCGGTTTGTCAAGGATTATGGCCAGATTGCCCGTCCACTCACTGATCTGTTAAAGAAGGATGCATTCAAGTGGACCCAAGAAGCCACAACAGCTTTTGAGTGCCTCAAAACAGCTATGACTCATCCGGTACTCGCCATGCCTGATTTCTCCGCACTGTTTGAGATGGAAACTGATGCCTCTGGGACTGGAATTGGGGCAATCCTTATGCAAAAAGGACAGCCCATCACTTATTACAGCCAGAAATTATCAAAGAGGGCACAACAATGCTCGGTGTACGTGAGAGAATTAATGGCCATTGTGATGGTTGTTGCCTCCATTACTTATGGGGACACCGATTTGTGATCAGAACTGACCAAAAGGCTTTGAAATACTTGCTGGAACAACGGGTGATGGAGGAGAATCAACAGAAATGGGTCTCCAAATTGTTGGGTTTTAATTTTGAAATTATGTATAAACCCGGCAAAGAAAACCGAGCTGCAGATGCACTATCGCGGCAAGAAGAATCCCCGGAATTACAGGCATTTTCTCTTTGGCAATACGCAGATTTGGAAAATTGGGAACGAGAAGTTCTGAAGGATCCCAAGCTTTGTGACATTATGCACTGGATGATTACCAACCAGGAGAAGGTTGAGGGATACAGTATTGTGAAGGGATGCCTCCACTACCAGGGTCGACTGGTACTGCCTAAAAATTCAGCAAGGATTCCACTACTACTTCGTGAGTATCATGACTCACCAATGGGAGGCCACTCGGACTACATTCGCACTTACAAGTGATTGTCTAATGTAGTCTATTGGGAGGGCATGAAGAGGGATGTCCAGCAGTATGTTACCAAGTGTGGGGTTTGTCAACGAAACAAATACCAAGCTCTTTCCCTAGGGGGGTTGTTACAGCCACTACCGATCCCTCAAGGTGTTTGGGAAGATATTAGCATGAATTTCATCACCGGACTACCCAAATCAAAGCGTTATGACACCATTTTGGTAGTAGTGGACAGATTCACCAAATTTGCTCATTTCCTTCCACTCTCCCACCCATTCCACGCTAAAGATGTAGCAGAATTATTTGTTAAGGAAGTGGTGAAGTTGCATGGTTTTCCAAAAACCATAGTTTCGGATCTGGATAGAATATTTGTGAGCCAGTTTTGGAAAGAATTGTTCAGGCATGCGGGGACCCAACTTTGCCTTAGTTCAGCATACCATCCCGAGTAGGATGGCCAAACCGAGGTGCTAAACCGAGGTTTGGAAAAGTATTTGAGATGCTTTACAAGCGAGAAGCCAAATATGTGGGCTCAATGGTTACCATGGGCAGAGTACTGGTATAATACTTCGTTCTAGAGTGCAACGGGAATGACTCCCTTTAAGGCTGTCAATGGACGAGATCCACCACAATTTCTCAAGCTGCAAGATAGCCATTAATGCAGTTAATGTACAAATTCAAAACCGCAACACGATAATTGACACTCTACGGGAGAATCTAGTTAAGGCACAAGAACAGCTGTGAAGTCAAGCCAATAAAAGCAGACAAGAGGTGCAGTTTGAAGCAGGGGACTTGGTGTATGTCAAGATTAAACCTTACCGGATGCGCACAATGGCTAAAAGGATTAATGAGAAGCTCAGTCCGCGGTTCTATGGCCCTTTTAAGATATTGGAAAGAGTGGGGAACGTCGCATACCAGCTGGATTTACCACCCACAGCGCGAATTCATCCAATGTTTCATGCATCCAACCTCAAGAAATCTGTCCAAACAGAATTGGAGATCCCTACCATCCGTGCAGCCTTAACCGAGCAGTTGGAATTGCTAGTGCAACCACAGGACGTCCGAAAGGTCAGAAGGCTTCTAAATGGTCAGATTGAGGTGCTGGTGCACTGGAAAGACCTACCAGAATTCAAAGACTCCTGGGAAGATGCAGCTACTCTTACCTTCCAATTTGCCCAATTTCCCCTTGAGGACAAGGTGAACCTCTTAGGGGTGGGTGATGATAGGACCGACGTGGTCAAGTACATGTTTAAGAGAAGATCTAAGCAGAAACATGCAATGGGGAAAGATGCTTTTGATGACCAGCAACGTTGACTTTTAACTTATTACTATTTTTATGAATATTAGCAGACCTAGTTTACTTTATTCATTCTAGGTATTTAGTAGCATGTTAATGTTGGGTTTCGTGATATCTTTTGGTTCCTTTTGTTCTGGTTATTTAGCTGTGGAATACTGAGGGAGGGGCTATGTTTTTGGATGTTAAGAGTGAAAGGTGAGGAGAGTGCTAGCCTCTCGAAGTGCTAGGTCTGTATTTTGGAGAAGTATTCTGCTGTAATAGTTTATTATCAATCAAAGTAGTGATTTTCTGGGATCAACCTCGTTGTCATTTCTGGTTCCTAACAAATAATAAAGCATAAGCTTGCAAGGAAATGATGTAATTCATGACAAAATCATTAAAGAAGACTTCATAAATTAAGACAGGATACGGATGATGTTACTTTATATGTTACTCTTTAAAACCATCCTTTTAATCTTAACACCCTTTCTCGGGGAGAATTATTACATTCAAATGCAATGGCTGTTCAGAACTGGTTTTGGGCATGTTAACTTAGCATAATGCCGTTACAGCTCCCTGAACCTGACAACCACTGTCACTGACCCTGAACCTAAAGCTATTGTCCAAGACCTAACCAAAAATACCATCACAAGTACTCGGTCTGAACCTACATCTAAATCTAATCCAGATACTTGAGACCACCTGAGACCTTTACAAGTGATGAAACTCTAATTTCTAGAAACCAAGCAATGAAATTAACAGGTTGATCAGGACTCTTGCTGTAGAATTTGAAGTGAAAGAGTCTAGAGAACATGAGATACTTCTTATGTATAGAAGTTGTAAGAAATAACAAGGTATTCTAGTATCTTAAGGAAAATACATCTGGACCGTCTTAAGGAAAGAAGGATGTCAGGAAGCAAGGCAGTTAATAATCCTAAAGAGGCTGACTATAAACTAAGGCTTCAGAAGGAGAGCCCTTCAGTTGCTGTAATTAGATAGCAGAGATTTGTGAGGAAGTTGATTTACTCTAATCACACACATCCAAACATCAGAAACTCCAAATTACATTGTTATTTCATATATCAAAGGGATCAAAAAGATAAAAAATACATCGGTGGGTCAATACCAGCTTATTATTAGTAACATTGCGGAAGACTTAGATAACAAAGGGAACTTTAAAAAGAAAAAAAAAAGAACTAGTAATTGTGTCTAATGAAATACAGATCCTTAACTAGCAAAAGGGATATTTATTAGAGGCATCAATATGTTCAAAATCTTGAGAATTGAGACAAAACAGCAGCTTCATGCTGGTAAATTATAATTTCTTTCCAATAGATGCTGCTATAAAACACATTCACTAAACATTTTGGATAAGTCACCCATCAGCATCTGCCATGCCAGATATAAATTTAGGTGAAAGAAGAACAGAAACTATCAATTAAGTCAATAAGGTTATGATTTAACACCTTGATCTCTTCTGCCATTCTCTCACTGGTGGTTAGTTGCACACCACGTTTGAGAGCAACCTTTGCAATCGAAGTTTTTTCCCACAATTTAATCATTGCTGAAGCTAAACCTTGAAGCTGTCTGCTTCTACCTATATAGAGTGGAATAATGAGAAATCAAAATAAAAGTTTTAAACTATGTGTGCGATAAGGGAAACAATAACGCACCTATAGCAAAATGTGGAGGAAGAGTCCTAGCAACTCTTCGTAGATTAGTTGCCTCCCTCAAACCAAGAGAAGATCTCACACCAAAAGGAAGAACTCTGAAGGGAGGTTGGAAACCAGGAACAGTTGCAGGAAGCATATCTGCATCCACAGGCAGAGGATCAAATCCAGGCCAATCGGTGTACCTAGGACCCAGACTATCCAATAATTCGTCTACTTCATCTTCATATTCAAGTTCAGGTTGTGGTACTTCCTTCTGCTCATTTGTAGCTTCCATGTTTTCTAACTGTGCATTCATCCCCATGTCGGGAGAAACATCAGATCCTTTCCCAACATTATCAGAAGGTGGTGGCAAAAGGTTTAAAGGATCCTTGCTTTTCTTGTATATTTGTTTGTTCCATTGTTCTGAAGGCACCTCATAGCTCACACCCCTATATAATGAAACTGAGTTGCCAGATCTCCAAATCACCAGACCACCAGTTTTTCTCTGAACAGGATTTCAAAAATCAACAAGAGAATAAAGAAGTTCATATATTGTCTAAGGAGTCATCCAAAGGAACTTAAGTGATAAAGTACAGGTTAATTAAAATATACATCCTAGTATATTTTCTGACTGACTCTGTACGGGATCATTTTAGAAGCTGAAAGCAAGACAACACAGCAAGGGCAATCCAGAAGTTGTAGCCAATCAACATTCAACTTGATCCCTATGAATAATTGGACTATTCAAACAAAATTTGTGATTGAGGAAAAGGGCTTCCAAGTTCATGAGTGCATCTGTTGTTTAATATTTGTTTCCATTACCAACTATTTTTATAAATATACTATTTCACCAAATTTGGTACTAAAGGGGCAGAAAAAAAGGAAAGTCCTCACAAGGTTGTATGCAGATAAGGATAGGGGTAAGAAGTAAACCTCCAGAATCTCATGCATTCTCCTCATGTTAAGTGCAGAAGCGCCTTCAAATTTAAGCCTCACAATCTCTGATGTCTTCCACCTCTCATGGATCATGTCTACAACAGCTTGTGTAACTCCACCACCTCCAATTCTTGTCTTATGCTTTTTCTGAAATGTCAAATTCCTCAACCTCCTCAGTTCTGATTCTGGAAGAGTCATCTCTGCCAAAGATGTCTTACTTCTGCTCCTCTGAGAAATTCTTGAATCTTCCCTTTTCTCCTTCCGCTTTTCCCATGGAAACAGTACCTCCCCCCCATCAGCTCCAAAATTGCCTATCCCCAATGGCGAATCTGGCGAAAACCCACCCCGAGTATTCGGCAACATTCCTTCTTCCACGTTAAATATGTCCTCCACAGACCCTTTTTCTATCACTCTCTCTGTTGTTCTGTCTTCCTTCTCAACACCATCAACATAGCCAAATCTCTTCAATTTCTCCACAATCCTCTCCATTGTACTACCACCTCGACCACGACCAGCACTACCATCATCACTATCCCTATCACTATCACTCTCACTCCTTAACAAACCCAAATTCGACGACTGCCCATTTTCAGAATCTCGATTATCCGCAGCAGCACGAGGCGGTTTTGGACGAATTTGTTGGTAGGGTTCGTTCCATTTTTTCAACCAACTGTCACTACATAAATTTCTTCGAGAGCTAGATTGGAATACGGGTGTTTTTAAGCTAGCCAAACGAGAATTCCTTGAGGGCCGTTGTCCATCGATTGAAGTAAAAATAACCCAATTTCGTGATGCGAAGAAAGTATGCTTTTCCAAGTGAAGTGCCGAGGAGTACCTGAAGAATTGGAGGCTACAGAATTTTGGAGAGCTCTGAAACGAATCAAACAATGTTCCAGCTGGATGAAGCTGACGACTGGGAGCTAGAGCCATTACAGAGTCGAAGCTACACTTAACATAATCATAGATAAAACTACTTAGAACCTGAATCCGCGAATTGAATTATATAAGTCCCGCTTTATAGACTTGAAATAAAATGGCTTTTGCTTCAGTTGTTTAGCTCTCGACTTGTGCTGTGTTATCCTCGAGGGGTCAAATATTCATGCGTCTCCTTTGGTTACGAACGCCACGGTAGCTTCTGAATATTGGTAAATCTAGGGACAAATAATAGGACGGCCACAAATTTCGTACGGCAAACTTATTTTAGGGACAATTACATTCAGGTCCCAAGGAAAAAGAGAAATGAAGAAATGGTCTCTATAGATTGCAAAATGAAAAAAGGGAGAATTACATAGTGGTCCCATGGAAGCAAAAATACGAAGAAATGGTCCCGGGAAAATCTGAAATTACCCTCAAGCCTCAAGGGACCATTTTGTAATAAAATAGAAATGAGAAAAGTCAGAATTACCCCTATCAGACAAACAGTAAAAAGGATGATTAAATGGTGTGAAACACAGAAATGACGCACGGAAGAAGTCTGGAAATATCGGGAAAAACTGAGTGGAGATCAGCAGCCATGGTTGAAGATTAAGATAGGGAATTGATGTGTTCCACTCTCTTGTCCTGATTATTCCATATGACTCACAAATTCTGTTGAGTAGCTAAACATAACTTTAGATTTTGTTGAGTCATGTTCGTTTTGATCATGAAAATGGAAAAAGTTATATACTTTTTATGGGTATTGTCCTCTGTATGGTTGCAAAATATAAAGGAAGACCTATTAAATGCAATATATGTGATTTGGCAAAGTTTTCATTGTGTTTAGGTATGGATTTGTATGCTCTGTTTTTTGTGTTATTATGCTCTGTTTTTTGGTCATGGTGATGTGCTTCTACAATATAAGAGGTAAGGGATGAAGATGAGGGTCAAAGGTTTGGGGCTACATGACTTGATTTGCGTAGGAAAAAAAGAGTTGTTAATGCAAGCAGCGATAGTTGTCAATAGAGGCGCCTTAACTTGTTAATGACAACTAAATGTTATATTTAAATGTTTTATGTGACAACTAAAGGTTTTTTTTATTGATATTTGTTTTGCTCGTGATAAATTGAAAAAGACTGTCTGATTTTTGTGGGCATTGTCCTTCATATGCTTGTAAACTATAAGGAAGGTTTTGTAAATGCAATGGATATGTTTTGGCTAAGGTTTCAATGTGTTTGGGTATGATTTTGTATGCTCTGTTTTTGGTGTTATTATGCTCTATTTTCTGGTTCATGGTGTTGTGTTTCTGCAATATAAGACGTAAGGGATGAAGATGAGGGTCAAATGTTTGGGGGTACATGACTTGATTTACGTAGAAAAAAAGAGTTGTTAATGCAAGCAGCGATAGTTGTCAATGGAGGCGCCTTAACTTGTTAATGACAACTAGATGTCATATTTAAATGTTTTATGTGACAACTAAAGGTTTTTTTTATTGATATTTGCTTTGGTCATGATAAATTGAAAAAGAATGTCTGATTTTTGTAGCCATTGTCCCCTATATGCTTGAAAACTATAAAGAAAGGTTTTGTAAATGCAATGGATATGTTTTGGCTAAGGTTTCAATGTGGTTGGGTATGATTTTGTATGCTCTGTTTTTTGTGTTATTATGCTCTATTTTCTGGTTCATGGTGCTGTGTTTCTACAATATAAGAGGTAAGGGATGAAGATGAGAGTCAAATGTTTGGGGCTACATGACTTGATTTACGTAGGAAAAAAAGAGTTGTTAATGCAAGCAGCGATAGTTGTCAATGGAGGTGCCTTAACTTGTTAATGATAACTAGATGTCATATTTAAATATTTTTTGTGACAACTAAAGATTTTTTTGATTAATATTTGTTTTGGTCATAATAAATTGAAAAAAAAACTGTTTGATTTTAGTGGGCATTGTCCTCCATATGCTTGCAAACTATAAAGGAATGTCTTGTAAATGCAATGGATATGTTTTGGCTAAGATTTTAATGTGTTTGGGTATGATTTTGTATACTCTATTTTTGGTGTTATTATGCTCTATTTTCTGTTTCATGGTGCTGTGTTTCTGCAATATAAGAGGTAAGGAATGAAGATAAGGGTCAAAGGTTTGGGGTTACATGACTTGATTTGATAGAAAAAAAGGAGTTGTTAATGCAAGCAGCGATAGTTGTCAATGGAGGCGCCTAAACTTGTTAATAACAACTAGAGGTCATATTTAAATATTCTTTCCTTGTGGTGTAATGGTGTTTGGAATGGGTTTGAAAATTTTACAATGTTTTTTGGTATTTTGTGTTGTTTTCAGTTATTATAAGTGGGATTTAATTAATAAGGTTTGAAATATGTGTGGTTGGAGGTCCTGATTATTTATAGTTTTCAAGCATATAGGGGACAATGGCTACAAAAATCAGACATTCTTTTTCAATTTATCATGACCAAAGCAAATATCAATAAAAAAAACCTTTAGTTGTCACATAAAACATTTAAATATGACATCTAGTTGTCATTAACAAGTTAAGGCGCCTCCATTGACAACTATCGCTGCTTGCATTAACAACTCTTTTTTTCTACGTAAATCAAGTCATGTACCCCCAAACATTTGACCCTCATCTTCATCCCTTACGTCTTATATTGCAGAAACACAACACCATGAACCAGAAAATAGAGCATAATAACACCAAAAACAGAGCATACAAAATCATACCCAAGCACATTGAAACCTTAGCCAAAACATATCCATTGCATTTACAAAACCTTCCTTTATAGTTTACAAGCATATGAAGGACAATGCCCACAAAAATCAGACAGTCTTTTTCAATTTATCACGAGCAAAACAAATATCAATAAAAAAAACCTTTAGTTGTCACATAAAACATTTAAATATAACATTTAGTTGTCATTAACAAGTTAAGTCGCCTCTATTGACAACTATCGCTGCTTGCATTAACAACTCTTTTTTTCCTACGCAAATTAAGTCATGTAGCCCCAAACCTTTGACCCTCATTTTCATCCCTTACCTCTTATATTGCAGAAGCACAGCACCATGACCAGAAAACATAGCATAATAACACCAAAAACAAAGCATACAAATCCATACCTAAACACAATGAAAACTTTTCCAAATCACATCTATTGCATTTAATAGGTCTTCCTTTATAGTTTGCAACCATACAGAGGACAATACCTATCAAAAGTATATAACTTTTTCCATTTTCATGATCAAAACGAACATGACTCAACAAAATCTAAAGTTATGTTTAGCTACTCAACAGAATTTGTGAATCATATGGAATAATCAAGACAAGAGAGTGGATCGCATCAATTCCCTATCTTAATCTTCAACCATGGCTGCTGATCTCCACTCAGTTTTTCCTGATATTTTCAGACTTCTTCCGTGCGTCATTTCCATGTTTCACACCATTTAATAATCCATTTTACTATTTGTCTGACAGGGGGTAATTCTGACTTTTCTCATTTCTATTTTATTACAAAATGGTCCCTTAGGACTTGAGGGTAATTTCAGATTTTCCCGGGACCATTTCTTCGTATTTTTGCTTTCATGGGACCACTGTGTAATTCTCCCATGAAAAAATTGTCTCATGGAATTGTGAATACAGGCTCCTGGAGTTGTTAATGAGTTGTCAATACAGGCTCATGGAGTTGTTAATGAGACCATTTTTTCATTTTGCAATCTACAGGGACCATTTCTTCATTTTTTTTCTTCCATGGGATCTAAGTATAATTCTCCCCTTATTTTAATATTGGTAGCTTGCACTCCCATCCGTTGCGCTTGTGCTTTTTGGACAATTCTATACTTATTGCTATGAATGCATGTAATGCCCCAAACTAAGTGTACGGGTCATGACTCCAAAAATAAAAGTAATTAATGTTAAATAAACACTTTTGGAGAATATAATGTGAATTATGATCTGAATTAGCAGTAAAAAGTGCCCAAACATTGTATCTAAACCTAATTATGATGATCAAGCTTAAGTTGAATTAAAAGTGAAGGGAGAGCGTATGGCAAGGGGGAAGGAAATTAAATAATATCCTAAGTGGCAATCTAGTTAAAATTGTCATAGTCAGAGGCAAAACGGAAAGAAATAAATTTATTGGCCAATTAGTTAGCAATTGAAGAAGAAATTCACTATCAACTAGAAGAATTAGAGGTGTGACTAAATGGCTAATGGAGTTAGTTAAAATAACCATATTGTTACATGCTTTTTGATGGAGCTATAGGGTGTGGACACTTGGCACCATTTTGAATGAAGTAAGGGAATTGAAAGTCAAATAATTAATTTCAACTCCCTCCCTCTCTCCTCTCTATTTCGGTTGTATGGGCTAAGGGAGCTGAAGTGAATTATTTCAGCACGCTTTTCTCTCTCTTCTCAAGCTCTCAAAGTCGGCCATGGTGAAGGAGGAAAGAGAAAGAAGAGGTGAGTTCTATTTCTTGAGATTTGACTTAGAAGATGACCTTTGTTGTTAGAATCCTCTTCTCTAATCTTGTTCCTCTTGATGAAAGCTTCATTTGTATGGTTTTACATTTTCAAGAAGAGGTGTTTTGTGTACTCAAGAAAAATTAGTGGTTGGAGAATCAACGAGCCAACTAGAGGAAGTGATAGAGGTGAGTAAGAGCAACTTTTTGATATATATATATATATATATATATTGTGGTCATTGGTTGAGAGCTTTTGGCTTGT
Organism: Inga oerstediana; assembly: GCA_963210345.1. NCBI lineage: Eukaryota > Viridiplantae > Streptophyta > Magnoliopsida > Fabales > Fabaceae > Inga > Inga oerstediana. The sequence goes on along the minus strand of OY723410.1, from coordinate 27,594,029 downwards.
GGATTTTTGCCCTAATTTTTGTGTAATTAGGGTTTTAGAGGGTTCGTGGTGTTTTGTTGATGATAATGGTGTCTTGTGTTGTGGTTTGGATAAATGCGATTAATTTGATACCTGAATGGAAGGTTTGAAAATTTTGGCAATTTGTGTTTAATTCTGCCCAAAATAGAACTTATGAATGGAATGTGGATTTGGTTGTTTTAATGTTTCCATTGGATTCTATGCGAAAAACTATGTGGGAGTAGTCTTGGTTGTGAATTTTGAACCATTGGAAACTTAGATTGAAAAATTGGAAGTTTTGTCAACAAAAATTCTATGCAAGGCAACTAGTTTGCATGGCAGTTTTGAATGAGTGAATAGTGTCTAAAAATTTTGAAACTTTCTAGTATAATAGTGCACATGCCAAGCTTTAAAATGACAAAAAATGGGTGTCATTCTGATTTGTGTGCTGGAAATTATGTATTTCTAAAATTTAAGGTTGAAACTGGAAGCTATTCTGAAATAATATGGGAATTCGTTGGATTCTGTATTTTTGTAGTTGTAAATGATAGTGGTTCATATTTTTTCTGTATAGAGGACTTAAAAAGCTTCAAGTGGGACTTGGAATGACTCCATTTTGATTTTTGTAGATTTAGTTATGATTTTTGGAAGTTCAGCCAAAAAACAGGAATTTTCTTGGCCGCAGCTCGAAAGTTTCTGACATGTTTTTGTCCATAGCCAAAACGTTTCTGGCCATTTCTTGGCCACGGCCAACCCCCAATTTCAGCATTTTGGACTTTTGAAAGGTGATTTTTGATCTAGCTCTCCTAAACGCTTTTAGGCTTTTGTTTAAGCATATCATTACCATCTAAGGGACCCAAATGATAACCAACTCCAAGTGTTTTGTAGTTATTTAAGAATTGGAATAGGGAATAACTAGTTGTCCTTAATTCTGATTGATAGGAGTTAACATCTGCCCTGAGCGTGAGAAACCTGTGCCCAAGCACGAACGGAAAGAACCAGGTAGTGACTTTTTCTTTGATATCATGTATAATGCTTGTATGTTTGTGCTTATTATTGAATTGTGACGAATGTGAATATAATGAAAGTTGTCGTGAACGTGACAAATGTGAATACAGCGAAAGCTGTTGTGAACGTGACAATTGTGTATACAGCTGTGAAAGCTATCGTATATAGCTACGCAAGCTGTCGTATCTGGCTGAGAAAGCCATCGTATATCGCTGTGAAAGCGGTCATGAATGTCACAGATTGTGACGAATGTGAATGCTGCTGTGTATGCTGCTATGGATGCTGATGTGAATACTGCTTTGTGATAATTGCTTACATGCTTTGTTAAATTATATATCATATAAGTGAAAATGTTACTACTGAGATTCATATGAATCTCACTCTTTCCAATGACTAACCTATAGTCAAGGCAAGCGGATCAAAAGAGAAGCAAGTAAATAAGGGCGGCTAGTGCTCACGGTTGGGAGTTTAGAGCTTTGTGTTGGTTATCATCTTTTGGATAAATGCATAAGTTGTACATGATGTATATGTAAGATCAATGTAGTAGTGGTAGATGTACCAACCATAGATTTGTAAATGTTCATGTAATCCTCGGTATGAGAAATAAAGAGGGCGATTATGCCCTGTAGACCCTACTAGTTAATGAATATAACTCGAGATTTCGTCGAGAAATTTTATTGAACACTCTGATATTATGAATTGAACAGAACCGAGCAAGCCAAATAGATTAGAAAAGTGAAAGTGAGACTGCAGTAAACAGGTTTTAAAAAGTTTTTGAAAACCCATTTTAACATGAGACCGAATCCTATCTTAAAGTCAAAACCTTTAATGAGTTTAAAGTATCCTTTGGTCTCCCGTTTATTTGATGACAAGTTTTCAAACTATATTCACGACTTTCAAGGAAGGGGGTTACAATGTGCTCAAATTAAACCATTCTCTTCAATATATGTAATATATTAAAATCAAGAATTACATATAATGAATTGGAAAACACTAAGATATTGTAATATTCAAAAAAGCAAACATGTGGGGCCCGCTTGAGAAAAAGTGACAGGGAAGGTATTATTAATACCCTTTCCCTTCACTTCTCTCATTCAGTTTCGCGAGCAGCCGAGCGGAGAGCGAACGCAGTTTTAACAGGTTAGGTTTCTAAATTTATGATAATTTTGGTATTTAAAATCACTTCTTTTCAATAAATTTTCTTCATGAAAGTTATTGTACGTATTTTTATCTTTCTATTGGTGGTAATATTATACTGATTAGCGAGAATTTTGGGGTTAGGATTTTGGTAGAATTTTGAATTTTTACAAAAGATGGTTATAGATATGTAGAGAATAAATAATAGTTTATTTTAATTAGTTTAGATTTACCATTTGGTTGTTTTATGATTTTTTAATTAATTTCTTCTTAAATAAATCATAAATTATGATTTAGGAACTTTTTTTACCGATTAAATTTGGATTAAACAATTTATTTGGGTTATTGGAAGTATTGTTGAAATTTTAATCAGTTTAGTTTTGCAGATTTTGAATTATGTGAAATTATAAAATTATGATTTGATATTAGAGTTAGAGAATTATGGTTATTAAATATTTTATTGTGAAATAGAGTTAAAAAATTTTAGAAATTTTGATTTAAAAGGAATTTGAGGAATAGATAAATTGTTGTTATTTTTAAGAAAATTGAGCCAATTATGGGGATTATTATTTGTTGTTTTGTAATAGCTAACAATTATTATAAATTATATTAACATGTAAATATATATATTCATTGTAGAGTAAATTTGAATTTGACTTGTTGAAGTTAAATTCTCAAGTTTAGTTGGGTCAAGAACTTGAGGTAACCACTTTCCAATTTATCATGTATGCTTGTTGAAATGATTATATGCGTATGTTGGTATTTTTAGTTGCTATAAATATGTTATAGTAATTTATATGTGAAAAATGTACAATGACAGTATTAATCATGTTTTTAGTATTTTTTTTAGTTAAGTGGGTCTGAATGATTTATTTGAATGATTGATGATGCATAACATTAAATATGAAATATATGAATAAATAATTGATATTGAAGATTGTGATGTTGAGATGTTGGATGTGGTGAGTTGTGATTGAGGAGATGTTTGATTCTTTTATACCACGTGGTATAGCCGCCACTGTGTGCACAGTGGATGGCTTTGGCATTCTCAGGGCCCTTAGTATCACCCTTTCCTTTGGTCGAGTTAAGGGTCAGCTCAAGGGCAGGTGACACCGTTCCATTTTCGACGGAAAGGGAATCCATGATCCGATGAGTTCTAAAGCCTTTGGCCGGGTTACACCTCATTATTGGAGAGCTTGGTGCAGTCTTATCATAGAGACTAATCCTATTATATGTTATAGTTCATGGGTTCTGTCAGCAGTTAAGGATGGTTGAGGGAGTTTTATGCATATTGAATTGTTTTGAAATAATAATATTTTGGGAAGATTCAACTTTATGTTATATGAATATATATATTTTGCCTGCTTAATTATCTTATAATAATTCCTTGCATGCTTGTTAAAATGGAATTGTGGTTACTGAGTCCATGTGACTCACCCTATCAATATTTAAAATTTTTCAGGTGAGAGTTCAGGTGGTGCAACCAAGGGGAAGGCGAACGAGACTTGATTTGATACTAATTGTATGTCTCATTTAGTTACATGAGCATAATGTATATTGCCAAACATAAGGGCCTTTATGGTATACGTTGCATATGTTGAATACTTCGCTGCATAATGGGTTTTGTACTGTGGGCGGAGGCCCATAATATGTTGTATTATGTAATATTTAATGTTTTACTTGGTTTGGAGATTAATTATATGGTAATTAAGAGAGGTCGTTACAGATATTAATAACCCTACTATAACCGATTAAGGATAATACAATGTAGTTTGTAATAGACACAACAGATATTACAATGAAGCCATAAGATGGAAAAGTACATGTTAAGAATATAAATTAAGTGGTTCTTTAAACTCAGAGCTATGTATCCAAGCATGCATGAAGAAAAATTTCCTTGAATTGTTAACATGGTAAACAGATACTAAGAAATATATATCTTTAATACTTTCAATATGATAGGATAAATTGGATGTTACATTGGTTATATCTTGCAAAAAATGATGACAACCTTCATTGCCTACGAGCATTTTTCCCTTTATTTAGTTGACCAGATGAAATATTTGAATATTTTACTTCCAACCGATAGGATTAGCGTTAGTATGTACTTTTGGTTGTGTTACTTCTTCAATCCATAATGTTACAACCATTCCTTTTCATAATGTCCTCATAACTAACTTGTTCCTTGATGCTACAAAAAAACCCAGTTGTGCAATCCTTTGAAATATATAATGTGAAACCATGTTATTAATATTGGTTATATGGCTGATTACTCTTTAGTGGCATGTCCTTATAATATGTTCATTCTATGTTGCATATTCTTTGCAGCTACTCCTTTTAATATGTTACTTATATTCCTTATGTATTAGTGAAGAGAAAGGGTTGTCGAGTGGCCAATCCAAATCCATGATTCAAGATTACAATAATCATTTATGAATAACAACATTCCACTTGATGCAACAGATTTTATGATAATTACGATTAGGTAGCAAAGGACCCTAGGTGGGTCAAGGCCATGGAAAATGAAATTAGGGCCCTTGAGTCTAATCATACTTGGAAAATAGTTACATTGTCTAAAGGCAAAAAGCTTATAGGGTGTAAATGGGCATTTAAGGCCAAATATAAGGCTAATGGAAGCCTAAACAAGTTTAAGGTTGCCTAGTTGCTAAAGGATATAGTTAAAAGGAGCACATAGACTTGTATGAAACTTTTTCACCAGTTGTAAAGATTGTGACTATTCGTATTATACTTGCATTAGTTGTTGTGAATAACTGGATGTTGTGTCAAATGGATGTGGATAACACGCTTTTGCAGGGAGACCTTCATTAGGAAGTCTATATGATGACTCCCCAGGGTTTTGAGCAAAAGGGGGAGGTTGGATTCAAAGTATGTAAGTAAGAAAAATCCTTGTATGACCTCAAGTACACCTCAAGGCAATGGAATGAGAAGTAACTTACTCCTTGCTAAAGGGTGGTTTCAAACAGAGCAAGTATGATTATGCCATTTTTCCATAAACAAACAAAGGATGGTAAATTGTATGTCCTTGCATATGTTGATAATTACTCGAAACAACATAAAGATGATTAATAATGTAAAGAGATACTTGCACAGTGAGTTTAAGATTAAGGACCTTGGAGCCTTAAAGTAGTTTCAAGGATTGGAATTGGCTCTCTCTAACTATGGCATACTTCTAAATCAAAGAAAATATGCCACTGAACTTGTTGATGAAATGGGTTTAGAGGAATAAGAACTAGGTTTCACTCCTTTTGAGCATAATCTCAAGCTCACTACAGAAGAAACGAAGGATGATCACTACCTTCAAGAACCAGGAAGCTACAAAAGGCTTATAGGTCAGTTATTGTATCTTAGTTTGATAAGGCATGATGTTTCATTCACTGTGTAGATGTTATCTCAATTCATGTAGACATCCAAAGAATCACATATGAATGTAGCCTTGAGATTGGTGCGATACCTGAAAGACACCCCAAGTCAAGGCATCTTTCTTTCGGCTGCTAGTCCTATGAGGCTAGAATGTTTTTATGATTCAGACCATATGGGATGCAAGGACACTAAGCATTCAGTTACCAAATATCTAGTCAGATTCAGAGGTTTGTTAATATGTTGGAAATCTAAGAAACAGAGTATAGTTTCCACTTCATCTACAGAAGCATAATATAGAGCTTTGGCATTGGCATCTTTTGAGTTAACATGGATTGTAGGGCTATTTAAAGAGTTGCAGCTTCCAAACATAGAACTGGTAAAAGTATATTATGACAAATGAGCTACAATATGTATAGCTAACAAATCCGATCCATGAATGGACCAAATATAATGAGCTAGATTGTCACTTTGTTTAGGAAAAGCTTATGTAAGGAATGATTACGTTTCAGCATGTAAAATCTTCTGAACAATTGGCAAATGTTTTAACTAAAGGCCTAAGAGGGCCACACCATGATTATATTATGGGCAAGTTAATAACCTGTGAGTACAGGGTTCCTAACTTGAGGAGGAGTCTTGGAAATGTGTAAATATGTGGATCTGACTTTGTATTCTTGTGTGTATTGGGCTGAGCCCACTTAGTTAGTTAGTTAGTGTTTAGAATAAGGTTTTTGTGGGCTGGGTTTTGTGTATAAATAAGGTGCCATTTACATATTATTGTCTTTGTGGTAATTTCATTCTAATAATAATATTCAGTAGTCTTCATTGATTTTGGGCCTCTTGGTTTAACAGCTACACCTGAAATGGTATTAATTGAGATATTTCACTCGACATTGTTCACTGTGAAATGAGATGATTTATAGAAGAAATGCTTAGGTAACTCTTGAATAAATTCGTGTGTACTTCAGTACCTCAACATTTCTTCCTGTGTATTCCAATCCCCTGATTTTATTCTCTCTCCCCTTTCTCTTGCACCCCTTCTCCCTTTCATGTTAGCAAGCAGTTCACCTAGCGAATAATTTCACTTTTTGATTAAAAAATTAAATGACAAATCTAAAACAAAGTGAAATTTGTGCTTTGATTTGTGTGCCAGTCTAAACTTTGGGAGTAGATACTCTCAGCGGCACATTCCCTCAGCGCCTCTCAAAAGCTCAAAATCGTGTCTGTCTAGTTCATCAAATGGGTCATAATAGGACACGCCATTAGGCTCTTAAATGCATTTGAACGTCTCAAATGCCAACATATCGACGATGACGAGCTTCTGCAACTCGTAACAGGAAAGACTTGAAGAAGCGGGAGCAAGAGGGTCCAATCTCTAAGTTAGCATTTCAATTTTGTTCTGCTATGACAGTTGGCATCTTCCCGAACTTCGTCAAATTTCTCAAATCTGTTTTGGCGCAAAGCTCCAATGCTCAAAAGATCTCCTTTGATGCTTCCTTAAATTTTGTTCCGAAAGGTGAGTGTAATTTTTGAATCTCAAAATTATCTATAGCCCACTACTTCTCTATCTACTCTGAATATCAAATGAGTCAAACATAATCGTAATAATACAGTTTTGCTGTAAAGTGATCAAATTGAAACTCCACCCGAAAAATGAAACATCTATCTCTAAGAATGATAGATGAGGAAAGGACTGAAAAGAAATTTAAATTGAGGATACACTCTTAAATTTAATATCTATATCAAATAGACAATCATATGGTAAAACTAACACCCAGCTTCGACAATGACCGACTTTGAATCACAAATGGTTATCAAAATTTTGCAACTGTTCATTTGCTCTAGGAACCGAATTTATGATGACCTAAAGTAAAAGAACATTGCATTCCTCAATACAAGCACCTGAACGATGAAGCTGTTCTTGGCAAAGTCATGGTGATTCTCTCCCTTTGCCATAGTGTTCGACGGCGGATGATGGGTGCTCTACAATTCCGTTGTCGAACAGGATGTAAGAGAAGAAAACCAAGTTCTCCGATCACTAGGGATTTGGCACATGTGGGAATTCAATGGACGGCTACGATTATATCAAAAATGGACGGTCGGGGTTTAATTTTGAGGATGCTGAGAGACGCTAAGAGAAATTGCCTCTAAGAGGATCCGGACCCTAAACTTTTGCATAGTAAACAATTCTAAATGGTTTTTCAAAGTGTAGCATTTAGGAAAAAATCTTAAATGACGTGTCTAAATATTTGATAGTTATTAATAAGGCTTAAAATTAAAATAACTATAGAATAACCTATTTTTATAGTATTGTATTCGTGTGGAGCATTTGAATTGTCATTTATCATCTCCTCCTAAACACACACTGAGCAAGAAACGTAGTTATATTAGCTTAAGGGATATGATATCAAAGGGTCATTAAATTAACCGAGATAGTAATTCAAAGGTGTTCGTTGTTCAATCATGATTAGTACATATTTGTTTTAGCTTTTCAGAAGTGTTTTTACAATTTATGAGGTAAGTATGTGAGAAGACTTTTGTCTCGATATATAAAAAAAGGGATTTTGTAATCATAATTTAGGGGTTTCTCAAACATGCACTAAATTATGGCCAATCTAATATAATTTAATTAAAATTTACAAAAATTTCCATATATAACCTTGAAAAGAGTAATATTTAAATAAAAAGTTATTAATCCACAAGTAAATGTGGCATTCATGTATGTGCCACACATAACATAATAAAACATAGTAATAAAAGTACTTTCTTCGGTCCTATTTATAAGAGCTCAATAATCAAATTACGCAGTTTAAGAAAATAGTTAAAATTAGTTAAAAATAATAAGTATGTGTTGAAATAAACTTTTTCTCCAAATATATCCTTATTTAAGAGGGGGCAAGTAAGAGAGAGAAATAGAGTATAGTAAATATAAGTATAAACAACCATTTAATTAATGTAATCTATATAATTAATGAAGGGCACAAATGAAAAAATTCATTAAATATTAAGACAACTTTTTTCGTACTCTAATAAAAAGGATCAAGATAATTCAAATTTTGAGATTTTATAAAAAGGCAAGAGGGAGTATGAATATAACATATTACTGTTTTTCTTGTTTTTTCTTTTACAATTAACGTTGTTTTAGGCTTAGCAAGGGGAGAAAAAATATAAAATCAAATCTAGTCAAATTTATTTACCAAATTCAATTTAATTTTAAAGCTCAACTTCTAGTAGAATTGAAATTCAAATTCGGAAAATGACCAAAGTATAAATCTTCAAGATATATTTTGGAAACAAGAGCCATGGAACCCAAAAGCACACCTTAATTAGGATCTGTTTGGTTTGAGGGGAGGGGAGGGGAATGGAGGGAGGGGAGTGATTGTAACCCCTTGCCTTGAAATCCGTAATTATGATTCAAAAATGCGTAATTTTAACAAATTAGAGACCATCAGATAATTTAAAACTCATTCTGAACTCCCTCCTTACGATAGGGTTTTCACAAAATTTTTGAAATTCTTCTCTTATCCTGGTCTTGAATTTAAATCTCGAATATAATTACCTATGTAGTTATATCACATTCATATATATATATATATATATATCAAAGTATAGAACAAAATCCCGACAAATCCCCGGGTTATATACATTAAAGGGTTCAAATTTTCCTTGATGGGGATTACACCACTACATTCAAAATAATATTCATATACAGTAGTCCCAAATCCAAAACAAATAACCAACAACCCTACACAAATATCTCTAAGAGACCCTAACCGCTCCGGGTTGTCTGTTTCTCTCTTAAGCCACTTGTCCTATCTGAAATGTTAGTCATTAGAAAGAATGAGATTCAAAAGAATTCCAGTAGTAACAAATTATTCATACCACACATAATCACATAGCAAGTAAGAAGATCACCACATAGTAGGAGCAACACAAATCACACTCCACCTTTATCCCCTTTTACCGCCGGGAAGGCACACTATCCTAACCTGAACTGTTGTTAGCGACTCAGGGACTATTGGCATGGCAGTGCATACACGTAACCTTACGGCTCACATATAGCCTTTCGGCCCACAAATAGCCTTTCGGCTTCCACATATTCACAAATATCACACTCCATCCTCATCCCCTTTTACCGCCGAGAAGGCTTACTGACCTTACTCGAACCGTTGTTAGTGACTCAGGGACTATTGGCATGGCGGCGCAAACATAATTCACAAATATTGTAGCATTCGAATCCATCATAAATCAATGATATAACACACATACAATGCATCACATATGGTATAGGAGAAAGAGTCACTACCTTGTTCCTTCCTGACTGGCTCCGGCACAATTCGTTCACGCCTAGGGTAGATGTCGAATCCTATAACCAAAATTAAGGACAACCGATCAATCTCTTTTCGAAACTCTTTGATTTCATAATGTTTAAGTTGGTTATCATGCAAACTCTTTAGGTGGCTATAAGATGCCTAGATACGCGCCTAAAGTGTTGGAAGAAACTACCCCAAAGATCTCTCTTTGGAAGCAAAAGCACTGATTTCTGGCTGACTCACTCGAGTGAAGTGGGACCTGCACTCGGGTGAAGGTGGCTCTCACTCGCGAGTGTTTGACAGAGAGCACCACCAACGACTTGAAAGTGCTCACAACACTCGAGCGTAACAGCCTGCACTCGAGTGATGACCTCAAATTCACTCGACTTCCCAAAAGTGAAACACCAAAAGTGTTTGCCCAAGAGCACACTCAACTTAGAAGAGAAAGCTCACTCGAGTACTACCCCTGCCACTTGAGTGAGAGCATAACACTTGCGAGTGTCATATCACATTCTTGGAATTTAGCCTGCAAGTGTTTGACCGAGAGCAACCCTTAGCATGAACATAAATCTGCTCTCGAGTGAACTCATGCTCACTCAAGTGATGACTTATATCACTCGTGGATTGGGAAGTACACTAGCGCCTCCTACCAGAAAATCCAAGCAAAATGCAGAAGGAAAAGGGAATTTATGTTGCTGCACTCAAGTGAAACCCTTACTCACTAGAGTGACCTTCATCATAACCCAGAAATGCAGCAACTGACAGAGTTTTTCAGATTTACCAAAACTGATCCCAATAATTCCAAAACTCATACCAAAGCTCATTCTCACTCAAAATTCCATAAGGAACTTATTGGTAACCTCAAAACACCCAAATTCCCCTTCCATCAACACATTTTCAACTCTAGCTCACAAGACCACATAAACCACAATTTGCCAAACTCTCATTCAATCCAAACCAAAACAATTGACATTATAACACATCCTAGCATCACTTTCTACACCATACCATTTTAAACTCCTCCATTATCCAATTCTTATAAAATCAGGGCAAAATTCCAGAATTTACAAAGCTAAATCAAAAATCATAACAAATATACCAAAATATCATAAATGCTCACATCAACTTGTTCCCAAAGCTACTCCTTTAATTTTCCCACTTTTAAATTTCCACAAGTTCTCAAACTCCTCAAATCAAAAATCTGAAAACATAGGAATGAAGCTCTTGACACTAGGAACATGATTAATGAAGAACTCTTGAGCATTAGAAGCCATTTAGCAAGTCAAGATACTACATTTCACTTTCTCTTTCTTCCTTGCGTTGAGACAAAAATGGAGGCAGATGAGAGAGATAAAAATGATGAAGAAACATATTTTTCTTGCCCCTCTCACACACACACAACCGACCTTGAGGGAGAGAGGAGAGAGGGAAGAGAGTTTGAACCTTTTGACCAATCCAATGGTCCACAATTTGACACTTGATATAATTCTACTCCCTCTACCATGAACTCATATAAGCCCTTTTACACAAGATTCCACCCTATTTGATCTCTTAACAACAAATATTAACCATTGATCTCAAGTTACCTATGAGTTCCCTCTTTGGCAACTGACCAATTGATCGGTAATTTACCATTTTGCCCCTGATTATCACAATATGCATTAAACCATCATCGAACACATTTTATGTCGCAATTCACCTCATATACTTCAAAAGTGTTTTACTAACATTAATTACACCACTTTTAAGGTCATTCGTCCTTAATTACAATTTAGGATATTGAAGTAATTTTACTTGAAAACCCACATACCTACTCCATATTTCTTAAGGATTCTAGAATGCCTAAAATTTTTGACAAATTCATCTGTTTACATAAAATGAGTGATGTTTTAATATCTTACAGGCATGAATCTCCTTTACATAATTTTAGCTTTTATATATATATATATACCTCCATGGTGTTAGCAGTGGCAAGGCCAAGATCGTTGTGATAATGGGAAGCGATGATAACGTTTTGAATTGCAGGAGTGTTGGCTTTGATGTCAGCAATCAATTTGCCATACTCAAATGACATACTTATGCCCAGTGTCTTCTATGATCACAGTTGTCGCCTCTTCCTTTTTGTCCAAATATTTCATACAGAAAGACCCTGACCTTCGACCTAGCCAAGTCACATTCATTTAACACTATGTTCATATGATCAAAAAAGCCAAAAGAAGAAAGTAAAAGGGAACCAATGGGAATTGAGTCTTATAGATAGGGATAATTCCTCACATCGTGGTAAACTAAGGTTTAAATTCCCGCTGAAAGATGTGCCCATATTTATCATCAATATCTTCCTATTGATCCAAGCAGGATTTGAAGTATCCACGTTATTGGGTTGAATGCCTTCTCCTATGGGTTATCAACCCACTTTTAGTACTAAAATATTTATCATCAATATCTTCCTATTGATCCAAGCAGGATCTGAAGTATCCACGTTATTGGGTTGAATGCCTTCTCATATGGGTTATCAACCCACTTTTAATACTAAAACAGGTTCTTTACAAGAAAGAATTACTTCTACCAAAGAATGGTTCATAACCTCTATTCAATCAAAAGCAATCCAAATAGGTTGTAGAAACAGAAATTTTTTTACAACTTATTTGGATTTAAAATTATTTTATTCAATAGGATTGTCTCCAATACAATAGGAGAATACTTATGCCTAGAAAAGAAAAAGTAAAAGACCAGTTCCAACAGGAGAATACTTATGCCTAGTAAAAAAAAAGTAAAAGTGGACAAACAGAAAAACCTGGCAGCATCTTCTGCATAGAACCCTATATCACGGCAGCCCAAACTGCGAGCTAACTTACCATTCTACGAGCAGTCTCAAGAACCTCCTCTTTCATCTTTTTCAACTTATGCTTCGTATAAATATCATTGGTCGCTATGAAACATATGAATCCTCGGCCTCTTGGCATACTTGACAGCCTCCTACACACTCTTGATATCATTCTCAGTACACCTGCAAGCCCCAGTTATGACCGGCACATAGCCGCCATAGGCGGTAGAGCTGACCACATTGTTGCCAACCTCTTGAGCTATGATCTTCACATCGTCGAAGTCATCTTTTGAAGAGGCAAGGAAGCCAGCATCGACGACATCAACACCGAGCTTGCCAAGCTGCCGCACTATCTTTAGCTTCCGTTTTGAGTTCATGGAAACTCCGGCGGATTGCTCACCATCACAGAGGGTGGTGTCAAAGATTCGAACGCACAAGGGGTTAGGAATGTGGTTGGGAATGTAAGGAGGGCAGAAGAACAGAGATGAATTCATTTAGGAGATGTGGGAGAAGTATGTGTGGTTTGAGAAACAGAGGGTCTTGAAGCTAAAGGAGGAAATAATGAAACTAAAACTTATAATAAGGAGGGATTCATTATAGGTAGTATTTAATTTATAGAGCAGATAGATAGTATTTGTTTTTCTCTTTAATATAAACCACTATATTAAATTTATTATATGCATATACAATCTACACGTATCTAATTTATTGCTTTTCTTACTTTTCAATTATCACTCGTTCCTCCATGCTCCTTCTAGTCCTTATTACAAGACATCTCTAACTCATTCGTAGTTACAAATAAAAACAGATAATTACAAATATTAAATTTATTATAAAATTCAAGTGATTTTCAAGATTACTCATATTAGCAACATTAAACTCCAAAATTGGTTAATAACAATTTTCAAACAAATAGTACAAATTGTAATTTATAAAAGGATTAAAGTGTAAAAATATCTATAAACTTTTGTCAAATATTTGATCCTTTGGCACCATAAACTTAAGTGTAAAAGTACCCATGAACAAATTTAAGGATCAAGTTATAATTTAGTTAAAACTATGGAAATCAAAAAATTAATTTCCCCACAATTATTTATGTTTCGGGCGACTTGTGTTCCATTATTGTGAAGTCAATGTTCCATAAGAATAAAAATAATTAAATTCCCCGTAAACATTTACTCTATTCAACCTACTTGCTCAAAAGGTCCTTTTTTTGAGCAATCAAACGTCCTTAGGTCATAACTTATTTCATACTTTTTTTTTTGTCGAAATAACTTATTTCATACTTGAATAAATTAATTTAATAGACCCATATTTGCTCTATCCATCATATATTGTTTTAGCTATTTACTACAACGACAAGATTTATTCAAATGTGAAATTGGCTAAACCTTTTTGTTAATTGCTAAACGATTAGCGAATAGGCGAATATCATATTCTTCATTGTAAATAGCCTATTAAAGATGTGCCGTAAATAACTGTTTGTTGGTATAATTAAAAATTTATAACTTCAATTTCGCAATTCACAACTTTCCATTAACTATTTATAACAAAATCTTTGCAATAAAGTTGCCGCTAACGGTAGAGCTTCAACCACTGCCTGTTGTCGGATCATCAGGCCCTGGCAGAGTGGCTTTTTTATTCAAAACTGTGAGGGGAAATGTTGTAAAAGTGCAACATTTTTAAATCTCAAATTGGCCCTATAATTCAATTAGAAATTAGTTGAATTAGGTGACCTGATTTTGGATTTTAGTATTTTAAATGTGTTTATCAAACTTAAAAACTAATTGTGCAATATCAACCATATAAAATTATTTAAAGATATAAGGATTAATACTATATTTGATTCCTTAAGTTTTTCCTATTTTAGTTTTGATCCTTCAAGTTTTGTATAATGGGTTTTGGTCTCTCTTGGAGCAAAATTGTTTATATTTCCATTAAATTATAGGGACCAATGATTTAAAAAGAATAAAACTTAAGGGACGAAAACCTATGGTGTGAAATTGAGGGACTAAAACTAAAATAATGGAAAACTTAGCATCAAATATTATATTAACCCAAGATTATATTAACTCGATTTTAAAATTATAAAAACCAAACCAAGCCTTACTAATTACGGGTTTGATCCTTTTTTGCTAGATTGATTTGGTTTGGATTGGTATGGTAAGTTTTGTGTAATTTTCAACACCTTGTAGACTTTTTCTACGGAGAAAATTTCAGTCAACCCTAACAACTTATTATTCAATGCTCCTTCCGTGTGTGTGTGTGTATATATACATATATACACATATATATATATATATAGATATATATAAGGTCCCATTTTTGAATGAAATTGTCCTTTTTAAGAAGGTTCCATTTGAATTAGTATGAACAATAATACATTGTTACTCATTTTATCCTCAATTAAATTCATACATTGGATTAATTAAAATGTTGACTCTTTCCCTGTTAACATGTCCATGATAGGGTACACAGTGGTATTTATAACGCCTAGCTTTGAAGTTTGATCCTCTACTACCAAAAAATGTGCAAGTACTGTTAGATATGATTAGTTTTGATGATGTCAAATATAGATATTAAGTGATAAGAGCAAAAAGTTTATATAATGTAATTCTTTGACTAAACTATATTTTACATATTTTGTAGATTAGTCAAGCAAAGATTGAAGAAGATTGAATTAATGAAAATAAACAAGAGGAAGAAGAAGAAAAGAAATTGAAGATAGTCAAGGAGATGCCTACTCGGATTATGAAGAATGATTATCAAGAGGAAGATAAAAAATAAAGATATTGAAGAATGAAGAACTTGGTAGATCTATAATGAATATCAAGATTCAAGTTGTTAGATGTGATATTGGAGGTGTCTATAATGATTCCGGAGGTTTCTATGATCAAATAATGGTTGGAATATGTTAATATGAAGCTAAGATGACTTATATATGAGTTTTGGCACTTCTAGAGGAGTTATGCTCGAGCACAGGAAGAACATGCTCGAGCACAGCTGATTTCACTCGAGCACGGGGTGTATACTCTGTTCTACTCTGTTTTACGTTCAGCTTGAGCGAGGTCTGGTATTTTGATCATATCTCTCAAACCACACGTCGGATTGACCCGAAACTGGTGGCATATGAAAGAAGACTACCAACACGTAAAATTGGCACCAGAATCACATTGAAAGAAGATCAAATGAAGGAGCTATGATTCGTCGAAAATGAAATTGAAATCACCGTCACTTTCTGACACAGGTTCGGTATTTTGAGTATATCTCACAAACCACACATCGGATTGAGACGAGACCAGTGCCAAATGAAAGTAGACTCAAAGATCTTTCCATGGATAGGTAATTTAAATAATTCTAACGTATATTATAGGAGCTATGCCTTCTGGAAGTTGATGCTTGTGCAGACTAGCGAAATATACACTCCTTCGATCATAACTTGCAGAATACAAGGAGTTTGGAGCTGATTCTTGTTGCATTGGAATGCATATGATAAGAGCATTCTTATGATACATCATTTGAATCAAATGAATCAAATTTTTCTAAAGGGGCCCCACATCACCCGCGAGTGCAAAAACTTTCTCTCTGAAAAATGTCGTGCGAGTGATGTCCAGAAGCATATGAAACGTGAAGAAAGTTGCAACACTCGAGCACTAGGATTCATGCTCGAGCATTGGATGATTTCTCACTCGAGCAGAAGGTGTGTGCTCGAGTGAAGGACCACATCACCTGCGAGTGATAAATTCATCCCTCTGAAATCCTGATGCGAGTGTTGATTTTGAGAGCATATTCCTTGAGAATATGCGTCTCACTCGAGCAGAGATATGTGTGCTCGAGTGAGGGACCATATCACTCGCGAGCACAAAATCTCACTCTTGTAAAATGATGTGCGAGTGACAACCCGAGAAGAAGCATGTACGTGAAAACTGAAGGCTCACTCGAGCAGGAAGTTTTGTGCTCGAGTGATGTTGAGAATTCACTCGAGCAGATACGAGAGAAGAGTTGCGAGTGCTTGCCCGAGAGGAAGTCAGAACGTGGAAATA
This sequence comes from Inga oerstediana, assembly GCA_963210345.1. Lineage (NCBI taxonomy): Eukaryota > Viridiplantae > Streptophyta > Magnoliopsida > Fabales > Fabaceae > Inga > Inga oerstediana. The sequence goes on along the minus strand of OY723410.1, from coordinate 27,577,329 downwards.
TGAACTGCACTCGAGTGAGGCATATTGCACTCGAAGTGAGGACCCGACAGAACGTGGTAGAATGCACAAACAAAACAGAGCCTCACAACCATCAATCCAAACATGGTTAAACGTTATACAATCATTATGTTTTCACTTGTTATTGTTTCTAAACATTATCTAACATATATTTCAAGTGTAAAACAGGAGTTTACATATTTGGGTTGAATCTTCAAGAATGGAGGTCACGTATGAAAATTCTTCACTCAACGTGATGAGTCCCAGAAGCCAGAAATCCAGTTTCTGACCAATGATCCAACATACCCATGACTAATACTTCATCATATTAATGATTAAGTATTTTGCAGTGTGAAACAGGATATTGAACGTTCGGGTTTGCAGATTCAAATTACACACAGCAACTACCTACCACGACAAGCAACTGACACACCATGAAAAACTGTCGGAAACACAAAACGCTCCACAACGTGATGTACAGCTCAAAATGAATCTTCATGCTGTCCAACTAGACACTCCACCTTGCTCCACAACGGATAGTACCTTGATTTTTCAAGTATGCTCAAACGGTCAAATGAAGCAGTGGGACTCCAACAGACGAATGTCCACAACGGTCATCATCTTCATCAACTACAAATGAGATAGCATTCAACTTTGATGAGCAGCTGAGGAAGATAGAGGAAACAGAGAAAAACGGAGAAAAACTGAGACAGCGAGCAACTACATAGAATTGTGAATCCTCTGCTCCTATCCATACACTCTCTATTCTACGGTTTCAATATTACTTTTCATTGAGAGAGTGATTATTTGTATTGTACTTCAGTGAGTATTATATCCACTCTGTGAGAGAGTCTGTAAACACTTTCATCTATATTTTTGAGTTGATCTCAAGGTAGAAGGACCTTGAGAGGATTGATTTTCTTACGGAGAAGCAGTAGAGAGAATTGCCGTAAGACATTCTGCTCGTAAGACTTACAAGGTGCAAGCAGTAGAGAACGTTGCTGCTCATAAGACTTACAGGGGTGTAAGCAGGAGAGAACGTTGCTGCTCGTAAGACTTGCATAAGTAAGCAGGAGAGGAAGATCTTCGGAATTGCTCTGCTCGTAAGACTTGCCGTAAGGGGGAGTATTTCAGTGAGAGATTTGTAAAAGGTTTCACAAGTACCCGGCTAAACTTGTGGGATTGTAAAGGCTTTTCTTGTGCCCGGATTAAACAAGAAGATAGTGGATTTGAAAATCTCAGGAGGAGCCTGGGGACTGGACGTAGGCCATCACAGATTGGACCGAACCAGGATAAATCACAGTTTGCATATTCTCTTCCCTAAACTCTTATATTTCCAGCATATATTATTTAATCTAACTGTTGATT